>CM057337.1:994324313-995569042 GCA_030015575.1 Agapanthus africanus
ATTATAAAAACGGTTTTTTTTGGAATTGTATTTTAAAATTCCATTACAAACAAGCCTTTACAACCCTTTTTAAGGACCCCGGTATTAGATGGTGCGGATTATTGCACATCCTTGGACTAGTAGAGCGAGATGCAGACCTACTCACGGAGCATTCGGTCTCGAAAGGTTTTTAATACGATTTTTAAGAAAAACGCAATTTTCTATTTAATAATAAAATTAATTTTTAATAATTATATAAATATTATAAAATCTATAAATTTTCAAAATAAAATAACGTTATATTTTTTCAGAGGAAAGAATTACAGGTTTCATCAAAATACCATCAAGATACCAACGAAAGTCAAGTTTTACAGTAAAACACCATGAACTATTCAAGTTAAGATAATTATCACTAAAATATCTCCAACCCTTAAAATTCATATCCATGAAAACCCTAAATAATATAAATAACTTCTCGAGCTTATTTTGAAACTATATATTAAAAATATTTTTCATAACCCCCCCCCCCGAGCTATATAAAACACCGTTAAGAACTTTAGTAAATATACGTTTAAACGGGATCAATTCTCTTAAGCCTCAGGAAGCCGAAGAAAGTGAGTGCTTGCCTATTTAAGGTAGAAAACTTAATGGTGTTATCAATGGTAATTGTTTTGGAAAAAGACACAAATCCTGTCGTCCATATGCAGCAGTTACCAATAACTCCTGAACCTAATTCAAGATCTAAATCTGTTTAAAGTGCCTGACTCAAGTTTGAGTCTAACTCATGTCTAAATCCAAACTCAAACCTGAATCTAAAACCAAACATGAATACTTGAATCATGAACTTGAATCCAAACTAAAGTCAGAATCCAATTCAAACATGAACCTAAAGTCTAGCATGCATACTTGAACATGAACCTGAATAGCTGAATTCAAACATATATATCAAACCTGAATACATGACTTGACTTTACTCGAACCATGAATACAACTTGACATGAATACAAGAATACTTGATATATACATGAACTCTATCTTTCAAACTGATGTATTTATGGATTCGAGCAAGGTTGGTAATTTTAGCTGTAACTTAGCATATACGGGGTGCTGGGGTAGTTCTTGTATGAATCCAACGAAATCTCAGGAGTCCCACTAGATCATGAATCTATGTCTACTAACACAAGTAAGTTATCATGAGGGCCCGTATTTCCTTACTCCTGAATTACAGCCTGTTGAGTTTGGAATACTTCGACGACGGTCGAAATCCCGTTACTAACACTTGATTCGGGCACATGGTTCCTTACTCCTGGATTACAGCCTGTTGGGTTTGAGAACACTCTTGAGATTGGTTGGCATTCACCCTTAAACTTAAGTTAAATTAGTATACCCAAGTAGAGACATGTTAAGACACTTACATTCACTGCATGTTCATTATACTTACACTATACGGCCATGTTACTTTTGTTTGCCATACTCATGCTATCATGCTTATCTACTTGTCATACATTACCATACTTGTTCACATATATTACGATAAAACTGCATGCTACATAAACTCGCCATGTTTACATTAAACGACATGCTGACACATCATACTTCACAATCCATTGTTCATGATATATATTTTCCTTATCATTACACTTTATATTTCACTTCATTCCTTGGGATTTACCGAGCGAAAGTTCGCTGACGGGCATTCCACCTTGTTGGGGTCAAAAATTACACCCCGGTTGACCAAGTTAAAATTAAAGTGGGCCCAAGCCCAGATCAAGACCGAGCATGGAAGGGACCGGCCCCGTGACAAAAAGAATGAAGCCATAAATTAGTTTAATGTAATTCTGTTTTTAGAAATAAATGTATGTAAAATGGGTAAAAAACCAAAATTTTGTAAACCCCATGGCTTATGTGCAAAAAGAGATAAGCACATAAGGTATGGGGTGGCACAAGTACCGTTTGGCAAAGCCCAAAGGGCAATATGTAAAGTGTGTAGCCTATAAAGACAAACATGATGAAAAAATCGAAGGGCTTTTTCTCTCTAAAAAAAATTAGGGTTCTGTGGCTCCTTCTCCTTCCTGAAGGTTCTAAACCTTCTTCCTTTTTCTTAAATTAAATTAAGAGTTTCACTCTTCTTTTCCCAAAAAGGAATAGTTTTTCACCATGAAACCCACAAAGGGGAGCTCAGATCTCCCATCAGATCTCTAAGAAAGGAGATTTTTAAGTCTCACCACCCTTTTCCCCCAAGATCCAGCCAACAGAGAGTTGGAGGAAGGAGACCGATCTCCAAGAATCCCATTTTGGGAAGATCCAGGGCTCAAGGGAGAAAAAACGGGTCTCCTTTCATCAACTCCAAAAATCTCTTAGGAGTTTAACTCCAAAAAAATAATAATAATATAATAATAATAAATTCTTTTTTTTAGGAGTTTAACTCCAAAAGTCAATTAGAAGTACAACTCCCAGTGCAGGTGCTAAGCCCCTTTGTCTTTTTTTAGGAGTTTAATTCCAAAAGTCAATTGGGAGTACAACTTCGAGTATAGGGGGTAAACCCCTTTTTTTTCTGCTGGCGCCCAGAGCCCGAGTGCCGAGCACGTGAGGCGCCGGCGCCCAGTGCCGGCGTGGCGGTGGCGCCCACGCGTCTTTTGGACACTATTTTCCTTTATACACACACACACACACACTCCACAACACTGTCCCCGTTAGAAAAAAAATTCTAACAGGACGCTGCCCCACACCTCGCAAGGGGGCTGCTAGCCCTCTTGACCCCTGGCCCGCTATCCGGGTAGCGGGATCCCCATAAACTCTGCGTGATCCCCGATATACCCTGTTGGGGTCGAAAATGGCATCCCGGTTGACCAAGTCAAGGTCAAGGTCAACCCCAAGCCAAGTGGGCCCAAGCCCAGATCAAGTGGACTCATGCCTAAGTCGAGTCCGAACATGAAGCGGCCGACCCCCTCCATGCCAAAATAAAAATCATGTAATAAATAATTTTGATGTAATTTTTTATGCATGAATGTAAGTAAATGGGCATAAAACCAAATTTTTGTAAAGCCCATGGTTTATGTGCAAAAGAAATGAGCACATGAGACATGGATGGGCAAAATGCCATTTTGTAAAGCCCAAGTGGTTATGTGTAAATGTGTAAGCCTATAAAATGCAACATGATGATGAATAAAGCATACACTTTTCATTCTCTCAAAAATCTAGGGTTTTTGTGCCTCCTTCTCCTTCCTCAAGGTTCTAAACCTTCTTCCCCTTCTCAATTAAATCAAGAGTTTTAATCTTCCTTTTCCAAAACTAAATAATTTTTCACCATAAAACCCACAAAGGGGAGCTCAGATCTTCCATCATATCTCAAAAAGCGGAGATTTTTAAATCTCACCCCTTTTCTCCAAGATCCGGTCAACCGAGAGAAAAAAGAAGGAGACCCGTCTTCAAAAATCCCATCTTGGGAAGATCCAGGACAAAAGGGGAGAGAAAAAAAGGGACCCCTTTGATCATTTCCAAAGATTTCTAGGAGTTTAACTCCGTTCAAGATCTGTTGGAGTTTAACTCCATAATTTAATCTTTTTTAGAGAAGTCAAATCGGGAGCACAGCTCCCAGTGCAGGGACCAAGTCCCTTTTCCTGCTGACGCCTAGCGCCCGCTAATTGATCTCAAAAATATCTAGTAACCGCAATCAAGAACGGCGTCGCATGAAGCTAGCCGGTGAGTACGGGTCGGTCCACGGGGATGTTGTGAATCTCCTGATCGCGCTTACGAGTTAATTCCGAAGGGTGTTCGGATTGATTATTAAATCTAAAAATCTAATTAACCTAGGGCAATTATCTAGATCTATTCTTGCTAGGGCTAGGTTTAGGGATGGTTTGGAAATGCAATTAAATCTCAACGCTTTCTATACCCGAATGAAGATCTATGAGGAGTTATGGTAATTATCAATAAAGGGGATTAGTTCCATTCGGGAAGGTGTTCCTTCTTCTAGGTTCTTGTCCTTCCTTTAGAGATCCTTACCCTAACCTCCATGGAAAACGCGCGCAACCGGGCCTTTACACTACGGTGTCATCGTTACCTCGAGGGGTAGGATGCCGTAGGGCGCGGTATGTGCGTGTATGCATGGAGTCCTATTGTAAATATTTGGTGGGTAAGAAAGGGATGAGAGATCTCATCTCTCAATATCCTTCCCAAAAGCTAAACCCTAAACAAGTTCCTAGGGCATGAAATTAAATCTACCTAGGGCAAAGAATAGAAAATTAAACTAGGGCGAGAAATTAAATCTACTTACAGATGCATCCCTCCAATCATCCATGCAGGTTTGTCAGATCTGAATTTCTGAATGGAAAAGAAACACCGATGCTCTCCAAAAGAGTTCTGGAATTTATTATTAAAAGGAGGCATAGGGTTTACAATCTTTAGAGTTCCTATTTATAAAGAATAGGAAACCCTAGGGTTACATTTGTTTCGCATGTCTTAAATTACAAAAATAGCCCTTAGGAAATCTTTTCAGAGCCGCAAACTAATTTTGGTAAAATTTCTCGAAGCACGGGCACCAGACGGCCGCGGAACCGCGGCAATGGCAGGCTTGGGCCGCGGTTCCATGGCCCATTGGTGAGATCACCTCATGAATTTTCCTGGGATGCTTCTTGTTGGCTTGGGCTTCTTATTTCTATATATCTTTTTCCATTTGGGCTTCTAGGTTGGTTCCAGATCTTCAGTGAACAATTTGCAATGGATTTTTAACCGTCTGCTTTGTATTTTTGGACCTTGAGTTGCCTTGTTAATTGTGAACTGTTTTTCGATGTAGGCTTGATCAAGATTCTCTGTTTGTTGGTTAAAGTCCACATTTTCATCGTCTTTACATCGTTTGCACTGTTTTCTGTCCAAGAACCTGTAACCTGTAACATGTAGCAGACATGCGTCAAAAACACCTGTTTATTTATAAAAAGAATAAGAATGGGGAATATAATAATGCAATATTCTGGTGTGAACAAATACCCCCAAACTTATCTTTTGCTCGTCCTCGAGCAAACTTATTTTTATTCACTAAAATCCTAACCACACTTTCGCAGGGAAACGCGATTGCACTGAGCACGTGCAACAAGCCGTTAAACCTCTAGGTGTCTCTAGTAGGAGGAGTGTTGTCTCCTGAGGGTTTTCAGCGGATTACACCCACAAAATCCTATCAATTTGGCTTTTCGACTTCTGTTTTCCAATTAGGTTTTCTAACAAGGAATTCTATTATTGTCGACTTTCAAATTATCCACCCACATTCTTCACACTTCCTCATTATTTAACTTAAGATTATATATGTTCTGCAGATCTACTTAGCTTTCGGCATTTCCTAAGTTTTCCTTCTAGGGTTCCATCTCCACTTAGGAATTTCTATCACCCTTACTAAAGATACAAGTTCTATTATTCACTCCTTTCTCTCATCTAAACTCCAATCACATATCCCTACGTGTGTGTAGAGATCACCCCTACACTTGGAAATTCAAATCAAGCAATCATACCCTTGTCCGTTGTCCAAAATACTTATTAGTTGGTGAATTTAAATGAATTTTGCTTACACATCCTTCATGCGACCGTTAATACTTCTTGAGGTACCAACGACCGATTACAAGATGTGTTTGCATATTAAAGCGTAATTCCTAGTCTTGCAACACCCAAGGCTTTTAGTAGTGACTCCCAAACCAGTTGGTCTAAGGCACTAGGTGATGAAACACCCTCGCTAAATATTTTTCTATTTTTTACAGCCTTAAGTAATCACAAAAACCAGTGTCCATTTTTTTTTTCTTTATTCACCTTTTTTTTCTTTTATTTTCTTCGTACTAAGGACTTTAGACAAGAGCATTTCAAGGTCTCTTCTACTATTCCAAGTTTCAAGGTTCGTGATTGTGCAAATTGTAGGGTATACGTTTTCAGAATCTAGACTTAAGTTAGGAACTATTTTTCAAACTTATACTCTAAAAAAATATCAATACTTTTCCTTTGTTTCGACTTAGCCCAAAAAATGAACCCAAAATTTGCCTATTTCTAAATAAACTACAAGGCATATACTTTCTACCGTTAAACTTTAAGGAATGTTATCTTTAGGGTTTTTTAATTTACTAAGTCTAAGATCTAGTTTTTCCTAGCTAGTTAACCTATTTGTCAAACTCTAGTCAATTAGCCAAAATTGAATACAATAATTTTTATAATTTTTGAAAATTTTCAATTTTTTATGGGTTTTCAAATAAGTATGCAAATGCAAAAATATGTACAAATGAATGCGAAAGAAGAAGACGTACCGAGCATACCCCCAAACTTGAACTTGACAGTGTCCTCACTGTCATGCTAAACCAAAAGGGTAAAAAATACCGATACTCCCATGTTTATTTATTTATAAAAAATTTATTTTATATTTTTTTAATGTTTTGATTTTTTTTTTATAGAAAAAGAAAACAAAAATATATACATATATACAACAAGGCTCCCCCCAAACTTAAGCTTGGCCTTACACAAGCTAAAGGTTAGCATCAACCATTCAAAAATCTTATCGTGGAAATGGTATAGTTGGTGCAAGAAAATGAGAAGCACGCGAGACCGTGTGGAAAGAAGAATGGTAGAATATGGTCTCGATGGGGGAGAAGAATGGCAAAAAGAAGAAGGAAGTGGAGTACGATCTTGAGGGTGTAAATTGAGTGAATAAATTAGCGCAATATGTGATGACCGATATGTTCTAAGCGATTGCGCTAACCTATCCACCCGTCGGGAAATGGGGTCAAATCTCTCAAGATTCGCAAGAAAACATGAGTACGCCGAACTTGGTATAGGAGATGAAAGCGTAACGGTCATTTGTTCGGTCGGAACAATGGGAAAGACGAAAGGGAGTGAATTAGGGATAGTATCTTTCTCACCGTAATAAACTGTTTCGAACTTGAAAGATTCCATTAATGGTTCGAAACTACTATAATCAACCGAGTCTGATGGCTCATCTGAAAATGTAAAGGACTCAAACTCGGGCGGTGAGTCATCAACAGCGTCCGAAAAAGTGAAACACTCGTAAGTGTTATCATCTGTGAGAACAGTATCGGATTCAAAGGAAAATCTTTCAAGCTTACAGTCTTCAAGCATGGTCGGAACGATGGGAAGGAGGGATGGTGATATAACAGTCAAAGGTTCAGGAGGATGAATTGGAAAATCAGACACATCAAACAAAAATGATTCAACCTCAATATTATCCTCAAGACTCTCTGTTCCCCTCCGAAAGACGGCCGCACAGGACTGCTGAGGTCCTGGCGCTGAGGTTCGGGGCAGATGCTATTTGGTTTTATCCGTCTATCTCTCCGAAGATGCCAAGTTGATTTATGGCACCGTGTATCGGAGGTTTAGACGGATGCAGCCGATGTAGCAGACTTCGTCAGATTCCCCCTCAGGGTGAGGGTTTTTTGATTGTGGGGACGCTCTTCCCTGCAGACGCAAGCCCCTGCAGTTAATTACGCTACCGCGTCGCGGTAACAACTTTCTCCTTCTCCAGAATTTCACTTCGTGTCGTGTGTGTTTGTTTTGTTTGTGATTGCCCGTGGATTGTATACGGAGACTGAGTGATGTCGTCACCCGTAGGACGTGGATTAATCCAAATCCGTATTTAGTTAGATTTGGGTTTGGTGTTTTTAGTTTAAGGATGCATTAGCCGCGTTGCGGCTAAGACCAACTTAAACGTTCGTCAAGGATACGTTAGTCCTGTTTTGGACTACGATCGACCTGACGTAGTGATTGATTTAATTATCTGGTTGTCGAGACTCGTCACCTCTCTGACGTCGTTGAGGAATTACAACGACAGGCGTCAGAGGAGTTCAGAGGTGTACCCTTGAACCAAAATTGATTTGGGGTTTTATTATTTGTTTAAAGATCTAAGGACACATTAACCGTATTTGGGGTTAAGATCAACTTAGACGGGACCGTTTAGATCCAACAAAAGAGCGTTTGGGCCCTATTGTGCCAGTTTAGGGACGTGGTGGTCCATTATTAGTTTAGGGACGTTTCGGTCCGTCGCCAGTTTAAGGACGTAGTGGTCCATTATTAGTTTAGGGACGTTTCGGTCCGATATTAGTTTAGGGACGTTTCGGTCCGATATTAGATGAGTGGTCGTTGGGACCCGTCACCTCTTTGACGTCGTTGAGGAATTACAGCGACAAATGTCAAAGGAGTTCGGAGATGTACCCTCGAACCGGTCGTAACTTGGTTTATGAGAGGCATTTAATTTAAGGACTTACAGCCAGGATTGGGTTAAGTCCAATTTTTATTTTAGGCTCTGCCCGATTAAAAGAATCAATCTAAACAGGGCTCTGCCCCTTCATTATTTTGCAATCTGATTTGGGTCAGGCCCTTTTAAATAATGAGTTACAAAAAACTCAGGAATTTTCTGAACAGGGCTTTGCCCTTTTATTTTCCTGCAATTGGGCTAGGCCCTCTTAAATAATGAGTTACAGAAACTCAAGAGTTTTCCAAACAGGGCTTTGCCCTTTTATTATTCTGCAATTGGGCTAGGCCCTTTTAAATAATGAGTTGCAGAAACTCAATAATTTTCTTGAGTTGGGCCAGGCCCTTTTGAATGATGAGTTGCACTTGTGCAGAAATTCAAGAATTTTCTTGATTTGAGAACAAAAGTGCATAGCACTCTTGATCTAAATTTAGATCAAAGGAAAACAAGTTCTTCTTGTTTTCCTTGATTTTACAGAACCAAGGGTTCATATCAAGTGCAAGGCACTATTTATTATTCTTTTATTTTTCAGAACCAGAGGTTCATATCAAGTGCAAGGCACTATTTATCTTTTTCTTTTATTATTCCCTTTTTAATTTTCTGTTCTTCAGAAATTTTACCTTCTCTTTTGTTCTTGATTAATCTTCAAGAGCTCTTTTTTCCCAGAAGTTTATCCTTCTCTCGATGATGATTGATTCTCTCTTTTGAATGAGGCTTGGGGTCTTATTTATAGTGCCCACAGATTTGTTGGATTTGTTAACAAAATCTTTCCTGAATAATTTTGGGAATTTTCCCACCATTGGATCTTTGATCCAAGGGTTCCTGTTTTACAGGAGAACAGAAAAGATTTACCTAAATTTTCATTCAGTTGCTGCGCAACTCACCAGCGCGTGACACGTGTCACGCATCTGTGCGCTTGCGCAGTTGCGGTTGCGCAACTGCGCAGACACGTGTCGCGCATCCGTGCGCTTGCGCAGTTGCGATTGCGCAACTGCGCAGACATGTGTCGCGCATACGAGCGCTTGCGCAGTTGCGATTGCGCAACTGCGCAGACACGTGTCACGCATCTGTCCGCTTGCGCAGACACGTGTCGCGCATCTGTGCGTTTGCGCAGTTGCGATTGCGCAACTGCGCAGACACGTGTCACGCATCGGTGCGCTTGCGCAGACACGTGTCGCGCATCCGTGCGTTTGCGCAGTTGCGATTGCGCAACTGCGCAGACACGTGTCGTGCATCCGTGCGCTTGCGCAGACACGTGTCGCGCATCCGTGCGCTTGCGCAGACACGTGTCGCGCATCCGAGCGCTTGCGCAGTTACGATTGCGCAACTGCGCAGACACGTGTCGCGCTGCCATGCATTTGTGCAGTTAAGTCTTAATTATGTTTTCTGAAGAGCCTTGCTCTGATGGGACGCACCGTCTCGGGCGTTACGCTGCCGAATTGGCTTCTGCCATGTGGCAAATTGCGCACTGCGCACGGAAACCGAAGCGTTGCTTCAAATTTTGAATTTTCAAAATTCAGTAGAGCCTTGCTCTGATTGGGGGAAACAGATGCCCCCCCACCGTTGCGCTCACGTGGCGCGCACGTGAGTGCAACGGTGGCAAGATCCTGACCGTCGGATTGACGGGTCAAGTGAACAGGCGCAGGCGCCTATAAATAGGACCCTTGGTCCTTGGTAATTTTTACCATTCTCAAGAAATTAAATTTCAGAGCCTTGCTCTTACTTGAGAACTTCCAGAGCCTTGCTCTTGCGATTCCTTAAGAACTTCCAAGTTTTATCCTTAGAACCCTTCTAGGTAAATTAAATTAATTTAATTTGAATCAAAATTAAATAATCAGAGCCTTGCTCTTATAGATTTTTGATCTAAAGGAAACTCCTTTGGGGTTCCTACAACAGAGCCTTGCTCTTATAGATCTTTGATCTAGAGGAAACCCCTTTGGGGCTTTTATTCACAGAGCCTTGCTCTCAAAATTTGCAGAGACCCTGTTCTTAGGTTTTAACCCATGAACAGAGCCCTGCTCACAGATCAATTAGAAAACTTTTTAAAGGTTTCCATGGATCTTTAAGGTCCCAAAATTTTAATTCTTAGGAGTTATAAATTTTTTATTACTGCTACAGAGCTAGGCTCTTTTTTTTTTAGAAGTTTTATTCTTTTGAAACAGGAGTTTGACAAATGTCACTCTGTGACAGAGCTTTGCTCTGAAAAGAGGAGATCTTCTCCTTGTCTCTAAGGGTCCCCCCCAATGAGGATATTCTCTTGGGGGTCTTTTTTATTGACTGATAGTCCCATTCAATGGTGGGATTGTCTCATCAAATGATGCGCCGTCATCTTGATTTTGTGGGTCCCCCTTTGGTCCCCTACCCACTGCATTACAGTGTGGAGCCAGCTTTTTATTTATTATTATTATTATTTTTTTATTTTATATATTATTTTTATTAAATGTTAAGTGTCAGGCCATTAATGATATATACATATTTTATGCAGGAGAGATGTCTGACGACTTGTCTTTTCCCTTCGTTCGCTCAGAAGGAGGGTTCCCACACGCACCAGTGGACCGGGTAGTGTTTGCCTTGATTAAAGATCGTGATCCTGAGTGCAAACATCTCCACCTACGGGGAAGGTGGTATAGCCAAATCATCCAGGGTCGTCGCAGTTTTAGTTCCGCCTCGCCCTCCGAACCTATAGTTACGATCCCCTATGCGGATAAACCCCCGGTGGAGTATGCCGTGGAGGTTAAAAATTGGAATTCGGACGACCTTCTCCAGCCTGCAATCGGCGCTATTCCGGTACAGCCGCCGCCGGCCATAGATATCTTAGGAAGGCGAATCTGTCAGGGTGAAGCACGCCCTTGGGGACAGGCTTACAACATTGGATTGAATCCGCGACCGCTTGCTGGATACCTGCCATGGGCCCGGTACATTTTAGCGGCGAAAAGAGCTCACCTGACAAAGATTGGTTTGTACTCCGCTGTCTACGTCTCGCTTTTCGAGTATCCCACTCCTCCGACGTGGTGGACAAAGGCTTTCATCGAACAATGGAATATCCCCACGCATACTTTCCTGACAGCGGATAGGGAAGTTTCCATTTCTCTAGAGGAATTCGTTGAGCTTTCGGGTTTACCGGCGAGGGGGGAGCATTACGAGGAGCTGCTTCCTCCTGACGAGTACGTCTTTGCCACCAAGCAGGTGGTACTCGACTTAACTCCGGAAAATGCTATCCAGCATCAGCATCCGGGCCTGGTGAGGGTGTTGGAGATTTACGAGGAGCTTCATTTGGAATTGGGCGACCGAGGCGTTAGTTTCGCGGACTTCATTGCTCGCTTTATTCGCCCGGAATTTTTATCAGAGCAAGGTGATAAGTTCGCTCAACTTGCTGACCCTTTTGGTTTCGGCCTGGACCGCCGACCTTCATCAGAAATTGATCAGCGAAGTTTTTACCTTCCCGGCACTGCTAGCGTCCCTTTCTCAGAGATCGCCGTTCCTGGCATGGATGAGGAGACCTTCTTCATCGGGTTCTTAGGTCTGTGGCTGTGCAGCTTCGCGCTTCCCATGCACCCACGCCTTATGCGGTCTTCTGTCTTTTACCCGGCGCATCGAATGGTGGCCGGTCTGCAGTTATCAGTGGGGATCGCCGGGTTGGCTTACCTCTACAATGGACTTAGCGTAGCGGCGGACGCTAATGAACCTGGGGTACAGCCTGCTAACTTCCCGATGCACTACTTCACGTCTTGGATGGAGCTGCATGTTCGAGGAGTGTTCGGTGCCCATAAAACTCCTCCGTTCTTTGAGAGATTCAAACTTCCAAGAATCATACGATTGGTCGGGGCTTCCATCGTGTTTGCATCTCCGCGGGAGTCCAGGGGACTGCTTCTGCATTCGCATCTAGTCGGGGCGAAGATCTCTTTGGTGGATAAGGTCATCACCATGGGTTCCGAGACCACTAAGTCGGTGGTGCCGCTGCGTGATGACTTTAAGGGCGGTGTTTCCGTGTTGAAGGCTCGAGAGATTCTTCACCTTTATTCCATTCGGCCGGGCTACTTGGTATTTAGGCAGAATGAAACGGCCCTCTTCATGAGGTATAACCCGCATCGATTTGCCCGGCAATCGAGTTATAACCAAGGGGTCCCGTTGGAAGCCTTCTTGGGAATACCTGCAGTCGGTCCAGAGGGGGTACGGAATGCAATGCATCACTTCATCCGGCTCAATACAGGCTCCTACTTTTTTATCAGTGAGCCCAGCTGTACCCCTAAGATACTCAATTCGTATGTGGCCTGGTACGCGCACGCGATGGGCCCGATCATCTTGATGGAGAAACGCCTACTGGTTGATCGTAGGGCTGCACCTCCCGGCGGCGATCGCAAGGCTCCATTGCAGCCCAGGGTTCAAGTTATCCCTCCGATGAAAGAGGCCAGAGCTGATCGACCACGCGTGTTGGCCCCTCCGCGTGGACTGCCACTGCCTACTATGGTGGATGCCCCAACGGCACCCCGTACTCCGACAAAGACGGTTAAAGCGGCATCACCGGAGTCGGGTGCAGGAGCGGACATCGGGACTCGCCGCCCGAAAGTGACTGCCAAAACTGGCAAGCGCAAAGCTGCTCCGAGTGGATCCAAGGCTGGTGAACAGAAGAAAAAGAAGTCCACCCTATCCCTCGACCCGATTCTTAACTTAGAGCCCGCGGCTCATCCTGCCGAGACTATATGTGAGTACGGCAACAATGTGGGTTTCGTGGTGTACCCTGAGGACACCAACCTAGCCGCCGCCATTGCAGCTTCGGAGCGATCGGCGAGGCTCGAAGCAATGTTAAGCAGACTCGCTGAGTCGGGTAATCCTCAGCCTCCTTATTTGTCATTTTATCCCACTTTTTATTATTATCTTTAGCTAGTATTTGCCTCATTTTCAGCAGGTGGATCTACTGAGGAGGCCATGGCTGCCTCTCTGAAGACCTTCCAGGAGGAGGAGAAGAAGCGTGCCCTAGCAAGCGTCGGTATGTTTTACCCCGTTCTCTTTTATAAGGAAAGTTTGTTATCTTTTTATGATAGTGAACCCAATCTTCTTTTGTTTCTTTGCAGGGGTTGTATTAATCGACGCGAGGGTCCTTTCTTGCGACGCCCATCTTCAAAGGGTGCTGTAATGAGCCTGGGTATGTTGAGCGGGTACATCGAAGAGCTCAACATGGATGCCCTTCCTTCGGACGTAGATTTCGCTGTGGACGTTAACCCAATGTTGGCGGCGCTCGTAACTTTCCATAACGAAGGCGTCGTCGAATCGTGGGTTAACCACTGCAGAGAGATCGAGGCTCGCCTGCATCGGTTGGAGTCGACACGCCCCTCTCCCGAGGCTTTGGCCGCGAGCGCCGAACGGACAGCTTGGCTTGAGCAAAGCACCTCTTATCTCCGCCATTTGGAGCAGAAGGCAGCTTTACGGCTAAAGGCGCATCAGGAATCTTCAAACGCGACCGCTTGCCTTCGTGCCGAAGTTAGGACGAATGCTGCTGAGGTGAAAGCTGTCTTTGAAGGTCTTCTCAAGCGCATATCTAATGGGCTAGCGCTGAAGCGGAAACTTGATGCTGCTGAGCGCGATGCCCAAGGCCAAGAAGCAGCTCAGCAGGTTGTTGGGGAAGAGCTCGCATCCTTCACGCAACAGCGGGCTCAAGTAGAGGCGGAACTGGCAGTGGCAGCTGATCAGGAGAAGGCATGGAAGGACGTATGCGAGCAATTGCTACATCTGTGCAAGACGCTTCCTTCCCCATAATTCCCCTTGTATCATTTGTCTTTGTAAAGTATATGTATATGTTTTTTTTTATTCTTTAGCACAATGTATCCTGTACTCAACCAATTTTTATGAATAAAAGATACACATTTTGTAATGTCTTGTGTCATTTCTCAGTCTTTCCTTTCTTTTATTATCAGTACGCCACCTTAATAACCATAATTGACGGACGATTGGGACGAGTATCCCGACCTTCTTAAAAAATAACGATGGCTTAGGCCGCAGGTTCAGATCTGCTGCCTAAGACTTTTCAACTCTATAAGCCGTGAGGGTCTCATAGAGACTTTTCTCCCTACGGATCGAGAAGATCTCGCAGGTGAATTTTCTCCTTAGGAGTCGTGAGGATTCCCAAGTGTGGTTTTCTCTCATAAGTCGAAAGGATCCTATAAGAGAATTTCTCCCTCTTACGAGTCGAGAGGGCCCGTAAGCGGTTGTTTCCCTCTTTGTCGAGAAACGACTTCAGAGAGTGAGACCCGTGAATAGTATGCAAGAGACCATTTAGGATTGACTTGCAGGGCCCCATTGCCCTCTTACGAGTCGATAGGGCTCGCAAGCGGTTGTTTCCCTCTTTGTCGAGAATCGACTTCAGAGAGTGAGACCCGTGGATAGTATGCAAGAGACCGTTTAGGATTGACTTGCAGGGTCCCATTTGTTCAGGAAGCAAGTTTTGAATCCTTACTGCCCAAGATGTGAGTCAAAGAAGCTCTGGTCACGGAGTGTTTGTATCCGTGAGTTGAGAAGTTTTGCGAGGGATTATTTGTTTCCCAAGCGCCAAGGATTATTTGTGTGCTTGGGGTTTGAAACGAGTCGATGGTTCCTACGGAGGCACTGGTGGCTCTGCGGGTCGACGCGGATCAGGAGGCTCTCGTCAAGGAGTGTTTGTATCCGTGAGTCGAGGAATTTGCCGGGATTATTTGTTTCCTAAGCGCCAAGGATTATTTGTGTCCTTGGGGTTTGAAACGAGTCGATGGTTCCTACGGAGGCACCGGTGGCTCTGCGGGTCGACGCGGATCAGGAGGCTCTCGTCAAGGAGTGTTTGTATCCGTGAGTCGAGGAATTTGCCGGGATTATTTGTTTCCCGAGCGCCAAGGATTATTTGTGTCCTTGGGGTTTGAAACGAGTCGAGGGTTCCTACGGAGGCACTGGTGGCTCTGCGGGTCGACGCGGATCAGGGAGCTCTCGTCAAGGAGTGTTTGTATCCGTGAGTCGAGGAATTTGCCGGGATTATTTGTTTCCCGAGCGCCAAGGATTATTTGTGTCCTTGGGGTTTGAAACGAGTCGAGGGTTCCTACGGAGGCACTGGTGGCTCTGCGGGTCGACGCGGATCAGGGAGCTCTCGTCAAGGAGTGTTTGTATCCGTGAGTTGAGAAGTTTGCCGGGATTATTTGTTTCCCGAGCGCCAAGGATTATTTGTGTCCTTGGGGTTTGAAACGAGTCGATGGTTCCTACGGAGGCACTGGTGGCTCTGCGGGTCGACACGGATCAGGAGGCTCTCGTCAAGGAGTGTTTGTATCCGTGAGTCGAGGAATTTGCCGGGATTATTTGTTTCCCGAGCGCCAAGGATTATTTGTGTCCTTGGGGTTTGAAACGAGTCGAGGGTTCCTACGGAGGCACTGGTGGCTCTGCGGGTCGACGCGGATCAGGGAGCTCTCGTCAAGGAGTGTTTGTATCCGTGAGTCGAGGAATTTGCCGGGATTATTTGTTTCCCGAGCGCCAAGGATTATTTGTGTCCTTGGGGTTTGAAACGAGTCGAGGGTTTCCTACGGAGGCACTGGTGGCTCTGCGGGTCGACGCGGATCAGGGAGCTCTCGTCAAGGAGTGTTTGTATCCGTGAGTTGAGAAGTTTGCCGGGATTATTTGTTTCCCGAGCGCCAAGGATTATTTGTATCCTTGGGGTTTGAAACGAGTCGAGGGTTCCTACGGAGGCACTGATGGCTCTGCGGGTCGACGCGGATCAGGGCGCTCTCGTCAAGGAGTGTTTGTATCCGTGAGTTGAGGAATTCTCGTTGAAGTCACTGGCTTCTTCGGTCGAAATGAACCGTTGAGGCTTGGTTTCGTCGTTTGACGGAATCCGCTGGGGAGGTATGGTTTCTTCTTTGTTTACGCCCTTGGATTGTATACAGGGATCGATGTGATCTTAACTGTAGGGCCGAAGTTTTATCATTTCTTATTTTTTTTGTTTTATTTTATTTCCGTGATGCTCTATCATTTCAGCTTTTATATCGCGAAGGTCGCGATTGCCCAAACATTTCGGCTATCTTTCGCGGTGCCCAATCATTTCGGCTTTTTATTATTATTTTTTTTTTACTCGTTGCTCTTTATTACGAGTTGCCTGATCATTTCGGCTATTTTGCATGCATACCTTTTACTTGCTGCTTTTTATTGCAAGTTGCCCTATCATTTCGGCTATTTCGTATGCGTGTGCGGCCTACTGGCTTTTCGCTGTAAACCTGAGATTGGACACCGATTTCGGCATCAGCACCGCTGCAACTGGGATATTACCAGGAGCGAATCATCATTTGCCTCTATCGTTGTTGAACAAAGGAGGCTTAGCGACCGGGGTTAGGATCCCGTCGGCTAAGGCTTTTGACTTCATGAGCCGTAAGGGTCTCGTGAAGGTATTTCTCCCTACAAGTCGTGGGGATCTTGTAAGTGTATTTTCTCCTTAGGAACCGTGAGGGTTCCTAAGTGTTTTGTTCTCCTGTAAGTCGTAAGGATCCTACAGGAAGGTTTTCTCCTCATAAATCGAGGGGATTTATAAGGGTTGTTTACCATACGAACGTATTCCCAGTCATGGATGGACCTTGGTTAGGGAAACGTTTATTCGCGCCCGTGGATTGTATACAAAGGTCAGTATTGAGCCACTTGTAGGGCAATATTGGAAGTTTGTGGGGGTTTGCTTAAGCACAGGTTTAGGTCTCTGTGACTTAAGACTTTCAAATCCTATGAGCCGTGAGGGTCCCATAAGAGAGTTCTCCTTACGAGTCGTGAGGATCTCGCAAGCGTATTTTCTCCTTAGGAATCGTGGGGATTCCTAAGTGTGTTGTTCCCTTGTAAGTCGTAAGGATCTCACGCGGGTGGTTTCTCCTTACAGGGTCGAGAGGACTCCATAAGGGTTCTTTAACGAAGTTGCGCCCTTTCGGGTTTTCACAACATTCGCCGGTAGTCCTGCTGTTTTTACTCACGGAGCCCTTTCGGGTTTTCATCCGTGCCCATTTTGCTTATGGACTTACCGCTTTTTTTATTTTATTTTTATTTTTATTATTTTTTTTTTATTTTTATTCATCTCGTCAGCCCAAGGATGCCGCAGTATTAGTTTAAAGACGTTTCGGTCTGCTATTAGTTTAAGGACATTTCGGTCCACCGTTGAGAGGGCTGGCTACTACTTATAAAGCTTGAGCTTAGGAAGATAGAGAGCGGACATAGTCGTCGTCATCTACCATTGACCTAGGCTGTGGCTCATTAAGCGTAGTATTTCTTTAGGAAGCGTCCGTTTATTGGCCTGAAAGGCCTTTCACCGTGCATGTCCATGAGTAGATAGGCCCCACCTTGGTAGACCTTATCAACGATGTACGGTCCTTCATAGTTTGGCTCAAACTTTCCCCGTTTGGCGCGATTAGGGATCATGGGCCTTTTGACCACTAGCACGAGTTCGCCTTGGTGGAATGTCCTTGGGCGGCTCAATCTTTCATATGAGCGCGTCATCTTTGCTTTATAGGCTTCCAGATTTTGTTGTACTAGAAGCCGGATTTCATCAAGGGCGTCAAGCTCCTCAAGCCGAAGGTGAGCATTTTCTTCGTCCGTTAGCACGTGGTGAACTGCCACTCGTAGAGAGGGTAATTCTATCTCGAGAGGGAGTACTGCTTCTGTCACAAATACCAACGCGTATGGCGTTGTGTTTGTGGCCGTTTTGAATGTAGTTCGATACGCCCAAAGTGCCTCTTGCAATCTTTCGTGCCAATCTCTCTTATTTCGTGACACTGTTTTCTTCATGATCTTCGTCAAGGTCTTGTTGAAGGCCTCAGCTAGACCATTAGCTCGCGGGTTATAAATTGAGGAATATCTCCAGTCTATATTGTGCTGCTGTGCGAAACGGCTAATTTTATGACTTCGATAGGCTGGCCCATTATCAGAGATGATTCTTCTCGGGGTTCCAAACCGGTAGATGACATGCGTTTTGAAGAAATGGAGAATGTTCTCCGTCTTTACTTCCCTCAACGGAACCGCCTCTGCCCATTTGGAAAAGTAATCAGTCGTCGCCAATATGAAACGATGTCCCTTTGACGATGCTGGTTCGATGGGGCCGACTATGTCAGTTCCCCACATTTCGAATGGCCAACTAGCCACCGTTGGATGCAGTGGGTTGGGATGCTGATGGATAAAGTCCCCATGAATTTGGCATGGATGACATTGCCTCGCGTATTCCAGGCAATCCTGCATCATCGTGGGCCAGTAGTAGCCCATCCGTTTTATTTTCAACTTCATCTTAGGGCCTGCTTGGTGGGAACCGCAGAGTCCGTCGTGAACTTCTTGGACGACCCTTCTCGCTTCGTCAGGTCCTAAGCATCTCAGCCACAGAGAGTCGAATGACCTCTTGTACAAAGTATCATTGACGAAGGCGAAAGACAGAGCTCGTTTCGTGAGCTGATGTCTTGTGGACGCCTCTTCAGGTATTCGGTGGAACTTGAAGTAATCTATGAAGACTTCTCTCCAGTCCTCGGTATTTTCCCTGTCTTTTATTTGCAGGGTTGTCTCCTCTTTCGCTCCCTTTTCTTCAGACGATTTCGGAGATATTTCTGTTGGGGCGAGCACTCGACGGCTTTGTATCACGATTCTAACGTCATCGAGGTTCTCGTCAGCCAATTCTTTAGCAAGTTTAGCCAGTGCGTCCGCTTTGCTGTTTTCCGCACGCGGTATACTTTCCAACGTATAGGAGGGAATTTGGGTTAGCAGTTGCTGCACTTTTTCACCGTGTTTTACCAATTCCGGTTTGCATGTTTGGTAATCGCCGTTCACTTGACTGACGACCAATTGGGAGTCCCCGTATATGAGGAGATCTTCAATTCCCATGTCAATGGCGATCTCGAGGCCTGCTATCAGAGCTTCGTATTCGGCTTCATTGTTTGTTCTCGGCTCCGTTAGGGAGAACGCGTAGCGCATTATCCCTCCTTGTGGAGTTACAAAGATGAGTCCTACCCCTGATTTAATTATAGGGGTACTTTGTTTGCGTTTCTTCATGGAAGATGCTCCATCGAAATAAAGCTCCCATCGGATATTATCACCGTCGATCGCATCGAACGCATGTTCGTCTGGAAGATCGCAATTCAGAGGAGAATCGGCGGGTATCGGATGCTCAGCGAGGAAGTCGGCGATGGCCTGGCCTTTCACTGCCTTGAGAGGTTGATACGTTATCGAAAATTCCATCAAGAGCAGGGCCCATTTAGCGAGTCGTCCTGTCAATTTGGCTTTTGACATTAGATATTTAAGAGGGTCCACTTTTGAAATCAGACGGACCTCGTGCGCCAACGCATAGTGCCTAAGCTTTGTTATTGCGAAGATCAACGCCAGGCAGTGTTTTTCAATGGGAGAGTAGTTGCTTTCTGCCCCCAGCAGGACTCGACTTAAGTAGTAGAGTGCTCTTTCTTTCCCTTGATCGTTCTCTTGTGCCCATAATGCGCCTAAAGAACCTTCGAGGGCGGTTGTATAAAGAATAAGAGGCTTCCCCTTAACCGGAGCAGCCAACACCGGCGGGTTCTGCAGATATTGCTTGATCTCATCCAGCGCGCCTTGGCATTTTTGATCCCAAACGAATGGGGTTCCCTTCTTCATCAGGTGGCTGTAAGGACGGCACTTTCCTGAAAGGTTGGCTATAAATCGCCGTACATACGCGAGTTTCCCTTGGAGAGACCGCAGCTGTTTGAGAGTCCTCGGCGGAGGCATTTCCATGATCGCTTTGATCTTTGACGGATCTATTTCAATACCTCGGTGTCGAACGACGAATCCCAGGAATTTGCCCGAGGAAACCCCGAACGCACATTTAAGAGGATTCATCTTCAAGTTGTATTGCCGAAGGCGTTGAAATACAGTCTTCAGATGCTCGAGATGTTCCTCGTATGATTTGCTTTTGACCACGAGATCGTCGATATAGCATTCGACGATTTCATGTATAAGGTCGTCGAAGATCTTCGTCATGGCCCTCTGATAAGTAGCACCGGCGTTCTTCAAACCGAAGGGCATCACTTTATAACAAAATATACCAAGCGGAGTCCTGAAGGCTGTGTGCTTCTGATCTTCAGGGTGCATTTTTATTTGATTATACCCCGATGAGCCGTCCATGAAGGAGAAAACCTCATGAGTGGATGTGTTGTCTATCATCAGTTCGGTGACTGGCACTGGGAAATCATCTTTTGGGCAGGCTTTATTGAGATCCCGGAAGTCTACGCATATGCGCACTGTCCCATTTTTCTTCATCACTGGGACGATGTTGGCGATCCATTCAGGGTATTGGACTTCCTGGATGAAGCCTGAATCTATCAGCTTTTTGACTTCGGCGTTGATGCTCATCTCAAGCTCGAGTCGCATTCTTCTCGGCGCTTGTTTGACTGGCTTAATGTCCGGGGATATCGCCAATTTGTGCACAGCGATTTCTGGATCTAGTCCCGGCATTTCGGAATAGTTCCACGCGAAGCAATCTTTGTGCTGTAGAAGCACATCCTTTAACGCAGCCACCCTTTCTCCAGATAGCAGTTCGCTGATGAATGTCGGTCGCGGGTCATTTTCCGTCCCCAACTCAATTTTCTTGAGATTATCTGCAGTGGTATGGATTCCATCTTCCAGTTCTTTCGGAGCTGGGGGAAATTCTGAGATTACCTCATCGCTGCCGCTTTCAAAACACCAAGGGAGGTTGTTCATGTCCTCGGACCCTTCTTTTAATATTGTTATCACACGGCAGGTGCAAATTTTCTGCCAATCCCAATGCGGAGTTGGTTTTATTCTTGTGTTTTCGGGTTCGTGCTTTTGCGGTGGCGCTACCCTCCAACCGTCAGACAACGCGAATTTGCCAAGCTGATATTGGTCCTCAACCCAATTCTTGAAGGTGAAGCAATCTTCAAGCGGATGCCCTACTACTCGATGGTAAAAGCAATACTTTGGGTTAGAGACTTCGCCTGCTTGTTCAGGGTGTTTAGACTCTGGCAACGTAAGCATTTGATGTTTTAGAGCGAGATCGAATATTTTCCTTGTTTTGTTCCGAGGAAAAGAGTATGCTCGACCCATTTTCTTCCCGAGGGCTAAGTCAATAACGCTCGATTCTCGGATACGCGGCTTCTTAGCTCTGCTTTGTAGTTGTCGAGCGCCTCTCTTGCCTTTCGACTTGTTTTTGTTCTCGCGTCGAACCTTTTTTGTAGCAGGTTGACAAGGAGCGGCATCTTCGTTCTTTACTGCCTGTTGGAGGAGGCGCTGTGTCTTAGCTTTCTCATAGATTGCCATTTCACGATCGTGATCATCTCGGGCTTTTTGACTCGCATCCCTTATAAGTTTGCTCATCTGGTGTTCGGACGATGGACTGGGCGGTTTTGTATCAGGAACTTTTGCTGGTTCAGGATTAGCGTCCTCCCATTGAGCGTCCGCCTCTTCATCGAAGTCATACATGGCATAACAGCTGTTTACTAGCTCCCGCTTCTTTGGCCGGATGTACCCAAGCCCTTTGGTTTCTACTTTCCCGTTAGGCAGTTTGCATTGGGTCCCGGGAATGTTCCAGACCTTGTCATAGAATTTGGCTTTTCTAACGGTCTGTGTGAAGGACATCCCCTGGCGTTTTAGCAGTTTCTTCAAACCTTCGGTATAATATCGGGGAAGACGGATAGGCTGAAGCCTGTCGAGCGTGGGATCCGCGCCATGCCAAACTTCTTTTTCTGCTTTGTTTTCTTCAGAACGGTAGAATAAGATTGCCTTCTCGCCTCTTCGTCCGGGAGGGATATAGAATGTCTGCAATTCTTCTACGCTGTTGGTGTCGAGTACATCCAGTTCTTTGTAATGTTCACGTGGCACCATGGTTATCTGCAGACTTCGCTCTTCATCAGCGGAAATCCGTATCGAAGGCCGAGCAGGGAATATAGCATGAACTTCATCCTCTGAATCACTACCGAAGATCAACGAAGGAACGGATGGTCCTGGCCTGGTAGATTGGGATGGACCTGAATAAATTATATCCTCCTCCTCGGTGTCACTGCCGAAGACAGGGATGGTGGCATTAGTTTTGTTCTCCGGTTTTTGACACCTTTCCGTGTCTTCGAAGCTCGGCAAGAAGTATTTGGCATCTTCATACTTGCGAACTTCGTTCACGGAAAACGGATTCAACTCTCCGGCCACAGTGTATTCGAGGCCATCCCTGGAATACTTCATGCACTGATGCTGTGTAGAAGGGATGATATTGTATTCGTGTAGCCATGGTCGGCCGAGCAGAGCATTGTAGCACGTCTTGGCATCTATAACATGGAATTTGATGTCTGTGACGAGCAACCCGAAGCGTAGCGTCAATATCACAGATCCAAGAGTCTTTGAGGATTAAGAGTCAAAACCGGAGATAGTGATCTTGTCTCGGGCGAGGTGTTGGACACTCATGCAAATTTCTTTTAACACCCGTACATTGAGTAAATTGACGGACGATCCGTTATCGACCAAGATTTTACCTATCTTTATGTCATGGCAGTATCCTGAGACATAAAGAGGGCGATTGTGTTCACACGTCCCGAGAAGAAGGTCTTCATCACCAAAAGCAACGTCGGCTGTGTGCACTTCTTCCAATTCGTCTTTCATCTTTTCTTCGGCTAAGAAGGCTTGAAACTGGTCCGGATCTTGTAGCGCCTTAATCAAAGAGTCTCTGGCTTCCTTTGATAGTAACAAGGCATCAAGGATACTGAGCTGAGAGGGCAGTTTCCTCAGATGTGCCAGAACGTTGTAATCCACCTTACTTCTCTTCGGCGGGTTCTTGGCGTTTAGCTCTTCCAGAACTTGGTCATCTAAAACGATGTCTTCAGAGACCTTTTCTTTCCCTTTATCTTTTCTATTCGAGGGTCCGAGGTTCTTTTCAGGCAGTGTCCGATTCCGCAGCTGTATATTTTCGCAAGACTTCGGTTCTTCTTCTTTTCCCGAAGTTGACTCTTTAAAGAGGGGGCAATCTCTAGTTCCTCATCAGAGTCGCTCCCAAATGTGGGCACTTATGACCTGGTAGTGTTAACCATGTGACAGTTGCCGGCAGTTCTTTCAAGCACTTTGGTCGTGTTTCTTTGCTCCCGACGAACCTTACGCTTTTCCCATTTAAAGCGTTGTTGATTAGCGACGTATCCTTGCCACCATTTATCGAACGCTTTGCACTCTTGGGTAGAATGTGAGACCTTCTGATGATATAAGCAATAAGAGGGGTGCATTTCTACCACGCTACTAACTTTTTCTTCTGAGGGTGGTAGCTTCATGCCCATCGATATGGCCTTAGCGAACTTCTTTTTTATCTTGAATTGGTTTTTGTCAGCGGTGGAGGCATTTTGCTCCAGTGGGATCATCTCAGCTCCTCCCTCAAGTCGCTGGCGCTTGGCCGTTTCGAATATCGTCGTCTCGCGTTCTTGATCGGCTTTACTTTTCAATCGAGCTTCACTAAGAAACGCGTCAATCATTTCTATTGATAATTCCGGAACCCTTGACTCAATACTTGCCCCCGGCGTTTTGGTGCCAGAAGTCCCTTCATCGTTCGAGGTCGAGTGAGAGATCATATGACAGCTTGCCACATATCCGTCGGATTCATCCGATGAAGTTTCTTCCTCATCTTCTTTTTGAAAGACGTGATCAAGGAAATCTTGGAGCGTAATGGGAGTCTGCGCCTTTTGGTTGTACTCATCCAGTGCGTCGATCTGCTTTTGTAAGTCCGTGCGCTTGTCGCCAGGCTTCACGGGCTTCTTAGATTTCTTCTTCTTCTTTTTCGAAGATTTTGACGGCTGGTTATGAACGCTTGAACTACCACCATCGGCCTTCGGAGTCGGACGTGGTTTCAACATCCCCTCAATAACCTGCGGCTCCAAGGGGTTCTTCCACTTGACCGCTGGACAGGTCTGCAGATCATTTAGCATTCTTCTCGTTTTGGCTGATAATACCACCTCCCAGGGAGCTTCTTCAATGACGGAGCATGTTGCCCCCGGCGTATTCGTTCCCTTATAGGTGTGGGGCTGCGGAGGATTCACCTTCCATTTGTCAGATAGCGCAAACTTGCCATGACGGTACTGGTTTTCGAGCCAATTTTTGAACACGTAACAGTCTTCGATCGGATGTCCTAGCACTCGATGGTAAGGGCAGTAATTAGGCTCGTTAACGTCACTTGGTTGTGACGGACGTTTTGGATCTGGCAGATTTATGAGCCTATTGCGCAATGCCAGCTCAAATAACCTCCTCGTTTTATCACGGGGGAAGGAGTAAGCACGTCCCATCCTGTCCTCAAGGGGTACGTATGGGCGCGTATTATTTGGACGAGCAACCGGCTTCGAGTCGTTCGGTTGTTGTTGGGCATTAGCGACGATGATCGCTTTTCCCTTTCCTTTATCGTTTCGAGAGTCCGGCTTCGGGAGAGGGGGTTTGTGGCCCATCTGGTCCATCTGCGCCAATTTGTCGATCAAAGCCTGGAAAGAAGTCGGCTTGAAGAACATCATAAACTGCGAAATGGTTGCTTGTGGATCAAGGGTTCCAACAAACATTCCCACCGCAGGGGCTTCTTCTATACGCTGCTCACACTTAGACCATAGATTACGCCACCTATAGCGTACTGGACCCACGTCTCGCCGGGCTTTACCCTGGCGTTAATCAGCGCCGTCATCGGAGTACGCTCACTGGCACTTGCAAAGCGTTGGGTGAAGAGCAGCTCCATCTCTGCGAAGGTTTTAATAGAGTCGTTGGGGAGCTCGGAATACCACTCGAAAGCCGTATCTGATAAGCTTCCAACAAACTGGCGCAGCAAAAGCTTGTCGTCGCCTCCAGTGTTACCACAAAGCGCCCTGAATTGGGCAACATGTTGATGGGGATTGCCGGTCCCCTTGTAGACATGAAACTTTGGAATTGTGTAACCTGGCGGGTACTTGATTTGGTCATACCAGCCCGGATATGGCCGCCCCGTTTTTACAACGTGGCCGGCTGCTTCGGCTGCGTGATGAACTTTTATCTGCTGGGCTATATATTCGTCCAGATCTGTTTTAGAGATTGTGTCTTCTTTAGCCGTCTATAGAACGGGCTGAGGGTTTGATGTTTCTCCCCTATCATCCCCAAGGACGATTGGGGTTCTTCAGTCGGGGATTCTGGTTGTATCATCATCCCTATCATATCCTGGAAGAGAAGGCCCATGCGTTGTATATTGGCTGCTTGTTCAGCAGCCTCTTTGTCCCTCTTTTCCAGTACTCTTCGAAGGAACTCGGCGTCGGTCTCTTCTTCTTGACGTTCATCTAAGGACGTCTCAGGATTCTCTTTTGGCCCCGTGAGTGCAGCCATTGTAGTCATCATCTCCTGGAGCTTTTGTTGCTGCTCCTGAGACTTGGTCACTGACCGGGTAAGCGGTCGGTGACCCGTAGAAGTACGACTTTCTTCTTTCCCCGAAGCCATATAGACCGTATGAACTGTGATGCCCCCTGACTTAGGGCGTTTAGGTTCACCGCTCTTAGACTTTGTCAGTGTCATGGGAGTTTTTTCTGGCCTCTTCCTTTTATGGACCTTTGAGGTTGAAGGAGCCGTTGAAGCGGGCATTCTAGCATTTGTTGCCCCCTGCTGTTTAATGAGGCGGTTCTTGTCTTTTTCCACCTTTACCCTTTCCTGGCGACGGAAGTGGTCTGAGTCAATCACGGAGTCTTGAACCCTCCGCCAAACTTTATAAATTTTTGACGACAGCCGTTGAGGGGGCTGTTCGTGTTTCGTCTCCGGAGCTTTTTCCATGAGTGGAGGAGACTTTTTCAATGTGGCAACCGGGGAGTTCTTTCTCACCTTCTTCAGCAATTCAAAGCTGTTCCCAGTTGGAACAGCAGCATCGACCTCCACCACCGGAGCAGGTGGGGTTAGCCCTGAGGGGGAGTTGCCCCCTGCCTTCCTTACTCGCTGTCAATGGCGACGTCGCGCACGACGAGCCGTTGGGACTGGCTCGGAGATTGAGATGGTTTCTTGCTGCCCCCTGTTTGAGCGTGGGGTAACTGCTGATGTCAGCCTATCGAAGACTGATGCCTTCTGACCAGCTGGGGGAGGAGTAGGAACCGTCAATCTTGTGAAGACCGACTCTCTAATGGGAGAAGCCGCTTTAACGACTTCCAAAGCAGCGGCCGTTGCCCTCTTTGGGACAGCCACCTTATAGTTCTGACCCAGCCTGGTGAAAACGGAGGCTGTTGGTTCAGTAGCAGGCGACCCGTTGACAGGGGTCGTGGTAACAGTGAGCCGGTCGAACACCGACTTCTTGTTCGCTTCTGGTGTGGGTATCGGCGCCAAGAAGCTTGTAGGTGGGACCATGGTCCCGAAGAACAAGCCGGTGGTGGCCTGAGTCACCTGGCCTACCGGCAGAGTCAGGAAGGAAGCCGCCTGGGGCCCATATGATACACCTCTCGGTGAGGTGGAACGTCCGTTGCACTGGCATTTCGAGCAGTTGGTGCAGTTGGTGGCCATTGAATGCTTGAGTTCTGTACCAAACAAAAGACCAAATCTTAGCAACTTGAAATCCGAAGGCAATCATTTAACAAACCGCGATTGGTTCGCGAAGACGACACACGAAGTGTGGAGTGGAAAGAGGAAGAGGTCCCACCGGGCGTGCCAGAATCTGTTCCCCTCCGAAAGACGGCCGCACAGGACTGCTGAGGTCCTGGCGCTGAGGTTCGGGGCAGATGCTATTTGGTTTTATCCGTCTATCTCTCCGAAGATGCCAAGTTGATTTATGGCACCGTGTATCGGAGGTTTAGACGGATGCAGCCGATGTAGCAGACTTCGTCAGATTCCCCCTCAGGGTGAGGGGTTTTTGATTGTGGGGACGCTCTTCCCTGCAGGCGCAAGCCCCTGCAGTTAATTACGCTACCGCGTCGCGGTAACAACTTTCTCCTTCTCCAGAATTTCACTTCGTGTCGTGTGTGTTTGTTTTGTTTGTGATTGCCCGTGGATTGTATACGGAGACTGAGTGATGTCGTCACCCGTAGGACGTGGATTAATCCAAATCCGTATTTAGTTAGATTTGGGTTTGGTGTTTTTAGTTTAAGGATGCATTAGCCGCGTTGCGGCTAAGACCAACTTAAACGTTCGTCAAGGATACGTTAGTCCTGTTTTGGACTACGATCGACCTGACGTAGTGATTGATTTAATTATCTGGTTGTCGAGACTCGTCACCTCTCTGACGTCGTTGAGGAATTACAACGACAGGCGTCAGAGGAGTTCAGAGGTGTACCCTTGAACCAAAATTGATTTGGGGTTTTATTATTTGTTTAAAGATCTAAGGACACATTAACCGTATTTGGGGTTAAGATCAACTTAGACGGGACCGTTTAGATCCAACAAAAGAGCGTTTGGGCCCTATTGTGCCAGTTTAGGGACGTGGTGGTCCATTATTAGTTTAGGGACGTTTCGGTCCGTCGCCAGTTTAAGGACGTAGTGGTCCATTATTAGTTTAGGGACGTTTCGGTCCGATATTAGTTTAGGGACGTTTCGGTCCGATATTAGTTTAAGTACGTTTCGGTCCGATATTAGTTTAAGGACGTTTCGGTCCATTATTAGTTTAGGGACGTTTCGGTCCGATATTAGTTTAGGGACGTTTTGGTCCGATATTAGTTTAGGGACGTTTCGGTCCAATATTAGATGAGTGGTCGTTGGGACCCGTCACCTCTTTGACGTCGTTGAGGAATTACAGCGACAAATGTCAAAGGAGTTCGGAGATGTACCCTCGAACCGGTCGTAACTTGGTTTATGAGAGGCATTTAATTTAAGGACTTACAGCCAGGATTGGGTTAAGTCCAATTTTTATTTTAGGCTCTGCCCGATTAAAAGAATCAATCTAAACAGGGCTCTGCCCCTTCATTATTTTGCAATCTGATTTGGGCCAGGCCCTTTTAAATAATGAGTTACAAAAAACTCAGGAATTTTCTGAACAGGGCTTTGCCCTTTTATTTTCCTGCAATTGGGCTAGGCCCTCTTAAATAATGAGTTACAGAAACTCAAGAGTTTTCCAAACAGGGCTTTGCCCTTTTATTATTCTGCAATTGGGCTAGGCCCTTTTAAATAATGAGTTGCAGAAACTCAATAATTTTCTTGAGTTGGGCCAGGCCCTTTTGAATGATGAGTTGCACTTGTGCAGAAATTCAAGGATTTTCTTGATTTGAGAACAAAAGTGCATAGCACTCTTGATCTAAATTTAGATCAAAGGAAAACAAGTTCTTCTTGTTTTCCTTGATTTTACAGAACCAAGGGTTCATATCAAGTGCAAGGCACTATTTATTATTCTTTTATTTTTCAGAACCAGGGGTTCATATCAAGTGCAAGGCACTATTTATCTTTTTCTTTTATTATTCCCTTTTTAATTTTCTGTTCTTCAGAAATTTTACCTTCTCTTTTGTTCTTGATTAATCTTCAAGAGCTCTTTTTTTCCAGAAGTTTATCCTTCTCTCGATGATGATTGATTCTCTCTTTTGAATGGGGCTTGGGGTCTTATTTATAGTGCCCACAGATTTGTTGGATTTGTTAACAAAATCTTTCCTGAATAATTTTGGGAATTTTCCCACCATTGGATCTTTGATCCAAGGGTTCCTGTTTTACAGGAGAACAGAAAAGATTTACCTAAATTTTCATTCAGTTGCTGCGCAACTCACCAGCGCGTGACACGTGTCACGCATCTGTGCGCTTGCGCAGTTGCGGTTGCGCAACTGCGCAGACACGTGTCGCGCATCCGTGCGCTTGCGCAGTTGCGGTTGCGCAACTGCGCAGACACGTGTCGCGCATCCGAGCGCTTGCGCAGTTGCGATTGCGTAACTGCGCAGACACGTGTCGCGCATCTGTGCGCTTGCGCAGACACGTGTCGCGCATCTGTGCGTTTGCGCAGTTGCGATTGCGCAACTGCGCAGACACGTGTCACGCATCGGTGCGCTTGCGCAGACACGTGTCGCGCATCCGTGCGTTTGCGCAGTTGCGATTGCGCAACTGCGCAGACACGTGTCGTGCATCCGTGCGCTTGCGCAGACACGTGTCGCGCATCCGAGCGCTTGCGCAGTTGCGATTGCGCAACTGCGCAGACACGTGTCGCGCTGCCATGCATTTGCGCAGTTAAGTCTTAATTATGTTTTCTGAAGAGCCTTGCTCTGATGGGACGCACCGTCTCGGGCGTTACGCTGCCGAATTGGCTTCTGCCATGTGGCAAATTGCGCACTGCGCACGGAAACCGAAGCGTTGCTTCAAATTTTGAATTTTCAAAATTCAGTAGAGCCTTGCTCTGATTGGGGGAAACACTCTCCTCAATACTATCCTCAATATTCAACTCATTATTTAGCCTATCCATGCCATCATCATCAAAATCAAGACGCATATGAGATTCGGGAGAAACATTTAATAACTCAGGATGATGATTTGAACATAAAATTTCAAGCAAATCGACAGGTTCATCATCCGAAATATTCCCGGCGTCTATATCCTCAATCAAGTGAAAATCAATTTCTTTAGACACCTCATCAAAAGCATGGATATCTATTGATTTAGGTTCTAGAGTGGAGGTGTAAAGATCGAAAGGATTAGGTGCGGTTTCACTCGAAAGGGTTCCTCACAATCTGGCAAATCAAACACTACAAAATCACACGACTCATTTTTATTTTCAACAGGTGAACTATTTAGGGCAATCGATGGAAAACAGGAGTTGTGGGCTTCAATTGGGTAAGGGTAGGTTTGATTTGAAAATCCTCTCTCATTCTCACTCTGTCCACTTGCCGCCTCATACATTGAAAAATTTGGAGCTAGCGGAACACTAGCTACCGGTTCACTAGGTTGCATAAGGGCGACCATGGACGCTTCCACATTCCTCATCATTTTATTTGTTGCAGCAATATATGCCTCCAACGACTCTTCCAAACTAGGCTTGGGTGCTATGGAGGTTTCGGTAAAAGAGTCAAAATCGTGTGGATATGCAAAACTCCCAACAGGCTGTGTAGAAATATTGTCTAGTGAAGGTGGAAAAGTCGGGTAGGACTGGTAGGAAGTGGGTGATTGGACAGGGGTAGGGTCAACATATGGATAAAAAGGTGAAAAGTCTTGTTGATCCCTAGAACTAGATGTGTGGAGAGGGATGAAAGATCGGCTACGAGATTGAGCAATATGCTCAGCAATGGATATCGGCCTAGGAGTAACAGCAGGACTTGGAAAAATGGCGTCAACATATGGAGGTGGTAAAGATGCACTTGGTCGACACAAAGTGGGTTGAAAAGTCAAACTGTTTCCCCTAAACGCCTCTATTTGATCTTTCAAAGATTATTTAGGCAAGGAGGGATCGTCTTTAAATTGACCGAACAAATTGATGTATGACGCAAAATTAGGTTCGGGATACCAAAGTTCGGCTAATGATTTATTATGTGGGGTACCCATGTTAGAAGAAGAAAGGTGACAAGAAGGAAGGTAGGGTGGTGCTAGGATTTATTTGCGGCTAAAAATTTTTGCAAGTTTCTATAAAATATTTGTCCTTTTTATTTTTATTTTTTTTCTCTTTATTTGGAAAAATTTTGTTGCAAAAAGATTTTAGAGAAAAGATATGCAACAGCAAAATATTTTATAGAAAAGATATGCAACAGCAAAATATTACTTGCAATCAATTTAGTTCAAGCGGGGCCTAAAAATCCTGCACAAGACTGTTATATGGAAGGGAATATATTTTTTAGCGCAAAAAAATCTTGCAGGCAAATTTACAGAAGATATATCAAGATTTGCAGAGGAAAAGAGAGAAAACTCACAGAAATTTGCAGTGGCGGAACTTTTTTTTTTTTTTTATCGCGCTTCTGCCCTTTTTTTTCAAGCCCTGAATCGACTCGGCCGCGGCGGTTCCGCGGCCAAAATGGGGCTGGCGCGGCGGTTCCGCCGCGCATTGGTCGGTTCGGCCTTTTTTTTATTTTTGGTGGACCAGATCACCGCAGTTAACTTGTAGACTCGGTCCTCCAAATTTCTTCTGTTCCTCGGTTGTTGTGATCTTCTGTTGTTCCGATCTGTTTTTTCCTGTTTTGATCTCTGTAGATTTCCAGATCCGATTTTCGTATATCCTGCAAAATTCAAACAACAAAGTATCCCTTCCAAAAATAACAAATGATATATTTTTATATTTTTTGTGATTTTTCAGATTTTTCAGATTTTTTTTAATTTTAATTAACCCGAAATTGCAAAAAGGAAATAACACGCCATCCCCGGCAACGGCGCCATTTGATTGATCTCAAAAATATCTAGTAACCGCAATCAAGAACGGCGTTGCATGAAGCTAGCCGGTGAGTACGGGTTGGTCCACAGGGATGTTGTGAATCTCCTAATCGCGCTTACGAGTTAATTCCGAAGGGTGATCGGATTGATTATTAAATCTAAAAATCTAATTAACCTAGGGCAATTATCTAGATCTATTCTTGCTAGGGCTAGGTTTAGGGATGGTTTGGAAATGCAATTAAATCTCAACTCTTTCTATACCCGAATGAAGATCTATGAGGAGTTATGGTAATTATCAATAAAGGGGATTAGTTCCATTCGGGAAGGTGTTCCTTCCTATAGGTTCTTGTCCTTCCTTTAGAGATCCTTACCCTAACCTCCATGGAAAACGCGCGCAACCGGACCTTTACACTACGGTGTCATCGTTACCTCGAGGGGTAGGATGCCGTAGGGCGCGGTATGTGCGTGTATGCATGGAGTCCTATTGTAAATATTTGGTGGGTAAGAAAGGGATGAGAGATCTCATCTCTCAATATCCTTCCCAAAAGCTAAACCCTAAACAAGTTCCTAGGGCATGAAATTAAATCTACCTAGGGCAAAGAATAGAACATTAAACTAGGGCGAGAAATTAAATCTACTTACAGATGCATCCCTCCAATCATCCATGCAGGTTTGTCAGATCTGAATTTCTGAATGGAAAAGAAACACCGATGCTCTCCAAAAGAGTTCTGGAATTTATTATTAAAAGGAGGCATAGGGTTTACAATCTTTAGAGTTCCTATTTATAAAGAATAGGAAACCCTAGAGTTACATTTGTTTCGCATGTCTTAAATTACAAAAATAGCCCTTAGGAAATCTTTTCAGAGCCGCAAACTAATTTTGGTAAAATTTCTCGAAGCAAGGGCACCAGACGGCCGCGGAACCGAAGCAATGGCAGGCTTGGGCCGCGGTTCCGCGGCCCATTGGTGAGATCACCTCATGAATTTTCCTGGGATGCTTCTTGTTGGCTTGGGCTTCTTATTTCTATATATCTTTTTCCATTTGGGCTTCTAGGTTGGTTCCAGATCTTCAGTGAACAATTTGCAATGGATTTTTAACCGTCTGCTTTGTATTTTTGGACCTTGAGTTGCCTTGTTAATTGTGAACTGTCTTTCGATGTAGGCTTGATCAAGATTCTCTGTTTGTTGGTTAAAGTCCACATTTTCATCGTCTTTACATCGTTTGCACTGTTTTCTGTCCAAGAACCTGTAACCTGTAACATGTAGCAGACATGCGTCAAAAGCACCTGTTTATTTATAAAAAGAATAAGAATGGGGAATATAATAATGCAATATTCTGGTGTGAACACCCGCGTGCCAAGCACGTGGGGCGCTAGCGCCCAGCACGCTAGCGCCCACGTGCCAAGCACACCCACCGCCTGCGTGCCACGTACGTGAGGCACTGGCCCCCATGCGTCCTTTGGACGCTTTTCCCCCTTTTTTTATATATATGTATATATGTATACATACACACACATATTCCACGACACTGTCCATGTTAGAAAAAATTTATAACGGGGCGCTGCCCCGCACCTCGCAAGGGGGCTGCTAGACCCCTTGACCCCCAGCCCGCTATCCAGGTAGCGGGACCCCGTAAAACTCTGCAAACCCCCGATGTATCCAAAATCCTTTCAACACATACGCACACTGCACATTGAGTTCGCATGACCTGTTTGACCCGTCAATCGGAGGTTCTCTCGCTCCAAAGGCGATGGGTAATTAACGACAACTTAGTCCGCGGCTACCGGAGATTCGGATCCCCACAATCAATAAACCCCAGCCTACCCTAGGTAGGGGGAATCTGTAATGCGCCTGACAAGCGCGCGCGTATTCCCATCTCAATGGGGTGACAAAAAACACCCTACAGATTCTGGCACGCCCGGTGGGACTTTTCTCTCCTCCCATATTTCGGGTTAAACGTTCATGTGAACTCAATCAACATATACATTGATTGCCTGTACTAAAATTATGCTTCTTTGTGTAGGTTAACAATTTCCAATTGCAATCTTCGGACGCAGCAAAAATGTCTCCAAGGGCAAGCTCGGCCCTCAACACAACTCCCATCTCCTACACGATGAAGATGGACGCCAGGACGGTCCTCCCGGCTAGTCTCAAGCGACAATGGAAGGAGCCGCCGCTACCATTTGGCTCTATTCTGTTCGTGTCAGCTAGCGCCATCCCAGCTTCTCAAGCTCCAGCAATAGACAGATCGGTCTCGAAAGACAGGAGGCCAAATGTGGTGGTCTCGAAGGCGCCCCAACCCAAACGCAAATCGGTGTCTGAACGGCTTTCCATGGCCCCAGCTGGGGGAAAAGCCGTCAGAACAAAAGAAGTTGCCAGATGTTGCGGGCAAGCCCAGGCGATACCTTCGACGGACACGCGGGTGGATGTATTCTCAAGCCTCCCCATCACTCGGCCTATGGCGGCTTCCCGAAGAGCAGAAGCCTGCCAAGCGCTCAAGGCATAGAAGCTGAGGCAGAAGCGGCTCAGATACAGAGCCAACAAAAGGGCTAGGTCCCCGGCCATGTTAAAATTTATGAATTTCCAAAGCCCGGCCCGCTCCGCGAAACCAGCTGCCAGTGATGAAAGGATGGCTGAATGTGTTATCCACACAGTCTATATGGTGGGCATGCGTCCCAGCGACAACCTTCGCAGTGAGGATGATGCCATCACATCTCAAATCCAATCTGGTATGAATATGGCTGCCACATTCCAAGACCAGCCTCCTCTGGAAGGTAATGAAGAACCTTCCAATGAGTCGGGCTCGGAAAGCGAAGATGAGCCAACTTTCCATCCCAAGAACGCAGAGCAGCAATTTCTCCAAGAGCTTCGAAAACAGCTTAGAAGTAAAGACAAGGAGATGGCCAAGCTCTACTAAAAAATTGACGACTTGACAAACGCCGTCTTACAGCTCACGGCCCAACTTGCCTCTCAGCCGTCCAATCAAGCGCAGGGTCCTGCTAATGAACCGGGAAACGGTGTTCCGAGACAGCCGATTCCTATTCTCTCAAATCCAAAGATGGGCGGACCGCATGAAAGTCAGTCACATCCTATCTCGGGAAATGTCTTGGCTACCGATGACAGTAGCCCGCTAACTCAAGATCAAATCATGGATTTGGTTGCCACCAAAGTCAAAACATTGGTAGCCGAAACCCGAAGTGCAAAAAGATGTTAGCAGTAGCGGGAGACCATATCCTGCTCGGTATGATCTGGTAGAATTCCTAGCGGCTATGTCATCCCCAAATTCGGAAGATTTGATGGGACGAGAAATGCGAATCAGCACATTGCCCACTTCAAAGCCTCATGCGAGAATACTGGGGGCAACGATGCGCTTCTCCTCCGCCAGTTTGTTAATAGCCTGACCGATGTCGCTTTCTACTGGTACGTGAGCATACCAGATAGCTCCGTTACTGCTTTCGTCCAAATAGAATCTCTGTTCCGATAAAGGTTCATGAGTGTCAGCGATAAGATCACCATTGCCGACCTCGTAAGGACTAAACCAAAGAAAAACAAAAGCAGCATGGGTTTTATAACCTGATGGCGCAATCTCTCCGTCAAGTGTGAACCGCCGATAGAGCAGGACCAATCTGTCAGCCTTCTCGTCGGAAATCTCAACAATTGGATGGCCCCGTTTCTATCACTGCGGGTCTCAAAACATTCCAGGAGCTGACCACGAAAGTCCAGATGTTGGAGCGCTCAAAGCAGGAGTTCTCCCTTGATTCCTAAAATAACAATAGGTTCTCGAGAAACCGAAAGGAAGATAATCGTAAAGACGGAAATTCTGACGATGCTGACTCTTTCAACACTTCGGCTAACCGAAATAAGCGAGGGATGAGCGGGCCTAATGCCAACCGGCCTCGGAAGCCAGTGTTCGGAGAGGGAGGAGAAGTTCCACTGAAAGAGAAGCTGGATAAAGTCTATTTCTTCAGAAGGGACAAAGTCCGTAAAATATTCAAGAATGCCCTAAGAAACGGTCTACAATTGCTGGAATCAAAAAGACCGCAAGAAGCGAATATGACTGACGACCCTAAATATTGCCCCTATCACAGAGTGATAAATCATGCTATTGAGGACTGTTTCGTCTTCAAAGATTGGGTCGAAAAACAATATAAGGCGGGAGAAATTTCGTTGTCCCCTGGCGTGTTGGCAAACAGTCAAGCTGCGACCGCCAACTTCATACAAAACAATCGACCTCTAAGTCCTTTGGACGCTTTTCCCCCTTCTTATATATATGTGTACACACACACACACACACACACACACTCCACGACACTGTCCATGTTAGAAAAAATTTCTACCGGGGCGCTGCCCCGCACTTCGTAAGGGGGCTGCTAGCCCCCTTGATCCCCAGCCCGCTATCCGGGTAGCGGGTCCCCGTAAAACTCTGTGGGCCCCCCGATGTATCCAAAATCCTTTCAACATATACACACACTGCACATTGAGTTCGCATGACCTGTTTGACCCGTCAATCGGAGGTTCTCTCGCTCCAAAGGCCAGGGGTAATTAACGACAGCTTAGTCCGCGGCTGCCGGAGATTCGGATCCCCACAATCAATAAACCCCAGCCTACCTTAGGCAGGAGGAATCTGTAATGCGCTTGACAAGCGCGCGCGTATTTCCATCTCAAAGGGGTGACGAAAAGCACCCTACATACTTAAGACCCTCAAAACACAACACACGCACACCGCACATTGAGTTCGAATGACCAGTTTAACCCGTCAATCGGAGGTTCCTTCGCTCCAAAGGTAAGGGGTAATTAACGGCAGCTTAGTCCGTGGCTGGCGGAGATTCGGATCTGCATAATCAATAAACCCCCACCTACCCTAGACAGGGGGAATCTGTAGTACGCCTGGAAAGCGACGCATATTCCTATCTCGATGGGGTGACGAAAAACACCCTACAGATTCTGGCACGCCCGATGAGACCCTATCTCTCCTCCCATATTTAGGGTTAAACATTCATGCGAACTCAATCAACATATATATCGACTACCTGTACTGAAGTCATTATTTTTTGTGTACAGGTTAACGGGTTTTCATTCAAAATCTCGAACTCAGTAATCATGTCTCCGAAGACGAACTTCGTTTCTGACGCGACTCCGATCCAGTACGTGGTCAAGATCAATGCCCGCGTGGTTCTCCCTGCAAATCTCAGCCGGCAATGGTAGGAGCCATCCAGTCAATTTGGTTTCATCATCGTATACGCTGCCGGAAGCGCTTATCTGGCGGAGGTCACGACAAACCAGGTAGCCAAACCGGTCTCAAGGGGCAAGAGGCCGAATGTTGTGATCGCCAAGGCACCACAGCCTAAACGTAAAACGGTTGGTTATATGCCATAAACCGATTATGAAATTCTTCTTTGGAAAGTGGAGGTGATGGTTGATATTGGTCCGGGTTGAAACTTTGGCCTCTAGCCCTAGCTATATGCTCAGTAATGGACATTCGTCTGGGGGCTTCCTCACTCTGGATATCAACTGAAACAGGTGTAGGATTAGGATACGGTTGATAAGACCTAAACTGAGGTGGCCAACCGTTTCTTCCCGCTTATTCTATATGATCTCTTAAGGACATGGAAGAGCCGGACGGTATACCGAAGGGATTACGAAAACATTTAATATCTAGTTATGGACAGCAAAGCTCGGCAAGAGATCGTCTATTTGGGTCACCCATTATAAGAAGAGAAGAGGGGGAAAAGGGTAAAAAGGGGAGAAAATAATTGGTTTATTTTGAAAAATGACGGATTTTCAAAAATTCACAAAAACATGCACAAGCAACCCTATATCTAATGGTCACCTAGGTTAAGTCACTAGACCGCTCCTGGACTTCCAGAAGACAAATCGTAAGATAAATCCTCTACTGCCTCTTTATCTCTCATGTGGCCAGATAAGTGCCAGGTAAGTGGGAGGTTATCCGCTACGTAAGTAGCGGGCCTAATTAAGTAACCACTTGCCTTAGACACACTTGCCTTAGACACCACAAAAGAAATGCGGATAAGCAATAGATTACCCACGACCTTCTTCTGTCCTAATTGAGCGCGACGGTCCTTAGAGAGTCTAGATATTTTTTAATTAATGAAGGTGATGCGGATGCAAGTTTTGTGATTTCCGGGGCTTAGGAAGGGTGATAAAATCCCTACCTAATCTGAATTTTGGTCTTGCCCCTTAAAAATCCGTATTAAAATATGAAATAACAAACCAATAACAAAACTTTGCAAAAAGATTTTTGAGCGGCGATATTTTGCAAAGAATCCTGCAGAAAAGATATTTTATTGGATTTCAGAGGAGAGAGAAAGGGTTGAGAATCTTACCAGCGAAGTTTAGAACCCTAACTCCTCAGTTGCGTCGCGGTTCCGCCGCCGAATGAGTCTTCTTGCCGCGGTTCCGCCGCTGACTTGAGGGATTAGGTGATGAGTTTTGCTACGTGGCCTCTTGTACTCCTCTGGATCTTGATGAATGTTTCTGTCTCTCTGTTTCCTCAAGTCTATAACTCCAGATTCCCTCGCAAAAAATCACACAATAATCTTTAAATATACAATTTGCAGTTTTGTTTATTTATGATATTGATCGAATAAGAATTCAACACAAATAGTAAGAATAAAAAATTACGCACGTATCCCCGGCAACGGCGCCATTTGATTGATCTAGAATTTTATGTGTGTATATAGTAGTTAACCGCAATCAATAACGGTGTCGCGTGTAGCTAGACCGAGATGAGTACGGGTCGTCCTCTTGGAAACGTGGAATATTTTATTCTTACTTTAGGTGTGTTGAGAAAGAAAGGAGGAAGAATAAAGAATTATTGTAGAATGGTTGTAAGATCTAGATCTACGTTAAACACTGATGCAAAATATAGATCTAGATTAACTACGGAGGTAAGTTTATATGAAAAGGGGGCTTGTAGGGTTCATTAGGATTTAGTAGTAATGAATGATTAATTAAAGATTACCCTTTTTATCCTTTAATAGATTTAAAACTAGAACGACAGTGATGCATGTAGATTAGGGTTTCTGGAGGGAAAAGGGTTCCCACTCTTAACCCCTATCTCGACATGGAACTCCGTTCATATCCAGCCTTTACCAAAACAATCATTAATCTAATCTCTAATCGCGGTCGAGACTAACAATAAATTGGTAGCGCGCCCGATTAAGATGTTAATGATTCTTTTGATAAAGTTTATAAACTTTATAGGACGTAAAAAGAGTTTAAAGATCTTTATCATCCATTAACCTACCCTAATCCTACGAACCCTAACAAGCGGAGAATTACTCGCGCATGTTGGGAGAAGAAGAGATGGAGAGAGAATTCATAATGAAACTACATAGAAATAGAATAAGAAAAAGAACTACCTTTATTAATAAAAAAACTCATTTACACTTTGTTCCCTTAGAAAATGATTACAAATACTAGTTTGCTTCTCGATCTCTTCTAAGGAGGTAGATGAACCGTTGATGATCAGCCTGGATGCGTAAGCCGTCTTGGACTTCGTGATCGCGTCGACTTGATGATTTTTCCAAGAGGCTCTCGGTCCTTATTTATACTCCAAAAAGCCAGAACCCTAGCTTCCAAATTCGGAAGCCAGAGGTTAAGATTCAACAAAAAAAATCCCAGCTCATAACTCCTCTGGCACGCGGCGGATCCACGGCCAACAGGTGGGTTTGGCCGCGGATCCGCGGCCAAGTAGAAGGATCATTTGATGATTTTTCTGGGGCTTCATCCATATGACATGTGGCGATCTTTGGAAGCTCTGGAAACTGGAAATCTTTTCTTTGTTTCTGTCAGACTTGATTTCTTAGTTTGCTTTCTTAATTAGGCAGGTTTGCTCTTAACAACTTTGATTCCCTTGATTTTTAGCCCTGAAATTTCTGCACAATCTCAACAAATAATATTAGTAGAGTTTTGTTTTATTGAGATATTAATTTCACCATTAAGATTTGGTCAATAGTATTTATGCTTATTTTCCTACTAAATGTTAATTATAATACATAAACACATGAAAATAGTCTTTTTACAGATAAGCCCTCATATGTATCATATATTATAATAAACACCTTTTCTAATATAGAAATAGTAGGAAAAATGTCATATTAAATGTGCAGTTTTATCAACTGAACACTTCCCTACCGCAACGTCAGGGATCAAAGCCCTCACCAAGAGGCAACCCAGCAGATGCCCTGCTCAGTTATCACTGGCGGGTAGCCTCCCTGCCGCAACGCCGGGGACCAAAGCCCTCACCAAGAGGCAACCTAGCAGCTCCCCTGCTCTGTCATCCCCGGCGGGTAGCTCCCCTACCTCAACGCCAAGGATCAGAAAGCCCTCCCAGAGGCAGTCAAGCCCGAGGATCCCTCGCTCGGCTATCCTTCAGGATAAAAGCCCTCGCCAAGAGGCACCGGGCAGTAACCCTGCCCGGCCAAGGGTCCTTGGTAGGCTTCCACAGCCCCTCCCGCGCTAAGGACCAAAGTCCTCCCAGAGACAGTCGAGTCCTTGCTCGGCTATCCCCGGCTGGTTGCTTCCTACCACAACCGACAGAGATCAAAGTCCTCGCCAAGAGACACTGGGCAGTAACCCTGCTCGGTCCCCGTCCTGAAGGATCAAAAGCCTTCGCAAGAGACAACCGGATAGCTACCCTGCTTGGTCCAAATAAGGCGGACAGCCCTCCGCCCACCACACGCAGACGACCCGAGCTGCAAACCAGGGGCATCAGGTCTATCCAAGTCTCGAGCGATCTCCCCTCGACTTCGGGGCCATGGAGACGCATGGAGACGCCTTCTCCTCAGCAGCGCTTGAATCAACTCGACGGACGATCGCTAGGCAGATAGCCGACCTGACATGGAGGCCCAACAGCGCAAGAAGAAAATTTTTACAAGTATTCTTCATGAACAAAAGACAAAAACGCAAATCAAGGAAACCAAAGAAAGAAAAAGTTTTATTACTAAAAGGCGGTCTTTACAGAGGGTATTTTTGGCTCCCCAGCCTAATAAAATGCCCGGAGGTTTACAAAGTTCCAGACGCAGCAAAATAAAAAGAGGAGGAAGACGGGGGCTTTAGGCCTCGGGGCTAGGAGCGACCTCGGGGCCCTCGACATCCACCACGAGGCGAGCTGGGTCCTCGGCGACTTCGTCGTCATTAATCTCCTGCCCCTGCCCGCTGGTGTCCGCGAGGGGGTACTGGGCCCGGAGCTCTTCATCAGCGAACCCCGGCACTCGGGCCTTAACAGCGTCGAGGGCCTCGTGCCAGATGAGGGCCGTGGCGACGACCAAGTCATCATAGAATTCTTTCGACTTCTTGTAGCCCTCCACCGCCTTCGCCGCAGAGAGGTCGGCCAACTTGGCCGCCCTCAGGTCGACCGACTTCGCCCACTCGGCCGCCGCCCCCAGCTCCTTCCAGAGGGTTTTCACTGTCTTCTTCAGATTGCCGGCCAGCACCTGAGCGTCCTCAAGCTTGGCCTCAGTGACCGCGGCGGCTTCGCGGTGCCGGGCAACCTCCCGCTTCCCGGCCTCCACCTCACCCTCCAGGGCGACGACCCTCGCCTTCATCGCCTCCAGCTCCCGCTTGGAGCTCTCTTCCAGCGAGGCGAGCTGGCCCGCAGCTTTCATCGCCGGGGCTACCACCTCGGCCTCCATGCGCAAGGCAAGGGCGACGTGCTGAAGGACCTGAAAGGCAGAAGAGAGATCAGGAAGATGAGAGAGGCACCGAACCTCAAAGAATAATAATAATGAAAGACAAGCGCTTACCTGCACGGACTCCTGGGTGATGGACGCCAGCTGAGCCGTGAAGGTCCCCCCGGGGACTCTACCCCCGGCCGATGCCTCTATCTCATGCAGCAGGCTATCCGCGATGGATAGCCCCGAAGGCACGGCAAACTGGAGATCGCCTTCCTCCACCGTGATCGGTGAAGACGGTCCCTGGGTAGATCTCCTTTTAAGCGGCATCGAGGGAGAGCCGGTCTCCTCCTCCGAGGACGGGTCCTCCAGAATTCGAGTCCGCTTCCGACCCGACGTTCTGCTGGGCCCCGGGGCGAGATTCGCTTCCGAGCGCTCGCGGGGCACTACCGTCGGGAGAGAAGGAGCCGGGGCAGGCTGTGAACGGGAAGAGCCGGCTCCCCCAACCTTTGCTGCCGGTCTCGGCTGGCGCATTGAAGCCCGGAGCGAGTCTTTGTCCATGGGTCCTGCACATAACCAAGTGTAGAGGAAGTCAGCGATACGGGCAATATATGAACCAAAAAGGAAAACCTAAACTTACCGACGAACTCAACGGGGCTGAGCCGGCCCAACTCAGAACCCTCTCAGATAACTGCACGTTGAAGCGGGGGATGGGCTCCCACGACGCCACTCTCACCGCAACGGGGTCACTGGACTGGTTCCCCGGCAAGTGCTTCTCCCTCGACCACTCTGAAGGCACGGGCCAGTCCTCGACCTCGGGAGGGGAAACGAAGAAGAACTTCTTCTTCCAGTCGTGAATGGAAGAAGACATGTGGCCCGCCGGCGCCATCTTATGCATCCTTAGGACGCTCCTGACGCTTCTTTTTCCTACACATCCCCGTTAGAAAGAATTATAAATGAGAAATAGGCTTATCGTAATTCTGAAGAACGAGAAGGATGATAGTTTTGCTGTAGGGATCTGCTTTCAACTCGAGTCGATATGGATAAAACCATGAACCAACGAAACACAAACAAATGTGAAACAAGCAAATATATATTTCTCCTGGAAGCAGCCGAAATTTCTGCATGCATTTCCAATGTCGTCGATCGATCGCGAGACATCGAGCTTCTGAATTTCCATTAAGTTTGCTAAAATCGAGCACAGGCATGGAACGGAAATCCTGCTCCATATCCATTGTGTCGGCTCCATCGATACACACTCTGGGTTCAGGCTCATTGTTTTGTGACTACAATTTTAGGAAATTTTTGCGAGGAAACACTTTGAGTTGCAGGTTTTTATTTATAAGTTGCTCATCTCAGTTTGAAACTTTGAATGCGTTTTGAATGCAGGAAGTGGGCTTTTGGGGGCTGATTGTGAGCATGGGGACTCCTTTGCCGACGCTTGACAAAAAAAAAACTGCCTTTTGAGCATTTATTGTTGGTGATCAACGGGTTCATGTCCTTGTTTCTCACAGTTGCAATCTTTTAACTTTATCTCAAAACTTATTTTTAGCAATCTTTAATGGTGGGTTGAGTTATGTTATTCGGCTTTTCTTTTTCTTGCCTTGATATGACAATGTCTCGTCGATGGTTACATGTTGGTTCAATTTATGTCGCATCAACTTCGATGCTCGGTAATAATGAGAAAGATGATGCAGATAGATCCGAACGCTAACACTCTCATCTGATAATAACGAGTAGTATAAATGAGTATGGTATAAGCAACTTATATAATATAAGCTCTGACTTTTTTTGGGCGAGAACTGCAGTTATCAGATACAGCAGGCGTCAGCCAAAAACAAAACCGGCTGCATATTTTCAGGTACCCCCTTGTTTTTTACCATAATTTTCTCGAAGCCCTTTCTCTATTGGCCGCTGCGGGCCGGTTTGTAAATGAGGATTTTGTCAGGGACTGGGGAGCAAGATTACCTGAAGTGGATTGGGAGAACCTGGGAATTAGAATGGCATCAGTAGGGATGTCATCTGTTGTTTCCACTTGGAAAGTGGATGAATGAGAAATTTTTATAATAATGTTTTTAACAAAGATCGGAATGGCATAAAATATTTTTTGTGTAATTATGAGTGCAAACAAAGGGAATGCATAATGCCACAAAAGCAAATGTTTTGAGACTTTTCTAATTTATTTTTTGTTTTGTTTTTTTGGCCCTTAAATTAAGGGTGTGAAGCATATTAGCGATTAAGTTGGTAAGTCGGTAAGGAGAGAGAGAGAGAGCGCGCGCTGTGACGTAAGGGTGGGTCAACGGTATAGAAGAGAATCTCTCTTCCAGATTGGTTGAAAAACCAGTTTTATATAAAAAAAATTAATATTAAAGATTGGCATTGTCCGTCTTGATCATCGTTGCCGAAAAGTATACATACACTAATTTTCTATATGATGTTGATACTCTTTGATAGTCTTTGACTTTGATGAATGAAAATGTTGTATTATTCGTAAACCGTTAAATTTGGTGACCGTTCACATAAATGCAAGAAGTATGGAAATCGCACGACGCTTTATGTGTTTATGCGTTATAATATGTTGATCAAGATAAACGGTGTCGATCATTAAGTAAATGTTAATAGATTGTTGATTTTTTGACCGTCTATACGAGAAATTATTTTCTATTGCATTGAGCCCTACATTTTTCAAGGCAAAAGGAAGTATAAATATCTTAGAGGAGAGTGTTGTCTTGATGTTGAATTTGTGTGAGTTCGATGAGATTAGATATGTGGTTGGTTAGGGTTTTCTCTATGTTGATTCTAAGCTTCGATGGTTGTTGGGGATGCAAATCGAGCTGGTTTTGAACCTGTTAGATTATGAGGTATTTGAATACGACTATATTAGATATTAATATCAAGTTCAAGCAGCTTTTTTTATGACGTCTTCTAACAACATGATCTTCTTCGGTCTAAGCATCTATTTTTCTCTTATGACATCTTCTAACAGCATGATCTACTTCCTTTAGCATTTCCAGTGAAATAGACTGCAAATTATTCGGTCCACCTTACAATCCGTGAAAGAGACCAAATGGTATTAGTCCACCATACTCGATACTTTAGATCTGTTGTTCTTCTCTGTCGTTCTACAAGTTGTATATTTTGGTTCAAGATATTATTCAAACTCTTGATTATTCACCATGAATTTGAGAGAGGTTGTTAGATTATAAGATATTTGAATATAACTGTATTGGATATTGAAGTTATCATAAATCAGATGAGTTTTGATTTATATTGTTAAGATTATGATCAGCATGTTAGATTATTAGAATTATTAGTTATCATTTATTTATGTTATGAGGTGTATAAATTGAAATGATTTCTCTTAATAAAACTGACATAGGGCCTAGATTTTTTAAGTGTTGAGGTTTTACACAAGTTTGAGGCCGGCCGGGTGCTTTGTGACAATTTACCCTTAACTTTTCAATGCTCAAATTAGTTCCATAGAAGAAGTTTTTTAAAAGAAAAAACTAGAGAATGGACAGTGAATCATATTATAAATTTGAATATGTACCTAGGACTAGATGTTTATTTTAATGCCTATCAAGATTGCTTTGTATTATGTACATATAAAAGATAAAAATTGCTCATGTGTCTCTTTGTCACTTTGGCACCGTCATCGGTCTTGAATCAACTAATTAAGTTGTCTTCACCGCCAACTCATCTGCATGAGAGATGTATGGTGTCGAGGATGTTTCGAAGAATGATCAATTTGATATCTAGCCATGACCTTGTTCAAAAGGAAATTATTGATGCCTTTTTAGTTATAAAAGTAATATATAATAAGTACCGATGCATGATATTGTATGCATCTAATTTGGATCAAAGAGCCATCTTTTATTCTTGCACCTAGAAGATGACTCATATGAAAAGAAATGTTAAGGAAAATTATAGGTTCCTCTTTAGTTATCAAAGAAAGAAATTATTAAATTGATTTTTAAGTCTTAAATATAATATAGAATAGTCCATTCCAATCAATCGATTCTTCGAAGATAACTCTAGCTTACATTAAACAATTAATATATATATGTTTAAGACATCAATTGAAGAAACATTACACATTTAACCCCCTGCTACGAACCATCTCCATCGCTATTTACAACATGAGAAGTACCCCACACCAAAATTACCCCAAATCTTATCATCCTCACAATTAAAAAGGAATTTTGAAAAGGGAAAAAAAACAGCAAATTGCTTATAAGCATAAGCAACACCCAATCTCTACATGCATAAACCCTTGTCCTCATAATCCACCAAGTCCACAAGCCACTCAAGATGATCATAGTCATTGTAGTGCCTCAGCATTGCTCTTTCGGCTCCTCGGGTCGACGACGACGACGAAGCCACCGCAGCCTCCATTGGCAATTTTACAGTCGCCAGTGCCCTTTCCGTAGCTGCTACCACCGCCCTATTCCTACCCCTATCCCCTTCCATGGCCGCAGGCGCCTCACTGCTGGCATGTCCTTGCTGCTTCCATCGCGAGCAGTGGTGCGCGCCTTCCGGTCGGAGTTGCTCTGGAGTGTGGGCGAAGAAGCAGACTTTGCGGGGGCAGAGAACACCGGTCTCGCATACACGCGTCCGAAACCTTGTACACATAACATGCATGATTTCATTTATTGTACGTATGTTCCGATATTGGAAAATATTAGCGATTAGTGAACATGTCTATTTGTAATTTGCGTTAAGTGGCCCCTACGCATCTCTCCAACGAATTACTGCTACGCAACAGACAAAAAAACAAGCTGGCCCCACATGTGCTGGATCCGACGTGATTCTCATCTTGGTTCATGTGGCCTACCCCATATGCTTGAAATAAAAGGCTCAGTTGTAATTGTTGTTGTTGTTATTGTGAAGACTGCTAGGTAAAAGTGCCAATAGAGAAACTTTTATATAAAATACCCATACATGAGATGCCAACCCATTTCTCAAAAAATGCCCCTTCTAGAAACACACATACCCTTCTATAAAAAGACGTTAACTTTCTTATAAGGTCTTTAAATCACGGTTTTTTTTTACATCAGGGTTTATATATGATACGTGCATTAAGATGTCTGGTCTGGATCAGTAAAAAAATATGAAGTATATGTGTGCTTGAAGCGGGCCTTCTTTTGAAAAAGGGGTTGCCGCCTCATATCGCTTTTCCTTCATAAAGATCGGCAAATTGTATGATCTAACCTTTTAATCCAAACGGTAGACCTCTCTCTTTCAAATAAAATAAAATAAAAAATAAAATAAAATAAAATAATAGCACTAGAGATGGAGGATAGAAAGAAAGGTTCGGTCATCTGCTCAAGCACAACTCAAGTCATCATAATACAATTAAACATATTAGGTAAAAATTTTACTAATTCAATTTGTTTAGAGAGCTGTAAGAAAAAAAAGGAATTCTTAAACTCAATTGATCCTCAACCTTGAAAATTTGATGCAGCTATTGGTATATATAATTAGAAACATTATTGAATTTAGATCGAAGAAGAAGAAGAAGAAGAAGAGAGAATTAATTAGGACCAATTAATTAATATATATACCTACCTGCTAGGGTGGAGCCAAAACTCAAAGATGCCATGAGCGAACTCACAATTCTGCCCTCTCTTACACTGATCCCCATTCTTGAACTCAGGGCACACCACCCCTTGGTAGGGGAACTTCCTCGGGTCCCGCCGCCTCGCCTTCTCCCCCCGGTGAGCGTACGGGCACTCGGTCCAGTCGTGGGCCCGCGCCCTCGGGCATCTCTTCACCTTGTAGGTGTACATCAAGAACTCATCCATCTCATCATTTTGGCCTGCAGGTTGGCTGCATAGCTCAAGATACACATTGAGAGGGAGGGTTATGGTTTGAGCTTGCAAGTTGATCATGTTAGGGTTCACAACCCTAAACATTTTGATCTCCTCTTGAGTTTTTTTTTTCTTTTTTTTTGTTGAGTGAGATTGTGAAGCGAGAAGGAGCTAGCCGGGGTATTTATGGAGAGGGGAAATTTGGAAGGGTCTGCATGGAGAGGGATAGGTGTTAAGGAGCCAATTGGGTTTGTTCCCACCAACACGAGTTAATGCATGCATGTGTTTAGCTTTTCTTCAATCTTTTTTTAATTTGAGAACCCAAAAAAGATTTTAGGGTTTTGTTTTTTTCTCTTTCCATACATGTACATCCTTGAAAACTTTCCGGTCTATTGTTGATGGCAAAGATTGTTACTTTGTTAGATGATGAATGTAAATCATAACCCATAAAAGTTAAAAGCTTATTTTTATTATATAGTTCATGTTCAAGACTGGATGATTAGAAGTTGAGATTGTAATTTTATTTTGGATTTTCTATATGATAGGAAAGTTGATCTTTCTTTTCGAAAATGTCGCATTTTTCTTTATTCATTGCTATATATGTATAATTCTATCAATTTCACTGGTCCAATAAATTCTTTTATCTTCCGTTTTCACTTATTTATTCCGCTAAATTTTCATCATATATGAAGCTCCTAGCAATGTATTCTGTGTTAAGTAAGGTATAAACTATAGGTTTTAATTATCGAATTTAATGATAAAAAATAAGCATTTGTTTATTAGGTTTTAGTCTTACTTCAGCAAATATTTTTTAATTTATAAACATATGTATTAAAGAGGAGAGAATTTGGGTACTAGCTTTACAAAGTTGAAACTTTTAAGAGGCTATATGTAAAAGTAGAGTAATACTTTACCTATAGGGCTTGGAATCCTACCGCAACCTAAGAGACAAAATGGTGAGACTCACAACATATAGATACCAGTGCCAAACAAGTGAGCTCGTAGCGTATGTCTTTTGGGTAAATTGCGGTAGGACCCGCTATGGCGCTTTGCTGACGTAAAGTTAGTGCCACGTCAGCTATGCCCTTCTCCGAGGTCCCACAAGTGGGTCGAAGAAGTAAGTTGCTATAAAAAATGTGGGAATTTGCATAAAATCCCCCTTAAGTTTCCCTCTTTTGCAAATTAACATGCTATCAATTATTTTGTTTTTAATTCGAAAAACATATTCTAGTTATACTTTTAAATTTCCTGTTGTACATTTTATCATACCAACTATACAACACTGAATACGGTTAAAGTCAATCTTTCCCATGAGCTCTAGCGTGTCAATCAGCTTGATCGGGGCCAAAATGTCTTCAGTTGAAAATTTTCGGTTTTCAGCTTGTGCTTCTGATTTTTATTCATAACCGCAAATAGGAAGCTGGTATGAGGCTTCTGTTAAAATTTAGAAGCGGATCCTATCACCTTTGTAGCATGTAAAGTTCCGCCTCAAAGGTTATAACCATGCAAATACAGCAAAATCAGGATTTGAAATGCGAAAACACAAAGTGGCTCCGACATAAAAGTTGCAAGAGTGGTTAAAACTTGGGTGTCTTTGTGACTTTGACCGCAAGGGTTAAACAAATCAGCTGCATCAACCCAAACACACAACAGCAAACTCATCCAATCAAAATAGAGAGAAATAGACTTAGCGCTGACGTGTCAGCTCAAAAATGCTGGATCTGGTGTGTGGATGTTGGGCCCACACAGAGGAGATCCGAACAGAAAGAGGAGCGGTCCCTGGGCCCGGGCCAAAACGAGGAAGGGGATCGAAGGACACGTGTGGATATCTGGTTGGTTCTGTTTCGTGTGGCGACAAACACCCGCACAGCTTTTGCACACGTGGCACCCCCTCTTGTCTTGGCTCCGACTCATTTTGTTTGAAGAGGTTGGTGAGGCCTTTGTATTTGAGAGAAATTTATATGGGTGAGCTTATCCAAATGCGACGCATAGAAATCTCTATGAGGACACTGGGCCCCACCCTAACCGCCTTGGGTGAAAACCCGGTGGAAGGGTACAAAGGTGTGAGAACAGAGAGACCGATTTTCTACCGTTTAATGGTGTATAGTACACCGACAATCATTTGAAGGAAGAAAAACCTACTATGTATAGAAGTTATCCACTATCGTCTTCTAGCATCAATATATCACGGATCCTACTAAAATATTGGCACTTAGGAATTAGCCCTGCAAAGTTGCTTGCTTGATGTTCATGGTGTTCAAAACAACCACCGCATTGTTGTGTTTATTCTCCAAGCATAAAATATAGATATTGTAGGTATAGAATGAAAAAAAAGATGTCGAGAATAAAGACATCTTTGTCCTCCCAATTTTAATTTTTTTTATTGGTTTCAATACAAGAGGAGAAGTGAGTATGCCCTCAATTTGCTAGAAAATGAAAATACTTCTTCTCATTGGTAATTCTTTTATTTGTATATTTTTATTCTTGCTAGCAACTAGGAATGAAAGAAATCTACAAACGGAACGAGACTAAATGTTGTTCCAACCCAAATGAATGATAGGAGTGTAATGATCAAACTCCGTTATACTTTGATTATTAACAAATAAGTTGTTTCCTATTGCGGGTATTGTCATATTGCAGATTTATATATATGGAATATTAAATGGCGGAGACCCGAGCTTTAAAAGCCATATTCAAGAGGAGAATGGAGGCAAATGTTGCGACTTCACAAACCAATATTCTAAACTTTAATTTGAACCCAACAAGAATCCAGAGTCACTAATTGACTCAACAGGTTTTGGTTTTATATTCATTTTCTTTTAATGACTACAATGTAAAAGTGTTAGAATCTAAAGAACTTGAGAAAACATATACGTAAATTTTCATATTGTTTTATACGTTGATAAAATAATTACAAGTTACAAGTTATTTTTCATATGATTTTCTAAAAGGCTTATATTAATTAATCACCAATATTATTATTAGTTTTGATTAATTTGAAAGATAACTAGCCCTTGGTTTTATGTATGTATGTATGTATGTATGTATGTATGTGTACAAAGAGAGAATAATGGAGGAAATGTGCCACATGAGGGAATTTTCTCCTATAGCGTCGAAAAAATTCACCCTCCACGTTTTATTCGACGATCGGCATCTATTTTCTTCATCTTTACCATCTAAGATGTTGATACACTAAATTTCATTTGATTCCAATAGTTTTTCTTTGTTGATTTAGTGGTGCAAAATTAATGGTTTACTGACAATAGAACTTTTTGCATTGCTAATTCAATGGTAAAAAAGTGGTGGAATCATATGAAATTTGGTGCATCTACATCATACATGATAAAGATAATGATGATAGGTGCTAATCGTCGAAAAAAATCGCGGAGGATATAGATTTTAGATGCCACATAACGAAAAAGCCTCCTAAGCCCTTTTTCCTACATTATTCTCACACACACATAAATATACAGTCCTAGAGCTATCTATGGGATATGTTTATTTCATTGCCTTTTTGTCTCATATTTTGTTGGAAACATTAAGGAATGATAATAAGATATATTTTTAGTCCTGTTATATTTTGGAGGTTTTTAAATTACAAAAACCTTTATTTTTTATAAGGCATATGGTTAATATTTTGAGAAAATTGATCTTCATATTGACTTATATATATATATATATATATATTATAGTTTAACTATCATTCAAAAAGAACATCACTTGTGTAAAACATTTTCATATCCAAAATGATATTCAATCTCAAGTTCAATAGTTCATCCTTATAAAAAGATTGTATTGTTATTGTGCTAAACATATTTCTCATCTTATTTAAGAGAGAAAAAGCTAGTCTACTTGCAAGAGATTTGAGCTTCGTGGAAAGAATCAGAAAAGTATAAGGGTTTTTCCGTCCGGTGAAAGGAAGGTTATAGTGAAAAGGAAAAGTCCTAAGAATAGGGTTTTAGGTAGTGGACTAGGCAAAGAGTTGTAGGGGTCAAAAATTACATCCCGGTTGACCACGTCAAAGTCAGTCAACCCCCAGCCAAGTGGGCCCGAGTCCAAGCAAGCGGGCTTAAGCCCAAGTCAAAACCAAGCGTGGAAGGGGTCGGCTCCATACCAAAAGAAGGCAATAAATTAGTTTAAATATATTATTTTAGAATTAAATATATGAAAAATGGGTAAAAAGCCAAAAGTTTGTAAACCCCATGCCTTATGTGCAAAAAGGAATAGGCACATGAGGCATAGGAAGGCACAAGTGCCATATGGAAAAGCACAAGGGGCTATATTTAAAGTGTGTAGTTTATAAAAGCAAACATGATGAGAAAATCAAGGATAGCTTTTTGATTCCCCTCAATAATTAAGGTTCTGTGCCTTTTTTCTTTCTTTCTCAAGGTTCTAAACCTTCTTAATTTTTTTGAATTAAATCAAGAGTTTAACTCTTCTTTTCACAAAAAGGAATAGTTTTTCAACATAAAACCCTTGAAGGAGGGCCCGAATCTCTCATCAAATCTCTAAAAGAGGAGATTTTTAAGTCCCACCCCCTTTTCTTCAAAATCCAGCCAACAGAGAGGGGGAAGAAGGAGACTCATCACCAAAAATCACATTTTGGGAAGATCTAAAGCTCAAGAGAAGATTCAGGACTCAAGGGAGAAGAAAGGGGTCCTCTTTGATTATCTCCGAAGATTTTTTAGGAGTTCAACTCCAAGACTCAAATTCTCAAAGGAGTTTAACTCCAAATCCAGATCTTTTGAAGTTTAACTTCAAATCCACGCCCAATTTTTGTTCGGGAGTTCAACTCCAGACCCAAGAGCTTAGCCCTTTTTTCCGTTGGTGTTTTCCGCGAGCGCCCAGGCGTCAGGCACGTGACCCGCGGGGGCCCAGCGTCCACACGCCAGGCACGTGACCCGTGGGCGCCCAGCGCCCACGCACCACGCGCGCGTCTTTAGGACAGTTCTCACCCCTCTTTTTTTCTCACGCTCCCCATTAAAACTATCTCCTCCGTTAGAAAAATTTCTAATAGGGCGCTGTCCCGCACCCCGCAAAGGGGCTGCTAGCCCTCTTGACCACAGCCCGCTATCCGGATAGCGAGGCCCCCGTAAACTCTGCGAAGCCCCCTATATACCCAAAACCCTTCAAGGCACACACACGTACACTGCACATTGAGTTTGCATGACCAGTTTTACCCGTCAATCGGAGATTCTCTCGCTCCAAAAGTAAGGGGTAATTAACGGCAGTTTAGTCCGCGGCTGCCGGAGATTCGGATCCTCACAACCAATTAACCCTGGCCTACCCTACGCAGGGGGAATCTGTAATGCTCCTGACAAGCGACGTGTATTTCCCATCTCAATGGGGTGACGAAAAACACCCAATAGATTCGGATACGCCCGATGGGACCTTTTCTCTCCTCCCATATTTTGGGTTAAAAGTTCATGCGAACTCAATTAACATATATATTGATTGCCTGTACCGAAGTCGTTTTTTTGTGTGTACAGGTTAACAGCTTTCAGCCACAATCTCGAATTTAGAAATCATGTCTCCCGAGACGAGCTTTGATTCTGACGCTATTCCGATTCCCAACGTCGTCAAGATCAATGCCAGCGTGGTTCTCCCTGCAAGTCTCAGTCGGCAATGGGAGGTGGTATCAAAGCCAAGCTAGAGAATTAGACGATATTTGTAGAATTACGGAACCGAAACAATTCCGAAATATCGAAACAAAAAACCTAGCCTGGCTTTGATACCACTATAGGGTTACCTAGCACGGCCACTGGGTTTCGAGAGGCATCGACCATGACGCATTAAAAAAATTGGCATGCTAAACAACCCTAATCTCGAATCTTAACTAGAGAATTAGACGAAACATGCATGCAAACAACTTTACATACAAAGTGGACAAGGAATACAACCTTTGTAGACCGGTCCTTCACTTAAAATGCTCCGTGTAGTAGTTCCTTCGCTCCAAGTAGTGATCTCCTGGACTCTAGTAAGGCTCCACAAGGTGAAATGAACAATCTTGCTTTAAGTCTTCGAGGTAATATAGGGTTACCTAGCACGGCCACTGGGTTTCGGGAGGCATCTGCCATGCCGTTTTCAAAAATTTGCCATGCTAAAGGACCCTAATCTAGAATCTTAATTAGAGAATTAAACGAAACAAGAATGTAAACAAATTTACATCTAAGTGAACAATGAATACAATCTTTTTAGAACGCTCATTCACTTCAATAGCTCCGTGTAGTAGTCCCTTCGCTCCAAGTCCGGACTCTAGAGAGGCTCTACAAGATGAAACGAACAAGCTTGGTTGAAGTCTTCGAGGCCAAAGATGATCTATGTCGAGAAAACACTAACTCAAGCTACCTCTTCACTAATATGGAATTGGTGAAGCAAACAACCTAAACTAAATGGCTAATCTAGTGTAGGTTGATGAAGTAGGAATTTTGCTCACTTTAGAAATATTTTTCTCACTAATTTTCTTCACCTCCTCAAAACCTAGAGAGCTCACTCTTGATGAAGAAGAAGATGAAGCCAATAATGTTATGGCAACCATGGGTGAGAAATATCTCATATAACTCTTGTAGAGACTTAACCATGGCTAATGACAATGGTTGGGTTAATAAATATCTTAAGTAAAATAAAATTAGTGGACTAATTCTATGGTTCCACAAGCTTCAACCATGAGCTAATTTCCAACTAATTTTTGATTTACTTTAAATAAATAAACCCTACATTATCATGAACATGGTGTGAGTCTCATACACCCATGTAGCATGTATCAACAAGCATGTCACAATAATATATATCACATACATATATTAAGTGTGCACTAATGAGAAAAAGAAATGCATAAGTGAGCTAATATTAGTCAATGCACATTAATATATCAAATATATAATTATACATTAAATTATTAAATCAACACTTGATTTAATAATCCAGCTATATCGTATACAACCGACTAATATCATTTGTATCAACTTATCGAATCAACACTTGATTCGATAACTCGGTTATATCACATATAACCGATCGATATCTCATATCGCGAGAATAGAATACGGTATCACATACACGTATTAATCTCGGTCCCGCACATATCACATATGTGCTCCTACTTTATTTCGCATGAGCTAGGAAACCTCTGTGTAAGACTCTAAAGACTCGTCAATATGCCAGCAGTAGGTGATGATCATACCAGTCACCCACAAGCCGTCAGCGGTACTAGCTAAACGTAATGACTATCCGGGTATTGAGCGATCAGAAGATCAACAAGCAAGCTTGTCTAAACTCCCACAAAGCCTGTCATTAACACTACTGTACAGTCCGGTCTCTTCGTCTGATATATCGCATATCTAGTCTAGGGGTGGTAAACGTCAGACCCCAGTAATTTGATAAGTCGTGCTGATGTGAGGCTCATAACAGGTCGAGAAACTACTGATAACACATACCAGTAAATCTCCGTATCAGCCCTGGCTAGGGACTTCCTGTTATGGACAATCGAGTACAGCGCAACATCAACCTCTAATACCAGGAGAGACGAATCCCCTTCTATCGCTCATTGCCTCCATGTGACTCGGGACTGTACCTAAAAAACACCTTTTTGCACGTTCTCTTGAACGTGGTAAGGTGGAAATCAAAGCACAATGGGAATCACATAAGACTCTATGACGATCTCGGGTCTACAGATTAACCTGTACCAGTGTCACCAGAAAACTGCTATCTGACGCTAGGTATAATACCATCTAGGAGTTCTCGGCTAGTCCTGTTCAGTGTACCCAGTCTCCACTGAGCACCCGTATACCATCTTTGATGTCAAACACCAATAGATGTGGGATCATCCATCGCCCATCATATGGGTCAAGAAGCGTATACGCTAGTCTACTCTGAAATATCGATGCCCTGTCTCGATACACCTTCGACTAGGAACAATTAAAGGATGAACTTGTGGACTACCCTGGCCCTACTAGTATGATCTCCATCATAGTCCTGGTAGTCAAGTACACATCCTACGGGCTTTATCAACATGTGAGAGCAAGACAATATCACAATACAAGTCTACATTTTAAGACAAAGAGCAACCAGATAGTATACTATCATGTCGAGCAATAAAGTCCTTTCTATATATGTCCAAATATCCACTATAATATACATCATATGTACAATAACGGCCTCTAGGGTATACATATAACTAACAACCTCCCACTTGCACTAAGGCCAGTTGTTGTAGTATCTCATACCCAACATCCCGAAGAGTCTCTCAAATTGTATCTGGGGTATGGCTTTCGTGAGTGGATCCGCCGTGTTATTCTTCGTGTCAACTCTCCTGATCTCGATCTCCCAGCGATCAACTATCTCCCGGATCAGGTGATACCGCCTCAGAATATGCCTGGATCGCTGATGGGACTTGAGTTCCTTGGCCAAAGCCACAGCTCCATTGTTATCACAATACAAAGATATTGGATGCTCGATGGATGGAACTACACGAAGTTCGGTTATGAACTTCTTCATCCAGACAGCCTTTTTGGCAGCATCATTGGCAGCGATGTATTCAGCCTCCATCGTCGAGTCTGCCACGGTTTCTTGCTTGGAACTTTTCCAACAAACCGCCCCTCTATTGAGGGTAAAGACAAATCACGAGACCGACTTAGAGTCGTCGTTATCACTCTGGAAGCTCGAATCGGTAAAGGACTCCACTTGGAGTTCACCGTTACCATACACCAAGAACATTTCTTAAGTCCTTCTCAAGTACTTGAGAATGTTCTTCACAGCTGTCCAGTGATTCTCTCCTGAATCTGCTTGATACCTACTCACTAAACTTAGTGAGTATGCTATATCGGGTCTGGTACATAACATCGCGTACATGATAGAGCCTACTGCCGAAGCTTAGAGTATCCCTTGCATGCGAGCTCTCTCCAAATCAGTCTTGGGAGACATCTCTTTAGAGAGAGTGATTCGTGAGATCGTGGGTAAATTCCCACGCTTGGAATCCTCCATACTAAACATCTTTAGTATGGTGTCGATGTACCTGGATTGGGACAATCCCAGTATCCATTTAGATCTATCTCTATAGATCTTAATCCCCAAGATATAGGAGGCATCACTTAGACCTTTCATTGAGAATCTTTGTGATAAAAAGAGCTTGACCAAGTGCAGTATAGGAACATCGTTTCCTATCAATAGTATGTCATCCACGTACAATACGAGAAAGACGACCTTTCTTTCTGCAACCTTCTTGTATATACAAGGTGTTCCCTTATGAAAAATGAATAATAAATATATGAAACAATGGGAAAAGTCCCCAAATGGAGCATCACGTGCCCACACGTGATAAGCACCGCGCTTGACAAAACAAGGCTGAAACCGAGCCTCACGTGCAGACACGCGGCCTCTATATACAAAGTATATAGGCACCTTCTGAAAACAAACAATTGGCCAGAAAAAGTCACGTGATAGCACGTGACGCTCTTTGATGGGCTTAACTTCGTGGGGTCACGTGCTACACGTGATGGGCTCCTATGCCTTCTGAATCAATAGAATTAAATTCTAAATAAGAGGGATCAAAGCCCTATTTGGAAAATATTTCCTTTGATCTTTTTAAATAAGAAAGATTGCGCTTTGTAAAGCAGAGCGCCGTTGGATTAAAAATCCAATGGTGATTAAAAATCACCAACTTACAGAAGAAGATTCTGAATAGGGAAATATTTTCCTAATCGTGTGAGAAATATCTTCTGTAAAACAGAAGTCCCTGGATTAAAAAAACCAACGGTGAATAAAATTCACCGATTGATCTAAAAGATCATTTTGGTTGATTATAAAACCAATCAAAATCTCTCAATAAGAGATTTTCTGAACAAATTGATTTTTTTCTTTCTCCTATAAATAGGAGCCAAGAGACACAAAAAAACCTCCGGATATACAAAAAAGAAAGAGATGAACCCCCCATAAACTTCAAGTTCAAGGATATACAAAAAAGAAACAGAGGAACCCCCCATAAACTTCAAGTTCAAAAAAACAGAAAACAGAGAAAAAACCCCTTGGTAAGCAAAACCAAAAGAGAATTTAATTCTCAAACCAAGAGTTCAACTCTTCTCAAAGAACTTAGTTCTTCCTCTCGTTGGGATCTACAGAAGCAGATCTCCCCACAAGTTAAGAATTTAATTCTCATCGGAGAGATTCTGTTATGTAGATCCAAACCTAGGGGAAACAACTAAGTTCAAAGAATTTAATTCTTACCAAAAAGATATAGGAATTTAATTCCTCTGATAAAACTAGGGTTTAACCCTATAAAAGAATTTAATTCTTATAAAAATAAGGGACTTGAAATTTACAAAACTCAGATCCAGAGTTCCATGCATATTAGTGTTCAATGCTACACAATAAAAGCTCATTTGTTCCTACGTGAGCACCTTTGAGCAACAAAAAAAGAAGACTGAAATCTAGCCACGTGACCCCATGTGACCCCATGTGACCCCTGAGAAGTGCTTAGCACTTATAAAAGAGAAAAGGGAATAAACCCTATTTTGGGGCGCCTCACGTGACCCCACGTGACTCCTGAGAAGTGCTTAGGACTTATAAAAGAGAAAAGGGAATAAAACCTATTTTGGGGCGCCTCACGTGATCCCACGTGACCCCTGAGAAATGCTCAGCAATTATAAAAGAGAAAAGGGGAATAAACCCAAGACAGTTCCCATTCTGGGGCGTCTCACGTGATCCCACGTGACCCAACAGTGCTTAGCACTAGAATAAGAGAATAAAAGAGGCAGCGCCCAACATTAAGCGCCTCACGTGCCACACATGAGCGCCCTAATTTCTAGTATTTAACACTACTTCAGCGCCTCACGTGGGAGCACGTGAGCGCTGAGCACATACTAGTGTTTAACACTATGAAAGGCCAATATTAGCCAAACTCAAACCAAATTTCCCGAGAACTATCAATTGAGCTCATCATGCTCAGGGTCCCCAAAACCGATCTCAGTCCCAAAGATAGCTAATGAGTTCCCGACAGACGGCATTCAAAGTAATGTCATCCCATTCCTTCTCAATCTGACATTTGGTTCAAGGGTACATCTCTTCACACCTCTGATACATGTCGTTGTAATTCTTCAACGTCTTCAGAGAGGTTGAGGGTCCCAATAACCAATAATTCTTGGTATACCCCCCAAACCAAAAACTCCATGGACCGCAACGTCCTTGATAACTAAATTGTGGACTGCATCGTCCCTAAAAACTAAATTGCGGACCGCAATGTCCTTAAAGCTAAACTCCATGGATCGCAACGTCCTTAAAACTAAATTGCGGACCGCAACGCCCCTAAAAACAAAATTCCACGGACTATGATGTCCTTGAACTTTAGACCGTAATGTCCTTAAACTAATCTTTATGGACTATGATGTCCTTAAACCCAATGGACCGCAGCGTCCCTAAACTAAACTCTATAAACTATGTTGTCTTTAAACTACGGACTATGATGTCCTCAACGTCCCTAAAAACTAAATTGCGGACCGCAACGTCCCTAAAAACTAAATTGCGGACCGCAATGTCCTTATAAACTAAAGAAAATCCTATTGAGTAGATCTTAGTGTAAAATTAGACTAACATATCCTCAAAAAACGTTTGAGTTGATCTTAATCTAAAACAAGATTAATGATCCTTAAACCAACCCAAACCCAAATCTAAGAAAATACGGATTTGGACTAATCCATGCCCTACGGGCGACAGCATAAATTAGTCTCCGTATACAATCCACGGGCAACCAAAAATAAATCAAATACACACGACACGAAGTGACCTTCTGGAGCAGGAGAAAGTGGTTATCGCTACGCGGTAACATAATTAACTGCAAGGGGGAAGAGCGTCTCCACAATAAAAAAACCCTCATAATGAGGGGGAATCTGACGAAGTCTGCTATAACGGCTGCATCCGTCCAGACCTCCGATACATGGTGCCATAAATCAACTTGGCATATTTGGAGAGGTGGACGGATAAAACTAAATAGCTTCTGCCCCCCAAAATTCAGGCCGGACGTCCCAACGTTCCGGTCGCGTCTTTCGGCGGCGAACAGATTCTGGCACGCCTGGTGGGACCTTTTCCTCTTTCCACTCCACACTTCGTGTGTCGTGTTCGCGAACGAATCGCGGTTTAACATGGTTTCCTATGGATTCGAGGTACTAAGATTTGGTGTCTTGCTTCGTGCAGAAGTGAAGATGACATTGATGACTTCCAACTGCACCAACTGCAACAACAACTCCCGCTCCGTCCTCGCCGGAGGAGTGACCTATGGGCCCCAAGCGGCTTCCATCTTCGCAATGCCGGTGGGACAGGTGACACAGGCCACCACTGGGTTGTTCTTCGCGACCATGCTCCCGCCAATGAGCTTCAACGCCGTAGTACCATCACAGGAAGCTCCAAAGAAGTCGGTCTTTGATCGTCTTACCACTATCATGACTCCTCTCAATAGGTCGTCCAAGTCCAGCGCCTCGGTCTTTAACAGACTAGGCCAAAGCTCAAGCGGGCCCGTGAAGAAGCTTGCAGTACCCGAAGGAGCTATCCTGAAGCGGATAGCCATTCCAGCTCTGGTAAACAAAGTCATCAGAGGGGCTTCTCCTGCTAAGGGGTCGGTCTTTTCAAGACTGGACATCCCAATTCCTGCTTCGGGTGAGGTCGTTACGAATGCTTCCCCTGCCAAAAAGTCGGTCTTTGCAAGATTGACCGTTCACTCTCAGCGGACGTCGGTCTTCGACAGGTTGACCCCGGCAACCCTTCACCAGAACATGGGGCATGATGAAGCCACCCCCGTAACTGAGCCAGTCCCATCTGCAAGACATGCTCGACATCGCCACTGGCGCCGAGTGAGGAAAGCTGAGGGCAGTTCCCTTTCTGGACTTACCCCACCAGCTCCAATGGTGGAAGCTGATGTTGCTTTTCCAACTGGGAACAGCTTTGTGCCGCTCAGGAGGGCACGCAAGAACTCTCCAACTGTCGTATTGAAAAGGTCTCCTCCACCTGCTGAAAATGTTACAAAGGTGAAGCCGGAGCAGCCTCCTCAGCGGCTTTCCTAAAAAATCCACAGGGTCTGGCGAAGAGTCCAAGACTCTGTAGTTGACCAAGACTACCCCCGCCGACAGAAGAAAATGAAAGTTCGGCAAGAGGAGGACCATCCCGCCGCCATGCTACGGAAGGTGTCGTCTACAGAGATGCCCATTACAACCCCCTCAACTTCGACCGCCCATAAAAGGAGAAGGCCGGAGAAGATCCCTGTGTCTGCGACAAATCTCACGGGTGCTGAATCGAAACGCCCCAAGTCTGGGGGCATGGTAGTGCACACAATCTACATGGCTTCCGGGAAAGAGGATAGCCGTATCTCCACGGGTCATCGACCACTCACCCGGTTTGTGACAAAGGATCAGGAGCAATAGCAAAAGCTCTAGGAGATGCTAACGAAGATGGCCGTGCTCACTGGGCCGAAAGAAAACCCGGAGATGTCGTCGGAGCAGCGCCAGGAACAGGAATCCGACACCGAGTTCCTACGAATAATGCTCGAGAAGAAAGACAAAGAGGCCGCGGAAAAAGCGGCCAACATAAAACAAATGGCACTCTTGTTTCAAGATATGGTCGGGATGATGATATAGCCGGATCCTCCAGCTGAATACCCTCCAATAATCCTTGAAGACGACATAGAGGAGACATCAAACCCTCTACCGGCTCTATCAGCAACCAAGGAAGAGACCATCTCCAAATCCGCCCTTGACGACTATATAACTCAACAGATACGAGCTCATCAGGCGAGTGAAGCGGCCGGCCAAATCGTCAAGACTGGACGACCCTATCCGGGTTGGTAGATCAAATAAAGTACCCGTTAGGATATACGATCCCTAAATTCCATGTGTATAAGGGGACGGGTAATCCACACCAGCACATTGCTCAATTCAGGGCTCTGTGCGGTAATAATGGGGGTGACGACAAACTACTGCTTCACCAGTTTGTTGGTAGCTTGTCAGAGACAGCATTCGAATGGTACTCCGAGCTTCCGAATGACTCTGTCAAGACATTTGCAGAAATGGAGCTACTGTTTACACAAAGATTCGCGAGCGCTAGCGAGCGCACCCCGATCACCGCACTAATTAATGTTAGAGTGAAGCCGGGAGAAACCTGGGTTCAATACGCCATTCGGTGACGGAACCTGTGGTCAAAATGTGAACAATGCATAGAAGAAGCTCCTACCGTGGGTATGTTCCTGGGGACCCTGAATCCGCAGGCAACTATATCCCAATTCATGATGTTCTTCAAGCCGACCATTTTCAAAGCCTTGATTGACAAGCTGGCCCAAATGGACCAGCTGGGCCATAGACCGCCCTCCTCGAAGGCGGATCCTCGGAATGAAAAGGGGAAAGGGAAAGCGACCTTCGTCGCCAACGCTCAGCAACAACCGAGTGGCCTGAAGTCGATTGCTCACCAAAACGATAAACAGCGATCACTCATAGAAAAGATGAGACGCCCTTACTCGTTCCCTCGGGATAAGACGAAGAGATTATTCAAGCTAGCGCTGCGCAACAGGCTCATCACTCTGCCAGAGCCGAGACGCCCAACGCAATCGGGCGACGTTAACAGCCCCAATTGCCGTCCTTACCACCGAATATTGCGTCACCCAATTGAAGATTGTTACATATTCAAAAGTTGGATCGAAGACCAGTACCAACAGGGCAAGTTCGCACTGTCCGAAAACTGGAGGGTGAACCGGCCACAACCGCATGCTCCTAAAAAGGTGGATACGCCGGGGGCATCATGCTCACTTATAGAGGAAGCCTTATGGGAGGTGGCCCTTTCAGTTAAGACTAAAAGAATGCTGAAGGACCTTCAAGCATGTCCGGCGATTAGGTGGAAGAGCCTGCTGGAGCCTGAGATTATTGAGGGGATGCTGAAGCCGCGCCTAACGCTGAAAGTTGGTGATGGTGGACAGAACCTTCAGGCCAAGCCTCCAAAGTCTTTAAAGGAAAAGAAGAAGGCCAGGAAGCCCGTCCAATTCGACGACAACCATACAGGTTTGCAGAAATACATCGATGCACTGGAAGAATATAACTAGAAGGCACGGACCCCAATTACATTGGACGAATTCTTCAAGCATGTTCTTGAGAATGAAGATGGTAACGCTGATGAAGGAGACGATTCTTCAGAAGAGCCTGAGGATTATGTGGCGAGCTGCCACATGATCTCTCACTCGTCAATAGATGGTAAAGAAGCTCATGATGCAGAGAGACTGGGGGCAGTCTGCTGAGCGAAGCTCTTCAGATGAGCAAAACTGACCGAGAGCGTGAAACGACCATATACGAAAAGGCCAAGCGTCGGCGTCAAGCTGAAGAAGCTCCGATAATGAGAAGTTATAAAATACCCCAACCGGGTCAAAGTGCCTTTGTTACCGGCAAAAGCAGGCATAAGACGAGGAAACGATTCGCTAAGTCCCTATCAATGGAAATGAAGCTGCCGCCTTTCAAAGAAAGCACTTCAGAAAGTATGTGCCCCGACGAACCGGTTGCACATCCAAACTACTGCTTATACCATCGGAGGGTCACGCACCCTACCGAAGAGTGTAAAGGCTTTAAGAAATGGTGTCAAGGATACGTTGCACACCGACAACATTTCAAGCGGTTGAAACGCAAAACTCGTCGGGAGCAGAGAAATGCGACAGATGGGCACAAAAGAACCACCGGCAACTGTCACATGGTTGATACCAGGGGATCGCAAGTTCTCACCTTCGGAATCGACTCTGACGAAGAAATACCCCTCGACCCTCTCTTCAAAGAATCCACCTCAAGAAAAGAGAAGGAGATGAAGAACTGCGAGAGCATTCAGCTGCGTAACCGCACGTTGCCTGAAAATAATCTCAGGCCTTCAAACAAAAGTTTGAACAGAAAAGACAAGAGGAATGAGAAAATCCATGAGGAGATTGCCCTCGATGATGGGGTTGTCAAAAAGCTCGCAGCCAAGGACCCGCCTAAGAAAAGCAAAGTGGATTACAATATCCTAGCGCATTTGAGTAAGATACCCTCACAACTAAGCATACTGGATGCCCTCTTTCTGTCTAAAGAAGCATGGGATTCCTTGGTCAAGGCGTTACAAAAGCCCGATCAGTTCCAGGCCTTCATCGTAGAGAAGAAAATGTAAGACGAGCTGGCAGAAGTCCACACGGCTAACATTACATTTAACGACGAGGATCTTTTCCTTGGTACGTGTGACCACAACCGTCCTTTATATGCCACTGGATATTTCCATGACATCAAAATAGGGAAAATACTTGTTGACAACGGGTCCTCTGTCAACCTTCTCAATGTGCGGGTGCTAAAAGAAATCTGCATGAGCGTTCAACATTTAGCCCGAGATAAAATCACTATCTCTGGATTTGATTCGCAGTCGTCGCAGACGCTCGGGTCCATGATACTGACATTGCGCTTTAGGCTTCTCGTCACAAACATCAAATTTCATGTCATCGACGCTAGGACTTGCTACAACACTCTACTTGGTCGGCCTTGGTTACACGAATATAACATCATCCCTTCTACACAATACCAGTGTATGAAGTATTTCAAAGACGACATCGAGTACACCGTTACGGGAGAGCTAAACCCATTCTCTGTGAACGATGTCCGAAAATATGAAGACGCCAAGTACTTCCTGCCAGACTTCGAAGACATGGAGAAGTGTCATAAGCCGGAGCTTAAACAGAAAAATGGAAACGATTGGGCTTGGATATGTCCAGTCCGAGAAACGGGAGCAATTCCATGACTGCCATGTCATAAAGGACCCTGATGAAGAAGAGGATGCTCTTTTAAAAAACGCCGACGTTGAACTAGAACGAGGTCCTGCCATAAAAGTGACGAGTCCATCATTTGAAGAACAGATTGACAACCTAATAAGAGAAGCAGGTCAAAGGGTTCGGGATGACCACAGCCGCGAAATGGACATTTACGAAAAGGCCAAGACGCAACGCCTCCTTCAGCAGGACACGGAGGACGACGATGCCCTTCACCGTTAGCCCGCCATGCATTTCCAAGATAAGAAAAAGGCCTGACGTAGAGGCAAAAACAAGTTAAAGAACGGAAAAAACGTTCGGCAATGGCAAAACGGATCCAAAAGGCCACGCGATCGAGAAAAGGTCAGCCGGAATCGGTCTTTTATGAAAAAGATGGGTCGAGCATATTCTTTCCCTTAAGACAAGACAAAGAAGATATTCGACCTTATCATGAAACATCAAATGATGACACTCCCGGAGTCTCGGCACCCCGATCAAGCAAACGAGGTTCATCACCCGGACTATTGCTCCTACCACCGAGCGATAGGACATCCTCTTGAAGACTGCTTCACCTTCAAAAACTGGGTCGAAGAACAATATCAACTCGGCAGATTCGCTTTATCCAACAGTTGGAGGGTAGCCCCACCGCAAAAGCATGTACCAAAAGCAACATATATGGCGAGAGTAGAACCAGATCAACATCGGTCTTGGAAACGATCTCGTACCTGTCACGTGATAACGCTATCAGAAGAAGGAGTGCCCGGGAATATGGATGACCTCTCCTGGTGCTTCGAAAACGAGAATGAAGAGGAATTGATCTCAGAATTTCCACCAACGCTGAAAGAGTTGGAAGATAGAATACATACTACTGCGGACAACCTAAGGAAAATCGACTTGGGGACGGCAAACGACCCGCGGCCTACGTTCGTCAACGAACTGTTGTCTAAAGAACAGGTGGCTACGCTAAAAGACGTGCTCATGCAATATAGGGACTGCTTTGCATGGAACTATTCCGAGATGCCAGGGCTAGATCCGTAAATAGCTGTGCATAAATTGGCGATATCTCCGGACGTCAAGCCAGTCAAACATGCACCAAGAAGAACGCGGCTCGAACTTGAAATGAGCATCAACACCGAATTCAAGAAGCTGATCGACTCCGGCTTCATCTAAGAAGTTCAATACCCCGACTGGATCGCCAAAATTGTCCCAGTGATGAAGAAAAATGGGACGGTGCGCATCTGCGTGGACTTTCGGGACCTCAACAAAGTCTGCCCGAAGGATGATTTTCCCGTACCAGTTACCGAGCTGATGATAGAGAACACGTCCACTCATGAAGTCTTCTCCTTCATGGAGGGCTCATCAGGGTACAATCAAATAAAGATGCATCCCGAAGACCATAAGCATACCGCTTTCCGGACTCCTCTGGGCATATTCTGCTACAAAGTGATGCCTTTCGGTCTGAAGAACGCTGGCGCTACCTATCAGAGGGCTATGACGAAGATTTTCGATGATCTTATACATGAAATCATCGAATGCTATATCGATGACCTCGTGGTGAAAAGCAAATCATATGTGGAACACTGGGAGAATTTGAAAATTGTGTTCCGGCGTCTTCGGAAATACAATCTGAAGATGAACCCTCTCAAATACGCGTTTGGAGTTTCCTCGGGCAAATTCCTGGGGTTCATCATCCGATAACAGGGCATCGAAATAGATCCATCAAAGATCAAGGCGATTATGGAAATGCCTTTGCCCAGAACTCTCAAACAACCGCGGTCTCTCCAAGGAAAGCTCGCATATATCCGGCGGTTCATAGCTAACCTCTCCGGCAAATGCCTCCCCTACAGTCACCTGATGAAAAAGGGAACCCCGTTCATTTGGGATCGCAAATGCCAAAGAGCACTGGACAAAATAAAGCGATACCTGCAGAATCCGCCGGTACTGACTGCTCCAGTCAAGGGAAAGCCCCTCATCCTATACACAACAACCCTTGAAGGTTCTTTGGGCGCGCTATGGGCACATAAGAATGATCAAGGGAAAGAGAGAGCCCTCTACTATTTGAGTCGGGTTCTTCTGGGGGTAGAAAACAACTACTCCCCTATCGAAAAACACCGCCTGGCGTTAATCTTTGCTATAATGAAGTTTCGGCATTATGCTTTGACGCATGAGATCCATCTCATATCAAAGGTGGACCCTCTCAAGTATTTGATGTCAAGAGCCATACTAACGGGACGGCTTGCTAAATGGGCCATATTCTTAATGGAATTCTCGATAACATACCGACCTCTCAAGGCAGTGAAAGGCCAGGCCATCGCCGACTTCCTCACTGAGCATCCGATACCTGCTGATTCACCCCTAAATTGCGAATTGCCAGACGAACACGCGTTTGACACGATCGACGGGGAGAAAGGAGGGAGCGATACCCGATGGGAAATCTATTTCGATGCAGCATCTTCCATAAAGAAGCGACAACACAACACCCCTATAATCAAATCGGGGGTATGCCTTACCTTCGTGACTCCGCAATGAGAGATAATGCGCTTTGCCTTTTCCCTAACAGAGCCGAGGACAAATAATGAAGCGGAATATGAGGCTTTGATAGTAGGTCTTGAGATCGCTGTCGACATAGGAATCTAAGACCTCCTCATATACGGAGACTCCTGGCTGGTCGTTAGTCAAGTAAACGGCGACGATCAAATGTGCAAACCAAAGTTGGTGAAGTACGGCGAAAGAGTGCAAAAATTACTGACTCAAATCCCTTCCTACGCCCTAGAAAGCATACCGCGTACAGAAAATAGCAAAGCGGACGCATTAGCCAAACTCGCTAAAGAACCGGCTGATGAAAACCTCGATGACGTGAGGATCATTGTACAAACCCATCGGGTTCTCGCACCGGCAGAAATACCCCTGGAGTCGTCTAAAGAAAATGAAGCGACCAAGAAAACAGCCCTACAAATAGAGGACCAAGAAAAGGCTAAGGATTGGAGATAAGTCTTTATAGACTACTTCAAATCCCGTCAAACACCGGAAGATGCATCCTCAAGACATCACCTCATGAAACGAGCTCTGTCTTTTGCCTTCGTCAATGATACTCTATTTAAGAGATCGTTCGACTCTCTGTGGCTGAGATGCCCGGGACCGAAAGAAGCAAAGAGAGTCATCCAAGAAACTCACGACGGACTCTGCGGTTCTCATCAAGCCGAGCCAAAGATGAAATAGAAGATCAAAAGAATGGGCTACTATTGGCCTACGATGATTCACGACTGCCTCGAATACGCGAAGCAGTGCTACTCGTGCCAAATTCATGGAGACTTCATCCACCAGCATCCAAACCCGCTACACCCAACAGTGGCTAGCTGGCCGTTTGAAATGTGGGGAACCGATATAATTGAGCCCATCGAACCAGCATCATCCAGAGGACATCGGTTCATATTGGAGACAACCGATTACTTCTCCAAGTGGGCAGAAGCAGTACCGCTAAGGGAAGTGAAGACGGAGAATATTCTCCATTTCTTCAAGACACACGTTATTTATCGGTTCAGCACTCCGCGACGGATTATCTCCGATAACGGGCCAGCCTACAGAAATCACAAAATCAACCGCTTTGCACAGCAAAATAATATAGACTGGAGATACTCTTCGGTCTATAATCCCCGAGCTAACGGTCTAGCTGAGGCTTTCAACAAGACCTTGACGAAGATCATAAGAAGACGGTGTCCAAAAATAAGAAGGACTGGCACGAGAGATTGCATGAAGCTCTCTGGGCATATCAGACCACGTTCAAAACAGCCACAAATACAACGCCATATGCATTGGTATTCGGCACAGAAGCGGTACTCTCCCTCGAGATAGAGCTACTCTCTCTACGAGTGGCGGTTCATTACGAGCTAATGGATGAAGAGAATGCTCATCTTCGGCTTGAGGAGCTCGACGCCCTCGATGAAACTCGTCTTATGGCGCAGCAAAACCTAGAAGCTTACAAAGCAAGGATGGTGTGCTCATACAAAAGATTGATTAGGCCGAGAACATGCCGCCAAAGCGAACTTGTGCTAATCGTAAAAAGACCTATGATCTCCAATCGTGCCAAATGGGGGAAATTCGAGCCAAACTATGAGGGCCCATATATCATAGACAAAGTCTACCATGGTGGGGCTTACTTTTTCATGGATATGCATGGCGAAAGACCCTTCCAGCCAATAAACGGCCGGTTCCTCAAGAAATACTACGCTTGACGAGTCACGGCCTAGGTTAACGATAGATGACGACTCCTATGTTCGCTCGCTATCTTCCCAAGCCCAAACTCTATAAGTAGTATCCAGCGAAAACTTGTCTCAAAATTGCTATGGACCATAACGTCCTTAAACTAACAATGGACCGTAACGTACTTAAACTAACAATAGACCGAAACGTTCTTAAACTAACAACAGACCGAAACTTCCTAAAACTAGTTACAGACCGAAACGTCCCTAAACTAACAATGGACCGAAACGTCCCTAAACTAACAAGGGACCGAAACGTCCCTTACCGCAATGTCCTGAAACTAGCTATGGACCGAAACGTCCCTAAACTAGCAACGGACCGCAATGTCCTAAAACTAGCTACGGACCGAAATGTCTTTAAACTACTACAAACCGCAGTATCTTTGGGCTGACGCAAAAAAACGGTACGTCCACAATCAGAATGGGCACGGATGAAAATCTGAAAGGGCTCCGTGAGTAAAAACAGCAGGGCTACCGGCGAGTTTGTGAAAACCCGAAAGGGCGCAGACTCGTAAAAAAATTCATGCAAACTTGCAAGGTCCTTTCGACCTTGTTAGGAGAAAATACCTGCGTGAGATCCTTACGACTCACAAGGGAGCAACACACTTAGGGATCCCCACGATTCCTAAGGAGACATTACACTTACGAGATCCTCACGACTCGTAAGAAGAACCCTCTTATGAGACCCTCACGGCTCATAAGATTCAAAAGCCTTAAGCTACAGGGATCAGAACATGTTCTTAAGCCATCACATTTTCTAGACTGCCCAACAAACGGTTCAATGTTGACCCTTATATACAATCCACGGGCACAAATAAACGCCTCCCCCACCAAGTTCCACCGACGGCACGAAACGCCCTCACTTGGTGAACAACACTTGTAAGTTCTCTCGATTTACAAGGAGAAAACACTCTTGCAAGATCCTTACGACTTATAAGAGAATATACACTTAAGAATCTTCATGATTCCTAAGGAGAAATCGCACATATGAGATCCTCACGACTCGTAGGGAGAAGCACCTTTATGAAACCCTTACAGCTCATGAAGTCAAAAGCCTTAGTCGGCAGGATTCTAACCCTGTTTGCTAAGCCATCTTTATTTAAATCGACAAAGGCAAATGATGATTCGCTCCTGGCAATATCCCATTTGTAGCGATGCTGATGCCTAAATCGGTATCAAATTTCAAGTCCTTGTTAGTTATGTATATGCCCTAGAGGCCATTGTTGTACATATGATGTATATTATAATGGATGCTTGGTTATATATAGAGATGACTTTCTTGCTCGTCATGATAGTATGCTATTTGGTTTCACTTTATCTTAACATGTTGACTTGTATTGGTTTACTGTTTTACTCTCACATGTTGATAAAGCCCTTAGGACTTGTACTCGACTACTGGGACTATGATGAGATCATACTAGTGGGGCCGCGGTAGTCGATGAGTACATCCTATAATTGTTCCTAGTCGAGGGTATATCGAGACAGGGCATCGATACACCAGAGTAGACTAGCGTATACGCATCTTGACCCATATGATGGGCGATGGATGATCCCATATCCATCGGTGTTTGACATCAGAGATGGTGTACGGGTGCTCAGTAGAGACTGGGTACACTGGACGGACTCGCCGAGAACTCCCAGATGGTGATATACCACACGTCAGATGGCAGTTCTCTGGTGACACTGGTACATGGTAGTCTGTAGACCTGAGATCGTCATGGAGTCTTGTGTGATTCCCACTGTGCTTTGATTTCCACCTTACCACGTCCAAGAGGGCATGCAAAACGGTGGCTTTTGGGTACAGTCCCGAATCACATGGAGGCAATGAGCGATAGGAGGGGATTCGTCTCTCCCGGTATAGGGAGTTGATGTTGTGCTGTGTTCGATTGGCTATAACTGGAAGTCCCTGGCCAGGGCTGATATAGAGATTTACTGGTAAGTGTTACTAGTAGTTTCTCGACCCGTTATGAGCCACACATCGACACGACTTATCGGTTACCGGGGTCTGACGTATACCACCCCTAGACTTGATATGCGGCATATCAGACGAACAGACCGGACTGTACGGGAGTGTTACTGATCGGATTCACAGGAGAACGCACAGGCTAGCTTGTTGATCTTCTGATCGCTCAATACCTGGGTGGCTGTTACGTTTAGCTGACCGCTTGCAGCTTGTGGGTGTTTGATATGATCATCACCTGCTACCGGCGTATTGACGATTCTTTAGAGTCCTACACAGAAGTTTCTTGGCTCAGGCGAAACAGAGTAGTGGCACATATGTGATATGCGCAGGAGCGAGAATAATGCGATATGGGATACCGTATTATATTCTCGCGATATATGGATATGAATCGGGTCATCGGATCAAGTGTTGATTCGATGAATCGGTACATAATATATTAGCCGGTTATATTCGATATAGCCGGATCGTCGGATCAAGTGTTGATTCGATGATTTAATTTATAATAATATATATATGATATATTATTATATTAACTAATATTGGCTTACTTTATTATTTCATTTTCTCAGTGGATGATACATTGATATATATGCGATATATGTTAATTGTATTATTTTCTTTTGTTGCAAATATATAATATATATGTGATATATATTATTGTGACATGATATGATTAATTGTTAAACGTGTTTAAGGATGATTAATTGAGGTTAAGGTTTAATTTGGTTTAGTTGCTTCATGCACCTTCTAGAAGGTTTCTTCTTTTGTCATTACAAAGATCTTTTGTGATGACACATTCTAAACCAAACCAAACCCTAACCCTAGTTGTTTCTCTACTTGTTCTCATCCAATCATCCTTGACCATGATTAATAATTCAATCATATGTTTATATTTCTATTCATCACAAAAGAAAAATGATTATCATTATTCTTTTTCCATTATCATCTTCTTCTTCTCTCTTGAAAGAAAAGCTTGCTTGATTTTCTTAAGTGATGATAAAATATGAGAAAATGATATATTAAAAGAAAGCAAAATCACCACTCTCTCATCCTCATCTCATCTAGCCCATGTGATTAGGGTGTTCTTCTCTTTTGAGTGAGAAAGCTTGAGTCGAAGCAACTTCAAGGTAGATCATCGGAGATTTGGATTACGACAAGCTAGAATGGATCGTTCGAGTCGTGGAGCCTCTCATGAGTCCGGGAGATCGTGGATCGCGGCAAAGGGACTTCTACTCGGAGCTTGTGAAGTGAAGGAGCGGACTACAAAGGTTGTAATCCCTCACACTTAGATAAAAGTTATCTTATTACATGTTAAACCCTAATAATCTAGCAAAGATCCCGGCTTTGGGTTGTTCGGCACGTCTAAATTTTAATCCGGGCATGTTTGATGCCTTATGAACCTTCACAAGAGTGCCTAGGAACCCTACAGTGGTATCAGAGCCTAGCTAGAGCATTAGGCGATGTGTTTACGAAGTTAAAACTCCGATCGAACCCGAAACGAACAAAATGGACCCCTCTCTGGAAATTTTTTAAATATTGGGATTTTTCTGAATTAAAAATATGTAAAAAAATCAGCAGGGAATTCTAAGAATTACCATGAAACACGTGCCCACAATTCAACCAACTGAGCGCGGATCCGCGGCATATACATGGTTCTCGCGGCGCTTCAGCGGCGACACTGTAGGATTGGGACACGTGGCTTCATGGTTTTACCCGTAGGTACTTGCTGACCATTCTGGATATTTTTATTCTGTTCCAGGTGTTTAAAATTCTGGGGTTTGTTTTGTAATAGTAGACTCGATCGGAAATTTTAAATTAGTATTTCTTTCCGGATATTTAGAAACTGTTAAACTATTTGAACGGATATCATTAACTTACTGTTTCCCGGTACGGCAAACTTTCAAGTGTTGAAATTTATTCGGGTTTAAATCTTTCGGAAAATTGTACAAGTTAACTGGTGGACCCTCTAGAAGACAACAAACCTTAACTCGATTATGTGACCGTCTTGAACTGCCTTTTGAACCTTCGGGTTTGGGGCAGTACGGCGTGCCACATGTGAGGCGTTGGCTTGACCCTTCTACGGCTGGATCACTGGTACTGTGACATATTCTGGGATTATTTGAACTCCGCTCAAGAGTTGAGCACTTTGGGAAATTTTGGGTATTTGATTATCTGTTCGGAAAGTTTAATTCTGTCTATTTATCTGGAATGTGATACAATATGTGGAATTCATAGAGTTAGGCATGAAATGCGGAATATGTGATATTTCGGATTTACGATGTCTAAAGTGATTGTGGATTCCAAATATTGTAGTTTTACACTTTCTTTTCTGTGACCGTAAGTGTAATATGTGATATCGCCGGTTTCGTTGCTATATGTCAACGACAATTGGGATGCGCATATTTACTTACGTTGATGATATGAGATATTATGTGTTGCTGTGATATGTTATATTGGATCGTCGCGTTCAGAATAGCCGGGGGTTTTATGTGAGATGAGGGTTTTTATTTTCATTCATGTAAAATTCATTTGTAATGTAATATTCTTTTATTTGGGGCACTTCCAGGATGCGGTTGCTGTCACCAGTGTATATTATTTACTTTTCCGCATTAGGTAGACCCAAGGTGGGGAGCACAAGTGACCGGGTTCTAGGGTCCAGTGGGAGGCCATCTCGAGGAGTCGAGACCGGGTCTTCTAACCCTAGAATTGGCAGTGTTACTTGCCGCTCTCGTAGGGGTCTTGGGATGTGGGTTTGGTTATTCGTCGCGACCGTGGAATCCGTGTTTTATACAGGCTCGTATTGAAAACACGGACGTCCTAGTATATCCAATATTTCATATATGTTCTTCTGCTGCAATGTTCTGTGATGAGATCATATTACTGCCTGAGACGAATGCTTATACTATATATATATGCTGATATATAAATATTACTGCTTTCGTTTCTTCTGTGATGCTTAGGAAGCATAAGCTGATGGGATTTTTTATTAATGAGATTAATAAAAGAAAAGAAACCTAAAGATGTTGTAGAATCAAAAAACTTTATAAAAAGGGTAGCTACAGTTTTGCTTTGCACAGTGATATATATGATATATCCTGCACCTTATTCGATAAGGAAAGGACCGAGATCCCTTCACCGGGAGTGACTCCTTTAGCGAAACTGGCAGATGCTACAAAACGCGGTTTGTATTTTGATTGCTTTTAGTGTTTTGCTTTGCACAGCGGTATATATGATATATCCTGCACCTTATTCGATGAGGAAAGGGCCGACGATCCCTTCACCGGGAGTGACCCCTTTAGCGAAACTAAGAAAAGCCTCAAAACACTCCTTTTCAAAATTACTCGATTCTACGACGATATCAAGTTCATTACGCTCAGGGTTTTCTGAAAAACCTGCGTAGCCCTCCGTCATTTCAGATAAACACTAGTTAGTATTCGTGCTACGTTTGTTGACCTCCGTCAAGGCGTAGTGTGCGGTAGCTGATTAGTATTTACCTGCTTATGCATATGATGCAGATTGGATTAGGGTAGTCGTACGGCCTTGTTGACCTCCGTCAAGGGTCGTGCGGGTGGGTTTAATTCAATCAAGAAATGACAGGTTGAACTTGACTAGTAGCCTATGGTTTGTTGACCTCCGTCAAGGTCATAGGATATTAGGGGCAAAATATTATCGGGAATTTCAAGTGTTGAAATTTGCAATGAGATTGCATACCTCCTATGAGATAGTTGGATCCTGATACGCACTGCGAGTAAGAGTTACTCCTGGGAGAGTTTTACACAAGACAACTAGCCGATCAAGTAGGTGTCTAGAAAAGTGTTAACGAGGTTACGCCTCTGGGAAAACGAGGTTTACTTTAATTAGGTCCGTGCGAAAGCACGGAGAACCTCCCTCAAAGTACCGACACTGATCTGGCTGAAAGATTGACGAAATTGTAGGGTGTAATTAATCCCGGCTAATCTTACCTTTTAGGGTTTTAAGGTAGATTTGATAAAAACAGTGGGAGACATCCTGATTAGATAAGATAATAACCAATCTAATCTTGCAAGAGCATACGCTAAAGTGTTTTCTTCTCTCTCTCTCCTGGTAGCGACCATTTCAGGCCATAATCAAGATAATAATATGGATGTATTGACTGAACCTGATTATTATACTGAGCAAGGGAACGTTGAACCCGTTCTTTCTTATAAGAGTTATAAGACTGAACAGGAAACAGGAGAATATCTAGATTCTCACGCCGCCCAAAAGAACATGCATGTTGATGCATCTTCTTCAGGTGTGTTAGTTATTGAGAACTGTTTCTCAGTTCACCCTACGTCCTGGGTATTAGATACCGGATCAGGATCCCACATATGTAAACAGTTACATGGGCTACGTAAAGGTAGAGAACTGGGAAAAGGTGATCATTCCGTTCAAGTAGGGAACGGTGCAAGTATTGTAGCCAAAGCAGTTGGCGAATATCACCTTGTATTACCAAGTCGTAATACACTGATTCTAAATGAGTGCTATTATATACCGAACATGATGTGCAACATTATATCAGTTTCTTTATTGAGTAAAGAGGGATATAATTTTGTAGTACAGGATAATGTTATGAACATATTCCTAGATCAAAAGTTGATTGCATCAGGCTCGTTACATAATGGCATATTCATTCTAAATCAGAATACAGTCCTGAATATACAAAACACACACAAAAGGAAAAGTTCAGACATGAACGAATCCTATTTGTGGCATTGTAGACTTGGTCATATCAATGCGACACGACTGGCTAAGTTACATAAGGATGGTTATTTGAATCCGTTCGAATTATCATCTTATGATACTTGCCATTCATGACTCAAAGGAAAAATGACCAAAGCTCCGTTTAGTGGACACGGAGAAAGAGTTACCGAACTCTTAGGACTGGTACATAGTGATGTATGCGGTCCCATGTCTACGCATGCCAGGAACGGTTCTTCCTACTTCATTACATTCACTGACGATCTCTCTAGATTCGGACATGTGTTCCTGATGAAACACAAGTCTGAAGCTTTTGAGAAATTCAGAGAATATAAGCACGAAGTAGAGAACCAAACGGGCAAAAGTATTAAGATTCTTCGATCTGATCGAGGAGGTGAATACTTAAGTGGTGAGTTCCTAGATTATCTAAAAGAGAATGGGATTCTCTCTCAGCTTACTCCTCCTTATACACCACAGCACAACGGTGTATCTGAGCGGAGGAATCGCACCCTATTAGATATGGTGCGCTCTATGATGAGCGAGGCTGAGTTACCTATTTCCTTTTGGGGGTATGCGCTTGAGACAGCGGCATACATACTGAATAAAGTTCCTACCAAATCTGTGCCTACCACCCCATATGAGATATGGGAAGGGAAGAGACCATATCTTAATTTTGTTAAGATATGGGGTTGCCCGGCTTATGTCAAAAGACGAAACCCGGACAAACTCGAGGCAAGATCTGTTTTATGTAAGTTTATTGGATATCCCAAGCATTCGCGAGGGTATATTTTCTACCACAGTGAGGAACAAAGAGTGTTTGTTGCTCAACACGCCACCTTTTTAGAAAAGGAATTTCTTGCAAAAGAGATTAGTGGCTCTGAGGTAGAACTGGAAGAAGTTCCATCAGAACAAACTACAACAGATGATTTAGTGGAACCAGAGGATTCAGTAGTACCCGACGAACCCCAGCCTCTCCGCCGATCTAGTAGGGTTTCTCGTCCACCTGAGAGATACTACGGTTTTCTCATTGATGGTGGAAGCGAGGATTGCATCATGGATGATGATGAACCGACTAGTTTCGAGCAGGCCATCACGAGTGGTGACTCTATGAAATGGCTGGATGCAATGCGATCTGAGATGGAATCCATGTACACCAACAAAGTATGGACTTTGGAAAATGCTCCTGAAGGGGTAAAACCCATTGGGAGCAAGTGGATCTTTAAAAAGAAATTTGGTGTAGATGGAAAAGTTGAGACTTTCAAAGCTAGACTTGTAGCAAAAGGTTTTCGTCAAAGACCAGGTGTGGACTATGACGAAACCTTTTCTCCAGTGGCTATGCTTAAGTCCATCCGGATCTTACTTGCCATTGCTGCATATCATGACTACGAAATCTGGCAAATGGATGTTAAGACCGCCTTTCTAAACGGTGATTTAGAAGAGTGCGTGTACTTGACTCAGCCAGAGGGCTTCGTAGATAGTGGGAGCAGCGGAAAGGTGTGCAAGCTGCTTAAATCCATTTATGGGTTAAAGCAAGCATCGCGGAGTTGGAACATCTGTTTTGATGTTGTAGTCAAAGAGTTTGACTTCATCAAAAATATAGATGAACCTTGTATCTATAAGAAGGTAGCAGAGGGTAAGGTTGTCTTCCTCGTATTGTACGTGGATGACATACTCTTGATAGGAAATGATATTCCTATGCTGCAATCAGTCAAGCTCTTCTTATCACAGAGATTCTCAATGAAAGATCTAGGTGATGCCTCCTGCATATTGGGAATCATGATCTATAGAGATAGATCTAAACGGATACTGGGATTGTCCCAATCCAGGTACATTGACACCATACTAAAGAGGTTTAGTATGGAAGAATCCAAGCGTGGGAACCAACCCACGATCTCTGGACCCACTCTCTCCAAAGAGATGTCTCCCAAGACTGATTTGGAGAGAGCTCGCATGCAAGGGATACCCTATGCTTCGGCAGTAGGCTCTATCATGTATGCGATGCTATGTACCAGACCCGATGTAGCATACTCACTAAGTGTAGTGAGTCGGTATCAAGCAGATCCTGGAGAGAGTCATTGGACAGCAGTGAAGAACATTCTCAAGTACTTACGAAGGACTAAGGAGATGTTCTTGGTGTATGGTAACGGAGAACTCCAGATGGAGTCCTTTACCGATTCCAGCTTCCAAAGTGATAAGGACGACTCTAAGTCGCATTCGGGTTTTATCTTTACCCTCAATGGAGGGGCGGTATGTTGGAAGAGTTCCAAACAGGATACCGTTGCAGACTCAACGATGGAGGCTGAATACATCGCTGCCAACGATGCTGCCAAAGAGGCTGTCTGGATCAAGAAGTTCATTAGTGAACTTGGTGTGGTTCCATCCATTGAGCATCCAATACCTCTGTATTGCGATAACAATGGAGCTGTGGCGTTAGCCAAGAAACCCAGGTCCCATCAGAAGTCCAGACACATTCTGAGGCGGTATCACCTGATCAGGGAGATAGTTGATCGCCGGGAGATCGAGGTCAGGAGAGTAGATACGAAGGACAACACTGCGGATCTATTCACGAAGGCTATTCCCCAGATACAGTTTGAGAGATTATTCGGGATGCTAGGTATGAGATACTACAGCAGCTGGCCTTAGTGCAAGTGGGAGATTGTTAGTTATGTATATGCCCTAGAGGCCATTGTTGTACATATGATGTATATTATAATGGATGCTTGGTTATATATAGAGATGACTTTCTTGCTCGTCATGATAGTATGCTATTTGGTTTCACTTTATCTTAACATGTTGACTTGTATTGGTTTACTGTTTTACTCTCACATGTTGATAAAGCCCTTAGGACTTGTACTCGACTACTGGGACTATGATGAGATCATACTAGTGGGGCCGCGGTAGTCGATGAGTACATCCTATAATTGTTCCTAGTCGAGGGTATATCGAGACAGGGCATCGATACACCAGAGTAGACTAGCGTATACGCATCTTGACCCATATGATGGGCGATGGATGATCCCATATCCATCGGTGTTTGACATCAGAGATGGTGTACGGGTGCTCAGTAGAGACTGGGTACACTGGACGGACTCGCCGAGAACTCCCAGATGGTGATATACCACACGTCAGATGGCAGTTCTTTGGTGACACTGGTACATGGTAGTCTGTAGACCCGAGATCGTCATGGAGTCTTGTGTGATTCCCACTGTGCTTTGATTTCCACCTTACCACGTCCAAGAGGGCGTGCAAAACGGTGGCTTTTGGGTACAGTCCCGAATCACATGGAGGCAATGAGCGATAGGAGGGGATTCGTCTCTCCCGGTATAGGGAGTTGATGTTGTGCTGTGTTCGATTGGCTATAACTGGAAGTCCCTGGCCAGGGCTGATATAGAGATTTACTGGTAAGTGTTACTAGTAGTTTCTCGACCCGTTATGAGCCACACATCGACACGACTTATCGGTTACTGGGGTCTGACGTATACCACCCCTAGACTTGATATGCGGCATATCAGACGAACAGACCGGACTGTACGGGAGTGTTACTGATCGGATTCACAGGAGAACGCACAGGCTAGCTTGTTGATCTTCTGATCGCTCAATACCTGGGTGGCTGTTACGTTTAGCTGACCGCTTGCAGCTTGTGGGTGTTTGATATGATCATCACCTGCTACCGGCGTATTGACGATTCTTTAGAGTCCTACACAGAAGTTTCTTGGCTCAGGCGAAACAGAGTAGTGGCACATATGTGATATGCGCAGGAGCGAGAATAATGCGATATGGGATACCGTATTATATTCTCGTGATATATGGATATGAATCGGGTCATCGGATCAAGTGTCGATTCGATGAATCGGTACATAATATATTAGCCGGTTATATTCGATATAGCCGGATCGTCGGATCAAGTGTTGATTCGATGATTTAATATATAATAATATATATGATATATTATTATATTAACTAATATTGGCTTACTTTATTATTTCATTTTCTCAGTGGATGATACATTGATATATATGCGATATATGTTAATTGTATTATTTTCTTTTGTTGCAAATATATAATATATATGTGATATATATTATTGTGACATGATATGATTAATTGTTAAACGTGTTTAAGGATGATTAATTGAGGTTAAGGTTTAATTTGGTTTAGTTGCTTCATGCACCTTCTAGAAGGTTTCTTCTTTTGTCATTACAAAGATCTTTTGTGATGACACATTCTAAACCAAACCAAACCCTAACCCTAGTTGTTTCTCTACTTGTTCTCATCCAATCATCCTTGACCATGGTTAATAATTCAATCATATGTTTATATTTCTATTCATCACAAAAGAAAAATGATTATCATTATTCTTTTTCCATTGTCATCTTCTTCTTCTCTCTTGAAAGAAAAGCTTGCTTGATTTTCTTAAGTGATGATAAAATATGAGAAAATGATATATTAAAAGAAAGCAAAATCACTACTCTCTCATCCTCATCTCATCTAGCCCATGTGATTAGGGTGTTCTTCTCTTTTGAGTGAGAAAGCTTGAGTCGAAGCAACTTCAAGGTAGATCATCGGAGATTTGGATTACGACAAGCTAGAATGGATCGTTCGAGTCGTGGAGCCTCTCATGAGTCCGGGAGATCGTGGATCGCGGCAAAGGGACTTCTACTCGGAGCTTGTGAAGTGAAGGAGCGGACTACAAAGGTTGTAATCCCTCACACTTAGATAAAAGTTATCTTATTACATGTTAAACCCTAATAATCTAGCAAAGATCCCGGCTTTGGGTTGTTCGGCACGTCTAAATTTTAATCCGGGCATGTTTGATGCCTTATGAACCTTCACAAGAGTGCCTAGGAACCCTACAGTCCTTTCACGACAAATGATGATTCGGTCCTGGCAATATTCCTGTCGCAGTGATGCTGATGCTAAGATTGGTATCAGATCTTGAGTGACATACTCGCAAAAAAAAATATGCATATGAAATAGCCGAAATATTTGGGCAACTCGTAATGAAAAGTGGCGAGTAAAGAAAAAGAAAAATAGCCGAAATGATTGGGCAATCGCGACTTTCGCTATATAAAAAGCTGAAATGATAGAGTATCGTGGAAAGAAATAAAAAAATGAAAGAATGAAACTTTTGCCCTCAGACGAGTCCATACTGACCCCTGTATACAATCCATGGGCATAAACGAAAAGGGAACCACATTTCCCGACAGACTCTGTCAAAGAGAGAGTTAGATCTCAACAACAACATCTGCATCCCAGAAGACCAACAACGACGTTCCTTCTCATGCCAGCAGGACACGGACGCGACACCACCAATCGGAGCCACAGCAAAGTCCCCTGTTCCAAGAATCTACGGTTCACAGACTCTGTCAAAGAGAGAGTTAGATCTCAACAACAACATCTTTTGATTCAGAAAGATGTTCATAACATTATCCTGTAATAAAAACTATATCCTTCTTTACTTAATAAAGAAACTGATATAATATTGCATATCAAGTTCGGTATGTAATAGCATTCGTTCAGAATCAATGTATTACCATTTGGTAATACAAGGTGATATTCGCCAACAGATTTGGCTGCAACATTTGCACCATTCCCTACTCTTACAGAATGATCACTTATTCCCAGTTCTCTACCTTTCCTTAACCCATGCAATATATTACATATGTGGGATCCCGATCCGGTATCTAATACCCAGGACGTAGTGTGTACTGAGAAACAGTTCTCGGTAACTAACACACCCGAAGAAGATGCATCAGCATGCTCATTCCTCGTTTGGGTGGCGTGGGAATCCGGATATTCCCCTATTCTCTGCTCGGACTTATAATAACTATAAGATAGAGCGGAACCAACGTTCACCAGTTCAGTATAACAAACGGGTTCGGTCAATACATCCAAATTATTATCTTGATTAAGGCCTGACATGGTCACTACCTGGAGAGAGAGAAGAAAACACTTAGCGTATGCTCTTGCAAGAATAGATTGGTTATTATCTTATCTAATCAAGATGGCTCCTACTATTTTTATCAAATCTTCCTTCAAACCCTAAAAGGTAAGACTAGCCGGGATTAATTACACATTACAAGTTTGCCAATCTTTCAGCCAGGCCAGTGTCGGTAGTTTGAGGGAGGTTCTCCGTGCTTTCGCACGGACCTAATTAAAATAAACCTCATTTTCCCAGGGGCGTAACCCCGTTAACACCTTTCTAGACACCTACTTGATCGGCTAATTGTGATGTGTAAAACTCTCTCAGGAGTAACTCTTACTCGCAGTTGGTATCGGGATCCAACTATCTCATAGAAGGTATGCAATCTCATTGCAAATTTCAACACTTGAAATTCCCTATAATATTTTTCCCCTAACAACTTATGACCTTGGCTATGGTTAACAAATCATGAGCGCTAGTCAAGTTCAACCCGTCATTTCATGATTGAATTAAACCCACTCGTACGACCCTTGGCTAAGGTCAACAAAGCCGTACGACTACCCTAACTCAATCGCATCATATGCTGCAGATAAGCACTAATTAGCTGCCGCACACTACGCCTTGGCTATGGTCAACAAACGTAGCACGAATACTAAATAATACTTATCTAAAATGACGGAGGGCTACGACAGATTTTTAAGAAAACCTTTTGCGCAATGAACTTGATATCGTTGCAGAATCGAGTGATTTTGAAAAGGAGTGTTTTTAGGCTTTTGCTAGTTTTACTATAAAGGTCACTCCCGGTGAAGAGATCTCGGCTCTTTTCTCATCGAATAAGGTGCTGGATATTCATGAATACCACTATGCAAAGCGAGAACTGGGTAAGCAATCAAAAGACAAAACCGAGTAGGTTGCAGTATCTGCTAGCTTCTGCTAAAGAGGTCACTCCCAGTGAAGGGATCTCGGCTATTTCCTCATCGAATGTGGTGCTGGATATTCTATAAGGAATACCACTATGCAAAGCAAAAAACTAGAGCTACCATTTTTGAAAATTTGATTCCACAACATCTTTAAGTTTCTTTCTTTTTCATTAATCTCATTAATGAAGTCCCATCATTTATTCTTCTTAAGCATCACATAAGAAACAAAAATACAACATACGCTTATGCCATCCGCATTCGTCACAGTGTCCCGTTATGCACCGTTAGGTTATTTAAGCAACGGCATAGCGTGGTGGGACTAGCGCGGGTGTAAAACATAAGTAACGTTTATTATATATCATATATATAATAATAAAGCATTCGTCTCACACATATAAAGGGATCACATCACAGAATATCAGCAGCAGAAGTCAACATATAAAATATTGGATATACTAGGAGGTCCGTGTTTTGTATTAAGCCAGTAAAAAATACGGATTCCACGGTCGCGATGAATAGCCAAACCCACATCTCTAGACCCCTACGAGAGCGGTAAGCAACCTCACCAATTTTAGAGTTAGGAGACCCGGACTTGACTCCTCGAGATGGTCTCCCACTGGACTCCAGAACCCGGTTACTTGCGCTCCCTACCTTGGGTCTATCTTAATGCGGAAAAGTAAATAATATACATCAATGGTGACATCATTCTCAACCCGGAAGTGTCCCAATAAAAGAATATTACATACAAGTTTTTTTACATGAATGAAAATGAAAAACTCTCATCTCACATAAAAGCCTCCGGCTATTCAAAACACGACGATCTAATATAACATATCACAGCAACACATAACATCATATGTCATCAACGTAAGTAAATATGCGTATCTCAATTGTCGTTGACATATAGCAACGAAACCGGCGATACACCACATATTACACTTACGGTCGCAGAAAAGAAAATGTTAAACGACAACATTTAGAATCGACACAGCCCTTAGACATCATAAACCCGGAATATCTCATATTTCGGATTTCATGCCTAACATTGTAAATCTTACATTTGGGTCTGACTCATGAAAATAGCTTTTCAAAAGAAATCGGGTAATTAAACAAGATTCTCAATTCCTACCGAGACCGAAATGTTAAATTTCCAAGCAACTAATCAATTTTCATAAAAATAATTAGTGTAGATTTCAAATATTGTATCACATTCCATAGATAGTTAGACGATGTTAAACATTCCGATCGAATCAACAAACACCCAAAATTTCCCGAAGAGCTCAACACTTGAGCACTGTTTAAAAATACTCAGAACATGCCACAGTACTTATGGACCAACCGTAGAAGGGCCAACCCTTGCCTCACCTATGGCGCCGCGGAACTACCGCATACCCTAGGGTTTGGCGGCGATTCCGGCGGTCATAGAATCGAGTTAGGGTTTCATTCTTCTAGAGGGTCCATAGAATTACTTGCATGATTTTTGAATATGTTTAACTTTGAAAAAATCCAACTTTTGGAAAATTTCCAGCGAGGGAGAAAATGGGTTATTGATGTTCGTTTGAACTTTTTAACGTCGTCTAAATTACCCGAAATAATATTAGAATTATGACTATGAAACACTCCGAATTGCCTTTACAGAAAGATAACATAACATGCAATCTTAGTAAAAACAAGCAACACCTGAAACACCAAAACCCAGAGACTGGAACACCGAACCAAATCGAAGCCTATTCACCATAGGAAAACCGGTGGGGCCGGTCTCAAAGAGCATGTCGCCGGGTCAAATCCGGCGGATGGGGTTCGTTTTTGTCTGGTGTTCATGTTACATCTCAAATAACATTATGCATTTATTTAAAAAAAATTTAGAGGCCTTTTAAAATTCGACAGAAACTAGATTTTTTGTTTCGATGTTTCGGAGTTGTTTCGGTTTCGTAATTCTACAAACATCGTTTAATTCTCCAGTTTGGCTCTGATACAACTATAGGGTTACCTAGCATGGCCACTGGGTTTCGGGAGGCATCTATCATGCCGTTTTCAAAAATTTGCCATGCTAAAAAACCCTAACCTAGAATCTTAACTAGAGAATTAGACGAAATAAGAATGTAAACAACTTTATATCTAAGTGAACAAGAAATACAACCTTTGTAGACCGGTCCTTCACTTCAATAGCTCCGTGTAGTAGTCCCTTCGCTCCAAGTAGTGAACTTCCGGACTCTAAAGAGACTCCACAAGATGAAAGGAACAAGCTTGCTTGAAGTCTTCGAGGCCGAAGATGATCTACGTCGAGAAGACACTAACTTAAGCTACCTCTTCACTAATATGGAATTGGTGAAGCAAAAAACCTAAACTAAATGTCTAATCTAGTGTAGGTTGATGAAGTAGGAATTTTGCACACTTTAGAAATATTTTTCTCATTAATTTTCTTCACCTCCTCAAAACCTAGAGAGCTCACTCTTGATGAAGAAGAAGATGAAGCCAATAATCTTATGGAAACCATGGGTGAGAAATATCTCATATAACTTTTGTAGAGAGTTAACCATAGCTAATGACAATGGTTGGGTTAATAAATATCTTAAGTAAAACAAAATTAGTGGACTAAGTCTATGGTTCCACAAGCTTCAACCATGAGCTAATTTTCAACTAATTTTTGATTTACTTTAAATAAATAAACCATACATTATCATGAGCATGGTGTGAGTCTCATACACCCATGTAGCATGTATCAACAAGCATGACACAATAATATATATCACACATAAACACACACACACACACACACACACACATATATTAAGTGTGCACTAGTGAGAAAAAGAAATGCATAAGTGAGCTAATATTAGTCAATGTATATTAATATATCAAATATATAATTATACATTAAATTATTAAATTAACACTTGATTTAATAATCCGGCTATATTGTATACACCCGACTAATATCATTTGTATCAACTTATCGAATCAACACTTGATTCGATAATCCGGCTATATCACATATAACCGATCAATATCTCATATCGCGAGAATAGAAACACATACACGTATTAATCTCGGTCCTGCACATATCACATATGTGCTCCTACTTTGTTTCGCATGAGCTAGGAAACCTCTGTGTAGGACTCTAAAGACCCGTCAATACGCCGGCAGTAGGTGGTGATCATATCAGTCACCCAAAAGCCGTTAGCGGTACTAACTGGACGTAACGGCTACCCGGGTATTGAGCGATCAGAAGATTAACAAGCAAGCTTGTCTAAATTCCCGCAAAGCCTGTCAGTAACACTACCATACAGTCTGGTCTCTTTTTCTGATATGTCTCATATCTAGTATAGGGGTGGTAAACGTCAGACTTCATTAACTTGATAAGTCATGCTGGTGTGAGGCTCATAACGGGTCGAGAAACTACTAATAACACTTACCAGTAAATCTCCGTATCAGCCCTGGCCAGGGACTTCCTGTTATGGCCAATCGAGCACAGTGCAACATCAGCCCCCAATATCGGGAGAGACGAATCCCCTCCTATCGCTCATCGCCTCCATGTGACTCGGGACTGTATCCAAAAACCGCCGTTTTGCACGTTCTCTTGAACGTGGTAAGGTGGAAATCAAAGCACAGTGGGAATCACACAAAACTCTATGACGATCTCGGGTCTACAGACTAACCTGTACCAGTGTCACCAGAGAATTGCTATCTGACGCTAGGTATAATACCATCTAGGAGTTCTCGGCGAGCCCTGTTCAGTGTACCCAGTCTCCACTGAGCACCCGTATACCATCTTTGATGTCTAACACCAATGGATGTGGGATCATCCATCGCCCATCATATGGGTTAAGAAGCGTATACGCTAGTCTACTCTGGAATATCGATGCTCTGTCTCGATACACCCTCGACTAGGAACAATTAAAGGATGAACTTGTGGACTACTCTGGCCTCACTAGTATGATCTCTATCATAGTCCTGGTAGTCAAGTACACATCCTAAGGGCTTTATCAACATGTGAGAACAATACAGTATCACAATACAAGTCTACATGTTAAGACAAAGAGCAACCAGATAGCATACTATCATGTCGAGTCAGAAAGTCCTCTCTATATATGTCCAAGCATCCATTATAATATACATCATATGTACAATAATGGCCTCTAGGGCATACATATAACTAACAAGGAGGAACCGCCCTGTCAATTTGGTTCCGTCATTATCTACCTTGCCGGAAGCGCTCATCTGGCGGAAGCCCCGGCAAACCAAGCGGCCAAACCGACCTCAAAAGGCAGGAGGCCGAACGTTATGGCCGCCAAAATATTCCACCCTAAATGCAAATCCGTATTCGAACGGCTCTCCACTGTTCCGACTGGGGGCAAGGCCGTCAACACCAAGGGAGCCACAAAGCATCTCCAGCAATCTTAGACAGTGCCCTTGACAATCGCACGAGCAGGCATATTTTCTGGACTCTCTGTCAATTGGTTTACGGTGTCTTCCCGAAGGGCCGAAGCTTGCCAAGTGCTCAAAACGAAAAAAATGAAGCAAAAGCGGCTCATATATAGAGCCAACAAAAGGGCCAGGACTCCGACCAAGTTGTACCTTGTGAGGTTCCAAGAACATGGTTACCTCGCAACGACTGCTGAGTCGGCCATACAAGTCAGCAATTCTTTCAAACTTCTGAAGTGGGTTCAGAAAAACGCCATGACTGCTAGAATCAAGAAAACGACAACCTGAACTATACTACAAAGAGACGCGTCCCGGCACCAACACAGAAAGCATGACACCGTCTCTTCAAAAGTCTATCAGGCACTCTGTGCCGCGCGAAACCAGCGGGGCAAAGCCAGAAAGGAAGCACTAGCACCACTCAAGAATCCGGTCGGGCCAGCCGTCTTCAATCGATTGTCTGTTCCTGAAACAGAAAGACCATGATAACCGTCCGCAAAGTCAGCCACCGGTGGTGAAAAGATGGCCGGATGTGTTATTCACACGGTCTATATGACGGGCACGCGTCTCAGCGACAACTTGCGCATTAAAAGTAAGGAGGGGGCCACTACATCCCAAGCCTAATCTGGCTTGAATGTGGTTGCCGTTTCCCAAGATCAGCCACCTCTGCTGGACGATAAAAACCCTCTGATGAGGCTGATAGGCAGAAGGACCCCTCAGTCCATGTGGAATCAAGCTCGGACAGTAAAGAAGAACCGACTTTCCGTTCCAGGACCGCAGAGCAAGAGTTACTTCAAGAGCTTCGAAAGCAGCTCAAGAGCAAATATAAAGAGATGGACAAGCTCTATGATTACCTGACGAATGTTGTCGTCCACACTCAAAAGCGGGACCCTCGTAAACTCTGCGAGGCCCCCAATATACCCAAAACCCTTCATGACACATACACGCACACTGCACATTTAGTTCACATGATCAGTTTGACCCTTCAATCGGAGGTTCTCTTGCTCCAAAGGTAAGAGGTAATTAATGGCAGCCTAGTCGGCGGCTGCCGGAGATTCAGATCCCCACAACCAATAAATCCCGGCCTATGCTAGGCAGGGAGAATTTGTAATACGTCTAACAAGCGACGCGTATTTCCCTGTCAATGAGATGACGAAAAACACCCTACAAGGATGCCGAACCATTCTAAATCGAGCGTGTCACGATTTGCATTTATTTTCTCTTTACTTTATTATCTTGCAAATATTTTGCTGCGATTATCATTATATTAGTATTGTTTAAATTTCTCAAATATTTTGTTGCAAGTTTTAAAGCCAAAATTTTTAGTCAAACCCTCTTCATCCCCTCCAGGCTTATTAGAGCACTTTCAGAGTGAACAAGATAAAAATTTAACATTTACTCGAAATAACCAAAATTTATGATCTAAGTTGCTCCCTCAATTATTTTCTTCAAGAGTGTTAAGTCTTATCCAGAGAATACTCACTAAATTGATTATAAGGTGTAAAATTTATCCTGAGTAACATAAATTTATGATCTAAGAATTTAAAATACAAATGACAAAAGTACATCTTACTTTTGGATAACCCAAGTGAATAACAAGAGTGACCGAGATGAAAAATCTACTCCTCTTCGCACTTCCCATCTTGTGGAGTGTGCGGGGGGTTCGAACCCCAGAAACCCTAAGAAGCGAAGGGGTCACAATTTAACGCTTTCGGAGCAAATTCGTGAGTCCTCTGAGTGCGTGTGTGCATTTGTGTGTGGTGTGCATGGATGTGTTGTGTATGTTGTATGCATAGATTAGGGCTTACGGACCAGTGCAAAAAAATCAACCCTTCGTTAGCCTTAACAACAGAAAGCAAGCAGAAAAAGTTATAAAACAAGAAATGTTTTCTCCATCAAGATGACACGGGTAAGGTAGAAACATATTTATTGTAATTCTTGACAATGTGTCACAAGTTCATCGTTCACAAGACGACTAGCTATTTCACCAGCAGTTACAACCATTTTAGAAAAGAATGTATATTATGTTCATGGTATGTAATAATTTATAAAGTACAATATCTTGTTACATGCTAATTATTATTTTTCCAGAAAATAAGTTTTTAGGATGTCCAATTTACTTATCTTGCTATAAAGCATTTTCTCCTTGAAGCCCCTCGTCCATGAGATCTATCAAAGCTATTAATTCCCTTTTATACTAATCTAGGGGGTTCATACTTTGTAATTACTTTATTACAAAAATGTATTTGTTAATGTTTTGCTTAAAACACTTACAAAATAGACACAGTCACAAAAAATGACATCAAACAAGAGAGAAAAGTAGAGAGCTTAAATTTAATAGAGAATTCCTTATCCTCCTAATTGAAAAATAAATAAATAAAACTCTCTAAATATACTATATCCTATAAAATAAGGCCCTTGTTGTCTTATAAATGGGCCAGATATTCAGCCCGGAATCCTAGCCTGAGTCCACAACGAATATTATATTAGGACCACCGATCTAGGTTCTACGTAGAACATGAATATTTCAAGGACAATTTTTTTTAGAAAACCAAAAATAAATAATAATTGTAAAAAAAAACCACTTTACAAAATAATTACAAAAAGAGACCACTTTTTGCCTCGTAACCGCCAGCTCAGCGCTGGCGTTGGCACTGGTGTGAAATAAATTTCATTTTTATGGGCGCAATTTCAAACTACGCCCATAGCATTTGTATGGGGCGCAATTCGAAACTGCGCCCCATACATTTGTTATGGGCGCAGCGATTGCGCCCCAAAAAATTTGAGCAAAAAATAATGATGCACATTTTCAAAATGCGTCCATTCCCACAATAAATCCGACACCACATTTCTCTTTTCTCACTTCACTCTCATCTCTCTCGGGCGTTCTCTCTCTCTGGTACTCTCTCTCTCCACTCTCGCTCCCGATCTCTCTCTGCTCCCTCCACTCCCTCCCCCCCTCTCTCGATCTTTCTCTCTTTGCACTCTCTCTCTCTCCTCCTCCGACCTTCCCCCACCTCCTCCAACCTCCCTCCTTCGACCTCATCCCGAGTCTCCTCCGAGCTCCCCCAGCCTTCTCTGTCTGCTCTCTCTCTCTCATCTCTCTTCCTTTGTCTCTCTCTCATCTCTCTTGCTCGTTCAGATTTCTCGATCTCACAGTTTCTCGTTTGTGCAGATTTAGTTGGAAATTCACGGACGAATAATTGTCTTCATCCTCGCCATCGTCATTACCATTGTGAGCATATCGAAGGTTAACTAAATCCTAATTTTATTTAAAAATAATTAAAAAAGATTTGGTTAAAATTTCGTATTGGTAAGCAATTCGAACAAATTGGATATATATTAGGGGTTTTCCCCGATTTTACTTATGACGGATCAATAAATTGGATAGAAGTTCTTGCAACTTGTTACATACTATAAATATAGGTTTTATTATAATATTATGTAATTAGTTGAGTATAATCTTGAAGATAAATATGTAGGTTATTTGATGAGGACTCTCAAAATGTGCCAATATTTCTGGTAAGTAGAAAAATGACGGATAATTAAATCCATCTAATTTGCTATTTCGGTGTCCAATTAACGATTGGAAAAAATAATATGCATAAATTTGTCGGTGGAAAAACTAATATGATTAGAGTCAAGAAGTCTAGCACATACAACGAGCTGTGCCAAGTAGTGTACAAAACTACCAAAATCAATCCGTTAGAATTTAATATCACCTTAATATGCAAATGGCCGACGGAGTATGAATATACCGCCATTGAAGCATCCGACGATGATGAGGATATACAAGTCATGCTTGCCTCAGAATCGAAATCGATCGAGCTGTTTATGAAGAATGAGATATTGACGTCTGCTCGCCTGAACCTTATTCTGAAATGCCTGATCCTTCTTTTCGAGCATCCGAGCAATACCCGCAAAAAGAAATAACACGCATGCTCAATATGAATGCTAATTCTACCGGATTTATGTCTCCCACCAATGATGAACAATATATAGATCAAAATTACGCAGGTGAAGACACATCAAGCGGGACGCTAGTGAATTGACAGTTTACGAAGTAAGTATTCCATTGCATATCTTTATACCGCATATACATTTAGCGGATCACTATTTATTGATAGTGGAGGTATGCAATAGGTACTAAGTATTCATAAATTTGTGTGCAGTTCTTATGTACCACCGTCCGGTTATAATTGCATGCCACCGCCAAAACTTCGATTTTAATTGAATGCCAGCGCCAAACTCCGGCTTCAATATTATGCCCCCAAAATATCGAGCACATGCAGTCATACAATGCAGAATACAATACGGGATGGACACCATTTGCAGACGATAGGTCGGGATTTCATCGGTATGACGCCGGAACATCAAGTACCATGCAAGTCCCCAATATTAGTTTCACACATCCAACCGATATACCTGCTACGGAGCCAGCGATGTTGGAACATAATGGAGATGAACGTGATGATGATGATGATGATGCTAATGATGAGGACGAGATTCAAGTACAAGATAGCATGCAAATTGCACATGTCCTTACTGATGAGAATGATAGGCAGTGGATTACTAATTCATGTGTTAACAATGAATTCGTTGAGTTTGAAGATCCGCTTGCCGATAACATGACAGATACTCATATGTTATCTACATCGGTAATGGAGAATGTCAACTTTCGTGCGGTTAGGCTTTCGACTGTCGATATTGAAAGTGGGTTGAAGGTCGACGATTTGTTCGAGAATAAGGAGAAGTTAATTCAGGCAGTCAGCATTTGGTCAATTAAACGTGGAGTTTCTTTTACACCAATTAAGACTAACATGACCAAGTACACCATCGTTTGTAAAACAGACGTGAACTGCCCGTGGAGGGTTCATGCATATATCTCAAAGAAATCACCGAAAGGATTCTGGCAGATAAAAAAGTATACGGGTAATCATACTTCTGTGAATCCTGGAGTGAATTCAAATAAAAAATATTCCACTTCTACATTCATATGTAACAAGATATTGCCTTTTGTGAAAGCGGATGTTGATTTGACCCCCAAAATGATTCAAGTGCTTATAAAAGATACATTATTCATTGAAATAAATTATATGAAGGTATGAAATACGTTGAATAAGGTATTGTCTAAAATATACGGAGATTGGAAAGATTTGTATGAATATTTGCCACGATATCTTGCCACCATCAAATCTACTAATCTCAGGACTGTCTTCAAGATAACCGACGCTTCAATGTCAGAAAGAATGGGAGATTTTACTGGTGGATTTGGGCATTCGGACTGGCCATTGATGGTTTCGCTTATCGTCGTCCTGTTTTCAGTATTGATGGGACCACTTATACGGTAGATACAAAGGGATTTTGCTCATTGCTACCGGGGCCAATGCAAATAATGGCCTTTATCATTTGGTATATGCTGTAGTTGGAGGTGAAACCACTGAAAATTGGGAGTGGTTCATTGCTTGCATTCATCTTTACATTCCATTCGTGCGTGGAAGGCACATTACCTTCATATTTGACCGGATGAAAGGGATTCCGACCGCACTACGAAAATCATGGCCAGAACCTCATAGTCATCGTTATTGTATGCGACATATTAGAGCCAATTTCTCAACTGCTGGATTTAGTGGAAAAACCTTGTAGAGTTTGTTCTCTCAAATTGCATGTGCATCTAGATGACCTGACCTATACAGAGCTGAGAGAGGAACTTAAACGTATATGTCCAAGAGCAGATACTTGGATTGAAAATAGTTTTAAAAATAAAGAAAAAAGATATGCTCTTTCGAAAGATGGTAGTAGACGATTTTTCATGATGACTACGAATGTTTCAGAATGCTTTAACGGGGTCTTAAAAGGGTCTTGATTTTTGCTTATTCAAGTCTTAGTAGGACATACTTTTTACAGGGCGAACAAATATTTTTTTGCACGAGGTCAGGAGGGACAAGAGTGGATGACAAAGTTATATCCTAAGTTCGAACAATTAATAATAAAAAGGGCTACTGATGCCAGACATGCTTGGACCTTGAAGTTCAGCCAGTCTGAATGGCAGGTGACTGACAAAGCTGGAAAAATTACGGTGTAGTCATCGATGGTAGGAACTGCAGTTGTACATGCAATATTCCTAAGTTGCAAAACTTGCCTTCTTCACATGTAATTTCAGCATGCACACGAGTAGAGGGTGGGGGGAACATTACACATCACGATCTTGTGTTCGAAGCGGTATTTTGTCCCCAAATACAAAGATACTTATACCCCGTTGTTCAATCCTGTACCCATAACCGATATTGGGAGGTATACAACGGTCTAATGATATTACCGTCTATTGGTAGGAGACAAGCAGGACGACCACATTCTACTCGTATCAAAAATGTTATGGATGATTCACGAAAAGGACGTAGGCAAAATAGATGCAGTATCTGCAATGAGTATGGTCATAATAAGGTACGATGCAAAAATCCTCTAGTCCCATATCGCCATTGGTAATCTCTGCCTATATTTTGAAATACACACACATGCATATGCGCGCGCGCACACACACGTACAAACACAAAAAATAAACATACATCTACACACACATACACGCACACATACGTTCTTTGTTATACATGCTCATTTTTTCAAAGATAATATAACTCGACTTTTTCATTGTGCATAGATACCTATGAATTCTGGACCTATAGATATGAGTGTTCTGTATTTTCAGGCTGACCACAGGTCGGCCAACGCCATAGTAATACAGGTAATACTTTGTAATTTTATTTTCTTTAATTACACATGTTATTTATTTATTACCGATATAAGTTCTCTTTTTGTAATTGGCAGAGTGATCAGATGATTACATGCGTTGACTACTGAGTCCAAAGCAGCCGGATCCCAGCTGGAGATACCCATGTGCAGGCTGAGCTGCAACGGGCGGGCTTTCATTTGTTATCCAGATTAGAGTATATATGTCTGGATAGAGACTTGATTACGGTTTTGGTAGATAGATGGAGACAAGAGACATGCACATTTCATTTTAGAGTTGGTGAGATGACTATCACCCTTTAGGATGTCGCTGTGCTGCTTGGCCTGCCTATAGACCGAGAGGTGGTTACTGTGGAGTATGGCCACAATTGATCAGACTTGTGTCCCAGCTTATTGGGTAGGATTCCGCCTGTTGGCCAGAGGAGAGGCATTAGCATCCAATTGAGTTGGTTGCGGGAGGCGTTTAGTGCTGAGCTTGCCATGGATGCTACCCCCGTAGCGATCGAGCAGCATGCACGAGCCTATATTTTACAACAGATTGGGGTTCATTTGTTTCCAGACAGGAGCAAGAGCAGAGTTAGTATTTCCTGGCTGCCTCTTGTAGCTAATCTCGACCAGTGTGCCACTTTATCGTGAGGGAGTGCAGTTCTATCATTCCTCTACAGCGAGCTGAGGATGGCGGCATTGATGGAGCAAAAGAATTTTGGGGGCTGTTTGACGCTTCTTCAAGTATACAATACTTAAAACCGCATTTCTACTAATTTTGCATAATTAAATTAATATTCAACATAAAACTTAATTCTATCATATTGTATTTCAGATATGGTGTCACGCCCCGCTTCCCAAAATACGGAATACGAGGGGTTGACAAGGCCAGCCATGCTCCTACGGTCAAGGAAATGTCCTGCCGTAGTCACACTTCGGCGTCTAGTTTTTCATGGTAAACAGTAAATGATGCGCAGGTAATGAGAAATGCAGTAACTGAATAAAACAATGTAAAGAACTGATCTGAGGGAAACAAATGGGATATAACTCTGGATAACAAGTCGAGGTGTCTGTAATATACGTCTAGTCCTGGTCCAGGCTAAATCTTCTCCTCACACTGAGCATGCATACTCAGGTCGTCAGAGCGACACAATAGCAATATAATACATAAAATCATATGACAATTCTAACAGTGATAACAGATATATGTAGCAGTAAATCAGAATGGTATAGATATGAACACACAGTAATCAATGCAGCGGAATAGTAAAAGCAGTAGAACGATATGTCACGTATGTCAACACAGTATGTATGTATATCGATACTATCATCCCTATCAGTCTCTAAGTCTCACTGTACAGGTCACTAAACCTATCGTCGGTCCAAGTGTGAGAGTCAACCACTCGCGAGTGTCCTCCACCCAAGGGTAGAACCCAAGGGCAAGGGACTACGGGCCCAATATGTATATCACGGTGAATATCACATACCCTGTAAATCTCCATATAACTCCCTAAATATATAAGCCGGCATGGGACTCCCGAGATTCTGTTGAACTCACACTTAAACTACCCCACACCCCGTGGTCTACATCAAACGCTAACCATAACCCTAAATACTAATCGATCCGTGACAAGTCTGCGCGAGAACTGGAGGCAGGACCTCCATCAAGCACGTCCCGACTAATACCTAAGATAAATGGCAGTGTCGGATGCCTTATCTGTGACACCCGTGCAAGCGCTTCCATAATTGTCCCATACCACTTATAGTCACACGTACACGCATCCCACGGACGTCGACAATGCAATAGAATAATAGGGTCACTGATTGTGTACAAGTACGCATCACTTTCACTTATTCACGGATACACGAACACTGACGTACTTGCCACAATCATCACCAAAATCTAACACTGGGTAAATGCACGATATCACTAGGTTATCAAATAATGATATGGGCATGATATGATGCGTGAACAGTATATAAGCATGATTAGGATGTTATGAAACAGTATTTTATCACTTGCACGATTTATCATGGAACGTACGTGTACAGTTTAGCAAAATGATAAACAGGTAATAATTAGTATTTTCAGTTATCTATCCATCTAATTTAGTTTCATGCCAATCGGATCCCAGGATCGCTAATTATAGCCATTTCATTTTAAGCGTTCAAGGCTGGAAATCTGGTTTCAGAATCAGAAATCCGTTTCGCAACGCAGTTTAATCCCAGTTGGGATCAGATTTTAGCGACGCTACAGTTGGATGAATTCTAGGGTTTTCAGTAAGGTTTTCAACGTAATAGACGGATCGTCAATCTCATCTGCATGTCAGGAGTTATACACTGTTTAACACTAATATGTCAGTTCTGATTCTGTTGGGACTGTTATGCGTCCCGATCTTTTAAATTATAGAATAAATAACAAACGATAACGAAACAGAATGAAATCACTTGTGTTATCTAGATAACAGGTTCACCTACAGTAAACAATGGAGTTCTGCAACCTACGAGTTAAGGGAATCCTGTGGTACCCATTACGGAACAGCAAGCAACAATTGGAGTCGCTCTGGACTGCAGTCCAGAGTCGCACTCCGATCCGAATATTAACACAGTATGAGTACAGGAATATCTGGGAACTAGTATGGGGTTATAGTTCGTCGAGTCGGCTTCGATTTAAGCCCTCGAGCGCATCATTACAGTGTGTATACAATTTATGACGATTTTAATAGTTTTCAGGTACAAGAAAATTCCAGTTTTACGGTTAAACTTGGGGGTAGTTGTTTTAGTCATTAACGGTCATATTTTCCAGCGAAACTTGCACACGGTATTCATCACAGCGAAGGTCAATGTAAGTAATCCAGTTCCGTCAATTCAGAAGAATATTTTCATTGGGAACACACGTCGAACATGTATGACACATAATTAATCCAAAAGTGTAACACTATGATCTATGCAATCAACGATTGTAACTAGGATATATAGCATGTAAGCAAGTAAAATACTTACCTGAAAATGTTTGGGGTACTCGACGGTGGCAACGACACACGCGCGGCAGAACGACAACGATTCCGGCACGGTCCACTAGTGACAAAAGTCTCGACCTTGGCTCGAGCTTGGGTTTGATGTTGATGCGAATGCACAAGGAGGCTCGTGGGTGTGGGCTGGCTGTTGTCGAAAGAGAAGTGACGACGGCAAGGGAATAGCAATGGTGTTTGAAGTGAGAGATGTAGGAAGGAGGAGAGAGAGAGAGATTTTACAGAGAGAGGGAGAGTGAGAAAAGAGGGACAGAGAGGGATGGAGATAAAGAGAATTGGAGAGAGAGAGAGGGAGAAGCAGTGAGAGAGAGAGGGAGAAGCAGAGGAAGGGAGGGAGAGAGAGAGAGATACAGAGGGTGAGGGAGAGATAAGGGGTAGAGAGTGAAAGAGAGGGATCGACTGCAGCGAGAGATAGGAGAGTGATCGGAGGTCGGGGTTGGGGCTGTAGATGATGAAGTTGGGTAGAGACGGCGATGATGATGACGACGACGACGACGATGATGACGACGGCGATGTGCAGGGGAGTCGACGAGACGTAGAGGGGCTCGTGCTCGGGGTGCAGGGGAGTTTGGTCGGTGTGAGTGAGGAGAGTGAAGTGATGAAGGAGGAGGGATCGGCAGTCATCTTCGTTGCCGATGGAAGTGTGGCGATGGAGGCGGTGGCTTGCGGGAGTGGGTTAAGAGAGAAGGAGGAAAGGAAATGTGTGAGAGGGAAGAGGGAGTAGCTTGGTAGGCTCGTCGGTGAGGTGGGTGATTTGGCTGGAGATAGGTGGAGCTCGGTGGTGGTGTTCCTGCGTGGAGACGAGGCGATGGTGATGGAGGAAGGTGGCCAGTGATGGGTAGAGGGAAAAGAGAGGAGGAGGAAAGAGAACGAGGGAGAGGAAGAATGCGATGAGAGTCCAGCGAGGGGGTGATCGCGAGTAGGCAACAAGGCGCGCGTCATGGGTGTAACGTGCGCGAGCGCGGGCGTCGGTGAAGGCGAGGAACGCTGCGAAGGAAACGTGCGCGGGAAAGAAGGAACCGTTGGGGAAGAAGGTAAGTGAGGCGGGTCGGGTTGGAGCGGTGAGGAGATGTTGTTGAGGTGAGATGGGCTGCTGGGCCTGAAAATAAAAATAAAAAGAATTAAAGGGAAAATGGGAACGGGCCAGGCTGGAAAAGAAAAAGAAATTAATTAGGAAAAATAGAAACGGGCCAGGCTATGAATAGAAAATCAAAGAATAAAAATGAGAAAGGGGATGGGCCGCACTTAACAAATTCCTATTAAATAAATTTTAATTTTTTTGTGTGGGCCGAGGGAGTTTAAACTGAGGAAATGAGTTTGGAAAATTGGCACTGGGTTGGGGAATTTTGGATTAAAGAAAAATGTAATTAAATCATGGATTTGGGTTTATGGTTTAGGATAAATAACTAGAACTAGGATTTGGGTCCAGGACTGACTTTAGACGGAGAAATATACATAACATTTGTTTTGGGTTTAAATTCAATAAAAAGGAGAACGACTGAGCCAGAGGAAAAGAAAGATAAGATCTGGGTTTATTAGGATTTTGAAATTAAATAAATAATTATAAATAAATTTTATAGGTAAAAAGAAATACGGATTTAGGCGTATGAGAAAAACTGGGTATTATATATGGTCATGGACATATCTTTCTATTGGTCGCCCGACCATTACGACACGGTTCGCTTTAGATGGCCAAAGGCCATATGGATGCCAGTAAGTATTTGAAACTATAAGTATATTTCAAATTTCAAGTTTTTTTGGAATATTAACTTGTGTGTAATCTCTATGCAGGTGGAATGTGTCTAGGTTATGGGATGAGACACCGGATCGCAGCCTCTGTTTCTACCGCAATGAGTTCGATGTCATGGAGGAGGAAGCAGCTACGTGGACACCGTACACACATGACCTAATGGGCACTCTACATCCATTATTTTTGGCAGGTGCCCGCTTCTGGCGTGTGCGGACGCCGATCGTCTGCAACGATGCTATTCAAATGCACGTGCCAGATCGTGTACTTCGCTAGATCGGTTTGAGGCAGCACATACCGGGCACAATGGAGTAGACACCGCGACAGGGTGGAGAGCTAGTTAGGGATGCTTAGCTTATGGAGTATCAGATTTGGATGGGTCGATGGTACGATCGGGTATACCACATAGCCGACGAGATACAGTTAGGTATACCGATAGATTAGTAATTTTCTTAGTATTAGATGATTACCCACAGATTCGTCATCACAGCCGCCCCTCTGCTCATCTTATATACGCTTCGAGGGCCGATAAAGAGAGATTTGGTAAGTTTATATCAAATCTTTTAAAACCAAAATCTTATTTTTATGAAATTCATTATTTTATTTACCATCAATATATAGGTCCATACCATTTACGTGTTGGAGGACATACTTGATGAGGGTATTAGCGGCACCAGGGACTCAGCGAGCTGTTTTATGAACATTAAGTCCTTGATCAGGAGTGTGATGACAAGACACAGACTCACACGTCCACCGGCCATACCTGCGCTACCCGTCCCTGCACCACCCGTCCCTTCGCCACCCGTCGCTGCACTTCCTGTGCCCCCGCCACCCATGCCTACACCATCCGTCCCTGCACCACCTTTGCCCCCACCACCCGTGCCTCCACCAGGGGTGTCCGCACTTAACATTCTTATCACATATGCATGACGTGGACGGAGACAGCCGGCGCCGTCTCGGCATCCCGATGAGTACGAGCATGGACCATCATAGCTAGGGCCGTCTTATCCGCCTGCCACCAACGAAGTCAGACCATCACAGTCTTGACGTCCTGTAGCGAAGAGGACACCTGGGATGGTGCGACGACTTCGTTAGATTGTCATGAGTGTTCATGTTGTATTGTGTTGCGATAAATTCGTTATTTATTTTACATTGTTTATTGTTTTCGGCTTATTGTTCTTCGCCGTTTGGGCGTCGTATATTGTACGTGGATTGAGTCTCCACTGTTTGGGCGTTGAGTTAGCTCCATCTGTGGATGCTATTATTTTACCATGCTTGTACATGAATTTTATTCAAAATTTATAAAGGAGGCGCTGCCCGATTTCCCCCGATTATTTGTTTACAAAATAACACTTTAATTCATTTTAATTCAAATGTTGATTCTTTCACACAAACACGTGTTCATACATGATATATTATACACACATGGTACACCTATCCACAACATACACGAGAATGACGCAAAAAAATAGATATAAAGAACAATAACAATGCCATAATTCATTACTAACATTTCAAAAATAAATTCTCTACGTTACTTAGCTCCGCAGCAACAGAATTAATCCGCTCTGTAATTGCATCAATGGCATTATCACCTAGCGTGGTATCTCGAGTGAGTTCGAGGTGGTTCAAAGTCTAACTGTGCATAAAAATGCGCTAAAGAGAGCTTGTGGAGTACTCGATATTGCGACCTGAAAGAAGACCCATAGAATGAAAGAAGGGAAGACGCCGATTTACTTCCTTATGGTGGTCATGGGTTACTTCTTCAGGGGGAGACGGGAGTGCATCCAATACGGCTAAGTGCAAGAGCCGCAGGATTTCACGATCGATCTTCATTGTCCAGTTCATACCTCCTCATAATCGATAGAGAATGCCTACGTAACTAGAGTAGTCTATCATCGTATATACAGATTTCACCACAGTGTAAGGGATGCACCACTTAATTTCATTGATTGATGGCAATCCTGCAGATGAAGATCCCGACATTGAGAGAGAAAGAGAGAGAGAGAGAGAAAGGCTAAGAACTGAGAGGGAGAAAGACAGAGAATATGACGGCGATGAGATCTGAGAGAGTGTGAGAGAGCTCAGCACAGATAGTATGATTCGAGTTAAGAGATGAAGAGATTGAACTCTTAATATAATGAACACAATCATTCACGGGTATGGATTTTTTTGGAGCGCAGTTTGCATCTGTGCCTTAGAAAAACACATACTCGTGAATGATTGTGTTTCCTTTTAGGGCGCACCTTCAAACTGCACCATAGAAAAAATATAGATCCGTGGATGAGTATGTTTCATTTTTTGGGCGCAGTTTGCATCTGCGCCTCAGAAAAAATCTTACCCGTGAATGATTGTGTATTCTTTGGGGCGCACTTTCAAACCGCGCAATAGAAAAATACACACCCGTGAATGAGTATGTTTCTTTATGAGACGCAGTTTGCAATTGCACTAAAAAAACAAAGTCCTTACAAAGGAAATGATTCATATTATTTTCCATTTATTAATTATATGGGGCGCAGCTTGGAACTGCGCCCAATAAATTTGCATAGGACGTAGTGATTGGTAGTGAAAAGTGTGTCTATGTTTGTTTTAAATACTGCAATCAATAATTTTGTCGCAATAGCTAGTCGCTAGTGAGTATGGGTTGTTCACAGGGAAACGATGAACTGCTTTTCTTATTTTAGACGAGTTAATAGAAGAAAGGTCGAATTGTTATCGTTTATTACCAAGAAAGTTTGAAAAGTTTATAATAGAAGGGCTTGTAGGGTTTATAAGATTTAATAGTTAATGATGGAGTTTTTTTAAAAATAATTCTTTTTATCTTTTAATTATTTAATACTAAAGAAATAGCGATGAATGTGGATTATGGTTCTTGGAGAGAATCAGGGTTTTCCTCTACCGACTCTTGTCCTTCCATTGATCCCTATTTGTCTCAAGCCCTTAACAAAACAATTATTAACGAATCTCAAATCGTGGTCATGATTATCATGAATTGATAGCACGCCCGATAAGAGGGTTAATATTCATTTACTAAAGTTTATAAAAATTAAAACTTTAAAAAGAATTGAAGAGATATCTTTTATATATTATTCTACCCTATCCTACAAATCCTTGTTTACCGCCGAAAGATGCGAGATGAAACCGCGTAGTTCGCCTTGCCTGAATTTGGGGGCAGATGCTATTTAGTTTTATCTGTCTATCTCTCCGAAGATGCCAAGTTGATTTATGGCACCATGCATCGAATGTTTAAACAGATGCGGCCGTTGTAGCAGACTTCATCAGATTCCCCCTCGTTTGCGAGGGTTTTTTTTATTGTGGGGACGCTCTTTCCTACAGGTGCAAGCCTCTGCAGTTAATTACGTTACCACGTAGCGATAACCACTTTCTCCTTCTCCAGATGTTCATTTCGTGTCGTGTGTATTTGTTTTGTTTTAGGTTGCTCGTGGACAGTATACGGAGACTAATTTATATTGTCGCCCGTAGGGCGGGGATTAGTCCAAATCCGTATTTTCTTAGATTTGGGTTTGGTTGATTTAAGGATCGTTAACCTCGTTTGAGATTAAGACCAACTTAAATGTTTGTTAACGATACGTTAGCCTAATTTTAGACTAAGATCTACTTAACGAGGGTTCAGGTCCATGGTTTAAGGACATCATAGTCCATGGAGTTTAGTTTAGGGACATTACGGTCCATTGGGCTTAAGGACATCATAGTCCATGGAGTTTAGTTTAGGGACATTACGGCCCATTAGGTTTAAGGACATCATAGTCTATAGGGTTTAGTTTAGGGACGGTACGGTCCATAAGTTTAAGGACATCATAGTCCATAGAGTTTAGTTTAGGGACATTACGGTCCATTGGGTTTATGGACATCATAGTTCATAGGGTTTAGTTTAGGGACGTTGCGGTCCAAAAGTTATTGGTTATTGGGACCCTTCACCTTTGTGAAGATGTTGAAAAATTACAACGACATGTATCAGAGGTGTGGAGAGATGTACCCTTGAAACAAAGAATGCTCATCAGGGACTTGGTAGTCCTGTTTGGCACTAAGGCCAATTTAGAAGAAGACCTATGGGTTCGGTCGATTTGGAATTTGGCCAACCTTGGGCTCAGCCCACCTGATTACTTATTTGGGTTTGATCCCCTTTGTTCAATAATGCTGAGCATTGATATGATCTTTGATACTCACCCCCTTTCTTTGTTTTTTATTGAGTGTTAAATACTCTTTATGGCGTTGGGCTCTATTTACAGAGCACTTTATGTTAAACAACGCCCACGTGAGAAGAACGTGGAGCGCTCGGCGCTGAGCACCAACTATTAAGTGCAGAGCACTCTTTAATCTATTAGCGCCCACGTGAGGGGCACGTGGAGCGCTTTGGCACTGAGCGCCAGACTTTAAGTGCTAAGCGCTTTATTATTAAATAGCGCTCACGTGAGGAGCACATGGAGCGCTTGGCGCTGAGCGCCAGACATTGAGTGCTAAGCGTTTCTTATAAGATAGCGCCCACGTGAGGAGAACGTGGAGCGCTCGGCGCTGAGCGCCAGACTATTGGGTGCTAAGAACTTCTTATAAGATAGCGCCCACATGAGGAGCACGTGGAGCGCTCGGCGCTGAGCGCCAGACTTGGAGTGCTAAGCACTGAATTTTCTGTTCTATTCAGTTCAATTTTCTGAGAATTAGATTCTCACTTATGAAAGACTTTGTCTTATAGATCTGAGATCTGGAAAAAGAACTAAGTTCTTCTAATATGAGAGTTAAACTCTTAAATATGGAGTTTTCTGTTCTGCTCAATTCAATTCTTTGAGAATTATATTCTCATTTATAACAGACTTTGTCTTATAGATCTGAGATCTGGAAAAAGAACTAAGTTCTTCTAATGTGAGAGTTAAATTCTTATATATGGAGGAGATGCTGTGATGTCTCTTATTTTTATTTACCTTGAGAAGAAATTGCTCCCGTCTCTGAAGTTTGAAGTTTATGAGGGGATTCCTTTCGTCTAAGACTTGAAGTCTTGGGTCCTTTATACAGGGGAGGCTGATTTGTTGATTCAGTTAAGGAAATCTCTCATTGAGATATTTCTTAATAGATTTGGGGAATTTATCCACCGTCGGATTTTTGATCCAAGGAATTCTATTTTACATCAGACATCTTTCTTGTTTTTAACAATATTGGGAAAATATTTTCCCATACAAAACTTATTCTGTATCTTGGTGATTTTTTAATCACCATTGGATCTTTGATCCAACGGTGCTCTGATTTACAGAGCAAAATCTTTCTTATTTAGAAAGATTCGAGGAGTATTTCCTCAATCAGAATTTAATTCTGTACTCTGATGATTTATCATCTCCGTTGGATCTTTGATCCAAGGGTGGAGAACTTTTAGTTCTGGCGCTGGCGCTCTCGTGTTTGGCATGTGAGGCGCTGCCTCAGAGTTTTTAACTCTAGGCGCTGGCGCTCTCGTGCTTTGCACGTGAGGCGTTGCCTCAGTTCAAATTTTGAACAGAGCCTTGCTCTCCTATTGGGGGGAAACAAATGCCCCCCACCGTTGCGCTCATGTGGCTCACATGTAAGTGCAGCGGTGGCAACCTTTCCATCGTTGGATTATCTTGGAAGTTGGATCGTCTCCCAGCGTATATAAGTAGGTCCTTTGGCCCTTGAGATGACTTTTGTTCATCTTCTTGCTTTCTTGTTTCTGAGAATTTAATTCTCCCTTCAGAGCTTAGATCTCTGCCCAAGGAAATTCCTTTTAGAGTTAAAACTCTGTCCAAATTTGGTAAGGGTTGAACCTATTAACAGAGCTTTGCTCTTCTCAGATCATCGATCTTAAAATGGATTTTTAGGGTTACTTAACCCATTAGTTAGAAAATTGTTCATCTTTATGAAGAAATCTTAGAGTTCGTTTTGTAGATCTTAAAGTTCTTGGAGTTTTTACTCTGTAAAAGGTTTTGCTTTTTCGGGATTCTGATGGGTTACTCCATCGTTTTCACAGAGCATGGCTCTTAGAAATTTTGGGATTATTCCCTTCATAATTAAATTTGACAGATGTCATTTCTGTTTGCAGAGCACTGCTCTCGAGTGAGTTTAACTCCTTGGCCCAATGAGCTTCTCATTAAATGAGAATCTTCTTAGGATTTTCTGCTTAATGATCGGCTGTCTCATCAATGATGAGCCGTCACTTTGATTTTGTGGGCCCCCCTCGGTCCCTTTTTCCTGCATTGCAGGGTGGTTCAAATTTTAAAGTACCAGATGTCAGAATTAATATTGACATCTAACCCTCGTTTCTTTTCACGCAGGTACTATGTCTTTTGACTCTTCTTTCCCGTTTGTTCGCCCAGAGAGTGCATACGCCGACGCGCCCGTGGATCGGGAAGTTTTTGTATTTATCAAAGATCACGACCCGGAGCAGAAGTCTCTTCACCTATGGGAGTTGTGGTACAACCAAATTATTCAGGGTCGGCACAGTTTCTCTTGTGCGGTGCCTTCAGAGCCAATTTCCGCCATTCATTATGCCGACTCATCCTAAGTGAATTACGCGGTGGAGGAGGTTAACTGGATTACGGATAGACGCCTCCAGCCCTCGATGGGCTCGATACCTGTACAGCCGCCGATAGCTTTGGATATTCTGGGGCGGCGCATATGCCAAGGCGATTCGCGCCTTTGGGGACAGGCATACATGATAGGCTTGACTCCTCGTCATTCAGCCGGATACTTGCAATGGGCTCGGTACATCTTGTCGGCCAAAAAGTCGCTGCTGCTGAATCTCGGATTGTACTCTTCTATCTATGCGTCTCTTTTCCAGTATCCCGTGCCTCATGTATGGTGGGTCAAGGCTTTCTTGGAACAGTGGAATACTCCGACTCACACCTTTCTTTTATCGGACCGGGAGGTTTCAATTTCCCTGGAGGAATTCGCAGAAATTTCAGGCCTACCCATCAGAGGGGAACATTACGAGGAAATACTTCCCCCTGACGAATACATCTTTGCCACCAGATCAGTGGTGATGGGTCTTACTCCGGAGAATGCCATTCAACATTGATTCCCGAGTCTGATCAAGGTGTTGAATATTTACGAGAGTCTGTTTCTCGAATCCGGAGGGCACGGGGTCAGCTTCACAGATTTCATCGCCCGCTTTCTTCGCCCCGAAGTCTTGTCAAAATAAGCTGCGAAGTTCTCCAAGCTTGACGATCCTTTTGGTTTTGGCTTGGACAGCCAGCCGATAGCAGAAGCAGATCAAAAGAATTTCTTCCTCCCAGATACCGCCGCCGTCCTCTTTGCAGAGCTCGCAGCTTCAGATATCGACGAAGAGGCATTCTTTTTGGGGTTCCTCGGCCTATGGTTAAGCTGGTTTGTGCTCCCAATGCACCCTCGATATATCAGACCATCCGTCTTCTATCCTGATCACTGAATGGTTGCCGGGACGCGAATGGCCGTTGGGATCACTGGGTTGGCTCACCTATATCATGGCCTCAGCTTAGCGACAGACACCACTCAGCCGGGGTACATCCCGTAAATCTCCCGCTTCATTATTTTACGTCGTGGATCGAGCTGCATGTGCTCGACGCTTTTGGAGTCCACAAACGGCCCCGTTTCTACGACAGTTATAATTTCCCCCGGGTTATGTTCCTAGTTGAAGCTTCTGCTTTAGATCCGTCACAGCGAGAGGCTCGGGGTCTGGTCCTTTGCCCGCGTACGGTCGGGAATAGCACGACCTTCGTCGATAAGGTCCTAACTATCGGCAAGGAATCCACTAAAACGGTGCAGCCGCTGCATGATACCTTCAAAGACGGGGATCCTACATTGAAGGCTCGGGAGATTCTGCATTTGTATTCAATCAGGCCGGACTTTTTAGTGTTTAGGCAGAACGACTCGGCGCTGTTCATGAGGTACAACCCGCACCGTTTCGCTCAACAGTCGAGCTACGATCAGGGTGTCCCGCTAGAGGCCTTTTTAGCTGAGCCGGTTGCTACGGAAGAGGGTATCCGCAACGCGCTGTACCATTTCATGCGGCTAAATACCGGGCCCAACTTTTTTATCAGTGAGCTAAGCTGCATTCCTAAAGCCTCGAACGCATACGTGGCGTGGTACCGGCATGCGACGGGTGCTGTTATTAGGGAAGAAAGGCGGTTATTGCTCGATCACAAGGGTGCAGTCCCTGCCGGTAATCCAGCTGTCCCCTTAAAGCGATGGACCACCGTTAGTCTTTCCTTAAGAGAAGCTGCCACGGTTGCGGTCCCATGCGCCTTTCCTGAGAAGCCTCTACCCTGTGTTCCTGTAGAAATGGTAGCTGCAGCGTCCCCGGAGTCTGGCATGGGTGCGGAGATCGGGACTCGTCGCCCAAAAATGCTCGTCAAGCGTAAGCTCCTGTCAACGGCTGCCAGCGCTCGCTCGCAAAAGAAGAAGAAGTTGTTGTTTTCTGTTGACGTCATATTTGGACAGGAGCCATATGCTCCTTACAACGAGGGTTTGTGCGAGGGTTTATTCATCGCGCCTGTGGATGATACTGATCTCCAGGCTGCCCTTGTGGCTTCCGAGCGACTGGCTCACGATGAAGCGGCACTGATCATTATCGCGAAGCCAGGTATACTTCAGTTACATTCTTTCACGGTTATCTTCTTTTATAATGTTTTTACTGACGCTTTCTTCTTCAACAGGTATTTCTGCCGAAGAGGCTCTCGCGGCTTCCCTCAAAACATTTGAAGAGGAAGAGAAGCTCCGTGCTTCTTTGGTCCTTGGTAAAATTCTGTTCACTATGTGATTGGTTCGAAAGAGTGTGTTTTGTAGTTTAACCGCAATCAATAACGGTGTCGCGTGTAGCTAGACCGAGATGAGTACGGGTCGTCCTCTGGGAAACGTGGAACCTTTTACTTTTACTTTAGATGTGTTGAGAAAGAGAGGTGGGATAAAGAATTTCATAGAAAGATTTCTAGATCTACGTTAAACAAGAATGTAAAATATAGATCTAAATTATTTTAAAGATGTAATTAATATAATAAGAGGGCTTGTAAGGTTCGTTAGGATTTAGTAGTCATGGACGATTAATTAAAATTTACCCTTTTTATCCATTAATAGATTTAGAACTAGAACGACGGTGATGCGTGTAGATTAGGGTTTCTGGAGGGAAAATGAATCCCACTCTTAACCCTTATCTCGACACGGAACCCGTTCATATCTAGCCTTTACCAAAACAATCATTAATCTAATCTCTAATCGCGGTCGGAACTAGCAAAGAATCGCTAGCGCGCCCGATTAGGATGTTAATGATTCTTTTGATAAAGTTCCTAAACTTTATAGGACTTAAAAGGGTTTAATTATTTTCATCGTCCATTAGCCTACCCTAATCCTACGAACCCTAACAAGCGGAGAATTACTCGCGCATGTTGGGAGAAGAAGATGAAAAGAAAGAGAGGGAGAACATAATGTAAAAAAAACAATTAAATAAAATAACTACCTTTATTAATCAACTCCTTCAAACTACACTTTTAATCCATAGAAAATGATTACAAAACTTGATTTGCTTCTCGATCTTTCCTAAGGAGGTAGTCGAACAGTCGATGATCAGCCTGGATGCGTGAGCGTCGGGAGCTTCGTGATCTCTTCGGCTTGATAACTTTTCCAAGAGGCTCTCGGTGCTATTTTATAGTGCAAAGCCAGAATCTTTTAGTTGGAAACTTGGTAAAATTCAGCAATGATTGATCTCCAAAAATCTTGATTTCTAACTCCATAATATTGCGGCGGATCCGCGGCAAATGGGGGCTAAGGCCACGGATCCGCGGCCAACGGATGAGATCTCTTGATCAAAATTCTTGTGCTTGCATCTTGTGACATGTGGCAATCCTAGGCACCTTCATAATTCAGAAATCTTCTCTCGGTTGCTTCCAGACTTGGTCTCCAAGTTTTGCTTCTTAATTTGGCAAGATTTCTTCAACAGCTTGATATCTTTGATATATTCTGCATAACAACTTGGTAAATTCTGCACAATAATCTTTAAATAATATTTAGTAGACTTAGTTCTACTAGGATTTGGTCAATGAATTTATTTGCATACATTTTTCTACCAAATGCTAATTAAAATATATTAACACATGGAAAATGGTGTTTTCACACATAAACTCTCATATATATAATATATTATAATAAAGTCCTTTTTTAATATGAAAATGGTAGGAAAAATATAATACAAATGTGCAGTTTTATCAACTGAACAAATACCCCCAAACTTATCTTTGATCGTCCCGAGCAAACTAGTTTATTTTAAGAGGAGAAAAAGAAAGGAGAAAACTAAGCACACTTTCGTAGGCAGACACGATTGCACTGAGCACGTGCAACAAGCCGTTAAACCTCTAGGTGTCCCTAGTAGGAGGAGTGTTGTCTCCTGAGGGTTTTCAGCGGATTACACCCACAAAATCCTATAACAAAAGAGAGATGGTGAAATTTACATATAAAGATAAGAACCATAAAAGAAAGGCCTTGAAAAGAAGAGTTTCCAACTATACTAGCTTTTCAGTTGTCATGAGCCCTATCTTAATAGTCATGAAAAAAATGTTAGAAATCACATCATCCCTCAATAAAACATCGTCTTTATTCTTCATTCCTACCTTTCATCCAAACATCGATCATATACCCCTACGTGTGTGTAATGGACATCCCTACACTCGGAGAATTCAATTCAAGCTATCATACTCTTGTCCATCTACCTTAGTACTTTTTAATTTGATGAATATTAAGATTTGCTCACACATTTTCATTCGACCGTTAATACTTCTTGAGGTACTAACAGACCGATTACTTATGTGCTTGCTGATTAGGTGATAATATTTTCCTCGTCTTGCACCACCTAAGGCTTAGCAGTGTCTCCCAGACCAGTTGGCCTTAGGGCACTAGGTGAAGAAGCACCCTCGCTATATTTTTTTTATTGCTGCCTTGGCGATACAAAACCAGTATTCATTTTTTTCTTTTCACCATTTTTATATTTTCTTCATTTTTTTTTCACTTCCTTCATACTTTGGCTTTTAGACAAGAGCATTTCAAGGTATCCTCTACTATCCCGAGTTTCAAGACGTGTGTAAGTGCATATAGTAGGGTATCAACATTCAAATGTTCGGCTTCCAGAATAGAAACTATTTTTCAGACTTATTTTTATCCTCAGATTAGTGACTTCCTTCATTTTACTAACCCTTGGGACAACAGCTCATAACTACTTATTACCAGTTCGTGTAAGAAAACTTCTAATTTTCTTGGTTTTCTTAAATTATTCCTATCTTTTGGATGTAATTTTTCACTTTCTACTCTTTTGTTATAAAAGAAAATTTTTGAATTTTTTTTGAAAATATTGTGCTTATGCAAAATATGATGCAAATTGATGTGTAAATAAGCACAAACCTCCCCCAAACCTGTTTACAGCAGTGTCCTCACTGATGTCATCCATTAAGCTCAAAAACCTGTAGACTTGGGAGGAAATTATTAATGGGGGCAAGAATATATGAAAGTGAAAATCCTCCCCCAAACTTATTTTAGGCTCACAAATTTGTAAAAATCATTTTCTTTTCAAGAGCCAAAATATACCCCCCCCAAACTTGAGTTAAACAATTTTAATCTTTTAAAATCACATGAGGGGGTCAAGGTTGTTGGTCAATGCCAAGCTTTGCAAAGACCGAAGGTCAACACCAACCATTCAAAAATTTTATCGATGAAGCACCAAGGTTGGTGGAAGAACATGTCACCTATTGACGTGAAGAAGTGGGGAGGTGACAAGAGATGTATTGGAAAAGGATTGCGTCTCAATTTAGAGAGACGACACAGTGATAGTAATGATGGATTACTCGTATTGTCATGATTGTCCAAAAGAGGGGGTGGAGGTCCAATTTCTTCATCTTGGAGTTGATTCATCTCAACACCCGTGTCTTGTAAAAATGCGAGTTCATCAGCGAAAATTTCCTCAAAGCTTTCATCGATGCCCCGAAAAATAATGTCATCAGAAAAAATGGGGTGATCGTCAGACTCAATATAAAGTTCCTCATTAGATGTTGACCCGGACAACTCGGTGGAAGAGTAAATGGTTGGGTCAAACAACAACATATGAAAAGTGTCTGTATCATGAGGTTGATCAAATTTGCTGCTGTCGACATCTATTAATTCGACAGAACACACATGAGCATAGGGTTCGGAGGGTTCACTTCCCAACTTGTAAATGTTAAGCTCAATTGACTTCTTTCCAAAGGATAGGGTCATAGAGCCGTTTCTACAATTAATTACTGCGTTGGAAGTGGCCAAAAAGGGTCGACCGAGTATCACCGGGATTTGATTGCGTGGGTTCGCTACAGGTTGTGTATCTATAACGATAAAGTCCACAGGCAATATGAATTCCCCGACTTTGATTAACACATCCTCTAGCTCACCCCTAGATTGGGTGATAGATCGATCGGCCATCTGAAGAGTGCAATGCGCAGGTTTTAACTCTCCGATCCCTAATTGCTCATACACAGAATACGGAAGCAAGTTAACACTAGCACCAAGATCGAGTAGAGAACGATTGATATTTTTACCCCCAATGAAAATAGAAATTGTAGGACTTCCGGGGTCCTTTCGTTTCTTGGGTAGTTGTTGTGTAAAAGCAGTGCTCACATTACTCGCAAGGAAAACTTTTTTAGGTACTTGAACTTTTCGATTCTTAGCGTACAAGTCTTTTAAGATTTTCGCATATGACGGAACTTGTTGAATAGCATCTAGGAGAGGAATGTTTATGTTGACTTGCTTAAAAATTTCCACAATCTTCTCTATTTGTGGACTTGGTCTGTTGCCCCTCAACCTGTTTGGATAAGGTGCTTGATCAATAAGTTTTGGGTCCAACGTTTGTGGAGAAGACTGTGGGGATGGATTCGATCCCAAAACTGGAGTGGGAATCGACTTAGATAGATTTGGCGAAATGGGCGAAGGGTTCGAGCCTTGGGGAAAACGGAGAATATGCTCGGGTGAAGGTGGGAGACTAGACGAATTAGGGGAAGAAGAAGAAGCTGGGGTATCATTGGTGTCACTATCATCACACTGCTCACCCACTCGGTCATTCAGCACTTTTCCCGATCTCAACGTGGTAACAGCACTCACATTATAACTTTGTGAGTGGCCAGGATTAGGTATGGGTTGAGATGGGAGTTTCCCTTTCTCTCTCGCACTCATTGCAGCGTTTAACTGTGCGATTTGGTTTTCTATGGATTTAATACTCTCACCATGGGAGGAGGAGTTTTTCGTTAGGGTATCAATAGAAGACCTTATCTCAGCCGAATTTTTCATGGATTGTTTCATGAACATATCCAAAGTTTGTGCAAGTGGGTTGTCAGTACCGGCCACTTGTGGTGTAGAAATGTTGGCCGGATTTTGGAAATTCTGTGACTGAAAGGGGGGCTGATTCTGTGGTTGTGGTTGCTGTGGAGGAGGTCTTTGATAATTGCTTTGTTGGTTTTGATTCCAAGCAAAGTTAGGATGATTCCTCCATCCTTGATTGTATGTGGAAGAATAAGGATCGTTTCTAGGTCGCTGCTGAAAAGCAGCATTAGCTTGAAACGATGCATTCATAGGACATTCTTCCGTTAAGTGTGAAGGATCCGAACAGCAACCACAGACGGTCTTAGGAAGCGTGACCTGATTTAGGGAGAATGTTGAGAACTTGTTTTCAATGGCATCGAGTTTCTTCTGAATCGCTGCCATTTCGGTTTTTACTGCGATAGAAACATCGAGCTGGTGAATACCTCCCTTAGTTGAAGGTGGTCTTAGGCTTTCCCACTGCAACGTGTGTTCAGCAAGGTCTTCCAGATATTTTCAAGCTTCACCGTCATCTTTAGACATGAAATTGCATTGACACATTGTTTCAAGCATCTGCTTTGTCGCTGGATTAATGCCCTCATATATAATCCGACATAAATCCCATCTTTGTATTCCGTGATGGGGGCATTGGACAAGCAGATCCTTGAAACGTTCAAAGCACTTCCAAAATGGTTCATTGGGAAGCTGGGTGAACTGGTTGATCTTGCTCCTAACATGTGCAGTCTTATGATTTGGGTAAAACTTCTTAAGAAATGCTACGACGAATTCATCCCAATTAGCGATAGAATGTGCGGCAGTATTATAAAGCCATTTTTCTGCCAAGTCGCACAGTGTGAATGGGAGAAGATGTAAGCGCATAGCATCTAAGGTCAATTGTGAAGTACCCATCATTGCGCATACGTTTTCGAATTTGGTGATGAAAACGTATGCGTCTTCTGACTCAAGCCCGTGAAATTTGGGCAGCAGATTGATGTAGTGGGGTTTAATTTCGAAATTATCCCCGTTAGGTGGTGGAAGAGATAGACAAGTAGGAAGAGGACCACGAATAAGATAGCATCTCTCTTGGAGAGAGATGCGCGGTGGATTCTGCTCACCTGCGGGCGGTGGCAGCGTGGTGTTATAATTAGATGGAGTGCCGTCCATCACGGTTGATATGGTGTGTGGTGGGGGAAAAGAAGATGAAGAAGTACCGACTTCGGCGTCGATAGCAGGAACGCGGACAAGACGGGCACTAGGATCCCGTGTCCAGCCGAGCATGCACTAAGCGGGTTTAGTGCAAGTGGCAGCGTGTGTGTGATTTTAAAATTGGCTTGTTTTGAAAAAGTGGGACTCAAGACAAATCTCCCTAAGATGCACAAGCAACCCTAGAACTAAGGTTACCTAGGTCCAGTCTCTAGACCGCTCCTAGACTTCCAAAGGACAAGCCGCAGGATCAATCCTCTACCGCCTCCGTACTACCCTTGTAGCCAGATAAGTGCCAGGTAAGTGGGAAGGAACCACGTCGTGGGCCTAATTAAAAACTACTAGCCTTTGTCACACTTGCCTAGGCATTACAAAAGTAATGCGGATAAACGATAGATTACCCACGACCTTCCTCTGTCCTTATTGAGCGTGACAGTCCTTAGAGTCTGGTCTAGATATTTTTTAAATTAATGAAGGGTTGATCTATATGCTCGGTTTGTGATTTGTGGGGCTTAGGAAGGGTGATGAAATCCCCACCTAATCTTGATTTGGTCTTTGCCCCTTAAAGTCCGTATTAAATATGCAAAACAAAACCAATCACAAAACTTTTGCTAAAAGAATTTTTTTTTTAGCGGCGCGATTTTGCAAAGAATCCTGCAGAAGATAGATTTTATTGGATTTGGGGAGAGAGAGGAGTTAAGAAAGATACCAGAGAAGATTGAAGCCCTAACTCCTCCAACCTGCCGCGATTCCGCCGCAGAAGGGGTACTTTTGCCGCGGTTCCACCGCGTGGCAGAGGGATCACTTGATGAATTTTTTTTTATAGCCTTCTGTGCTCCTCTGGATCTCTAAAAATGTCTCTGTTCCTGTTCTCCTTAATTCTGTGACTCCAGATCTCCTTGCAAAAATTCACGCACAAATCGTTAAATATGCAATTTGCAGTTTTGTGTTAATAATAATATGACTCGTCTAAGAATTCAACACAAATAGTAAAAATAAAAAATTACGCACGTATTCCCCGGCAACGGCGCCATGTCGTTGTAGTATAGTGGTGAGTATTCCCGCCTGTCACGCGGGTGACCCGGGTTCGATCCCCGGCAACGGCGCCATTTGATTGACACGAAAGAGTGTTTTGTAGTTTAACCGCAATCAATAACGGTGTCGCGTGTAGCCAGACCGAGATGAGTACGGGTCGTCCTCTGGGAAACGTGGAACCTTTTACTTTTACTTTAGATGTGTTGAGAAAGAGAGGAGGGATAAAGAATATTATAGAAAGATTTCTAGATCTATGTTAAACAAGAATGTAAAATATAGATCTAGATTATTTTAAAGATGCAATTAATATAATAAGAGGGCTTGTAGGGTTCGTTAGGATTTAGTAGTCATGGACGATTAATTAAAAGTTACCCCTTTTTTATCCATTAATAGATTTAAAACTAGAACGACGGTGATGCGTGTAGATTAGGGTTTCTGGAGGGAAAATGAATCCCACTCTTAACCCTTATCTCGACACGGAACTCCGTTCATATCTAGCCTTTACCAAAACAATCATTAATCTAATCTCTAATCGCGGTCGGAACTAGCAAAGAATTGCTAGCGCGCCCGATTAGGATGCTAATGAGTCTTTTGATAAAGTTCCTAAACTTTATAGGACTTAAAAGGGTTTAATTATTTTCATCGTCCATTAGCCTACCCTAATCCTACGAACCCTAACAAGCGGAGAATTACTCGCGCATGTTGGGAGAAGAAGATGAAAAGAAAGAGAGGGAAAACATAATGTAAAATGCAAAAGAATTAAATAAAATAACTACCTTTATTAATCAACTCCTTCAAACTACACTTTATTCCGTAGAAAATGATTACAAAACTTGATTTGCTTCTCGATCTTTCCTAAGGAGGTAGTCGAACAGTCGATGATCAGCCTGGATGCGTGAGCGTCAGGGGCTTCGTGATCTCTTCGTCTTGATAACTTTTCCAAGAGGCTCTCAGTGCTATTTTATAGTGCAAAGCCAGAATCTTTTAGGTGGAAACTTGGTAAAATTCAGCAATGATTGATCTCCAAAAATCTTGATTTCTAACTCCATAATATTGCGGCGGATCCGCGGCAAATGGGGGCTAAGGCCACGGATCCGCGCTCAACGGATGAGATCTCTTGATCAAAATTCTTGTGCTTGCATCTTGTGACATGTGGAAATCCTAGGCACCTTCATAATTCAGAAATCTTCTCTCGGTTGCTTCCAGACTTGGTCTCCAAGTTTTGCTTCTTAATTTGGCAAGATTTCTTCAACAGCTTGATTTCTTTGATATATTCTGCATAACAACTTGGAAAATTCTGCACAATAATCTTTAAATAATATTTAGTAGACTTAGTTCTACTATGATTTGGTTAATGAATTTATTTGCATACATTTTTCTACCAAATGCTAATTAAAATATATTAACACATGGAAAATGGTGTTTTCACACATAAACCCTCATATATATAATATATTATAATAAAGTCATTTTTTAATATGAAAATGGTAGGAAAAATGTAATACAAATGTGCAGTTTTATCAACTGAACACTATGCCTTTGTCCCTTTCTTTATTCGTGCTCTAACCCTTTCTTTCATCTTATTGCAGGGACTACCTTGACTCAGGTTATTCCGAGTGAGATACCGATCCCATGCGGTGGTGCAGCGACACTTCCATAGCCATCTATTGTTGCCCCAGCCCCCCAACATTACCGCAGGAGGCTTTGCTAAAGCAGCCGATGACAGACGCCGTAATGGCTCCAGAGGCAGAGCTTAGTTCGGATGATGACGTCCTTTTGTCAGAGGTCTTAAGGAGATCATTTCTCACTGCTCAGACCGAAAAGAAGCGTAGGAAGTGTGCGGCGAGGGAACACGATGCCAGTTTGGCCGTGGGTGCAGGCTCAAGCGTCATTCCGCTTCCTGATACTCCTTCGGCGGATGTTCCCTCTGCGTTCTCTACCGCCCGTAGACAAGTCGCGCGCTGCTCGGGACGAAACCGAAAAGCTGCCCTAAGGTAACGTAACACCGAGTCTTTTATTAGAACTTGATCTTCGGGTTTTGACACATGCATTTTCTTTTAGGGCCGAGTCTTGGCGATGGGATGACGGGTGAAAGCCTGACGATTACCGTGCACGAAATTGCGACCCTTTCTCTAGAATCTGGGACCGTCCAGACCGCCGCTCTTTCCTCGCGTGGCTTCCTGGTATCGGCGGGCGTCGCAAGCGTCACGACGGCCCTCGTCGAATCGGGAGATGAAGCCATGGGCGCAGAAACTACTTCTCTGAAGGAGAGCGAAGAAGCCGCTACGCCTGGTGATACTTCCGTCACGGTTTTGGTTGATGACCCATCAGGTAGGTCTTGGGTCACTGTTCTCTTTTTATTTCTCAATCCCATTCAGCTTCTTCTGACGATATTTTGTTTGTAGGTGCAGTGAACGCTGAGATTGTGCCATCTGAAGCACCTCCGGTCGCCACCATGATGGTTGTTGTTCTCTCGCCTTCTCTTATGTCCTTTGAGGTACTGGAAGGTATAGGTTTGCGATTTATTTAGTTTAACTGCGGGTGCTATTCTTCTTGTATTAACAGTATATTGTCGCAACTTTGCAGGAGTCCTTTTTGACAATCTATATCAGGTGCTGAACCTGCATTTCTCCTTCCAGTCGGAAGCCATTCCTTCCCTTGGTACTGGTTAATATATCTTTCAGCTATTGTCTCCTTCTTTCTTTTATGAATAGCCGTATTGTTACTAATTCTTCATTGTATTAATCGCAGCGTCATGGATTGGCGGAGGGGACGAGAGAATAGTCGCGCCTCCGACAGTCTCAATTTTGCCACCTGCCACAGCCGGTATAGTAGACTCCATTGCACGCATATTTTTTACTTCCCGAGTCGATATTTGACCCTAATTCATTTTGCAGCAATCTCACTGGCTCCAGCTCCCTTTGAGTCTTGCATCCCAATGCCGGCAGAGCCCTTTGCTAAACGCCCATCTTTCAGGGGCGCTACAACTAGCCTGCGAATGCTGAGCGAATTCGTCGAGGATCTTGACGCCGAGGCCCTCGCATTCACTGCAGATTTTGCTGCTGAGGTTAATCCTATGCTGGTGACGCTCGTGAACTTCCATGACGAAGGTGTCGTCGAGTCTTGGGTTAATTACTGCAGAAAGATCGAGGCCTGCCTACATGAGATTGAGTTCAAGCGTCCCGCTCCTGAAGTATCAGCTTTGAACTCCCCGCGGGCTGCGTGGGTCGAGAGTAGTGTGCCTTTCATCCGCCATTTTGAATAAGAGGAGACCCTGAGGTGAAAGGAACATGAAGCAGCTTCAAGCGAATCTGCCCGGTTGTGCGTCCAGGTTGAAGCAAACTCTGCGAAGTTAAAAGTTGTCTTTGACAATCTTCAGCGATGCATTTTGGACGGGTTGACGCTGAGGTGGACACTTGACTCGACCGAGCGGGTCGTGCAGGACTGCGAAGCTGCCTTGCTAGAAACCGATAAAAAGATTTCGTCCTGTCTATGGCAGCGGACTCAAGTTGAGGCGGAGTTGGCCGCGGCGACTGACCACGAGGAGGGATTGAGAGGAGCGCGCGAGCAGCTGGCTGTTTTGTTGCAGACGCCTCCCCCTCAATAACCATCTTTGTATCGACTGAAAATTTGTAATCTATGAATGACATGCATTCGTTATTTTTTTATTCTTTTATATGATGTATCTTGTACTCAATTGAATTCATGAATAAAAGACACATTTTTTTTATCTCATACTATTGCTTTCTTTTCTCTGCTGTGTCGTTGGCATGTTACTTTAGCAAATGTGGCCCGTAGATGGTATATAATAGTCCATCTTGACCCCTTTGCAGGGTAGAGATGGCTTAGAAGACAGGTTCAGATCTGCCGTCTAAGTCTTTTCAATTTAATGAGCCGTGAGGGTCTTATAAAGAATTTTCTCCCTACGAGTCGTGAGGATCCTGTAGGTGTATTTTCTCATTAGAAGTCGTGGGGATTCCTAAGTGCGTTTTCTCTTGAGAGTCGTAAGGATCTCACAAGAGAATTTTCTCCCTTACAAGTCGAGAGGACTCGTAAGTGGTTGTTTCCCTTCTTGTCGATATTCGACTTGGGAGAGTGTGGCCCGTGGATAGTATACAATATTCCATCTTAGACCTCCTTGCAGGGCACCGATTGCTTAGGAAGCAAGTTCAGATTTGCCGCCTAAGAATTTTCAATTTTATGAGACGTGAGGGTCTCATAAAGACTTTTCTCCCTACGAGTCGTGAGGATCTCGTAGGCATATTTTCTCCTTAGTAGTCGTGAGGATTCCTATGTGCATTTTCCCTTGAGAGTCGTAAGGATCTCACAAGAGAAGTTTCTTTTATGCAAGTTTAGAGGTTCGTGGGTTGACTTATGTCCGAGTCGAAGCATTGCTCCGACGAGGAGGTCATTGGTTGACTTGTTTCCGGGTTGAAGCTTTATTCCGACGAGGAGGGCATTGGTTGGCTTGTTTCCGAGATAGAGCATTGTTCCGGCGGGGAGGTCATTGGCTGACTTGTTTCCGGGTCGAAGCATTGTTCCGACAAGGAGGTCATTGGTTGACTTGTTTCCGGGTCGAAGGTTTGTTCCGACGAGAAAGTCATTGGTTGACTTGTTTCCGGGTCGAAGCTTTGTTCGGACGAGGAGGTCATTGGATGACTTGTTTCCGAGACGGAGTGTTATTCCGACGAAGATGTCATTGGTTGACTCGTTTCCGAGACGGAGCGTTGTTCCGGCAAGGAGGTCATTAGTTGACTTGTTTCCAGGTCGAAGCTTTGTTCCGACGAGGAGGTCAATGGCTGACTTATTTCCGAGACGGAGCGTTTTTCTGATGAGGAGGTCATTGGTTGACTTGTTTCCGAGACGGAGCGTTGTTCCGGCGAGGAGGTCATTGGTTGACTTGTTTCCTAGACAGAGTGTTGTTCCGGTGGGGAGGTCATTGGCTGACTTGTTTCCGGGTCGAAGCATTATTCCGACGAGGTCATTGGTTGACTTGTTTCCGAGACAGAGCGTTGTTCCGGCTGGGAGGTCATTGGTTGACCTGTTTCCGGGTCGAAGCTTTGTTCCGACGAGGAGGTCATTGGTTGAGCTGTTTCCGGGTCGAAGCTTTGTTCCGACGAGGAGGTCATTGGTTGACTTGTTCCGGGTCGAAGCTTTGTTCTGACGAGGAGGTCATTGGCTGACTTGTTTCCGAGACGGAGCGTTATTCCGATGAGGAGGTCATTGGTTGACTTGTTTCCGAGACAGAGCGTTGTTCCGGCGAGGAGGTCATTGGTTGACTTGTTTCCGGGTCGAAGCTTTGTTCCGACGAGCAGGTCATTGGCTGACTTGTTTAAGGGTCGAAGCATTGTTCCGACGAGGAGGTCATTGGCTGACTTGTTTTTGAGACGGAGCGTTGTTCCGGCAGGGAGGTCATCGGCTGACTTGTTTCCGAGACGGAGCGTTGTTCCAATGATGAGGTCATTGGCTGACTTGTTTTCGGGTCGAAGCATTGTTCTGACGAGGTGGTCATTGGCTGACTTTTTTCCGGGTCGAAGCATTGTTTCGACGAGGAGGTCATTGGCTGACTTGTTTCCGAGACGGAGCGTTGCTCCGATGAGGAGGTCATTGGCTGACTTGTTTCCGGGTCGAAACATTGTTCCGACGAGGAGGTCATTGGCTGACTTGTTTCCGGGGTCGAAGCATTGTTCCGACGAGGAGGTCATTGGCTGACTTGTTTCTAAGACAGAGCGTTGTTCTAACGAGGAGGTCATTGGCTGAATTTTTTCCGGGTCAAAGCATTGTTCTGACGAGGAGGTCATTGGCTGACTTGTTTCCGAGACGGAGCGTTGTTCCGGCAGGGAGTCATCGGCTGACTTGCTCCGCTTTCTGCGGTGTCGGGGTTGACTCTAGGTTGTCTGTGAACCGTAGAGTCTTGGAACCGAAGACTTTGCCGTGGCTTCGATCGGTGATGTCACGTCCGTATCCTGCTGGAATGAGGAGGAACGCCGTTGTTAGTCTCTAGGATGTAGATGTGGCCGTCGAGATTTGGAACTAAGGACTTTGCTATGGCTCCGCTTCGTTGTGAACCTGAGGTCGGTTGTTGACGTTACGTCTGCATCCTGCTGGAGTTGAGAAGGAACGCCGTGTTGATCTTCTGGGATGCAGATGTTGCCGTCGAGATCTGACTCTCCCTTTGACAGAGTCTAGTGGGGAAATGTGGTTCCTTTTTCGTTTATGCCCATGGATTGTATACAGGGGTTAGTATGGACTCACCTGTAGGGAAAAAGTTTCATTTCTTTTTTTTCCTTTCCGCGATGCTCTATCATTTCAGCTTTTTATATCGCGAAAGTCGCGATTGCCTAATCATTTCGGCTATTTTTCGCGGTGCCCAATCATTTCGGCTATTTTTTTCTTTTTACTCGCTGCTTTTTATTGCGAGTTGCCCAAACATTTCGGCTATTTTTCTTTTAACTCGCTTCTTTTTATTGCGAGTTGCCCAATCATTTCGGCTATATATATATTTTTGTATTTTTGGCTCGCTGATTTTGTTGCGAGTATGTACCTGAGGTCTGATACCGATCTTAGCATCAGCATCGCTGCGACTGGAATATTGCCAGGAGTGAATCATCACCTGCCGTGAAAGGACTTGGAATTTGTTATCGATTTAGGCATCAATATCGCTACAACTGGGATATTGCCAGGAGCGAATCATCATTTGCCTTTGTCGATTCGAACAAAGGTGGCTTAGCAAACATGGTTAGGATTCTGTTAACCAAGGCTTTTGACTTCATGAGCCGTAAGGGTCTTATAAAGGTGTTTCTCCCTACGAGTCGAGAGGATCTCGTAGATGCGTTTTCTCCTTAAGTGTTGTAAGGACTCCTAAGTGCGTTTTCTCTTGGGAGTCGTAAGGATCTCACAAGAGCGTTTTCTCCTTGCAAGTCGAGAGGACCTATAAGTGTGTTCACCAAATAGGGGAATTTCAAACTATTGGTGGAACTGGGCGAGGGAACACTTATTTATGCCCGTGGATTGTATACAAGGGTCAATATTGACCGCCTGTAAGGCAATTTGGGGGATATGATGGCTTAAGAACAGGTTCAGATCCCTGTAACTTAAGGCTTTTGAATCTTACGAGCCGTGAGGGTCTCATAATAGGATTCTCCTTACGGATCGTGAGGATCTCGTAAGTGTAATTTCTCCTTAAGAATCGTGGGGATCCCTAAGTGTGTTGCTCCCTTATGAGTCGTAAGGATCTTACGCAGGTATTTTCTCCTTACAAGGTCAAGAGGACCTTGCAAGTGTGCATGAATTTTTTTACGGGTCTGCGCCCTTTCGGGTTTTCACAAACTCTCCGGTAGCCCTGCTGTTTTTACTCACGGAGCCCTTTCGGGTTTTCATCCGTGCCCATTTCGCTTATGGACGTACCATTTTTTTAAGCAGGGCATTCCACTAGATTGTGGGACCTGTTTGTAGGCCCTTTAATATCCTTCCTGTCTTTTAAGAAGAAATGACCATTCTACATAGATATTTTTCCGCCAGTGAGGAACATGCCCCCTGTGTATATTTCGGAAGGAACGTGTACCCACGCCGTCGCTATTTCGGCGACAGGTTTCTTCAGAGACACTTATTTTTGTTGAGCGTAGGCGAAAAACGCCATCTCGCCTCCTCTTTTTTACTCGTCATCATCGGACGAGAAAGTGTCTTGACCCATTTGATCTAATCGAGCCATTTTGTCCATGAGTTCTTGGAAGGTCGTCGGCTTGAAGAGGGTCGTAAATAGGAACATATTTTGAATTTGGATTAAGGGTGGCTATGAACATTCCCACAGCTGCAGCTTTGTCGATGCGTTGCCACATTTTGACTAGAAATTTCACTATTGGGTAACATATTGAATCCGGGTCTCATTCGGTCTAACCCTTTTATTGACCAGTGCCGTCACGGTAGTGCGTTTATTCAAACTAGCGAATCTCTGACAGGAGGGCATCTCCATTTCGTCGAAGGTATTCATGGAGTCATTCGGGAGTTCCGCATACCATTCGAAGGCAATGACCGCCAGACAGCTGACGAACTGTTAGAGGAGAAGTATATCATTTCCCCTAGTATTGCCGTACATGGATTTAAATCGCACAATGTGCCGGTGAGAATTCTCAGTTCCTTTGTACATGTATAACGTTGGGAGTGTGTACTCTGGCCGGTACTGTATTTGATTGTAGCACGCCGGATACGGTCGACCAGACTTGATTGACCTATTTGATGCTTCACTGGCATAGTGAGTTTTGATTTGCTGAGCGATATATGTGTCCAGCTTTTCTTTTAGGAATCATTCCCTCCTCAGCCGTTGATGAGGTTTGCAGAGGATTTGAAATGCCACTCTTGTCTTTAAGACCGAATACTGGCGGTTCATCTGCCAGTGGTTCCGATTGAACCATCATTCCAGCCATATTCTGAATCAGAAGGGCCATTTGGTTAGTGGTCATTTTCTGCCGCTTCTGCATCTCCCTTTTTCAGAGCGCGCTTTAGAAAATCAATATCCGACTCCTCTATTCTTTCTTTGGGTGCATCCTCGGGATTTTCCTTAGGCGATGGATTAGCGAGTACTGCTGCCTGAGCAAGCATCTCCTGTAACTTTTCACGTTGCAGTTGAACTTTTGTCAGGGACCGAGTTTGAGGTCGGTGACTAGTATAAGCTCGAACTTCGTCTTTGGAATTCACCATATAGACTATGTGAACTACTATGCCCCCAAGCTTGGGGTGTTTGGAGTTTTGGCCTTTGGAGTTTGCTTCGGGCACTTGAGCTTTATTGGGCCTATCTTTTTTGTGAAAAGCCGCTTTGGTTTTGGGAGGATCCGCTGTATCAGGATCCGTCTTGGGATGATTCCCCTTCACCTGCTTCCACACCTTATATATAGATGAGGAAAGTTGTCTCAGGGAGCGAACGGGTTTCTGCTCTTGTGGGATCTCCATGGGCTGCGGAGACTTTTTCAATATTGCGGTAGGAGAATTTTGTCTGACCCTTCGCAACAGGTTGAAGCTGTTCCCAGTTGGAACAACAACATTCACCAATGAGGTTGAAACATGACCATACGGGGAATTTCCCTCAGCTCATTTTGTATGATGCCGATATCGACGTCGACCGTTTCTTACGGCCGGGATTTGATTAACTTCAGGATTTTGCTGATCCTGCCCCCTGTTTCCTTTGAGAGTTTGAATATTCCACCCCCTGCGTTGACATTGGTCCATGGCAGCTGCCAGTTGTTTGAGGACTGATTCCGTCGGCAAAGCTGCATCTTGGGGAGCCAGCCCGTGGAAGACAGACTACCTCTGGACTTCCTCCATCGGCGTTGAGGCACCGAGGGTGGGAGGTGGGAGTATCGACCCAAAGAGAAGCCCGTTGATTTCTTGAAGAGCCGGATTGCAGAGATTTGAGGTTGCAAGTGGCCCATACTTGACTCCACCAGATAAGACAGAGCCAGAGTTGCTTGGGTGGAAGCAAACGCCATTCTTTATAGAGACGAAACGCCGGTTTCAGTATCCCATCACCCAAGGGCAACCACAAACATATATACCACGATTATTTGATCGCGGAAAAAAATGACACACGAAGTGTGGAGTGGAAAGAGGAAAATGTCCCACCGGGCGTGCCAGAATCTGTTTACCACTGAAAGACGCGAGACGAAACTGCGTAGGTCATCTTGCCTGAATTTGGGGGCGGATACTATTTGGTTTTATCTGTCTACCTCTCCGAAGATGCCAAGTTGATTTATGACACCATACATCGAAGGTTTAAACAGATGCGGCCGTTGTAGCAGACTTCGTCAAATTCCCCCTCGTTTGCGAGGGGTTTTTGATTGTGGAGACGCTCTTCCCTGCAGGCGCAAGCCCTTGTAGTTAATTGTGTTATCACGTAGCGATAACCACTTTCTCCTTCTCTAGATGTTCACTTCGTGTCGTGTGTATTTGTTTTGTTTTAGGTTGCTCGTGGATTGTATACGGAGACTAATTTATGTTGTCGCCTGTAGGGCGGGGATTAGTCCAAATCCGTATTTTCTTAGATTTGGGTTTGGTTGATTTAAGGATTGTTAACCTCGTTTGAGATTAAGACCAGCTTAAATGTTTGTTAAGGATACGTTAGCCTAATTTAGACTAAGATCTACTTAAAGAGGGTTCAGGTCCATGGTTTAAGGACATCACAGTCCATGGAGTTTAGTTTAGGGACATTACGATCCATTGGTTTTAAGGACATCATAGTCCATGGAGTTTAGTTTAGGGACATTACGGTCCATTGGGTTTAAGGACATCATAGTCCATAGGGTTTAGTTTAGGGACGTTACAGTCCATAAGTTTAAGGACATCATAGTCCATAGAGTTTGGTTTAGGGAAATTACGGTCCATTGGGTTTAAGGACACCATAGTCCATAGGGTTTAGCTTAGGGACGTTGCGGTCCAAGAGTTATTGGTTATCGGGACCCTTCACCTCTCTGAAGACGTTGAAGAACTGCAACGACATGTATCAGAGGTGTGGAGAGATGTACTCTTGAACCAAAGAATGCTCATCAGGGACTTGGTAGTCCTGTTTGACACTAAGGCCAATTTAGAAAAAGTCTTATGGGTTCGGTCGATTTGGGGTTTGGCCAACCTTGGGCTCAGCCTACTTGATTACTTATTTGGGCTTGATCCCCTTTGTTCAATAATGCTGAGCATTGATATGAGCTTTGATGCTCACCCCTTTCTTTGTTTTTTATTGAGTGTTAAACACCCTTTATAGCGCTGGGCTCTATTTACAGAGCGCTTTATATTAAACAACACCCATGTGAGAAGCACGTGGAGTGCTCGGCGCTGAGCACCAACTATTGAGTGCAGAGCACTCTTTAATCTATTAGCGCCCACGTGAGGGGCACGTGGAGCGCTTTGGCGCTGAGCGCCATACTTTAAGTGCTAAGCGCTTTATTATTAAATAGCGCTCACGTGAGGAGCACGTGGAGCGCTTGGTGCTGAGCGCCAGACTTTGAGTGCTAAGCGCTTCTTATAAGATAGTGCCCATGTGAGGAGCACGTGGAGCTCTCGGAGCTGAGCGCTAGACTATTGGGTGCTAAGTGATTCTTATAAGATAGCGCCTACGTGAGGAGAACGCGAAGCGCTCGGCGCTGAGCGCCAGACTTGGAGTGCTAAGCACAGAATTTTCTGTTCTGTTCAGTCCAATTCTCTGAGAATTAGATTCTCACTTATGAAAGACTTTGTCTTATAGATCTGAGATCTGGAAAAAGAACTAAGTTCTTCTAATTTGAGAGTTAAACTCTTAAATATGGAGTTTTCTATTCTGTTCAATTCAATTCTCTGAGAATTAGATTCTCACTTATGAGAGACTTTGTCTTATAGATCTGAGATCTGGAAAAAAAACTAAGTTCTTCTAATGTGAGAGTTAAACTCTTAAATATGGAAGAGATGCTGTGATCTCTCTTATTTTTATTTAACTTGAGAAGAAATTGCTCTCGTCTCTGAAATTTGAAGTTTATGAGGGGGTTCCTCTCGTCTAAGACTTGAAGTCTTGGGTCCTTTATATAGGGGAGGTTGATTTATTGATTCAGTTAAGGAAATCTCTCATTGAGAGATTTCTTAATAGATTTGGGGAATTTATCTACCGTCGGATCTTTGATCCAAGAACTTCTGTTTTACAGAAAACATCTTTCTTGTTTTTAACAAGATTGGGAAAATATTTTCCCATACAGAACTTATTCTATATCTTGGTGATTTTTTAATCACCATTGGATCTTTGATCCAACGGTGCTATGATTTACAGAGCACAATCTTTCTTATTTAGAAAAATTCGAGGAGTATTTCCTTAATCAGAATTTAATTCTGTACTCTGATGATTTATCATCTCCGTTGGATCTTTGATCCAATGGTGGAGAACTTTTAGTTCTGGCGCTGGCGCTCTCATGCTTTGCACGTGAGGCGTTGCCTCAGAATTTTTAACTCTTGGCACTGCCTCAGAGTTTTTAACTCTGGGCGTCGGCGCTCTCATGCTTCGCACGTGAGGCGCTACCTCAGTTCAAATTTTGAACAGAGCATTGCTCTCCTATTGCGGGGAAACAATCCTAACAAGCGAGAATTTACTCGTTCATTAGTATAAACGAAGTAAAAAAAGGTTGAAGAAAACCAAACTCATAAGTTAAAAATTAAAATTAAAAATGCAGAAAGTAATTGCGGAAAAAATTGCGGAAAGTAAATGCGACAAAATTAAAAGAAAGAGCTACATTTTATTGAATAACTATTGCATTACAAAAGTTGCTCACTGAAAAACAAAATTAAAAAACCCTAGTTTTCTCTAAATTGCTTGATCGGTAGATCGGTCGATTTCTTCTTTGATGGATTGATGAATAGATATCTCTCGGTCCTTTTATAGGTTCTGGAACTTGGAATCCTAGACGTCATAGTGAAATGTGTGTAAAGACGATCAAGACCCTAAAGTTTCATATCCTACGGTCACATAACGACCGCGGTTTAGCCGCCATTTGCTCCTATTGGCCGCGGATCCGCTGCTCCCTGGTGGGTTTGACTTTCTAGATTCTTCGTGCTTTCTTCTCTCGATATTTGGAGATGATAAAAATATTCTGAAAATACATCTCTTAGTCTCCGCCGTTGTGAGATTCTTCAATTTGCTCTAAAATTCGGCAGATTTGGATTGATGATTCGATTTGATGTGGATGTCCTACTTATTTTTCAGACCTGAGTTGATCTATTATAATATCTGCACAATATCTCAAATCCATTTGTTAGTTGCATTTATTTTATTTGAGATAATATTCTAACCAATTAATATATGATATTTTAATAATATTGGTTAAGATTATTTGATATGATATACATATTTTAATAATTAATAATCTCATAGATATTTTATTTAAATATGATATGCATATATTTCCTAATTATATTAATTATAAATTAAGAAACATATGACAATAATCTTTTTACAAATAAACCCACATATGTTCTTAATTTACAATTAACACCTTTTAATAATTATTAATAATAGGGAAAATATCCATACAAATATGAAATAAATTTGACCGATCAAATAATACCTCTAAACTTATTTTTGATCATCCCGAGTAAACTATTTATTTTCAAAAGGAAAAAAAAGAAAAAAGCTAGCACATTTTCATAGGCAACCCGATTGTACTTAGCTCGTGCAACAAGCTTTTAAACCTCTAGGTGTCCCTGATAGGAGGATTGTTATCTTCTGAGGGTTTTCAGCGGATTACACCCATAAAATTCCAAAATAAAAGAAAGAATATGAAAATTATATGCAAAGATAAGAACATATAAAAGAAAAAACTTGAAAATAAGAGTTTCGAACTACACTAGCTTTTTAGTTGTCACGAGCCCTATCTTAATGGTCTTGAAAAGATATCAGAAATCACATCATCTCTCAATAAAATTTCGTATTTAGTCTTTCTCCCTACCTTTCCTCCAAATATCGATCATATACCCCTACGTGTGTGTAAAAGTCATCCCTAAACTTGGAGAATTCAATTTAAGCCATCTTCCCTTTGTCCATATTCCTTAGTACATTTTAGTCGGCGATATTTTAGATGGATTTGCTCACACATTATTTATGTGACCGTTAATACTTTTTGAGACACTAACCAACCGATTACCGAATGTGCTCACTTATTAAGGCGTACTTAGCAATATCCTAATCTTGTAATACTTAAGGCTTAGTAGTAACTACCAACCAGTTGGTCTAAAACACTAGGTGATGAGGCACTCTCGCTATATCTTTTTATGCTGCCTTAAGTAATTACAAAACCAGTATTCATTTTTCTGCACCATTTAAATTTTGTTGATTTTTTTTTCCTTTCTTTTTCATACTATGTTTTTTAGACAAGAGTATTTCAAGGTATTAACTACTATCCCAAGTTTCAAGATGTGTGTAAGTGCGTATGGTAGGGTATCAACTTTCAGAAGTTTGGACTCGAAAATAGGGACTATTTTTCAGACTTATTTCTATTCGCAGATTAGTGATTCCTTCATCTTACTAACCCTTGGGACAACAGTTCATGACTACATATTACTAGCTTCATTTTAAAACATCTAATTTTCTTGCATTTCTTAAATCTCTTTCTTTCTTTCATATGTATTTTTCGCTTTCTAACTTTTATTTTAAAAAAAAAGTCATTTTTTTCTTTATAGTGCAAAATGATACGTGAATACAAACCTCCCCGCAAACCTATTTACAGCAGTGCCCTCACTGATACTGTTGTTTGAGCGCAAAAACCTGTAAACTTGGATGGAGAATAATACGGTAAAAAGATAGTCAAATAGAAAGCCACCCCCAAACCTGTTCTTTAGCACGCACATATATATATATATTTTATTTTTTTATTATACACACCTCCATTCTTAAATGAAACGGTGTTACCGAAATATGGAGGTGGGGTGGATGAAAGTTAGTCGTGATAAAGCGGCTCCGGCAAGAACATGCGCTCCTCCGATGGGTCAGCGGAAAAATACGGTTTTAATTTATGTCCATTTATTTTGAAAATATAACCTTTTTTAACATTTTCTACATCCACTGCACCGTGCGGGTATACATGCCGCACCACAAAAAGTCTTTTCCAATGAGATCTTAGTTTACCCGGATGAAGATGGAGACGAGAATTATAAAGAAGGAATTGTTGTCCCGGTATGAAAGTTTTTCTCAAAAGCTGTTTGTCGTGAAACACCTTTGTCCGGTACTTTAATATAACTGCATTATAACAGGCTTCATCATGAAGCTCGCTTAGCACATTTAATTGCAGCTTCCGATAGCTGTCTGCTTGGTCAAAATCGAAATTAAGCTCTTTAATTTCCCACATTGCCCTATGTTCAATATCGACAGGGAGGTGGTAAGCTTTCCCAAATACCAGTCGATAAAGAGACATGCCAAGATCGGTCTTATATGCAGTACGAAATGCTCAAAGAGTATCAGTCAGTTTATACGACCAATCTTTACGCTTCTTAGAAACCGTTTTCTCCAAAATTTACTTGATTTGTTCATCAGAGACTTCAGCTTGCCCGCTCGTTTGGGGATGATAAGGCGTAGAAAGATTGTGCTTGATTGAATATTTCCGCATCAAAGCCTCAAAAGACCGATTACAGAAATGCGTTTTATTATCGCTAATGATAGCGCGAGGGTGCCCGAACCGAGAAAAGATATTTTCTTTAAGGAACTTAACAACAACCTTATTTTCAATAGTACGGCTCGGTATTGTTTCAACCCATCTAGAGACATTATCAACCGCTAATAAAATGTATAAGTTTCCAAAAGAGTTGAAAAATGGGACCATGAAATCGATTCCTCACACATCAAACATCTCAACAACCAAGGTTGGTTGGAGCAACATTTCGTTTATCCGTGAAATCCGACCCATGTGCCGACACCGTGAACAAGTATTGCAATAATCATATACATCTTTGAATAATGTTGGCCAATAAAAGCCACATTGCAAAACTTTCTCCGCAGTTTTTCTTGGACCAAACTGATTGCCGCATGCTTGATCATGGTAGAAAGACAATACACTCCTGAACTCATTATTAGGGATACACCGGCAAATGATCTGATCAGGACAATATTTAAATAAATAGGGTTCATTCTAGTAGAAGTGTTTCACCTAGGATAAAAATCTGTGATTGTCTTGATTTGACCATTCGCTGGGTAGAAATCCAGTTGCTAAATAATTCACGATATCAGCGAACCAAGGTTCGCTAGATAGGGTCAAGATATGTTCGTTTGGAAAAGAGTCATTTATCGGCAAGGTCAACGTTGGTGAAGAAAAAAATGATGAAAGATGGTCGGTTGCGACGTTTTCACATCCACTTTTGTCTCTTATGACAAGCTCAAATTCTTGTAACAAAAGGATTCAACGTATTAGCCTGGATTCAGCATCCTTCTTCTTCGATAAAAGATGTCATAAGGCGAAATGATCGGTGTAAATTATGACCGGAGAGCCAATTAGGTATGGCTTGAATTTTTCTAATACAAAGACAACTGCCAAGAGTTCTTTCTCGGTGGTTGTATAGCTTATTTCGACAACGTTCAAGGTCTTAACTTACATAATAAATCAATTGTGGCATCTTATCGATATGTTGTCCTAACACTATACCAATAGCAAAGTCGAATGCATCACACATAAGCTCAAAAGAGTGATTCCAGTCTGGAGATGATAGAACAGGGGCAGTAGTGACGGAACGTTTAAGCAATTCAAAAGCAGCCAAGCAATCCGAGTCGAAATGAAATGTTGTATTCTTGGCCAAGAGAAGAGTTAAGGGTCTAGAAATCTTGCTAAAGTTCTTAATGAATCGTCTATAAAATCCTGTATGACCAAGAAATGATCATATATTTTTGACGCATTTGGGAGGAGGAAGGTTGGAAATGACATCTATTTTAGTTTTATCTATCTTAATACCTTTTCGTGAAATGATATGCCCTAAAACAATACCTTCTTAAATCATGAAATAACATTTTTCCCAATTCAACGTTAGATTCTTATCCTTACAGTGGGTAAGAACAGAGTACGTAAGTATTCCTCAAAAGAGTCCCCAAATATGGAGAAATCGTCCATAAATATCTCTAGAAAATTCTCGACCATGCCTGAGAATATCCCCATCATACTTCGCTGAAATGTAGCGGGAGCATTGCATAACCCAAAGGGCATGCGTCTATAAGCGAAAATACCGAAAGGATAAGTAAAAATTGGCTTATCTTGATCCTTTTCGGCGATGGGAATATGGTTATAGCCTGAGTAACCATCCAAGAAATAGTAGAACTTATGCCCGGTTAAACGTTCTAACATCTGGTAAATGAAAGGTAGAGAGAAGTGATCTTTCCTCGTCGCGGCATTGAGTTTTCTATAATCAATACATACCCGCCATCCGGTTTGAGTGCGGATTTGAATCAACTCATTAGCCTTATTAGTTATGACCATGATACCGGACTTTTTAGGGATCACGTGAGTAGGACTTACCCATTGGCTATCAGATATTGGGTAAATTATACCATTATTTAAGCATTTGACGATTTCTTTCTTCACCGCCTCTTTCATGACGGGATTCAACCATCTTTGTGGGTCATGGGATGGTTTAGACTCATCTATCATATGTATATGATGTTCAACAATTAAGGGATTAATCCCTTTAATGTCCGCCATTTTCCAACTGAAAGCTTGCCGATTCGATCTCATGCCAGAAGAGCTCTCTCTTGCTCGGAGGCTAGAGAAGCTAATATAATAATGAGTAAAGACTCATTCTCATCTAAATATGCATATTTAAGATGAGACGACAGCGGCTTGAGATCAAGTATCGGCGGAGAGACGATAGAAAGTAGGGTAAGGGAACGATAATTGATCAGTCAAATTTATTGCACATTTGTATGAACATTTTCCCTATTATTATTAACTACTAAAATGGGTTAATTGTAAATTAAGAATATATGTGGCTTTATTTGTAAAAAAAATTATTATCATATGTTTCTTAATTTATAATTAATATAATTAGGGAAAATATATGCATATCATATTTAAATAAAACATTCATATTAAAATATGCATATCATATCAAATAATCTTAATCGATATTATTAAGATATCATATCATATAATTGGTTAGAATAATATCTCAAATAAAAATAAATGCTACTAACAATATGATTTGAGATATTGTGCAGGTATTATAAAAGATTAACTCAGGTTTGAAATATAAATAGGAGATCCACAACAAATCGATTCAATAAACCAAATCTGCCGAATATTAGGAGCAAATCGAAGAATCTCGCAACGGCAGAGACTAAGAGATATATTTTTAGAATCTTTTTATCATAAGGATCTCCAAATATTGAGAAGAAAATGCACGAAAAATTTGGAAGCTCAATCCCACCAAACGACGGTGGAAGCACGGTCAAATAGGCCTTTTGGCGGCGGTTCAGCGGCCTTCTGGCAGCCGTAGGATTTGAAATTTTAGGGTCTTGATCGTAATTTAATACACTTCAATATGACATTTAGGGTTTCACATTCCAGAGCCTATAAAAGGACCGAGAGCAATTATAATCGAACTGTCTATCTATCGATCGAGAGAGATCTAGCGAGCAAACTAGTGTTTCGTAAATTACCTTTTCAGTGAGCAATATTTGTAATGCACTAGTTGATCAATAAAGGTAGTTCTTTCTTTTAATTTTTTCGCATTTTACTTTCCGCATTTATTTTCTGCACTTTACTTTCCGCATTTACTTTCCGCACTTTACTTTCCGCATTACTTTATGCAATTACATTCTGCATTTAATTTCTGCATTTTTAATTTTAATTATGGGTTCCGTATTCTTCCACCCTTCTTATACTACGCTAATATCCATAAGCGAGTAAATTCTTGCCTGATAGGGTTTGTAGGATAGGGTAGAATAATGGATGAAAACCATAACTTAAATTCTTTTTAAACTTGTAATTTTTATAAATTTTAGCAAAATGGATATTAACCCTCTTATTGGGCGCGCTATCAATTCATGATAGTTACGACCTCGATTCAAGATTCGTTAATAATCGTTTTGTTAAGAGCTTGAGATAAATAGAGATCAATGGAAGGACAAGGGTCAGTAGAAGGAAACCCTAATTCCCTACAAGAACCCTAACCCACATTCATCGCTATCTCTCTAGTATTAAATAATTAAAAGATAAAAAGAATTATATATTTTTAACTTCATCCATTAAATAATAAATCATATAAACCCTACAACCCTTTTATTATAAAATTTTCAAATCTTCTTATTATAAAACGATAACAATCCCATCTTTGTTCTATCAACTCATCTAAAATAAGAAAAGAAGTTTATTGTTTCCCTGTGGATGACCCGTACTCATCGCGGCTAGTTATTTTCAACACCGTCTTGACTGCAGTTATTTACAACACACATATACACAGTTTTTCGCATCAATCAAATGGCACCGTTGCCAGGGAAATGATCGTAATTATTTTTCTTGTTATTCGGGTTGATTTCTAATATAAAACCAGAGAACACAAAATATAAAAATAATAATATAAATAAATAATCGCATTTTTCTTACATTTCGACCAGTTCTTGAGTTTAGTCCCTTACTTGGTTAGGTAGATGTTAGTCTAGGCTCGAGTCATACATATTTTTAAAACTAACGAATCGTGCGCAATTTAAAAACAGCCTGAGGGATACTGCGGATTTTTCAAAGGTCGTATCTTTTCTCAAAAACACCATAGCCCATATTTTTCTAAAAACCACGATTTGTGCTTTTTCAAACACCAAAACGATATGACTCGTATTGTATAAATGTATATTCTTCGGTATTGCGGTCATTACTCTTTCTCTCTTATATTCATGTTATTCTCATTTCACTGTATGCTTATACATATGTTTCCTTCACTATTATGATTCCATCTATTAGGACACCAGCACCATTACCGATGATGCGCATGTTCCACATACACATATTTACCGGCTCACACACATCATCATCAGTAATTGCCATATCATGTATACTTTAGAACATATTATCTCATTGATATAATCAGCTAAATGCTAGTTACCACATAATATTTGTGTGATTGCTCTCATGTGTGAACTTAGAGATGCATTCTTTACATAGATACTTCATGCATTCATATATTCATTCATATATTATTCTGGGGCTTTATGCCGATATTCACTGTTTACTTATTCTTGATTCTTGGATTTCGGACTTCCATGAGATTTCTGGATTTGGGGGAAAACCGCAAGAATTTATAATAACTTCTCTCTCTCTCTCATTTTAAAACGCAAGTTGCGGTTTTCTCGTGATGTATAGGTCATCCACCATGAGTTTTCATATTTTATGTTGGATTTCGAGGCTCAATTCGAGGAGTGGAGGAACCGTCTCGGGTACATGGTGGGCCCGGTACGGTACCGCGGGACGAGAGTGTTTTTGTGGGGATGACGATGAGCCTGGCTGGGGAAGACTGCCTACCGGTGATGTCTGGAGCGGCGGATATCCGGAGGATACCGACCGTTGTCGTGATATTTGATGATTTGGGCCGATCCGGATTGACGGAGCCCGAAATATTGAGACACTAAGATACTGAGACATTGAGATATTGAGACTTGAGATATTGAGATATTGTGTCGATGCTTGACACGGATTTCTGCCGATTTCATTGATGACGTTTCAGTTTTATTATACGAAATTCATTGATGTTTTCTTATATCAGATTTTTCAGATTTCGTGGTTGATTTTCTCATTCATGATACATTCATACATCAGATATATGACACATTACTGTTTAGTGATACTGACACGATACACTGAGTATTGCACTTATGCATAGATTATTACCCTGTCACTACTAGATGACTAGTGTTATATATGTATATTATTATGACCTAGGAGATCGTCGTGCATGCGATTTCTACTCGCAGACGTCTTCTACTCACGAGTTGGCAACCCACCCCCGTTGTGCTAAATTTTCTTATAGGTTCAGATGTACAGGTTTCCTGGGCGGCTTTCTGGCACACCATTTCATTCAGGGTGATTGCTTGGTAGGTTGGTTCACTTGTATCGTGACCGCCGTTGTAACTTTTATTTAGTTGTATCTAGTAAGCTCCATCAACCAGACTTGTATTTTTGATAGATTTAGAAGGCGGTTGTTTATTTTTTTTTCGACCTTAGAGTCGCGCTTGTATTATTATGGTTTTCTGGTGGATTTTTGGTTTTCTTCTGAGTTTTGTTTCTCGTCCTTCGGCGTTGTATATTATTGCTTGCGTAGTTGTGTTCGTCAATTGGCGAAGAGCCAGCTCCCGCTTAGGGATGCCTTTTATTATTGCTTATGTATATTATTCTTGTTTGTACCCGTTTGGGGCCAGTTTTTACAAAAGAGACTCTGCCGAAATTTTTGAGAAAATTTGATGTTGTTTTTAAATATGTTTTCCTACACTTCTTCTTTTAAATGGTTTAGATTTCTGGGTTTCGGCTTACTTAGATTACGTTGCGCTTCTAGATGTTTCGTAATTTAAGTGCCGGTCACGTTCCGTACCTTCAGGTCGTGACATAGGAGTTACTATAAAGCCACTTCTCTGGGTGATCGCACAAGGTAAAAGGGAGAAGACGTAATCGCATAGCATCCCTTGAAAATTGGGTGGTGCTGTAACGACTCTGAGATCACTGTACATAAATTTCTTGTTATTCTAAAGAAAAGAGTATTACAGCATATGTAAGAGTTAAAATTTATTTTTGTTAAATAAAAACAGGAAGCAACTTGTAGCTTACTGGTAAAACCTCTGCACTGCTGTGACATAGCCTGTGTACTCGATTCTCATCAGACATAATTATTTTAGATTTTTTCTTTTTAATTTTTGGAAGCCTAAGAGTTGCATGTGCAATACACGGAGAAACAGAAAGTTTCAGAAAAATCAAACAGGCGTAATGAGGTGTACACACCCAACTTGACACGCGTCACGAATCTCGAGGCAATGCCTAAAGATCCGACTGCCCAAATACACGATTTGGCCGCTACCGACGGTTGGGATGAAGCTAAATCACCCCATGTTTTGAACACTTGTCCCTTTGACTCCCCTTAACTCTCCTGCACTATTTAATTTTCCTGCAATCAAATAGAAACACTTTAATTCACCATTTAAACCTTTTTAATGTATTTTAATCCAAATTTTTAATTCCCAAACCTTAATTCTTCACTATAAATACCAACACATGCCCTATCTCTTCACCATTCTGAAATTCTGGCAAAAATTCTCTCAAACTTTCTAAGTGCCAAGTGGAGTTAATCCCCTCAAGTGGAGTAGCGAGCTAAACTCGACGACCGGAGAATCTCTGACGAAACCACGACCCTCGAGAGTTTCTTCGATCTCATTTTTAACCACGTAAAATGGTAAGTCCCTTCCTCTCTACTCTTTTCCATCTCAAAACCACTTTTTAAAACAAACCGACAAAAGAGAAGTTATCTCCGATATCATATTCCTTTTAATATTTGTGAGGCATGTGATAAGCAAATTAAAGCAAACCAACTTACTACATTAATCTTAACATAATTTCACATCATTTAGGTTTTAATTTAACGAAAATTTCATAGGAAACAAACATATAATAAACTTTTTCATTAAAATACCATGAACTTTATTATAAACTCCTCGATAATTAGTTTAAATACTTTTAGAAAAACTTTATAGGATAATGACCTATCCCACACGCACACTATGGTTGCATAACACGGTATCCTAGAGCTATAGTTAATTTAAAGAACTTTTTCATTAAAATGCCATATTGTTTCAAAACAGATTTCTTTAAATCGGTATTTCGAAATCCTTGACAATTACACCTCTATAACTCTCGTCAGGAGTCCCGCTAATGGATGGTGTGGATTATCGCACATCCTTAGGACAGTAGAGCGAGATCCAGAACTCCTCACGGAGTATTCGGTCTCGAAAGAAAATGAAAAATACGGTTGTTAAGAAACGCGACTTTTCTAAACAAAACCAATTTAAAAAAATTATATAAAAATTATTAACCCGTATTTTCAATAAAAAAAAATTAAGAAACTATATTTTTTAAAATGAAAGATTAGAATTTTCAATAAAATATCATCAAGTTTCCAAAAGTGTTAATTTTCACAAAAATACCATAACTTTCAAAAAAACTAGGTTTTACTACCAAAACAACACAACAATTAAAATACATGTTCATGAAAACCCTAAATATTACAAATTATCCTCGAGGTTATTTTTAAACATTATTAATATATATTTTTCATAAAACCCCATCGAGATATGTAAGCAATATTTTAAGGACTCTAGAATTAATATTGGTTTAAGCGGTATCATTTCTCTTGAGTCTTAGGGAGCGGAGAAAATGAGTGCTTGCCTATTCAGGTTTGACAACTTAACAGAGTTATCAATAGCAATTGTTATAGAAAAAGACACAAATCCTGTCGTCCATGTGCAGCAGTTGCCGACTTCTCCCGAACATAAGATTTTTAACAATTTACACCAATTCACATGAAAAGACATGAACTCGAATCCAAACTCGAACCTAAACTTGAACTCGAACTCGAACCTAACTTGAATCTGAACTCGAATATGAACTTGGACCCAAACTACTCGAACCAACTTGACTCGAACCAAGATTGCAATTGTCATGACTCGCATATTACTCGACTCACTTGAATACATTCTACATCTTTCGTAATATATGGTTTCGATCAAGACATGTTAATCAATCAATCAAATTAATTAAGTATATTAACCAGTTATATATATATTATACTTGGGGTGTTTGGGATAATTTCTTGTGTGAATCCAACGGAGCTTCAGGAGTCCCGTATTAACCACTTTTTTTTACTTTACTCGAATATCTGTCGGGTTGAATCATCCACGGCCCAGAGCCCTGATACTAAAACATGAAATGGGCCCGTGTTTATTTTCTTGTGAGGCCCCACTCTTGTGTTCGTGAATATTTCTACGGCTGTATTGACATTTACACTTGGAACTTAGCGTTAACATAATGACCATATAGAGACCTAAAGTATATACTTATCCATAAACATATACTCTTACTCGTCATATATATTCTACACTTGTCATTTTCTTTACTCTTACTTATCTTTGGGGCTTATCGAGCATTAGTTCGCTGATAGGCATTCCATCCATTTTTCTTCTCTTGGAATGTTCGTCAGATACGGTTGAGACGGAGGAACTTGAAGCCACAGAAGAGGACTACAACCAGATCGCTACTCAGGGCTAGCTCAGCTTCATTTTCATTCAGTTTATGTATGCCACTTGTTTAGGCATTTTCCTTATTGTATTTACTTTCCAGTATAAACTCTTGTATTTGTAAATATTGGAAATTGAATGTATATAAAGTTGTTTGTTGAAATTTTTTACAGTTTCCATTTATTCTTGTATTGTGTAATATTGTTTCAATACGCTTAGTATATTTATTTAGGGAATGACCTTTTCTGGATAAATATGTCGTGGGTTTGCTACGTCACCATTTCCGTCTACTGGGAAGTGGGGCGTGACAGGTTTTGTTGGCGGCCCATGCAGGTCAGTTCTGCATGAAGTCGTAAACAATATATCACAAGAATTAATGAGTTCAATAAATATTTACATTTCTTGCATTTCAAATTCCTTGAATCTATCCTTGACCTATTTCCTTTCAAGACATTTCAATTCATAGCCATCTTTTATTTGTTATACCTAAACATATCCAACGCGACTTAGGTACAATCTTAGTAGCCTCCTACCCGAACTCGTGCTCTTCGACACTGGGGCATTATATTGCTTTATGTCGCAACGGTTCGTCCGAACTCATGCGATCCTAGTTAAACCGCTCATATCCAGCTGGAACGTTAGTTCAGGAAATGGCGTTCTAAAAGCAACTTTGGGATACGATCTTTGTCTGCAGTCGAGAATTTTATGCGGACTTCAAGGTGCTAGACATACCTAACTTCGACGTAATCTTGGGAATGGACTGGCTGGGAACTTTCTTCGCTACCATTGATTGTCGCCAAAGAAGGGTAGTATTTGAGTACCAGATCACTCAGTCTTTTATTTCAAGAGCGTAGACCGAACCTTGGAGCCTAGCATCTACCGAGCAAAACCGAAGAAGTCAGAGATTGCAGCATTGCAAGCGGAAGAATCGAAGCCAGAGGTAGTTCGAGAGTTCGAGGATGTATTTCCGGAAGATATATCAGGTTTGCCTCTCGATCGCGCTCTTGAATTCAGCATCGATTTACAACCTGGCGCACAACCAGTAATAAAAGCTCCATACCGATTAAGTCCGGAAGGATTGAAGGAGATCCACATTCGGTTGGATGAACTTCTGAAGAAAGGTTGGATCTGTCCTGGTATTTCAAGTTGGGGAACTTCGGTGTTACTGATGAAAAAGAAGGAAGGTTCCTACTGGATGTGTGTGGATTATCGAGCTCTGAACGAAGTGACAATTAAGAACAAGTATCCACTACTGCGCATTGATGAACTTTTTCGATCAGTTAAGCGTGTCTTGTGTCTTTTCAAAGCAAGATCTTCGTTCGGGTTATCATCAGGTGATGTTCAAAGAGTCCGACATTACGAAGATAGCATTTAAGACTCGTTATGGTCATTATGAATATCTCGTAATGCCATTTGGAGTGATCAATGCACCTGCCATCTTTATGAACCTGATGAATCAAGTTTTCCGAGAGTACTTAGACATGTTTGTTGTTATTTTCATTGACGACATTCTGGTGTATTCAAAGAATCGGAAAGAGCATGCCGAGCACTTACGGATTTTCCTGGAGACATAACGAAACATCATCTCTACGCCAAGTACAGCAAGTATGAATTTTGGCTAGATCAAGTCATATTTCTCGGAAATATCATTTCAGGCGAAGGAATCTCTATAGATCTAGCTACGGTATCAACTGTCAGTGAGTGGCCAACACCAAATACGGTGAAAGATATACGAAGTTTCTTGGGTTTAGCAGGATACTACTGACGATTCATTAAAGGATTCTTAAAGATCGTAGCACCCCTGACCAAGCTCACACGTAAAGGCGAAGTATTCGTGTGGTCAGAAGCATGTAAGAAGGCTTTTGTAGAACTCAAGTTGAGCTTAACCTCTACACCTATCCTTGTAATACCAGATCAATCTGGCGGATTCGTTGTGTATTTTGATGCGTCCGGTAAAAGATTAGGATGTGTTCTACACCAGCATGGAAAAGTTGTGGCTTTTGCATTAAGACAACTAAAGATTCATGAGCGCAACTATCCAACTCATGATCTGGAATTGGCAGCCGTCATCTTCGTACTCAAGATTTGGCGCCACTATCTCTTGGAAGAATGAGTGGATTTATACACAGACCACAAGAGTCTGAAGTATGTATTTACTCAGAAGGAACTCAACATGCGGTAGAGGAGATGGTTAGATCTCATGGCGGACTTCGACATCAACCTACAATATCTTCCTGGGAAGGCAAACATAGTTCCTAATGCACTTAGTCGCCAGCCATTAGCAATGAACCTTACCACTCAGTGGAGAGTAAAACAAGAATTGCTTGGATTGGAGATTGAAGTAGTTGTGCCAGGTAACGTTTTATATTTGATGAACTTACAAGTCCAGTCCGCTCTTGTAAATCAGATCAAGGCAGCTCAAGAAAATGATACCAAACTAAAAAAGATCCGAGAATAAGAAGAAAGTGGACTACGAACTGACTTTATCATCCACGAAGATGGATCCTTACGATATGGAAGAAGTTTATACGTACGATTGGCCCTGTTCGAGAAGAGTTGATGAAAAAAGCTCACAGCTCTCCGTATTCGGTACACTCTGGTGGTACAAAGATGTACAAGGATCTACGACAACACTATTGGAGGAATGGAATGAAGCGAAAAGTAGCAAGGAGTGTAGCCAAGTGTTTGGTGTGTTAACAAGTGAAGGCTGACCATCATAGAACTGCCGGTCTACTTCAGCCGTTGCCTATCCCAGAATGGAAATGGCAGCAAATTACCATAGACTTCGTGACTGCTCTCCCTCACAGCACGAAGGGTAACGATGCAATTTGGGTTATTGTGAATCGACTCACAAAGTTGGCTCACTTTATTCCATCCAGAATTGGCCAGTCAACCGAGACGTTGGCAAAAAAGTATATGGAGGTGAGCATAAATCTAAAGTAAGATTTAAATCTTCAAGATGTACCATATTTGATACCCATAAACTCATTAGGAGATCGTGAGATTACATGGACCTGTTTGCATCGTCTCCGATCGTGATACAAGATTCCGATCACAGTTTTGGCAGAGTCTGCAAGCTAACCTGAGGACGAGTCTGAATTTCAGCACGGCGTATCATCCACAAACGGACGAACAGTCCGAGCAAACAATTCAGATCCTGGATGATATGCTGAGAGCCTGTATGTTAGACTTCGGAGGTTCATGGGAAGATCAACTACACCTTATGGAGTTTTCATACAACAACAGCTATCAGGCATGCATTGGGATGGCACCTTTTGCATTACTCTTAGGACGGAAGTGTCATTCTCCATTGAGTTGGGATGACGTTGGAGATCATGAACTTCTTGGACCAGAGATGATCATGGCAACTGTGGACGTGGTTCGCACGATCAGGTAAATGATGCGAATAGCCCAAGACCGACAGAAACATTGGGCGGATGCAAAACGTCGACATCTGGAGTTCCAACCTGAAGACCATGTATTACTGAAGATCTTTCCAAACAGAGGAGTGATACGTTTTCGAAAAAGGAGTAAGTTAAAGTTAAGTCCAAGATACAAAGGACTGTTCGACATACACGAACGAGTTGGAGAAGTGGCATACCGTATAGCACTACCACCCTCGTTAGAAGGAGTGTACAATATGTTCCACATATACCAACTATGACGATATATGAGCGACCCCTGCCACATTCTTGATCACTCATAGCTCACAGTACAAACCGACTTAACCTGCGAGCAACAACCAGTTGAGATTCTGGACCGAAAGGTGAAAACATTACGGAACAAGAAGGTAAACTTAGTCCGAGTGATGTGGAGAAAGGATTCTCCAGGAGAATCAACGTAGGATAAAGAAGAAGATATGCGTACACGATACCCTCAGCTATTTGAAGATTAGCCCCTATGTAATTGTAAATTTCGAGGACGCAATTTTTGTAAGGAGGGTAGAATGTAACGACTCTGAGATCACTGTACATAAATTTCTTGTTATTGTACAAAAAAATGGTATTACAACCCGTGTAATAGTTAATGTCACGATCGACTTAGAGCCTTGTTGTAGATGGATGAACTGCTGTTCCATGTCGAAACGGGCAGTCTCAGGGAAGTATTTCGCATCGAACATATCGCGAAACTCCTTCCATTCGATAGGTTGGATGAGATGGCTTTCTTTAGCCTTCCACCAGACTCTGGCGTTGTCTGTTAGTTGTAGCTTCGCAACCATCACCCAAGTAATCTCTGGAACTTATACTGCTGCCAGGTCATCTTCTATTGACTGAGGCCATTCTTTTGCCTCCAGTGGACTCTCTTTTCCTGAAAAGTGTTTTGGGTGCAGTGCCCGGAATTGCTTGACTCTGGGTGTCTCGGCTTCGGGACGGTGCATGAGGATAGCAGCTTGCTGCTGCTGACCCTCCAGGAGGCTCTTGATAGTCTCAAGAAGTACCGTTTGCTCATTGATGAGAGCTGCAATGGTGGGTGGTGGTGGTAGAGTAGGCGGTGGAGTGTTGCCATTGACGTTCGTGCTTGTGTTGTTGGGAGACTCCACGACCTTGATAGAAAAAGAAAGGTTAGGGTATATTCAAGGAATTTGAAATGTAAGGAATGTATAGTTGCCGATTCTTATAATTCTTGTGATATATATTGCTTAGGACTTCATGCAGAACTGACCTGCATGGACCACCAACAAAACCTGTCACGCCCTGCAAATCTCTCCGTAGGTAATGCCCCCATCTTTTGAACCCTAACCCCTTGGCTTCCCCTTACTACCTTAGTTCTGTTTGTTATTCCTGCACATTAACAGAAAATTAAAAATGAGCTTTTAATCCAATGTTTAATACATTTTTAATTCTCATTTACCCTAAGTCCTAATTCTATCCTATAAATACCACCCTACACCCTATCCCCCTCTATTCTGAAATCCATTGTCAAAACTCTTAAATTTTTCCAAGTCCAAAATGTTGTACAAGTGGAGTTAGCCGAAGGTCAAGTTCCGGCGACGATTCGGGACAAATTCGGCGACACCGCGACTCCACAACGCCTTCAAAACCTTCCTCCACCTCTTCTCTCTCTTCTCAACCAGTAAGTTCACTCTCATCTCCTCTCTTTCTATTCTAAAACGATCTTTTATTAAAACTCGTCGGAAGCGGAGTTATTCCGACTTCCGATTCTAATTTCATTAAAAACCCAACTTTTTAACAACAAATCAACCATTTCTTTATATCTTGTTTAGAAACCATAAAAATATTTTTAGAACAAGTTTCAATTCAAAATAAAATGCTATGCAACTTGTATTACACTTTTTCGTTTAAATACTATAAAGTTTACCTACGATATTACTTCATCATATTGGTCATATTACCTTTAGAAAACTCATAAGATAATGACCTACCTCATCATAACACTCACCATGATATAACACGATGGCTTGAAATCAATATTTTTATGGCTAAGACGAATTTACAGTTAAATACCATAAACTATCAAAACCGTATTTCTTTTAATTTTTTTAATCAAATTCCATACGATTATGTCCTTACAACCCATTTTGGGGAATCCGATTTGGTTAGTGCAGGTTATCGCACATTTATCGGACTAGTAGGGCGAGATGTAGACCTCCTCACTGAGCATACGATCTCGATGGAATTTTTATTATTACATTTTTTAAGAAAACATGATTTCTATTAATAAATAAATTCTATTTTTAATATATATATATATATGTAATTATTATCAAAATATCTATTTTAAATATATAATATATTCCATATTTTCTAAATCAAAAGAAAAGAACCACAAAAGTTCATGAAAATACCATAAAGAAATCAATACAAGTCAATTTACATGAAAATACCATTTACTATTCAATTTAGATTTATATCGACTAGAATATCTCATCTTATAAAAATTACATCTATGAAAACCCTAAAGATGATAAATAAATGCATGGGGTTTATTTTGAAAATATATCAAAACTATTTTTCATAAAACCCCCTCAAGTTATATTAATTTACAATAAGGACCATAGTAAATATAGGTTTAAGCAGGGCCAATTCTCTTAAGCCTCAAGGAGCTGGAAAAAGTGGGTGCTTGCCTATTCAAGGCAGACAACTAAAACGAGGTTATCAATACGGTAATTGTCTTGGAAAAAGACACAAATCCTGTCGTCCATGTGTAGTAGTTACCAATAACTCCAAAACCTAATTCATGACTTCAATTCTGTTTAAGTGTCCGACTCAGACAGAGTCTCAGTTTAATCCTAATACAATTCCAATCTACATACAATCCAAATATAACTCCAATACAATATGAATCCATATATACTGAAACTTGAACATGAATACCGAAATACAATCTATATCAACATGACTTGATTTGACCGATCCATGGATATACATTGACTTTTCTACATGACTATCCGTTCATATCTTTATCCGTTTACATGAACAATTGATATCATGGTTTCGGTAAGTCTTATATCTTCAAATCATCTATAAAACAACACAATAAACATTACGGGTTTTTTTAAAGGGGTAGATTGGTACGGAATGTATTAAAAGTGGCATAGGACTGTAACCATAATACACTTAACCTGAATATCTGTGCCGTTGTTCCGTGGCTTAACGGTTCCTTACGCTCCGTATACCTTAGTCTACGGGGAAAGTTGGACTCCTTTCTTATACACTGATGTATTCTGTACCAAGTTACAAACAACCGCGTTAACATAATAATCATACATTATACCAGATATATTCTCTTTACATGTTCAGTCTATTTCTATCTCTCTTTGGGACTTACCGAGTGATTGTTCGCCGACGACATTCTTTTTCTATTCTTTCTTTGGAATGTTGTCAAGAGAACCCGACTCTCTAGAGATCGATCCCAGCTCAGAAGACTTGGAGCAGTTCTCAGAAGACCCAGAGCTTTAGTCACCTGTATATACTTTTACTTTCAGTTCAGGCCATAGTTTAGGCATTGCTTTCCATATTGTATTTACTTTTCAGTTGCATTGTAAAGAATGTTTAATAAATAAAAAGTTGTTGTTCATTTACATCCTATGTCTTTCTTGTGTACTTTTACATTATATTGCTTATCTATGCTTAGCGTGTTTACTTCTGAGTAAATACGTCGCGTGACCTGTCACGTCTCCTTACCGTACACCAGGAACCAGGGCGTGATAGGTTTTGTTGGCGGTCCATACAGGTCAGTTCTTCATGGAACCCTACCATGCATGGTCAGTTCTGCATGTAGTCCTAAGCAATATAACAAAAGAATTATAAGATTCGGTAACTAAACATTTTTTACATTTCATATTCTTTGAATCTATCCCAACAACACGAGTACAAACGTCAACAACACACCACCACATCTTCCACTTACACCCGCCATTGTAGATCCGATCAATGAGCAGACGGTACTGGTCGAGACAATTTAGATCCTCCTGGAAGGACAACAGCAACATACTATCATACTAATGAACCTCCCAGAAGCGGTAGCACAAGGAGTGAAGCAATTTCGAGAACTGCATCCGAAGCAATTTTCTGGAAAAGAGAGCCCTTTGGAAGCTAAAGAATGGGCTCAATCAATTGAGGACGATCTGGCAGCAGCACAAGTGCCAGATATTGCTTGGGTAAGGGTTGCGAAGCTGCAACTTACTGATAACGCCCGAGTATGGTGGAAGGCGGAAGAAAGCCGTCTTGCATAGCCGATCGAATAGATGACATTTTGCGACATGTTCGACGCGAAATATTTTCCAGAGACTGCTCGATTTGACATGGAGAAACAATTCATCCACTTACAACAGGATTCTATGTGGAGCAAATCTATGGATGAGTATGATACCGAGTTCACTATGTTGAGCACGTAAGACATGTCTCAAATATTCGATTTTCTAATAACACATACTACACAGCTAACACAAGACCGTAATAGGTTCGCGGCACACCTCATACCGACTGCTGCGATCAGGGCCAGACGATTTCAGCAGGGGTTGGACCCATAGATCCAAGCTACTCTAGCTAGAGGGGATTTCCCAACCCACGATTTAGCTCTGAGAGCCGCCCGTCGATACGAAGCAGTAGTGAAGAAGAAGGGCATATCTCAATCTGCCGGTATGAAGCGCCTTGCTACTCAGATAGCAGGAGAAGCCTCTTCCAGGCCACCGTTTGTACCAAGAAGACCATGAGTAACTTTTAACCGGCCCAGTCCAGATTTTTGCACATACTGCAGGAGGAATAGTCATTTGGTGAAAGATTGCAGGCATACAAACGACCTGGGCTTAGTCTGTGGTTCATCCTCTCATGATATTGGTGCATGTCCCCGTAGACTCAACCCGAATCCAGCATACAGACCAGCAATCACCTATCCGCAGTGGCCAGCTATCCAGGTACCTACTCCTTGTCTTGCTCTTCCAGCTCCACCTCCTCGCGGACCTACCACACTTTCTCCTCGTCGGTTCCATCAAGCACAAACGAACTTACCTTAAGGACAGAGGAACGGACAGAGGAATGCTCCTCCAGCAAGGAGGAATATACCGAGGCGACAGGCTTTCACCATGACTGTGGAAGAAGATGAAGCCACTGGCCAGGTCGTCACTGGTAACTCTTTTTTTTCAATTTTTCTTTCAATCTTTATACATATCAAAATATCTTTTCCTATACCTAAAACATATTCTACACAACTTAGGTACAATCTTAGTAGCCTCACTTCCCGCACTAGCACTCTTCGATACTGGAGTATCTCATTGCTTTATGTCGTAACGGTTCGTCCGAACTCATGCGATTCCAGTCAAACCACTCGTATCCAGCTGGAATGTCAGTTCAGGGAACGACGTTCTAAAGGCAACAATCGGATACGACCTGTGTCCAATAGTCGTCTGCAGCAGAGAATTCTATGCTAACTTCAAGGTGCTGGACATACCGAAATTCGATATCGTTTTAGGTATGATTGGCTAGGAACTTTTTATGCTACCATCGACTGTCTTCAAAGAAGGGTAGTGTTCGAGATTCTAGAGCATCCGGACTTTTATTTCAAAAGTGGAGACCGTACCCTGGAGCCTAGCACATACAAGACAAAACCAAAGAAGGCGGTGATTGCAACTCTATAAGCATGAGAAGTTAAGCCAGAGGTAGTTCGAGAGTTCGACGACGTATTTCCTGAAGACATATCAGGTTTGACTCCCGATCGAGCTCTTGAATTCGGAATTGATTTAGTACCTGGTGCATAACCGGTGATCAAAGCACCGTATCGATTAAACCCTGCAGGTTTGAAGGAGATCCATACTCAATTGGACGAACATCTGAAGAAAGGATGGATTCATCCCAGCACTTCAAGTTGGGGATCTCCAGTTCTACTTGTGAAGAAGAAGGAAGGTTCATACAGAATGTGCATTGATTATAGAGCTTTGAACGAAGTCACAATAAAGAACAAGTATCCACTACCGCGAATCGACGATCTATTCGATCAGCTAAGTGGGTCTTGCGTTTTCTCAAAATTAGATCTTCGTTCGTGTTATCATCAGGTGAAGGTCAAAGAGTCTGATATTCTAAAGATGGCAATCGGAACTCGCTATGGTCATTATGAGTTTCTCGTGATGCCATTTGGAGTGACCAATGCATCAGCCATATTCATGAATCTGATGAATCAAGTTTTCCGAGAGTACCTAGACAGGTTCGTTGTCATATTCATCCACGACATACTAGTATATTCAAAGAATTGGAAAGAGCACGCCGAACATTTATGAATTGTCCTGGGGAATTTGCGACAACATCAACTCTATGCCAAGTACAGCAAGTGTGAGTTTTGGTTCGAACAAGTCGGATTTCTCGGACATATCGTTTCAGGTGAAGGAATCTTTGTAGATCCAGCTAAAATGTCAGCAGCAAGCGAATGGCCAATACTAAAGACAGTGAAGGACATTTGACGTTTCTTGGATTTAGCAGGGTACTACTGAAGATTTATTGAAGGATTTTCGAAGATTGCAACACCCCTGACCAAGCTCACACGTAAAGATGAAGAATTCGTGTGGTCAGAAGCATGAGAACAAGTTTTCATAGAACTCAAATCAAGATTGACATCGGCGCCTATTCTCGTAATACCGGACCAATCTGGAGGTTTCGTAGTGCATTGCGATGCATCCGGTAAGAGATTAGGATGCGTTCTACATCAGCACGGTAAAGTTGTAGTTTATGCATCAAGACAGCTGAAATTTCATGAGCGCAACTATCCGATGCATGATCTGGAGTTGGCTGTCGTTATCTTTGCACTCAAGATTTGGCGTCATTATCTTCTTGGAGAATAGGTAGATATCTACACAGACCATAAAAGTCTGAAGTATGTGTTTAGTCAGAAATAGTTGAATATGCGGCAGAGAAGATGGTTAGAACTCATGGTGGACTTTGAATCAATCTACAATATCATCCAGGGAAGGTGAATGTAGTACCTGATGCACTTAGTCATCAACCATTATCAATGAATCTCACCGCACAGTCAAAGCTACAGCATGATTTGCATCAGATGGAGATAGAAGTGATCAAGCCAGGTAACGCTTCAAGTTTGATGAACTTACAAGTTCAGTCTACAATTTTCAATCAGATCAAAATAGTTCAATCAAGTGATGCCAAGATGCAAAAGATCAGAGAACAAGTAGAAAGTGGACTTCAAACAGACTTCATCATTCACGAAGACGGATCTTTGAGATACGACACTAGATTGTGTGTACCACAAGGTTCTGTTCGGGAAGAGTTGATGAAAGAAGCTCACAACTCCCCATACTCTGTACACCCTGGTGGTACAAAGATGTATAAAGATCTACGTCAACATTACTGGTGGCATGGAATGAAGCGTGAAGTAGCTAGAAGTGTAGCAAAATATCTGGTGTGTCAGCAAGTGAAAGCTGAATATCATAGGACTACTATTTTATTTCAACCGTTACCTATGCCAGAATGGAAGTAGCAAAACATTACCATGAATTTCGTGACTGCTCTTCCTCGCAGCACGAAAGGTAACGAAGCTGTATGGGTTATTGTGGATCGACTCACAATGTTGGCTCATTTCATCCCATTTGGAGTTGGCCAATCTACCGAGACACTAGTAAAGAAGTACATGGAAGTAAGTATGAATCTAAGTAAGATTTAACTCTTCATAGTTTACTATCTCTGATACCCATGGACTCATGCAGGAGATCGTGAGATTACATGGAGTTTCAGTTTGCATTGTCTCCGATCGTGACACCAGATTCCGATCGCAATTTTTGCAGAGTCTGCAAACTAGCTTGGGAACGAGTCCGAACTTTAGCACAGCTTACCATCCATAAACAGATGGTCAGTCTGAGCGAATGATTCATATCCTTGAAAATATACTAAGAGCGTGTATGTTAGACTTCGGAGGATCGTGGGAAGATCATCCACACCTGGTGGAGTTTTCATACAACAACAGCTACCAAGCGAGTATTGAAATGACACCATTTGCAACTCTATATGGAAGGAAGTGTCTTTAAACATTAAATTAGGATGACATCGAAGATAGAGAATACCTTGGAACCGAGATGATAGTGGCGACTGTAGATGTAGTCCGCACTATCAGGGAACGATTGCGCATAGCCCAAGACTGACAGAAGCACTGGGCTGATGCAAAACGCCGACACTTGGAGTTCCAACCGAGAGATCATGTATTTCTAAAGATTTCTCCAAACCATGGAGTGGTTCACTTTGGAAAGCGGGGTAAGTTAAGTCCGAGATACATTGGACCGTTCGATATACCCGAACGAGTCAGTGAAGTGGCTTATCGCTTGGCACTTCCATCCTCATTGGAAAGAGGGCACAAAGTGTTCTACATATCCCAACTCAGAAGGTATATGAGTGACCCAGTCACATTCTTGATCACTCCGAGCTCATTGTACAGATAGATCTATCTTGTGAGAAACAACCCGTTGAAATTCTGGACAGAAAGGTAAAGTCACTTAGGGATAAGGAAGTAAACTTGGTTTGAGTGATGTGGAGGAAATACTCACCAGGAGAATCAATGTGGGAAAGAGAAGACGACAGGCGTGCAAGATACCCTGTCTTATTTGTAAATTATTCCTTAAATATTTATAAATTTCGATGATGAAATTTTTGTAAGGAGGGTAGAATGTAACGACTCTGTTTATAATGTACAAAAATTATTTAAAGTTAAAGTACTAAATGGAGTATTAGCAATCCTGAATATACTATAAGTATTTGATTTGATCTAAAACAGCAAGAAAGCACTTGTAGCTCATTGATAAAGCCTTGTACTGCTGTGACGTAACCCTTGTGTTCGAATCACCTCAGCCACATATTATTTTTGCTGATTTTTCTTTTAAACTTTTTGGAAGCCCAAAAGTTTACACGTGTAATACACGTAAAAGTGAAAAGTCACAGAAATCAAACATGTGCACTAAGTTATATGAAATGACCCCGACACGTGGCACAAATCCCACACCTCATCTCCAACAGTGGATCGGCGAAATTTGCCAAAAGGCCGGTGCCGCCGGTTTTCTCTGTAGGTAATGCCCCCATCTTTTGAACCCTAACCCCTTGGCCTCCCCCACTACCGTAGTTCTGTTTGTTTTTCCTGCACATTAACAGAGAATTAAAAATGAGCTTTTAATACAATATTTAATGCATTTTTAATTCTCATTTTAATTCCCTAAACCCTAATTCTATCCTATAAATACCACCCTACACCCTATCACTCTCTATTCTGAAATCCATTATCAAAACTCTCAAATTTTTCCAAGTCTAAAAAGTTGTATAAGTGGAGTTAGCCAAGGTCAAGTTCCGGCGATGATTCAGGACAAATCCGGCAACACCGCTACTCCACGACACCTTCAAAACCTTTCTCCACCTCTTCTCTCTCTTCTCAACTAGTAAGTTCTCTCTCCTCTCCTCTCTTTCTATTCTAAAATGATTTTTTATTAAAACTCGTCGGAAGTGGAGTTAATCTGACTTCCGATTCAAATTTCATTAAAAACCCAAATTTTCTTAACAACAAATCAACCATTTCTTTATATCTTGTTTAACAACCATAAAAAATATTTAGAACAAGTTTCAATTCAAAATAAAATGCTATGCAACTTGTATTACACTTTTTCGTTTAAATACTACAAAATTTACCCACGACATTATTTCATCATATTGCTCATATTACCTTTAGAAAACTCATGAGGTAATGACCTAGCTCATCACAACACTCATCATGATATAACACGATGGCTTGAAAACAATATTTTTGTGGCTAAGACGAATTTACGGTTAAATACCAAAAACTATTAAAACCGTATTTCTTTTAATTGTTTTAATCAAATTCCATACGATTATATCCTTACAACCCATTTTGGGGAATCTGATTTGGTTAATGCGGGTTATCGCACATCCATCGAACTGGTAGAGCGAGATGCAGACCTCCTCACGGAGCATACGATCTCGATGGAATTTTTATTATTACAATTTTTAAGAAAATATGATTTCTATTAATAAATAAATTCTATTTTTATTATATATATATGTATGTAAATATTATCAAAATATCTATTTAAAATATATAATATATTCCATGTTTACTAAATCAAAAGAACCGCAAAAGTTCATGAAAATACCATCAAGAAATTAATACAAGTCAATTTACATGAAAATACCATATACTATTCAATTTAGGTTTATATCCACTAGAATATCTCATCTTATAAAAATTATATCTATGAAAACCCTAAAGACGATAAATAAATACTTGGCGTTTATTTTGAAAATATATCAAAACTATTTTTCATAAAACCCCCTCAAGCTATATTAATTTACAATAAGGACCCTAGTAAATATAAGTTTAATCGGGACCAATTCTCTTGAACTTCAGAGAGCCGGAGAAAGTGGGTTCTTTCCTATTTAAAGTAGATAACTAAAACGGGGTTATCAATACGGTAATTGTCTTGGAAAAGGACACAAATCCTGCTGTCAATATGCAGCAGTTACCGATAACTCCAAAACCTAATTCAGGACTTCAATTCTGTTTAAGTGTGTGACTCAGACAGAGTCTCAGTTTAATCCAAATACAATTCCAATTTACATACAATCCAAATATAACTCCAATACAATATGAATCCATATATACTGAAACTTGAATATGAATACAAGAATACAATCTATATCAACATGACTTGATTTGACCGATCCATAGATACATACTTGTCTACATGACTATCCATTTATATCTTTATCCGTTTACATGAACAATTGATATCATGGTTTCGGCAAGTCTTATATCTTCAAATCATCTATAAAATAACACAATAAACATTAGGGGTTTTTTAAAGGGGTAGATTGGTACGGAATGTATTTTAAGTGGCACGAGACTGTAACCATAATACACCTAACCTGTATATCCATGCTGTTGTTCCGTGGCTTAACGGTTCCTTGTGCTCCGTATACCGTAGTCCACGGGAAAAGTTGGACCCCACCCGTATACACTGATGCAGTCTGTACCAAGCTACAAACAACTGCGTTAATATAATAATCATACATTATACCAGATATATTCTCTTTACCTGTTCAATCTATTTCTATTGGGACTTACCGAGCGATTGTTCACTGGCAACATTTCTTTTCTATTCTTTCTTTGGAATGTTGTTGATTGATCTTTTTTTAGGATGTGTCGGTATTTAGAAAATTGTAAAGAAATCACAACCAAAAATATTTGACCGCAATCAATAACGGTGTCGGTTTGTAGCGCGTTAGCAAGTGCGGATCGTCCACAGGGATTGTGCGATTCGTTCGTATTTTGTTTTGTTTGAATCGAAAATTTAATAGAAAAGAAAAGCAAAAACGATTCAAGATTTATATCGATGAATTTCAAGAATCAACTTAATCTAATCAAGAATCAAGAAAGCGTTAAACATCAAGAATCAAGAAAGATAGAATTCCAATCGATTTAGGTTTCAAGATTTGAAGTAAAGCTCGTAGGAATCGATTAGATCGTAGATGTGAAGAAGACTAGAAATTACCGTTTCTTATCCATTAACAAATTGATGCTAAATCGATGTCAATTGATCGAGAATTAAGGATCTTGCGAAGAATTAGGGTTTTTTCATCCTATCCTTTGTCCTTTCGATGAATCGCATTCACAAGATAGCTTCTAGGAAATCGAATGATTGATCGTTGATCTCTAGATCATGCGAAAATAATCAAGAACGCATTTCACATCGATCTAGATCATCGATCATTCAATTTTCAAGAATTTACAATTTTTATAGGACTTAAGAAAACGTTTAAAGATTCATCATCATCATCATTCTACAATCGTTTCGACTCCTCCACGAGCGGAGTTTTATTCAAGCATCATCACAAAGAATACATTCAAGAATTGAAGATGAATCATAATGCTCGAATTGAAATATAAGCAAGTTAAAAGAATCTTCACCTTTATTTATTCCACAAATTGTTACACATTGCTCAAGACTACAAGAATCTGAGAAGGAACAAGATTGTCGAATCTAGCGTTGCATCGGCTCCTTGAGTCGTGGATCGGCTTGGATCTCGTGCTCCGTTGAAGTCCGGCTTCGCTTCTAAAGGATGGTTGAAGACTTGCTTTGCTAGAACTCATAGGATCTTGAATTTGGTTTCTTGATTGGATTAGGGTTAGGGTTTGGAGGTGGCTAGAGTTGGGTTGAAGGGATGATAGAACAACAATGATCAACTAATGAACAACCCAATTTTTGAACAACTTTGAACAACCATTTCAAGTGAGCTTTAGGTTCTTTTTATAGGTTTAGGAATGAGTAGTTTCCTTAAGAAGATTGGATTAGGTTAGCTTCCCTTGTAAGCTAGTTAGTTAGGTAGAAGCCTCTAGAACTAGTTAGTTAGGGTTTAGCTTCTACCTTAAGCTAGGAGATTAGGTAGAAGGTTCTAGGTTCTCAAGGTAGTTAGGGTGAAGCTTGTTTAGGAAGCTAGGAGTGTTTAGCTTTGAACCCAAGGTTTGCTGAACTGGCAGAAGCTTCGAGATCCATCTGGAAAATGTAGTGTCTTTATGAGGTGTAGGACCAGAGATAAGAGGGCTGAGCTGGAGAAATGCTGCTAACGTGGCATAGCAGCCGCGGAACCGCGGCGCAAGGCGGCTCCGGCCGCGGTTCCGCGGCCAAGTGGCTGGATTAGGCTTTCAGTCTTCACATGTTGACTTCTTATGACTTCAAGTGTACTTTCTGATATGTTGAATCTCTGAATGCCTTTTAGATCATTTCCAGATTCCATTTCCTTGAGTTGGCGTATTCTTTAGCAGCACTGTTATGTAAATTTGACCATTCTTCTGTAATTTCCTGCACAGACTTCGAAACACAAGTTGCGATATGCAAGAATGATGCGATGCTATGAGATACAGTCAATTTCCCTTAAAGTTCTGGTTTTAAATTCTAACACATGCAATCTGATATTTTACGACTGTTTTGCTAATATGTGCAATATGAATACCAAACACTTCTAGATGAGTGCAAATGATAGGGAAATTGCCGTGTTAAGAATGCGGTATTTTCGACTGATCAAATTCCCCCAAACTTATTTTCGATCGTCTCGAGCGAACTTTTTATTAAGAAGAGAAGGAGAAAATAAAGAAAGAGAAAAACTAACTAGCACACTTTCGTAGGCAACACGATTGCACTGAGCACGTGCAACAAGCCTTTAAACCTCTAGGTGTCCCTAGTAGGAGGAGTGTTGTCTCCTGAGGGTTTTCAGCGGATTGCACTCACAAAAATCCAATAATAAAAGGAAGATCATGAAATTTACATTTAAAGAAAAGAATTGTAAAAGAAAATCTTTGAAAATCAGGGTTTCCAACTAAGCTAGCTTTTCGGTTGTCATGAGCCCTATCTTAACAGTCATGAAAAGATGTCAGAAATCACGTCCTCCCTTAATAAAATATCGTCTTATTCTTCATTCCTATCTTTCTTCCAAACATCGATCATATAACCCTGCTTGTGTGTAAAGACATCCCTACACCCGGAGAATTCAATTCAAGCTATCATACTCTTGCCCATCAGTCTCAGTACTTTTTAATTAATGAATATTTAGATAAGATTGCTCACACACTTTCATGCGACCATTAATACTTCTTGAGGTACTAACCGACCGATTACTCATGTGCTTGCTTATTTGGTGTATTTTCCTCGTCTTGCACCACCTAAGGTTTAGCAGTGACTCCCAGACCAGTTGGCCTTAAGGCACTAGGTGAAGATGCACCCTCGCTATATTTTTTTATTGCTGCCTTGGCGATAACAAAACCGGTGTCCATTTTTCTCACCATTTTATATTTTCTTCATTTTTTTTATTTCCTTCATACTTTGACTTTAAGACAAGAGCATTTTAAGGTATCCTCTACTATCCCGGGTTTCAAGATGTGTAAGTGCGAATAGCAGGGTATCAACGTTCAAAATGTTTGGATTCTAGAATAGAAACTATTTTTCAGACTTATTTTTATCCTCAGATTAGTGACTTCCTTCATCTTACTAACCCTTGGGACGACGATCATAACTACTTATTACTAGTTTGTATAAGAAAACTTCTAATTTTCTTGGTTTTCTTAAATTTTTCTAATCTCATGGATGTAATTTTTCACTATCTAATCTTTTATTATCTTATTTATGTACAAAAAATGGTAAATATTAAAATATTTTTATGTTTGAATTATTTTTAAATTTTTATGGGTTTTTGAAAATTTTAATTTTTATAGGTTTTTAAAGAAATGTTTTGTGCTTATGCAAATGATATGCAAATGATGCAAAAGTAAGCACAAACCTCCCCCAAACTTGTTTTCAACAGTTTCCTCACTGTTGCCAACCGGTATATCTACTAAACCTGTAAGTCTGGGAGGAATTTATTAGTGGGTGCAAAATATATAAGTGAAGATCCTCCCCCAAACTTATTCTTTTCACTCACCTCCATTCAAAAGATGATGCAATGATATACAGGACATGGAAGTGAGACGGAGGAATTTTAATCAAGGTAAAATGGCTCCTGTAAGAACAGAAGCTCCTCCATGGGGTTAGTGGAAAAATACGGCTTTAGTCTATGTCCATTCACTTTAAAAAAATGTGCCGTTTTTAACATTTTCTACTTCTACTGCCCCGTGCGGGTATACAGACCGCACAACAAAAGGTCCCTTCTACCGAGATCGAAGCTTACCCGCGTGAAGGTGTAGTCGTGAATCATAAAGAAGGACTTGTTGACCAGGTGAAAATGTTTTCCTCAAAATGTTTTTATCATGAAAAACCTTCGTCCTATTCTTTATGATTACAACGTTATCATAAGCTTCATCACGGAGTTCGCTTAGCTCATTTAATTGCAGCTTCCGAAAGTTGCAGGCTTGGTTTAGGTCAAAGTTGATTTCCTTAATAGCCCAGAATGCTTTATGCTCAATCTCGACAGGTAAGTGACATACCTTCCCTAACACTATCCTATATGGAGACATCCCTAGGTCGGTTTTAAATGCAGTTCGGAATGCCCAAAGAGCATCCGTCAGTTTGGTCGACCAATCTTTTTTATTCTTAGCAACAGTCTTCTCCAGGATTTGTTTGATCTGTCTATTTGAAATTTCAGCCTGCCCGCTCGTTTGGGGATGATAGGGTGTAGAAAAAGTCTGTGGTTGATTGCGTATTTCCGCATCAGAGTCTCGAAAGACCTGTTGCAGAAATGTGTCCCATCATCGCTAATGATAGCGCGTGGGTGTCCAAATCGCGAAAAGATATTTTCTTTTAAGAACTTAATGACAACTTTCTTGTCATTAGTGCGACATGGAATGGCTTCAACCCACTTTGAGACGTAATCAATCACCAGCAGTATGTACAAATTCCCAAAGGAATTGGGAAAGGGACCCATAAAATCAATGCTCCAAACATCGAAAATTTCAACCACCAAGATGGGTTGCTGAGTCATTTCATTTCTCCGGGAAATTCTACCCGTGTACTGACACTGTGTGCAGGTTTTGCAATGCTCAAATGCGTCTTTGAACAAGATCGGCCAATAAAATCCACATTGCAAAACCTTCTCCGCCGTCTTTTTAGGACCGAAGTGACCCCCACAAGCCTGATCATGACAAAAAGATAGAACACTCTTGAACTCTTCTTTCGGGACACACCGGCGAATGATCTGATCAGGACAATACTTAAACAGGTATGGACCATCCCAGTAAAAGTGTTTTACTTGGGATAGAAAACGGTATTTGTCCTGTTTTGACCAATCGCTGGGTATAAGTCCCGTGACAAGATAGTTCACAATATCCCTGAACCAAGGTTCATTGGATACGCTCAAGAGCTGTTCGTCCGGAAACGAATCATTGATCGGCAGGGTCACAGGGGAAGAAGAGATGCGTGAAAGATGGTCGGTTACTACGTTTTCACATCCTTTCTTATCATTGATAACAAGATCAAATTCTTGTAATAGAAGGAACTAACGTATTAGCCGACCTTTTGCATCTTTTTTCGCCAGAAGATGTTTCAAGGCGGAATGGTCAGTGTACACAACTATAGGTGAACCAATCAAGTAAGGCCTGAATTTTTCTAATGCAAATACAACCGCCAAAAGTTCTTTTTCGATAGTTGTATAGTTGATTTGTGCATCATTCAGGGTCTTACTCACATAATAGACCACGTGTGGCATCTTTTCAATGTGCTGTCCTAAGACCGCACCAACTGCAAAGTCGGATACATCACACATCAGCTCAAAGGGGTAGTCCCAATTTGGAGACGGTAGAACGGGGGCTGTAGTGAGGGAGTGTTTAAGTGAGTCGAAAGCTGCCTCACAATCCGAGTCAAAGTGGAAGGTCGTATCCTTGGCCAAGAGAAGAGTTAAGGGTCTAGCAATTTTGCTAAAATCCTTAATGAATCTCCTATAAAAGCCCGTATGGTCAAGGAATGATCGAATATCTTTGACGCTTTTGGGATGAGGAAGGTTTTGAATGACATGTATCTTAGCTCTGTCAACCTCAATGCCTTTCTGTGAAATAACATATCCAAGCACAATTCCCTCTTGGACCATGAATTGGCATTTTTCCCAGTTCAAGGTTAAGTTCTTCTCTTTGCAACGAGTAAGAACCGCGTCAAGATTCGCTAGGAAATCAGAAAAAGAGTCTCCAAAAATCGAGAAATCGTCCATAAAGATCTCCAGAAAATTCTCGACCATGTCAGAGAATATCCCCATCATATACCGCTGAAAGGTAGTGGGAGCATTGCATAACCCAAATGGCATGCGTCTATAAGCAAAGGTACCAAAAGGACAAGTAAAAGTGGTTTTATCTTGATCCTTTTTGGCTATGGGGACCTGATTATAGCCAGAGTATCCGTCCATAAAGCTATAATACTCTCGTCCAGCTAAGCGTTCCAGCATTTGATCAATGAAAGGCAAAGGAAAGTGGTCTTTCCTCGTGGCGGCATTGAGTTTTCTGTAATCAATACATACACGCCACCCAGTTTGGGCGCGTGTCTGAATCAACTCATTTGCCTCATTGGTAATAACAGTGATGCCGGATTTTTTAGGGACGACATGTATAGGACTCACCCATTGGCTATCGGAGATTGGGTATATAATACCATTATCAAGGCATTTGACGATCTCTTTCATCACCGCTTCCTTCATGACGGGATTTAACCGTCTCTGTGCTTCTCGGGTTGGTCTGGCATCATCCATCACATGTATATGATGTTCAACAATAAAGGGACTAATCCCTTTGATGTCCTCCATAGTCCAACCAAACGCCTCTCTATTAGATCTCAATACCGATAAAAGTGCATTCTCTTGCTCTGATGCTAGAGAAGCGGATATGATAACCGGTAAAGACTCATTTTCACCTAAATATGAATATTTAAGATGGGAAGGTAAAATTTTAAGATCTAATGCTGGCGGAGAAATAATAGAAGGTGGGATCATCGAGTGATTTTTGGAGTCACAAAGAAGCTCATAGCCTGTAAAAGATACAGACTCGGGTGGTGATAGGTCAGGAGTGTCAGACTCAAGTGTGGGAAAAGTGTCATCACTAAGATCATGTGTAAGATCAAACAGTGATGTGGTAGTGTCGTTGAGATCTGTAAAGCAAAGTTCCTCAACTCCGCAACTTTCGGGAGCGATCTCGTGGACAGAGCACACATCAAGAATATGAGCAGAGGGTTCTGATGGCTGACTTCCAACTTTGTAGATGTTTAGTTCAATGGTCATATTTCCAAATGATAAGTTCATTGAACCATTTCTACAGTTAATAACAGCATTGGAAATGGCAAGGAAAGGTCGACCCAAAATCACCGGAATTTGGCTCCGGGGGTTTGCTACAGGTTGTGTATCGAGTACAATGAAGTCTACAGGGAATACAAATTCCCCGACCTTTATCAACGCATCCTCTAGTTCACCCCTAGGTTTGGTGATCGAACGGTCTGCCATTTGGAGAGTGCAGCGAGCAGGTTTCAACTCTCCAATCCCTAGCTGCTCATAGACAGAATATGGAAGTAGGTTAACACTTGCGCCAAGGTCTAAAAGAGCACGATTTATGTTTTTACCCCCAATAGAAATTGATATCGTAGGACATCCTGGGTCCTTACGTTTCTTTGGTAGCTGTGGGATAAAAGCAGTGCTAATGTTATTAGACATGAAGACCTTCTTTGGCATTTGAGTCTTCCTATTCCTAGTGCACAAGTCCTTAAGAATTTTCGCATAAGCCGGGACTTGTTGAATAACATCTAGGAGAGGGATATTGATGTTAACCTGTTTGAACATTTCCATAATTTTCTCCATATGTGGACTCGCTTTGTTACCCCTTAACCGATTCGGGTAAGGAGCTTTAGCAATAAGCGCTGGGTCCATCATAGGAGAAAGAAGAGGAGGTAGACGTGATCCCAAAAGAGGAGTGGGGACCGTCTGTGAAGAACTAGAAGAGCTATACTGAGGTGTCGAGCCTAGTGGGAAGTGGAGAATAGGCTCGCGAGAAGGCGGTGGGGTAGAAGAACAAGGATCAGAAGTAGAAGTGCGTGTGTGAGGAAAGGTCTCAGCCGGGGTGTTATTATAGGATTTTCAATATCATCAATTCCTTCCCCAACATGGTTATTCAGCACTCTTCCTGATCTCAACGTTGTGACGACATTTACATTGTAATGCCCAGGATTCGGTAGGGGTTGAGACGGAAGTTTCCCTTTTTCTCTCGCACTCATTTCGGCTTTAAGTCGTGCAATTTCAGCTTCCATCGATCTGATACTCTCAGCTTGGGATGCTGGGTTTTTCTTTATCTCACTGACGGAAGATCTAACCCCAGCCGACACCTCTATGAAATTTGACAAGAGTGATTTCATGGTTTGAGTGAATTGAGAGAATTCGTCAGAACAGAACAACTGCATAGGATTAGACGGTGTACGAGTGTTGACCTGATTTTGAAAATTTTGTGACTGGTAGGGGTGCTGAGTGAGTTGAAGTGGCTGCTGTTGTGGTGGAAGGGCCCTTTGGAAATTATTTTGGCTTGGAACCGTGTTTTGAGATTGTTGTTGGTTCCAAGCAAAATTCGGGTGATTCCTCCAACCCTGATTGTACGTGAAAGAATATGGATCGTTTCTAGGTCTTTGAAATGCGGCATTAGTATGCTTGTGACCTTGAAACGGATAGTTTAATGGACATTCTTCCGTTAAGTGAGAAGGATCAGAACAACACCCACATACAGTTTTGGGGAGCGACATTGGGTTTAGGGAGGCTGCTGAAAATTTGTGTTCCATAGCTTCGAGCATCTTTTGCATTGCTGCCATCTCAGCTCTATTCAATGATTGGGTTCCACTCTCCCACTGTAGTAATTTTTCAGCGAACTCTTCTAAAAATTTCCAAGCTTCCCCATCATCTTTGGTCATAAAGGTGCCTTGACACATGTTTTCAAGGTTCTGTTTTGTGTTTGGGTTAATGCCCTCATATATGATTCGGCAAAGATCCCATCTCGGGATGCCGTGATGAGGACATTGAACCAAAAGATCCTTGAATCGTTCAAAGCACTTTGAAAATGGTTCGGTCGGAAGCTGGGTGAATTGATTTAGTTCGCTATGGATTCGAGCTGTCTTTTGCATAGGGTAAAATTTCTTAAGGAATGCCGCAACGAATTCTTCCCAATTTGTAATGGAATGTGCGGTAGTGTTATATAGCCACTTCTCGGCCATATCGCACAAAGTAAATGGAAGAAGTCGTAGACGCATAGCATCCACTGAAAGTTGTGACGTACCCATCATTGCGCATACGTTTTCAAATTTTGTGATGAAAACGTATGTGTCCTCAGTCTCGAATCCGTGGAATTTGGGTAAAAGGTTGATGTATTGGGGTTTAATTTCAAAATTATCCCCGTTGGCTGGTGGAATGGATAAGCAGGTCGAAAGAGGACCTCACAAAGGATAGCACCTCTCTTGGAGAGAGATGCGGGGTGGATTCTGTGCACCAACGGACGGCGGCAAATTAGTGGTAAAGAAATTCGATGGAGATGGATCCATCGGTGTGGGTGTGGTGGTGGGTAAAGAAGAAGTAAATGGAGAAATACCGATTTCGGAGTCGATCAAGGGAACGCGGAATAAACGGGCACTAGAATCCCGTGTCCAGCCTATCTTGCACTAAAAAGAGTTAGTACAAGTGGCAGCATGACTTATAATTAGGGGAATGATGAATGAATGCGGTATTTGTTTTGAAAAATAATACGGATTTTTGAAAATATGATGCGATCACAACAAGTGCAACAAGCAAAACCCTAATTCTAGGGGTCACCTAGGTCAAATCTCTAGACCGCTCCTAACTGCCAAAAGACAAGTCGCAGGATAAATCCTCCACTGCCTCTTTGTCTCTCCTGTAGCCAGGTAAGTGCCAGGTAAGTGGTAGGTTCTCCACTACGTAAGTAGTAGGCCTAATTAAGTAACCACTAGCCTTCGACACACTTGCCTTAGACACCACAAAAGAAATGCGGATAAGCAATGAATTACCCACGGCCTTCTCTTGTCCTAAGTGAGCGCGACGGTCCTTAGAGTCATCTCTAGATATTTTTTAGTTAATGAGGGTCAATGCGGATGCAAATTTTGTGATTTTCGGGGCTTAGGAAGGGTAATGAACTCCCCACCTAATCTGGATTTGGTCTTTGCCCCTTAATGTCCGTATTAATTATGCAAACAACCACAAAACCAAAAATACACATAATTTAATTTTGCTTTTTGCGGCGCTACGATTTTTGCAAAGAAGCCTGCAGAAAAATGTTATTTGGAGCAGACAGAGGAGGAGATAAGAAAGTTAGAGTCTCACAGAGAAAAACTTGCACAGTGAACGCTTCACCAAGCCGCGGAACCGCCGCAGTTGGTGGCTCAGACCGCGGGTGCGCGGTCGTAGGTACTGCTCTCTGTACCAAAATTCAACAGCAAGCTGCTGTTCACTCCTTGAGCTCTCTGGAAATGTTTGAAAAAAATTTCACTTTCTCCACAGCTTCCAGAATTCCTCGCAATCAAATCACAACACACGTTTAGATTTTGCGCGAATTTTGATCACAAAATTATAATGGAATAAACCTTTCAATTCAAATTTCAAATAAAGAACGAATTAACGCGCGATCCCCGGCAACGGCGCCATTTGATTGATCTTTTTTTAGGATGTGTCGGTATTTAGAAAATTGTAAAGAAATCACAGCCAAAAATATTTGACCGCAATCAATAACGGTGTCGGTTTGTAGCGCGTTAGCAAGTGCGGATCGTCCACAGGGATTGTGCGATTCATTCGTATTTTGTTTTGTTTGAATCGAAAATTTAATAGAAAAGAAAAGCAAAAACGATTTAAGATTTATATCGATGAATTTCAAGAATCAACTAAATCTAATCAAGAATCAAGAAAGCGTTAAACATCAAGAATCAAGAAAGATAGAATTCCAATCGATTTAGGTTTCAAGATTTGAAGTAAAGCTCGTAGGAATCGATTAGATCGTAGATGTGAAGAAGACTAGAAATTACCGTTTCTTATCCATTAACAAATTGATGCTAAATCGATGTCAATTGATCGAGGATTAAGGATCTTGCGAAGAATTAGGGTTTTTTCATCCTATCCTTTGTCCTTTCGATGAATCGCATTCACAAGATAGCTTTTAGGAAATCGAATGATTGATCGTTGATCTCTAGATCGTGCGAAAATAATCAAGAACGCATTTCACATCAATCTAGATCATCGATCATTCAATTTTCAAGAATTTACAATTGTTATAGGACTTAAGAAAACGTTTAAAGATTCATCATCATCATCATTCTATAATCGTTTCGACTCCTCCACGAGCGGAGTTTTATTCAAGCATCATCACAAAGAATACATTCAAGAATTGAAGATGAATCATAATGCTCGAATTGAAATATAAGCAAGTTAAAAGAATCTTCACCTTTATTTATTCCACAAATTGTTACACATTGCCACTTCTCCAACTCGTTCGAGAATGTCGAACGGTCCTATGTATCTAGGACTGAGCACACCCCTCTTGCCAAAGCGGATCACTTCCTTGTTTGGAGATATCTTCAGAAAAACATGGTCTCCAGGTTGGAACTCCAGATGTCGGCGCTTTGCATTAGCCCAATGCTTCTGTCGATCTTGAGATATGCACATTCTTTCTCTGATCGTGCAAACTACGTCCACAGTTACCACGATCATCTCTGGTCCAAAGAGTTCACGATCTACGACGTCATCCTAACTTAGTGGTGAATGACACTTCCGTTCGTAGAGTGCTGCGAATGGTGCCATTCGAATGCTTGCCTGATAGCTTTTGTTGTATGAAAACTCTACAAGGTGTAGGTGATCTTCTTACGAACCTCCGAAGTCTAACATACAAGCTCTTAGCATGTCCTCCAGAATCTGAATTGTTCGCTCGGACTATCCGTCCATTTGTCGGTGATAAGACGTGTTGAAGTTTAGACCCATTCTCAGGCTAGCTTGCAGACTCTGCCAAAATTGTGATCGGAATCTGGTATCACGATCGGAGACGATGCAAACCGGTACTCTATATAATCTTACAATCTCCTGCATGAGTTCATGGGTATCAATATAGTACATTTTGAAGGTTTAAATCGTACTTTAGACTTATGCTTACCTCCATGTACTTCTTTTCTAACGTCTCGGTAGATTGGCCAACTCGAAATGGGATGAAATGAGCCAACTTGGTGAGTCGATCCACAATAACCCATACTGCGTCGTTACCCTTCGTGCTGCGAGGAACACAGTCACGAAGTCTATGGTAATGTGCTACCATTTCCATTCTGGGATCGGTAACAGCTGAAGTAGACCAGCAGTTCTGTGATGTTCAGCCTTCATTTGCTGACACACCAAACACTTGGCTACACTCTTTGCTACTTCGCGCTTCATTCCATGCCACCGGTAGTGTTGTCGTAGATCCTTGTACATTTTTGTACTACCGGGGTGTACCGAATAAGGAGAGTTGTGAGCTTCTTTCATCAACTCTTCTTGAACAGAGCCGTTTGGTACATATAATCGACTTCCATATCTCAAAGATCCGTCTTCATGGATGATGAAGTCAGTTCGAAGTCCACTTTCTACTTGTTCTCGGATCTTTTGTAACTTGGTATCATTTGCTTGAGCTGCTTTGATCTTATTGACAAGCGTGGACTGGACTTGTAAGTTCATCAAATACGAATCGTTACCTGGAATAACTACTTCGATCACCAATCCGTGCAATTCCTGCTGTAGCTTCCATTGAGCGGTGAGATTCATTGCTAATGGCTGACGGCTAAGTGCATCAGGAACTACGTCCAGCTTCCCGGAATGATACTATAGGTTGATGTCGAAGTCCGCCATGAGTTCTATCCATTTTCTCTGCCACATATTTAATTCGTTCTGAGTAAATACATACTTCAGACTCTTGTGGTCCGTGTATATATCCACTCGTTCTCCCAAAAGATAGTGGCGCCAAATCTTAAGTGCAAAGATAACGGCTGCAAACTCCAGATCATGTGTTGGCTAGTTGCGCTCACGTGCTTTTAGCTGTCTTGACGCGAAAGCCATAACTTTTCCATGCTGATATAGAACACATCCTAATCCCTTACCGGACGCATCACAATGTACGACGAAACCTCCAGATTGATCCGGTATTATAAGGATAGGAGCAAAAGTTAATCTCGACTTGAGTTATACAAAAACTTGTTCGCATGCTTCTGACCATACGAATGCTTCATCTTTACGCGTGAGCTTGGTCAGGGGTTCTATAATCTTTGAAAAGCCTTCAATGAATCTTTGGTAGTATCCTGCTAATCCCAAGAAATTTTGTATATCTTTCACTGTCTTTGGTGTCGGCCACTCGCTGACAGCTGGCACCTTAGCTGGATATACTGAGATTCCTTCCTCTGAAACAATATGCCCGAGATATCCGACTTGATCTAACCAAAATTCACACTTGCTGTACTTGGCATAGAGATGATGTTGTCGCAATGTCTTCAGGAAAATCCGTAAATGCTCGGCGTGTTCTTTCCAATTATTTGAATACAACATGATGTCGTCGATGAAGATGACAACAAATCTGTCTAAGTTCTCTCGGAAATCTTGGTTCATCAGATTCATGAAGATAGCAGGTGCATTGGTCACTCCAAATAGCATTACTAGATACTCATAATGACCATATCGAGTCCTGAACGCCGTCTTCGGAATATCGGACTCTTTGACCTTCACCTGATGATAACCCGAACGAAGATCTAGCTTCGAAAATACACAAGACCCACTTAGCTAATCGAAAAGGTCATTGATGCGCGGTAGTGTACTTTGTTCTTGATCGTCACTTCTTTCAGAGCTCGATAATCTACACACATCATGCATGAACCTTCTTTCTTCTTCACCAGTAATACAGTAGATCCCCAATTTGAAGTACTGGGACGAATCCAACTTTTCTTCAGGAGTTCGTCCAATTGAATGCGGATCTCCTTCAATCCTTCTGGACTTAACCGGTACGGAGTTTTGATTGCAGGTTGCGCACCATATATTAAGTCAATGCTAAACTCAAGAGCTCGATCGGGAGACAAACATGATATATCTTCAGGGAACACATCCTTGAACTCTTGAACTACTTCTGGCTTTTCTTCTTCCGCCGGTAGAGTAAACAATTCTGCATTCTTTGGTTTAGTATGGAAGATTCCTTGCTCCAATGTTCTACCTCCACTCTTGAAGTAGAAGACTGGGTGATCTGGTATCTCAAATACTATCCTCCTTTTACGGCAGTCTATCGTAGCATAGAAAACTCCCAGCCAGTCCATTCCCAACACAACATCGAAGTTTGGGATGTCCGGTACTTTGAAATTCGCGTAGAATTCTCGTCCGCAAACTACAACTGGACACTGATCAAATCCCATGGTTGCTTTCAAGACTCCATTCCGGGAACTGACATTCCAACTTTAAATGAGTGGCTTCACGAGAATCACATGCGTTCTCATAAATTGTTGCGAAATAAAGCAATATGATACGCCAGTGTCGAACAGTCTAAGTGCAGGAAGGGTGGCTACTAGTATAGTGCCTAAGTTGTGTGAGGTTGGTTTTATATACAGAAAAAATATAGCGATATACATGGATTGAAAAAAATGTGAAAGAATTGGGAATTACCCGTGATTACTTGGCCAGTGGCTTCGGCTTTCTCAACCGTCATTGTGAAAGCCTGACGTCTGGGTACATTCCTTCTTACTGGAGGCACGTTCCTCTGTCCTTGGGGCATGTTTCTCTGTCCTTGGGGAATGTTTCTCTGCCCTTGAGACATATTCCTCTGTGCCTGATGGAATTGAAGAGGAGGCTGTGCAAGAGATCCATGTGGAGGTGGAGTAGGGAGAGCAAGTCGGGATACAGGAGCCTAAATAGCGGGCCGCTACAGAACCGTGACGGCGGGTCTCGGTGCTGGAGCTGGGTTGAGTCGATATGGACATGCTCCTATGGCGTAAGTGGATGCGCCATAAACCAAACACAGGCCATTTGCACGCCTGCAGTCCTTTGCCAGGTGTCCATTCCTCTTGCAGAAGTAACAAAGTCTGGACTGGACCGGTTAAATGATCCTCCTAGTCTCCTAGGTGCAAATGTCGGCCTAGAAGAGGCTCCTTCTGACATCTGTGCAGCAGGACGTTTCACACCGGCAGTCTGCGGTCTGCCCTTCTTCTTCACAACTGCCTCATAGTATCGGCAGCCTTCAAAGAGAGATCATGGGTTGGGAAATCCCCTGTAGCGAGTGCAGCTTGGATTTCTGGATCCAACCCTTGCTGAAATCGTTATGCCTGGATCTCAGCAGTCGGGATGAGGAGTGCAGCGAACCTGTTATGACCTTTGTTAGCGGTGTAGTAAGTGATATTAGGAATTTGAATTTGAGACAATATCTTACCTGCTAAGCATGGTAAACTCAGCATCGTATTCATCCACAGACTTGACCCACATCGAGCCTTGTTTTAGATGGATGAACTGTTGTTCCATGTCGAAACGGGCAGTCTCAGGGAAGTATTTCACATCAAACATATCGTGAAACGTCTTCCATTCGATAGGTTGGGTGAGACAGATTTCTTCAGCCTTCTACTAGACTTTTGTATTGTCTATTAATTGCAGCTTTGCAATCCTTACCCAAGCAATATCTGGCACTTATGTTGCTGCCAGGTCATCTTATATCAACTGAGCCCATTCTTCCGCTTCCAGTGGGCTCTCTTTTCCTGAAAAGTGTTTTGGGTGCAGTACCCGGAATTGCTTGACTCCGGGTGCCTCGGTTTCGGGGCGATGCATGAGAATAGCAGTCTGCTGCTGCTGACCCTCCAGGAGGCTCTTGATATCCTCAAGCAGTACCGTTTGCTCATTGATGGGAGCTGCAACGGTGGATGGTGGTGGTAGAGTAGACGGTGGAGTGTTGCCATTGACGTTCCTTCTTGTGTTGTTAGGAGAATCCATTACCTTGATAGAAAAAGAAAGATTAGGATAGATTCAAGGAATTTGAAATGCAAGGAATGCATAGTTGCCGATTCTTATAATTCTTGTGATATATATTGCTTGGGACTTCATGCAGAACTGACCTGCATGGGCCACCAACAAAACTATCACGCCCCGCTTCCCAGTGTACGGAAACGGTGACGTGGCGGGCCGCAATGTATTTACTAAGAAATAAATACGTTAATCGTAATTAAGCAATATATATATATATATATATATATATATAATGCACAAGAATGACAAGAGATATAAAAATGAGCAGCAATTTTATTTACATTCTCTTTACATACAACTGTTTGAAAATGAAAAGATACAATGATAAAAAGCAGTGCTTAAACAGTGACATACAAAATGAAAATAAATACAAGGAGAGCTAGAAGTCCGGCTGGGCAGTGAGCTGGTCCAAGTTCTCCTGGCTAGCCTCAATCTCTTCAGTGACCAGTCCTCCTGACGAACATTCCAAAGAAAGAAATAGAAAGAATGTCTTCAGCAAACTAACGCTCGGTAAGTCCCAAAAGAAGGAATGTGATAGAACAAGTAATGTTAAAGAAAACTATTAAGTTGTACAGGTATATAATTGTTATTCTAACGTAATTGTTTATAGTTTGGTACAGAAGGTATTGGTGTATACGAGAAGAGTCCACCTTACCCCGTGGACTACGACAACATGTAGTACAAGGCACCGTCATAACCCATAGGACAACGGCACGAGAGTTCATGTAGGTGTCTTTTAAGTGACCATCTCATGCCACGCTATACCTTCCGTACCAATCTACCCCGTTATCCCGGCGTAATGTATTGTATAGAGTATATTTACAAGTCTTGCCGAAACCATGGATACAAATGTTCAAATAGTCAGGTTCAGGATGCAATCTTGTATTCAAGTAGTCATGTCAAGTTATAACCATGGTTCGGTCAAGTCAAGTCCCGTATTCATGTTTGATATTGATATTTGAATTCAAGTATTCAGGTTCAAGTTCATGTATTCATGTTTGACTTTGGATTCAGGTTTGAAATGGACTCTGACTGAGTCAGACACTTATAACCGATTTAGATTCTGAATTAGGTTTGGGAGTCATCCTGGGTTCAAAAGTTGGCATCGAAGAGGCTCCTCCTGCTATCTGGGTGGCAGGGCGCTTCACACCGGCAGTCCGAGGTCTGCACTTCCTCTTCACCACTTCCTCATAGTATCGGGCAGCCTTCAGCACAAGATCATGGGTTGGGAAATCCCCTGTAGCTAATACAGCTTGAATCTCCGGGTCCAATCCTTACTGAAATCTTCTTGCCAGGATCTCAGCAGTCGGGATGAGATGTGCAGCGAACCTGCTAAGCATGGTAAACTCAGCATCGTATTCATCCACAGATTTGTTCCACATTGAACATTGCTGCAAGTGGATGAACTACCGTTCCATGTCAAAATGGGAAGTCTCAGGGAAATATTTCACGTCGAATATGTCGCGAAAAGACTTTCATTCAATCGGTTGGGCAAGACGACTTTCTTCAGCCTTCCACCATACTCTGGCGTTATCTATGAGTTGCAGCTTCGAAACTCTCACCCAAGAAATCTCTGGCACTTGTGCTACTGCTTCATCTTCAATGGACTGAGCTCATTCCTCTGCCTCTAGCGGGCCCTCTTTCTCAGAAAAGTTCTTAGGGTGCAATGCCCGGAATTGTTTGACTCCATATGCCTCAGTCTCTGGGCAGTGCAAAAGAATAGCAGTCTGCTGCTGCTGACCCTCCAGAAGGCTCTTTATTGCCTCAAGCAATACCGTTTGCTCATTGATAGGAGCTGCTATGGTAGGTGGTGGTGGTATAGGAGGTGGAGTTTTTCCATTCACGTTGGTGCTCATGTTATTGGGAGAATCCATAACCTTGAGAGAAAAGGTAGGGTTAGGAAAGATTCAAGGAATTGAAATGTAAAGAATGTATAGTTGATAATTCTTATAATTCTTGTGACATATTGCTAAGGTTTCTATGCAGAACTGACCTGCGTAGGCCGCTAACAAAACCTGTCACGCCCCGCTTCGCAGTGTACGGGGAAGGAGACGTGACGAGACACGCGACGTATTTACTCAGAAGTAAACACGTTAAGCGTAAATAAACAATATAAATGAATACACAAGAATAACAAGAGATGTAATAATAACAACAACTTTTATTAATATTCTTTCTTTACATTACAACTGGTTTGAAAAGGAAAATACAATGATGGAAAGTAATGCCTAAACAATGGCATATGAACTGAAATAAGTATAAGTGAAAGCTAGAAGTCGTGATGCTCGGTGATCTGCTCCAAGTACTCGTGGCTAGGCTCGGTCTCCCGAGGGTCGGGTCCTCCTGACGAACATTCGAAAGAAAGAAAGAAACAGGAATGTCATCAACAAACTAGCGCTCGGTAAGTTCCAAAAAAATAGAATAGAATGGACAAGTAAAGAGAATAGAACTGATAAATTATACAGGTTTATATTTGTTATACTAACATAGTTGTTTGTAGTTTGGTACAGAATGTATCAGTGTATACGAGAGAAGTCTTACTTTTCCCGTGGACTATGGTAACCCGTAGTACAAGGTCCCATCAATACCCACGGGACAACGGCACGGATGTTCATGTATGCGTCTTTTAGTTTCCTTCATCGTGCCACTTATAATACATTCTGTACCAATCTACCCCATTAAAACCCCGTAATATATATATATATATATATATATATATATATATTGTATTGATTGTAGTTATCAGACTTGCCGAGACCATGGTATAACGTGTTCATGTAAACAGATTCAGGATATATCAAGTAGTCATGTAGTCAAGTCAAGATATAGCCTTGGTTCGGTCAAGTCAAGATATGTTTGCATGTTGATATTGTTCTGATATTCAGGTTCAGTTCAAGTATACATGTTTGGTATATTGGATTCATGTTAGAATTGGATTCATGTGAATTGGATTCGGATTATTACTCGGACTTGAGTCCGATACTTAGAACAAAATTTGGATCCTGAATTAGGTTTAGGAATTATCGGTAACTGCTGCACATGGACGGCAGGTTTTTATCTTTTTCCAAGACAATTATATTGATAACTCCATTTTGGTTTTCTACCTTAAATAGCCAGGCATCCACTTTCTCCGACTCCCTGAGGCTCAAGAGAATTGGTCCCGCTTAAACCTATATTTACTAGAGTCCTTATTGTAATTTAATATAACTTAAGAGGTTTTTATAAAAAAAACATTTTTAGTATACTTTCAAAATAAAGCTCAAGTATTTATTTATGTTATTTAGAGTTTTCATGGATGTAAATTTTTAAAGAATGAAGTATATAAGTGAAAGTTGAATAGTTCAAGATACTTTAGTGTAAAGTTTGACTTGTATTGATTCTGAATGGTATTTTCATGAAACTTGTAATTGTTTTAGTTTTTTTAGAAAACATGGAATTTAATAATATCTTAAAAATATGTGGTTTGATAATATTTATATAATTATTAAAAATAAATTTTTATTATTAAATAGAAATCCTTGTTTTTCTTAAAAATTGTATTAAAATTCTATCGTGATCGTATGATCCGTGAGGATGTCTGCATTTCGCCCTACTAGTCTGTGGATATGCGATAATCCGCACTATCCAATAGCGGGTTCCCCAAAATATGTTGTAGAGGCACAATCACAAAGAATTAATGTAACATTTTGAAATATTTTAGATAATTAATTAAATTATTTAATTAAATAGATAATGTTGGTTAATTTTTATTGTAGTAAAGAGGGCTTTTAAAGTTTAAGTAAAATTAAACTAGTAAAGAAAATAGTGTTTATATAATAAAATATGTAATGAGAGGTTTATGTGAAAAAGGTTAGTTTCCTTATGCAAATTAGAGTTTTGTGAGGGTGTTTATGCAATTAGGGTTAGATAATGGTTAAGATTATGGTTTAACTCCAAGACACCACACCTTAGGAGTAACCACACACACACACACCTCCTTCTTGCATGTATACCTCATGCACATACACCTCACCCTTGCATGAAAACACCACAATTCTTTTGGTGACACCTCCTCCTACAATTCATAGTTCATTCTCCTTATCTTGCATCAATGGTTCAGTTCATAAAACCAAATAAAAATCAGAGTTTAACAAAAAGGAAAGAGAAAGAAAACAATTTAGAACTCACAAAAGAAAACAAGAGAAGAGAAGAAAAGAAAAGAACTAGATGCTAAGGATTCTCACCATCATCAAGCTGTGATATTTGAGTTAGGCATCTTGGAGGAAGCCTTTCCAGTAATCTTTTGGAGGTATAATATTTAACTCTGTAGAATTATCGTTCGGTAACTGTTTAAAAGTAGAAATCGGATATCGGATATATGATATTTTAGGAAAATATAGGCTCTGTGAAAATCTGCTGTAACTTAGATAATAACTAACTTAACCAAACAGTGCCTTAATCTTATAAACTGGACCTAGAATAAACCCCAAGAAGACGAACCCTGTTGCTCGGATTTTGGCCGGCGACATTAAAGAAATATCCAATCTCGCCGAATTTTTAATGGAGTTGGATGTTGTGGATTTTAGGGCAGGTCTCTGTATATGTATTAAGATATTTGGTATTGTTTTTTTAAATTATTTTAACAGTATATGAAATCTGGAAGCTAATATCTGAAAAAAGGGTTAAAATTCTAAAACACGACACGGGTGTTTTGTAACACGTTTCTGTTTTTACTATTACGGACAGCGAAGGGTTAACTTAGGTTAGTATAAGTGTTAGATAGTCACAATATCCTCACATAGCATGTTTAGTATGTGAAGTATAAAAAAAATAGGATAATTGTGATTTTAGCAGACTGATATTGAATCTGTAACCAATAGGTATAACCACTAGAATAACTAATAACACCATAAGCAGCATGGGACCACTAAAAGACAACACATAAAGCCCGAGCCCCTAATTCATTGTTTGACCCGGCGACAGTTAACAATTTTCCGAGCTCGCCGGCCCCCCTTGGGTATTTGGTGTTGGTTTTTCTTCTGTGGCTTTGTATGGGTATTTTATTAATTATAATATTGTTTGATTTGCCCCAATATTCATATAGAGAAATCTGGGAATGTTTAGTTTGGATTTTATTAAAGTTTCCGATACTTCGATATGATTTTCTGTATTTCTGTACTGCAACTGAAACGTTGACGTTCGTACGTTAAGTTCAGGGGCATTTGATCATCTTTGGGGTAAGTGAGCTGTAGGTTCTAACCTATGGGTGCCTATCTCATTGTTTTGGTTTTCAATATGATATTTACATCGATGTGATTTTAAATACGATTATAGGTACGATTTCGAGGATTTCCGAGACGGAGTTGGTGGACATAGCAGCGTGGATTTCAGCAAGCTCAACGAGTTGGTGAGTGGATTTACATCTACGGGGGAAGTCAGGTGGATGGCGTACAGCACCCCCGTGACCTTATAAATAGTATTATGATATATAGTAGTTTTAGAAATTCATTAAGATATGGATATTTGAATTAAATTGCTTCTAGTATGATACTCATTTGCATATAGTTTACGGATGGTTTGGTAAATTGGTACGAAAGATCATGCCGTACTATAGAGGATTTGAGATATAGTGATTATGTGAGACATTATATGAGGAATTATACCGCATTGGTGATGAAGAGTTTCGTACGCCGAATAACGGCCGAATTACATTTATTAGTTATGCTTAGAATTACTTTATTAGTTCGCGTTATAGTTAATGATATTATATGTTTCCATAATACGAACACTCTGATAGAACACTGCACAACTACTAATGAGTACTATACTGCAAAAGCACGTATACATATGTTACACTACACCTCATTGGTACTGCCATGTCACTGTAGGACCGTTATGATATATTGCATATGTAGATGTCGATATGAGTAGGCTATTACACTTTTAGAACACTTGCACAAATACTAGTGATTGCCATGCAGTACGAGCATAGACGTGTATGCTACACTACACATCATTAGTTGTGCCATGACACAGTAGAATTGATATCATTATACCTATATGATTTAATTAAGTAGTATTTCTTTATTTCATGTTGTAAATTACGAATATCAGTACTATAGATGTTGTATTTGATTCTTATGGATTTTCTGGATATTTTACTCCTGATGATATATATTGGTGGTATGAGACACTGTTATATATGTATATATATAATATATCATCAGAATGATCTATGCAAGTATTTTCATTCTTTACTTGATATCTTTGTTTATGATGAGTTGGCGTCCACCATGAGCTTTATATTTTATGAGTATTTATTCCGAACCGAGTGGGAGGGCTATACGGTTTCGGACTTGTTACTTATCCAGACTGAGTGTGGGGGGAGGGGGCTATATAGTCGAATACATGGTGGACCCGGTTCGAGACCGAGGGGCAGGATAGCCACATTATAGGCGGGGAGTCGAACGAGGATACTCGATACCGGAAATAGATACGAGCATGGCAGATATGCAGGGGGTACTGGACGGGGTTCGATTAGGCACGGCGGATATCCAGGGGATACCAACCGGGGCCAAGGATATCGGGTGGCGATCATCTGTTGAGATGGTGTCGACGGTATCTGTATTTACGCGTCGGTGATGGACACGAGAGATTTCTGATTTCGGGTGTCGATGCTGCACATCCATATATATTGATATTATTACTATCATGAGGTACACAGTTGGATTACAGTTATGGTAGCCGACCAGGACTGATCCGGGGGACAATACCTGTATATATTCGTACGGGCATTCATATACATAAAAAAAGGGATTTCAAAATCGAGCTATAGCCTCATTATTTTGATGTGTCTGAGATGACACTGAAATCTTTTAAATGGTAAACCTCTTGACACTATTCATTAAAATAGCAGGACGTATATCTTAAATAAGACATCTATTATATTTCATACTATCACGTCTGCTTTATGCCGTGACATATCTATTCCGCGGCTATTTTAAAGAAGAGGTTTATATATATATATTCGATTACTTTGGGTTTATACTTAGATACAGGTCATTTGCATTTGATATATTCTACTTGGGATTGCATGATGTTCAGTGGTGCATTATGATACATATGCATATCATATAGTATATTGTATAGATTATGATAGTACTATACTTATGACCTCGGTATCGTCGTGCATTTCGATTTCTATCTTTAGATGTACTTCTATTCACCGAGTTGGTAACTTACCCCCGTTGTGCCACAGTTTCTTGCAGGTTTTACCGCTTGGATTATCAGCGGCTTGGGCACACATTCCTTTCGGTGATTAATTGGTAAGTGGGTTACTATTGTATCGTACTCACCCTTGATTATTCATATATTCTTGTATCTAGTGAAAACTCCATCAACTTAATAATGGTTTATTGTGGACTTAGAAGCGAGACTTAGAAATTGTGAGGTCGCACTCATTGGAGTCGACTTCTGATATAGATTGTTTGGCTGCCCCGTCGTTTGGACGTGGAGGCTAGCTCCCGTTGGGATGCTATTTACATTATTATTTTGTTTCGGTTTATACAAAAATGCAAAGGAGGTACTGTCAAATTTCAAAACGTCATAGATTTTTTTCAAACATACTTAGTTAAATTTAAATGTTATTTTAACTGATTCCATTTGATGACTATTTTAAACTCACCTCCAATATTTTAAAGGGTTTAGATTCCGGGATTCGGCTTACTTAAACCGCGTCAACGTCTTTAGATGTCACATGATTTAAGTGCCGGTCACGTGCCACATTTGGGTCGTGACAAAGTTGGTATCAGAGCATTTGGTTTAACCTTTGTTCCAGTCTAGGTTGGCTATATGGAGTCTGGGCATACACTTTTGTTACCTAGACTTTACCTTATAGGACTTAGACTTGACCTTGGGAGTCTTATACCCAAACTTTCGTTATATATGATGTCCTTTGTTGATGGAGTAGGTATTAAGTAGAGTGACGTACCGTACATATGTTCCGCGGCATATTTACGATATGATACTCCGCCTAAGTTACCTTAGGATTTATATCTTGAGATCTCCCTTCTATTCATTCCGTTGATCTATCCTCGTTAGTGCATATTGATTGTTGCGGTCACCGTGTTTATGGGAGCCAAGAGGGCTGCAGTTAGAGATACGGTCAGAGCAGACTTGTCTGAGACAAGGACTGACCAGGGTGACTTTCCGGTGATGTAGAGACATACCGTTTATAAATATTTGATCGAGTTCTAATATGGAATTTAATTTCTTCGTTATCTGCACCAGATGGTAGGATCATTGCTAGAGATCAGCCGGACTTTAGGCGTGATGTTTTCCCTCTCCGAAGATCGTGGTGTTGCGTACTGTTCAGACAATGGCTGAGATTATCGAGATGTTGCTTCTAGAGTTCATGAAGTTAAAGGTTGACGATGTTTATAAGTGTAGATGGATCAGAAGGATTCATAGCCGTTCAGATGTGGGATGGTTAGGACTTTTAATCCGTTGTGGTGCTCCGATATGAGATCGGTGAAATTGATTAGCTTCTTCCGATGGATTTTTCTCAGACCTGATGCACGTAACTCGAGAAAGAGATCATGTTCATCCGACGAATTGGGACGAGTTTCGAAGGTGGGCTTAGTCAGATTCTTCTACAGAGTATCAAAATACCGGATTCATGTTTTTGGGAAGTCTTGTAAGGCTCCGGGCATGGTCATAATCGAGTATGACTTGCAACTCACAAGATTATCATGATACGTTCCTTAAGTGGTTGATATTGGAGATTTATGAAATAGGAGATTGGTGCAAAGTTGCAGTGGACAGTTGTTCTTTACTGCCGATGTTGAAGATTCAAAGCAAATGCAGAAGCGAGTACGACCACACTTTCAGGGAAAATCTTAAGGAAATGACAGTAGTTACTAAAGAGAAAGTGGATTCAGAAATGAGTGCTAGTTCCGGACAGGCTGGATAGCTGAGATCAGCAGGAGACTTGAAGGGGTTATTTCTGAAAGTTGATAATAAGTAAGGTTGGAACATGATCAGTTGTTAGCACACAAGCAGAGGATAGGGATTTCTGTCATCAACATATTGCGTTACAAGAGACTGGACCACTGGCTAAGGAGATGTGATAAGAGGTATCAGCAGCAGGACTGATTGTGTCATTGCTCCTCACCGGACGATTGTACGAAGAGATCTTGATGTTAGAGATCCATAAGAAGAATTAGAATTCAAAGACAGAGAACGTTAGATCGTGGCAGACGGCAAGTAGTAACCCTTGTTATGCCAATTCTGGGTGTATAAACACCTTCCGACATTGAAGATGATATACTTCGATGTCAATTGAGTTTGAATTGGGTTTTTATAATCTAAGTATTTCATTTTCAACATTTAAGAAAGAAAAACTAAATGTTCGTTATTTGACATATGTATTTTTGAGGATTTGTGGGTCACATGATATTTTGTGCACACCAGGTGCACTTGATGAGATTTCCGTGTACAGTAATTTCACTTGATTTATGTTTCGTGCACAGCAGGTGCACTTGTTGAGATTTTCGTGTGAGATAACTGCACTCGAATGGAGTGTTATGTACATTGGATGCACTACACTGATATGATTTCGTGCACACCAGTTGCATGTTTTGATTTTGTGCACCTTAATGCACTTAGTTTTGATTTTGTGCACCCTGATGCACTTGGTTTTGATTTTGTGCATCCCGATGCACTTGATACTATTTTGTACACTTTGTTCCATGCACAGTGGATGCGGTGGATATCGTTTCGTGCACGTCTGTTGCACTTAGCGCTGTTTTGTTTTCATGCACACCGTAACGTATGGTATGAGATTTGCACGCAAACCCATTAGGGTTGATGTTGTTTTCGTGCTTTGCACTTGATAGGATATGTTATAGATTTGATGTACATATTTTTCGCATGGTCGTATGCACCGATATTGCATTACAACTATAGCATTGATTGTGTACTTAGGATACACAACGGTTTTCGTATTTGGAAATTTGCATCATAGCTGGAGTAATTCTTATAGCAATCGCTAGAGTTACAGTTATGTAAAGTTATATCTTTTGAGTTTTTACACACTGTTGCGATATGATGTATTTTAGCTCATGTGGGACATTGGAGTTCAATTATATTGAGCGGGTTTTATGTTTTAAATTTGGACCCCGGAAAATTGTTTTAAAATTGAGCAGATTGAATTAAGAAAAATGTTTTAAGAAGGGGATTTAACTTAAATTCGGGGACCAAATTTTCTTAAGGGGGGAATATTGTAATATTTTAGATAATTAATTAAATTATTTAATTAAATAAATAATGTTTGTTAATTTTTATTGTAGTAAGAGGGCTTTTAAAGTTAAAGTAAAATTAAACTACTAAAGAAAATAGTGTTTATATAATAACATATGTAATGAGGGGTTTATGTGAAAAATGTTAGTTTCCTTATGCAAATTAGAGTTGTGTGAGGGTGTTTATGCAATTAGGGTTAGATAATGGTTAAGCTTATGTTTTACCTCCAAGACACCACAACTTAGGAGTAACCACACACACACACACCTCCTTCTTGCATGTACACCTCATGCACACGCACCTCACCCTTGCATGAAAACACCAAAATTCTTTTGGTGACACCTCCTCCTACAATTCATAGTTCATTCTCCTTATCTTGCATCAATGGTTCAGTTCATAAAACCGAATAAAAATCAGAGTTTAACAAAAAGGAAAGAGAAAGAAAACAATTTAGAACTCACAAAAGAAAACAAGAGAAGAGAAGAGAAGAAAAGAACTGGGTGCTAAGGATTCTCACCATCACTAAGCTAGGATCTTTGAGTTAGGCATCTTGGAGGAAGCCTTTTCAGTAATCTTCTGAAGGTATAATCTTTAACTCTGTAGGATTATAGTTTAGTAACTGTTTAAAAGTAGAAATCGGATATCGGATATAAGATATTTTAGGAAAATGTAGGCTCTGTGAAAATCTGCTGTAACTTAGATAATAACTAACTTAACCAAACAGTGCCTTAATCTTATAAACTGGACCTAGAATAAACCCCAAGAAGACGAACCCTGTTGCTCGGATTTTGGCCGGCGACATTAAGGAAAAATCCGATCTCGCCGAATTTTTAGTGGAGTTGGATGTTGTGGTTTTTAGGGTAGGTCTCTGTATATGTATTAAGATATTTGGTATTGTTTGTTTAAATTATTTTAACAGTATATGAAATCTGGAAGCTAATATCTGAAAAAGGGTTAAAATTCTAAAACACGACACGGGTGTTTTGTAACACGTTTCTGTTTTTACTATTACGGACAGCGAAGGGTTAACTTAGGTTAGTATAAGTGTTAGATAGTCACAATATCCTCACATAGCATGTTTAGTATGTGAAGTATGAAAAAAAGGATAATTGTGATATTTAGCAGACTGATATTGAATCTGGAACCAATAAGTAAAACCACTAGAACAACTAGTAACACCATAGGCATCATGAGACCATTAAAAGACATCACATAAAGCCCGAACCCCTAATTCATTGTTTGACCCGGCGACAGCTAACAATTTTCCGAGCTCGCCGGCCCCCCATTTGTATTTGGTGTTGGTTTTTCTTCTGTGGCTTTGTATAGGTATTTTATGAATTATAATATTGTTTGATTTGCCCCAATATTCATATAGAGAAATCTGGAAATGTTTAGTTTGGGTTTTATTAAAGTTTCCGATACTTCGATATGATTTTCCGTATTTCTGTACTGCAACTGAAACGTTGATGTTCGTACGTTAAGTTCAGGGGCATTTGATCATCTTTGGGGTAAGTGAGCTGTAGGTTCTAATCTATGGGTGCCTATTTCGTTGTTTTGGTTTTCAATATGATATTTATATCGATGTGATTTTAAATACGATTATAAGTACGATTTCGAGGATTTCCGAGACGGAGTTGGCGGACATAGCAGCGTGGATTTCAGCGAGCTCAACGAGTTGGTGAGTAGATTTACATCTACGGGGGAAGTCGGGTGGATGGCGTATAGCACCCCTGCGACCTTATAAATAGTATTATGATATATAGTAGTTTTAGAAATTCATTAAGATATGGACATTTGAATTAAATTGCATCTAGTATGATACTCATTTGCATATAGTTTATGGATAGTTTGGTAAATTGGTACGAAGGATCATGCCGTACTAGAGATGATTTGAGATATAGTGATAATGCGAGAGATTATATGAGGAATTATACCGCATTGGTGATGAAGAGTTTCGTACGCCGAATAACGGCCGAATTAAATTTATTAGTTATGATTAGAATTACTTTATTAGTTCGCGTTATAGTTAATGATATTATACGTTTCCGTAATACGAACATTCTGATAGAACGTTGCACAACTACCAATGAGTACTATGCTGCACAAGCACGTATACATATGTTACACTACACCTCATTGGTACTGCCATGTCACTGTAGGACCGTTATGATATATTGCATATGTAGATGTCGATATGAGTAGGCTATTACACTTTTAGAACACTTGCACAAATACTAGTGATTGCCATGTTGCACGAGCATAGACGCGTATGCTACACTACACATCATTAGTAGTGCCATGACACAGTAGAATTGATATCATTATGCCTATATGATTTAATTAAGCAGTCCTTCTTTATTTCCTGTAGTAAATTACGAATATCAATACTATAGATGTTGTATTTGATTCTTATGGATTTTCTGGATATTTTACTCCTGATGATATATATCGGTGGTATGGGATACTGTTATATATGTGTGTGTATATATATATATATATATATATCATCAGAATGATCTATACAAGTATTCTCATTCTTTACCTGATATCTTTGTATATGATGAGTTGGCGTCCACCATGAGCTTTATGCTTTTTGAGTATTTATTCCGAACCGAGTGGGGGGGGGCTATACGGTTTCGGACTTGTTACTTATCCAGACTGAGGGGGGGCTATACAGTCGGATACAGGTGGACTTGGTTCGAGACCGAGGGGCAGGATAGCCGCATTATAGGCGGGGAGCTTAACGAGGATACTCGATACCGGAAATAGAGACAAGCACGGCAGATATCCAGGGGGTACTGGCCGGGGTTCGATTGGGCACGGCGGATATCCAGGGGATACCGACTGGGGCCAGGGATATCAGGTGGCGATCGTCTGTTGAGATGGTGTCGACGGTATCTGCATTTACGTGTCGGTGATGGACACGAGAGATTTCTGATTTCGGGTGTCGATGCTGGACATCTATATATATTGATATGATTACTATCATGATGTACACAGTTAGATTACAGTTATGGTAGCCGACCAGGACTGATCCGGGGGACAGTACCTGTATATATTCATACGGGCATTCATATACATAAAAAAAGGGATTTCAAAATCGAGCTATAGCCTCATTATTTTGATGTGTCTGAGATGACACTGAAATATTTTAAATGGTAAACCTCTTGACACTATTCATTAAAATAGCAGGACGTATATCTTAAATAAGACATCTAATATATTTCATACTGTCACGTCTGCTTTATGCCGTGACATATCTATTCCACGGCTATTTTAAAGAAGAGATTTATATATATATTTTTTCGATTACATTGGGCTTATACTTAGATACAGGTCATTTGCATTTGATATATTCTACTTGGGATTGCATGTTGTTCATTGTTGCATTATGATACATATGCATATCATATAGTATATTGTATAGATTATGATAGTACTATACTTATGACCTAGGTATCGTCCTGCATTTCGATTTCTACCTTTAGATGTACTTCTATTCACTGAGTTGGCGACCCATCCCCGTTGTGCCACAGTTTCTTGCAGGTTTTACCGCTTGGATTATCAGCGGCTTGGGCACACATTTCTTTCGGTGATTAATTTGTAAGTGGGTTACTATTGTATCGTACTCTCCCTTGATTATTCATATATTCTTGTCTCTAGTGAATACTCCATCAACTTAGTAATGGTATATTGTGGACTTAGAAGCGATACTTAGAAATTGTGAGGTCGCACTCATTGGAGTCGACTTCTGATATAGATTGTTTGGCTGCTCTGTCGTTTGGACGTGGAGGCTAGCTCCCGTTGGGATGCTATTTACATTATTATTTTGTATCGGGTTATACAAAAATACAAAAGAGGTGCTGTCAAATTTCAAAACGTCATAAATGTTTTTCAAACATACTTAGTTAAATTTAAATGTTATTTTAACTGATTCCATCTGATGACTATTTTAAACTCACCTCCAATATTTTAAAGGGTTAGATTCCGGGATTCAGCTTACTTGAACCACGTCGACGTTTTTAGATGTCACGTGATTTAAGTGCCGATCACGTGCCACATTTGGGTCGTAACAATTAAGTAACACAATTTTAAAAAATCCGGGTTTTTAATAGTTTAAGGTATTTTGATGAAAAGTCGTATTTTGCCACAAAAATATTGTTCAATATAATCGTGCTGTGTCAAGATGTGTGTATGTGAGAGGTAGGTCATTATCTCGTGAGGTTTTCTAAATGTATGCTAAGCAAAATAATTAAAAGTTGTCGTATGTAAATTTCTTGGTATTTAAACGTAAAAGCTTAATTAAAATTATTTAACATGGAGTTTTAGAGTGAATTTGGTTTCTAAATATCAGTTAAATGATTATAATTAAGGTATATACATGAGTACAAGTGATTCTTAAGAAAAAGTATGGTTTTTAAAGATTTTAGAAACAAATGTCGGTATAATTCCACTTACCGACATGTTTTGAAAAAGAGAAGTTTTATAGTAGAAAGAGAAGAAGAGATACGAGACTTACAAGTTTAAAGGAGAGAGGGGAGGTAGAGAATGATGGTAGTAGCCTTCGTGGAGTCTCGGGATCGCCGGAAATGTCTCGAATTATCACCGAAATTTGACTTAGGGCTAACTTCATTTGTACTCTTCTTAGACTTAGAAATTTTTGAGAATTTTGACGATAAATTTCAGAATGAAGAGGGCTGGGATATGGGGTTGTATTTATCATGTAAAATTATGGTTTTGGAATTGAAGAAAGAATTAAAAAGCATTAAAAATTGGATTTAAAGCTAAATTTTAATTCTCTGGATAATTGCAGGAAAAATACACGGAATAGGGGTAGTAGGGTAGGTTAAGGGGTTTAGTGGGCAAAACACGGAGACCATCCCCTACCGGGTGCCCGGCGGTGCCGGTCGAAACGATGATCTCGCCGGTCCAATTTGTGCTAGGGCCGGTGGACCTTTGCCAAGTGTCCTATGCGTACACAATATTTTTCATATGTTTTTTTATTTGACTTTTCATTTTTATGTATATTGCACGTGTAAATTTTAGGCTTCCAAAAAGTTTAAAAGAAAATCAGTAAAAGAATATATGTGGTTGATGAGATTCGAATACAGAGGCTACGTCATAGTAGTGCAAGAGCTTTACCAATGTGCTACAAGTGCTTTCTTACTGTTTTTAAATAAAAACAACATTTAAAATATACTCAGGCTTGTAAACTCCATTTTGTACATTAACTTGAAAATTTTTGTACAATAAAAACAGAGTCGTTACAGAATAGCTTCGATTTTTCGCCGGTAGTTGACCGTTTGCTAACTCCTCTCTACTCCACTTGTACATAGAGAATTTTTTTAGAGTTTTGACTAGAAATTTCAGAATGATACCGAGTCAAGGTGTGGGGTGGTATTTATAATGGAGAATTAGGGTTTTGGAATTAAAAAGCATTAAAATTTGGTTTAATAGTGAAATAAAAGATCTCTGTTTGATTGCAGGGAAATCAAACAATATAGGGGTGTTAGGGGTAGGTGAAAGGTTAGTGTGCAAAGCCCGGGGCAATTTGGGCTCAACTCAGGCATCGGTGCCAGCCATGATGGCTTTTCCGCCTGTTGATTTGCAGCATTTGGATTTGAGATTCGTGCTACCAGATATGATTAGGGTTTACTCCATTTTCCACATGTTTGATTTTTCTGACTTTTCATTTTTCTGTGTATTGCACGTGTAAACTTTTGGGCTTCCAAAAAGTTAAAAAGAAAAATCAGGAAAATAATATGTCTGATGGGAATCGAACACAGGGGCTACGTCACAGAAGTGCAAGGGCTTTACCAGTGAGCTACAAGTTGTTTCTTGCTGTTATTTAAAAAAATTTACTTATAACTCAAACTCAGGCTATATAATTCATTTTCTGTGCGTTAAACCGGAAAATTCCGTACAGTAAATTCAGAGTCGTTACAGTTTGATTTTCCTGCAATCAAACAGAGACTCTTCAATTCACCAGTTAAACCTTTTTAATGCATTTTAATCCACATTTTTAATTCCCAAACCCTAATTCTTCACTATAAATACCAACCCATACCCCAGCTCTTCACCATTTTGAAATTCTAGCAAAAATTCTCTTATACTCTCTAAGTTTCAAGTGGAGTTAAGCTCCCCAAGTGGAGTAGCGAGCCAAACTCGATGACCGGAGCATGTCCGATGAAATCACGACCCCGGAGAGCTTTTTTGATCTCTTTTTTAACCACCTAAAATGGTAAGTCCTTTCATCTCTACTCTTTTCTATCTCAAAACTATTTTTTAAAACAAACCGACAAAAGGGGAGTTATCTCCGATATCATATTCTTTTTAATATTTGTAAGGCATGTGATATGCAAATTAATGCAAACTAACATGCTTCAGTGGTCGAGAGCGGTGGGTTGACTTGTGAAATGTCGTGAATGTCGGGTTTTGTTCATTGACGGACCTTCGCCCACGTCTGTCTCCGAGTCAACTCGAAAGAGCTCGGGCTCGTTTACATTAATCTTAACATAATTCCATATCATTTAGTTTTTAATTTAACAAAAATTTCATATGAAATTAACATATAACAATTTTTTTTATTAAAATACCATGAACTTTAGTATAAACTTCTCGATAATTAGTTTAAATACCTTTAGAAAAACATCACGGGGTAACGACCTACCCCCCACACACACTATGGTTTCATAGCACGGTATCCTAGAGTTATAGTTAATTAAAGAAGCACTTTTTTATTAAAATATCACACCGTTTCAAAATGGGTTTCTTTAAATCGGTATTTCGAAATCATTGGCAATTACGCCTCTTCAACCCTCGTCGGGGACCCGATAATGGATGGTGCAGATTATCGCACATCCTTGGGACAGTAGAGTGAGATGCAGAACTCCTCACGGAGTATTCGGTTTCGAAAGAAAATAAAAAATACGGTTTTTAAGAAACGCGACTTTTCTAAACAAAACTAATTTTAAAAAATTATATAAAAATTATGAACCCGTATTTTTAATAAAAACAAATTAAGAAACTATATTTTTTAAAATGAAAGATTAGAATTTTCAATAAAATACCACCAAGTTTCCAAAAGTAGTAATTTTCACAAAAATACCATAAATTTCAAAAAGACTAGGTTTTACCACCAAAACACCACAACAATTAAAATACATGTTCATGAAAACCCTAAATATTACAAATCTCCCACGAGCTTATTTTTAAACAATATTAATATATATTTTTCATAAAACCCACTCAAGATATGCAAACAATATTTTAAGGACTCTAGAATTAATATAGATTTAAGCGGTATCATTTCTCTTGAGCCTCAGGGAGCCGAAGAAAGTGAGTATTTGCCTATTCAGGTTAGACAATGTAACGGAGTTATCAATAGCAATTGTCTTGGAAAAATACATAAATCCTGCCGTCCATGAGAAGCAATTTCCGATTTCTCCCGAACATAAGATTTTTAACAATTTACACTAATTCACATGAAAAGACAAGAACCCGAACCTAAACTTGAACTCAAACTCCAACACAAACTCGAATTCTAACCTAAGTCGAATCTAAACTCGAATATGAATTCGAACCCAAACTACTCGAACCAACTTGACTCGAACAAAAATTGCAATTGTCATGACTCGCATATTGCTCGACTCACTCGAATACATTCTACACCTTTTGCAATCTAAGATTTCGATCAAGACGTGTTAATCAATCAATAAAATCAATTAAGTATATTAACCAGTTATATATATTATACTCGGGGAGTTTGGGATAGTTTCTTGTGTGAATTCCACGGAGTTTCAGAAGTCCCGTATTAAGCTCTTTTTTTATTTTATTCGAATATTAGTCGGGTTGACTCATCCACAGCTTAGAACCCCGATACTAACATGAAATGGGCCCATGTTTCCTTACTCCTGGAGCCCCACTCTTGAGCTCGTGAATAATTCTACGGCTGCGTAGACATTCACACTTAGAACTTAACGTTAACATAATGACCATATAGAGAATTATAATATATACTTACCCATGAACATATACTCTTACTCGTCATATATATATTCTATACTTTTCATTTTCTTTACTCTTACCTATCTTTGGGATTTACTAAGCGCTAGTTCGCTGACGGGCATTCCACCCATTTTTCTTCTCCTTGAATGTTCGTCAGATACGGTCGAAACGGAGGAAGTTGAAGCCACGAGAATGACTACAACCAGATCACTACTCAGGGATAGCTCAGCTTCATTTTCATTTAGTTTATGTATGCCACTTGTTTAGGTATTTTCCTATTGTATTTACTTTCCAACATAAACTCTTGTATTTGTAAATATTGAAAGTTGAATGTAAATAAACATATTTGTTGAAAATTTTTACAGTCTCCATTTATTCTTATATTGTGTAATATTGTTTCAATACGCATAGTATATTTATATAGAGAATGACCTTCTCTGGATAAATATGCCGCGGGCTTGCTACGTCACCATTTTCGTCTATTGGGAAGTGGGGCGTGGCAGGTTCTCATCATTGCACGTACGTTTTGGAATTTGGTTATAAAAACGTATGCATCTTCAGATTCAAGCCCGTGAAATTTGGGAAACAATTTGATGAAGTGGGGTTTAATTTCGAAATTATCCCCATTGGCTGGTGGAAGAGACAGACACGTAGGAAGGGGTCCGCATGTGGGATAGCATCGGTCTTGGAGAGCAATGCGTGGTGGATTCTGAATTTGCGCGCCAATGGGTGGTGGTAATGTGGTGTTGTAAAAACCCGGTGGAGGTCCGTCCATTTCGGGAGATGTGGTAGGTGGAGGAGAAAAAGAAGGTGAAAATGTATCGACCTCGGAGCTGACTGCGAAAACGCGGACTAGACAGGCACTAGAATCCTGTATCCAGCCGAACATGCACTAAGTGGGTTTAGTGCATGTGGCAGCGTGTGATGCGTGTGAGAATGATTTTAAGAAGGCTTTGTTTTGACAAGAGTGACGGACGCAAGGCTTGATTCAACCAATCACAAAATGCTAATCAGTCTCTAGAGCAAGGGTCACCTAAGTCAAATTACTAGACCGCTCCTAAACTTCCAAAGGACAAGACGTAGGATCAATCCTCTATCACCTTCTTATCAATCTTGCAGCCAGGTAAGTGAAAGGTATCCGCTATACGAATCACCGAAATAGCGGGCCTAATTAAGTAAACACTTTTCTTAATCATACTTGCCTTAGACACCACAGGAGAAATGCGGATAAGTAATAGATTACCCACAACCCCCTTTGTCCTAATTGAGTGCGACCGTCCTTAGAGACTTGGTATAGATATTTTTTATTAATATTGGGTAATAATATACTCGTTTGTGATTTGTGGGGTTTAGGAAAGGTGATAAAATCCCCACCAAATCTGAATTTGGGTTTCTTGCCCCTTAATATCCGTTTTAAATATGCAAAACAAATCAAAATCTAAAACATGCAAAAAGATTTTTAGCGGCGCTATTTATAAAGAATTCTGCAGGTGAAAACAGTTTATTGGTGATTTAGAGGAGAGAGGAAAACGATAGGATAATACTAAAAGAATTTGAGGGATTAACTCCCCAAGGTGGCCGCGTTTCTGCCGCCAAGAGCTTCTTTGAGCCGCGGTTCCACCGTCGGCTTATGGAGTTGTGTCTTCAAACTTTTTCTCAACACTCCAATGCTTCTCTGGTTCAATTTGAAAATATCTGAATCTTTGTTGGTTCACTCCAATTACTCCAAATTTCCTTACAAAACTCGCACAAGAATCGTTAAAGACACAAAATGCGGTTTTGTTCTCTTTTTGTTTTTATTTTTCTGGGTTTTTTTAATTAGAAATCAATCCGAATAACAAAAAAAATATTGCAACCGTTTCCCCGGCAACAGTGCTATTTGATTGGTTGTGAAAAATGTATCTATGTGTGTTTTAAATACCGCAATCAATAACGGTGTCGCGATAGCTAGCCAATAGTGAGTACGGATCGTCCACAAGGAAATGGTGAACTTCTTTTCTTATTTTAGACGAGTTGATAGAAGAAATGTAGAATTGTTGTCGTTTTATACTAAGAAAATTTGAAAATTTTATAAGAAAAGGGCTTTTAGGGTTTATACGATTTAGCATGGATGAATTTTTTTAAAATAATTCTTTTTATTTTTTAATTATTTAATACTAGAGAAATAGCGATGAATGCGTTAGGGTTCTTGGAAGGAATTAGGGTTTCTCTCTACCGACCCTTGTCCTTCCATTGATCCATATTTATCTCAAGCTCTTAACTAATCGATTATTAACGGATCTCAAATCGTGGTCGTGGCTATCATGAATTGATAGCACGCCCGATAAGAGTGTTAATATTTATTTTGCTAAATTTTATAAAAATTAAAACTTTAAAAAGAATTGAAGAGATATTGTTCATCTATTATTCTACCTTATCCTATAAACCATAACAAGCGAGAATTTACTCGCTCATTAAGATAAACGAAGTAAAAGAAAGATTGAAGAAAACTGAACTCATAAGTTAAAAATTAAAATTAAAAATACAGAAAGTAATTGCGGAAAGTAAATGAGATAAAATTAAAAGAAAGAACTATTTTATATTGAATAACTATTGCATTACAAAAGTTGCTCGCTGAAAATCCAAATTACAAAACCCTAGTTTTCTCTAGATTGCTTGATTGGTAGATCGGTCGATTTCTCCTTTGATGGATTGATGAATAGATATCTCTCGGTCTTTTTATAGGCTCTGGAACTTGAAACCGTAGACATCATATTGAAGTGTGTGTAAAGCCGATCAAGACCCTGAAGTTTCATATCATACGGCCGCATAACGACCGTGGTTTAGCCGCCATTTGCCCCTATTGGCCACGGATCCTCCGCTCTATGGTGGGTTTGAATTTCCAGATTCTTCGTGCCTTCTTCTCCCGATATTTGGAGATTCTTCTGATAAAAATATTCTTAAAATATATTTCTTAGTCTCTGCCGTTGCGAGATTCATCAATTTACTCTAATATTCTGTAGATTTATCTTGGTGATTCGATTTGATGTGAATCTCCTATTTATTTTTTAGACCTGAGCTGATCTATTATAATACATGCACAATATCTAAAATCCAATTATTAGTACCATTTGTTTTACTTGAGATAATATTCTAACCAATTAATTGATATGATATCTTAATAATATTGGTTAAGATTAATTGATATGATATGCATATTTTAATAATTAATAATCTCATAAATATTTTATTTAAATATGATATGCAAATATTTCCCAATTATATTAATTATAAATTAAGAAACATATGAAAATAATCTTTTTACAAATAAACCCACATATATTCTTAATTTACAATTAACACCTTTTAGTAATTAATAATAAGGAAAATGTCCATATAAATGTGCAATAAATTTGACTGATCACGCAGTTTTAAACTGTGCTCATAACATTTGTATGTGGCGTAGTTACAAAATGCACCCCATACAAATGTAAAGAGCAAATGTCACTACTACAATAAATGGTTGCCGATACGGTTGAAGATATCCGCAGGGGAAACATTTTACTGCCCCTACGGATTAATCCGTAGGTCATTATGGTTGTCCCTACGGTGTTCTACGTTTTAATTTAAAAATATTAATACGTAATTTGGTATTTGGCCCTATGGAGCCGCAAACGAAGGACCTACGAATTAATCCGTAAGCGCATTATATAGGTTATTTTATAAAAAAAAGCCCAGAAATTCCTCTTTCTCATAACTTCCTCGCTCTCACCTCCAGCACGCGCCTTGTCGCCACCGCCTGCGCCTCTTCGCCACCGCACTCCCGCGTGCGCCTCGTCGTCCCCGACATCACCGTCGACTTCCTCGTCGACGTTAGGAACTCTCTCGTCGCCGATTGCATCGTCGACCATCTCCGGTCTCCTCCATCGCCGGCCAGGTTAGTAAATTTCTTATTTTTACTTCTAATTATGCATTTATTTATGTTTTTGTTGATTATTGGGTTGCTACTTGGGCCAGGGTTAGGGTTCAGTTTAGGGTTAGGGTTAATTAGTTGGGGTTGGGGTTAGGGTTAAGGTTAAGGTAGGACTTAGGCTAGGGTTAGGGTTCAGTGTATGGTTAGGGTTAGAGTTAGGGTTAAGGTACAGTGTATGGTTAGGGTTAGGGTTAGGGTTAGGGATTGGTTCAGGGTTAGGGTTAGGGTTTAAGGTTAGGGTTTGGTTCAAGGTTAGGGTTAGAGGCTAGGGTTAATTTGGGTTAATTACGTAAAATAGATAGGGTTAATTAGGTTAATTAGTGATAATTTGAAAGAGTTAGGGTGTTGATTAGGGTTAATTTTGGATAAATTGGATTAAGTTTGGGTTAATTAGGGATAATTTGTGTTAGGGTAACGATTATGGTTAATTGGGATTAATTAGGTTAATTTGGGTTACTTAGGGTTAGGGTTTAGGGTGCACCAGTTCATTCAGTAGGATACTCGATGATAACGTAAACGTACAACTTTACCGTAAACGCAAGAAAAATTTACCCTAAACTAAAATTTTCGAACTCTTAATAACGAAACGTAAACGTAAAACCTATTCAAGTTAAATATTCAAGTTAAAACTAATATATGATACTCGATGATAATATAAAACTTTCATATTCTTATCGATATTCATATATGAAAATCAAAGCGTGACTTAGTCCCCGTATATCGGTTAACATACGTTCGATGTTCGTCGTGATATAGAACTATGCGAAGGTTGTTAAATATCGGACGGTATAGTTCGACACTAACAACCGTCGTATAGTCTATGTGACGAGAAGATTCAATCGTATGATAACCGTATAGAATTGTCCAGTGTGGATAAGTTGGGAATGTATAAAGCAAACATCTGCATTCACTTGTGTTTTCATCCGTTTCGAGTTGCTTCGTCGGTACTTTTCCGCTGGTTCTCCGTGTAAAAAGATAGATTAGATGTTCATTTCAACGTTGTTTCACAGCTTTGAAATGATTATGTATTCTATTACAGTGTACCCAGAGAACAGCGGGGAGGTGCTGCCGAAATTTACTCGAAACGGTTGAAAGCACGAGCGAATGGGTGTCTCCTCTATACATTCTTAATGGGATAGAAGTCTTACCCCCGACAGCCAAAACACACACATACAACACGAATACACAACAAACGCATACACAGCACATACACACTAACAACCTTACACTTAAGCGAAATCATAAATTGAAACACACATATATAGAATACAACTCATACATGGGTATCCTCAAATCTAACTTTTTTTATTGATAATTTATTCTTTTCAATGACAAACGCACACACAAATCACATACACGGATTTTCTCTTTTGTCGGTAACCATCCCGTTCTTAGATTTCTCAATATAGTCATCATAACCTACAATTTATATATTATATGGTCTAACATGGCCCATGAGTACATCAGATTTAAGGACTGGATGTATGTGGATTGGTAACAACGTATGCAATCTAAGTTGTCGTAGGAGTTGCTGCTTTTATTGAATTTGCACGCGCACATAATAAGATCGTGTTAGAGAAGATTCTCTGCCTGTGCGATAGATGTGAGAATAAGTACCGGCAGAAGGTAGAATTCGCAGAGCTTTATATCGCTAAATATGGTTTTACTAGACTTTATACAATTTGTCTATATCACGGGGAAGGAGAAGAAGACAATAATGCGGCAGAAGAAGACAATAATACAGCAAAAGAAGAAGGAGAAGACGGTAATGTGGCAGAAGAAGAATACGGTAATTTCTTTCCAGGAGAAGAAATGGAGGATATGGTAGAGGCTGACCTAGGTGAATCTATTCGTACTGAAGATGACATTCCTTCCGGTCAAGGACCGCGTGCTGATAAGTATGATAAGAAGCCCGATATACCTGTCAAGATAGCACGATACTTTCCCATAACACAGAGGCTGCAGAGGCTATTCAGGCGCAAGAAAATAGTCGAGGCAATGATTTGGCATCACCGTACTCCTCCAAGTGAAGATGGAAAATGAGTCATCCAAGAGATTCACCGGCAAGGAATTATTTCGATAGGAGGCACGAAAATTCAGTAGCGATCCTCGCAATGTCAGACTCGGACTCGGACTCGCTTGTGATGGATTGTATCCATTCAACTATATGGATGGAAGCCACAGATATGGCCCGTTATAATGATAGTTTATAATCTGTCACCTTGGTTGGTTATGGACCAATCATACTTTATGATGCCTCTTCTTATCGATGGACCAAACTCACCGGGAAACAATATCGACGTCTATCTCCGACCTCTGATCGATGAGTTAAAATCTTTATTCATTGATGGTATAGAGACTTACGATGCAAACACAAATACAACCTTCATACTGCGTGCGGCTTTAATGTGGACAATTAACGACTTTCCTTCGTATGGAATGCTATAAGATTGGTCCGTACATGGTCACAAAGCATGTCCTTATTGCTATTAACATACAACATCGATATTCTTGAATTTTAGCAGGAAGGTTTGTTATTGCGGCCATCGACGTTTCCTGCCTCTAGACCATCCCTACAGGTTAAACGTTGTTCACTTTGATGGTCATCAGGAGCTTTTTGAACCTCCAGCTCTATTTTCCGGAGAGGACGTGACTGCTCAGTGGGATGGTTACAATAATGTGACCTTCGGGATGAATCCGATAAAATAGGTCAAACCACCATTCTGGAACAAGTTAAGCATTTTCTTCGAGCTTCCGTACTGGTCAAAAAATTTAGTGCTTCATTGTCTGGACGTCATGCACATAAAGAAGGGAGTATCCGAGCACATACTCAACTTGCTTCTTTGTAAAGACGGGAAATTGAAAGACAACCTTCATGCTCGGATGGATCTACATGACTGGAAAATTAGAAGTGAATTGCATCCTAAACCGATAGCGGGTAAACCAGGCAAGTTTGTACTTCCCAATGCCGCGTATCATATGTCACAACCGGAGAAGAAAAGATTCCCGCAGGTGTTGCATGATTTGAAAGTTCCCACAGGTTTTTCAGGATCATTTAGTAAGAAGATAAAAATTGTGAAAGGCAAGATCGGTGGGCTGAAAAGTCATAATCACCATGTTATTATGGAGCACCTTCTCCCATTAGCCCTCAGGACTTCCCTTCTCGAATCGGTTGGTCTAGTAATCAATAACTTATATTGTTTTTTCAGAGAATTATTCGCTAAAACACTGGATGTTGTGACGCTGGAGAAACTAAAAAATTCTATTTCGTTGATACTTTGCAAGTTTGAGCGTATTTTCCCACCGTCATTCTTCGATATCATAATACACCTGACGGTTCATCTTGCAACTGAGGCTAAGTTAGCCGGACCGGTACAATATCGATGGATGTATCCCGTCGAAAGGTATGTGGAATTTTTCGTTTCGCGCAGTTTGTAAAATTATTGTTGTCATGTATGCCCATATTTATTTATTTAACATATTTTTATTTAGGTACCTCTACACTCTACAAAAGTATATACGCAATATAAATCGACCAGAGAATTCTATCATGCAAGGTTATCTTCTAGATGAAGCAACCACATTTTGTTCCCGTTATCTGGACGAGAACATTAAGACGAGACTTAACTGGCCTTAACCGGCCTCGAATAATTCAGGACGGGTCATATGGTAAAGTTGATTATAATAGAGTAGACACTATATTTATCAACACGATATACCGGTTTATCCTCCTCAATAGCGCATGTCTTGAAAAAATTAAAGAGCAAGTTTTTTTGGATTAATTATTATATTTGTGTTTGTGTGTATGAAATGATATAATATTAATATCATAATTTATTGTTGAGAACATAATTCATTTTAACAAGGTACGTGAGGGGAATCCTGATTGGAACGATGAACGATTGGAAAAATATCATCAGGATAATTTTTGCGATTGGATTGCAGATCATGTAAGTTATTCAAATAATATGTTATTGCTACCAGTTTTAATCTAAACTTATATCGTTATGTATTTGTCGTAAAATTTGTTTTGTTAGATCCACGATCCGAACTTGTCTGCATCATTAGAGAGTGATTCAAGATATTTAGCTCAGTTTCCTAGTATGGAGGTTGCATATTATAAAGGATTCGGTTTCCTTGGAAACAAATTCGAAGTTAAGGACATAGAAACATTTAGAACCACTCAGAATAGTGGGATTGCGACGGTAGGATCGGATGGAGTGATTTATTATGGATACTTAAATTGTATACTTGGCATCCAATATCTCGTACGATCAGAACCATTTTATATATTTCAGTGTACTTGGTACGATACACGAACTGCTACGGATAAGTGGAGAAACAATCTCGGGACTTGGAAAGATGAATATGGATTTACCGGTGTGAACACACTTCGATTTTACGGTCAGGACGATCCGTTTATCATTCCGAACCAAGCGTTCCAAGTATACTACTCACAGTGTTTGAAGCATCCGGGATAGAGTGTCGCATGCAGTTGGAAACCCAGAGATGTTTATGATGTCACAGAATTTGAGGGTAACGATGAAGATGAAGAAGAGAGAAGACTTAGAGTGCTCCGACCATCTGTTTCAAAAGACGGGTTGTCTTCGGCTGATCATGAAATTACGTGAGTTAGAAATGATATCGATGATGAAATCTAAGTAGATATGTCTAATGCGTCCACGAAACGAAAAAGGTTATCAGTAATGTTATATTATTATTTCACATTTTACGATCTATACATATATAACATGTATATGTAATGATTGTCTAATGCGTCCACAAACCGTTTTATCTAGATTTGATGACGATGACGGGAGCAGTGAGGGGCGGCAGGAGCTCCAGCCGCGGTACCGGGCAAAGGCAGAGCGGTTCTACCGTCCGGAGAGCTACGTAGGGAGCTTCAGAGGGCCGGTCTTGCACCCTGATCGGAGACCCCTTCGGATGCCTCCTTCCGTGTGGACTTCGCCACACCTCCAGCTATATTGCACGCATATTCATTTTGAATGTAATATTATAGATATACATGTATATTTATGTCAAATTTACTTATATAGTCAATATTTGATTGTCTAGCTGTTGGTGGTGAGTCCACATCAGGGACAGAGGCCACTCCCGCACCTCCAGGTATGTTCATATATCATATAGTGCATGCATATTGATTTAGAATGCTATATCATAAATATACATAGATTTTTTTGCTCTTACGTACTTAGATAATCATTTTTTAATTGTCTAGCTGTAGATGGTGCCTCCACTTCTTGGGTAGAGGCCACCACCGCACCTGCGGGTATGTTTATATATCCTATAGTGTATACATGTTGATTTAGAATGTTATATTATTGATATACACATTCTTTTTGCAATTACTTATATAGTCAATATTTTATTGTCTAATTATAAGTGGTGTGTCCACGTCTGGTGCAGGGGCCATTCCCGTCACTTCCATACCCTCCGCTAAGTCTGCAGGTTTGTATGAATAAATATAAAATATTTATTCATTTTACATATCCTTTAGGAATAAACATGAACTTAATGTAATTTTATCGATATTTATTTTCTAATTAGAGGAGATGCGTCCACGTCCGGGTCACCGGCTGTTCCTCACCGGAGGAACTATCATCCCGCTCGTGATGCTGCCCGAGCCCAGGCTCGTGCTTTTGTCGCCGGAGGTATATACCACACTTCAATTTTTGTTAAATCTTGATTTCTTAATGTCACTTTTTCTTAATATTTATTGTCTTGATATTTCTTGTAGACGCAGGGCATCTCCATCCCGAGAGAGGGACTCGAAGCCCGAATCAGTCCCACAGGCTGAGGCCCGACAGAGTTAGAGGGGAGGAAGGATTCCCCATCTTCTTTACCCCTGATTATCGCTATACCGGAGATTATGCCGAGAGGTTCGGCCGGTATATGGGGGATGAGAGCCTCCTCGTGAATAAGTATCCACTTCACGTTGAGTAGGGCGACCAGCGCCGGCGCTCATTTGCCTTCTTCTGGGATCAGGCTCGGGTATTAATATATATTTTTATTTAACTTGCCCAATATATTTATTATTATTTAACACTTGTAATTTAATAACATTATTTTTTTTGTATTTGCAGTTGGATTACGACTTTCAGCTTGTACCCGACCCCGATCACCCTGAGAGAGTGATCGATCTTCACGCTCTGTACCATGGCCTGATGAAAAACATGCAATCAAAGGTCCGATATAATAGGAACGAGCTGAAGATCGACTGCTATTTCCTGTGGATGGCGACCCCCGAGGCAGAGAGTGTGGCTCCCTACATACTTCGGCCTTTGCGAGAGTTGACGTAAATACATGGCCTCTCTTATATCAATATTTTGACTTTTAACGCAAGCAGATTTGTATTTTAAATATAATTCATTGTTTAGTATATAATTTATTTTTTGTGTTGCTTAATTAGAAAACTAAATTTGAATGTGTTGTGCAGAAACAAGCTGATCAAAATAAAGAGAATAGGAAGTCAGAGAAGAGGGGTCGCCCCACTTATATAGGTGGCTCGAGGAATATTACTCGTGCCATGGAGGTATCGGTAAATTACAATAGATCTACTGTGATATAATGTAATATTAAGAGTTATTTTATAATATATGTAAATTTTTTGCGAATTGTAGAGAGCTCAGACCCTGGCTCAGGGTGGTACACTGAGCGTGCTGATCGCGTATCTTGCCGTCCACGACACCTCGACAGATCCCGCCACGGGCGAACTTTGATTCCCCGACTCCGCTACCCAGGAGTATTGCGTAAGTGTTAATATTTATTCTAACAGGTTTGAAATTTTTGTTTTGAAAAGTTTAAATTTAAACGATATAATTATATTTTACTGGTTAATGTGGGTGTAGGAGCGGGTGGTGGAGCAGGCGGAGGTATCGGGGATCGATTTTACTGGACAGAACGATCCGATGCTGCTGACCCCAGTCCTAGACACCGCACACGGAAGGCACTACGGAGGTTGGGAGAGAGGCTGGGGACTGGGTCCTAGCAGGTCCCATATGAGGTTGGACTCTACTCCGGCGGTTACTTCCCCTATCTCCTGTGAGCGACGTCTAGAACAAGATGTTGCCATCTTGAAAAGCACCGTCTACGAGTCGAAGGGGATGATAGTATGTATACTATTTAATAGTAAAATATTATATCATATTATAGATAGTAACATATCCAATATTAGTAGGCTGAGCTTATTTGGTTGTAGACTTCATTTTGATTAATCTTAGATTAGGGTTTCGCAATAACCTGATAATGATACTAATTCGACTAATACACAGTTCTTACTCGTTTATTACACATAGAATTGAACAGATGCGACAGGGTACTTCGGCTGCGGCTCCACATGCATCTCCTTCGGCTGAGGCTCCGCAAGCCACTATCTCGGCTGCGGTTGTGCAGACCACTCCTGCAGCTCCACAACCCGCTCAGACTCCCGCATAGTCCACTCCTTCATTGGTCGAGTTTTTGACGACTCAGGGCAGCACCGAGGAGCAGATGCGCCAGATTACGGCGATTATCAGAGGCGGAGGAGCTGGACCGAGCTAGGATAGCTTTTTTTATATATATTTTAAGCATATATGTATTATATGATACATATTGTATATATTTTGGATGATATTGGTGGTGTTTGCGTGTTCACGATGATTTAGATTGATGTCGTATTCTGTTTGTTGATTTCTTTTATATATTATGCGTGAGATGTTGATTATAAATACTGCCGTATTTGGTTATATGATGTATATATTGTTGTGCACAGGACGAGAAAAAACCAGGAAGACCTTTTTTTAAAAAAAACCCATGATATTTTGTCCCTACGGATTAATCCGTAGGTCCATCTGTTGCCCTTACGGATTAATCCGTATGTAAATAGTTGGACCCTACATATTTATCCGTAGGGACAAAATATCAGGATACCTGACATTTTGCCCCTATGGACTTAGTAACAGGCATTACACTTGCTCCTACGACAATATCCGTAGGGGCTTATTTCTAGACCTACGGCTAACTCCGTAAGGTCGGGAAGTTGCCCCTACGGATAACACTGGAAGGGCAAGTATTTTATTTTATAAACCGCTAAATTAAATAAATATTTTATCCCTACGAAATACACCGAAAGGATATGTGTCCCTACGGGTGAAACCGTAGGGGCAATTATTAATCCGTAGGGGAATATTCAGGACGAAAACTTCCACCTGCGGCCATTGCATCCATAGTCATATAATTCATGAACAATTCGCGAATTTTTTATCAGCCGACTTAATCGCCGAATTAATCAGTGGGCCGAATAATTCGCGAATTATTCGCGAATTATGTGAAAAAACAGCGAATAATTCAAAAAACAGCAAATAATTCAAAAAATCAAAACCTAGCGTCTCGTATATTAATTTCTTGCTCGAAATCCTTCCCGAACATTTCCCGAACACTTACCGAATCTTTCCCGAATACCTGCCGATTTTTTCCGAATATTTCTCCGAATCCGAATTTTCGATCTCGCCGAATTATACCCGAACGACGAATTTGTGACTATGATTGCACCTACAGTATATTTTCGAGCCCCTACCAATATATCCATAGGGGCAGTGCTTTGCCCTACGGATAAAGCCGTAGGGGTAACCACTTTTTGCAGTAGTGTGTATTGGACGTATTTTCAAAGCGCATCCCATACAAATGCTATGGGCGCAGTTTGAAATTGAGCCGATAAAAAAAATTATTTCACGCTGACATGGCGCCTACGAGGCAAAAAATGCTCTTTTTTTGTAATTATTTTTTTAAATGTTTTTTTTTATATAATTATTGTTTAAATTGGTTTACTATCAAAAATTGTCCATATTTCAAATTTAATCTCGTTTGTTGTCCTGATGCATTGTATTTGATACGATGGATATTGCTTTTTCCTGCTTAAAGGTCTTTTTCTAGTTGTCCTGATTTGTACTCCACTTAACTACCATTCATAACTAAACAAGCCCCGCTTTTTTATGAACTTGAATCTTTTCTTGCGCTAAAGGGTCTATACCGAAGAATCCACCATCCGATCCATTTCGATTGGTCAGGTTTCCTATTGAGAATAATAGCTGGTCTTTGGACAGACCCCAAATCCATGTTCCACCTCTTTGATCGAAAAATTGTGGTGCTTATAATTCTAACATATACAAAATATACAAAACACACATACCAGATATAGCTAAGATATGGGGGAGGACTTGAAACTTGATTATCGGATAGGTGGCCGAGGGACTAAAACCAATTTATTTTGCGAGCTAGGCCCTTAAATACAATTTCCCAAAATCGCTAATGCACTTTCCTTTCCTTTTATGAGGCATTGAGAAGGGAGGCAATAAAAGGGTTGATCGAAAGCAAATTTTACAAGGATTGAAGAAATATCTATTCTCACCGTCAAGCCATTCCCCTATTCTACTAAAAACATAGTTGAGTAGTTAGAAAGATCCATTATTGCATGCATAATATTGTTTAAGGTGGTGATTTGAAGCATGGACAAATATCTAGATCTTTTTTATTGCAATCATAATATACCGAAATGTCCCTTACATTCATTATAGGAATAGCGAATAGTGAATTTAGTGCACTGTGTTCTTCGGTATGTATTGTTTGTACCATAGAGGGTCGAGATCTCATAGTATTATATTGGCCAAGTTCTGTCGATAGATGTCTTTCCTATTTGTTGCATGTTGTGTCATCCTCTTAAAGTTAATTTTTTAACGTTGGTGTACTGCTATACCTCTAAAAGTTAATTTTTTTAAAGGCTGTTCCAAAATTAATTTTAGACTTTTGTAGTTGTATATCTTTTTTGGCCAAATTTTGTAGTTGCATGTAGTTGCATAGATTAAATTGGACACTATATAAGTTGGCAACAGTGTTGCACTCATGCACAAACAATTCACAAGTCATTTTTTAGAGCAATGACACACACACACACCCCAAAGGGACTTTTAAACGGCATTTGAGCAATCTATGTTCAATTTCTACCGGACGCTTATTATGCAGAGTGCTTTAAATTAAAATATTATTGCATTGCGGAAAAGCCAAGACATCTGTCTAAAGGATGTTCAACCTGTGATGACATGTTAGAATATAAGAATAAATTGCTCAATTCTCGTTATGACTTTGAAGCTTTGGTGCAACGAACGGAAAAAAAAGGTATAACCTACAATAATTCTGATATGTTGTGAAAAGTAATCAATTCCTAACATATATATTTTGTGAGAAGATAATATTAGAGAAGCAATGCACATCCAGATGCACCTATGTAATATAAATATTGTTGCTTTCCGCCTTTCTAGTTTTGTTTATATAAAAAAAAAATTGTGTGGGCGAAGAATGGATCTCGCATATATATAGAGAGAGACACACACACCAGTGTCATGCAAAACCATCTAGATTGCATGCCTACGGATAAATTAAAAGATGGATAGGAAAAATAGTTCTCATTTAAATACCACTAACCTCATATAGTTATAACCCTCCTAAATGCAGCCGGTTTTGGAAAAAAATATGAAAATGACATTTATCCGAAACGCTTTGAAAGTCCATGATATTTATTTGTGAGAATCAAAATCCATGGTATTTGTCCGAAAAACATTGAAATTTAATGTTATTTATTTGTAACGGACAAAGACATGATATTTATCTAAGAAACGTTGAAATTTATTGATATTTTTTTGTAACAGACAAACACCATGGTATTTATCTAAAAAACGTTGAAAGTTTATGGAATTTTTTTGTAACGGACATAGTGTATGGTATTATTTGGAAAAAAGGAAATTTTATCGTATTTTAATGAATATCTAATGCTATTAAGTTACAGAACATTGAAATTTTATGTTATTTATTTGTAAACAGAGCAAGTCCATGGTATTTATCTAAAAAACGGCAAAAAATAACGTTATTTATTTGTATTGGAAAAAGTTCATGATATTTATCTGAAAAACGTTGAAAGTTGACGATATTAATTTGTAATGGAGAAAAACCATGGTTTTTATCTGGAAAACGTTGGATATTTATGGTATTTTTTATGAAAAAAATTTATGGTATATATTTGAAAATAACGAAAGTTCATCGTATTTTAATGAAAATCTAATGGTATTTATCTATAAAATATTGAAAGGTCATGATATTTTAGGGAAAACCTATTAGGATTTTGAATTGATGCCATACTTGTTATTAATGATTTTTTTTTTGAAGTAATGGCACATTTGTAAATAGTGAGAAGTTGAGATATTGGGAAAGTTGTAAATAATGAAAAGTTGATAAAGTTTTATATGATTGCTCAAAAAACCTCTCAAACCCGGATGTAAACCCCCACGCGATGCGTGGGAATTTTAGAAAACCATTTTAAATTTCACAAAATTTTGATCTTAGCATTTTAAAGATAAATATCATAGAAACCAAATATCAAAAACTTTCTTAGATGTATAAATAGACAAAATCGTAATTTTTAAAATTTTTATATTACTTTTTATATTTTTGAAGCTTTCAATCCATATGATGATAAAAAAATGTGGTATTTATTTGAAAAAAATTTAAAATCCATAATTATGATATTTATTAACATAGCTAAATTTACGTAACTACATTTATAATATCAAATTTTGCCCATAGCTAAATTTACATGCATGTTTGTCCACACCATCAAACTTCCACAATATTTAATGTGAAGGACAAAATGAGAATCCAAACGCATAACTAAATTTACATGTTTGCTCACACCATCAAACCGTATTCTCCAAAATACCAACATAATCGAAATTTGATGCAAAAGAGAATAATCAAAGTCAAGGGGCAAAAGTGAAAATATTTAAACTTCCGTTTTTGATACCACTTTATATTAGTGCATGGAAGATAGATATATTCTATACCTCGTTGCCACTGTACCTAAACCGGATTCAGATATCCTACACTGAATTGGTCCACAATAGTTAAATAAAGAGGAACCTATAGGTTTGAGTTGTGGTGAAAGGTTGAGATGGATCGGGGTAACGAATATCAGAGCAACACTTCTACGTGATAGTCTTTGTTGTAATAGTTTTGAGCACGTAGGCGCTCCCTTTCATACATAATATTTTGATGGTAACAACATAACTAGTCATTTATGGCTGTCCCTCACTACAGTAAATAGACACCTATTTCGACGGTAATAGACCGTCGAAATAGGTCTACTTCGTCGGGTGACATCAAATAACCACGAAAAAACGTCGAAGCAATAGGTTGCGTCACAATAGGTTATTTCGACGGCTAAAATTTGTCGCAATAATCTAAACTATTTCGACGTTTAATCCCCGTCAAATAGTTTTTTTCTCGACGGGTAATTTCTGTCGAAATATATAAGTTTTTTAAGTTAAAAAAATTATTTCAGGAATCATTTAAAAATCCTATTCTATATTTCGACGGGAAATTGTCGTCGAAATAAGTCTATTTCGATGGGCTAGTTCCGACAAAATAGAGTGGATTACAGTAAAAAAAAAATTTAAAACGGCCAAGAAAATCTCCAATCCAATCTATTTCAATTTAATATCGATTCCATTCCAGTCAAATAACGATTCTAATACAAATTCCATTCCACTCAAATATCGATTATCCAAATACGATTGCAATACATACTACGCGTTTCTTTACAATCTTAATATCATAAATTTACAAAAGTGGAAAATGAAAAATCAACGGAGGACGAAAGGTGGGAGAGTTGATCACGAAGAAGACGCACATGGATTCCTTAGATAAAGCCCCTGCGATTAAAATTTTAAAATACATGAATTAGTATAGATATTTTATATTAATCAAATGTGTGTGTGCGCGTGCACTTTTTTGTGTGCGTGTGAGTAAGTATGCTTGTGTGTGCGCGCACGTGTTTGTTTGTTTGTGTGCATGCTTGTATGCGCACGCGCGTCTGTTTGTGTCTATGTGTGTGAGTATGTGTGTGTGCGCGTGTATGTATGCATGTGTGTGTATGTATATGATATGTGCGTATGTATGCATGTGTGTGTGTGTGTTTGTGTGTGTGTGTGTATGCATGTGTGTGTATGATATATGCGTATGTATGCATGTTTGTGTGTATATGACATGTGATATGTGCGTATGTATGCATGCGTGTGTATGCTTGTGTGTGTATGTATGATTGCGTGTGTTTGTGATATGTGTGTATGTGTGTATATATGTAAGGGTTATCAAACTTATCGGAGGTACGAGCCTCCCAGTCTAGACGTACGCGTCAATAAGATTAAGCCTTTGCTGGAGAGTCCAGCCAGCAATTAAATCGGTAGCGGGAGCGGGAGTGGCAGTCGATCGGCGTGAGGAACCACCGGATTCCGGCGTCCGCTCCTGGGGCGATCCATGAAACACAGGGGTCCTGGTCCTGGAGGCTCTGGTCTGTATCGGCATCTCCGAAGGCAATTCGTCAGCCGGCTGAAACCTAGGAGGTGGATGCCCGGTCGGCTGGAAAGTAGTGTTATACTGACGCGGAGTGATTGTAAGGTTCTTAGGCACAATGTGAAGGTTCTACAAGACATCAAACATGCCGTATTTTTAAAATTTACAAGTGCCAAACAACCCAAGCAAGGATCTTTACTAGAGAATTAGGGTTAGATACTTAAAGCAAACAACTTTACTACTAAGTGAGAGAGAGTACAAACTTTGTAGTCCGTTCCTTCACTTCATAAGATCCGAGTTGAGGTCCCTTCACTGCGATCATCATGCTCGCGGACTCTAGAGAGGCTCCATGAGGTGAATGAGGCATCCTTGCTTGTAGTCTTCACAATCCAAGATGATCTACCTTGAGGAATCACAAACCCAAGCTCTCACTTCACTAATGAGGTATTAGTGAAACAAACACCCTAATCTAAGTGGCTAGAATAGATGAGGATGATGAAGTAGGAATTTTGCTCTCTTTTATTTTCTTTATCTCACTTTAATTCATCATAAATCAAAAGGCTAGAAAGATTTTGTGAGGAGGAGGAAGAAGAAGATGAAGTGTGATGAATGAATTATTGTTGAGGTTAGAAATGCAACCAAGGTTAAGCATGATACGCTTAACTCTTGTAGAGAATAAACCATAGGCTAGGGTTAAAACGTTAGGTTAACAAATATCTAGCAAATATTTAAAGAGTGGTCAAAGTCAACATAACAAAATATCTTAACTTTAAACCACAATTTAGAATTAACTAAAAAGAAAATGTTAACCCTAATTTAAACCCTAGCATAGTTTAATCTCATAAACCCTAGTTGCATTTGTAACCTAGCATGCTACAATATTATATATCACATATATAATATTTAATGTAACAAAAGAAAATAATATAATTAACATATATCACATATATATCAATGTATCATCAAGTGAGAAAAAGAATCATTTAAGTGAGCTTATATTAGTTAATGCAATGTAATATATCACATATATAATTATAAATTAAATTATCAAATCAACACTTGATTTAATAACCCGGCTATATTACATATAACCGACTAATATAATATGTATCAGTTCATCGAATCAACACTTGATCCGATGACCCGGCTATATCACAAATACCCGGCCGATATCACATATCGCGAGAATTGAATACGGTGTCACATACACGTATTATTCTCGGTCCCGCACATATCACATATGTGCTCCTGCTCCGTTTTGCCTGAGCCAGGAAATCTCTGTGTAGGACTTTAAAGAATCGTTAATACGCCGGCAGTAGGTGATGATCATATCAAACACCCACAAGCTGCAAGCGGTTAGCTAAACTTAACAGCCACCCGGGTATTGAGCGATCAGAAAATCTACAAGAAAACCTGTACACACTCCTGTGAATCCAATCAGTAACACTCCCATACAGTCCGGTCTCTTCGTCTGATATGTCGCATATCCAGTCTAGGGGTGGTAAACGTCAGACCCCAGTAACCGATAAGTCGTATCGATGTGAGGCTCATAACAGGTCGAGAAACTACCGATAACACTTACCAGTAGATCTCCATATCAGCCCTAGCCAGAGACTTCCAGTTATAGCCAATCGAACACATCGCAACATTAACCCCCAATACCGGGAGAGACGAAACCCCTCCTATCGCTCATTTCCTCCATGTGATTCGGGACTGTACCCAAAAGCCACCGTTTTGCACGTTCTCATGAACGTGGTAAGGTGGAAATCAAAGCACAGTAGGAATCATACAAGACTCTATGACGATCTCGGGTCTACAGACTAACCTGTACCAGTGTCACCAGAGAACTGCTATCTGGAAATAGGTATAATACCATCTAGGAGTTCTCGGCGAGTCCGTTCAGTGTACCCTGTCTCCACTGAGCACCCGTACACCATCTTTGATGTCAAACACTGATGGATATGGGATCATCCATCACCCATCATATGGGTCAAGATGTGTATACGCTAGTCTACTCTAGAGTATCGATGCCCTGTCTCGATACACTCTCGACTAGGAACAGTTATAGGATGCACTCTTAGACTACCCTGTCCCCACTAGTATGATCTGCATCATAGTCCTAGTAGTCGAGTACATATCCTAAGGGCTTTATCAACATGTGAGAGCAAGACAGTAAACCAATACAAGTCAACATGTTTAGACAAAGTGAAACCAGATAGCATATTATCATATCGAGCAAGAAAGTCATCTCTATATATATCCAAGCATCCACTATAATATACATCATATGTACAACAATGGCCTCTAGGGCATATACATAACTAACAGTGATCTTGGAGGACACACACTGTACTCTCTCGTAACGATCCGGCCTAAACGCCGTGAAATTCCAATCTACGATGAATGTTCTCTACACATCATCAACCGGGTGTCCCTGCTCTGCCTCCATCGCCTGGATCAACCGATCTCTCTCAGCCGCCATCGCCACCAGTTTGTAGAGGAAATATATTACTACCATTCTAAAAGCTACACAATAATTATTCTGAAATAATTAAGAAGCCCGTATATGTAGAGTCTTACATATATCTCATGTGCCTCAATTGATGCAGGTGCACCGCCGTCCCATACAAATTGAGCCTGGTCGATTTCGATATGATCAAGGGACTCTCCACCGTGACTTTCTTCCTGCATATAACATTTAGAAAGTTCATAAATAAATTTCTAAGATAATTTTAAAGTATTAATTTCAAATACGATACTTACGTATTCGATGGCAACCTACTGGGAACTCTTGCTCCCACCCCTATAAATATCGTCCAGCTGAGCGCAAGATACTTTTCCTCGCTCGCTCTTCTCCTGCACTTATATCAAATATTGTTTACTGAGTTTCTATAAAATAGTAAAAAGGTATTGTCAAAGACATATCCTAAATTCTCCGGACAAGAAATGATCGACCAAGGCATGCCATTATTCGTCAGACCAATCTAGATCCGGCTTAATCGAATACATCTCATCCGGTGAAGCGCAGTTTTCATGCTTTCTAAAGATTTTGTTCTTATGGCCTCTCCAATTATTCTCCATATGACTACACATCTTATCATAAATTACGCGTTCATCGCAAACCCCCTTGATCCCTCTACGCCAACCCACCGGAACTCGAACCGAGCCTGTGAAATGGGATAATTCATCATTGTATGGGTGTTTTATAGTAATTTAGTAAATGTGTATGTATATATGTCTGTGTGTGTGTGTTTGTGATATACGCGTGTGTGTGCATGTGTGCAAATCAAAAAAAGTGCTGTATTGAATTGTATAACGAAATCTAACCATTATCAACCATATAGCGACTTGTTTCTTTAGCCCTAATGCTTCACTGTCCCAATCTAAGACATCCCACTCATCATCTTCGTCCTTCAACAAATGAGGCATGCGGTCCTCACTGTTCACTATCGACGACATCATTTTTTCACTTCTTTACTGGTTCATGTCACAACGTCCCCTGTGAACCCAAGGTATACAATCGGCTTGCCAGGAGCATGTGGAATTCTCCTTCATATATCACTGGCCCGTGTGGGTCCTCTCCCAGTCCGTTCCTTTTTCTGAGAGGATTGCCCTTCGTCCCTGGTAGAATGATTGGTCCTGCTATTTAAACCTGACATATCTAAAACAACTTCACGGAATATAGTTTAATATGTTAGATAAAAAATAATAGTGAAAATTATTTTTGAAAAAAATATCATACATGAGCAATAAATGGTGGTAATAATATGCAGGTAAAAAAAAGAAATGCTGAAATAATATAAATTAACTTGAAAATCCCTGTACATTAGAATTCGAAACTGTAGGAGATAATATGCGGAAATAATATGCGGAAAAAGATAAAATGTATGAAATAATATGCGGAAAGAAAGATGCAATAAATTGTAAGTTTTACATTACTTAAATTATGAGTATCATACAAGAGCGAGTTAATATATCAAGATATTTAAAGTCTTAATTAGACTTCTGGTTTTATAACCGCCGATGGCACATCAGAAACTATTTCCGGCTCTATGTCTGTTTTTGATAAACCGCTGTTGAATTCGATAGGAATAGAATCATCTTGTATAACTGGAATTGTAGAACAGCTAATCTCGCTTACATCACTTTCTCCCATGTTGTAATAGTCTCGTGGATTTGTCACAACAACAACATCCCACTGAGTATCGCTAGGGTCTGCGACATAAAAGCGTTGACGGGCTTAGCCGGCGAGAATATAAGGCTCCTCACAAAAAGCGAGTTTCGATGAATTGAATAAAAGTAGGCCATTTTCAACTTTGAACCCAATATGTTCATGATAGATATCGTACCACAGACACTTGAACATGACAGCCATCGGTTCATGATAACGCACCCAAATTATTTTTTTAAGCATCCCGTAATAGTCCAATTTTCCCGTGGTTGGATTTGAATCTCTAAAATATGAATATCCAGTAATGGTGGATGTGACAAAGACGCCGCAATTCTAAAACTTTTATTTTAATCTCTTTTTCTGGTGTGAAATCTAAACCCGTTAACAACGTAACCGGAGAGTTACTCAGCTTGTTCATCTGAACTATACGCTAGCGCTTTTATATTTTCTGAAACATGTCTATCATTGGGATTTCTTTCAATCTATTAGGGTAAAATGGATTAAGTTATGTGTGTGTATCAACACGAGTTGTAATTTAGTATTTATATTTAAAACTTACACGTGCTTTCAACCAAGCGGGATAGCGTTTAGTAGATAGACGGTATTGAGCATTCCCAACGCTGTATATATCACAAATAAACATTTAATTTTGACTTGAAAATATTCTATAATTATGTTAAGAAAAAAGTAATAAATACTTACCCGATAAAACTGTTCACATCTGAACAGTTAAATAAAACGTAATGGTGAATCATGCCAAGCTGCTCAGATACAGTGTGACCCGACTTTACTTTACCCAGTTCCTTTTCTTGGGCCCGGAAGATAGATATTACAGGTCTATTGTCAACCGTGTCCTCATTACGTCTCGGCCTATTAAATGCATTCTCAACACCCTCTAAATATACAGAACATAACGTCATACATTCCTCCGCGAGAAACCTTTCAGCGATTGACCTTTCAGGCCGACTCCTATTACGGATGTACCATTTTATTTTGTACATGAACCTGACGGAAGCAAATAAATTTAATTCTTTTTATTATAAATATTCGATTTATTATGAACAGTAAAGAGTTATTATATAAGTTTTACCTCTCGAACGAATACATCCACCGATAATTCACGGGACCACCTAAACGTGCCTCTTAAGCAAGGTGAACCGTGAGATGCAACATTACGGTGAAAATAGAAGGCGGAAACATCTCCATTCTACAAAATATGCGAGGTATTTTATTCTCCAAGGTTCTAAAATCGTTTGCCGAGTAATGTTTGGAGCATAATACTCTGAAGAAATGACACAAATCAATCACAACTGATACAACGTCGTTATCTGGTAATGCCCTAACAGCAATGGAAAGCAATTGCTGCATGATCACATGACAGTCGTGACTTTTCAGGCCGACGAGAGTTTTTTTCTTCAAGTTTACGCATTTACTAATGTCCGCAGAATATGCATTTGGTATACTTACTTGTTTAAGTACCTTAAGAAAACTCAGCTTCTCATTTTCGGATATTGTGTGCTTTGCTGGTGGAATAGCCCATTTTCCATTCTCTTTCGGAGTTGGATGCAATTCTGGCCACAAATTCTTTGTAGCAAACCATTGTCGTATCGCTAATGTATCTCTGTTGAATTTGGTATTCAACAGGGTACCCAGAAAGAGCTCACAAACATTCTTCTCGATGTGCATGACGCCCAAGTTATGGCGAAGATTAAGATAACGCTAATACGGTAAATCATAAAATATAGATCTCTTTCTCTAGTTATTTGATATCTCATTCGGAATAGTATGCTTATGTTTCTTACCAAAAACAACATTGATGTTCTCTACGTCCACAAACGCCTTTATCCCATTTGGCTCAGGAGGAGGGGGCTGATTCTCTTGCTCAACATTGAACTTGATTTCATTACGTCGATAAGGATGATCAACTTCTAGCTAATGACAATATCCAGTGTAACAGAAAATTCGATTTACTGGCGTTTCACAGATGGTGTTCTCTTGACAATACGGGCAAGCACGATAACCTTTCGTACTCCATCCCGACAACATGGCATATGCCGGGAAATCGTTTATTGTCCAAAGTAACGCCGCGCGCAGTGTGAATCTCTCCTTTCTGTGGACATCATAAGTAACGATGTCGGTCTCTCACAGCTCATTCAACTTATCGATCAACGGTTTCAAATAAACATCGATATCAATACCAGGTGTGTTTCTTCCAGGGATCAACAGAGGCATTTGGATGTAAGACTGTTTCATACTCATCTAAGGCGGGAGGTTATAAACTATTAGTGTAACGGGCCATACACTACGAGATGTACTCCTTTAAACGGTTCCAATCCATCAGCCGATAATCCAAGTCTCACATTACGAGCTTCTATAGCGAACGCGGGAAATTGAGCGTCAAATTTTGCCATTCTTCACCATCAGCGGTATGCTGTAAGACTCCATCCTTCCTGCTACCATCTACATGCCATGTCATATGTTCGATGGTTTGAGACGACAGAAATAATCTTTGTAGTCTTTTCTTAATAGAAAAAAGCGCAACATCTTCACATGAATTTTCGGAATTGACTTCTCATCCCCCGACGACCTTTTAGGTAATATTCATCTCAATTCCTTACAAGTTCTACACTTATTTAAGTTTCCTGTCATCATCTGTAGTAAATAACATGCAGTCGTTTGGACATGCATCGATTTTTTGTTAACTGAAACCGATGTCGGCAATAATTTTTTTCATCTCTTGAAAATTTGCAGGGAGATCGGAATTCGGGTAAGCCTCCTTCTCTATATTTAGAAAGTCATCGACCGACTTGTTGCTCCATAAACTTTTGCATTTAAGATGAAACATGCGAACCATCCAATTCAACTTCGTCATTGTCACACGCTCGTAAAAAGGTTTCTTAGCATCCTCAATATACTTAAAAAAACTAGCAGATTCGGAATCTGGATCCGCATCATCCGTAGGGGTATCATCGTTCATGATATCATATAACTCGTCTATAATATCATTTAAACCGGTGGTTGATGGGGTTCTCATAGGTGGCGGTAACAGACGATGTGCACCGATTGTATAGTCCATAACCTCTCCATGCAAGTGCCAAATGGTGTAACTTTCACGGAATCCGTTAGCAAGTATATGTGGTTGAACCGCCCCTCGACTATCACTTCTACCATTACAACATTTTCTACAGGGACATGGGATCCGATTACCACCCACTCTTGACAAGAATTGCATAAATTCTTCTACACCGATTTTAAATTCAGAGCCAAATTTGTTCTTATTTATCCAAGTCTTATCCATTCTTGTCCGATACGTAAAACTTAATACAATTCACAATTAATTATTATATCATAACAAACATTTTAAAATCATACACGATATTAACAATTCTAACCCGCAGTGAGAAAGTTAAGAACGAGATGGTTGTAAACAAAGAAGATAATGACAAAAGTGTCTCGGAAATACATTTGAGTGATTTATCATGGGTGGTAATAATATTAACGGTTCTATCTTGGATGTCAATGGGTAAAGGCTATCGGGGGTAAGGTTTTTATCCCATTAAGAATGTATAACGCATACACCTTCTAGACTTATACTTTCATTCGCTTCGAGAAAATTTCGACAGGACCTCCCCGCTGTTCTACGAGTATACTGCAATAGAAGAGATAAATATCTCAATACTATCAGTATTGAGATGATCATCTCAACTGTATTTATACACGAAGAACAAGCGGAAAGGTACTGACGAAAGTCATCTCGAAACGAATGAAAAGCATAAGTATGCAGAGAAGTGTATACATTATACATTCTTAACTTGTCCAAAACGGGAAAAATCTATCGGTTATAGTACGACTAGTATTCTCATTGCATAAACTACGAGATGGTTGTCAACGAAGAACGATTAACGTCCGAGATTGACAACGCACGCGTAGTTTTATATTACGAAAATAACCGTAGGCATATAACTGATAGACAGGTTCTAAGTCGCGATATTTTTTCAATATGAGATACTCGATGACGATATGTATCAGTTTACTTCTTTTCATCATCGAGTATAATGCACTTAATTAGATTGTTTTTGACGGTTATCGTTTCAGTATCGTCGTTTATTTAACTATTTTGTTTAAGATTTTGGAATTTTCAGTTTGAATGGTAAGTTCTCAAACAATCAATATTATTAACGAAGCATCCACATTCATTAAAATAAACATACATCCATACAACGAAAATTACATAAAGGTAAGTCTCATACTCTCTCTCTCACACACACACAAGCACATGTTTTTAGGCTAACTTTAGTATGTATATAGCTAATTGGTTTATGACATGTAAAGTATCTATGTTTTCGGTTTAATTAATATTTAATTAGTGACTTAATCTAGGTATGGTGAGTTAGGCTAATTTTAGCACTTAAGAATTAAAAATGATAAAATTGTGTACCGGAAACTGGCGTATATAGAATGCAAAAAAAAAAAAAAACAGGAGCAATCACACCGACATCAACCCTACAATCACACAAATTTTTAATTACATATGCTATACATCTCTCTCTCTCTCTCTCTCTCTCTCTATATATATATATATATATATATATATATATATATATATATATATATATATATATATATATATAAAATTATAATTAACTAAAATTAGCAACCTAACCCAAACCCTAAACCTAAAATTAACCCTAATTAGATTAACCTTAAAATGCCCACACACACATACACACACACAAACAAGCGCGCATGCGCATGCGCAACTATAAATTATCTTAAAATTAACCCTAATCCTAAAATTACTCCTAATCCTAAATAAAAATAACCCTGACACTAACCATAAAATTAATTAAAATTAACAAATTATTAATCCTAACCTTAACCCCAACCCTAAAATTAATCCTAACCCTAACTCTAACCCTATAATTAATCCATCCCCTAAACCTAAAATTGATGCTAACCCTAAAATTAATCCAAACACTAATCATAAAATTATTTAATTTTATCAAAAATCCAACAAATTAACTAAATTAATATAACTACTCACGAATTTTGACGTTGGAGACGGTAGAGCGGAGGCCGGGGCTGAAAGAGGAGGGGGCTGGAGGCGAAGTTGTGGTGGAGGAGGAGGATCAGGGGTCAGCTCGGATGGGTGGAGGCGTCGGAGGTAGAGGGATCGGAAGAAGTCGTCGGAGGTAGATGACTCAGATGGTGTACGGAGATCGGAGGTGCTCTGAGTAGAGGATGCTTGAAGGTGGGGGGACCGGATCTGAGACGTGCGTGCACGGGTTGACGAGGCAGGGAAAAAATTTGGAAGGGGAGGGCAAATTATTTGGGAGGAAAAAAATTATATTTGTTAAAGTTGGGAGGGTCACAGGTTATTCTGTGACTTCGGTCCACAAATTTTTTCGACGAGATATATACGTCGAAATAATTATTGGCCGAAGTCAACAAAATTTCAACCGTTTGTCTCTTACACTACTATAATAAGGGGTTGCCCCTACGGATTTATCCGTAGGGGCAAACTACTGCCCCTACGAATACCACTGCCCCTACGGATATAGTCGTAGGGACATAAAATTCCCCCGTAGGTGCAAAAGCCGCAGGTGTAAGTATTCGTCCTGAACATACGCCTACGGAGTAATAATTGCCCCTACGCCTTAATCCGTAGGGACATTTATCCCTACGAATTAATCCGTAGGACGCGATAAATATTTTAATTTATTGGTTTATAAAAAAAATACTTGCCCCTACGGATTTATTCGTAGAGCCTGATTTTTGCCCCTATGGATAAATCCGTAGGTCCAGATAAATGCCCTTACGATTAAATTCGTATGGGCAAATTTTAACCCTGTTACTGAGTTCATAGGGGCAAAATATCAGGTATCCTGATATTTTGCCCCTACGGCTAACTGTGTAAAAACAAACATTGGACCTACGGATTAATCCATAGGTGCAACAGATGGCCCTACGGATTAATCCATATTGGGGTCAAAATTACACCCCAGTTGACCAAGTCAAAACACAGGGTCAACCCCAAGCCAAGTGGGCTCAAGCCCAGGCCAAAGGGACCAGTCCTATGACAAAAGAAATAAAGCCATAAATTGGTTTAATGTAATTCTTTATATATATATATATATATATATATATATATATATATATAAATGTATGTAAAATAAGCAAAAAGCCAAAATTTTGTAAACCACATAGCTTATGTGCAAAAAGAGATAAGCACATAAGGCATGGGGTGGCATAAGTGCCATTTGGAAAAGCCCAAAGGGCTAAATATAAAGTATGTAGCCAATAAAGGCAACATATTGAAAAAATCAATAAAAAACTCTCTCTCACTCTCATAAAAAAATAGGGTTTGTACCTCCTCTTCCTTCCTAAGGGTTCTATACCTTCTTCTTTTCTTTTGAATTAAATCAAGAGTTTAACCATTTCTTTTTAAAAATAAATAGTTTTTCACCATAAAACCCTTGAAGGGGAGCTCGAATCTGCCATCAAATCCCTAAAAGGGGAGATTTTAAGTCTCACCTCCCCTTTTCCCCCCAAGATCCAGCCAACAGAGAGGAAGAAATAGTATACCCATCTCCATAAATCCCATTCCAAGATTATCGGAGGCTCAAAAGAATATCCAAAGATTTCTAAGAGTTTACTCCATTCAAGATCTGTTGGAGTTTAACTCCATAAATCAACCCCCTTTTTAGGAGTTTAACTCCAAATCTATACATAATCCATGTTAGGAGTTCAACTCAAAAGCCCCCTTAGGAGTTCAACTCCTAATCCAGGGGCTAAGCCCCTTTTCCCGCTGGTGTTTCCAGCGGTCGCATGCAGGGCATGTGACCCGCGGGCGCTAAGCGCCTATGTGTGCCTTACGTAACCCGCGGACGCTCAATGCCCAGCGGTCACGTGCAGCTCACGTGACCCGCTGGTGCCCAGCGGTCGCGTGCTGCGCACATGACCCGCGGGCGCCCAGCACCCACGCGCCTGGCACGTGACCCGCGGACGCCAAGTGCCCACGCGCCAGGAATGTGACCCACGGGCGCCCAGCACCCGCGTGCCATACACGCATCTTTAAGACACTCCTCACCTCTCATTTTCAGTGCAGTCCACACCAGAAACACGTCCCCCGTTAGGAATTTTTTTTAACGGAGCGCTGCCCCACACCCCGCAAGAAGGCTGCTAGCCCCTTGACCCCAAGCCCGCTATCCGAGTAGCGGGACCCCCGTAAACTCTGCAAGGCCCCCGATATATCCAAAACACAACACACAAACTGCACACTGAGTTCGCATGACTAGTTGACCCGTCAATCGAAGGTTCCCTCACTCCAAAAGTGAGGGGTAATTAACGGCAGCTTAGTCCGCGGCTGCCGGAAATTCGGATCCCCACAATCAATAAACCCCCGCCTACCTTAGGCAGGGGGAATCTGTAGTATGCCTGAAAAGCGACGCGTATTTCCATCTTAATGGGGTGACAAAAACACCCTATAGATTCTAGCATGCCCGGTAGGACTTTTCTCTCCTCCCATATCTCGGGTCATGCGTTCATGCGAACTCATTTAACATATATACCGACATTTGTACTAAAGTAATGTTCCTTTCATGCAGCAATCAACTTTCAACGACGATGTCTCCCTTGATGAATTCAGCTACCAACGCGACCCCAATCTCATACGTGGTCAAGATCAATGCTCGTGTGGTTCTCCCTGTCAGTCTCAGTCGGCAATAGGAGGATCCACCCCGTCAATTTCGTTCAGTCGCCGTCTACCCTGATGGAAGCGATCATCTGGTGGAGGTCCCGACAAACCAAGCGGCCAAACCGACCTCAAGGGGCAAGAGGTCGAACGTCGTGGTCGTCAGAGCATCCCACCCCAAATGCAAATCGGTATTCGAACGACCCTCCACTGTTCCAACTGGGGGCAAGGCTGTCAACACCAATGGGGCCACAAAGCAGCTCCATCAAGCTCAGATGTTGCCCATAACAATCGCGTGAGTAGGCATCTTCTCTGGGCACTCTGCCAATCGGTTTACGGTGTCTTCCCGAAGAGCCGAAGTCTGCCAAGTGCTTAAAACAGAAAATTTAAGGCAGAAGCGGCTCAGGTATCGAGCCAACAAGAGGGCCAGGACTCCGGCCAAGTGGAATCTTGTGAGATTCCAAGAGCAGAGTCATCCTGCGATGACGGCTGAGTCGACCATAAAAGTTAGCAATTCTTTCGAACCTCTGAAGTGGGTTCAGAAAAACGCCATAACCGCCAGAATTAAGAAGACGGCAGTCCGAACGATGTTGCAAAGAGACGTGTCCCAGCCCCGTCAGAGAAAGCATGACACCATCTCTTCAAGTGTCTATCAGGCGCTCTGTTCCGCTTGAAAGAAGTAGGGCAAACCCAGAAAAGAAGCGCCAGCACTATTCAAAAACCCGGTCAGGCCAGCCGCTTTCAGTCGATTTCCCGTTGCCGAAACAGGAAGGCCACGACAGCGATCCGTGAAATCAGCTACTGGTAATAAAAGGATATTGGGATATGTTATCCATAAGGTCTATATGGACGGCGCGCGTCCCAGCGACAACTTGCGCAACAAAAGCAAGGATGGGGCCACCACATCCCAAGACCAATCTGGCTTGAATGTGGTTGCCGCTTCCCAAGATCAGCCGCCTCTATTGGATGAGGAAAACACTCTCGATTAGGCCGATAGGCAGATAGACCCCTCGGTCTATGTAGAGTCAAGCTTGGACAGCGAGGAAGAGCCGACTTTCCGTCCCAGAACCGCAGAGCAAGAGCTGCTTCAAGAGCTTCGAAAACAGCTCAGGAGCAAAGATAAAGAAATTGCCAAGCTTTACTCCAAAATAGACGACCTGATGAATATTGTGATGCAGCTCACGGCTCAAATTGCTCAAGCGCCTTCCAATCAGGCACATGTCTCTACTCATGAGCCGGGTGATGGCAACCCGAAGCAACCGATGCATATCCCCTTGGGTCCAAGATTGGGTGAGCCGCACGAAATCCAGCCACATTCCGCTTCTGGGGACGCCTTGGCCCCAGATAGCAATATCCCGCTAATATAAGATCGGATAATGGATTTGGTCATTAGCAAGGTTAGAACATTGGTAGCTGAAGCCGAAGCTCAGAAAGAAAGCGGCAGTAGTGGGCGGCCGTATCCCGCACAGTACGATCTGATCGAGTTCCCTAGCGGCTATGTCATTCCTAAGTTCGGAAGATTCGACGGGACAGGAAATGCAAATCAGCACATCGCCCACTTTAAAGAATCGTGCAGAAACACAAGGGGCAATGGCGCGCTCCTTCTTTGTCAGTTTTCAACAGCCTGACCGGTGTCGCTTTCAACTGGTACGCGAGTATACCAGACGGGTCCGTCATTACCTTTGCCCAAATGGAGTCTCTGTTTCGGCAAAGGTTCATGAGTGTCAGTGATAAAATCTACATTGCTGACCTTGTGGGGACCAAGCCGGGGAAGAATGAAAGTAACACCGACTTTATCGTCCGATGGCGTAATCTCACGGTCAAGTGCGAACCGCCACTGGAGCAGGACCAGTCCGTCAGCCTTCTCATTGGGAACCTCAGCAATTGGATGGTCCCATTCTTGTGTACAGCATGCCTCAAGACGTTTCAGGAGTTAACCAAGAAAGTCCAAATGCTGGAACGCTCGAAGCAAGAGTCTACCCCAGACTCTCCGAGAGACAAGACTTGGAAAAGCAAGAGGGACAACAACCGTAGAAGCGGGAATTCCAGCAGTACCAACGTCTTCAATGCATCTGACAATGAAGATAAGCGAAAGGCAGGCGATTCCTAAACCAACCGGTCTCGGAAGCCATTGCTGGGAGGAGAAGGGCCTTCCCTAGAGGAGAAAAAGAAAAAGGATTACTATTTCAGAAGGGACAAGGTCCGCAAGATATTCAAAGATGCGTTAAACAATGGTCTACAATTTCCGGAGTCAAAGAGACCCCACGAAGCAAAACTGACCGACAATTTCCTGTATTGCCCGTACCACCGAGTATTAAGCCATACGATCAAGGATTGCTATTTCTTCAAAGACTTGGTCGAGAAGCAGTAGAAGCCTAGAGAGATCGAGCTGTCTAAGAGTGTGTTGGTGAACAATCAAGTTGCATCCACCAACTTTTTACAAACAGAAGCTGAAGCCTTCTGGGAGCAGACAGCTGAACCCGCTGCCCTGAGAAACGAAACTGACTCACCGCAGCTTTCGTGGACTACGCACATATCTAATAAGATGAAGAAGATGCTAGAGTTACTTCGGAAAGAGCCCAGAACGGAATGGGAAGGGCAGAAGAAGCCCACCATTCCAGCTGCCAATTCGGCTCAATCAGGCACAAAATCCAAAAAGCTCAAGAAGAAGAAAATTGCAGCTCGACGCGAAAAGGAGTCTGCAGGGAGATCGATCATTCAAAAATATATCGATTCTCTCGAAGACTATGAACAAAAGGAAAAGACTTTAATTCAATTGAAGGAGTTCTTTCCTGTAGAAGTGGCTGAGATTCTGGAGGAGCTAGAAGAAGACTCCAATGAAGAGATCCCTAGAGTAACCTGCTACGTTGTCCACCTTGGTAGCGACTCTGAGGAAGAGCTGTGTTTTCCTGAAAAGAATGAGGAGCTTGCAACAAAGTCTAACCAAATCTAGCTTAGAAGCGGCATGGCTCTACCGCCAAATCAGGGCAACGCCCCAGAAGGGAAGGAAAAACAAGTCGCTAATGAAGAAGATGGCAGAGAATTTGCTCATGAAGATTCGAGTCCTTCCCCAGTGGACTATAATGTCTTGTCTCATCTCTGAAAGCTTCCGTCTATCTTAAGCATCTATGATGCTCTGGTCCTGTCCAAGGATCTCAGAGATATTCTCATTCATGCTCTACAAAACCCCGAGCGGTACCAGGATCGCTTTGCGGAAATTAATATGAAAGAAGCCCAATACAACCTGCATACCGCCGCAGTTACATTTAAGGACGAAGACCTGCTACTGAGAACAGTTGAGCATAACAGTCCGCTTTACATGACAGGGTACAGCGACGGAGATCGGATTAATCGCATATTGATTGATCAGGGATCCTCAGTGAACATCATGAACTTGCGGACTCTGAAGAGTTTGTCAATGGACGTCCGACACCTGTCAAGGCAAAGGATTGTCATTCAAGGCTTCAATCAAAACTTCCAGCAAATTCTGGGGTCTATAGCTCTGCCAATCAAATTTGGGGATCTGCAAACCGAAGCTAAGATATGCGTGATCGACGCTGACACGTCTTATAAAATTCTCTTGGGATAGCCGTGGCTCCACGATTACGGCGGCGTTCCGTTAACTCTCCATCAGTGCATGAAATATACCAAAAATGGAGAAGAAAGACGCATTGATGGGGACATCCAGCCGTTCGATGTGCATGAAGTCCGATATGAAGATTCTCGATACTTTGTGAATCTCTAAAGTGCTGAGCCACAGCTGACCAAAGATAGAACAGTCCCGAAACTCAAAGGCAAATCTGGGCCGGCTGTCACTTTCAAAATAAAAAACCCCCAAGTGCGTCTGCATTTCGGCAGTGACACTGATGAGTCCGACACTGGAAGTCCGTCCTTCCATAAAACCCGTCCTTACTTCGGTAGCGATATGGACGAGTCTGATACTGAAGGCCCATCCGGCAGCAAAATTCGCCATCATTTAGGTAGTGACACTGGAGAATCAGAAGAAGAGGATCCGTCTTGCAACAACTATGCAGATTGGGCCCTCATGCAAAAAGCGAAGCTAAGAGAAACCTTCAAGACTACTGAAGGGTCCCTAGCTGTCACAAGGGTGCCGGAGCAGATGTGCAAGGAGTTAGATGCATTGTCAGTCTCCACCGTGGACCAGCTTAAAACTTTCTATGTTCCCGGAAGGAAAGTGGACATAAGGGCATCCTATTTTATGGGTCAAATTCTATCGCGCACCCGGACGATTTTTCTGTGACATGCCTTCCTTACGATAGAGGCATAAGGGTCGTCCTCAATCCCAGATATTATGCGCCTGAGATGCGGGAATAGTTTAATAAGTGTGGGTGTCGGCTATATCAAACGGACTCTGAAGCAAAGTTTTATGAAGGGATATAGCATCCGCCTCAGGTCCGAGCACTCATCGATGGACGAATCCCAGATAGACGGGGCATAGGTTTTATTTAGCCTAATGCCAAAGCATGCTATATGATCCATATTGGTGAAGCTGGCGAAGAGTCAAATGATGAAGACGAGTTAGACGAGCCAGAAGAAGCCCCTCAAGAGCTCGAAGATGGCGGACAAGCAACCTTCTATGAGCTAACCAAGATTGATTTGGGAACGTCTGATAATCTAAGGCCGACCTACATCAGCTCACTCTTGTCAGAGGAAATGAAAGAGCAGAAAATTGTCCTGCTGCATGAGTTCGCCGACTGTTTCGCGTGGACGTACAAAGAAATTCCTGGCCTTTCCCCTGAAGTGGTCATGCATAAGCTGGCTATATCTCCTGATGCTAAGCCAGTCAAACAAGCTCCTCGAAGAATGAGAAGGGAACCAGAAGAAAAGGTCATCGAGGAAACCAAGAAACTCGTCGATGCCGGCTTCATCAGGGAAGAGAAATACGCAGACTGGATCGCATGCATTGTCCCGGTAAAGAAGAAAAATGGGCAGATCCGGGTTTGTGTCGATTTCAGGGACCTTAACAAGGCATGCCCTTGAAGAGAGGGCCGAGGGCTATTTCTTCATCAGAATCGCTCCCGAAGGTAAGAACTTGAGATTTCCCTTTTGTCAAAATGGCATCAACCATATGACAGTTACCGGCTGTTCCTTTACGCTCATCTGTCGTGCTTCTCTATTCCCGATGGGCTTTATGCTTCATTCGATTGAAGTGTTTTCGGTGGGCAACGTATGCCTGCCACCACTTCTTGAAGGAATTGCACTCTTCGGTAGGGTGTATGACCCTCCAATGGTATAAGCAGTATTTCGGATGTACATCCGCTTCGTCAAGGAACGCACTCCCGGGAGTATTTTCTTTAAAAGGTGGCAGCTTCATTCCTATTGATAGGGCTTTGGCGAACCGTTTCCCCGTCTTAAACTTTCTTTTGTCTGCCGCGGGTGTGCTTCGATCCAGTTTGAGTATTTTGTGACTCTTCCTTACCGCAGCTTCTTCATCCTGACGCCGATACATGGCTTTTTCGTATATGGCCGTTTCACATTCTCGATCGGCTCCGCTCTTTTGAAAGGCTTCGTTTAGCAGCCTGTTAATCAAGTCGTCTGACGGCTCCAGGGATTTTGACGCTGGTCCTGACCCTAGCTTCTTTACGTTATTTTCTAACGCTGAGGGAGCTTCGTTGCCATTCACTGACGAATGAGAGATCATGTGGAAACTTGCCACATAATCCTCGGGTTCTTCTGACGAGTTTTTTCCCTCGTCAATGTCACTGTTTCTGGTCTCAAGTATGTGGTTGAGAAACTCTTCTAGAGTGATTGGGGTTCGCACCTTCTGGTTGTACTCTTCCAGCGTGTCAATGTACTTTTGCAGGTCCGTGCGCTTGTCGTCAGGCTGCACGGGCTTCTTGGTCTTCTTCTTTCCCTTCGAATACTTTGAAAACTTGACCTGGGTGTTTTTCCCATTGTTACCGGCGTTCGGTGCCAAGTGCGGTTTAAGCATCCCCTCAATAATCTCGGGCTCCAGCGGGCTTTTCCATCTGATCGCCGGGCATGCTTGAAGATCCTTCGGTATTCTTCTAGTTTTAGCCGATGGGACAATTTCCCACGGAGCTTCTTCTATAAATGAGCATGATGCCCCCGGCATGCCCACCTTTTTAGGAGTGTACTGCTGTGGCGGGTTTACCTTCCAGTTTTCGGACAGCACGAACTTTCCTAGTTGGTACTGGTCCTCAACCCAGTTTTTGAAGACGTGGCAATCTTCAATTGGGTGGCTCATTACTCTGTGGTAGGGGCAGTAGTTGGGACTGTTGACATCGCTAAGCTGCAGTGGGCATCTCAGATCCGGTAGAGTGATGAGCCTGTTGCACACTGCCAGTTCGAACAGTCTCTTCGTTTTATCCCGGGGAAATGAGTAAGGATGTCTCAACTTCTCTTCGAGGGATCGTAGTTTGTTTCTTTGGCAAGCAACCGGTTTTGAGTCACTCGATTGTTGTTGAGCGTTGGCAAAGATGGTCGCTTTCCCTTTGCCCTTTTCATTCCAGGGATCTGTTTTTGAAGAGGACGCCTATGGCCCATCTGGTCCATTTGGGTCAACTTGTCGATCAAGGCCTGGAAGGAGGTCGGCTTGAAGAACATCATAAATTGCGATAAAGTCGCCTGAGGATCAATGGTCCCTACGAACATACCCACGACAGGAGCTTCTTCTATGCGTTGTTCGCATTTTGACCATAGGTTCCACCACTGAATTGTGTATTAAACCCAGGTTTCTCCCGGCTGCACCCTGGCATTGATTAATGCGGTGATCGGGGTGCGCTCGCTTGCGCTTGCGAAACGTTGCATGAACAGTAACTCCATTTCTGTAAATGTTTTGATGGAGTCATTCGGAAGCTCCAAGTACCATTCAAATGTTGTCTCCGCCAAGCTGCCGACGAACTGGCGAAGCAACAGTTTGTCGTCGCCTCCAGTATTGTCGCATAGAGCTCTGAACTGAGCGACGTGCTGATGGGGATTGCATGTCCCCTTATACACGTGGAATTTAGGGATCGTATATCCCGGCAGGTACTTGATTTGATCGTACTAGCCTGGATAAGGTCGCCCAGTTCTGACGACTTTGCCAGCCGCTTCGCTTGCCTGATGAGCTCGTATTTGTTGAGCTATGTAGTCGTCAAGGGCAGCCTTGGAGATCATTTCTTCCTGGGCTGCTGAGACAGCCGGAGGAGGGTTTGACGTTTCCCCTCTGTCGTCTTCAAAGATTATCGGAGGTTCCGGCTGGATCATCATCCCAACCATGTCTTGGAACAAAAGCGCCATCTACTTTATATTAGCAGCATATTTCGCGGCCTCCTTATCCTTCCTTTCTAGCATCCTCCGTAGAAACTCGATATCGGTCTCTTATTCCTGGCGCTGCTCAGATGTTGATTCCAGGCTTTCTTTCTGCCTGGTGAGTGCTGACATTTTTATCAGCATTTCTTGGAGCTTTTGTTGCTGCTCCTGAGCTTTTGTCAACTACCGAGTGAGTGGTCGATGACCCACAGAAGCACGGCTTTCCTCTTTCTCGGAAACTATGTACACCGTGTGTACTACCATGCCCCCAGACTTGGGACGTTTGGGTCCACTGCCTTTGAAATTTACCACAGGCATGGGGATCTTCTCCGGCCTTCTCCTCTTATGGGAGGTCGAAGTTGAGGGGGCCATTGCAGCAGGCACCCATGCAGACGATACTTTCCATGGTATGATGGAAGGATGGTCCTCCTCTTGCCGAGCATTCATTTTCTTCAGCTGGTGAGAGTTCTTTGTCAATTACAGAGCCTTGGACTTTCCGCCAAACCCTGTGGATTTTGGAGGACAGCCGCCGAGGGGGCCGCTCCGGCTTCACCTGTCCATGTTTTCAGCAGACGGAGGAGATTTCTTCAATATGGCGGTTGGAGAGTTCTTGCGCACCCTCCTGAGCAGCTCGAAGCTGTTCCCAGTTGAACAGCAGCGTCAATTTCCACCATTGGAGCTGGTGGGGTAAGTCCAGAGAGGGAACTGCCCCCAGCCTTCCTTACTCGGTACCAGTGGCGACGTCGAGCATGTCGTGCAGACGGAACCAACTCTGTCATGGGAGCGGCTTCGTCATGCCCCCCGCATTGATGAGAGGCCGCCGCTGGTGTCAGCCTATTGAAGACTGACGTTCGTTGAGAGGGGACGGTCAATCTTGCAAAGGCCGATCTTTTGATAAGGGAAGCAGTCTTGGTGACTTCGCCGGAAGCAGGAGTTGGAATGGACAATCTTGCGAAGACCGATCCTTTAGCAGGAGAAGCCCCTTTGACAGCTTCATCTGCCAGAACTGGAATGGCTATCCGCTTCGGCATAACTCCTTCAGGTGTTGCAAGCCTCTTTGCAGGCCCACTGGAGCTTTGGCTCAGTCTGTTAAAAACTGAGGTAGAAGACTTGGATGACCCGTTGAGAGATGCCGTGGTGACTGCAAGTCGATCGAAGACTGACTTCTTCAGAGCCTCCTGTGATGGCATTGGGGCGCCAAAGCTTGCTGGGGGAAGCATAGTCTCGAAGAACAATCCAGTGGTGACTTGAGTCACCTGCCCTACCGGCATAGAAAAGATGGAGGCCGCATTGGGCCTATATGCCACTTCTCTAGCTGAGGCGGAGCGGGAGTTGCCGTTGCAGGTGCAGTTGGAAGCCTTTGATTTCTCTTCTCTTCTGCATAGGAGCAAGACACCAAATCTTAGTATCTTGAAGTCAGGGGCAACCATATTAAACCACGATTTGTTCGCGAACACGACACACGAAGTGTGGAGTGGAAAGAGGAAAAGGTCCCACCGAGCGTGCCAGAATCTGTTCACCGCCGAAAACGGAGACGGGTCCGGGATGGATCGTCTTGCCTGAATTTGGGGGCAGATGCTATTTAGATTTATCCGTCCACCTCTCCGAAGATGCCAAGTTGATTTATGGCACCGTGTATCGGAGGTTTGGATAGATGCAGACGTTGTAGCAGATTTCTTCAGATTCCCCCTCGTTGTGAGGGGTTTTTGATATTGGGGACGCTCTTCCCTGGGGACGCAAGCCCCTGCAGTTAATTACGTTATCACCTTGCGGTAACCACTTTCTCCTGCTCCAGAAGGTCACTTCGTGTCATGTTTGTTTGTTTTATTTTTTGTTGCCTATGGATTGTATATAGAGACTAATTTATGTTGTCGCCCGTAGGGCGTGGATTAGTCCAAATCCGTATATCTTAGATTTGGGTTTGGGTTGATTTAAGGATCATTAATCTCGTTTGAGATTAAGATCAACTTAAATGTTTGATAAGGATACTTTAGTCTAATTTGAGACTAAGATCTACTCAACAGGATTTTGGGATCATTCAGATCCAACAAAAGAGCATTTGGGCTCTATTGTTTTAGTTTAAGGACATTTTCGGTCCATAACTAGTTTAAGGACGTTGCGGTCCGTTGGGATGTGCTAATCTATTTGGGAGTGCACCAAAGAGTTGTTGGTTGTCGGGACCCTCCACCTCTCTGAAGAAATTAAAGAATTACAACGACATGTATTAGAGGTGCGGAGAGATGTACCCTTGAACCAAATTTGAGATTGAGGGGAGAGATCATGGTGGACCATCTATGAATCATTAGTCATTTTTGGGAGACTAAGATTAACTTGGGAGATGTGTGATGGATATCATTCTGGTCAATTAGATTGGGAAGTCATGAGCATAGAGGCTCGGTCTATTTGGAGATCTAAAATATTTTAATCTCAGGAAGACTTAGCCAATTTGAGGCTGAAGTTGGCTTCTTATAGTGTTAAACACTAATATATACTTGGTGCTCATGTGCTCCCATGTGAGACTCTTGAGCAGTGTTAAACACTAAAATTTGGGACGCTCACGTGTGGCACGTGAGGCACCTGAAAGTTGGTGATGTTCCCTTGGGTTCAAATCCCCGTCTATATATACAAGTGTTGAACACTTAATTCCTGTGGCCTTCACGTATGAGCACGTGAGGCGCTCCAAAGTTGGGCACTGCCTCTTTGGATTTATTCCCTTTTCCTTTTATAAGTGCTAAGCACTTAGCTCATACAGTGCTCACGTGTGGACACGTGAGGTGCTCAAAATGTGAGCGTTGTCTTTGGAATTTTCCCTTTTTCGATATAAGTGTTGAGCAACTGTTTGGGGGTCACGTGGGAACACGTGAGGCGCCCTAAAATGGAAACTGTCTTTGTGTTTATTCCCTTTTTCATGTAATTGCTGAGCGCTCGTTTTAAGGGGTCATGTGGGAGCACGTGATTGGATCTCAGCCATTCCTTTTTGTTCATCAGAGGTGCTCACGTGGGAACACGTGAGCTTTCGTTATAGCGTCGAACACTAATGAATTCCCGATCTTTTCTTTTACATGCACAGAGATTTTAATCTGAGTTTTGAGAATTTTAGGTCCTTTATTTTATAAGAATTAAATTCTTTTACAGGGTTAAACCCTAGTTTTATCATATGAATTAAATTCATATATACTTTTGGAAGAATTAAATTCTTCGAACTTAGTTCTTTCCCCTAAATTTTGAGTCTGCATGACAGAATCTCCCCAATGAGAATTAAATTCTCAAATTGTAGGGAGATCTGCTTCTGCAGACCTCAACCAGAGGAAGAATTAAGTTCTTTTTTGAAGGGTTAAACCCTTAAAAAAAGATAAGATAATCTCTGTGCTTTCTTCTTACCTAGGATTTTTTGTTTTAGAAAGGGATTTTCTTCCTCTTGAAAATTGAATTCACTTTTTCTCTTTTTCTTTTGTTTCTCAAAGTTTATGGGGGTCTCTCTCTTCTGTCTCTTCTCCTCTCCTCGCTCTTATTTATACGAGAAGAACAAGAATCAATTTGTTAAGAGAATCTTTCATTGAGAGACCATGATTGATTCCATGATCTTTTAGATCAATTGGTGAATTTTATTCACCGTTGGATTTTTAATCCAAAGACTCTCTGTTTAAAAGAGAAGATTTCTTGTTTGTTTAACAAGATTAGGAAATATTTTTCTAAGATAGAATTTTATTCTATCAGACTATCACCGTTGGATCTTTGATCCAAAGGTCTTTCAGAGAAGATGTTTCTGTTTTAAAGAAGATCAGGGATATATTTCCCATATATATAGAATTTAATTATATCAGATAGTTTAGAAAGATTTAAGGAAATATTTTCCAAATAGGGTTTTGATCCCTTTATTTAGAATTTAATTCTATCAGCTTGGAAGGTGTTTAGGACCACTCACGTGTAGCATGTGACCCCCACTGAGTTAAACTTGTTTGCTTATACGCAACAGCCTAATAGGGCATCACGTGCTAACACGTGATCTTTTCTGGACTGCTATTTGTTTTAATATGACGCCTATATACTTTGTATATAGATGCTCACGTGCTTGCACGTGAGGCTCAATTTCAGCCTGTCAATTGTTAAGCGCGGCGCCTATAATCTTTGTTCATAGGCGTTCACGTGTGGGCACGTGATGCTCTATTAAATAATTTCCCATCGCTTTTTCTCTCTTTCTTTTCTTTTCTCTCCCTTTTTTATAAGGGGACAAATGCCCCCACAACGTTGTTCTCACGTGGCTTGCACGTGAGTGCAACACTGTCACCTTTTTCACCGTTCATGAACTTCTGGGATCGGTTCACCTTCTTACTCTGATTCCTATGGGTCAACTATCTTATTTCCCCATGCCCTTCTTTCCGGCCTTGGAAATAGTTCCACCATGCCGCGCCTAGGTTTGAATGCTTCTCTTTATAACCCGAAGCTACGTCTTCCCCTTTCTTCACCGAGAGAGAGAACCATTCATACATTAGGGTGATCATTTTTAGAAACAAACCAACAGTTATGGCTTGCAACTGTCCCCATGCTTGTCGGCAACCTTGGGAGGTGCCTATCGAGGAGATTATTCCTCGTTTTGTCGCGCGGTTAGCGGATCCTCTTTTCACTGATGATCAATGTGACGCGGCACTATACAAACTCCTGGCTCGCAGGGGATCTCCTCTTCTTATGAGTTCCATTTGGCTCGGGATGATTTTCTTGTCCGTGCTTGCTGATATCCTCCCTCATCCGGTGGAGATGACTTCGGCGACTCTTGATGCGGCGGAGGACAAGATTGAGTGTTTCCACGAAGAACACTTGATTACGCAGCCTATGAAGGATCGTTCGGTTCATTTACTGAGTCAGATACGAGCTCGGCGGGCCATCATGTCTGCTTTCGCTGATGAGCATGATGCTAATCAGTGGGGAGCAACTCCTTGCGAAGACCACCGCTTCTACATGGTGGGGAGGGCAAAGAAGGAATTGGAGAACTTTGTATATTGTTTTGTTTAACCTTTGTATCTCTGATCCCATATTTGGTGATCTCTTCCCTGTAGATTAGTATGTTTATATCAATGTATTTATCTTATTATTAACTGTTGAATGTTTTCTGTCGAGTGTTTCCTCTTCATCATATATTCGTCCGTGTATCTTGCCTCTGAGCATGAACTTTATACTTTACCCTTAGGAATTTTTGCTAAGTGCGAGCACCATTATCAAGTCATGCGCTAATCCTTCTTACACATACATAAATCAGCACGCTTTGAACACTAGTTCCATTTAAGTACGTATGTAGTTTTAAATGAACACTTAGTCGAGTATGAATCAAATACTCTCCTTACTTCCTTGCATAGTACATGGTTGGTGCTCATGGGCTATGCCTTTTTGTCTTGACGTGAAGTAGTTTATATACTCATTTCGGAGTTTGTAGTTTTTTCACTCATCCCAGAGTCTCTAGTTTATGAACTCATTTCGGAGTTTTTTTTAGTTTACCTCCCTTGGGCTTGTAGGCAAACCCATCCTAACGTTACAGTTAACCCCTGTTCTTTATGACAGAGGTCCGTTAGGGCCTGTGGTACTAGGGTTTTTTGTTCGTCGTGCCATCGTGATGGCTGATACATTCCTCGATACGCAATCTTGCTGTTCGAGTAGCCCTGCAACTGTCGTGTCTTTGATCCCTTCGGGGCTGGACAAGACGTCTTCAAATAATCTCCTAGGTCACGTTACCGTCGGGAAAGTACATTCTTCTTAGAAATCGTGAAGATTTCTAAGTGTTCATCGGCTCCATGAGTCGCAAGGATCTCACTCGGGTATTTTTTCCTTACGAATTTTGAGGACTCATAAGTAGCTCCTTTATTTCAGTGGCATATAACTTTGGCAAATATGGCCCGTAGATAGTCTATCTTGACCTCCTTGCAGGGCAGTGATGGCTTAGGAAACAGGTTTAGATCTGTCGCCTAAGACTTTTCAACTTTATGAGCCGTGAGGGTCTCATAAAGGCTTTTCTCCCTACGAGTCGAGAGGATCCCATAGGTGTATTTTCTCCTTAGGAGTCGTGAGAAATCCTAAGTGTGTTTTCTCTTGAGAATCATAAGGATCTCACAAGAGAATTTTCCCCTTTACAAGTTGAGAGGACTCGTAAGTGGTTTTTTCCCTCCTTGTCGATATTCGACTTGGGAGAGTGTGGCCTGTGGATAGTATATAATAGTCCATCTTGGACCTACTTGCAGGGCCCTGGTGCTTAGGAAACATGTTGATACCCTGCTGCCTAAGACTTTTCACCTTCATGAAGATTTTGTGAAGATGTTTTTCCCTATGAGTCGAGACGAGTCGAGAAGTTCTCGCAGGAACATTGTTTTCCCTACGAGACGAGATGAATTGAGAAGTTCTCGCAAGAATTTCCTAACGTCACAGTTAACCTCTACTGATAGAAGTTCGTTAGGGTCTGTGGTACTAGGGTTTTTGTTCGTCATACCGTTGCGTTGGCTGATGCATTTCTCGATACACAATCTTGTTGTTCGAGTAGCCCCGCGACTGTCGTGTCTCTGATCCCTTCAGGGGCTGGACAAGACGTCTTCAAGTAATCCTCCAGGTGATATTACCGTCGGAAGAGCAAGTGTCAGGGATCTTCCATGCCGCTTTTTACTTGAGGTTAGGCTCAGTTTGGTGAGCCCCAATGAATCATGACCACTCCGCGCTGGTGTAGAATGTTCTCCGATAGTCTTTCAGGTTTTATTTGAGTTGTCGTCAAGACCCTGAAGTTAGGGATCTTCCTTTGCTTCGTTTGTTGACATTGTGTCTGCTATATTGCGACAAATGTCGAGGTTGTCTGTGAACCGTCGAGGCTTGAAACTAAGGACTTTGCCATGACTCCATTGTTTGGACCCTGGGGTCGGTTTTTGACGTTGCATCTGCATCCTACTAGAGTGAGAAGGAACGCCGTTGTTGATCTCTAGGCTGTCTGTGAACCATCGAGATTTGGAACTAGGGACTTTGCCATGGCTCCGAGGTAGTCTCTAGGTTGTTGGCGAACCGTCGAGACTTGGAACTAGGGACTTTGCCATGGCTCCATTGTTTTGACCCTGGGGTTGTTTGTTGACGTCGCATCTGCATCCTGCTGGAGTGAGGAGAAACGCTGTTGTTGATCTCTAGGATGGCTATGAACCGTCGAGATTTGGCTCTCCTTCTGATGGAGCTTGGTGGGAAAATGTGGTTTTCCCTTTTCATTTGTACCCATGGATTGTATACAGGGGTCAGTATGGACTCACCTGCAGGGCAAAATTTTCATTTTTTATTCTTTCTTTCCGCGATGCTCTATCATTTCAGCTTTTTATACAGCGGAAGTCGCGATTGCCCAATCAATTCGGCTATTTTTTGCGGTGCCCAATCATTTCGGCTATTTTTCTTTTTTACTCGCTGCTTTTTATTGCGAGTTGCCTAAACATTTCGGTTGTTTTTATATGCATATATTTTGCTCACTGATTTTTATTGCGAGTTGCCCCATCATTTCGGTTATTTCATATGCATTTTTTGCTCGCTGATTTTTATTGCGAGTATGGAACTCGAGATCTGATACCAATCTTAGCATCAGCATCGCTGCGACTGGAATATTTTCATGAGAGAATCATCATTTGCCGTGAAAGGACTTAGAATTTTATACCGATTTAGGAATTAGCATCGCTGCAGCTGGGATATTGCTAGGAGCGAATCATCATTTGCCTGTGTCGATTTGAACAAAGGTGGTTTAGCAAACAGGGTTAGAATCCTGTTGACTAAGCTTTTTTTTACATTATGAGCCGTAAGGATCTCATAAAGGTATTTCTCCCTACGAGTCATAAGGATCTCGTAGGTGTATTTTCTCCTTAGGAATCGTAGGGATCCCCAAGTGTGTGTTCTCTTATAAGTCGTAAGGATCTCATAAGAATATTTTCTCCTTATAAGTCGAGAGGACTTACAAGTGTCGTTCACCATATGAGGACATTCCTCTTATTGGTGGGACTTGGTGAGGGAACGTTTATTTGTGCCCGTGGATTGTATACAAGGGTCATCATTGTACCGCCTGTAGGGCAACTTAGGGAGTGTGGTAGCTTAAGAACAGGTTCAGGTCCCTGTATCTTAAGGCTTTTGAATCCTATGAGCCGTGAGGGTCTCGTAGGGGGGAATTCTCCTTACGAGTCGTGAGGATCTCGTAAGTGTAATTTCACCTTAAGAATCGTGGGGATCCCTAAGTGTTTTGCTCCTTTGTGAGTCGTAACGATCTCACGCAGGTGTTTTCTCCTCACAAGGTCTAGAGGACCTTGCGGGTGTCATTATTTTAACGAAATTGCACCTTTTCGAGTTTTCACAAGCTCGCCGGTAGCCCTGCTATTGTTACTCACGGTGCCCTTTCGAGTTTTCATCCGTGCTTATTTCGATTGTGGACGTACCATTTTTTTTATATCACGAGATTGCGCCCTTTTAGGTTTTCACAAGCTCGCCGGTAGCCCTGCTGTTTTTACTAACGGCGCCCTTTCGGATTTTCATCCGTGCCTATTTCGCTTGTGGACTACCATTTTTTTTTCTGCCAATGGCACTTAGGGGGGACTTCGCCACCAGGGAAGCTGTGCAGCCAACGGGACTTGAGTTGCAGTCTGCACAGCTGGTACTTGTGGACTTGAATTCCACTGTCGCCGTGTTTGAGGCGACGTATTTAGTTTAAAGACATTACAGTCCATTGTTAGTTTAGGGACATCACGGTCCATTGTTAGTTTAGGTCCATTGTTAGTTTAGGGACATCTCGGTCTATTGTTAGCTTCGAGGCGAAGTTTTGCCGGATACTACTTATAGAGTTTGGACTCAAGAAAACAGCGAGCGGACATGAGCATCGTCATCTATTATTAACCTGAGCCGTGACTTGTTAAGCGTATAATTTCTTAAGGAACAGGCCGTTTATTGGCCGAAAGGGTCTTTCGCCATGCATATCCAAGAGCAAGTAGGCCCTACCATGGTAGACATTGTCTATGATGTACGGACCCTCGTAGTTTGGCTCGAATTTTCCTCGCTTTGCACGGTTGGGGATCATAGGTCTTTTTACGACTAACACGAGTTTGCCTTAGCGGAATGTTCTCGGCCTGGTCAGTCTTTCATATGAGCGCACCATCCTTGCTTTGTAAGCTTCCAGGTTTTGCCGCGCCATGAGACGAGTTTCATCGAGGGCATCGAGCTCCTCAAGTTGAAGATGGGCATTTTCTTCATCCGTCAGCTCGTATCGAACTGCTACTCATAGCGAGGGTAGCTCTATTTATAAGGGAAGTACCGCTTCCGTGCCGAATACCAACACGAATGGCGTTATATTCATGGACATTTTGAATGTGGTTCGATACGCCGAGAGAGCTTCATGCAGTCTCTCGTGCCGGTCCCTTTTATTTCTGGACACTATTTTCTTTATGATCTTCGTCAAGGTCTTGTTGAAAGGCTCGGCTAGACCATTAGCTCGGGGATTATAGACTGAAGAGTATCTCCAATTTATATTATGCTGCTGTGCGAAGCGGATGATCTTATGGCTTCTGTAGGCTGGCTCATTATCCGAGATGATTCATCGTGGAGTGCTGAACCGGTAGATGACGTATGTCTTGAAGAAATGGAGGATGTTCTCAGTCTTCACTTCCTTTAGCGGTACTGCTTCTGCTCACTGGGAGAATTAATCGGTCGTTGCCAGTATGAACCGATGTCCTTTAGATGATGCTGGTTCGATAGGCCCGATTATATCGGTTCCCTATATTTCGAACAGCCAACTAGCCAATGTTGGATGTAGCGGATTCGGATGCTGGTGGATGAAATCCACGTGAATTTGGCACGAGTGACACTGCTTAGCATATTCGAGGTAGTCTTGAATCATCGTGGGCCAACAGTAACCCATTCTCTTGATCTTCAACTTCATTTTCGATCCGGCCTTATGGGAACCGCAGAGTCCGTCGTGAGTTTCTTGGACGACCCTTTTTGCTTCTTTTAGTCCCAGGCATCTCAGCCACAGACATTCGAATGATCTCTTATATAGAGTATCATTGACGAAGGCGAAATACAGGGCTCGCTTCATGAGCTGATGTCTTGACGACGCGTCTTTGGGTGTTCGATGGGATTTGAATTAGTCTGTGAAGACTTCTTTTCAATCCTTAATCTTTTCTTCGTCTTCTATTTGGCAGAATGCTTGTTTGGCCGCTTCCTTTTCTTCAGACGACTCCGGAGATATTTCTGCTGGTGCGAGAATCCGGCGGCTTTGCACAATGATCCTTACATCATCGAGATTTTCGTCAGCCAGTTCCTTAGCAAGCTTGCCTAACGCATCCTCCTTACTATTTTCTTCATGTGAAATGCTTTCAAGAATGTAAGAGGGGATTTGTGTCAGCAATTGCTGCACTCTCTCGCCATATTTTACCAACTCTGGTTTACACGTCTGATAATCGTCATTTACTTGGCTAACGACCAGCTGGGAGTCTCCATATATGAGGAGGTTTTTGATTCCCATGTCAATAGCGATCTCAAGACCCGCTATCAAATCTTCATATTTCGCTTCGTTGTTGCTTCTTGGTTCTGTTAAGGAAAGGGCAAAACGCATTATCCCTCCTTACGGAGTCATGAAGATAAGGCCTACCCCAGCTTTGATTATGGGGTGCTTTGCTTTCGCTTCCTCAAGGAAGATGCTCCGTCGAAGTATAGTTCCCATCGGGCATTATTCCATTCTTTCTCCATGTCGATTGTGTCAAACGCGTGTTCATCTGGCAGTTCCCAATTTAGAGGAGAATCAGCTGGTATCGGATGTTCAGCGAGAAAGTCGGCGCTGGCCTGTCCTTTCACTGCCTTGAGGGGCCGATACGTTATTGATAATTCCATCAAGAGGAGTGCCCATTTGGCAAGCCTTCCCGTTAGTATGGCTCTTGACATCAAATATTTAAGAGGATCCACCTTTGATATGAGATGGACCTCATGTGCCAGGGCATAGTGCCTGAGCTTCGTTATTGTGAAAATCGGTGTGAGGCAATGCTTTTCGATGGGGGAATAATTGTTTTCTACCCCCAGGAGAACTCGACTCAAATAATATAGAGCTCTCTCCTTTCCCTGGTCGTTCTCCTGTGCCAGGGCATAGTGCTCATAGCGCGTCTAGAGAACCTTCAAGGGCTGTCGTGTATAGGATGAGGGGCTTTCCCTTGACCGGAGCGGTTAGTACTACGGGTTCTGTAGATATCGCTTGATTTCGTCCAATGCACTTTGGCATTTACGATCCCACATGAACGGAGTCCCCTTTTTCATTAGATGGCTGTAGGGACGGCATTTGCCAGAGAGGTTGGCTATGAACCACCGGATATACGCGAGCTTCCCTTGGAGAGACCGTAGTTGTTTGAGAGTTCTTGGCGAGGGCATTTCCATAACCGCCTTGATCTTTGATGGGACTACTTCGATACCTCAGTGTCGTACGATAAATCCTAGGAATTTTTCTAAGGAGACTCCAAACGCGTATTTCAGAGGGTTCATCTCCAGATTATATTTCCAAGATGCTGGCATACTATTTTCAAATGCTCTCAGTGCTCCTCGTAAGATTTGCTTTTCACCACGAGGTCGTCGATATAACATTCGAAAATCTCAGGTATGAGGTCATCGAAGATCTTTATCATGGCCCTCTGGTAGGTAGCACCTGCATTCTTCAAACCGAAAGGCATCACTTTATAGAAGAATATGCCCAGTGGCATTCGGAAGGCAGTGTGCTTTTGGTCTTCGGGATGCATCTTTATTTCATTGTAACCCGAAGATCCATCCATGAAGGAGAAGACCTCATGATTAGACGTGTTATCGATCATCAGCTCGGTAACAGGCACTGGGAAGTCATCCTTCGGACAAGCTTTGTTGAGGTCCCGGAAGTCCACGCAGATGCGTACTGTCCCATTTTTCTTCATCACTGGGACAATGTTGGCGATCCAGTCGGGATATTGAACTTCTTGGATGAAGCCGGAGTTGATTAGTTTCTTGACTTCGGCATTGATGCTCATCTCGAGTTCAAACCGTATTCTTCTTGGCGCATGCTTTACTGGCTTAACATCCGACGATATAGCCAGTTTATACACCGCTGTTTCTGGATCTAGTCCCGGCATCTCGGAATAATTCAACACGAAACAGTCTTTATATTGCATAAGTACGCTCTTTAGCATGGCCACCTGCTCTTTAGATAGCAGCTCACTGACGAACGTTGGCCTCGGATCGTTTGCCGTCCCCAAGTCGATTTTCCTCAGATTGTCTGTCGTGGTGTGTATCCTATCTTCCAATTCTTTTGGAGCCAGTGGAAATTCTAAAATTACCTTGTCCTCATCCTCGTCTACGAAGCAGTGGGAGAGGCCGTCTATATTCTCGTGCTCCTCCTCCTTTGAGAATGTTATCACGTAACAGGTACGAGTTCGTTTCCAAGCTCGATGTTGATCTGGACTTTCCCTCACAGTGTAGGTTGCTCTTAGCTCATGCTTTTGTTGTGGGGATACCCTCCAATTGTCGGATAAAGCAAACCTGCCTTGCAGATACTGGTCTTCGACTCAATCTTTGATGGTGAAGCAATCTTCAAAAGGATGTCCTATTGCTCGGTGATAGGAGCAATAAGCCGAATGATGGATCTAGTTTATTTGCTCAGGGTGCCGAGACTCCGGTAGTGTCATCATTTGATACTTCATGAAAAGGTTGAATATTTTCCTTATCTTGTCTTGAGGGAAAGAGTATTCCCGACCCATCTTTTTCATAAAAGACGGATTCCAGCTGACTTTTTCTCAATCGCGTGGCTTCCTGGATCCGCTTCGCTGTCTTTGAACGCCATTCCCGTTCTTGATCTTGTTGTTGCTTCTGCGTCGGACTTTTTCCTTTCCACGAGAGCACACAGCAGGATGAGGATGAAGGGCATCGTAGTCTTCTCTTTCCGTGGACTGCTGAATGAGACGTTGCGTCCTGACTTTCTCGTAAATGGCCATTTCGCGGCTGTGGCCATACTGACCCTTTTGACCCGCTTCCCTTATCAGCTTGTCAATCTGTTCTTTGAATGACGGGCTTGGTATTTGTACGGTGAGATTTCGCTCTATTTCAACATCAGCGCTATCTGGAAGGGCATTCCCTTCTCCGCCGAAATCATTTATAACATGGCAGCCATGGAATCGCTCTTGTTTCTTGGACCGAACGTATCCAAGCCCCGTCGTTTCCATCCTCCCATTGGGCATTTTTCACTGAGTCCCGGGAATGTCCCAAATCTTGTTGTAGAACTGGGCTTGTTGAGCGGTTTGTTTAAAGGGTACGCCTTGGCATCTTAATAGCCTCTTCAATCCCTTTGCGTAGTATCTGGGCAGACGGATCGGTTGAATCCTGTCAAGCGCGAGATCGGCACCATGCCAGACCTCTTTCTCCACTTTAGTCTCCATGGATTAGTAGAAGAGGATCGCCTTTTCACCTCTTCGCCTAGGAGAAACGTAGAAGGTCTACAGCTCTTGCACGCCGTATGTATCGAGCGCATCAAGTTCCTTATAATGCTGTTGCGAAACCATGGTAATTTGTAAACTCTGATCAGCTCGACGGTTTGTATTGATGGACGAACAGAGAACACTGCGTTGACCTTGTCTTCTGTCACGACCCGAATGTGGCACGTGACCGGCATTTAAACCACGTGATATCTAAATACGTCGACGCGGTTCGAGTAAGCCGAAACCCGGAATCTAACCCTTTTTGAAAATATTGGAGGTGAAGTTTAAAATAGTCATCAGATGGAATCAGTTTAAAATAAACATTTAAGTTTAACTAAGTATGTTTGAAAAGTATCTATGACGTTTTGAAATTCAACAGCACCTCCTTTGTAATTTGAATAAAACCTGCTACAACATAAAAATACATATAGCATCCCAACGGGAGCTAGCTTCCACGCCCAAACGGCAGAGCAACCAAGCAAATAGTAAAAAAATTCTACTCCAATGAGTGCGATATCACAACACACAAACTCTAATTCTCGCTTCTAAGTCCACAATATATCATTTCTGAGTTAATGGAGTTTCACTAGATACAAGAATATATAAATAAACGAGTGTGAGTACGATACAACAGTAACCCACTTACCAAAGCAATCACCGAAAAGAATGCGTGCCCAAGCCGCTGATAATCCAAGCGGTAACACCTGCAAGAACTGTGGCACAACGGGGCTGAGTTGCCAACTCAGTGAATAAAAAAACATCACAAGGTAGAAATCGAAATGCACAACGATACCTAGGTCATAAGTATAGTACTATCATATCCTGTACTAATATAATATATGATATGCATATGTATCGTAAATGCAACTCTATCCATCACATGAACCCACAAGGGGACGCAAATGACCTGTATCTAGATATAATCTCATATGTAGCCGAAATTATAAATGTACAACCTCTTCTTTAAAAATAGCCGCAGAATACATATGTCACGACATAAAAGCAAACGTGATAGTATGAAATATAATAGGTGTCTTATTTAAGATATGCGTCCTGCTGTTTTGGAAAAGAATGTTAAGAGGTTTACAATTTCAAGATCCCAGTGTCATATCAGACATGTCAAAATAATGAGACTATAGCTCATTTTTGAATTCCTTTTTATGTATGCGGATGCCTATAAAAGATATGCAGGTACTGTCTCCCAGATCAGTCCTGGTCGGCTACAATAACTCATAACATAACCGTATACCTCATATGATAGCGATATATCAATATCGGGATGTCCAGTATCGACATCCGAAATCAGAAATCTATCATGTCCATCACCGACAAGCAAATCCTCAAATCTCTCGTGTCCATCACCGACACGCAAATGCAGATATCGTCGACACCATCTCAACAGATGATCACCACCCGATATCCCTGGGCCCGATCGGTATCCCCTGGATATCCGCCATGCCCAAAATCGAACCCCGGTCAGTATCCCTGGATATATGCCGTGCTCATCTCTATCTCCGGTATCGAGTATCCTCGCTAGGCTCCTCGCCTCATATGCGGATATCCTGCCCCTCGGCCTCGACCGGGTCCACCATGTATCCGTCTGTACACTCCCCCACTCAGCCCGGATAAGTAGCAAGTCCAAAACCGTATATCTCCCCCACTCGATTCGAAATAAAACAATCAGAAAACATCAAGCTCATGGTGGACATCAACTCATCATATCCAGAAATATCAAGTAAAGAATGAGAATACTTGCATAGATCATTCTGATGATATATTATATGTATATACATATATAACAGCGTCCCATACCACTGATATATATCATCAAGAGTAAAACATCCAAAAAACCCATAAGAATCAAATATGAGCATTCATAGTACTGGTATTCGCAATACGCAATAGGTAATAAAGGAAGACTACGCAAATAAATCATACAGGCACGAAGATATCAATTCTACTGTGTCATGGCACCACTAATGATGTGTAGTGTAACATATGCGTCTGTGCTCGTGCAGCATGGCAATCATTAGTATTTGTGCAAGTGTTCTAGAAGTGTAATAGCCTACTCATATCAATATCTACCTACGCATTACATAACATAACGTCCTATAGTGACCTGGAAATACCAATGAGGTGTAGTGTAACATATGTGTACATGCTTGTGCAGCATTGTACTCATTGGTAGTTATGCAGTGTTCTATCAGAGTGTTCATATTACAGAAACGTGTAACATCGATAATTATAACGCGAACATGTAAAATAAATCTAAGCGTAACTAATAAATGTAACTACTTTCTATGAGGTATACCATTATCTTTCAAAATGAAACGAACGTTGGATTTGAAATTAGGAAGCTGCCTTGGGTTGAAAATGGATATTTGTTTTGGAAATTGGCATCACATCTTTGTCTTTTATCATCAAAAAGGGAAACAGATCGTTAGTTTTTAAAAGAGTATAGCTCACTCAAATATTACGTTCTAAAACGAAATAAAATATTATTTTACAATTCTAAAAGAAAGTTGGTCGTTATTCGGCATGCGAATCTCATCATCACCAATAAGGTATAATTCCTCGTACAATACCTCACATTATCACTATATCTAAATCATCTTCAGTACGACATAATCCTTCGTACCAATTTACCAAACCATAAATAAACTAGATGTAAATGAATATCATGCTAGATGCAATTGACTCCAATATCAATATCTTGAATAAATACTAAAACTAACTATATATCATACTACTATTTATAAGGTTGCGGGGGTGCTATACGCCATTCACCCGACTTCCCCCGTAGATGTAAATCTACTCACCAACTTGTCAAGCTCATCGAATCCACAATTGCTATGTCCGTCAACTCCATCTCGGAAACCTTCGCAATCATACATATAATCGTGGTTATGAAATATCGGCGTAAATATCATATCGAAATAAAAAAAATAAGCTAAGCATCCATAGGTTAGAACCTACAGCTCACTTACCCCAAAAACAAACAAACGCCCCTGAAATTAACGTACAAACGTCAATGTTTCAGTCCTAGTACAAAAATACGAAAAACCCGTATCGGAATATCGGAAACTTGATAAAATCCTTACTAAAACATTCCCAGATTTCTCTATAAGAATACTGGAACAAATCAAATAATACCATGGCTTATAACATACCCAAACAAAGCTACAGAAGAAAAACCAACACCAAAACCCACTCTTCACCCGGCGACATCGGAAACTTTGAAGTTTTCGCCGGTCGAATCATGGAGATGGGGTCTCGGATTTTGAGTGAAGTCTCCTAGTGGTCTCATTATACTTATGGTATTTTTTGCTTTTCTAGTGGTTATATCTAGTAGTTCCAGATTCAATTTTAGTATGATAAATATCACAAAACCCAAATTTTCTAGCACTGCACACTAAAAACAAATATGCGAACTGAATAAAAGTTGAAAAGTATGTGAGATATACCTATGAAGATGATTCACAAGGGAACATCAACTCAAGAAGTGTGTGTGGGAATATCTATGGTTTGTAGTGATTTAAGTTTGATGGTGTGCACAATTTGTGAGGGAACTCTCTCATTCTCTCTTGATGTGATGAACACTAGGAACCCTTGTGTTGGAGATTGAAGGACTTATTTGTTTCAGTTGGAGAAAGAAGAAAAAGTATGTGTAAATAGGGTGAGGACATATGTAGAGAAAGGAGGAGGTGTCAACCATAAAGAGTGAGGTGGAGTAATGTAAGGTGGTGGTATAAAGTGAAAAGGAGGAGGTGGAGGGAGGAGAGCATGGGTGTGGGTGTGTTGATATGAGGGTTTAATCTAGATTATAATATAACTAACTATATAAGGAATTACACTAATTAGAAATCCTACAGGTTACAAAAAAAAAATGAAATACATATTATAACACTTAAGTACCATTATCTTAATATCCAATCTCATATTATGTTAAAATAATTAAAATATCATTTTTAAATGATATCACACACTTTTCTTCATATTCACCAAAATAATTATATTTTTACGGATATAATTTCGATACCCAATTTCATAAGTGATATCATTTTTGTAAACTTTATTAAATTCATATTTAAAATTATAAATTAATATTTATAATTTTTCCAAAAATGTTACATCTTCAGAGTCGCTGCCAAAGACCAAAATAGGAGTAGATGTTCCTGGCCTGCTGCCTTGGGGTTGTCCCAAGAAGACTATCTCTTCATCCTCCTCGGTATCGCTCCCAAAGATCGGGATAGTGGCCACGGCTTTGTTCCCTTTGGAAAAATAAATAATAAATGAAAAGGCAATGGGAAAATTCCCCAAAAAGAGCATCACGTGTCCACACGTGATGCGCCATGGAGCCAAAATTACAAGCATTACACTTAACAAATGGGACTGAAGTTGGGTCTCACGTGCCACACGTGAGCACCTATATACGAAGTATATAGGCGCCTTTATAAAAAAATAGCAGACCAGAAGGCGCATCACGTGCCAACACGTGATGCTCTTCTCTGGGGCCGCTGCATATAGGCAAACCGTCCTAGTGCCACTAGGTCACATGCTACACGTGAGGATTCCTAATATCTTCTGACCCAATAGAATTAAATTCTATATAAAAGGGATCAGAACCCTATTTTGAAATACTCCTCAAATCATTCTAAACAAGAAAGATTGTTCTCTGTAAATCATAGCACCGTTGGATCAAAGATCTAATGGTGATTAAAAATCATCAAATTACAGAATTAAATTTTGTTAAGGAAATACTCCTTAAATCTTTCCAAAGAAAGATTGTACTCTGTAAATTATAGCACTGTTAGATCAAAGATCCAATGGTGATTAAAAATCACCAAGATACAGAATAAGTTCTGTATGGAAAAATATTTTCCCAATCTTGTTAAAAAACAAGAAAAATGCCTTCTATAAAACAGAAGTTCTTGGATCAAAGATCCGACGGTGGATAAATTCCCCAAATCAATTAAGAAATATCTCAATGAGAGATTTCCTTAACTGAATCAACAGATCATCCTTCACTATATAAAGGACCCAAGACTTCAAGTCTTGAACGGAAGGACCCTCCCATAAACTTCGATCTCAAAGAGAAGAGCAAAGAAAAAAAGACAAAGCTTTAAGAAGAAGAATTTTCTTCAAGGTAAATAAAATAGATATCAGAGCATGTCAAGGGTTTAACCCTTATAAAAAGAACGTAGTTCTTTCCTCGGATCTGAGATCCATGAGACAAGTCTCCCCCAAATGAGAATCTAATTCTTAGATGAATTTGTTCTCAGGGATCGAAAATCCAAGGAAGAACAGAGAATTGAACCCTTCAAAAAATAATACACAAGAAAAACCAGCGCCAAGCGCTACTCAATAAAGAGTGCTTAGCACTCAATGGTTGGCTCTTAGCGTCAAGCGCCTTACGTGCCACTCACGTGGGCGCTGCTCAATAAAAAGTGCTTAGCACTCAATGGTCGGCGCTTAGCGCCAAGCGCCTCATGTGCTCCTCACGTGGGCGCTGCTCAATAAAAAAGCGCTTAACACTCAATGGTTGGCGCTCAGCGTCAAGCGCCTCACGTGCCACTCACGTGGGCGCTGCTCAATAAAAAGTGCTTAGCACTCAATGGTTGGCGCTCAGCGCCAAGCGCCTCATATGGGCGTTGCTCAATAAAAAAAATGCTTAGCACTCAATGGTTGGCGCCAAGCGCTACACGTGACCCTCACATGGGCGCTACTTGACATAGAGTGCTTTATACTCATCACACAAAGCCCAGCGCCATAAAGAGTGTTCAACACTTACAAAAAACAAAAGAAAAAGAAGTAAAGTGTGAGCGTCAGAACCCATATAAATGCTTAGCATTGTGTGCACAGAGAAAGGACTGTGTTCTAGCAAGTGTCTAACACTTTATTAAAAAAGAAACGACAAAGACTAAGTGGGCTGAGCCCAAGTTGGCCAAATTCCTAATCAACCGAGCACATATGCTCTTTATTTTTCCAAACTGGTCTTAGTCCCAAACAAGACCACCAATTTTTTGATGAATATCCATTGGTTCAAGAGTACATCTCTCCACACCTCTGATACATGTCGTTATAATTCTTCAACATCTTCAGAGAGGTGGAGGGTCCCAATAACCAATAACTTTTAGTATACCCCCAAACCAACAAACCATAAACCCTTCAGACCGCAATGTCCTTAAAACTAAATTGTGGACCGCAACGCCCCTTAAAACTAAATTCTACGGACCGTGATGTCCTTAAACTAAATTCCATGACCGTAACGTCTTTAAACTAAACCCTTTGGACTGCAACGTCCCTAAACTAAACTCTATGGAGTATGATGTCCTTAAACTCCACGGACTATGATGTCCTTAAACCAAATGGACCGTAACGTCCCTAAACTAAAACGATAGAGCCCAAATGCTCTTTCGTTGGATCTAAATGATCCTAAAACCTTGTTAAGTGGATCTTAGTCTAAAACTTAGACTAACATATCCTTAACAAACATTTAAGTTGATCTTAATATCAAACGAGGTTAACGATCCTTAAATCAACCAAATCCAAATCTAAGAAAATATGGATTTAGACTAATCCACGCCCTACGGGCGACAACACAAATTAGCCTCCGTATACAATCCACGGGCAACCTAAAACAAAACAAACACACACGACACGAAGTGAACATCTGGAGAAGGAGAAAGTGGTTATCGCTACACGGTAACGTAATTAACTATAAGGGCTTGCGCCTGCAGGAAAGAGCGTCCCCACAATCAAAAACCCCTCGCAAACTAGGGGGAATCTGACGAAGTCTGCTATAGCGGCAACATCTGTCTAAACCTCTGATACATGGTTTCATAAATCAACATGGCGTCTTCGGAGAGGTAGACAGATAAAACCAAATAGCATCTGCCCCCAAAATTCAGGCCAGACGTCCCAACGTCCCGGTCGCGTCTTTTGGCGGTAAACAGATTCTGGCACGCCCGATGGGACCTTTTCCTCTTTCCACTCCACACCTCGTGTGTCGTGTTCGCGAATGAATCATGGTTTAATATGGTTTCCCCTGAATTCGAGGTACTAAGATTTGGTGTCTTGCTCCATGCAGAAGAGAAGATGGCGTCAATGGCTTCCAACTGCACCAACTGCAACAACAACCGCCGCTCCGCCCCGTCTGGAGGAGTAACTTATGGGCCACAAGCGACCTCCATCTATGCAATGCCGGTGGAACAGGTGACACAGTCCACCACGGGATTGTTCTTCGGGACCATGCTCCTACCAATGAGCTTCAACGCCCCAGTGCCATAACAGGAAGCTCTGAAGAAGTCGTCTTCGATCGGCTTGCAACTACCACGGCCCCTCTCAATGGGTCATCCAAGTCTACTACCTTAGTCTTCGAAAGGCTGAGCCTAAGCTCAAATGGGCCCGCGAAGAGGCTCGCAATACCGGAGAAGGCCAACCCAACTCCTGTTGCAGATGAATTCGTCCAAACTACTTCCCCTAATCGAAAGTCGGCCTTCGACAGGTTGACCATTCCTTCCCGGCGGATGTCAGTCTTTGACAGGATGGCGCCAATAACAGCCTCTCCTCAAAGCAGGGGCATGACAAAGCTACTCCGATGATAAAAGTGATCCCGGCTACACGACATGCCCGACGTCGTCACTGGCGCCGAGTGAGGAAAGCTGGGGGCAATTCCCCTTCTGGACTTACCCCACCAGCTCCAATGATGGAAGTTGATGTTGTTGTTCCAACAGGAAATAGCTTTGAGCCGCTCAGGAGGGTGCGCAAGAATTCTCCAATTGTCGTACTAAAAAGTTCTCTTCCACCTATGGAAAACGTTACTGAAGCAAAGCCAGAGAATCCCTCTCAGCGGCTGTCCTCCGAAATCCACAGGGTCTGGCGAAGAATCCAAGATTCTGTAATCGACAAAGACTACTCCCGCAAATCGAAAAAAATGAAGGTCCGGCAAGAGGAGAACCATCCCGTCGTCGTACCACGGAAAATATCGTCTGCGACAGCCCCCTCAACTTCGACCGCCCATAAAAGGAGAAGGCCGGAGAAGATCCCCATGTCTGCGACAAATCTCAAGGGAACTGAATCTAAACGCCGCAAGTCTTGGGGCATGGTAGTGCACACCATTTACATGGCTTCCGGAAAAGAGGAAAGTCGTACTTATGGGGGTCATCGACCACTTACGCGGTCCGTAACAAAGGCTCAGGAGCAACAACAGAAGCTCCAGGAGATGCTGACAAAGATGACCGCACTTACTGGGCAGAAGGAATGCCCGGAAGTATCATCGGATCAACGCCAGGAGCAGGAAACCGATGCCGAGTTCCTCCGAAGAATGCTCGAAAAGAAAGATAAAGAAGCCGCGGAACAAGAGGCTAACATGAAACAAGTGGCGCTCCTGTTCCAAGATATGGTGGGGATGATGATCCAGCCGTACCCTTCAGCCGAAGATCCCCCAATAATCATTGAAGATGACAGAGGGGAGACATCAAACCCTCTCCCAGCTTTATCAGCAGCCAGGAAGGAGACGATCTCGAAAGCTGTGCTTGATGACTACATAGCTCAGCAAATACGAGCTCATCAGGCAAGTGAGGCAACTGGCCAAGTCGTCAGAACTGGGCGACCCTACCCAAGCTGGTATGATCAAATTTTGTACCCGCCAGGATACACGATCCCTAAATTTCATGTGTATAAGGGGACGGGCAATCCCCATCAACACGTCGCTCAGTTTAGGGCTCTATGCAGCAATACTGGAAGTGACGACAAACTGCTGCTTCACCAATTCGTCGGTAGTTTAGCGGAGACGGCATTGAATGGTGCTCGGAGCTTCCGAATGACTCTATCAAAACATTCACGGAAATGGAGTTGCTATTCACCCAGCGTTTCACAAGCGCCGACGAACGCACCCCGATCACGGCATTGATCAATACCAGGCTGAAGTCAGGAGAGACTTGGGTTCAGTATGCAATTCGGTGGTGGAACCTATGGTCGAGATGCGAACAACGCATAGAAGAAGCTCCTGCTGTGGGCATGTTTGTAGGGACCCTAGATCCGCAGGCGGCTATATCCCAATTCATGATGTTCTTCAAGCCAACCACCTTCCAAGCCTTGATCGACAAGCTGGCCTAAATGGACCAGATGGGCCATAGACCGCCCTCCTCGAAAACGGAGCTTCGAAATGAAAAGGGAAAAGGGAAAGCGACCTTCGTCGCCAACGCTCAGCAACAGCCGAGTGAGCCGAAACTAGCTGCTCGCCAAATGATAAACATCGATCACTCGGAGAAAAGCTGAGACGTCCTTACTCATTCCCTCGGGATAAAATGAGAAGACTGTTCGAATTGGCAGTGCGCAACAGGCTCATCACTCTACCAGATCCGAGATGCCCACTACAACTAGGCGACGTCAACAATCCCAACTACTGCCCCTACCACCGAATAGTGGGCCACCCAATCGAAAATTGTTACGTCTTTAAAAACTGGATTGAGAACCAGGACCAGCAAGGCAAATTCGCGCTGTCTGAAAACTGGAAGGTAAACCCGCCACAGCCACATGCTCCTAAAAATATGGACGCGTCGGGGGCATCATGCTCATTTATAGAGGAAGCTCCATGGGAAGTTGTTCTTTCGGCAAAAACTAAAAGAATGCTGAAAGATCTTCAAGCATGTCCGACGATTAAGTGGAAAAGCACGCTGGAGCCAGAGATCATTGAGGGGATGCTGAAACCGCGCCCAACACCGAGAGTTAGTAGCGTTGGGAAAAATACCCAGGCCCAGCCGTCAAAGTCTTCAAAGAAAAAGAAGAAGGCCAAAAAGCCCGCACAGTCTGACTACAAACGCACGGATCTGCAAAGGCATATTGACGCACTGGAAGAATATAACCAGAAGGCGCGAACCCCGGTCACACTCCAGGAGTTTCTCAGCCATATCCTTGAGAGCGGAGATAATGACAATGACGATGGAAACGACCCGTCAGAAGAACCCGAGGATTATGTGGCAAGTTTTCACATGATCTCTCATTCACCAATAGACGACGAAGAAGCTCACTGGGGATCAGAAGATAATATAGAGAAGCTGGGGGCAGGATCGGTGCCAAAATCCTTAGACCCGTTAGACGAAATTATTGACATGTTGCTGAACGAAGCCCGTCAGAAGAGCAAAGCTGATCAAGAGCGTGAAATGGCCATATTTGAAAGAGCCAGGCGTCAGCATCAAGATGAAAAAGTCATGGTAAGAATGAGTTGCAAAGTATTCCAACCGGATCGAAGCACGCCTACAGCGGACAAAAACAGGCTTAAGACAAGGAAACGGTTCGCTAAAGCCCTGTCAATAGGAATGAAGTTGCCATCTTTCAAAGGAAATACTCCTGGCGGTATACACCTTGACAAAGCGAATGCACATCTTAACTACTGCTTATACCATCAAAGGATTGCACACACTACCGAAGAATGCATGGCCTTTAAAAGGTGGTGGCAGGGATACGTTGCTCACCGGTAGCATTTCGGGCGGATGAAGCGTAAAACTTGTTGGGAGCAGAGAAGCACGACAGATGAGCACAAAAGAACTTCAGGCAACTGTCACATGGTTGATTCTGTGGGATCGCAAGTTCTCACCTTCGGAAGCGATTCTGATGAAGAGATAGCCCTCGGTCCTCTCTTCAAGGAATCCACCTCAGGAAAAGAGGAGGAGATAAAGAACTGTGAAAACATTCAGCTGCGTATTCGTACGTTGCTCGAAAAGAATCTCAGACCTACAAACAAGGGATCGAACAAAAAAGATAAGGGGAAGGAAAAAGTCCCTGAGGATATCGCCCTCAATGATCGAGTCGTCGAAGAGCTGACAGCCAAAGAACCGCCTAAGAAGAACAAGGTGGATTACAATGTCCTGGCATACCTGAGGAAAATACCCTCGCAGCTAAGCGTGTTGGATGCCCTTCTGTTGTCTAAAGAGGCATGGGATTCTCTGATCAAGGCATTACAAGAGCCCGAGAAGTTTCAAGCCTTCCTTGACGAAGAAAAGATGAAGGACGAGCTGGAAGAAGTGCACACAGCTGACATCACTTTCGGCGATGAAGATCTCCTTCTCGGAACGTGCGAGCACAACCATCCCCTGTATATCACCGGGTATTGCCATGACATCAAGATAGGGAAAATCTTAGTTGACAACGGGTCCTCTGTCAACCTCCTAAATGTGAGGGTGCTAACAGAAATCTGCATGAGCGTTCAGCACCTCGCTCGGGATAAAATCACCATCTCCGGGTTCGACTCCTAGTCATCACGGACGCTCGGGTCCGTAATACTGACATTACACTTCGGGCTGCTCGTCACTGACATCAAATTCCATGTCATTGACGCCAATACCTGCTACAACGCTTTGCTCGGCAGACCTTGGTTACACGAGTACAACATCATCCTTTCTACACAATATCAGTATATGAAATATTTCAAAGATGGTCTCGAGTATACCGTGACGGGGGAACTAAACCCATTCTCCGTAAATGAAGTCCGAAAGTACGAAGATGCAAAGTATTTCCTACCAGACTTTGAAGACATGGAAAGATGCTACAAACCGGAGAATAAGCAAAAAGCTATCACCTCTATTCTGGTCTTCGGGAGCTATACCGAGGAGGAAGAAGAGATAGTCTATTCGGGACCGCCCCAATGCAACAAGCCGGGACCATCTACCCCTATTATGGTCTTTGGCATTGACTCGGAAGACGAAGTCAACGCAGTGTTCTCGGTCTGTCCATCAGTGCAGGCCCTCGCTAGAGACGATCAAAGTTTGAAAATCGTCATGGTTCTGTGGCAGCACTACAGAGAGATTGATGCGCTTGAAACATATAGTGTGCAAGAGCTGCTCATATTCTACGTCCCTCCTAGGTGAAGAGGTGAAAAGGCGATCCTATTTTATCGATCCACGGAGACTAAAGTCGAAAGAGAAGTATGGCATGGTACCGATTTTGCGCTCGACAGGCTCCAACCCATCCGTCTGCCCAGATACCACACGGAGGGATTAAAAAGGTTATTGAGATGCCAAGGCGTCCCCTTTTAAGCAAACCGCGCGACAGGCCCAATTCTACAACAGGATTTGGAATGTCCCCGAAACTCAGCATAAATTGCCCAACGGAAAAATGGAAACGATCGGGCTTGGATATGTCCAGTCCAAGAAACTGGAGCAGTTCCATGGCTGCCATGTCATAAAGGACCTTGATGAAGAAGATGATGATCTCTTAAAAGATGCTGACGCTGAACCAGACAAGGTCCTACCATAAAAATGCCGAGTCCGTTGTTTGAAGAACAGATGGGCAAGCTAGTAAGGGAAATGAGTCAAAGGGTTCGGAACGACGACAGCCGCGAAATGGCCATTTACGAGAAAGCCAAGACGCAACGCCTCCTTCAGCAGGCTACAAAGGATGACAATGCCCTCTACCGTCAGCCCGCCATGCATTCCCAAGACAAGAAAAAGGCCCGACGCAGAGGCAAAAACAAGTTAAAGAACAGAAAAAAACGTTCGATGGTGGCAAGACGGATCCAAAGACCGTGCGACCGAGAAAAGGTCAGCCGAAATCCGTCTCTTATGAAAAAGATGGGTCGAGCATATTCTTTCCCTCGAGACAAGACAAGGAGAATCTTTGACCTTGTCATGAAACATCAGATGATGACACTCCCGGAGTCTCGGCACCCCGATCAAGAAAACGAGGTTCATCACCCGGATTATTGCTCCTATCACCGAGCGATAGGACATCCTCTTGAAGACTGCTTCGCCTTCAAAAACTGGGTCGAAAACCAATATCAACTCGGCAAATTCGCTTGATCCAACAGTTGGAGGGTAGCCCCACCGCAAAGGCATGTACCAAAAGCAACGTATATGGCGAGAGTAAAACCAGATCAATACCGGTCTTGGAAACGATCTCGTACCTGTCACGTGATAACGCCGTCAGAAGAAGGAGTGCCTGAAGATATGGAGGACCTCTCCTGGTGCTTCGAAAATGAGGATGAAGATGAGTTGATCTCAGAATTTCCACCGGCGCCAAAAGAGTTGGAAGATGGAATACATACTACTGCGGACAACCTAAGGAAAATCGACTTAGGGACGGCAAACGACCCGTGGCCAACGTTCGTCAATGAGCTGCTGTCTAAAGAACAGGTGGCTACGCTAAAAGACATACTCATGCAGTATAAAGACTGCTTCACATGGAACTATTCCGAGATGCCGGGGCTAGATACAGAAGTAGCTGTGCATAAATTGGCGATATCTTCGGACGTCAAGCCAGTCAAACAAGTACCAGGAAGAATATGGCTCGAACTTGAAATGAGAATCAACGCCGAACTCAAGAAGCTAATCGATCCGTCTTCATCCAAGAAGTTCAATACCCCGACTGGATCGCCAAAATTGTCCCAGTGATGAAGAAAAATGGGACGGTGTGCATCTGCGTGGATTTCCAAGACCTCAATAAAGCTTTCCCGAAGGATGATTTTCCTGTACCGGTTACCGAGTTGATGATAGATAACACGTCCACTCACGAAGTCTTCTCCTTCATGGACGGATCATCAGGGTACAATCAAATAAAGATGCACCCCGAAGACCAAAAGCATACCGCTTTCCGTACTCCTCTGGGCATATTCTGCTACAAAGTGATGCCCTTTGGTCTGAAGAACGCTGGCGCCACCTACCAGAGGGCCATGACAAAGATCTTTGATGACCTCATACACGAGATTTTCGAATGTTATATTGACGATCTCGTGGTGAAAAGCAAATCGCATGAGGAGCATTAGGAGCATCTGAAGATAGTGTACCAGCGCCTTCGGAAATTCAACCTGAAGATGAACCCTCTGAAATGCACGTTCGGAGTTTCCTCGGGCAAATTCCTAGGATTCATCATACGACACCGGGGCATCGAAATAGATCCATCGAAGATCAAAGCAATTATGGAAATGCCCATTCCAAGAACTTTAAAACAGTTGCGATCTCTATAAGGAAAGCTCACGTATATCCGGCGGTTCATAGCCAATCTCTCCGGAAAATGCCGTCCCTATAGTCACCTGATGAAGAAGGGAACCCCGTTCGTTTGGGACCGTAACTGCCAGGGTGCACTAGACGAAATCAAGCAATACCTGCAGAATCCGCCGGTACTGACCGCTCTGGTCAAAGGAAAACCTCTCATCCTGTACACAACCGTCCTTGAAGGTTCCTTAGACGCACTATGGGCACAGGAGAACGACCAAGGGAAGGAGAGAGCCCTCTACTATTTGAGTAGAGTTCTACTGGGGGCAGAAAACAACTACCCCCCTATCGAAAAACACTGCTTGGCGTTAATCTTCACGATAATGAAGCTCAGACACTATGCTTTAGCGCATGAAGTACATCTCATATCAAAGGTGGATCCTCTCAAGTATTTGATGTCAAGAGCCATACTAACGGGACGAATCTCTAAATGGGCCCTACTCTTAATGGAATTCTCGATAACATACCGACCTCTCAAGGCAATGAAAGGCCAGGCCATCGCCGACTTCCTTGTTGAGCACCCGATACTTGGCGACTCACCTTTAAATTGCGAACTGCCAGATGAGCACGTGTTTGACATGATCAACGGGGAGAAAGGAGGGAGTGATACCCGATGGGAACTCTATTTTGACGGAGTATCTTCCATAAAGAAGCGACAACACAGCACCCCTATAATCAAATCGGGGGTAGGCCTTATCTTCATGACTCCGCAAGGAGGGATAATGCGCTTTGCTTTTTCCCTAAAAGAGCCGAGGACAAACAATGAAGCAGAATATGAGGCTTTGATAGAAGGTCTTGAGATTGCTGTCGATATGGGAATTGAAAACCTCCTCATATACGGAGACACCCAGCTGGTCGTTAGTCAAGTAAACGGCGACTATCAAATGTACAAACCAGAGTTGGTAAAGTACGGCGAGAGAATGCAACAATTTCTGACTCAAATCCCTTCCTACACCTTAGAAAGCATACCGCGTACAGAAAATAGCAAAGCGGATGCACTAGCCAAACTCGCTAAAGAACTGGCTTACGAAAACCTCGATGACGTAAGAATCGTTGTACAAAGCCATCGAGTTCTTGCACCAGCAGAAATATCTCCAGAGTCATCTGAAGAAAAGGAAGCGACCAAGGAAACTGCCTTGCAAATTGAAGATCAACAAAGATCTAAGGATTGGAGAGAGGTCTTTATAGATTACTTCAAATCCCATCGAATACCTGAAGATGCATCCTCAATACATCAGCTCATGAAACGAGTTATGTCTTTTGCCTTTGTCAATGATACTCTATTTAAGAGATCGTTCGACTCTTTATGGCTGAGATGCCTGGGGCCGAAAGAAGCAAGGAGAGTCATCCAAGAAACTCATGACGGACTATGCGGTTCTCATCAAGCCAGGCCGAAGATGAAGCTGAAGATCAAAAGGATGGGCTAATATTGGCCCACGATGATTCAGGACTATCTCAAATACGCGAAGTAGTGCCACTCATGCCAAATTCATGGAGACTTCATCCACCAACATCCAAACCCGCTACACCCAACAGTAGCTAGCTGGCAAATGTGGGGAACCGACATAATTGGGCCCATTGAACCAGCGTCATCCAGAGGACATCGGTTCATATTGGCGACAACTGATTACTTCTCTAAGTGGGCAGAAGCCATACTGCTAAGAGAAGTGAAGACGGAGAACATCCTCCAGTTCTTCAAGATACACGCCATCTATCGGTTCGGCACTCCGCGACGGATTATCTCCGATAACGGGCCGGCCTACAGAAGTCACAAAATCAGTCGCTTCGCATAGTAGCATAATATAGACTGGAGATACTCTTCGGTCTATAATCCCCGAGCTAACGGTCTAGCTGAGGCTTTCAACAAAACCTTAACAAAGATCATAAAGAATACGGTGTCCAAAAACAAAAAGGACTGGCACAAGAGACTGCATGAAGCTCTCTGGGCTTATCAGACAACGTTCAAGACGGCCACGAAAACAACGCCATTCGCGTTGGTATTCGACACAGAAGCAGTACTCCCCCTGGAGATAGAGCTACCCTCTCTACGAGTGGCGGTTTGGTATGAACTAACAGACGAAGAAAATGCTCATCTTCGGCTTGAAGAGCTAGACGCCCTCGATGAAACTCGTCGCATAGCACAGCAAAACTCAGAAGCTTACAAAGCAAGGATGACGCGCTCATATGAAAAATTGACTAGGCCGAGAACATTCTGCCAACGCAAACTCGTACTAGTCGTCAAAAGACCTATGATCCTTAATCGTGCCAAACGGGGGAAATTCGAGCCAAACTATGAGGGCCCATACATCATAAACAAGGTCTACCAAGGTGGGGCTTACTTGCTCATGGATATGCATGGCTAAAGAACCTTCCGGCTAATAAACGGCCGATTCCTTAACAAATACTATGCCTGACGAGTCACAGCCTAGGTTAATGATAGATGACGACGCTTGTGTCCGCTCGCTGTCTTCCTGAGTACCAAACTCTGTAAGTGTTATACGGCAAACCTTCGCCGCAGAAAACTAATAACGGACTGAAATGTCCCTAAACTAATAACGGACCGAAACGTCCCTAAACTAACGAGGGACCATAACGTCCTTAAACTAGCTACGGACAGAAATGTCTCTAAACTAATAACGAACCGAAATGTCCCTAAACTAACGACGGACCGTAATGTCCTTAAACTAGCTGTGGACCGAAATATCCCTAAAACTAACAATAGACCGCAATGTCCTAAAACTAGTTACGGACTGAAACGTCCTTAAAACTACTATGAACCGCGGCATCCTTACGCGGCAAAAAAAATGGTACGTCCACAAGTAGAATGGACACGGATGAAAACCCGAAAGGGCGCCGTGAGTAAAAACAGCAGGACTGCCGGCGAGTTTGTGAAAACCCAAAAGGGCGCAATCTCGTAAAAAACGGTCATGAGCACTCATAAGGTCCTCTCGACCTTATGAGGAGAAAATACATGAGTAAGATCCTTACGACTCACGAAGGAACAACACACATAGGAATCCCCACGATTCCAATGAAGAAAATGCACTTACGAGATCCCCACAACTCGTATGGAGAATTCCCCTATGAGACCCTCACGGCTCACAGGATTCAAAAGTATTAAAATACAGGAACATGAACATGTTCTTAAGCCATCATATCCCCCAAACTGCCCTACAGGCGGTCAATATTGACCCTTGTATACAATCCACGAGCACAAATAAACGTCTCCCCCACCAAGTTCCACCAATGGCGTGAAATGTCCTCATATGGTGAGCGACACTTGTAAGTCCTCTCGACTTATAAGGAGAAAACACTCTTGTAAGATCCTTACGACTTATAAGAGAACACACACTTAAGAATCCTCACGATTCCTAAGGAGAAAACGCACCTTCGAGATCCTCACGACTCGTAGAGAGAAACATCTTTATGAGACCCTTACGGCTCATGAAATCAAAAGCCTTAGTCGACAGGATCCTAACCCTGTTTGCTAAGCAACCTTTGTTCAAGTTAACAAAGGCAAATGATGATTCGCTCCTGGCAATCTCCCAGTTATAGCAATGCTAATGCCAAAACCGGTAACAAATTCCAAGTCCTTTCACGGCAAGTGATGATTCGTTCCTGGAAATATTCCAGTCGCAGCGATGCCGATGCTAAGATTGGTATCAGATCTCAAGTCCATACTCACAACAAAATCAGCGAGCCAAAAATACATATAAAAATAGCCGAAATGATTGGGCAACTCGCAATAAAAAGCAGCGAGTAAAAAGAAAAATAGCCGAAATGATTGGGCAACTCGCAATAAAAAGTAGCGAGTAAAAAGAAAAATAGAGGAAATGATTGGGCACCGCGAAAAATAGCCGAAATGATTGGGCAATCGCGACTTTCGCGATATAAAAAGCTGAAATGATAGAGCATCACGAAAAGAAATAAAAAAATGAAAGAATGAAACTTTTTCCCTACAGGTGAGTCCATACTAACCCCTGTATACAATCCATAGATATAAACGAAAAGGGAACCACATTTCCCCACCAGACTCTGTCAAAGGGAGAGTCGAATCTCGACGGCCACATCTATAGCCTAGAGACCAACAACGGCGTTCCTCCTCATTCCAGTAGGATACGGACAGGACACCACCAATCGGAGCTACGACAAAGTCCCTAGTTCTAAGACTCTACGGTTCACAGACAACCCCGACACCGCAGAAAGCAGAGCAAGTCAACCCCGACACCGCAGAAAGCGGAGCAAGTCAACCCCGACACTGCAGAAAGCGGAAACAAGTCAGCCAATGACCTCCGTCTCGGAAACAAGTCAGCCAATGACCTCCGTCTCAAAAACAAGTCAGCCAATGACCTCCGTCTCGGAAACTAGTCAGCCAATGACCTCCGTCTCGGAAACAAGTCAAGCAATGACCTCCGTTTCGGAAACAAGTCAAGCAATGACCTCCATCTCGGAAACAAGTCAGCCAATGACCTCCGTCTCGGAAACAAGTCAACCAACCCCCAGGGAAATTAGTGTCCTTGGCAAGACCTCTCAATTCAGGAAAATCAGTGTCCTCGGCGAGAACCTCTCGATTCGCGTCGACCCGCAGGAAAATCAGTGTCTTTGCAGGAATCTTTCGATTCACCTCGACCCCAGGGAAATCAATGTCCTTGGCAAAAACCTCTCGATTCAGGGAAATCGGCATCCTTGGCGAAAACCTCTCGATTCGCGTCGACCCGCAGGGAAATCAGTGTCTTTGCAGGAATCTCTCGATTCGTCTCGACCCCAGAGAAATCAGTGTCCTTGGAAAAAACCTCTCGATTCAGGGAAATTAGCGTCCTTGGCGAGAACCTCTCGATTCGCGTCGACCAGCAAGGAAATCAGTGTCTTTGCAGGAATCTCTCGATTCATCTCGACCTCCAGGGAAATCAGTGTCCTTGGGAAAAACCTCTCGATTCAGGGAAATCGGCGTCCTTGGCGAGAACCTCTCAATTCGTTTCGGCCCACAAGGAAATCAGTGTCTTTGCAGGAATCTCTCGATTCATGTCGACCCTAGGGACAGTGTCCTTGGCAAAAACCTCTCGATTCAGGGAAATCAGCATCCTTGGCGAGAACCTCTCGATTCGTTTCGGCCCGTAAGGAAATCAGTGTCTTTGCGAGAATCTCTCGATTCATCTCGACTTGCGGGGAAATTAGTGTCCCTGTGCATAAAGAAAATTCTCTTGAAGGATCCTTACGATTCTCGAGTGAAAACGTACTTAGGAGTCCTCACGACCCCTAAGGAGAAATTACACCTACGAGATCCTCTCGACTCGTAGAGAGAAAAGTCTTTATGAGACCCTCACGGCTCATAGAGTTGAAAAGTCTTAGGCAGCAGACCTGAACCTGTTTCCTAAGCCGTCTCTGCCCTGCAAAGCGATCAAGATAGACCATCTACAGGACGTATTTTCTAAAGAGACACGACAGTACGACTACGTATGTGTTTAAATGGAAATGGTGTCTAAAACGTGCTGATTTATGTACGACACTAGCGCTCGCACTTAAAAGAAAAATTCCCAAAAGTAAAGTATGAAGCTCATATACAGAGATGGGATTCATGTATGAATATATGATGAAAGGAAAACATTCAGCATAAAACATTCAACACTCAATAATAAGGGAAGTACATCGATATAAATATACTACTCTACAGGGAAAAGATCACCAAATATAGGATCAGAGATACAGGGGTTAACAAAACAAAACACAAGATTCTCCAGTTCCCTCTCTGCCCTCTCCACCATGTCGAAGCGATGGTCTTCGCAAGGGGTTGATCCCCACCGATTAGCGCCATGCTCATCAGCAAAAGCAGACATGATAGACCGCCGGGCTCTTATCTGACTCAGTAAATGAACCGAGCGATCCTTCAGAGCCTGGATAATTAAGCGGTGCCTCATGCGCAAAACACGTGAACGCCAACAGCAGTATAACAACACCTCATACAGAACATATGAAAACATAAAAAGAAAGGAGGGTAAACATGAAGTTTTGTCATTGATACTCTAAGAACTTGTATATGGTGTAAAAATGAAAGAAAATGTTCACAATGGTAAAACACTTGAGCCTGGACATGGATTAAGGAATTCAGAACCAAGGTCGAGTAAAGTGTTCTGGCTTTTCTGACCATTCTCATGTGCATCTTCACGCGAATACAAGCGTCGGGATTCTCGCTGATATCATCCGCCCTTTGATAGGCAGAGATTATCGTTTTCTGTTGGAAAACTTGATGCAAGATATCAACAAGACTATCTCGCCGCCTCTTTGAGATCAAGCCCATCAGATATACTAAGTGTACCTTATCTTCGGCGTCATCAAGCGCCTCTAGCGGCATGTCTTTGTAAAATCCAGGAAGGGCTTCCCAAATCGCTCCCACGATGATTTTCAACAAAGCAGAACGATAGGGGAGTAGTCGATCGTTGTATTCGGCGAGGCAATGCATAACCTCAGCGCATTGAGCGTCCATAAAATCCTGGTTTTGACAACGGACTTAGACACGAATGTCTTCATAGGAGATAATTTTGTCAAGATCATACAAATAAACGACCATAGTATCTGAAAAGAAAATCAATGAGAGTTAAGAAACAAAGTGATTAAGACAGGGTTTATTATGAGGATCTAAAAAGATTCTCATTTCAACGGACACGGGGGTTTAAATAACCCTTGACATCCTCATAGTGAGAGCAAGTTCTGTTAAAATACTCAACAAATTTGAATTTACGCAAATAAGGAAAAACCCTATGAAAATGTTTTCAAGAACACAGGGGAATCAAATTCCCGAAGGGCCCTCTTGATCTTTCAGAGCTAAGCACTTCGGTGAGGAATTAAATTCCCTTTATGCAATGGAATTAAATTCCAGAAACCCCATAAAGAGAAAATGAAAAATCAAATGCCATAAAGGTCAGAGGAGGAATGCACAAAGCATGGAGAGTTATTACTCAAAAATCATATCTTTGCATCTCTAAGAGATAGGTTTTAGAAGAGAGTAAAGCGTTCATAATGGATTTAAAATCCAGAAGTTTGCTTTAAAGAAAAAGGTTTCTATAAATGTTCAAAATCTTTACCTAAAAGGGTTTCTTTTTCCAAAAGAGTTTAACTCTGGAATTGCCAACCATTGAGTGCTAAGAGCTTAGCACTCGAAAGATTCAAACTCGGGTGGCGATAAGCCAAGATCGTTCGAAAACGTGAAGCACTCATAATCATTGTCGGGAGCGGAAGCAACAGCGGGTTCAAAGAGGAACGCACTAGTGGCGTCAAGATCACTGTGATCAAACAAGAATTCCTCAAATTCATAGTTCTCGTGGGTGATCTCCTGGATGGAACAAACATTGAGCTTATGAGCACTTGGTTCGAATGGCTGATTCCCTAACCTAAAAATGTTGAGTTCAATTGTCATGTTGCCAAAAGATAGGTTCATCGAACCATTTCGACAATTGATCACAGCATTTGAGGTTGCAAGGAATGGGCGACCGAGTATCACCGGAATTTGATTATGGGGGTTAGCTACAGGTTGTGTATCTAAAACAATTAAGTCAACGGGGAATATGAAGTCCCCAACTTTTATTAACACATCCTCTAGCTCACCCATAGGATGGGTGATAGATCAGTCAGCCATTTGAAGAGTACAGTGTGTGGGTTTCAGCTCTCCTACACCTAGTTGCTCATATACAGAATACGGAAGCAGGTTAACACTGGCACCAAGATCCAAAAGAGCCCGGTTGATGTTCTTATCTCCAATGGTTATTGAAATTGTAAGACAGCCAGGGTCCTTCCATTTTTTAGATAAAGTTGGGGTAAGAGCATTACTCACGGTACTAGCTAAGAAAACCTTCTTTGGTAGCTGAGATTTTCTCTTCTTAGTGCACAAGTCCTTTAAGATTTTTGCGTGAGACAGGACTTGCTAGATTGCATCTAAGAGGGGAATGTTGATGTTAGCCTGCTTGAACAACTCCAGAACCTTCTCCATTTGTGGATTTTGTTTATTGGACCTCAACCAATTTGGAAATGGAACGTTTTTTTAATTGGTTGAGTTCAATGATTGTGGAGGAGATTGTGGAGTTGGAACGGATCCAGAAACTAGAGTTTGAGTGGAGTGAGAAGTGGATCCGTTCGGAGCAGCAAAAGAAGAAGAACCCTTTGAAGAATGGAGAATGGGCTCAGAAGAAGGAGTAGAAGAAACGGCCGGGTTGTCATCATCTATCTGTGTGCCAATGTTGTTGTGCAACATCCTTCCAGATCTCAATGCATTCACGGCACTCACAGTATGGTTTTATTGTTCTGGAGCAACATGTACATTATGTGGGTGACCAGGATTTGGGAGTGGTTGATATGGAAGCTTCCCTTTCTCTCGCTCGCTTAAAGCCGCGTTCAGCTATACAATCTGGGCTTCGATGGTCTTGATGTTTTGCCCGTGTGCAGTGGTGTGTTGCACCAGAGACTGAATAGAAGACTGGATGTTGGCAGTAGATTGAGTCGATTGCTTTACAAACGCCTCCAGACTCCGTTCTAGCGAAAAAACCTTATTGTTGTTTGACGGAACAAAATTGTTTTGAGGAAAAGAATTATTGCAGGATGCAAAGTTGTTCATCGTATTTTGATAAGGGCTGCTGAAATTGTTGTTGAGTTTGTTGCTGAGCTTGTTGTTGAGGAGGAGGAGGCCTCTGGAAGTTATTGTGGCCTTGGATTGGGGCTGGTTCTGATTCCAAGCGAAATTGGGGTAGTTCCTCCAACCGGGATTGTATGTGGAAGAGTATGGATCGTTTCTTGGTCTTTACTGAAATGTAGTATTAATCTGATCCTGTCCTTGAGAATGTAGGTTGTAAGGACACTCTTCGGTCAAATGGGATGGATCCGAACAACAAGCGCAAATGGTACGAGGGGTAAGAGCAGGGGCAGGAGAAGGAGATGAAAACTTGCTCTCAATTGCTTCCAGTTTTCGCGTGATTGCAGCTATCTCAGCCTTCATTGCAGTTGAGATATCAAGTTGATGAATGCCTGACCTAGACTGACCGGAAGAAGTAGTAGAAGAAGAAGTGCTCGGTCTGGTGCTCTCCCATTGAAGTGTTTGTTCCACAAGATCATCGAAGAATTGCCAAGCTTCCTCGTCAGATTTGGATAGGAAATGGCCTTGACAAATGGTTTCCAACAACTGCTTAGTTGCTGGATTCAGGCCCTCGTTTAAGGTTTGGCAAAGTTGCCATTTCTCAATACTGTGATGAGGACACTGAACAAGAAGGTCTTTGTATCGGTCAAAGCACATCCAAAAAGGTTCGGTTGGAAGCAGGGAAAATTGGTTAATTTCGTTTCGAATCCTCACAGTCTTATGATTTGGGTAGAATTTCTTAAGAAACGCTTTCACAAACTCGTCCCAACTGGTTATCGAGTGGGATGTGGTGCTATACAGCCACTTTTCAGCAAGGTCGCATAAAGTGAAAGGAATGACTCATAGCCGTATAGCATTATCAGACAGTTGGGTTGTCCTCATCATCGCACAAACATTCTGGAATTTATTGATGAAGATATAGGCATCTTCGGACTCAAGCCCGTGAAATTTGGGCAACATGTTGATGAAGTGGGGCTTAATTTCGAAATTATCCCCATTGGCCAGTGGAAGTGAAAGACATGTAGGGAGTGCGGCGCGGGTAGGATAGAATCGATCTTGGAGCGCAATTCGCTGTGGCGCTTCAACAAGAGGTGGTCGCGGGTTATTCGCACCTAATGGAGGTGGAATAATTCCCGGGGGAGGTAAAGGGATGTTAGGGGAAATCCTGACATCTCGGAAGAAGAGTCTGGTGAAAGTGAAGGTGAAGAAGTATGGACAGAATCACGGTCAACGTCGGAGCTGGCCGGCAAAGGTAAGGGTGAAAGAGGTGTGGAAGAAGTTTCGACTGCAGTATCGATCGTGTAGTCCATAGAGACTAACGAAACGCGTACTAAACGGGCACTAGGGTCCCTAGTCCAAGCAGACATACACTAAACGAGTTTATTGTAGTTAAAAGTGTAGAATGTGAGGGTAAGAAAACGAAAGCGGAGAAAAATTGGGTGAAGGTGATAAAAAAATGGCGAATTTGTGATTGTTTCGTAAGAATATGAAAATGAAATGACAGTTCAACAAACACAATTATAAATGCATAGTCACAAATGCACAATCAACACCTAGACTAGGGTCCTCTAAGTCCACTAGATCTGCTCCTAACTGTTCCAAAGTGATAAATTGTGAGATAATCCCTCAAATCGCCTCTTCACAGCTAGTTGTTGCCTGGTAAGCACAAGTAAGATAAGGAAGGTTCTGCTCACGAATCACCGTGAGACAGGCCTTTTACAGTTACCTCCTCACTTGTCTAGCTTAGGCACCACAAAAGTCACGTTTAGATAAATGACCGAATGCCCACAATCTTCCTTTGTCCTATCGAGCGCGAAAAGTCCTTAATTGGCTGAGTCTAGATATTTTTTATTTAGCTTAAGGTGACACTTATGCAATTAGTGATTTTCGGGGTCTTACGAAGGGTGATGAAATCCCCACCCAATCTGGATTGGTGTTAGAGCCCCTTAAGTCCGTATTAATTGATGTAATGCGCAAATCAACAAGGTTTTGTTTTCAAACAATCAATCAATTTTTTTTTACTTTAAATGTGGCACTGCAACAAATACGGTTAGTTTTTCTTTGGCTATTGTCGGTAATGTTGCTAAGAATCCTGCAAAGACAAGAATATTGGAGCGTCGGGTTTGAGAAGAGGAAGTTTAGAAAATACGTACCAAAGAGTGTTGAATTTGAGGCCAGACGTCCCAACGTCCCGGTCGCATCTTTCGGCGGTAAACAGGTTTTTTATTGGTTCTCCGGCTTATGATATCTTTCCATGTCTTCGAAGTATGGTAGGAAGTACTTTGCGTCTTCATATTTTCGGACTTCATTTACGGAAAATGGATTTAGTTCTCCTGTCACGGTGTACTCGAGGCCGTCTTTGAAATACTCCATACACTGATATTGTGCAGAAGGGATGACGTTGTACTCGTGTAACCAAGGCCTGCCGAGCAAAGTGTTATAGTAAGTCTTAGCGTCAATGACATGAAATTTGATGTCAGTGATGAGCAGCCAAAAACGTAGCATCGGTATTACAGACTCAAGCGTTCATGATGACTGGGAGTCAAACCCAGAGATGGTAATTTTTTCCCGAGCCAGGTGCTGAACGTTCTTGCAAATCTCCTTCAACACTCTCACATTGAGAAGGTTGATGGAGGACTCGTTTTCAAACAGGATCTTCCCTATCTTGATGTCGTGGCAGTACCCAGTTACATACAACGGACGGTTGTGCTCGCACATTCCGAGGAGGAGATCTTCATCGCCGAATGTAATGTCAGCTGTGTGAACTCCTTCCAGCTCGTCCTTCATCTTTTCTTCTGCAAGTAAGGCTTGAAACTGATCGGGCCCTTGCAATACCTTGATCAGAGAATCTCGTGTCTCTTTCGACAAGAGAAGGGGATCCAAAATGCTTAATTGTAAGAGTATCTTCCTCAGGTGTGCCAGGATATTGTAATTCACCTTGTTCTTCTTAGGCGGGTCCTTGGCTGTGAGCTCTTCAACGACTTTATCATCGAGGGCAATTTTCTCAGGGACTTTTTCCTTCCCCTTGTCTCTCTTACCCGAACCTTTGTTTGAGGGACCGAGATTCTTTTCAGGCAACGTACGGTTACGCAACTGAATTTTCTCACAGTTCTTCACCTCTTCTTCTTTTCCAGAGGTGGATTCCTTGAAGAGAGGGTCGAGAGCTATTTATTGGTCAGAATCGCTCCCGAAGGTAAGAACTTGAGATTTCCCTTTTGTCGAAATGGAATCAACCATATGACAGTTACCGGCTATTCCTTTACGCTCATCTGTCGTGCTTCTCTGTTCCCGACGGGCTTTGCGCTTCATTCGCATGAAGTGTTGTCGGTGGGCAACATATCCCTACCACCACTTTTTGAAGGCATTGCACTCTTCGGTAGGATCTATGACCTTCCGATGGTATAAGCAGTATTTCGGATGTACATCCGCTTCGTCAAGGCATGTACCCCCGGGATTATTTCCTTCAAAAGGTGGCAGCTTCATTCCCATTGACAGGGCTTTGGCGAACTGTTTTCCCATCTTAAACTTGCTTTTGTCTGCCGTGGGTGTGCTTCGATCCAGTTGGAGTGCTTTGTGACTCTTCCTTGCCGCGGCTTCTTCATCCTGACGCCGACGCTTGGCCTTTTCGTATATGGCCGTTTCACATCTCGGTCGGCTCTGCTCTTTTGAAGGGCTTCGTTTAGCAGCCTGTCAATCAAGTCGTCCGACGGCTCCAGGGATTTTGACGCCATTCCTGCCCCCAGCTTCTTTACATTATTTTCTAACGCTGAGGGAGCTTCTTTGCCATTCACTAACGAATGAGAGATAATGTGGCAACTCGCCACATAATCCCTCGTCAATGTCACCGTTTCCGTTCTCAAGTATGTGGTTGAGAAAATCTTCTAGAATGATTGGGGTTCGCACCTTCTGGTTGTACTCTTCCAGCGCGTCAATGTACTTTTGCAGGTCCGTGCGCTTGTCGTCAGGCTGCACGGGCTTCTTGGTCTTCTTCTTTCCCTTTGAAGACTTTGAAAACTTGACCTGGGTGTTTTGCCCATTGTTACCGGCGTTCGGTGCCGAGCGCGGTTTAAGTATCCCCTCAATAATCTTGGGCTCCAGCGGGCTTTTCCATCTGATCGCCAGGCAAGCTTGTAGATCCTTCAGCATTCTTTTAGTTTTAGCCGATGAGACAATTTCGCACAAAGCTTATTCTATAAATGAGCATGATGCCCCCGACGTGTCCACCTTTGTAGGAGTGTGTTGTTGTGCCGGGTTTACCTTCCAGTTTTTGGACAGCGCGAACTTGCCTAGTTGGTATAGGTCCTCAACCCAATTTTTGAAGACGTAGCAATTTTAATCGGCTGGCCCATTACTCTGTGGTAGGGGCAGTAGTTGGGACTGTTGACGTCACCAGGCTGCAGTGGGCATCTCAGATCCGACAGAGTGACGAGCCTGTTGCGCACTGCCAGTTAGAACAGTCTCCTCATTTTATCCCGGGGAAATGAGTAAGGACGTCTCAACTTCTCTTCGAGGGATCGTGGTTTGTTGGTTTGGCGAGCAACCGGTTTCGGGTCACTCGGTTGTTGTTTAGCGTTAGCAACAAAGGTCTCTTTTCTTTTGCCCTTTTCATTCCGGGGATCTGTTTTTGAAGAGGATGGCCTATGGCCCATCTGGTCCATTTGGGCCAGCTTGTCGATCAAGGCCTGGAAGGTGGTCGGCTTGAAGAACATTATAAATTGGGATATAGTCGCCTGAGGATCAAGGGTCCCTACGAACATACCCACGGCAGGAGCTTCTTCTATGCGTTGTTTGCATTTTGACCATAGGTTCTGCCACCAAATTGCGTACTGAACCCTGGTTTCTCCCGGCTTCACCATGGCATTGATTAATGCGTTGATCGGGGTGCACTCTCTTGCGCTTGCGAAATGCTGCGTGAATAATAGCTCCATTTCTGTAAATGTTTTGATGGAGTCATTCGGAAGCTCCGAGTACCATTCAAATGTTGTCTCCACCAAGTTGCCGACGAACTGGCGAAGCAACAGTTTGTCGTCGCCTCCAGTATTGCCGCATAGAGCTCTGAACTGAGCGACATGCTGATGAGGATTTCCTGTCCCCTTATACACGTAGAATTTAGGGATCGTATATCCCGACGGGTACTTGATTTGATCTTACCAGCCTGGATAAGTTCGCCCAGTTCAGATGACTTGGCCAGCCGCTTCGCTTGCCTGATAAGCTCGTATTTGTTGAGTTATGTAGTCGTCAAGGGCAGCCATGGAGATCGTTTCTTCCTGGGCTGCTGAGACAGCCGGAGGAGGGTTTGACGTTTCCCCTCTATCGTCTTCGATAATTATCAGAGGGTATTCAGCTGGAGGTTCCGGCTGGATCATCATCCCAACCATGTCTTGGAGTTGAAGCGTCATCTGCTTTATATTAGAGGCATGTTCCGCAGCCTCCTTATCCTTCCTTTCTAGCATCCTCCGCAGGAACTCGGTGTCGGTCTGTTGTTCCTGGCGCTGCTCAGACGTTAATTACAGGCTTTCTTTCTGCACGGTGAGTGCTGACATTTTTATCAGCATTTCTTGGAGCTTTTGTTGCTGCTCCTGAGCTTTTTTCAACGACCGAGTGAGAGGTCGATGACCTACAGAAGCATGGCTTTCCTCTTTCCCGGAAGCCATGTACACCGTGTGTACTACCATGCCCCCAGACTTGGGGCGTTTAGGTCCACTGGCTATGAAATTTACCGCAGGCATGGGGATCTTCTCCGGCCTTCTCCTTTTGTGGGAGGCCGAAGTTGAGGGGACTGTTGTAGCAGGCACCCATGCATACGATACCTTCCGTGGTACGACAGAGTGATGGTCCTCCTCTTGCCGAGCATTCATTTTCTTCCGCCGGCGAGAGTAGTCTTTGTCAATTACAGAGTCTTGGACTTTGCGCCAGACCCTGTGGATTTTGGAGGACAGCCGCTGAGGGGGCCGCTCCAGCTTCACCTGTGTCATGCTTTCAGTAGGCGGAGGAGACTTCTTCAATACGGTGGGTGGAGAGTTCTTGTGCACCCTCCTGAGCAGCTCAAACATGTTCCTAGTTGGAACAGCAGCATCAATTTCCACCATTGGAGCTGGTGGGGTAAGTCCAAAGGGGGAACTGCCCCCAGCCTTCCGTACTCGGCGCCAGTGGCGACGTCGAGCATGTTGTGCATATGGAACAAACTCTGTCATGGTAGCGGCTTCATCATGCCCCCCCCCCCCCCGCTTTGATGAGAGGCCGCCACTGGTGTCAGCCTGAAGACTGATGCCTATTGAGTGAGGACGGTAAATCTTGCAAAGGCCGATCTTTTGATAGGGTAAGCTGTCATGGTGACTTCACCGGAAGCAGGAGTTGGAACGGACAATCTTGCGAAGACCGATCCTTTAGCAGGAGAAGCCCCTTTGACGACTTCATCTGCCGGAACTGGAATGGCTATCCACTTTGGGATAACTCCTTCAGGTATTGCGAGCCTCTTTGCAGGCCCACTAGAGCTTTGGCTCAGTCTGTAAAAGATTGAGGTAGAAGACTTGGACGACCCGTTGAGAGGGGCCGTGGTGGCTGCAAGTCGATCGAAGACCGACTTCTTCGGAGCCTCCTGTGATGGCATTGGGGCGCCAAAGCTTGCTGGCGGAAGCATAGTCCCGAAGAACAATCTAGTGGTGGCTTGAGTCACTTGCCCCACCGGCATAGAAAAGATGGAGGCTGCATTAAGCCCTTATGTCACTCCTCTAGCTGAGGAGGAGCGGGAGTTGCTGTTACTGGTGCAGTTGGAAGCCATTGATTTCTCTTCTCTTCTGCATAGGAGAAAGACACCAAATCATAGTACCTTGAATCCAGGGGCAACCATATTAAACCGCGATTTGTTCGCGAACATGACACACGAATTGTGGAGTGGAAAGAGGAAAAGATCCCATCATGCGTGCCAGAATTTGTTCACCACCGAAAACGGGAGATGGATCCGGGATGGATCGTCTTACCTGAATTTGGGGACAGATACTATTTGGATTTATCCGTCCACCTCTTCGAAGATGCCAAGTTGATTTATGGCATCGTGTATCGGAGGTTTGGACGGATGCGGCCGTTGTAGCAGACTTCGTCAGATTCCCCCTCGTTGTGAGGGGTTTTTGATTATGGGGACGCTCTTCCCTGCAGGCGCAAGCCCCTGCAGTTAATTATGTTACCGCTTCGCGGTAACCACTTTCTCCTGCTCCAGAAGGTCACTTCGTGTCGTTTGTGTTTGTTTTATTTTTGGTTGCCCGTGGATTGTGTATGAAGACTAATTTATGTTGTCGCCCGTAGGGCGTGGATTAGTCCAAATCCGTATATCTTAGATTTGGGTTTAGGTTGATTTAAGGATCATTAATCTTGTTTGAGATTAAGATCAACTTAAATGTTTGTTGAGGATACGTTAGTCTAATTTGAGACTAAGATCTACTCAACGGGATTTTGGGATCATTCAAATCCAACAAAAGAGCATTTTGGCTCTATTGTTTTAGTTTATGGTCATTTTCGGTCCATAGCTGGTTTAAGAAAGTTGCGGTCCGTTGGGATGTACTCATCGGTTTGGGAGTGCACCAAAGAGTTGTTCGTTGTCGGGACCCTCCACCTCTCTAAAAACGTTGAAGAATTACAACGACATGTATCAAAGGTGTGGAGAGATGTCCAGATTGAGGGGAGGGATCATGGTGGACCATCTAAGAATCATTAGTCATTTTTGGGAGACTAAGATTAACTTAGGAGATGTGTGATGGACATCGTTCTGGTCAATTAGTTTGGTAAGTCATGACCATAGAGGTCCAGTCTATTTAGAGATCCAAAATATTTTAATCTCAGGAAGACTTAGCCAATTTGGGGCTGAAGTTGGCTTCTTATAGTGTTAAATACTAATATATGTTCAGTGCTTACGTGCTCCCACATGAGACTCTGGAGCAGTGTTAAACACTAAAATTTGGGGCACTCACGTATGGCACGTGAGGCACCTGAAAGTTGGTGCTGTGCCCTTGGGTTCAAATCCCCGTCTATATATACAAGTGTTAAACACTTAATTCATGTAGCCCTCACGTGTGAGCACGTGAGGCGCCTCAAAGTTGGGCACTGCCTCTTTGGATTTATTCTCTCTTCCTTTTATAAGTGCTAAGCACTTAGCTCATATAGTACTCACGTGCGAGCACGTGAGGTGCTCAAAATGTGAGCGTTGTCTTTGGAATTTTCCCCTTTTCCATATAAGTGTTAAGCAACTGTTTGGGGGTCACGTGGGAACATATGAGGCGCCCTAAAATTGGAACTGTCTTTGGGTTTATTCCCTTTTTCATGTAATTGCTGAGCGCTCGTTTTAAGGGGTCATGTGGGAGCACGTGATTCGATCTCAGTCATTCCTTTTTGTTCATCAAAGGTGCTCACGTGAGAACACGTGAGCTTTCTTTATAGCGTCGAACACTAATGAATTCCCGGTCTTTTCTTTTACATGCACAGAGATTTTAATCTGAGTTTTGATAATTTTAGGTCCCTTATTTTATAAGAATTAAATTCTTTTACAGGGTTAAACCCTAGTTTTATCAGAGGAATTAAATTCCTATATACTTTTGGAAGAATTAAATTCTTCGAATTTAGTTCTTTCCCCTGAGTTTTGAGTCTGCATGACAGAATCTCCCCAATGAGAATTAAATTCTCAACATGTGGGGAGATTTGCTTCTGCAGACCTTAACCAAAGGAAGAACTAAGTTTTTTTTTGAAGGTCTTAAACCCTTAAAGAAGAGATAAGATAATCTTTGTACTTCTTACCTAGGATTTTTTGTTTAAGAAGGGGATTTCCTTCCTCTGGAGAATTGAATTCTCTTTTTCTCTTTTTTCTATTGTTTCTCAAAGTTTATGGGGGGGGCTCTATTCTGTCTCTCCTCCTCTCCTCACTCCTATTTATACGAGAAGAAAAAGAATCAATTTGTTAAGAGAATCTCTCATTGAGAGATCGTGATTGATTTCATGATCTTTTAGATCAATCGGTGAATTTTATTCACCGTTGGATTTTTAATCCAAAAACTCTCTATTTAACAGAGAAGATTTCTTGTTTGTTTAACAAGATTAGAAAATATTTTCCTAAAATAGAATTTTATTCTATCAGACTATCACCGTTGGATCTTTGATCCAAAGGTCTTTCAGAGAAGATGTTTCTGTTTTGAAGAAAATCAGGGATATATTTCCCATATATATAGAATTTAATTCTATATGATAGTTTAGAAAGATTTAAGGAAATATTTTCCAAATAGGGTTTTGATCCCTTTATTTACAATTTAATTCTATCAGCTTGGAAGGTGTTTAGGACCACTCACGTATAACACGTGACCCTCACTGAATTAAACTTGTTTGCTTATACGCAACAGCCTAATAGGGCATCATGTGCTAACACGTGATCTTTTCTGGCCTGCTATTTGTTTTAATATGGCACCTATATACTTTTTATATAGATGCTCACGTGCTTGCACGTGAGGCTCAATTTCAGCCTGTCAATTGTTAAGCGCGGCGCCTATAATCTTTGTTCATAGGCGTTCATGTGTGGGCACGTGATGCTCTATTAGTGGGAAATTTTCCCATCATTTTTTCTCTCTCTCTTTTCTTTTCTCTCTCTTTTTTTATAAGGAAACAAGAGGCATACAGCATTTCGAACCCTGATCGGCATATACTGTTACAAGGTGATACCGTTCGAACTGAAGAACGCAGGTGCTACATATCAAAGGGAAATGACCAATATCTTTGATGGCCTAATCCATAAAGTCGTCGAATGTTATGTTGATGATCTGGTCGTCAAGACTAAAGCCAAGGTCGACCACATCCAAGATCTTAGGACCGTTCTCACTAGACTGAGGGAATACGATCTGAAGATGAATCCTCTGATGTACTCTTTTGGTGTGTCATCGAGAAAATTCTTCGGCTTCATAGTCCGACATCGAGGGATCGAAATTGACTCATCTAAGATAAAGGCCATCGTAGAGATGCCCCCTCCGAATAATCTGACGCAACTAAGATCTTTTCAAGGTAAGCTTGCTTATATACAAAGGTTTATTTCAAATTTATCGGGGAGATGTAGGCCCTTCTCAAAGCTCATGAAGAAAGGAGCTCTTTTTGTCTGGGATGTCGAATGTCAAGAAGCGTTCGAAAGCATCAAACGGTACCTTTTGCACCCTCTAGTGCTTGCTGCTCATCCCATACCAGAAGGGTCACCGCTCAATTGCGAGTTACTCGACGAACAAGTGCTGCACCTCGAGGATGATGAGCCATGTTGGGAGCTCTACTTCGATGGAGCCTCATCAATGAGGAGCTCCAGCAAATCAAGCATCCCGGAGATAAAAGCGGGGATAGGATTGGTGTTCATCACGCCATCGGGAGGAACCCTACGACGTTCTTTCGCTATCACCAAGCCTCACACAAACAACGAGGCTGAGTAGGAAGCTCTGATAGCTAGTCTGGAGCTCGCCATAGAAATGGGAACCATTCGGCTACGGGTTTACGGTGATTCTCAGCTTGTCGTCAACCAAGTAAGTGGAGACTATAAGATATACAAACCCGAGTTGGCTCGGTACAGAATCCAGGTGGTGGAGCTCATGAAACAGTTCACCCGCATTGAACTAATGAGAGTCCCTAGGGCATTGAACGGAAAAGCCGAAATACTCGCTCGCCTAGATAAAGAGCTAGCTGATCCTGACATGGACAAAATTCTAATCACAGTCAGAAGCTGGCAAATTCTGTCTCCAGACTCTTTGCGTGAAGAAGAAAGTGTAGAACAAGAGAACAATCCTGCCGAAGAAGCTTCGATCATTTAAGACGAGCCCGATTAGAGAGAACCCTTCATAGAGTACCTCCGATACGACAAGCTTCCCAAAGAAAAATCTACAAGGATTCAGCTGAAGAAGAGAGCTCTTTGATATGTGTTTGTAAATAATACGCTATACCGCAGATCATATGACCAACTCTGGCTCAGGTGCCTATCATCGGCCGAATCCCAAAAAGTCATGAAAGAAGTTCACTCAGGCATCTGCGGAGCTCACCAATATGGCCCCAAAATGCGGCTTCAAATTAAACGGCTTGGGTATTACTGGCCTACCATGATAAGGGATTGCGAAGAGCATGAGAAGAGGTATCATCTCTGCAAAATTCACGGTGATTTCATTCATAAGCATCCCAATCCACAGCATCCTACGGTGGCGTCATGGCCCTTCGAAGTTTGGGGCACCGACATAGTTTTTCTAATTGATCATCTGTCATCCAAAAGCAACCAGTTGATATTGGCTGCAACAGACTACTTCTCCAGATGGGCTGAAGCTGTCCCGCTAAAAGAAGTCAAGACAGAAGATATTCTGACATTCTTCCGGCATAATATTCTATACCGCTTCGGTACATTCTATACCGCTTCGGTACACCAAGAAGAATCATTTCTGACAACGGGCCTTCTTTCAAGAGCTTCAAAATCTCAAGATTCGCTACTCAGCACAAGATAAACTGGAGATATTCCTCCATCTATAATCCAAGAGCCAATGGGCTAGCCGAAGCCTTCAATAAGACTCTATGCAAGCTCCTGAGGAAAAATGCTTCAGCCAACGAGAGAGACTGGAATCTCAAACTTCACGAGGCGTTGTGGGCATATCGTACCACGCACCGTACTCCAACTCAGTCCACTCCATACTCACTACTCTTCAGAGTGGAAGCGATCCTCCCCCTCGAAGTCAAAGTTCCAACCTTAAGAATGGTCGTTCAGCACGATATGACGGGGGAGGAAAACGTGTTCCTTCAGCTCGAAAAACTCGACGCTCTCGAAGAAAAGAGGCTCGTGGTACAGCAAAATCTGGAGCTGTACCGAGCCCAAATGTCACGGGCCTATGATAAGATGACCCATCCCCGTGCTTTTAAGAAAGGTGAATTGGTATTGGTCCCCAAAAGACCAATCATCCCCAATCGACATGCCAAGGGAAAATTCGAGCCAAACCGGGAAGGACCATACGTCATCGAGAAGGTGTTTTATGGAGGATCCTACCGGCTGATAAATGCTGAGGGAGAAAGGCCCATGCCACCCATCAATGGCCGATATCTCAAGAAATACTACGTGTGAATGCTCCAATTCACAGGAGAATTGAGCACACCGGCCCTACGGTTTGGATCATTCATCCTATAAAACCAATACAATCCACGGGCATAAACGACCCCTATCTCTTCCAAGTCCTACCGGCTAGACTACATTTAAAGTCCCACCAGCAATGAAGATCCACCAATGTAAAAAAAAGCATGTCCACAAGCAAAATGGAAACGGATGAAAGCCCGAAAGGGCTCCGTGAGTAAAAACAGCACGACTGCCGACGAGTTTGTGAAACCTCGAAGGGGCGCAAACTCATGAAAAAGAGATGAAATACACTCACAAAGTTCTCTCGACTTTTGTAACACCCAAGCCCAATAATACTATTTCTGTTACTGGTTGAGTGTTCGACATTGCTCATTTCATTTATCTTGCTTGTTTAGTTCTTATTGCAAAATTTTAACCGGCTGAGTCAGTTTTGCTTATAACAAATTTTAGCACCTAAAGTGAAATTAAAAATATCTATATTGGCCTACACGTCACCTCTAGCCGCGTGGTAGCGTCCGCGCGTCGAGTTTTCATCCCGTTCGGTGAAACGGGCGAGTTTGGACGGCTACACGCGCGTGCAAGTGTCCGACTTGGGGGCATGCTTTTTAATCATAAAACATCTCATTTTAAAATTTGGAACCCGCTTAAAATCCTATTATTTAAATTTCAAATTTTTGGGCGCAACCTGGACGCGATTTGGAAATGCTTCATTTAGCGCCAAAATCCCAATTTAATAATATATTCTAAAACCATAATATATACACGAATCTTGCTGTTACCTTAGTATATTTTACTAATCTTACTGTTATATTAAATCCAAATTGAATTTTTTTAAACCTCTAAAATCTTGTGCAGCCAATCACGAGGCTTAAACCTCGTGGGCCCCTGCCTTATAACCCTCTCTCTACCTCTCTATCTCTCCTCTCTCTTTCACTGTCTCTATCTCTCTCTTCCTCACGTCTCTCTCTCTCTCTCTAACCCTCCCTCTCTATCCCTATATATTCTCCTCGTCTCCTTTTTCTCCCTGAACCCACGCGCAGAAGAACAAACCACCACGAGAACCCTCATGAGAACCCTCGTCGCAACCCTAGCCAGCCGCCGCAACCCGACGCCGACGCCACCACCACCATCACCCTCGTCGCAGCCGCTACCCCATTCCTTCCTCCTCTCCCCACGTCCCGTGCACCCACACCGTAGCCGTAGCCACCTGCACCCGCCGTGCTCGCCGTCGCCGCCGCATCTCGTCGCCGACGACGCCAGCATCTCCCCTTCGCCCCTCTTCCCGACCTCGACACCTTCCTCCTCCTCCTGAGTGCCGGCGCCGCAACAGAACCCAACAAGAAACCCTGACACCTTCTCCGGTTGGCCGGAACGCCGCCGTCGACCCTCGTCGTCGTCACCCGCGCCACCGTCGACCACCTCCTCTTCCCCTGCAACCCAAACCCGGCCATTACCTCTCCTTCCTCACCGTATCTCCTGATCCAGCACCTGCAGCCGAGTCCACGTTCACTGTTCCTCGCCGGCGCCCCATCGCCGTCGACCCCGTCGCCGTTGCAACCCTTGCAATCCCTGTAAGCTTCTCTCTACCTTCTCCCTTCCTTTTTCCCCTCGCTGGTTGTTATCTGTCCGTGCGTAGTATTTTGCTAACTTTGTCGCTGTTTTGGCGGTTCGCCGGAATCCGGCCGTGCCGACGACTTGACCTGACATTCCAGCAAAGTACTCCGGTCCGCGTGGTCCCGCTGTTCGTTGTTTGGATTCGATCCGCGACCCGTGCGTCCGTCGCGTGTTTTTCCGCCGACGTTCCGTCCGTTTTTCCCGGTTCGCGAACCGTCGAGGCAAGTATTACTTGCTACATGCTATGTTATACAAATTAAATGTGTTTGACTCATTAAACTTGCAAAATGAACTAGGTGTAGCTACTTTTCTCATTTGGACGAAATATGACTTATATCATGATACAGTTAACCTAAACCGCATTTTGCCATTTTAACCTTAATAACGAAGTTACCCATTAATCACATTTACCGGTTAAAGGACGGTAACCTTATACTTGTAGCTCTATTACATTCTATTATTGATATTGCACCACCTTGTGATTATTACACCCCAAGGGTGCTCGAACCTGTTAATATGATAATACGACTGCACTATATTAATGCACCATTGTGATTAAATGAACTGTTATTGCTGTTTACTTTATTTCCTGCTGCTATTCCTTGTTCGATTTTATACCTGTTGTGAGCACACCCTCGATTGTGTTACATCTTGACCTGACCTTGCTACACATGACATATATATATACCGATGCACCGGACATGGTACCCTTTTACTATCGACTTAACCTGTTGTACCATGACCTGACCTGTTACCTGATCTCATGCCTAATGCCAACAAACCTGACTTGGAGTCCTCATGGACCATTCCTGTTGTCTATCCAGACAAACCTGACCTGTTACCTGATCCTGTGTTGGCATTAGTCCTTGATTCCTGAATACCTGACTTCACACATATGACCTGGGGGTATGGGGAAATCAAACGGGTAATCTAAAGTGTAACTTAAAAGGGTATTACTTGATCCGTGGTCCCGAGGGGTAACGGGACAGAGCCATTCGTGACTCTTACATTCCTGATCCGTGGTCCCGGGGGGCAACGGGACAGAACCATTATTGGTTCCCATTTTCCTGATCCGTGGTCCCGGGGGGTAACGGGACATATCCTTTGAGTTACATGGAGGATTACTCGAATTGGTTTCAAAGACTTTAGAATAGAAACCCGATAGAACAGTTTAGTTACCCACTGCACACTACCTTGCACTGCTTGTTTCATACTATTGCTTTATTCATGTTTATTTCTGCATTGCTTATTACCATGTTCATATTATATTATTGATTGACATGACGCGCTGACGTCTGTGTTTTGCATGGTCCAGATTCTTTACCACTGTCGCTGACCGAGCAGGAGTACTTCAGCCAGCAGGCTGATTTGTGAGTTCCGTAGTGATTAGTTTTATTTCCTGCATTTCTTTTTCCAGATGTGAGCCCGCATTAAGGGACATACTTTTCTATTATTGTATTGGATCATTTGCTTCCGCACTTATTTATCATTGACTCTTATTATTCTGGATTTGGACATGTGTTAGATAGTTTTTATCTTGTTCTTGATATCTCTACAGCCGTAATGTGACTGTGGATGGATACTTCCTACCCACATGTAGCATGGTTGGCTATGTCACGTGCCCAATCTTGCGTACTCTGGGAAGCGGGGCGTGACATGGTTCTTTTGGTATCAGAGCCAGGTTAGTTGGGTTGATTCTTTATAGTTGGGTATTGTACCCAATACACGAATCAGAATACCCGTGCTTAGGAAACATGTCCTGCCACCTTGACCGTTTTACCATTCTTGAATCACATTCTTCTTGATTATATCTTTTACGACGTGCAAACTTACTTTGCATGTCGACTCGAAAACCTGATTTCTTGTTATCTCTAGGACTTAGGCGACTTGGGTGGAGTTAAGTAATTGTGGCTATGATACCGCGGCATAGTTACAATGCGGTACTCTATTTAAGTATCTTGGAGTTCTAGCCTTGATCCATATTCAGAATCTATCATCATACTAGTGTTGGGTGTTTTGAGTTCAGGATTATGGCAGGTAAGAAGTTGAAGACGTACCATAGGCGTGTGAACGAAGCCACCATGCTTGGAGTGATAAGAGGAATACTGGAAATCAAAGAAACAGACCGAGCTGATCCAGCAGCAAGCGGACTCGTTTCGGGAAGGTTTGCAGATCGTTCAGCAGTCTGTGAACAATGTTGGAACTAGACCAGTTGACCGAGTAGGGACCGTAGCAGATTTCAGACTTTTGGGTCCGTCTACATTTACTGGTTTAAAGGAGCCGTTGCCAGCCGAGCAGTGGCTAATCGGCATGGAGAATTTGCTGATTGCGGCACAGATTCCAGAGGACAAAGGGGTTGATGTGGTGCGCATTCAGTTAGTGGATTACGCCCGAGAGTGGTGGCTTGTGGAAGAGACCCGCTTGCCCAAGCCGATCAGTTGGGCGGAGTTTTCTAAGAGTTTCCTGGAGAAATTCTTCCCGCGGACCGCACTGGAGGAAGTGGAAGAGAAATTTATTGGGCCAAGGCAAAATGGAGCACCCGTGGACGTGCATGCAGCAGAATGGACGAGACTCGGTAGTTTCGCTGGACCTTTAGCTGCCAACGATGCAGACAGCAGTTGCGGTAAGGAAGCAGTTCGGTTGGGCCAGTCGAGTTTAGGGCTAGGCCGACAAACAGTGTTCTTGTAGCTAAGGAAGTTGATAGTAATGAAGAGCCGGCAGCTGTTCGCGATTTCATGGACGTATTTGAAGATATATCAGGTTTACCGCCGAAGCGAGACGTGGAGTTCACAATTGAGCTTATCCCTGGTGCAGCGCTAGTATCCAAAGCGTATTATCCAATGGCACCAGTAGAATTGGAAGAAGTTATGAAGCAAGTTGCTGAATTGCTTGAGAAGGGTTGGATTCGAAGCAGCAACTCGCCTTGGGGAGCTTCAGTTCTTCTAGTAAAGAAGAAGGATGACACGAGAAGGATGTACATCGATTATAGAGAATTAAACCGGGTGACTATTAAGAACAAGTACCCGATCCCTCGCATTGGAGAACTTTTGAGCAGCTTAGTGGTGCGAGGGTATTCTCGAAACTGGATTTGCGATCCGGATATCATCAGGTCCTAGTGAAAGCAGAAGACATTTGCAAGACGGCGTTTCGAACTCGGTATGGACATTTCGAGTATCTAGTGATGCCCTTCGGAGTAACGAATGCGCCGGCAATATTCATGGACTTGATGAACCGAATCTTTTCACCGTTCTTGGATCAGTTCATTGTGGTATTCATTGACGATATTCTGGTTTACTCGAAGGGTTTTGAAGAGCATGCTGAGCATTTGAAGATCGCACTGCAGACGTTGAGACAGGAGAAATTGTATGCGAAGATGAGTAAGTGCGAGTTTTGGCTGGAGGAAGTAAGGTTTTTGGGGCATGTTGTGTCTGGCGATGGCATCGCTGTCGATCCCGAAAAGATTGCAGCAGTTCGGGATTGGCCTATTCCAAGAAATGTGGCTGAGGGAGAAGTTTCCTTGGTTTAGCCGGATACTACAGGAGATTTGTGGAGAACTTCGCTCGTTTGGCAGAGCCGTTGACCAAGCTTACGCGCAAGAAGGTACCTTTTGTATGGACGGATAAGTATGCGTTGGCTTTTGAGACGTTGAAGCAGAAGTTGATAACCGCCCCTATCCTGACCGTACCAGACAATTCCGGAGGACTGGTGATTCACAGCGACGCATCTGGAAAAGGATTGGGATGTGTTTTGATGCAGAATGGGAAGGTCGTAGCTTACGCATCAAGACAACTGAAGACCCATGAGAAGAATTATCCGACCCATGACTTGGAGCTTGCGGCTGTGATCTTCGCCTTGAAGATTTGGAGACACTACCTTTTGGGCGAGAGAGTCGAAGTTTTTACAGATCACAAGAGTTTGAAGTATGTGTTCACTCAGAAGGAGTTGAACATGAGGCAACGCAGATGGTTGGAGCTGATGGCTGACTATGATCTTGATCTTAAGTACCATCCGGGGAAGGTTAATGTTGTGCCGGATGCGCTTAGTCGGTTACCAGCAATTCAGGTATTAACTACGCAGAAGGAGATCATTGCGGATCTTCAAAGATTTGACTTGGAGGTTGTGCTACCACATTCTACGGGACAGTTGATGCAGTTGCAAGTACAGTCGTCCTTAGTTGAGAAGATTAAAGCGGCACAATCGCAGGATCCTAGACTGCAAAGATTTCGAGAGCAGGTTGAAGCTGGAGTACGAACAGATTTACTGGTCCACGAAGATGGTTCGTTGAGGTATGGTAGCCGTGTGGGTGTGCCAAAGGGGGATGTACGTGAAGAGCTTATGAAGGAGGCACACAATTCAGCTTACTCTGTACATCCAGGAGGTACAAAGATGTACTGAGATATTCGACAGCATTTCTGGTGGGAAGGTATGAAACGGGAGATCGCTCGCTTCGTGGCTAAGTGCTTGGTATGTCAGCAAGTCAAGGCTGAACACCAAAGGGTTGCTGGTTTGTTGCAACCATTTCCGATTCCTCAGTGGAAGTGGGAACATATAACCATGGATTTCGTGACAGCTTTACCACGGAGTCCAAAGGGCAACAATGCAGTATGGGTGATTGTCGATCGGTTAACCAAGGCAGCTCACTTTATTCCTTTTCGGATTGGTCAATCAATGGAGACTTTGGCAGAACGGTACATGCAGGAGATTGTAAGATTGCATGGCGTACCGGTGAGCATCGTGTCCGATCGGGACACTCGGTTCTTATCACACTTCTGGAGGAGTTTACAGGAAAGTTTGGGGACCCGATTGAAGATTAGCACAGCTTATCATCCTCAAACTGATGGTCAGTCGGAGAGAACGATCCAAACTCTTGAAGAGATGTTGAGAGCATGCATGTTGGACTTCAAGGGTTCTTGGGAGGATCACCTACACTTGGTGGAGTTTTCTTACAACAATAGTTTCAAGCGACTATTCAGATGGCTCCGTTTGAAGCTTTGTATGGTCGTATGTGCCGTTCACCTGTTGTTGGGATGGCGTAGGTGAACGAAGATTATTGGGACCAGAGTTGGTAGTACAGACCGTTGAGAAGGTTAACGCCCTCAGAAAGCATATGAAGGCAGCTCAGGACAGACAAGAAAATTTGGGATGACACGTCAAGAAGACCTCCAGAGTTCGCCGTGGTGATTTAGTATTCTTGAAGATATCACCGACTAGAGGAGTGATTCGTTTTGGGAGTCGGGGAAAGCTTAGTCCTCGATTCGTTGGACCCTTCGAGATATTGGAGCGTGTTGGGGAGGTAGCGTACCGTTTGGCGTTACCACAGTCCTTGGCAGGTGTGCACGATGTGTTTCATGTTTCTCAACTACGAAGGTATGTTCGAGATGAAACCCACGTCTTGGATCATTCAGAGTTAACTGTACGGGAGGACCTAACTTTTGAGGAGCGACCGGTTGAAATCAAGGATTGAAGGGAAAAGATTCTTAAGAACAAGGTTATCCCCCTTGTGCTAGTTTCTTGGGGTAATCGATCGCATGGAGAATCCACTTGGAAGCGAGAAGACGAGATCCGGCAGAGGTTTCCTCACCTTTTTCCGTAGTTTTCTATCTTGTATTCTTGGAATTTCGAGGACGAAATTCTTTTTGTAGTTGGGTATGATGTAACACCCGAGCCCAATAATACTATTTCTGTTACTGGTTGAGTGTTCGACATTGCTCATTTCATTTATCTTGCTTATTTGGTTCTTATTGCAAAATTTTAACCGGCTGAGTCAGTTTTGCTTATAACAAATTTTAGCACCTAAAATGAAATTAAAAATATCTATATTGGCCTACACGTCACCTCTAGCCGCGTGGTAGCGTCCGCGCGTCGAGTTTTCATCCCGTTCGGTGAAACGGGCGAGTTTGGACGGCTACACGCGCGTGCAAGTGTCCGACTTGGGGGCATACTTTTTAATCATAAAACATCTCATTTTAAAATTTGGAACCCGCTTAAAATTCTATTATTTAAATTTCAAATTTTTGAGCGCAACCCGGGCGCGATTTGGAAATGCTTCATTTAGCGCCAAAATCCCAATTTAATAATATATTCTAAAACCATAATATATACACGAATCTTGCTGTTACCTTAGTATATTTTACTAATCTTACTGTTATATTAAATCCCTTGAATTTTTTTAAACCTCTAAAATCTTGTGCAGCCAATCACGAGGCTTAAACCTCATGGGCCCCTGCCTTATAACCCTCTCTCTACCTCTCTATCTCTCCTCTCTCTTTCACTGTCTCTATCTCTCTCTTCCTCACGTCTCTCTCTCTCTCTAATTTCTCTTTCTCTCTCTCTCTAACCCTCTCTCTCTATCCCTATATATTCTCCTCGTCTCCTTTTTCTCCCTGAACCCACGCGCAGAAGAACAAACCACCACGAGAACCCTCACGAGAACCCTCGTTGAAACCCTAGCCAGCCGCCGCAACCCGACGCCGACGCCACCACCACCATCACCCTCGTCGCAGCCGCTACCCCATTCCTTCCTCCTCTCCACACGCCCCGTGCACCCACACCGTAGCCATAGCCACCTGCACCCGCCGTGCTCGCCGTCGCCGCCGCATCTCGTCGCCGACGACGCCAGCATCTCCCCTTCGCCCCTCTTCCCGACCTCGACACCTTCCTCCTCCTCCTGAGTGCCGGCACCGCAACAGAACCCAACAAGCAACCCTGACACCTTCTCCGGTTGGCCGGAACGCCGCCATCGACCCTCGTCGTCGTCACCTGCGCCACCGCCGACCACCTCCTCTTCCCCTGCAACCCAAACCCGGCCATTACCTCTCCCTCCTCACCGTATCTCCTGATCCAGCACCTGCAGCCGAGTCCACGTTCACTGTTCCTCGCCGGCGCCCCATCGCCGTCGACCCCGTCGCCGTTGCAACCCTTGCAATCCCTGTAAGCTTCTCTCTACCTTCTCCCTTCCTTTTTCCCCTCGCTGGTTGTTATCTGTCCGTGCGTAGTATTTTGCTAACTTTGTCGCTGTTTTGGCGGTTCGCCGGAATTCGGCCGTGCCGACGACTTGACCTGACATTCCAGCAAGGTACTCCGGTCCGCGTGGTCCCGCTGTTCGTTGTTTGGATTCGATCCGTGACCCGTGCGTCCGTCGCGTGTTTTTCCGCCGACGTTACGTCCGTTTTTCCCGGTTCGCGAACCGTCGATGCAAGTATTACTTGCTACATGCTATGTTATACAAATTAAATGTGTTTGACTCATTAAACTTGCAAAATGAACTAGGTGTAGCTACTTTTCTCATTTGGACGAAATATGACTTATATCATGATACAGTTAACCTAAACCGCATTTTGCCATTTTAACCTTAATAACGAAGTTACCCATTAATCACATTTACCGGTTAAAGGACGGTAACCTTATACTTGTAGCTCTATTACATTCTATTATTGATATTGCACCACCTTGTGATTATTGCACCCCAAGGGTGCTCGAACCTGTTAATATGATAATACGACTACACTATATTAATGCACCATTGTGATTAAATGAACTGTTATTGCTGTTTACTTTATTTCCTGCTGCTATTCCTTGTTCGATTTTATACTTGTTGTGAGCACACCCTCGATTGTGTTACATCTTGACCTGACCTTGCTACACATGACATATATATACCGATGCACCGGACATGGTACCCTTTTACTATCGACTTAACCTGTTGTACCATGACCTGACATGTTACCTGATCTCATGCCTAATGCCAACAAACCTGACTTGGAGTCCTCATGGACCATTCCTGTTGTCTATCCAGACAAACCTTACCTGTTACCTGATCCTGTGTTGGCATTAGTCCTTGATTCCTGAATACCTGACTTCACACATATGACCTGGGGGTATGGGGAAATCAAACGGGTAATCTAAAGTGTAACTTAAAAGGGTATTACTTGATCCGTGGTCCCGGGGGGTAACGGGACAGAGCCATTCGTGACTCTTACATTCCTGATCCGTGGTCCCGGGGGGCAACGGGACAGAACCATTATTGGTTCCCATTTTCCTGATCCGTGGTCCGGGGGGTAACGGGACATATCCTTTGAGTTACATGGAGGATTACTCGAATTGGTTTCAAAGACTTTAGAATAGAAACCCGATAGAACAGTTTAGTTACCCACTGCACACTACCCTGCACTGCTTGTTTCATACTATTGCTTTATTCATGTTTATTTCTGCATTGCTTATTACTATGTTCATATTATATTATTGATTGACATGACGCGCTGACGTCTGGGTTTTGCATGGCCCAGATTCTTTACCACTGTCGCTGACCGAGCAGGAGTACTTCAGCCAGCATGCTGATTTGTGAGTTCCGTAGTGATTAGTTTATTTCCTGCATTTCTTTTTCCAGATGTGAGCCCTCATTAAGGGACATACTTTTCTATTATTGTATTGGATCATTTTCTTCCGCACTTATTTATCATTGACTCTTATTATTCTGGATTTGGACATGTGTTAGATAGTTTTTATCTTGTTCTTGATATCTCTACAGCCGTAATGTGACTGTGGATGGATACTTCCTACCCACAGGTAGCATGGTTGGCTATGTCACGTGCCCAATCTTTCGTACTCTTACGGTATCAGAGCTGGTCCCTCAATAGTAGGTCTGTGGTTCGAGGACGAACCATTGTTCAAAGGTGGGGAGAATGTCAGGACCCGGTTCTTGCTCAAGGAGCAAAGTGCCACACGGAACAAAGTGCCACGCCAAGTGTCGTGTTAAGTGGGCGGGGGCCACCTCTTGAATCCGTGGGGGCCACCTCTTGAGTCCGTGGGACCCACTGTAGAACAATGGGGACTCTTCGGAATACATTCCGAAAGGGGGCAGATCTGTACTATAAATGAAATGATACCACTCTTCAATATAGAGGCGCCTTTTAAGTGAACCGGAACTACAGGAGCTTCAGAACTCCGTAGTTAAGCGTGCTCGGGCCAGGGAAGTCTTGGGATGGGTGACCTCCTGGGAAGTGGCCCCTGGTCGGGCCCGGTTCGCTCTAAAGGGAAAAACCGTGCGGTTTCGGCCAGAGCGGACAATACTATCTGTATTGGGGGTGGGGCATGACAACTTTATAAGGAGAAAATCCCCGCGTGAGATCCTTACGACTCACAAAGGAGCAACACACTTAGGAATCCCCACGATTCCTAGGGATAAATACACCTGCGAGATCCTCTCGACTCGTAGGGAGAAAATGCTTTTATGAGATCCTTACGGCTCATAAAATTGAAAAGCCTTAGGTGATAGAGATCTAAACCTGTCTCCTAAGCCATCGCTCCCCAATGGGCAACGGTAAATGATGAGTCGCTCCTGGTATTGCTTCAGTGTTAGCGGTGCTGATGCCGACCCAAAACCTAAATCCCAAGTTTTCCCAACGGTAAATGATGAGTCGCTCCTGGCATTGCTTCAGTGTTAGCGGTGTTGATGCCGACCCAAAACCTAAATCCCAAGTCTTCCCAAAGGCAAATGATGAGTCGCTCCTGGCACTACGCTTCAGTGTTAGCAGTGCTGATGCCGACCCAAAAACCAAATCCAAAGTCCTCCTAGGGCAAATGATGAGTTGCTCCTGACATTATTCCAGTGCAGCAATACTGATGCCAACCCAAAAAACCCAAATCCTAGGTCTTCCCAAAGGCAAATGATGAGTCGCTCCTGGCACTACGCTTCAGTGTTAGCGCTGCTGATGTCGACTCAAAAAAAAAACCAAATCCTAATTCTTCCCAAGGGCAAATGATGAGTTGCTCCTGGCACTACTCTAGTGCAGCAATGCTGATGCCAAACAAAATCCAAATTCCAAGTTCCTCTCATATTCAAAAGTCCCGCCAAATAAGGCAGAAATCAAACAGATCAAATTAATGTCCCACCCGGTAACGCTTCAAAGCTCAAAGTCCCGCTGGATGGGTAGAGAACTCCTAAAATAAATCAAATCAAACAAATCAACCCTAACACCACAGAAAGCAGAGCAAGTCAACTTCAACCCCGACACCGCAAGAAGTAGAGGAAATCAACTTCAACCCCGATACCGCAGAAAGTGGAGCAAGTCAACTTCACCCCCGACACCACAAGAAGCGGAGTAAGTCAACTTCAACCCTGACACCGTAAGAGATGGAGCAAGTTAAATCAAATCACGACACCGCAGAAAGCGGAGCAGGTCAAATCAAGTACCGACCGTCCAGGTCGCAAAAAGGGCAGCACCGACCGTCCAAGTAGAAAAAGGGCAGCACCGACTATCCAAGTCTCTAAAAGGGCAGCACCGACAGTCCAAGTCGCAAAAAAGGTAGCACCGACCGTCCACGTCGCAAAAAGGGCACCATCGACCTTCCAAGCCGCAAAAAGGGCAGCACCGACAGTCCAAGTAGCAAAAAGGGCAGCACCGACAGTCCAAGTCGCTAAAATGGCAGCATCGACCGTCCACGTCGCTAAAATGGCAGCATACCCTGTATGTCGTTAAAAGGGAACCCAACCAAATCAAGCTCCATCCAAGTCGCAAAAAGGGCAGCACCGACCGTCCCAGTCGCAAAAAGGGCAGCACCGACCGTCTAAGTCACAAAAATGGCAGCATCGACCGTCCATGTCGCAAAAATGGCAACACCGACCATCCGCGTTGCTAAAATGGCAGTATCGACCGTCCATGTCACTAAAATGGCAGCATAACCTCCACGTCGTTAAAAAGGAACCCAATCAAATCAAGCTCCATATAGAGCAAGATCCATCCATTATATGTACACAACCCACATGCATAGTGTGCATTTTTTTATGGGAGGCACTTTGTTGGGGTCAAAAATTACACCTCGGTTGACCAAATTAAAATCAAAGTCAACTCCAAGCCAAGTGGGCCCAAGCCCAGGTCAAGACCGAGCATGGAAGGGACCGGCCCCGTGACAAAAAGAATGTAGCCATAAATTAGTTTAATATAATTCTTTTTTTAGAAATAAATGTATGTAAAATGGGTAAAAAGAAAAAAATATGTAAACCCCATGACTAATGTGCAAAAAGAGGCAAGCACATAAGGCATAGGGTGGCACAAGTGCCATTTGGCAAAGTCCAAGGGGTTATATGTAAAGTGTGTAGCCTATAAAGGCAAATATGATGAAAAAATCAAAGGATTTTCTCTCTAAAAAAAATTAGGGTTCTGTGCCTCCTTCTCCTTCCTCATGGTTCTAAATCTTCTTCCTTTTTCTTAAATTAAATCAAGAGTTTCACACTTCTTTTCCCCAAAAAAAAAATAGTTTTTCACCGTGAAACCCACAAAGGAGGGCTCAGATCTCCCATCAGATCTTTAAGAGGGGAGATTTTTAAGTCTCCCCCCTTTCACCCAAGATCCAGCCAACAGAGAGGAGGAAGTAGGAGACCCATCTCCAAGAATCCCATTTTGGGAAGATCCAGGGCTCAAGAAAGAAGAAAGGGGTCCTCTTTCATCAGCTCCAAAAACCTCTTAAAAGTTTAACTCCACAAAAAAATTAATAAATAATAATAATAAATTCTTTTTTTAGGAGTTTAACTCCAAAAGTCAATTGAGAGTACAACTCCCAGTGCAGGGGCTAAGCCCCTTTGTCCTTTTTAGGAGTTTAACTCCAAAAGTCAATTGGGAGTACAACTCCCAGTATAGGGGGCTAAGCCCTCCCCCCCCTCCCCCCCCCCGCTTTTCCTGTTGGCGCCTAGCACCCGCATGCCGATGTAACAACCCTAATTTCCCTGTGCAAATTTCTGTGCAAATTTTTCAAAATTTAAAGAAAGGGGTATTTTTTCCTGAGCACAAGTTAAATATTTGTTTAGCTCTTTAATTACAAGAAGGGGCTTGTAGCTCATTGGTAATATCTTGCACTGCTGAACCGAGCCACCAGAGTTCAAATCCCATACCCCAGATTATTTTTTTATTTTGAACCTTTAGAATACCAAGGGTTTACACGTGCTTATCTCACAAAAAACCCCCACTACACCCAAAAATGTAACATTGCCAGAGGATAAATGAACCGTCGGGGGGTTTCCGGCCGAGTCACGGCCGAGTCGGCCGATTCCGGCGACGACCCCAACATGAAAATTGTGTCTTTTCACATTCCCTACACACTGGTATAATTTATTTCCTCAGACCATTTCTAGAGCTCTTTTAAAACCATAATTACTCCACTTTTAATACATTTATCACATTTTTTCATTTTATCTTTTCATCTACCCTAAACCCTAGCCTAACCCTATAAATACAACCCCTAAACACTACCCCCTCACCCCAAAATTCTGAGCTAACTCTCAAGAAATTCCTAGAAACCCTAGTGTACTTTGGAAGAAGCGAAAGGCGAAGCTCCGGCGAATTTTCCGGCCATCTTCCGACGACGATCCTAGGAACTCCCGACGACGAAACGGCACACTGTCGACTCCTTTCGTCTCCCCTTCCTCTCCTCTGTTAACTAAACCCATAAGTCCCCATCCCTCTTCTCTATTCTTTTTCTAAAAATACAGAATTACAAAACCCGACGGAATCGGAACAAATCCGATTTCCGATTCGGTTTCTTCCTAAAACCTCACTTTTCTTTAATACAATTATGCTAAAACTAATTCATGTTGACTATTAAACACTAACTAATCATATTGAACAAGTTCTATATCAAAAGTAATTGCTATTTCCATTTTACCGTATTTTTTCATTAAAATACCATATAGTTTCTTTTCTACATTTAAACCATCAAAACCTTGCTATACCTTTAAGTAGATCACGAGGTAATGACCTAGCTCCTCACAACACTCATATGCAACATAGCACAATACCCTCGGGAACATAGAATACGAGAAACCGACATCTTTACAAATAAATACCATTACTAATAAAACCATTTTCTAAACGATTTAGTATTTATACAAATCTTTGCAAAGCGCCGCTACAACCCATTTGGGGAACCCGTTTGGGATGGTGTGGATTATAGCACATCCTCGGGCTTAGTAGTGCGAGATGCAAACCTCCGCAAGGAACATTCGGTCTCGAAAGATTTAAAATACGACATCTTAAGAAAATGAGATTTTAGAATTATAATATATATATTAAAATTATTTATATATATATATGAAACATTAAAAGATCTATTTTGTAAAAATATAAATATTACAACTCTTTTCAAAAATCACAAGAATCGGTTTATATTAAAATACCATGAAATCCATACAAGTTTAATATTACACTTTAATACCATATATTGTGAAAATTAGGTTATTCTCAATAGAAATGGTATATATATAAAATACACATTTATTAAAACTCTAAAGACGATAACTAAATACTTGGGGAGTATTTTGAAAACTATAGAAAAGTATTGTTACATAAAAAAACCCTCAAGTTCTATAAATTACCCTAAGGACTCTAGTAAACATAGATTTAAGCGGGACCAATCTCTTGAGCCTCAGGGAGCCGGAGAAGTGGGTGCTTGCCTATCTAAGGGAGACAATTAACAAACGGTGTTATCAACACGGTAATCGTCTTTGAAAAAGACACATATCCTGCCGTCCATGTACAACGGTTACCGATAACATCAAAACAGCCAGGACTTCAATTTACTTTTCTAATTGTCTGACTCAGATGAGTCTCTTTAATAATCTGACTTGAATATGATTCAAGTACAATCTACAATCTATAATCTACAATATTACAATTCAACATGAATCCATGAATCCATTATTCCATATATTCAATCTATCAATCTATACAATTTGACTGAACCTAACCATGGATATACTTCCATTTATATGATTCTCTAGTTATATCCATGATTCAACATTTACATCCATTTACTAATATCATGATTTCGGTAAGTCATCCAATTATGCAATCTACATTACAATATAATTCAAGCTACAATACAATTACAATGCAAACAATACAATCAAGATAACACGGGGTTTAAGGGGTAGACTGGTACGGAAGGTGTTAAAAGTAGCACGAGACTGCAAGGTTTAAGACGTAATTACAGCCATGTCGTTGTTCCTTGGTATTATCGACGGAGCCTTGTACTCTATATTCCGTTTGTCATGGTCTCTAGCATATAGAGACCCCTCGCGTATACACTGGCATCCTTCTATACCAAGCTATAAACAACAGCGTTAACACAATATTATAACAATATACTACAACTTTAAAAGCTACCTTCTTATTCTGTCTATTCTATTTTCTCCCTTATCTTTGGGACTTACCGAGCGACCTGTTCGCTGACGACAATCTCTTTCTTTCTTCTTTGAATGTCGTCAGGTGATCTGGACATTCCTGAGATCGAGTCCACTGCTGAAGACTTGGACCACTTCGTTGAAGACCCAGAGCTTTAGTTCACTGTACACTTTCATTTTCAGTACTTTTCCTTTTCTGTTATGCCATTGTTTAGGCATTGCTTTATTTCAGTTGTATTTATATTTCCATGCATTGTACAGAAAGAATGTGAATAAATAAAGTTGTTGTTTTATTATAACTTGTCTCTTGTGCATTTACTTTTATATTGCTTAGTTACGCTTAGCGTATTTACTTCGTAAATATGTAGCAGCCTCGTCGCGTCCCCTTCGCCGTACACCGGGAAGCGGGGTGTGACAGCCGAGCACATGAGGCGCCGGCGCCCAGCGCCCGCATGCCGAGCACGTGAGGCGCGTGCCGAGCATATGAGGAGCCGGCGCCCAGTGCCCGCGTGCCGAGCACGTGAGGCGCCAGCGCCCACGCGTCCTTTGGACGCTATTTTCCTTTTTTTATATATACACACGCTCCACAACACTGACCCCGTTAGAAAAAAATTTCTAACGGGATGTTGCCCCGCACCCCGCAAGGGGGCTGCTAGCCCCCTGGACCCCCTGTTCTCTGTTGAAAACAGAGACACGACCGCGTAGCTTCGTCTTGCCTGAATTTCGAGGGCAGATGCTATTTGGTGCTATCTGTCCACCTCTCCGAAGATGCCAAGTTGATTTATGACACCGTGTATCGAACGTTTAAACAGATGCGGCCGATGTAGCAGACTTCGTCAGATTCCCTCTCGTTGAGGGGTTTTTGATTATGGGGGCGCTCTTCCCTACAGGCGCAAGCCCCTGCAGTTAATTATGCTACCGCATTGCGGTAACCACTTTCTGCTTCTCCAGATGGTCACTTCGTGTCGTGGGTATTCGTTTTGTTTTTGGTTGCCCGTGGATTGTATACGGAGACTAATTTATGTTATCGCCCGTAGGGCGTGGATTAGTTCAAATCTGTATTCTCTTAGATTTGGGTTTGGGGGTTGGGTTTAAGGATACGTTAGTCTCATTTGAGACTAAGATCAACTTAAACGTATGTTAAGGATACGTTAGTCTAATTTTAGACTAAGATCAACTTAACGGGATCGTTTAGATACAACAAAAGAGCATTTGAGCTCTATTGTTTAGTTTAGGGACATTGCGGTCCAATGTTAGTTTAAGGATATCTCGGTCCAGTGTTAGTTTAAGTACATCTCGGTCCGAGGTTAAGGACATCATAGTCCAGGGGCTTAAGGACCCCACAGTCCGAGGTTAAGGACATCATAGTCTATAGGCTTAAGGACCCCACAGTACAGTTTAAAGACGTCATAGTCTATGAAATGTATGGTTGTCGGGACCCATCACCTCTCTGAAGACGTTGAAGGATTACAACGACAAATATCAGAAGGGTTCAGAGATGTACCCTTGAACCAATTTTGGTTGAGATCCGTAGTCCAATTTGGGGCTAAGATCTGTTAAAAGATTTATGAGTATATAGGCTCAATTAATCTGAGTTGAGGACTTATGGCCGATCTTGGGCTAAGTCCAATCAGGTTAAAATGTTTAACATTAATTTTGGGCTGTTGAGCCTTTATTTGGGCTTGGCCCTGACAATGTTTTTGTCTTTTACTGAATGCTGAGCATTCCTCATAGCCCTGGGCTTATTAAAGAACAATTTATGTTCTATCAGCGCAACACATGGTGCGCTTGGCGCTTGGCGCCAGTCATAGAGCGCAGTGCACTTCTGCCGAGTAGCGCATACGTGAGGGACACGTGTCGCGCATGGCGCTAGCGCCAGTTAATGAGCGCAGAGCGCTATTAGTTCAGTGGCGCACACGTGAGTGACACGTGGTGCGCTTGGCGCTGAGCTCCAGTCCATGAGCGCAGTGCGCTATATTTGGATCGCTAAGGCTCTGCAGCGCTTTGCGCTAGTCTTTGAGCGCTGATGCGCTTCTGCTAACTAGCGCACACGTGAGGAGCACGTGGTGCGCTTGGCGCTATGCACCAGTCTTGAGCGCAGAGCGCTATGTTGTGAGCGCAGAGCGCTAACTGATCAATTTTATGATCCAAGAAATAAATTTATGTTCTTTTAAAAGAGACTTTGTCTCAAGATTCTAAGAACAACGGTTCTTATTTTGTAGGAGATATTTTCAATCTCTTATGTTGATGAAAGGCTTTGCCTTTATGGATCTGTGATTCTTAAGAGAATTGAATTATTCTCCCCCCTCCCTTTATAATAAAATGTTCATGATCTCTGAAAGATAATTTTTCTTATAGATTTATGATCTGTGAGAAGAATTATATTCTTCTTCTTATTTTATAATGAGATATTTTGATCTCTTTTATGAAAGACCTTGGTCTTGATCTTCAAAGAAGTGAATTCTTCTTTTTTTTTAATCATAATATGATTTCATCTCTCTGTTCATCATCATTTTTTTACCTTGAAGAAACTTCTTCTTTTCTTGAGAGCTTGGCTCTTCTTTTTGAGATCTCTCAAAGATTATGGGGGGGTTTCTCTATTTTTTTCTCTTTTGTTTCTGTATATGCGAGACTTGAAGTCTTGGGGCCTTTATATAGGGCAAGCTGATTTGTTCAATCAGTTAAGCAGATCTTTTCTCCAATTGATTTGGGGATTTCCCCACTGTTGGATCCTTGATCCAAGGGCTCCTGATTTACAGAAGCAATCTTCTTGTTTTTAACAAGATTGGGAAATCTTTTCATACAGAATTTATTCTGTATTTTGGTGATTTTTAATCATCATTGGATCATTGATCCAACGGTGCTCTGATTTACAGAGCACAATCTTGTTGTTTGGAAAGATTTTGAGGAATCTTTCCTTGACAGAATTTAATTCTAATTAATTAATGATTTATCATTATTATTGGATCTTAGATCTGACGATAGGGAGATTTTAGTTGCAGCGCTAGCGCACCCGTGCTTTGCACGTGGTGCACTGTTTAGAGCGCAGCGCACCTAGCGCAGCGCACACGTGCTTTGCACGTGGTGCGCTGCCTAGGGCGCAGCGCACTTAGCGCTGCATCTGAAGCGTTGCTTCATTTCAAAATTTGAATTTTTAACAGAGCTTTGCTCTGATTGGGGGAAACAAATGCCCCCCCCCACCGTTGCGCTCATGTGGCCCACACGTGAGTGCAGCGGTGGCAGCATCTGTGCCCTTGGATCAACTCAAAAGTTGAAACGGTATCTCAATGCCTATAAATAGGACCCTTGTCCCTTGAGATGATTTCTATTCATCTTCTTCCTTCTGAGAATTTTATTCTCTTGCAGAGCATAGCTCTTTGGCTTAGGAACTTTCTTAAGGACAGAATTCTGTCAAAATCTTAGGTAAAGATTAAATCTTTTAAAGGACCTTTTTAATAATCTAGGGTTTCACCCATTAACAGAGCTTTGCTCTTCATAGATTTTTGATCTAAAGAAAACCCTTTTAAGGTTTCATCAACGGAGCTTTGCTCTCTTGAACCCATAGATCTAAAGAGATCTTTTCTTGGGGTTTCTTGGCCCATAAACAGAGTTTTGCTCATAAAGAACTCTCAGAGTTTGTTCATAGATATTGAAGATCATGGAATTTTTAATTCATTAAAACTCTTCTTTTAAATTTTCTGATGGTTATTCCATCGTTCTTACAGAGCAAGGCTCTTGAGGAATTTTTATTCCTTCATCATTAGAGTTGACAGATGTCACTCTATCACAGAGCACTGCTCTCAAGGGGAGATTTACTTCCTGGCCCGGGGAATTCTCATTAAATGAGAATCAATTGAGGATTTCCTCTTTTAATGACAGTCTCATCAAATGATGAGACTGTTTTATTAATGATGAGTTATCATCTGGATTTTGTGGGTCCCCCTTTGCCCATTTTTACTGCATTGCAGTGTGGTACGGATTCAAAGTACCGAGTATCGAACTTAAACTGTAGCATTAGCAGCTGAAAATTTGTTCTTTTCCGCGCAGGTACTATGTCTTTCGACACTTCTTTCTCGTTTGTCCGTTCAGAAGGCAGATTCCCCGAGGCGCCAGTAGATAAGGAAGTCTTTGCGTTGATAAAGGATCATGACCCAAAGCATAAGAATCTTCATCTGTGGGGTAGATGGTACGATCAAATTATCAGAGGCCGCCGAAGCTTTTCTTGTGTGACACCCTCGGAGCCTATCTCGGCGATCCCTTATGCAGATGCACCCCCGATCAATTATACTGTGGAGGAGGTGAATTGGACTTCAGAAGGTCTCCTTCGGCCTTCTATGGCCGCAATACCCGTGCAGCCGCCGGTAGCTTTGGACAATCTAGGGCGGCGCATATGTCAGGGTGAATCGCCCCCTTGGGAACAGCCATACAATATAGGACTAACTCCTCATCACCCGGCCGGGTACCTGCAGTGGGCCCGATATATCTTGTCAGCGAAGAAGTTATAGCTGCTGAAGCTCGGATTGTACCCTGCAATCTATGCTTCCTTGTTCCAGTATTTTGCACCTCCTATATGGTGGATCAAGGCGTTTCTAGAACAATGGAACATTCTGACCCACACCTTCCTCTTATTGGATCGAGAAGTCTCCATTTCCTTAGAGGAATTTGCCGAGGTCTCTGGTTTACCCGTTAGGGGAGAGCGTTACAAGGAGCTGCTTTCTCCGGATGAATATATTTTTGCCACCAAATCAGTGGTAATGGGTCTTACTCCAGAGAACTCCATTCAACACCAGTTCCCCAGTTTGATAAAGGTGTTGAATATGTATGAGAGCCTCTTTCTTGAATCCGGAGGCCGCAGGGTTACTTTTACGGATTTTATCGCTTGTTTTCTCCGTACGGAAGTTTTATCACGACAAGGTGAAAAGTTTGCCAAACTTGATAATTCTTTCGGATTTGGTTTGGATCGCCGGCCAATATTGGAAGCCGATCAAAAGGATTTCTTCCTTCCAAACGTCGCGATCGTCCCCTTGTCGGAAATTGCTGCTCCGAGCATCGATGAGGAAGCATTCTTTCTAGGGTTCCTCGGTTTATGGTTAAGCTAGTTCGCGCTTCCCATGCACCCTCGCTATATGAGGCCATCCGTCTTCTACCCAGCGCATCGAATGGTTGTCGGGATACAAGTGGCCGTCGGGATCGCGGGGTTAGCCCATCTGTATCACGGCCTCAGCTTGGCAGCGGACACCACTAAGCCAGGGGTGCAGCCTGCCAACTTCTCAATGCACTATTTCACCTCATGGCTCGAGTTGCACGTGCTTGGGGTCTTCGGTATCCACAGAAGACCTTCCTTTTATGACAGATATAAGTTCCCTCGGATAATGCGACTGGTCGACGCATCCATCGTAAGTCCAACACCGCGGGAAGCTATGGGTTTGCTCCTTCATACACGCACGGTTGGAGATGGTATGTCCTTCACCGATAAAATTTTGACCGTCGGCCAGGAATCTACAAAAACGGTGCTGCCATTGCAGGACATTTTTAAAGACGGGGCCTCTGTGTTGAAAGCTCGGGAGATTCTTCATCTTTACTCCATCAGGCGGGGCTTTCTCGTATTTAGGCAAAATGATGCGGCGTTATTCATGAGATACAACCCGCATCGTTTCGCCCAGCAGCTAAGCTATAATCAGGGCGTCCCGCTTGAGGCTTTCTTGGCAGAACATGCTGCCACCGAAGAGGGTATACGAAGCGCGCGGCATCACTTTATGCGCCTGAACACAGGGTCCAACTTCTTCATTAGTGAACCGAGCTGTGTTCCGAACACCCTGAATGTGTATGTGGCGTAGTATCAACATTCGATGGGTGCCATCATTAGGGAGGAGAAGCGATTGCTGCTTGATCGCAAGGGCACCGCTCCGGCCGGTAACCCAAATGTTCCTCTGAAGCGACGGACCATTATCCGTCCTCCCTTGAGGGAAGTTGCTGCGGCTGTGGCCCCGCATGATAGGCCTGAGCTACCGATACCCCATGCTCTCATGGAAACGGTGACTGTGGCGTCTCCCGAGTCTGGCGTGGGTTCAGATATCGGGACTCGTCGTCCGAAGTTGCCCGCTAAGCGCAAGCTCGTGTTACCGGCGACCGGTACTCGCTCACAAAAGAAGAAGAAGAAGTCGATTCTTTCTGCTGATGTTGTACTCGGCCAGGAGCCTCATGCTCCTTACAGCGAGGGCCTGAGCGAGTATGGGACCAACGAAGTCCTATTCATAGCACCGGATGATACCGACCTCGAGGCTGCTATTGCAGCTTCCGAGCGATCAGCAAGCCACAAGGCGGGACTGGTCATCCTTTCACAGTCAAGTAACCTCAGCCGTATCTTTTTGTCATCGCATTACATTTTTATTATCATGTTTTGACTGACATTTTTCCTTCAACAGGCATCTCCACTGAAGAAGCTTTCGCAGCTTCTCTCAAGACTTTTGAGGAGAAGGAAAGGCTTCGAGCATCCTTAGGCATCGGTACATTTCGGTTCACCGTGTCTCCATTCCCGTTTCTTATGGGTAATCTGACCCCTCCTTTTCATCTTATTACAGTGATTACCTCTACTCAGGTTATTCCAGGTGTGGTACCGACTTCGCAGGGCGGTGCGGAAACGCTTCTAAGGCCGGCTACCGAAGTCCCTGTTCCACCGGTATTGCCGAAAGAAGCTTCACTTAAGCAACCGATGATGGACGTCATAACGGCTCCAGAGGTAGCTCCTGTTGCGGACGATGACGTCTCCTTGACAGAGGTCTTGAGAAGATCGGCTCTCACGGCCCGGGCGGAAAGGAAGCGCAGGAGGCATGCGGCAAAGGAACGTAACGCCGCCTTGACCGCGGGTGCAGGCTCGAGCACTGCTTCTCCTGTCCCTGCTTCTTCAGAGGGCTACTGCTCACAGACAAGCGGCACGAGCGGCTCGGGAAGCAATTGAAAATCCGACCCAAGGTAACGTAACACTGAGTCTTTTCATTGAAGCTTTAATTTTCAGATTCCCATATATCTTATCCTGCAGGGCTAAGTCCTGGTGAGGAGGTGGCGAGTGAGATGATTGCAACTACTGAGCCCAAAGCGGCTACTCTTTCCCAGGAGTCCGAGACTGTTCCAATTGCCACTCTTTCCGCCTGCGGTTCCTTGCCATTGCCAGGCGCTGCGAGCGTCACAACGGTTCTCATGGAGTCGGGGGATGAAGCTATGGGCGGCGAAACCATTCCGATGGAGGAGGGTGAAGCAGTCGCTGCACCTAGTGACACCCTTGTCGCGGTTTCGACTCGCGACTCACCAAGTAGATTTTGGTTCATTGCTTTCCTTTTTATTCTGCAATCCCTTTCAATCTCTTTATTTCTCCCGTTTCTAATGCAGGTGTGGTGAGCGTTGAGTTTGTGCCACCCGAGGAAGCATCACCAGTTGCTGCTTTGACGGTGGCCGCCCCTTTGCCTTCTCCTGTGTCCTCCCAAATGCTGGAAGGTACGGGTTTATGACTTATTGGTTTCATTGTAAGTGATATACTTTATGTACTAACATTGCATTTTTAAACCCTTGCAGGAGTTCTTTTTTATCATCTGTATCAGGTGCTGCACCCACATTTCTCCTTCCAGTCGGAGCTTGCTTCATCTAGTGGCGTTGGTGAGTACAGTCTCTAGCTAGTATCTCTTTTCTTTTATGGGCAGCCAAGTCGTTGTTAATTCTTCTTTATTTTGACTGCAGCACTACAGATTGAAGGAGAAGATGAAAGAATAGTTGCGCCACCGGTACTCCTATCCTTGCCACCTGCCGTAGCGGTATAGTATACTTCATTACTCATGTGATTTCTTTATTTTGCGAGTTATCCTTTAACCGTAATTCATTTTGCAGCAGTCACCCCAAATGGATCAGATGGATCATAGATCATCTCCTTCAAAGACGGATCCTCGGAATGAAAAGGGGAAAGGAAAAGCAACTTGCATCGCCAATACTCAACAACAGCCGAGCAACTTTAAACCGGTTTTCCGCCAAAGCAACGTACGTCCATGCCCATCCCTCGAGGAGAGACTGGGACGTCCTTATTCGTTTCCTCAGGATAAAATAAGGAGACTGTTCGAGCTGGCAGTGCGCAACAGACTCATCCCTCTGCCAGATCCAAAACGTTCATTGTAACCAGGTGACGTTAACAATCCTAACTATTGTCCCTACCACAGAATAATGGGTCACCCACTCGAAAATTGCTGCGTCTTCAAAACCGGGTTGAAGACCAATACCAACAGGGCAAGTTCGCGCTGCCCGAAAAGTGGAAAGTAAACCCGCCACAACAACATGCTCCGAAAAAGGTGAATATGCCGGGGGCATCATGCTCATTCATAGGGAAAGACCCATAGACCGAAAAGTCGGTAAACTAGAGATGTGTCTCAAATACGGCGACGGCGGACCGAAACGTCCCTAAACTAACGACGGACCGCAATGTCCTAAAACTTGCAAATGACCGAAACGTCGTTAAACTACTATCAACCCGCGGCATCCTCAGGCCGGCGTGGTAAAAAAAACAAAAAAAACAAAAAAAAAACGGTATGTCCACAAGCAAAATGGGCACGGATGAAAACCCAAAAGGGCTCCGTGAGTAAAAACAGCAGGGCTACCGGCGAGTCTTGTGAAAACCCGAAAGGGCGCAACCTCGTTAGAATAATAATAAAAAAAAAGAATAAACAAAATCAAAAAAAAAGAAAGAAAACAGTATGCCCATAAGCAAAATGGGCACGGATGAAAACCCGAAAGGGCTCCATGAGTAAAAACAGCAGGGCTATCGGCGAGTGTTTGTGAAAACCCGAAAGGGCGCAATCTCGTTAAAAGACACTTACAGGGTCCTCTCGACCTTATAAGGAGAAACCACCTGCGTGAGATCCTTACGACTCACAAGGGAGCAACACACTTAGGGATCCTCACGATTCCTAAGGAGAAAATACACTTGCGAGATCCTCATGACTCGTAAGGAGAACTCTCTTATGGGACCCTCACGGCTCATAAGATTTGAAAGTCTTAAGTTACAGAAATCTTAACCTGTTCTTAAGCAACCCCCATAACCTTCGATATTGCCCTACAAGCGGCTCATATTGACCCTTGTATACAATTCACGGGCACGAATAAATATTTCCCTAACAAAGTCCCATCCGTGACTAGGGATATGCTTGTACAGCAAACAACACTTGTAAGTCCTCTTGACTTATAAGGAGAAAACCCTTTTGTAAGATCCTTACGACTTACAAGAGAACATGCACTTAGGAATCCTCATGATTCCCCAAGGAGAAAACACACCTACAAGATCCTCACGACTTGTAGGGAGAAATACCTTTGTGAGACCCTTACGGCTCATGAAGTCAAAAGCCTTAGCCGACAGGACCCTTAACCCTGTTTACTAAGACACCTTTGTTCAACATCGACAGAGGCAAATGATGATTCGCTCCTGGCAATATCCCAGTTGCAGCGATGCTGATGCCTAAACCGGTATCAAATTCCAAGTCCTTTCATGGAAAATGATGATTCGCTCCTGGCAATATTCCAGTTGTAGCGATGCTGATGCTAAGATTGGCATCAGATTCCAAGTTCCACACTCGCGATAAAAAAAATCAGCGAGCCAAAAATGCATATGAAATAGCCGAAATGATGGGGCAACTTGCAAACAAAATCAGCAAGTAAAAATGTATGCATGCAAAATAGCCGAAATGATTGGGCAACTCGCAATAAAAAGCAGCGAGTGAAAATAAAATAAATAGCCGAAATGATTGGGCACCACGAAAAATAGCCGAAATGATTGGGCAATCGCGATTTTCGCTATATAAAAAGCTGAAATGATAGAGCATCGCGGAAAGAATAAAAAAAATGAAAGAATGAAACTTTTTGCCCTACAGGTGAAATCACATCGATCCCTGTATACAATCCAGGGGCACAGATAAAGAGGGAACCATACCTTCCCAACAGGCTCCATCAGAAAGCGAAGCCAAATCTCGACGGTTCATAGACAACCTAGAGACAATCTCGACATTTGTCGCAATATTACAGACACGATGTCAACAAATGAAGCAAAGGAAGATCCCGAGCTTCAGGGTCTCGACGTCAACATCGACAACCTAGAGATCACCAACGGCGTTTCTCCTCACTCCAGCCAGATGCAGACGTGACGTCAACAATCGACCTCAGAGTCGCAACGAAACAGAACCATGGCAAAGTCCCTAGTTCCAAATCTTAATGGCCACATCTACAGCCTGGAGACCAACAACGGCGTGCCTCCTCATTCCAGCAGGACACAGATGTTACACCATCAAGCGAAGCGATGGCAAAATCCCAGCTTCACCTCAGCGTTCGTCTCGTTACAACAGACACAATGTCAACAACGGCGTTCCTTCGCAGTCCAGCAGGATGTAGATGCAACGTCAACCAAAGACCCCATGATCAGTAAAGTGGAGTGACGGCAAAATCCCAGCTCCACCTCGACGTTCGTCTTGATACAGCAGACGAGATGTCACTACAGCGTCCTTCCTCCAACAGGATCCGGACACACCAAAGCAGATGAAGCAAAGGCCAAATTCCTAGCTTCAGGGTCTTAACGGCAACTCATATAACGCCTGAAAAACAATCGGAGATCATCTCGCACCACATAGAGTGGTCACCACCTCGACGTTCGTCTCGATACAGCAGATGAGATGTCACCCCAGCGTTCTTCCCCCAGCAGGATTCGGACGCGCCAAAGCAAATGAAGCAAAGGCCAAATTCCTAGCTTTAGGGTCTTGACAGCAAGTCATATAAAGCCTGAAAGACAATCGGAGATCATCTTACACCAGCATAGAGTGATCACCACCTCGACGTCGTCTCGATACAGCAGACGAGATGTCCTTCCTCCAACAGGATTCTGACACACTAAAGCAAATGAAGCGAAGGCCAAGTTCCTAGCTTCAACATCTTGACGGTAACTCATATAAAACCGGAAAGACAATCAGAGATCATCTCACACCAGCATATAGTGATCACCACTTCAACGTTCGTCTCGATACAGCAGACGAGATGTCACTACAGCGTCCTTCCTCCAGCAAGATTTGGACGCGCCAAAGCAAATGAAGCAAAGGCCAAATTCCTAGCTTCAGGGTCTTGACGACAAGTCATATAAAGCCTGAAAGACCACCGAAGATCATCCCACATGGAGTGGTCACCACCTCGACGTTCGTCTCGATACAGCAGACGAGATGTCACCCCAGCGTTCTTCCTCCAGCATGGTTCAGACACGACACTCAGACAAACGGAGCCACGGCAAAATTCCCAGTTCCAAGCCTCGATGGTTCACAAACAACCTAGAGACAACCGCGACATTCGTCTCGATACAGCAGACGCAATACCAGCAAACGAAGCGAAGGCTAAATTCCTAGCTTCAAGGTCTTAACGGCAAGTCATATAAAGCCTGAAAGACCACCGGAGATCATCCCAGCGCGGAGTGGTCACTGATTTAATTGATTTAGCGTGTTAGCGCTTTTCTATCAAAAATATTTACCGCAATCAAGAACGGCGTCGCTTTGCAGCTAGCCGGTGAGTACGGGTCGGTCCACAGGGATGTGAAAATTTCCTTTAAGTTCTTACGAGTTAATTCCAGATGGTGTTTGGATTTATAATTAAACCTAAAAATTGAAGTTGTATGAGACTAGGATTAGAAACTTGCTAGGATTAGGTCTAGGGAAAATTTGGTAAACAAAGATCTATATCTCTTTCCATTGCTACTAATTAAATGTATCATATTAGTGTTATGGTAAATCTTAACAAAGGGGATTAGGATGATTGGGAAGATTGATTCTTCCTCTAGATCCTTGTCCTTCCTTTCTTAATCTTTACCCTAACCTCCATGGAAAACCTTAAGATCCGGGCCTTTAGACTACGAAATCACCGTTACCTTGCGGGTAAAAGTGCCGTAGGGAGCGGAATAAAAAGGTATGCATGGAGTCTAATATTCATAAAAGTTTTAGCAACGAAAAGAGATGAGAGATCTTCATCTCTCAAATCCTTCCCTATTCCTAACCCTAACAAGCGAGGAAACTACTCGCTCATTGAGGGGATGAAAAAAAACAAGAATTTATTAAAGAGAGAAAACATCGATTGCAAGTTAATAAAAACTAAACTAATTTAAACTAAAGCGAGAAAATAAGAGCAGATATGAAAAACTACAACTATTGCAAGGAAAATAACCTAGTTACTTTTGATGCGCTCTAACTTCAAGAAAACAGAATTTTATTCATGAGTAGATGCATAAGAAAATACAAGGTCCTGGGTTCTATTTATAGGACATAGAAACCCTAGGTTTACAATTGCACCGCATGTCTAAAATTACAAATATACCCCTAGAAAAATCTTTCCAAAGCCGCCAAAAATTATGGCAAAATTTCCTGCGCACTAGGGCTTCAAACGGCCGCGGAACCGCGGCATGGGCGCTTGGGCCGCGGTTCCGCGGCCCAATGATGGGATCATCATTTTCTTTTTCTTGGGCTTGGTTTGGCTCTTCTGGGCTTCTTGTTTCTTTATTCTTTTTATCAGTTGGGCTTCTGCAGTGATTCCAGAACTTCAGTGAACACTTGTACCGATCTTTTAACCGTTTGCCATAACAATCTGGACCTTGCGTCGCCTTGTTGATGGTGAACCGTTCTTCGTTTTTAGGCTTGACTAAGATCTTCCTATTTGTTGGTCAAAAGTCTCTTTTTGTGTCGTCTTTTGTCTTTTTCACTGTTTTCGTTCCAAGAACCTGTAACCTGTAACATGTAGCAGACATGGGTCAAAAGCACCTGTTTTTATTCTTAAATGCATAAGAATGGGGAATACAAAATGCAATATTATGTTATAAACAAATACCCCCAAACTTATCTTTTGCTCGCCCTCGAGCAAACTTATTATTTATTCACTAAAATCCTAACCTAGCCACACTTTCGCAGGGAAACGCGATTGCACTGAGCTCGTGCAACAAGCCGTTAAACCTCTAGGTGTCCCTAGTAGGAGGAGTGTTGTCTCCTGAGGGTTTTCAGCGGATTACACCCACAAAATCCTATCAACTTGGTTTCTCGACTTTTGTTCTCCATTTAGGTTTTCTAACAAGGAATTCTATTATCGTCGACCCGCAAATTATCCACCCATATTCTTCACACTTCCTCATTATTTAACTTAAGATTACATATATCCTGTAGAATTACCTAGCTTTCGGCATTTCTTAAGTTTTCCTTCTAGAGTTCCATCTCCACTTAGGAATTTCTATCAACTCTATTAAAGACACAAGTTCTATTCTTCATTCCCTTCTCTTATCTAAACTCCAATCACATATCCCTACGTGTGTGTAAATATCACCCCTACACTTGGAAATTCAAATCAAGCAATCGTACTCCCGTCCATTGTCTAAAGCACTTGTGAAATTTCGCTTTCACATCCTTCATGCGATTGTTAATACTTCTTAAGGTACCAACAACCGATTACATGATGCGTTAGCGTTTTAAAGCGTACTTCCTAGTTTTGCAACACCCAAGGCTTTTAGCAGTGGCTCCCAAACCAGTTGGTCTAAGGCACTAGGTGATGAAGCACCCTCGCTAAATATTTTTCTATTTTTACAGCCTTAAGTAATCACAAAAACCAGTGTCCATTTTTTTCTTTATTCACCTTTGTTTTTCTTTTTCATTGTGCTAAGGACGTTAGACAAGAGTATTTCAAGGTCTCTTCTACTAATCCAAGTTTCAAGGTGCGTGTTTGTGCATTTTGTAGGGTACATGTTTTCAGAATCTAGACTTAAGCTAGGAACTATTTTTCAAACTTATTCTCTAATAAGAACATCAATACTCTTCCCTCATTTTGACTTAGCCCAAGAAGTGAACCCAAAATTTGCCTATTTCTAAATAATCTACAAGACATATACTTTCTATCGTTAAACTCTAAGAAAGGTTATTTTTAGGGTTTTTAATTTACTAAGTCTAAGATTTAGTTTTTCCTAGCCAGTTAACCTATTTATCAAACTCAAGTCAATTAACCAGAATTGAATACATTAATTTTTATAATTTTTGAATTTTTTCAATTTTTATGGGTTTTTCTGTTTTCTATTTTTTTTTTTATTTTTCAAATTTTTATGATTTTTATAAAGATGCAATGCAGAAATTAAATATGCAAAAAGGGAAAGCAAAAATATATACAATATGCTATGCAAAAGATAACTATATACACTACCCTCTCCCCCAAATTTGAGCAAAGCAGTGCCCTCACTGCCCGGCCCCACGTCGCGCTCGTGAACGTGAACGTGATCTTTCCCCTCTAGCCAAAAGTGTTTGGATCCACCTCTCAATTTCTGTCAACCGACGGTCGTGATCTCGTGCGGTCGCGCGAAACTCATCCCTCAAAGAATCAATCCCTCTCACTGCCCTCCGCATCAATCGCGCATGCTCTTGGGGAGTTAGCTCTTCCCCGCTCGAAGTCGAGCTCGAGCTCGGGGTGTGTGCAGGTACATTTTCTGCCGGTTCTGTCCGTGTCCAAATATCCGTTAGTCTAGAGTAGGACGACGAGACGCCCTCTAAAAGTGGTCGGACGGGGCACCGTCTATCAAATATGAGTCAAATTCCTCGGCTGGGAGGAAATAACGGCAGAGTTGGGTAACTAGCATGGGGCATGGGTATACAGGACCTCGTTTCCCCGAACCTATAGAGTGGAGCAAAACCGTACACATGTCGAACCTAGGATTTTTCGTCATTAGAGTGTGGACGACATGTAACGAAGGGGTGAAAAAGGTCGTGTTGTGAGAACTTCCAAAAATATTGTTTTGTGCCCACCGGCACACAGTTAAAACGTTTGCGAAAAGGGTCCGTGCTTGGATACCCTTACGCGGCTCTCGTGCACAGTTATTACCCATTAAAGGCATATAGTCTTCAAAGCGCAGTGGGTGGTCATGTGCAGGGACACGTGGTATGAGTGTAACCTCGTGTATCATGTCCCTATCGATGCGAATTTCTTGAGTTCCCTAATTCAATTTAATGTATCCGAAGTTGTCTAGACTATTTTCTTCCATTGATTCATAAAATAGAGTAACGAGTTCAGGTAGGGCAAATGCAAATCCGTGATTATAGAGGAGGAAATTCCAGCCCCTTTGTGCGATTTCGTGTGGGAAAAAGCTACCGTAAATCTCGTGTGCGAAAACAGGGGAAAAGTCCCTTTCAAATTGCAATTTACGTGCCATATAGATTGTTGCAGGAAAATATATGTAATAACAGAGAGTAAAGACACAGATGTACCTCCCATGAAAATTTCAGGGGGTGAAGCTTCGAGACGGCGGCGGATCAGCGGCTGTAGGCGGCGGATGCGGCGGTTGCGCGGCGGGTTGGCGGCGGCACGGCGAAAATCTTCTAGAACAGGTCGGTGGCGGCGCTAGGGTTTTAAGGAGAGGAAATAATTTAGGGTAAAATGACAGGGGGGTCAGGTTCCTTTAAATAGGGGGGAAGGAGGTGATTTTGCAAAAAACACCCTCAAAAGCGAGGGTTTTATTTGTAAATTCAGCTATAAATCTGCAAATTTGCAATTAGGTCCAAAAAAAAATTTATTTTTTAAAAAAAAATTTCATTTTTTATTGTATTTTGGAAATATATATTTACAAATTATATACACACCCCCAAACTTATTTGAAATACTGTTTTGGAAAAAAAAATGAAATTTGGGGTGAAAGTGGAGGAAAATTACTCAGTGTAGATCGGCTCCTGTAAAAGCAGGAGCTCCTCCGAATGGTCCGCTGAGAAGAACGGTTTCAAACGATGTCCATTTACTTTGAATAAAGTACCGTCTTCTGGATTCTCAAGATCAACCGCACCGTGCGGATAAACGGTGCGGACTACAAAAGGTCCTCTCCATCGGGACCGGAGCTTGCCGGGATGTAAATGCAACCGAGTATCATATAATAAAACCTGTTGGCCTGGTTTAAATGTTTTTCGCAAAAGGTTTTTATCATGAAATACCTTAACTCGATTCTTAGCAATCACGGCATTATCATATGCCTCATCCCGCAGCTCCTCCAATTCATTCAATTGCAGCTTTCGATTGCTGCCCGCATCTCCTAAAGATAAATTCAGCTCTTTAATGGCCCAAAATGCCTTATGCTCAATTTCTACTGGGAGGTGGCACGCCTTCCCGTAGACGAGCCGGTATGGGGACATGCCAAGATCGGTCTTATATGCAGTACGGAAAGCCCATAGTGCATCGATCAATTTTAGTGACCAATCTTTACGGTTTTTAGAAACCGTTTTCTCCAAGATTTGCTTAATTTGTCGATTCGAGATCTCGGCTTGCCCACATGTTTGGGGATGGTATGGCGTTGACAGCTTATGGGTGATAGAGTATTTGCGCATTAGGGACTCAAAAGTCCTGTTGCAAAAGTGAGAACCATTATCACTTAATATTGCGCGAGGGTGCCCAAATCGAGAAAAGATGTGTTCTTTTAGAAATCGAACGACAACCTTGTTATCATTCGTTCGACTAGGCACAGCCTCGACCCATTTTGAAACATAGTCAACTGCCAAAAGAATATACACATTTTCAAAAGAGTTAGGAAATGGTCCCATAAAATCTATACCCCAAACATCAAAAATGTCTACAGCCAAAATCGGTTGGAGCGGCATTTCATTTCTCTGCGATATCCGGCCTAAGTGTTGGCACCGGGAGCAAGTTTTGCAGTATTCGAATGCATCTTTGAAGAGTCGTGGCCAATAGAAACCACACTGCAAAACTTTCTCGGCTGTCTTCTTTGGGCCAAAGTGCCCGCCACATGCTTGATCGTGGCAAAAAGACAACACACTCTTGACCTCATTTTCTGGCACACACCGGCGAATGATTTAGTCGGAACAATATTTAAAAAGATAAGGTTCATCCCAGTAAAAATGCTTTACTTGGGACAAAAATCGTAGTTTGTCTTGTTTCGACCAATCTTTAGGTATCAAGCCGGTGGCTAAGTAGTTTACAATATCGGCAAACCATGGTTCGCAAGAAACGGTCAAGAGTTGCTCATCGGGGAAAGCATCAGTGATAGGCAGTTCAAGTGTGGGCGAAGAAGGAAGTCGTGAAAGGTGATCGGCCACTACGTTTTCACATCCCTTTTTGTCCCTTATAACAAGGTCAAATTCTTGCAGCAAAAGGATCCAACGTATTAGCCTAGACTTAGCATCCTTCTTCGCAAAAAGGTGGCGAAGAGCTGAGTGATCCGTGTACACTATAACTGGAGAGCCGATTAAATAAGGCCGAAATTTTTCAAGTGCAAACACAACATCTAAAAACTCTTTTTCTGTTGTTGTGTAGTTTAATTGGGCCTCATTTAATGTTCGGCTAGCGTAGTAAATTACATGCGGCATCTTGTTAATGTGCTGTCCAAGAACAGCACCAATGGCAAAATCTGATGCGTCGCACATAATTTCAAAAGGGTGCGTCCAGTCTGGAGATGAAAGGATGGGCGCGAAAATGAGTGAGTGTTTCAAAGACTCGAACGCTTTCATGCAAGTTGAGTCGAAAACAAAAATAGTGTCCTTGGCCAACAAGAGAGTCAAGGGTCTAGCAATCTTGCTAAAGTCCTTGATGAACCGTCTATAAAAACCGGCATGGCCAAGGAAAGCTCGGATATCTTTGACGCATTTAGGAGGAGGAAGATTAGAAATGACTTCGATTTTAGCTCTATCAACCTCTATGCCGTTTTGCGAGATGACGTGTCCTAAGACAATGCCTTCTCGTACCATAAAGTGGCACTTCTCCCAATTCAAAGTCAAGTTCTTTTCCCTACAGCGGGTGAGAACTGCGTCAAGATGTCGTAAACACTCATCGAAGGAGTCACCAAAAATGGAGAAATCATCCATAAAGATTTCCAAAAACTTCTCCACCATGTCCGAAAAGATCCCCATCATACACCGCTGAAATGTAGCGGGTGCATTGCATAACCCAAAGGGCATGCGACGATAAGCAAAAGTGCCAAAGGGACAAGTAAATGTAGTCTTGTCTTGATCCTCTTTGGCTATGGGGACTTGATTATAACCGGAATAGCCATCTAAAAAGTAGTAGAATTCGTGCCCCGCCAATCGTTCTAGCATTTGGTCAATGAATGGTAAAGGAAAGTGGTCCTTCCTTGTCGCAGCATTGAGTTTTCGGTAGTCGATGCAAACTCGCCACCCAGTTTGGGTGCGAGTGGGAATTAACTCATTTGCCTCATTGGTGATGACCGTGATGCCCGATTTCTTTGGCACGACATGAATGGGGCTAACCCATTGGCTATCCGAGATAGGGTAAATGATACCGCTATCAAGACACTTAACAATCTCCTTCTTGACCGCCTCTTTCATGATGGGGTTGAGGCGTCTTTGTGGATCCCTTGCCGGCTTGGCATCATCCATCAAGTGTATATGATGTTCGACTATGAGGGGACTAATCCCCTTGATGTCCGCCATAGACCAGCCGAAAGCTTGCCGATTATTGTATAAGACCGTTAAAAGAGCCTTCTCTTGCTCACGAACTAGAGAGGCCGATATGATAACGGGTAAGGTCTCATTTTCACCTAGATAAGCATATTTTAGGTGCGACGGCAAAAGCTTTAGTTCGAGTTTAGGTGGTGAAACAATAGATGGTAACAATGGAGTAACTGTTTCAAACTCGAAGGATTCCATCAAAGGTTCAAATTGAGTGTACGCTACCGAGTCGGATGGTTCAACTAACTCATCCGAAAAAGCAAAAGACTCAAACTCGGGTGGAGAGTCTTCAAGATCATCAACAAAGGTGAAACACTCATAATCTTTGTCCGTCGTGAAAGCTGTGTCGGATTCTAGGAGGAACGCACTAGTAGCGCCAATATTACTGTGATCAAACATGAAATTCTCGAACTCACAGTCCTCCTCCGCGATCTCATCGATCGAGCACACATCAATTACGCTAGAATTAGGCTCGCAAGGCTGACTTCCTAACTTGAAAATGTTAAGTTCAACTGTCATCTTGCCAAAAGATAGATTCATTGAACCATTACGACAGTTGATTACCGCGTTAGAAGTCGCGAGGAATGGTCGACCAAGTATCACCGGAATTTGATTACGGGGGTTAGCGACAGGCTGTGTATCCATAACAATAAAGTCCACGGGGAAAATGAAATCCCCTACTCTAATTAACACATCCTCCAACTCCCCCCTAGGGTGGGTGATTGATCGGTCGGCCATTTGGAGAGTGCAATGAGTAGGCTTGAGCTCTCCAACGCCTAATTGTTCGTACACCGAATAGGGTAGCAAATTGACACTAACACCAAGATCTAATAATGCTCTATTGATGGTCTTGTTCCCAATTGTGATCGAAATAGTAGGACAACCGGGGTCCTTGTGCTTTGGGGGCAAAGAATTGACAAGAGCATCACTAACAGCACTAGCCACGAAAACTTTCTTTGGTACTTGTGACTTCCTCTTTTTGGTGCATAAGTCCTTTAAGATTTTTGCATATGAAGGAACTTGTTGGATTGCATCCAAAAGAGGGATATTTATGCTAACCTGTTTGAACAAATCTACAATCTTCTCCATCTGTGGAGTTGGTTTATTGGATCTCAACCGATTTGGAAAAGGAACATTTTGAAAAGTTGTTGAGTCCAATTTTTGCGGGTCCGATTGTTGAGTTGGAACGGAACCCCCTGTAGATGTGTTCGTGTTGTGAGAAGAGGGTCCGTTCGAGCTAGAAGAAGTAGAGCCATGTGAAGGATGGAGAATAGGCTCTAACGAAGAAGAAGAGGAAGATGAAGAACCACCGGCAGAGGTGTCACGGTGAATACCCACATTGTTTTGCAGCACTTTTCCGGATCTCAACGTGGTCACAGCATTCACGTTATGATTCTGCTGTTCATGTGCAACATGTGCGTGACCAGGATTTGGGAGTGGTTGAGACGGAAGCTTTCCTTTCTCTCGCTCTTTCAATGCTGCGTTGAGTTGTGCAATTTGTGCCTCAATAGCTTTGATGCTTTGATCATGTGAGGCACTGTTTTGCACCAAAGATTGAACAGAAGTCTCTATCCTAGCTGTGGACTGTGCAGATTGCTTTAGGAATGCTTCTAGACTTCTTTCGAGCGATCTAACAGCATTTTGAGGGGGAACAAAGTTGTTGGGTACAAAATTGTTCATCTGATTAGGGTAAGGTTGCTGTTGGAGAGGCTGCTGAAATTGAGTTTGTGGAGGTGCTTATTGTTGTGGAGGAGGAGCCCTTTGAAAATTGTTGTTTCCTTGGGATTGTTGATTTTGGTTCCAAGTGAAATTAGGGTGGCTCTTCCAACCCGGATTGTATGTCGAAGAGTATGGATCATTTCTTTGTCGTTGCTGAAAGGCAGCATTGACTTGATCTTGTCCTTGAGTGGATGCAGTGTAAGGACACTCTTCGGTGAGATGTGATGGATCCGAACAACAAGCACAAACAGTTCGTGGGGGCACAACAGGGGCAGGGGAAGGTGCTGAGATCTTGGTCTCAAGCGCTTCTAGCTTTTTCGTAAGAGCGGCCATCTCGGTCTTCATAGCAATTGACATCTCTACTTGATGTATGCCTGCCCTAGGTTGACCAATAGAAGAAGATGATGATGTGGTCTTGGTGCTCTCCCATTGAATCGTTTGCTCACTAAGATCCTCAAGAAACTGCCACGCTTCCTCACTAGATTTGGACAGAAAGTGACCTTGACTAATGGTTTCTAGCAACTGCTTCGTTGCCGGGTTCAATCCCTCGTATAATGTTTGGCAAAGTTGCCATCTTTCGATTCCATGGTGAGGGCATTGAACGAGAAGGTCTTTGAATCTTTCAAAACATTTCCAAAATGGTTCGGCAGGAAGCTGTGAAAATTGTATAATCTCATTACGGATTTTAGCAGTTTTGTGATGAGGATAGAACTTTTTAAGAAAAGCTTTCACAAACTCGTCCCAATTTCTAATTGAGTGTGATGCGGTGCTGTATAGCCACTTCTTGGCTAGGTTACATAAGATGAAAGGAATGACCCTTAGCCTTATAGCGTCATCACTTAATTGGGTAGTTTTCATCATGGCGCAAACGTTTTGGAATTTGTTGATAAAGATATATGCATCTTCGGATTCCAAACCATGAAACTTAGGCAGCATGTTGATGAAGTGGGGTTTGATCTCAAAATTGTCCCCATTAGCCGGTGGGAGGGAAAGACAAGTAGGAAGGGCGGTGCGGATGGGATAGAAAAGATCCTGGAGCGCGACTCGTGCGGGCGCTTCGACAGGCGGAAGATTCGGGTTATTCGCACCTGGCGGAGGTGGAATCATTCCCATCGGTAAGGTGTTGTTAGGATCGTATCCCGACATACCTTCGGAAGAATGTGATGGTGAAAGTGAAGAAGTGGACAAGATTTCGACTTCGGAGTCGAAAGGTTCGTCGGTCGGCACCAACGAAACACGGACTAATCGGGCGCTAGGGTCCCTAGTCCAACCGGACATACACTAAAAGGGTTAGTGTAGTCGAAAGATGAAAGACAGAATGTGAAGGTAAGAAAACGTCAATGAGAAGAAGTGGTGTAAGTGAGTGCAAAGATTCTTTAGTGACAAATTGCAAGTTTTGAAAAGATTTTCCTTTTTCTTATTAAGTGAGCTTTTGCAAAAAGATTTTGAAAAGAGACTAGTGACACAAATGCAATTAACCACACATGCACAATCAGGCCTAAGTCTAGGGTCACCTAGGTCAGCTAGACAGCTCCTAACTGTTCCAAAGGGCTAGAGATAGGACCTCAAACCGCCTCTTCACGGACAAGTACGGCCAGGTAAGTGGGAAGGAACCACCACGACAGTGGGCCTAATTAAAAACCACTTTCCTAGACACCGCAATGTCGGTTAGGATAAACGGCCGATGCCTATACTAGTCCTCTGTCCTATTGAGCTCGAGGTCCTTAGGGCTGAATTTAATATTTTTTAAATTAAAAGTGGTCAATGCAAATGCTTTAAGTGATTTCTGGGGTCCTGGGAAGGGTGATGAAATCCCCACCCAATCTGAATTGGTCAATAGCCCCTTAAAGTCATATTAAAGTATGCAAAGCAGTAAATCACTTGCAATCAATTTGCTTTTTAGCGCGGCGCAAAGAATCCTACAGAAGATTTGACAGAAGATATATGGGGATTTGCAGAGGAAGGAGAAAGAAATCAAACCATGCAATTTATTTCCAGAGAACTCCACAGGGCGCCGCGGAAGCGCGGTCTTGACCAGGTAAGTGCCGCGGAAACGCGGTTGGGTAGCAGCTTCAGGTTGCCAAAAAATTTCTGCTGTTCTGTAATCTCAATCCCTCTCTGTTTTGATGTATCTTTTTCTGTTTTGCCTTCTGTGTTGTTTCAGATCCGTCAATCCTGCAAAGATCCACAAAGAAACCCTTCAAACAATAAAAGATGATAAATTTTTTGTTTTTGGAATTTTTCAGATTTTTATGATTTTTTAGATTTTATATTAACCCGAAATTACAGAAAGAAAATTTTACGCCATCCCCGGCAACGGAGCCATTTGATTTAATTGATTTAGCGTGTTTGCGCTTTTCTATCAAAAATATTTACCGCAATCAAGAACGGCATCGCTTTGCAGCTAGCCGGTGAGTACGGGTCGGTCCACAGGGATGTGAAAATTTCCTTTAAGTTCTTACGAGTTAATTCCAGATGGTGTTTGGATTTATAATTAAACCTAAAAATTGAAGTTGTATGAGACTAGGATTAGAAACTTGCTAGGATTAGGTCTAGGGAAAATTTGGTAAACAAAGATCTATATCTCTTTCCATTGCTACTAATTAAATGTATCATATTAGTGTTATGGTAAATCTTAACAAAGGGGATTAGGATGATTGGGAAGATTGATTCTTCCTCTAGATCCTTGTCCTTCCTTTCTTAATCTTTACCCTAACCTCCATGGAAAACCTTAAGATCCGGGCCTTTAGACTACGAAATCACCGTTACCTTGCGGGTAAAAGTGCCGTAGGGAGCGGAATAAAAAGGTATGCATGGAGTTCTAATATTCATAAAAGTTTTAGCAACGAAAAGAGATGAGAGATCTTCATCTCTCAAATCCTTCCCTATTCCTAACCCTAACAAGCGAGGAAACTACTCGCTCATTGAGGGGATGAAAAAAAACAAGAATTTATTAAAGAGAGAAAACATCGATTGCAAGTTAATAAAAACTAAACTAATTTAAACTAAAGCGAGAAAATAAGAGCAGATATGAAAAACTACAACTATTGCAAGGAAAATAACCTACTTACTTTTGATGCGCTCTAACTTCAAGAAAACAGAATTTTATTCATGAGTAGAGGCATAAGAAAATACAAGGTCTTGGGTTCTATTTATAGGACATAGAAACCCTAGGTTTACAATTGCACCGCATGTCTAAAATTACAAATATACCCCTAGAAAAATCTTTCCAAAGCCGCCAAAAATTATGGCAAAATTTCCTGCGCACTAGGGCTTCAAACGGCCGCGGAACCGCGGCATGGGTGCGCTTGGGCCGCGGTTCCGCGGCCCAATGATGGGATCATCATTTTCTTTTTCTTGGGCTTGGTTTGGCTCTTCTGGGCTTCTTGTTTCTTTATTCTTTTTATCAGTTGGGCTTCTGCAGTGATTCCAGAACTTCAGTGAACACTTGTACCGATCTTTTAACCGTTTGCCATGACAATCTGGACCTTGCGTCGCCTTGTTGATGGTGAACCGTTCTTCGTTTTTAGGCTTGACTAAGATCTTCCTATTTGTTGGTCAAAAGTCTCTTTTTGTGTCGTCTTTTGTCTTTTTCACTGTTTTCGTTCCAAGAACCTGTAACCTGTAACATGTAGCAGACATGGGTCAAAAGCACCTGTTTTTATTCTTAAATGCATAAGAATAGGGAATACAAAATGCAATATTATGTTATGAACAGTCACCACCTCGACGATCGTCTCGATACAGCAGACGAGATGTCACTACAGCGTCCTTCCTCCAATAGGATCCGGACACGCCAAAGCAAACGAAGCGAAGGCCAAATTCCTAGCTTCAGGATCTTAACGGCAAGTCATATAAAGCCTGAATGACAATTGGAGATCATCTCGCACCAGTGCGGAGTGGTCACCACCTCGACGTTCGTCTCGATACAGCAGACGCAACATCACCAAAGGAGCCACGGCAAAATCCCTAGTTCCAAACCTCGACGGTTCACCAGCAACCTAGAGACAACCATGACATTCGTCTCGATACAGCGGACGCAATGCCAGCAAACGAAGCGAAGGCCAAATTCCTAGCTTCAGGGTCTTAAAGGCAAGTCATATAAAGCCTGAAAGATAATCGGAGATCATCTCGAACCAGTGCGGAGTGGTCACCACCTCGACGTTCGTCTCGATACAGCAGACGCAACATCACCAAAAGGGGCCACGGCAAAATCCCTAGTTCCAAACCTCGACGGTTCATCAGCAACCTAAAGACAACCACGACATTCGTCTCGATACAGAAGACGCGATGCCAGCAAACGAAGCAAAGGCCAAATTCCAAGCTTCAGGGTCTTAACGACAAGTCATATAAAGCCTGAAAGACTATTGGAGATCATCCCACACCAGCGCGGAGTGGTTATGACTCATCGGGGCTCTCCAAAATGAGCCTAACCTCAAGTAAAAAGCGGCATGGCAAATTCCTAACGCTTGCTCTTCCGACGGTCAAACTGCCAAGGAGGATTGCTTGAAGACGTCTTGTCCAGCCCCCGAAGGGATCAGAGACACGGCAGTCGCAGGGCTACTCGAACAGCACGATTGCCTATCGAGGAATATATCAGCTCATGCGACGGTACGACGACCAAAACCCTAAGTACCACAGACCCTAACGGACTTCTGTCGTAAAGAGCAGAGGTTAACTGTGACGTTAGGATATTCTTGCGAGATCTGCTCGATCCGTTTCGACTCGTGGGGAAATTGATGTCTTTGCGAGAACTTCTCGATTCGTCTCGACTCGTGAGATAAATCCTTAGGCAGTAGGGATTAAAAAACCTGTTTCCTAAGCACTGAAACCCTGCAAGGCGATCCAAAACGGTCTCTTGCATACTATCCACGGGTCACACTCTCCAAAGTCGAATCTCAACAAGGAGGGAAACAACCGCTTACGAGTCCTCTCGACTTATAAGCGGGAAAATTCTCTTGTGAGATCCTTACGACTTTCAAGAGAAAACACACTTAGGAGTCCTCACGACCCCTAAGGAGAAAATACACCTGCGGGATCCTCTCGACTCGTAGGGAGAAAAATCTTTATGAGACCCTCATGGCTCATAAAGTTGAAAAGTCTTAGGTGGCAGATCCTAACCCTGTCTCCTAAGCCATCACCGTCCTGCAAAGTGGTCAAGATGGACCATCTATGAGCCACACTCGCCAAAGCTACATGCCATTGAAATGGAAGAGCTGCTCATGAGCATATAAACTACTTCATGCCAGAGTAAGATATAAAAAGATAGAAGGGTGCGGTTCATGGAGTTAAGAGTTTGGAACTATATCTCTTAAGAGTCGAGATTTGAGTCAATGATAAATGACGACGCTTGTGTCCGCTCGTTATCTTCTCAGATCAAGATTCTGAAAGTAATCTACCAACCCGAAACTAGTCATACGTTATGCATTACTTTGCACTACTTCACCCACGTATATACTTACGTGGGCAAAGTAGTGGTGGGCATTTGTTCCCGCCAAAAATTTCTGCACAGAAGAGTCCAAGGTATCAAATGGCAGCGATACGCTTAAGAAAATGCGAACCAATATCTTCCGGCCTGTATTTTGATAAGTTCCTGAAGGAGGAACTATTAAATTCTGATGGTATTGGAAGCATCTCGAAAAATCCTTCGATTTGATATATTATGGGCCTCATAATTCATCCGGGATCAAAAGTTATGAGGCATCACGTGTACACACGTGATGGACCTTTAAGAACCCGCTGGAGAAGTTAAAAGATATAATAAAAACTCAGAAAAGACCCCAATGGGGCATCACGTGCTCAAACGTGACCATGGGTCACGTGCAGACACGTGATGGGCTTTTAAATCCTCTAAAATAATGAATAGAATTTAATTCTAAAAGTCAGAAAATACCTCAACGAGATCACGTGCTTACACGTGACCAATGGTTGTTCCCCTCCGAAAGGCGGCCGCACAGGACTGCTTGGTCCTGACGCTGAGATTCGGGGCAGATGCTATTTGGTGCTATCCGTCCACCCCTCCGAAAATGCCAAATTGATTTATGGCACCGTGTATCGGAGGTTTAGACGGATGCGGCCGATGTAGCAGACTTCGTCAGATTCCCCCTCGCTTGAGGGGTTTTTGATTGTGGGGACGCTCTTCCCTGCAGGCGCAAGCCCCTGCAGTTAATTACGCTACCGCATCGCGGTAACAACTTTCTCCTTCTCCAGAATTTCACTTCGTGTCGTGTGTGTTTGTTTTGTTTGTGGTTGCCCGTGGATTGTATACGGAGACTGAGTAATGCCGTCGCCCGTAGGACGTGAATTAGTCCAAATCCGTATTTACTTAGATTTGGGTTTGGTGTTTTTAGTTTAAGGATGCATTAGTCGCGTTGCGGCTAAGATCAACTTAAACGTTCGTCAAGGATACGTTAGTCCTGTTTTGGACTAAGATCGACTTGACGTAGTGATTGGTTTAATATCTAGCCGTCGGGACCCGTCACCTCTCTGACGTCGTTGAAGGATCACAACGATAAATGTCAGAGGAGTTTAGAGATGTACCCTAGGACTAGAGTTTATTTGGAGTTTTATAGTTCACTTGAATGTTTAAGGATACGTTAGCCGTGTTTGGGGCTAAGATCAACTTAAACGGGACCGTTTAGATCCAGCGAAAGAGCGTTTGGGCCCTATCGTGCCAGTTTAGGGACGTGGTGGTCCGATATTAGTTTAGGGACATCTCAGTCCATTATTAGTATAAGGACGTTTCGGTCCGATATTAGTTTAGGGACGTTTCGGTCTGATATTAATTTAGGGACGTTTCGGTCCGATATTAGTTTAGGGATGTTTCGGTCCGTTATTAGTTTAAGGACGTTTCGGTCCGATATTAGTTTAGGGACGTTTCGGTCCGTTTGGATGTGTGGTCGTTGGGACCCGTCACCTCTTTGACGTCGTTGATGAATTACAACGAGGGATGTCAAAGGAGTTCGGAGATGTACCCTCGAACCGGTCGTGAATTGGTTTAGGAGAGCCATTTTGCTCAATCAATTTAATTTAAGGACTTACAGCCATGATTGGGTTAAGTCCAATTTTTTTTATTTATTTTAGGCTTTGCCCGACTAGAAAATCAATCCAAACAGGGCTCTGCCCCTTTATTATGTTGCAATTTGATTTGGGCCAGGCCCTTTTAAATAATGGGTTGCATTTGTGCAGAACCCCAAGAATTTTTCAGATTTAAGAACAAAAGTGCATAGAACTTTTGATCCAAATTTGGATCAAAGGAAAACAAGTTTTTTTTTTCTTGTTTTCCCTGATTTCACAGAACCAAGGGTTCACAACAAGTGCAAGGCACTATTTATTTATTTTTATTGAATTATTCACTTTTTAATCCTCTGTTCTTCAGAGATTTTTCCCTTCTTCAAAAGAAGTTTTTACCTTTTTTTTATGTTCTTGATTAATCTTCAAGAGTTCTTTCTCTTCTCTTTTTTTTATGCCAGAAGTTGATTCTCTTGAAGTTGATTCCAATCGAATGAGGTCTGGGGTCCTATTTATAGTGCTCACAAATTTGTTGAATTTGTTAACAAGATCTTTTCTGAGTGATTTTGGGAATTTTCCCACTGCTGGATCTTTGATCCAAAGGCAGAAGAAAATCTTCTGGTTTTGGAAAGAACAGAAAAGATTTCATTTAAATTTTCATTTTGTTTCTGCGCAACTCCCCAATGAATGACACGTGTCGCGCAGTGGAAGGCTTGCGCAACAGTGCTTGTCGCGCAGCGGTGCGCTTGCGCAACTGCGCAGACACGTGTCGCACTGTGGATCGCTTGCGCATTGCGCAACGCACGGAATTTGAAGCGTTGCTTCAGAAAATTTGAATTTTCAAAATTCAAATGAGCCTTGCTCAGATTGGGGGAACAAATGCCCCCCCCACCGTTGTGCTTACGTGGCGCGACGTAAGTGCAACGGTGGCGAGATCTTAGCCGTTGGATCAAGGGGGGTCAGTTGAAGGGGCGCAGGCGCCTATAAATAGGACCCTTGGTCCTTGGTTTTTTCTTACCATCTTCAAGAATTTTAACTCTCAGAGCCTTGCTCTTGATTTCTCTCAAGAACTTTCAAGTTCAGAACTTAGAATTTCTAGGTAAAAAAAATCAGATTAATTCAAATTAAATTTAATTGACAGAGCCTTGCTCTTGTAGATCTTGGATCTAAAGAAAACCCCTTTGGGGTTTCTTCAACAGAGCCTTGCTCTTGGGATCTTTGATCTAAAGAAAATCCCATTGGGGCTTCTTCATCAGAGCCTTGCTCTCAAGATTTACAGAGGTCCTGTTCATGGGTTTTGACCCATGAACAGAGCTTTGCTCTTGGATGAACTGAAAAAAGAAATTATGAGTTTTCATGGATTTTTCAGAATTCAAAAACTTCAATTCTTCTAAGTGTTGATGGATTTTCGATTATTACCACAGAGCCATGCTCTTTTAAGGAATCTTGTTCCCCTGAGACCAGAGTTTGACAAATGTCACTCTGTGACAGAGCTTTGCTCTAAAAGAGGAGATTTTCTCTTTGTCTCTGAGGACTTCCCCACCAATGGGTGTATCCTATTGGGAACTTTTTATGAATTGACAGTCCCATCTAATGATGGGATTGTCTTATTAAATGATGTACATCATCCAGATTTTGTGGGTCCCCCTTTGGTCCCCTACCCACTGCATCACAGTGTGGAGCAAGATTTTTATTTTTTTTATTTTTTTTAAAATGCCAAGCGTTAGGCCACTAATGATATATATATTTTTTTTTTGTCTTTCCACAGAAAACATGTCTGACGACTTGTCTTTTCCCTTCGTTCGCTCGGAAGGAGGGTTCCCCCATGCGCCAGTGGATCGGGTGGTGTTCGCTCTTATTAAAGATCACGATCCTGAGTGCAAAAAGCTCCATCTGTGGGGAAGGTGGTATAGCCAGATCATCCAAGGCCGTCGCAGTTTTAGTTCCGCCGCGCCCTCCGAGCCCATTGTTACGATTCCTTATGCGGACGAACCCCCGGTGAAGTATGCCGTGGAGGTTAAGAATTGGAATTCTGATGACCTCCTTCAGCCTGCAATCGGCGCCATCCCCGTGCAGCCGCCGCCGGCGATAGATATTCTGGGGAGGCGAATCTGTCAGGGTGAAGCACGCCCTTGGGGACAGGCTTATAACATTGGAATGATCCCACGACCCCCCGCCGGATATTTGCAGTGGGCCCGGTACATTCTATCGGCGAAGAGGACCCACCTGACGAAGATTGGTCTATACTCGGCCGTCTTCGTCTCGCTCTTCGAGTACCCCTCTCCTCCAACGTGGTGGATAAAGGCCTTCGTTGAACAATAGAATATCCCCACCCATACCTTCCTGATGGCGGATAAGGAAGTCTCTATCTCTTTGGAGGAATTTGCCGAAATTTCAGGTCTGCCAATAAGGGGAGAGCACTACGAGGAGTTGCTTCCTCCTGACGAGTACGTCTTTGCCACCAAGCAACTGGTATTTGACTTAACCCCGGAGAATGCCATTCAGCATCAGCATCTGGGTTTGGTGAAGGTGTTGGAGATCTATGAGGAACTCCATTTGGAATCGGGAGACAAGGGCGTCAGTTTCGCAGCTTTCATTGCTCGCTTTATCTGCCCGGAGTTCTTATCAGAGCAGAGCGAGAAGTTCGCTCAGCTTGACGACCCCTTTGGTTTCGGTTTGGATCGCCGACCTGTATCGGAGAATAACCAGAGGGATTTCTATCTCCCCAATGCTTCCATCGTCGCTTTCTCGGAAATCGCCGTCCCCGGCATGGATGAGGAAACCTTCTTTATTGGGTTCTTGGGCTTGTGGTTATGCAACTTTGCGCTCCCTATGCACCCGCGCTTCATGCGGCCCTCTGTCTTTTACTCGGCGCATCGGATGGTGGCCGGTCTGCAGTTGTCGGTAGGAATTGCTGGGTTAGCTTACCTTTACCATGGACTCAGCGTAGCGGCGGACGCGAATGATCCTGGGGCATAGCCTGCTAACTTCCCGATGCATTACTTTGTTTCTTGGATGGAGATGCACGTGCGAGGGGTGTTTGGCGCCCACAAGACTCCTCCATTCTTCGAGAAGTACAGACTCCCGAGAGTCATACGGTTAGTCGGGGCTTCAATTGTGTTCGCATCCCCGCGGGATTCTAGGGGACTCCTCCTGCGCCCACATTTGGTCGGAGCGACGACTTCTTTCGTGGATAAGGTTATCACCATAGGCTCGGAGACTACTAAGTCGGTGGTGCCCCTACGTGACGAGTTTAAGGGCGGGGCTTCTGTACTGAAGGCTCGGGAAATCCTCCATCTCTACTCCATTCGGCCGGGCTACCTGGTGTTTCGGCAGAATGAGACGGCTTTGTTTATGAGGTATAATCCGCATCGATTTGCCCAACAATCAAGCTACAACCAGGGGATCCCGATGGAAGCCTTCTTGGAAACGCCCGTGGTTGGCCCAGCGGGGATAAAGAATGCGATGCATCACTTTATACGGCTTAACACGGGTTCCTATTTCTTCATTAGTGAACCCAGATGTTTCCTTAAGATGCTCAACTCATATGTGGCCTGGTATGCGCACGCTATGGGCCCAATCATTTTAATGGAGAAACGCCTGCTGGTTGACCGTAGGGGTGCGCCTCCTGGCGGTGATCGCAAGGCTCCCTTGCAGCCAAGGACCCAGGTCACCCTCCCGATAAAAGATGCCGGAGCTGCCTGACCACGTGTGTTGGCCCCTCCGCGTGGATTGCCACTGTCTACTACGGTGGATGCACCAATGGCGCCCCGTGTTCCGACAAAGACGGTCAAAGTGGTATCGCCAGAGTCGGGCGCAGGAGCGGATATCGGGATTCGCCGCCCGAAAGTGACTGCCAAGCGCAAAGCTGGTCCGAGTGGATCTAAAGCTGGCGGACAGAAGAAGAAGAAGTCCGCCCTATCCCTCGATGCGATCCTTAGCCTAGAGCCTGCGGCTCTTCCCAACGAAGGCATAAGTGAATATGGCAGCAACGAGGGCTTCTTGGTAGACCCTGCAGACACTAATTTGGCTGCCGCCATTGCAGCTTCGGAGCGATCGGCGAGGCTCGAAGCGATGTTAAGTAAACTCGCTGAGTCAGGAAATCATCAGTCACTTTCTTCGTCATTTTATTGCACTTTTTATTATTATCTTTAACCGATATTTTCTCCCTTTTCAACAGGTGTTTCTACCGAAGAGGCTATTGCTGCCTCTCTAAAAACCTTCCAGGAAGAGGAGGAGAGGCGTGCCCTGGCAGGTGTTGGTATGCTCCACCCCTTTTCTTTTTTTTTTATAGGGAAAGTTTGTTATTTCTTCTGGTGGTCAATTTAACCTTCTTTTGTTTCTTTACAGGGACTATATCAGTTGATGCGGGAATCCTTCCCGAGCTTGCCACCGAAGCCCCGACTCCGTCGAAGCTGCCGCAAGAGCCTCGGCTTGACGCAACGACGAGGGATGCTCTGAAAAATCTGGAGGCATCCCTCTATAGGATGAGGATGCTTCACTCAAGGAAGCTCTGATGGCATCCGTCTCAACGGCTCAAGAAGAGCGGAAGCGGTTGAGACGTGAAGCAAAGGCGCGGAAAGCTGCTTTGGCCACGGGAGCGGGCCCTAGCACCATTCCTCGCGCTAGTACTCCTTCCGAAGAGCCCCCTGTTACCCTGTCTACTGCTCGTCGGCAAGTGGCGCGCGCGGTTCGGAGCGCCAATGATAAATCTGCTTCAGGTAGTACTCCTTTCAGAACCTTGTTGTACGAATTGTAAAGCTATTGGCTCATACGTATCCCATCTTGCAGGGTCAAGTCCAACTGAGGGGGAGGCGGAGACGACCGTCGAACCCAGGGGAGCGGAGGAAGCGGTACTTGCTGAACCCGAACCGACAGTGAGCAACGTTGTCGGGGTCATGGGGCCTGGAGCCGAGATTGAGGGACCTACCGCGGAGAGGGTCATTGATGTCGCACCTGAAGTGGCGGCAGATGAGATGATTGTCTCAACCGAGCCGAAGACGGTAGAGGGCGAGGTGCTTGAGGCTGGGGACCTCGTGGTGCCGATGGACGAGGCAGCTGCGACCGCCGATCCTGAGGGAGCAGCGGGTGAGGCGGCCATGATTCCTGAAGACGGGCTAGGCGCTCCTTCTCAGGAATCTGGCAATGTTCCTATCATAGCCCTTCCTGCCTATGGTCCCCCGCCGCCTGTAGAGCTTGCGAGCATAACAACGGTTCCCCTCGAGTCGGGTGATGAAGCTACAGGCGGTGGCCTTCCGTCAGTGGAGGAAGGGATTGCCTCGGTTTCTGCTGGCAGCTTGTCGGGTAAATTTTGAATGACCAATGTTCTTCGTTTATATATACCTCACAATCTCTTTTAACCAGTTTGTCTTTGTTTTAAACGCAGGTGCGGCTAGTGCCGATGCTCCATTGCCTGAAGGCACACCGTCAACTACTGCTTTGGCGGTGGTCGCTCCTCAGCCTTCCCTTGTGCCATCGCGGATGTCGGAAGGTATGAATTTATGACTTATGCATTAATCTTTTAACGTATAGCTTATGTACTAACGTTATACCACTATGCTCTTTTCAGGAGTGTTCTTCGATCATCTATACCAAGTGTTGCTCCCACACTTCTCCTTCCCATCCGAGCTCGCTTCTCCCTCTAGTGGTACCGGTAAGAGCTATCTTGATCTCTTTCGAGGGAATATAGGATCGTATCTGACTTTTCCTCTTCCTGATTGCAGTGCCTCGAATCGAAGGAGGAGACACCAGGCCTGCGCTGCCACCGGCGCCTCCGGCTTTGCCATCCGTTGCGACTGGTACAGCATATTCCTTTCCCTTTTTATATGATCTTTCACCGACTTTTTGAATCATTGTTTGACCATGTTTCGTTTTGCAGCTATTGTTCCAGCTCTGATCCCTTTTGAGTCTCGCGTTCTCTCACCGGCGGGTCCTTTCTTGAGACGCCCGTCTTCAAAGGGTGCTGTGATGAGCCTGGGTATGTTGAGCGGGTACATCGAAGAGCTCAACATGGATGCCCTCCCTTCTGCCGTAGATTTCATTGTGGATGTTAACCCAATGTTGGCGGCGCTCGTAAATTTTCATAACGAAGGCGTCGTCGAATCGTGGGTTAACCACTGCAGAGAGATCGAGGCTCATCTGCATCGGTTGGAGTCGACGCGCCCTTCTCCCGAGGTTTTGGCCGCGAGCGCCCAACGGACAGCTTGGCTTGAGCAAAGCGTTTCTTATCTCCGCCATTTGGAGCAGGAGGCAGCTTTACGGCTAAAGGCGCATCGGGAATCTTCAAACGCGACCGCTCGCCTTCGTGCTGAGGTTAGGACGAATGCTGCTGAAGTGAAAGTCGTCTTTGAAGGTCTTCTCAAGCGTATATCTAGTGGGCTAGCGCTGAAGCGGAAGCTTGATGCCGTTGAGCGCGATGCCCAAGGCCAAGAAGCAGCTCAGCAGGTTGTTGGGGAAGAGCTCGCATCCTTCACGCAACAGCGGGCTCAAGTAGAGGCTGAACTGGCAGTGGTAGTTGATCAGGAGAAGGCATGGAAGGAAGTACGCGAGCAATTGATAGAGTTGTTCAAGAAGCTTCCTTCTCCCTGAATATTTTTGTATCGTTTACACTCCTGTAATTTGTATATAGCATATACGCATTTTTTATTCTTTATACGATCCGCCTTGTATTTTGATTGAATTTATGAATAAAGACACATTCTTTCTTGCAATGTCTGGTACTATTTATTCGCTTTTTTCGCTTTTTTCCCTTTTTGTTATGGTGTTTTCGATGAACCTGATCGGTGGGCAACTTAACTTCTCCGAGAGGTAGCGATGGCTTAGGTTGCAGGTTCAGGTCTGCCGCCTAAGGCTTTTCAACTCTATGAGCCGTGAGGGTCTCATAGAGACTTTTCTCCCTACGGATCGAGAGGATCTCGTAAGTGGATTTTCTCCTTAGGAATCGTGAGGATTCCCAAGTGTGGTTTTCTCTCATAAGTCGAAAGGATCCTATAAGAGAATTTCTCCCTCTTACGAGTCGAGAGGGCTCGTAAGCGGTTGTTTCCCTCTTTGTCGAGAATCGACTTCAGAGAGTGAGACCCGTGAATAGTATGCAAGAGACCATTTAGGATTGACTTGCAGGGTCCCATTGTTCAGGAAGCAAGTTTTTGAATCCTTACTGCCCGAGATGTGAGTCAAAGAGGTTCTCGTCACGGAGTGTTTGTATCCGTGAGTTGAGAAATTTTGCGAGGGATTATTTGTTTCCCAAGCGCCAAGGATTATTTGTGTCCTTGGGGTTTGAAACGAGTCGATGGTTCCCACGGAGGCGCTGGTGGCTCTGCGAGTCGACGCGGATCAGAAGGCTCTCGTCAAGGAGTGTTTGTATCCGTGAGTCGAGGATTTTGCGAGGGATTATTTGTTTCCCAAGCGCCAAGGATTATTTGTGTCCTTGGGGTTTGAAACGAGTCGATGGTTCCCATGGAGGCGCTGGTGGCTCTGCGAGTCGACGCGGATCAGAAGGCTCTCGTCAAGGAGTGTTTGTATCCGTGAGTCAAGGATTTTGCGAGGGATTATTTGTTTCCCAAGCGCCAAGGATTATTTGTGTCCTTGGGGTTTGAAACGAGTCGATGGTTCCCACGGAGGCGCTGGTGGCTCTGCGAGTCGACGCGGATCAGAAGGCTCTCGTCAAGGAGTGTTTGTATCCGTGAGTCGAAGATTTTGCGAGGGATTATTTGTTTCCCAAGCGCCAAGGATTATTTGTGTCCTTAGGGTTTGAAACGAGTCGATGGTTCCCACGGAGGCGCTGGTGACTCTGCGAGTCGACGCGGATCAGGAGGCTCTCGTCAAGGAGTGTTTGTATCCGTGAGTCGAGGAATTTGCTGGGATTATTTGTTTCCCAAGCGCCAAGGATTATTTGTGTCCTTGGGGTTTGAAACGAGTCGATGATTCCCACGGAGGCGCTGGTGGCTCTGCGAGTCGACGCGGATCAGAAGGCTCTCGTCAAGGAGTGTTTGTATCCGTGAGTCGAGAATTTTGTGAGGGATTATTTGTTTCCCAAGCGCCAAGGATTATTTGTGTCCTTGGGGTTTGAAACTAGTCGATGATTCCCACGGAGGCGCTGGTGGCTCTGCGAGTCGACGCGGATCAGAAGGCTCTCGTCAAGGAGTGTTTGTATCCGTGAGTCAAGAATTTTTTGTTGAAGTCGCTGGCTTCTTCGGTTGAAATGAACCGTTGAGGTTTGGCTTCGTCGTTTGACGGAATCCTGGGGAAGTATGGTTCCTTCTTTGTTTGCGCCCTTGGATTGTATACAGGGATCGATGTGATCTTAACTGTAGGGCCGAAGTTTTATCATTTCTTCTTTTTATTTTATTTTATTTCCGCGATGCTCTATCATTTCAGCTTTTATATCGCGAAGGTCGCGATTGCCCAATCATTTCGGCTATTTTTCGCGGTGCCCAATCATTTCGGCTATTTATTTTATTTTTACTCGTTGCTTTTTATTACGAGTTGCCCAATCATTTCGGCTGTTTTGCATGCATACATTTTACTTGCTGCTTTTTATTGCAAGTTGCCCTATCATTTCGGCTATTTCGTATGCATGAGCGGCCTACTGGCTTTCGCCGTAAACCTGAAATTGGACACCGATTTTGGCATCAGCACCGCTGCAACTGGGATATTGCCAGGAGCGAATCATCATTTGCCTCTGTCATTGTCGAACAAAGGAGGCTTAGCGATCAGGGTTAGGGACCTGTCGACTAAGGCTTTCGATTTCATGAGCCGTAAGGGTCTCATAAAGGTATTTCTCCCTACAAGTCGTGAGGATCTTGTAGGTGTATTTTCTCCTTAGGAATCGTGAGCGTTTCTAAGTGTTTTGTTCTTCTGTAAGTCGTAAGGATCCTACAGGAGGGTTTTCTCCTCATAAATCGAGGGGATTTATAAGGGTTGTTCACCATGCGAACGTATTCCCAATTACGGATGAAATTTGGCTAGGGAAATGTTTATTCGCGCCCGTGGATTGTATACAAGGGTCAATATTGGACCACTTGTAGGGCAATATTGGAAGTTTGTGGGGGTTTGCTTAAGTACAGGTTTAGATCTCTGTAACTTAAGACTTTCAAATCTTATGAGCCGTGAGGGTCCCATAAAAGAGTTCTCCTTACGAGTCGTGAGGATCTCGCAAGTGTATTTTCTCCTTAGGAATCGTGGGGATTCCTAAGTGTGTTGCTCCTTTGTGAGTCGTAAGGATCTCACGCAGGTGGTTTCTCCTTACAAGGTCGAGAGGACTCCATAAGGGTTCTCTAACGAAGTTGTGCCCTTTCGGGTTTTCACAAACATTCGCCGGTAGTCCTGCTGTTTTTACTCACGGAACCCTTTCGGGTTTCATCCGTGCCCATTTTGCTTATGGACATACCGTTTTTCTTTTATTTTCTTTTTCTTTCCCTTTTTTTTTACGAGGTCGCGCCCTTTCGGGTTTTTCACGAACACTCGCCGGCAGCCCTGCTGTTCTTACTCACGGAGCCCTTTCGGGTTTTCATCCGTGCCCTTTTTGCTTATGGACATACCGTTTATTTTATTTTATTTTTATATGTTTTTTTTTATCTCGTCAGCCTAAGGATGCTGCGGTGTTAGTTTAAAGACGTTTCGGTCTGATATTAGTTTAAGGACATTTCGGTCCATCGTTAGTTTAAGGACGTTTCGGTCCGTCGCTAGTTTAAGGACGTTTCGGTCCGTCACGGAGAAGGCCGGCTACTTTTATAAAGCTTGAGCTTAGGAAGATAGCGAGCGGACATAGTCGTCGTCATCTATCATTGACCTAAACTATGGCTCATTAAGCATAGTATTTCTTTAGGAAGCGACCGTTTATTGGCCTGAAAGGCCTTTCACCGTGCATATCCATAAGCAGATAGGCCCCACCCTGGTAGACTTTATCTATGATATACGGGCCTTCATAGTTTGGCTCGAATTTTCCCCGCTTGGCGTGATTGGGGATCATAGGCCTTTTGACCACTAGCACAAGTTCACCTTGACAAAATGTCCTCGGTCGGGTCAATCTTTCGTATGAGCGCGTCATCTTTGCTTTATAAGCTTACAGATTTTGCTGTGCTAGAAGCCGGATTTCATCAAGGGCGTCAAGCTCTTCAAACCGAAGGTGAGCATTTTCTTCGTCTGTCAGCTCGTAGTGGACTGCCACTCGTAGAGAGGGTAATTCTATCTCGACAGGGAGTACTGCTTCCGTCCCGAATACCAACGCGTATGGCGTTGTGTTCGTGGCCGTTTTAAATGTAGTTCGATATGCCCAAAGAGCCTCTTGCAATCTTTCGTGCCAATCTCTCTTATTTCGTGACACTGTTTTCTTCATGATCTTCGTCAAGGTCTTGTTGAAGGCCTCAGCTAGACCGTTAGCTCGCGGATTATAAACTGAGGAATATCTCCAGTCTATATTGTGCTGCCATGCGAAGCGGCTAATTTTATGACTTCGGTAGGCTGGCCCATTATCAGAGATGATCCTTCTCGGGGTTCCAAACCGGTATATGACATGCGTTTTGAAGAAATGGAGAATGTTCTCCGTCTTCACTTCCCTCAATGGAACCGCCTCTACCCATTTGGAGAAGTAATCAGTCGTCGCCAAGATGAAACGATGCCCCTTTGACGATGCTGGTTCGATGGGGCCGACTATGTCAGTTCCCCACATTTCGAATGGCCAACTAGCCACTGTTGGATGCAGTGGATTGGGATGCTGATGGATGAAGTCCCCATGAATTTGGCATGAATGACATTGCCTCGCGTATTCCAGGCAATCCTGCATCATCATGGGCCAGTAGTAGCCCATCCGTTTTATCTTCAACTTCATCTTAGGGCCTGCTTGATGGACCGCAGAGTCTGTCGTGAACTTCTTGGACGACCTTTCTCGCTTCGTCAGGTCCTAGGCATCTCAACCACAGAGAATCGAATGACCTCTTGTATAGAGTGTCGTTGACGAAGGCGAAAGACAGAGCTCGTTTCACGAGCTGATGTCTTATGGACGCTTCTTCAGGTATTCGATGGAACTTGAAGTAATCTATGAAGACTTCTCTCCAATCTTCGGTCTTCTCATGATCTTTTATTTGTAGGGTCGCCTGCTCAGTTGCTCCCTTTTCTTTATATGATTCTGGAGGTATTTCTGCTGGAGAGAGCACTCGACGGCTTTGTATCACGATTCTAACGTCATCGAGGTTCTCGTCAGCCAATTCTTTAGCAAGTTTGGCCAGTGCGTCCGCTTTGCTGTTTTCCGCGCGCGGTATACTTTCCAACGTGTAGGAGGGAATTTGGGTTAGCAATTGCTGCACTTTTTCACCGTATTTTACCAATTCCGGTTTGCATGTTTGGTAATCGCCGTTCACTTGACTGACGACTAGCTGGGAGTCCCCATATATGAGGAGGCTTTCGATTCCCATATCAATAGCGATCTCGAGGCCTGCTATCAAAGCTTCATATTCAGCTTCATTATTCGTCATCGGCTCTGTTAAGGAGAAGGCGAAGCGCATTATTCCTCCTTGTGGAGTCACAAAGATGAGTCCTACCCCTGATTTGATCATTGGCGTATTTTGTTTGTGCTTTTTCATGGAAGATGCTCTATCGAAATAAAGCTCCCACCGGGTATCACCACTGTCGATTGCGTCAAACGCATGTCTGTCTGGCAAATCGCAATTTAAAGGAGAATCGGCAGGTATGGAATGCTCAGCAAGGAAGTCGGCGATGGCCTGGCCTTTTACTGCCCTGAGAGGTTGATATGTTATCGAAAATTCCATCAAGAGCAGGGCCTATTTAGCGAGTCGCCCTGTCAATATGGCTTTTGACATTAGATATTTGAGAGGGTCCACTTTTGAAATAAGACGGACTTCGTGCGCCAACGCATAGTGCCTAAGCTTTGTTATTGCGAAGATCAACGCCAGGCAGTGTTTTTCAATGGGAGAGTAGTTGCTTTCTGCCCCCAGCAGAACTCGACTTAAGTAGTAGAGTGCTCTTTCTTTCCCTTGATCGTTCTCTTATGCCCATAATGCGCCTAAGGAACCTTCGAGAGCGGTTGTATAAAGAATGAGAGGCTTCCCCTTAACCGGAGCAGCCAACACCGGAGGGTTTTGCAGATATTGCTTGATCTCATCCAATGCGCCTTGGCATTTGTGATCCCAAATGAATGGGGTTCCCTTCTTCATCAGGTGACTGTAAGGACGGCACTTTCCTGAAAGATTAGCTATAAATCGCCGTATGTATGCGAGCTTCCCTTGGAGAGATCGCAACTGTTTAAGAGTCCTTGGCGGAGGCATTCCCATGATCGCTTTAATCTTAGACGGATCTATTTCAATGCCTCGGTGTCGAACGATAAACCCTAGGAATTTGCCCGAGGAAACCCCGAACGCACATTTTAAAGGATTCATCTTCAAATTGTACCGCCAAAGGCGTTGAAATACGGTCTTCAAATGCTCGAGATGCTCTTCGTATGACTTGCTTTTAACCACGAGATCGTCGATATAGCATTCGACGATTTCGTGTATAAGGTCGTCGAAGATCTTTGTCATGGCCCTCTGATAAGTAGCACCGGCGTTCTTCAAACCGAAGGGCATTACTTTATAACAAAATATCCCTAAAGGAGTCCGGAAAGCCGTATGTTTCTGATCTTCAGGATGCATTTTCACTTAATTATACCCTGACGAGCCGTCCATGAAGGAGAAAACCTCATGAGTGGACGTATTGTCTATCATCAGTTCAGTGACTGGCACTGGGAAATCATCCTTCGGGCAAGCTTTATTAAGATCCCGGAAGTCTACGCATACGCGCACTGTCCCATTTTTCTTCATCACTGGGACAATGTTAGCGATCCATTCAGGGTACTGAACTTCTTGAATGAAGCCAGAGTCGATTAACTTTTTGACTTCGGTATTTATGCTCATCTCAAGCTCGAGTCGCATTCTTCTCGGCGCCTGTTTGACTGGTTTGACGTTTGGGGATATTGCCAGTCTATGTACAGCGACTTCTGGATCTAGTCCTGGCATCTCGGAATAGTTCCATGCGAAGCAATCTTTATGCTGCACAAGGACGTCTTTTAACGCAGTCACCCTCTCTTCAGACAGCAGCTCACTGACGAATGTCGGTCGCGGATCATTTACCGTCCCCAACTCAATTTTCTTGAGATTATCTGCAGTGGTATGGATTCCATCCTCCAGTTCTTTCGGAGCTGGGGGAAATTCTGAGATTACCTCATCACTGCTGTTTTCAAAGCACCAAGGAAGGCTGTTCATGTCCTCGGACTCTTCTTTTAATATTGTTACCACATGGCAAGTGCGAATTTTCTGCCAATCCCAATGCGGAGTTGGTTCTATCCTTGTGTTTTCGGGTTCGTGCTTTTGCGGCGGCGCTACCCTCCAGTTGTCAGACAACGCGAATTTGCCAAGATGATATTGGTCCTCAACCCAATTCTTAAAGGTGAAGCAATCTTCAAGCGGATGCCCTACTACTCGATGGTAAGAGCAATAATTTGGGTTGGAGACTTCGCCCGCTTGCTCGGGGTGTTTAGACTCTAGCAGTGTAAGCATTTGATGTTTTAGAGCAAGATCGAGTATTTTCCTTGTTTTGTTCCGAGGAAATGAGTATGCTCAACCCATTTTCTTCATGAGGGCTAGGTCAATAACGCTCGACTCTCGGATGCGTGGCTTCTTAGCTCTGCTTTGTGGTTGTCGAGCGCCTTTCTTACCTTTCGACTTGGTTTTGCTTTCGCGTCGAACCTTTTTTGTAGCAGGTTGATAAGGAGCGGCATTTTCATCCTTCACCGCCTGTTGAAGGAGGCGCTGTGTCTTGGCTTTCTCATAGATTGCCATTTCACGATTGTGATCATCTCGGGCTTTTTGACCCGCATTCCTTACAAGTTTGCCCATCTGGTCTTCAAATGATGGACTGGGCGGTTTTGCATCAGGAACTTTTGCTGGCTCAGGATGAGCGTCCTCCCATTGAGCGTCCGCCTCTTCATCGAAGTCATACATAACATAACAGCTGTTTACTAGCTCCCGTTTCTTTGACCGGATGTACCCAAGCCCTTTTGTTTCTATTCTCCCGTTAGGCAGTTTGCATTGAGTCCCGGGAACGTTCCAGACCTTGACATAGAATTTGGCCTTTCTAACGGTCTGTGTTAAGGATATCCCCTGGCGTTTCAGCAGTTTCTTCAAACCTTCGGTATAATATCTGGGAAGACGGATAGGCTGAAGCCTGTCGAGCGTGGGATCCGCGCCATGCCAAATTTCTTTTTCCACCTTGTTTTCTTCAGAACGGTAGAATAGGATTTCCTTCTCGCCTTTTCGTCCGGGAGGGATATAGAATGTCTGCAATTCTTCTACGCTGTTGGTGTCGAGTGCATCCAGTTCTTTGTAATGTTCAAGCGGCACCATGGTTATCTGCAGACTTCGCTCTTCATCAGCGGAAACCCGTATTGAAGGCCGAGCGAGGAATACAGCATGAACTTCATCCTCTGAATCACTACCGAAGATCAATGAAGGAACGGATGGTCCTGGCCTGGTGGATTGGGATGGACCTGAATAAATTATATCCTCCTCCTCCTCGGTGTCACTGCCGAAGACAGGGATGGTGGCGTTAGTTTTGTTCTCCGGTTTGTGACACCTTTCCGTGTCTTCGAAACTCGGTAAGAAGTATTTGGCATCTTCATACTTGCGAACTTCGTTTACGGAAAACGGATTCAACTCTCCCGCCACTGTGTACTCGAGGCCATCCCTAGAATACTTCATGCACTGATGCTGTGTAGAAGGGATGATATTGTACTCGTGTATCCATGGTCGACCGAGCAGAGCATTGTAGCACGTCTTGGTGTCTATAACATGGAATTTGATGTCTGTGACGAGCAATCCGAAGCGTAACGTCAATATCACAGATCCAAGAGTTTTTGATGATTGGGAGTCGAATCCGGAGATGGTGATTTTGTCTCAGGCGAGGTGTTGGACACTCATGCAAATCTCCTTTAACACTCGCACATTGAGTAAATTAACAGACGATCCGTTATCGACCAAGATTTTACCTATCTTTATGTCATGGCAGTATCCTGAGACATAAAGGGGGCGATTGTGTTCACACGTCCCGAGGAGAAGGTCTTCATCACCAAAAGCAACGTCGGCTGTGTGCACCTCTTCCAATTCATCCTTCATCTTTTGTTCGGCCAGGAAAGCTTGGAATTGGTCCGGATCTTGTAGGGCCTTAATCAAAGAATCCCTCGCCTCTTTTGATAGTAATAGGGCATCGAGAATGCTGAGTTGTGAGGGTAGCTTTCTCAGATGCGCCAAGACATTGTAATCCACTTTATTCCTTTTTGGCGGGTTCTCGGCGTTTAGCTCTTCCAGAACTTGGTCATCTAAGACGATGTCTTCAGAGACCTTTTCTTTCCCTTTATCTTTTCTATTCGAGGATCCGAGGTTCTTTTCAGGCAGTGTCCGATTCCGCAGCCGGATATTTTCGCAAACCACTGGCTCCTCTTCTTTTCCCGAAGTTGACTCTCTAAAGAGAGGGGCAAGCTCTAGCTCCTCATCAGAGTCGCTCCTAAATGTAGGCACTTGTGACCTGGTAGTGTTAACCATGTGACAATTGCCGGCAGTTCTTTCAAGCTCTTTGGTCGTGTTTCTTTGCTCCCGACGAATTTTACGCTTTTCCCGGTTAAAGCGTTGTTGATTAGCGACGTATCCTTGCCACCATCTATCGAAAGCCTTGCACTCCTGAGTGGAATGCGAGACCTTCTGATGATATAAGCAATAAGAGGGGTGCATTTCTACCACACCAGTCATTTTTCCTTCAGAGGATGGTAGCTTCATGCCCATTGATATAGCCTTAGCAAACCTCTTTTTTATCTTGAATTGGCTTTTGTCAGCGGTGGAGGCATTTTGCTCCAGCGGGATCATCTCAGCTCTTTCCTCAAGTCGCTGGCGCTTGGCTCTTTCGAATATAGCCGTCTTGCGTTCTCGATCAGCTTTACTTTTCAATCGAGCTTCACTAAGAAACGCGTCAATCATCTCGATTGATAATTCCGGAACCCTTGACTCAGTATTTGCCCCCGGCGTTTTAGTGCCAGAAGTCCCTTCATCGTTCGAGGTCGAGTGGGAGATCATATGACAGCTCGCCACATATTCCTCGGATTCATCCGATGAACTTTCCCCTTCATCTTCTTTTTGAAAGACGTGATCAAGAAAATCTTGGAGCGTAATGGGAGTCCGCGCCTTTTGGTTGTACTTATCCAGTGCGTCGATTTGCTTCTGTAAGTCCCTGCGCTTGTCGCCAGGCTTCACGGGCTTCTTAGATTTCTTCTTCTTCTTTTTCGAAGATTTTGACGGCTGGTTATGAACGCTTGAACTACCACCATCGGTCTTCGAAGTCGGACGTGGCTTCAACATCCCCTCAATAACCTGCGGCTCCAAGGGGTTCTTCCACTTGACCGCTGGACAGGTCTGAAGATCGTTTAGCATTCTCTTCGTTTTGGCTGATAATACAACCTCCCAGGGAGCTTCTTCAATGACGGAGCATGCTGCCCCCGGCGTATTCATCCCCTTAGAGGTGTGGGGCTGCGGGGGATTCACCTTCCATTTGTCGGATAGCGCGAATTTGCCCTGGCGGTACTGGTTTTCAAGCCAATTTTTGAAGACGTAACAGTCTTCGATCGGATGTCCTAGCACTCGATGGTAAGGGCAATAGTTGGGCTCGTTGACATCGCTTGGTTGCGACGGGCGTTTTGGATCTGGCAGATTTATGAGTCTGTTGCGCAACGCCAGCTCGAATAGCCTCCTTGTTTTATCGCGGGGGAAGGAGTAAGGACGTCACATCCTGTCCTCAAGGGGTACGTATGGGCGTGTATTGTTTGGACGAGCAACCGGCTTCGAGTCGCTCGGTTGTTGTTGGGCATTAGCGAAAATGATCGCTTTTCCCTTTCCTTTATCGTTTCGGGAGTCCGGCTTCGGGAGAGGGGGTTTATGGCCCATCTGGTCCATCTGCGCTAATTTGTTGATCAAAGCCTGGAAGGAAGTCGGCTTGAAGAACATCATAAACTGTGAAATGGTTGCTTGTGGATCAAGGGTTCTAACAAACATTCCCACCGCAGGGGCTTCTTCTATGCGATGTTCACATTTAGACCATAGATTACGCCACCGTATAGCGTATTGAACCCATGTCTCGCCAGGTTTTACCCTGGCGTTAATCAGCGCCGTCATCGGGGTACGCTCGCTGGCACTTGCAAAACGTTGGGTGAAGAGCAGCTCCATCTCCGCGAAGGTTTTAATAGAGTCATTAGGGAGCTCAGAATACCATTCGAAGGCCGTATCTGATAGGCTTCCAACGAACTGGCGAAGCAAAAGCTTGTCGTCGCCGCCGGTGTTACCACAAAGCGCCCTGAATTGGGCAACATGTTGATGGGGATTGCCGGTCCCTTTGTAGACATGAAACTTGGGAATTGTATAACCTGGCGGGTACTTGATTTGGTCATACCAGCCTGGATACAGTCGCCCCGTTTTTACGACGTGGCCGGCTGCTTCGGCTGCGTGATGAACCTTTATTTGCTGGGCTATATATTCGTCCAGATCAGTTTTAGAGATTGTGTCCTCTTTAGCCGTTGATAGAACGGGCTGAGGGTTTGATGTCTCTCCCCAAGGACAATCGGGGGTTCTTCAGTCGGGGGATCTTGTTGTATCATCATCCCTATCATGTCCTGGAAGAGGAGGCCCATACGCTGTATATTGGCTGCTTGTTCAGCAGCCTCTTTGTCTCTCTTTTCCAGTACTCGGCGGAGGAACTCGGCGTCGGTCTCTTCCTCTTGACGTTCATCTAAGGACGTCTCAGGATTCTCTTTTGGCCCCGTGAGTGCAGCCATTGTAGTCATCATCTCCTGGAGCTTTTGTTGCTGCTCCTGAGCCTTGGTCACTGATCGGGTAAGCGGTCGGTGACCCGTAGAAGTATGACTTTCTTCCTTTCCAGAAGCCATATAAACCGTATGAACTGTTATGCCCCCTGACTTGGGGCGTTTAGGTTCACCACTTTTAAACTTTGTCAGTGTCACGGGGGCTTTCTCCGGCCTTTTTCTTTTGTGGACCATTGAGGTTGAAGGAGCCGTTGAAGTGGGCATCCTAGCATTTGTTGCCCCCTGCTGTTTAATGGGGCGGTTCTTGTCCTTTTCCACCTTTGCCTTTTTCTGGCGACGAAAGTGGTCTGAGTCAATCACGGAGTCTTGAACCCTCCGCCAAACTTTATAAATTTTTGACGACAACCGCTGAGAGGGTTGTTCCTGCTTTGTCTCTGGAGCTTTTTCCATAGGCGGAGGAGATCTTTTCAATGTAGCAATTGGAGAGTTCTTTCTCACCTTCCTCAGCAATTCAAAGCTGTTCCCAGTTGGAACAGCAGCGTTGACCTCCACCACTGGAGCAGGTGGGGTTAGCCCTGAGGGGGAGTTGCCCCCTGCTTTCCTTACTCGTTGCCAATGGCGACATCACGCACGACGAGCCGTTGGGACTACCTCGGAAATCGAGATGGTTTCTTGTTTCCCCCTGTTGGAGTGTGGGGTAACTGCCGATGTCAGCCTATCGAAGACTGACGTCATTTGACCAGCTGGGGGAGGAGTGAGAACCGTCAATCTTGTGAAGACCGACTCTCTGGTGGGAGAAGCCGCTTTAACGACTCCCAAAGCAGCGGCCGTTGCCCTCTTTGGGACAGCCACTCTATAGTTCTGACCTAGCCTGGTGAAAACGGAGGCTGTCGGCTTAGTAGCGGGCGACCCGTTGACAGGGGTCGTGGTAGTAGTGAGCCGGTCGAATACTGACTTCTTGTTCGCTTCCGGTGCGGATATCGGCATAGAGAAGCTTGTAGGTGGGACCATGGTCCCGAAAAACAGGCCGGTAGTGGCCTGAGTCACCTGTTCAACCGGCAGAGCGAGGAAAGAGGCCGCTTGGGGCCCATATGTTACACATGTCGGTGAGGTGGAGCGTCCGTTGCAGTGGTGCTTCGCGCATTTGGTGCAGTTGGCGGCCATTGGATCTTGAGTTCTGGGCCAGGCAAAAGACCAAATCTTAGTACCTTGAAATCCGAAGACAACCATTTAACAAACCGCGATCGGTTCGCGACGACGACACACGAAGTGTGGAGTGGAAAGAGGAAAAGGTCCCACCGGGCGTGCCAGAATCTGTTCCCCTCCGAAAGGCGGCCGCACAGGACTGCTTGGTCCTGACGCTGAGATTCGGGGCAGATGCTATTTGGTGCTATCCGTCCACCCCTCCGAAAATGCCAAATTGATTTATGGCACCGTGTATCGGAGGTTTAGACGGATGCGGCCGATGTAGCAGACTTCGTCAGATTCCCCCTCGCTTGAGGGGTTTTTGATTGTGGGGACGCTCTTCCCTGCACGCGCAAGCCCCTGCAGTTAATTACGCTACCGCATCGCGGTAACAACTTTCTCCTTCTCCAGAATTTCACTTCGTGTCGTGTGTGTTTGTTTTGTTTGTGGTTGCCCGTGGATTGTATACGGAGACTGAGTAATGCCGTCACCCGTAGGACGTGGATTAGTCCAAATCCGTATTTACTTAGATTTGGGTTTGGTGTTTTTAGTTTAAGGATGCATTAGTCGCGTTGCGGCTAAGATCAACTTAAACGTTCGTCAAGGATACGTTAGTCCTGTTTTGGACTAAGATCGACTTGACGTAGTGATTGGTTTAATATCTGGCCGTCGGGACCCGTCACCTCTCTGACGTCGTTGAAGGATAACAACGATAAATGTCAGAGGAGTTCAGAGATGTACCCTAGGACTAGAGTTTATTTAGAGTTTTATAGTTCACTTGAATGTTTAAGGATACGTTAGCCATGTTTGGGGCTAAGATCAACTTAAACGGGACCGTTTAGATCCAGCGAAAGAGCGTTTGGGCCCTATCGTGCCAGTTTAGGGACGTGGTGGTCCGATATTAGTTTAGGGACATCTCAGTCCATTATTAGTTTAAGGACGTTTCGGTCCGATATTAGTTTAGGGACGTTTCGGTCCGTTATTAGTTTAAGGACGTTTCGGTCCGATATTAGTTTAGGGACGTTTCGGTCCGATATTAGTTTAGGGACGTTTCGGTCCGTTTGGATGCGTGGTCGTTGGGACCCGTCATCTCTTTGACGTCGTTGATGAATTACAACGAGGGATGTCAAAGGAGTTCGGAGATGTACCCTCGAACCGGTCGTGAATTGGTTTAGGAGAGCCATTTTGCTCAATCAATTTAATTTAAGGACTTACAGCCATGATTGGGTTAAGTCCAATTTTTTTATTTATTTTGGGCTTTGCCCGACTAGAAAATCAATCCAAACAGGGCTCTGCCCCTTTATTATGTTGCAATTTGATTTGGGCCAGGCCCTTTTAAATAATGGGTTGCATTTGTGCAGAACCCCAAGAATTTTTCAGATTTAAGAACAAAAGTGCATAGCACTTTTGATCTAAATTTGGATCAAAGGAAAACAAGTGTTTTTTTTCTTGTTTTCCCTGATTTCACAGAACCAAGGGTTCACAACAAGTGCAAGGCACTATTTATTTATTTTTATTGAATTATTCACTTTTTAATCCTCTGTTCTTCAGAGATTTTTCCCTTCTTCAAAAGAAGTTTTTACCTTTTTTTTATGTTCTTGATTAATCTTCAAGAGTTCTTTCTCTTCTCTTTTTTTTATGCCAGAAGTTGATTCTCTTGAAGTTGATTCCAATCGAATGAGGTCTGGGGTCCTATTTATAGTGCTCACAAATTTGTTGAATTTGTTAACAAGATCTTTTCTGAGTGATTTTGAGAATTTTCCCACTGCTGGATCTTTGATCCAAAGGCAGAAGAAATCTTCTGGTTTTGGAAAGAACAGAAAAGATTTCATTTAAATTTTCATTCTGTTTCTGCGCAACTCCCCAATTAATGACACGTGTCGCGTTGCGCAACAGTGTTTGCGCAACTGCGCAGACACGTGTCGCGCAGCGGTGCAATTGCGCAACAGTGCTTACGCAACTGCGCAGACACGTGTCGCGCAGCGGTGCGCTTGCGCAACTCCGCAGACACGTGTCGCACTGTGGATCGCTTGCGCATTGCGCAACGCACGGAATTTGAAGCGTTGCTTCAGAAAATTTGAATTTTCAAAATTCAAATGAGCCTTGCTCAGATTGGGGGAACAATGGTCACGTGTTGACACGTGATGGTTAAAACAACAAAATAAAACAAATGGCTGAAGAAGGACCCAATTGGGGTCACGTGCTCACACGTGACCAATGGTCACGTGTTGACACGTGACGGTTACAATTGAAGCATACGTAAACGCTGAGAAAAGAACCAATTGGGGGTCACATGCTCACACGTGACCAAGGGTCACGTGTCAGCACGTGACTGACTTCGAAAGCCTTACAGTTAATAGAATTAAATTCTAAAAGCTTCCAAATCTTTCCAAATGGAAAAGGATTATGGGGACCGTTGGATTAAAGATCCAAGGGTGATTAAATATCACCAATTTATGGAAAGATCTTGGACTTGGAAGTATTTCCCCCCTAAATCTGACCGAGATAACAAATGGATATCTTTGGATTTAAAATCCAATGGTGAATAAAATTCACTTAACAATCTAAAGGCCCAGATTAATGATGAATGCAAATCAAATCTCTCAACATACAAATCAAATCTCTTAATGAGAGATTTGCTAAACAAATTGATTCTCTTCCTTCTCTTATAAATAGGAGCCAAGAAAAGAAGAGAAAGGGGACCTTTTTTGAGAGAGAAAAACAGAGAGAGGAGAATTTAATTCTCTGCAAAAGAAAAACCCTAGGTAAGAAAATAGAGGCTTCAAAAGAGAATTTAATTCTCAAAAGAGTTTAACTCTTATATAAAGAAAAGAACTTAGTTCTTTCTCTGGTTGAGGATCTGCAAAGTGCACATCTCCCCATGAATTGAGAATTTAATTCTCATTGGGTTGAGATCCTGCCATGCAGATCTAAAACACAGAGGAGGAATTGAGTTTTGAGAATTTAATTCTCCCAAACTCACAGAAATTTAATTCCTCCTAAAATGAAACTAGGGTTTAACCCTAATCAAGAATTTAATTCTTTCACATATCTGGGAATTTAATTCCTTTGAAAAGAAATCAAGGTTTCATCCTAAATAAGAATTTAATTCTTTCACGATAGGAATTTAATTCTTCCAAAATCATAATTAGGATTCTGTTCATGAAAAGAACTAGGGTCGCGTGCCCCCACGTGACCCTTGAAAAGATCCCCTGCAAAGAACTTTGAAGCATCACCTCACGTGCTCCCACGTGACTCCCAAAACGCAGAAAGAAAAAGCAAAGGAAATATGAGCTTTGGGCGCTCTCACGTGTCCCCACGTGACCCCTTAGCGAGTGCTTTAATGATTAGTGCATAAATCTCCATCACGTGTCAACACGTGACGCTCAAAAGATGAAGAAGTGTTTAACACTTATTCGCAGAACAAAGCGAGGAAATCTGGCCCCCCCTTGGGCGCTCTCACGTGTTATCACGTGACCCCTCAGCGAATGCTTTAGCAATTGGCGCACAGATCCCCATCACGTGCCAACACGTGATGCTCTAAAATAAAAATAAAAGTGTTTAACACTTATTCGCAGATTTGAGGATAAACCAAAAGGAGATCTGGCTCCACATTTAGGGCGCCCTCACATGTCCCCACGTGACCCCTAACGAATCCCTTTAATATCGAATGGATGGATGCCTATCACGTGCCCACACGTGATGGCCAGGAAATTAAAAGTGTTAAACACTTACCTGCAGAATAAAATAAGGGAAATCAGGGCGCTCTCACGTGTCCGCACGTGACCCCTCCCTCCTTAGTGTTTAACACTAATTGGAAAACTCTATCCGCAGTGTTTAACACTGATTTTCTTAGTGTTTAACGCTAATTTGGAAAACTCTATTTGCAGTGTTTAACACTGATTTTCTTAGTGATTAACACTAATGTGAAAACTCTGTTCCCGGTGTTTAACACTGATTTGCTTTAGTGTTTAACACTAATTTGAAATCTCTGCTATCAGTGTTTAACACTGATTTGCTTTAGTGTTTAACACTAATTTGAAAGCCCCGTTGCTAGTGTTTAACACTGATTATCTTTTAGTGTTAAACACTAACTTGCTAATCTTAATTCCAATGTTCAACATTGTTGGTCTTTAGTGTTTAACACCAGCTTTAGCCCAATTGACTAAGTTTCTAGAGGCAAAGCCTCTCCTTCAATGGACCAACAGAGGGCCAATATTTCAAACATAATTGGACTTAGCCCAAATTGGCCATAAGTCCTCAAATCATCTTGAACTGAGCACATCTGCTCTTTCAACCAACTCATTGGTTCAAGGGTACATTTCTGAACTCCTCTGATATTTGTCGTTGTAATCCTTCAACGTCTACAGAGAGGTGACGGGTCCCGACGACCACACATCAAGACGGACTGTGGGGTCCTTAAACCCACGGACTTATGCGTCCTTAAACTAAAATACGGACTGTGGGGTCCTTAAACCCACGGACTTATGCGTCCTTAAACTACCAATGGACCACCACGTCCCTAAACTGGAACATGGACCACCACGTCCCTAAACTGGAACATGGACCACCATGTCCCTAAACTGGCAATGGACCACTACGTCCTTAAACTGGTATTGGACCACCATGTCCCTAAACTGGCGATGGACCACTATGTCCCTAAACTGGCGATGGACCGCTATATCCCTAAACTGGAACAATAGAGCCCAAACGCTCTTTTTTCGGATCTAAACGATCCCGTTAAGTTGATCTTAGTCTCAAATCAGACTAACGTATCCTTAACAAACGTTTAAGTTGATCTTAGCCTCAAATATGGCTAACGCATCCTTAAACCAAAACCTCCAAACAGACTTTATCCCCAATTGGACTACAGGTCCCCCAATCGACTTTGGTTCAAGGGTACATCTCTGAACTCCTCTAATATATGTCGTTGTAATCCTTCAACGTCATCAGAAAGGTAATGGGTCCCGACAGCCATACATGCAATGGACCACTATGTCCCTAAACTGGAACAATAGAGCCCAAACGCTCTTTTGTCGGATCTAAACGATCTCGTTAAGTTGATCTTATTCTCAAACTGGACTAACGTATCCTTAACAAACGTCTAAGTTGATCTTAGCCTCAAATACGGCTAACGTGTCCTTAAACCAAACCCCAAACCCAAATCTAAGAAAATACGGATTTGGACTAATCCACGTCCTACGGGCGACAACATAAATTTGTCTCCGTACACAATCCACGGGCAAGCACAAACAAAACAAACACCCATGACACGAAGAGACCAGCTGGAGAAGGAGAAAGTTGTTACCGCGATGCGGTAGCGTAATTAACTGCAGGGGCTTGCGCCTGCAGGGAAGAGCGTCCCCACAATCAAAAACCCCTCAACGAGGGGGAATCTGACGAAATCTGCTACAACGGTCGCATCCGTTTAAACCTTCGATACATGGTGCCATAAATCAACTTGGCATCTTCGGAGAGGTGGACAGATAGCACTAATTAGCATCTGCCCCGAATCTCAGGCAAGACAGCATGTCTTGGCCGCCATTCGGAGGGGAACAGATCTCACAAGAGATTTTTCTTCCTTATGAGTCGAGAGGACCCGTAAGTGATTGATGAGATTGACATTATCCGCATTTCACGAAGTCAGAAGTTGCTCTGGGCGTTTCCCACGGGGTCAAGATTGACATTAGCCGTGTTCCACGGAACCAGGATTTACTGTGGATGCTTCCCACGGGGTCAGGATTGACATTAGCCGTGTTTCGCAAAGACCAGGATCCACTCTGGATGCTTCCCACGGGGTCAGGATTGATATTAGCCGTGTTCCACTATACCTGGATTCGCTCTGGATGCTTCCCACGGGGTCAGGATTGACATTAGTCGTTTTCCGCTAAACCAGGATTTGCTCTGAATGCTTCCCACAGGGTCAGGATTGATATTAGCCGTGTTCCGCAAGGACCAGGATCCGCTCTGGAAGCTTCCCACGGGTTCAGGATTGACATTAGTCGTATTCCACTAGACCAGGATTTGCTCTGGATGCTTCCCACGGGGTCAGGATTGACATTAGCCGTGTTCCGCAAGGACCAGGATCCACTCTGGATGCTTCCCACATGGTCAGGATTGACATTAGCCGTGTTCCGCAAGGACCAGGTTCCGCTCTGGACGCTTCCCACGGGGTCAGGATTGACATTGGTCGTGTTCCACTAGACCAGGATTTGCTCTGGTCGCTTCCCACGGAGTCAGGATTGACATTAGCCGTGTTCCACTAGACCAGGATTGCTCTGGACGCTTCCCACGGGGTCAGGATTGACATTAGTCGTGTTCCACTAGATCAGGATTTGCTCTAGACGCTTCCTATGGGGTCAGGATTGACATTAGCCGTGTTCCGCAAGGACCAGGATCCGCTCTGAACGCTTCCCACAGGATCAGGATTGACATTAGCCGTGTTCTACTAGACCAGGATTTGCTCTGGACGCTTCCCACGTGGTCAGGATTGACATTAGCCGTGTTCCGCAAGGACCAGGATCCGCTCTGGACGCTTCCCACGGGGTCAGGATTGACATTAGCCGTGTTCTACTAGACCAGGATTTGCTCTGGACACTTTCCATAGGGTCAGGATTGACATTAGTCGTGTTCCGCAAGGACCAGGATCCACTCTGGACGCTTCCCACGGGGTCAGGATTGACATTAGCCGTGTTCCACTAGACCAGGATTTGCTCTGGACGCTTCCCACGGGGTCGAGATTGACATTAGCCGTGTTCCGCAAGGACCAGGATCCGCTCTGGATGCTTCCCACGGGGTCAAGATTGACATTAGCCGTGTTCCACTAAACCAAGATTTGCTCTGGATGCTTCCCACGGGGTCAGGATTGACATTAGCCGTGTTCCGCAAGGACCAGGATCCGCTCTGGACGCTTCCCACGTGGTCAGGATTGACATTAGTCGTGTTCCACTAGACCAGGATCTGCTCTGGATGATTTCCACGGGGTCAGGATTGACATTAGCCGTGTTCTGCAAGGACCAGGTTCCGCTCTGAACGCTTCCCATGGGGTCAGGATTGACATTGGCCGTATTCCACTATACCAGGATTTGCTCTGGACGCTTCCCACGGGGTCGGGATTGACATTAGCCGTGTTCCACAAGGACCAGGATCCGCTCTGAATGCTTCCTATGGGGTCAGGATTGACATTAGCCGTATTCCGCAAAGACCAGGATCCGCTCTGGACGCTTCCCACGGGGTCAGGATTGACATTAGCCGTGTTCCACTAGACCAGGATTTGCTCTGGACGCTTCCCATGGGGTCGGGATTGACATTAGCCGTGTTCCACTAGACCAGGAGAAGTTGACTTTATCCGCATTTCACGGAGTCGGGGGTTGACTCTCGGTTGTCTGTGCACCGCCGAGTCTTAGAACCGTGAATTGCCGCGGTTCCGCTTTGCTGATGTTGCGTCTGTTGTAATAAGACGAATGTTGAGATGATCTCTAGGCTGTCTGTGAACCGTCGAGACTTGGCTCTCTTTCGGATGGAGCCTGATGGGAAGGTATGATTCCCTCTTTGTTTGTGCCCCTGGATTGTATACAGGAATCGATGTGATCTCACCTGTAGGGCAAAAAGTTTCATTTTATATATTTTTCTTTCCGCGATGCTCTATCATTTCAGCTTTTATATCGCGAAAGTCGCGATTGCCCAATCATTTCGGCTATTTTTCATGGTGCCCAATCATTTCGGCTATTTTGTTTTATTTACTCGCTGCTTTTTATTGCGAGTTGCCCAATCATTTCGGCTATTTTTCATGCATATATTTTTACTTGATGATTTTGTTGCAAGTTGCCCCATCATTTCGGCTATCTAATATGTATTTGTGGCTCGCTGGCTTTTCGCTGCGAGTTTGGGATTTGATACGGATTTAGGCATCAGCATCGCTACAACTGGGATATTGCCGGGAGCGAATCATCATTTGCCTCTGTCAATGTCGAACAAAGGTGGCTTAGCGAACTGGGTTAGGATCCTGTCGACTAAGGCATTTGACTTCATGAGCTGTAAGGGTCTCATAGAGGTATTTCTCTCTACGAGTCATGAGGATCTCGTAGGTGCGTCTTCTCCTTAGGAATCGTGAGGATTCCCAAGTGTATGGCTTCTCGTAAGTTGTAAGGATCTTATAAGAGTGTTTTCTCCTTACAAATCGAGAGGACTTATAAGGGCTGTTCACCGTGTAAACATATCCTTAGTCGCGGGTAGGAATTTGTTAGGGAAATGTTTATTCGTGCCCGTGGATTGTATACAAAGGTCGATATTGAGACGCTTGTAGGGCGGCATTGGAGATTGTGATGGCTTAAGAACAGGTTCAGATCCCTGTAGCTTAAGGCTTTTGAACCCTATGAGCCATGAGGGTCTCAAAGGGGAATTCTCCCTACGAGTCGTGAGGGTCTCGTAAGTGTAATTTCTTCTTAGGAATCGTGAGAATTCCTAAGTGTGTTTCTCCTTTGTGAGTCGTAAGGATCTCACGCGGGTGGTTTCTCCTTACAGGGTCGAGAGGACCTTGCAAGTGTCTTTTAACGAGATTGCGCCCTTTCGGGTTTTCACAAAACTCTCCGGTAGCCCTGCTGTTTTTACTCACGGGGACCTTTCGGGTTTTCATCCGTGCCCATTTTGCTTATGGACATACCGTTTTCTTTTTTTTTTTTTTGTCAGCCTTGGGATGCTGCGTCCGTAGTAGTTTATCGACATTTCGGTCAACAGCCAGTTTTAGGACATAGTAGTCCATCGTTAGTTTAAGGACGTTTCGGTCTGTTGTTAGTTTTAGGACATTTCGTTCCGTTGTTAGTTTTAGGACATTTCGGTCCATAGCCGGTTACTACTTATAGAGTTTAGGTTTAGGAAGATAGCGAGCGGACATAGGTGTCGTCATCTATCCGTGACTCGTCAGGCGTAGTATTTTTTCAGGAATCGACCGTTTATTGGCCTGAAAGGTCTTTCACCATGCATGTCCATGAGTAGATAGGCTCCACCCTGGTAAACTTTGTCTATGACATACGGGCCTTCATAGTTTGGCTCGATTTTCCCCCGCTTGGCACGATTGGGGATCATAGGTCTTTTGACCACTAGCACGAGTTCGCCTTGACAGAATGTTCTCGGCCTAGTCAATCTTTCATATGAGTGCGTCATCTTTGCTTTATAAGCCTCAAGATTTTGTTGCGCCATCAGTCGGGTTTCATCAAGGGGGTCGAGCTTCTCAAGCCGAAGGTGAGCATTTTCTTCGTCTGTTAGCTCATAGTGAACGGCCACTCGTAGTGAGGGTAACTCTATATGGAGGGGGAGTACTGCTTCTGTGCCGAATACCAATGCATACGGCATTGTGTTCGTGGCCGTTTTGAACGTAGTTCGATACGCCCAGAGAGCTTCATGCAGTCTCCTGTGCCAGTCCCTCTTATTTCGAGACACCGTCTTTTTCACGAACTTCGTCAAGGTCTTGTTGAAAGCCTCAGCTAGACCGTTAGCTCGGGGATTATAGACCGAAGAGTATCTCCAGTCTATGTTATGTTGTTGTGCGAAGCAACTGATCTTGTGACTTCTGTAGGCTGGCCCGTTATCAGAGATAATCCGTCGCGGAGTGCCGAATCGGTAAATGACGTGTGTCTTGAAGAAATGGAGAATATTCTCCGTCTTCACTTCTCTTAGCGGTACTGCTTCTGCCCATTTGAAGAAGTAATCGGTCGTCGCCAAAATGAATCAATGTCCCCTGGACGATGCTGGTTCGATGGGGCCGATTATGTTTCCCCACATTTCGAATGGCCAGCTAGCCACCATTGGGTGTAGCGGATTTGGATGCTGGTGGATAAAGTTCCCGTGAATTTGGCACAAGTGGCATTGCTTCGCGTATTCGAGACAGTCTTGGATCATCGTGGGCCAATAATAGCCCATCCTTTTGATCTTCAGCTTCATCTTCGGCCCGGCTTGGTGAGAACCGCAGAGTCCGTCGTGAGTTTCTTGGACGACTTTTTTTGCTTTTTCCGGTCCCAAGCATCTTAGCCATAAAGAGTCAAATGATCTCTTATACAGAGTATCATTGACGAAGGCAAAAGATAAAGCTCGCTTCATGAGCTGATGTTTTGAGGACGAATCTTCAGGTGTTCAACGGGATTTGAAGTAGTCTATAAAGACTTCTCTCCAATCCATAGCCTTTTCCTGGTCATTTATTTGTAGGGCCGTTTGCTCGGTAGCTCCCTTTTCTTCGGACGACTCCGGAGATATTTTTGCCGGTGCGAGAATCCGACGGCTTTGCACAACGATCCTCACGTCATCGAGGTTCTCATCGGCCAGCTCTTTAGTAAGCTTGGCTAATGCATCCGCCTTGCTATTTTCTGCACGCAGTATGCTTTCCACGGCATAGGCAGGGATTTGAGTCAGCAAGTGTTGTACCCTTTCGTCGTACTTTACCAACTCAGGTTTGCATGTCCGATAGTCACCGTTTACTTAGCTAACGACCAGTTGGGAGTCTCCGTATATGAGGAGGTTCTCAATTCCCATGTCGACAGCGATCTCAAGACCTGCTATCAAAGCTTCATATTCGGCTTCGTTGTTTGTCCTCGGCTCTGTTAAGGAGAAGGAAAAGCGCATTATCCCTCATTGTGGAGTCACGAAAATGAGGCCTACCCCTGATTTGATTATGGGGGTGCTTTGTTTGTGCTTCTTCATGGAAGATGCCCCATTGAAGTAGAGTTCCCATCGGGTGTCACTCTCTCTTCTCTCACCGTCGATCGTGTCAAACGCGTGCTCGTCAGGCAATTCGCAGTTCAAAGGAGAATCGGCGGGTATTGGATGTTCAGCGAGGAAATCGGCGATGGCCTGGCCTTTCACTGCCTTGAGGGGTCTGTACGTCACCGAGAATTCCATTAAAAGTAGGGCCCATTTAGTGAGCCGCCTCGTTAATATGGCCTTCGACATCAAATATTTGAGAGGATCCACCTTTGATATGAGATGGACCTTATGTGCCAACGCGTAGTATCTGAGCTTCGTTATTGCGAAGATCAACGCTAGACAGTATTTTTCTATGGGGGAGTAATTGCTTTCTGCCCCCAATAGAACTCGACTCAAGTAGTAGAGGGCTCTTTCTTTCCCTTAGTCGTTTTCTTGTGCCCACAGCGCACCTAAAGAACCTTCGAGGGCTGTTGTGTACAGGACGAGAGGTTTTCCTTTAACGGGAGCGTCCAATACTGGCGGATTCTGCAGGTATTGCTTGATTTCGTCCAGTGCGCTTTGGCATTTGGGATCCCAGACGAACAGGGTTCCCTTCTTCATTAGGTGACTGTAAGGACGACATTTGCAGGAGAGATTGGCTATGAATCGCCGGATATATGCGAGCTTTCCTTGGAGAGACCGCAACTGCTTAAAAGTCCTTGGCGGAGGCATTTCCATGATCGCCCTGATTTTTGACGGGTCTATCTGGATGCCTCGGTGTCGTACGATGAATCCTAAGAATTTGCCCGAGGAAACTCCGAACGCACATTTGAGAGGGTTCATCTTCAAGTTGTATTTCCGAAGTTGTTGAAACACGACCTTCAGATGCTCCCAATGCTCCTCGTGCGATTTTCTTTTCACCACAAGGTCGTCAATATAGCATTCAACAATTTCATGTATGAGGTCGTCGAAAATCTTCGTCATGGCCCTCTGATAGGTTGCACCGGCGTTCTTTAGACCGAACGGCATCACCTTGTAGCAGAATATGCCCAAAGGGGTCCGGAAAGCGGTATGCTTCTGGTCTTCGGGATGCATCTTTATCTGGTTGTATCCTGATGAGCCATCCATGAAGGAGAAAACTTCATGAGTGGACGTGTTGTCTATCATCAGCTCGATGACCGGTACTGGAAAGTCATCCTTCGGACAAGCTTTGTTGAGATCCCGAAAGTCCACACATATGCGCACCGTCCCATTTTTCTTCATCACTGGTACGATGTTGGCGATCCAGTCAGGACACTGAATCTCTTGGATGAAGCCGGAGTCGATCAGCTTCTTGACCTCGGCATTGATGCTCATTTCAAGCTCGAGCCGCATTCTTCTTGGTACTTGTTTGATTGGCTTGACGTCCGGAGATATCGCCAATTTATGCCCCACAATCTCTGGATCTAGTCCTGGCATCTCGGAATAGTTCCATGCGAAGAAATATTTATACTGTATGAGCACAACTTTTGGCGTAGCCACCCTTTCTTCAGACAACAGCTCACTAACGAATGTCGGCCGCGGGTCACTTGCCGTCCCCAAGTCAATTTTCATAAGGTTATCTGCAGTAGTATGTATTCTATCTTCCAGCTCTTTTAGCACCGGTGGAAACTCTGAGATCACTTCGTCGCTATTATTTTCGAAGCACCAGGGGAGGTCATCCATATTCTCAGGTTCTTCTTCTGGCAGCGTTATCATATGACAGGTACGAGATCGCTTCCAAGACCGATGTTGGTCTGGTTCTACTATCGCTGCATGCATGGCTTTCGGTTCATGCTTCTGCGGCGGGGTTACCCTCCAGCTGCTAGATAGAGCGAACCTGTCTTGGTGATACTGGTATTCTACCCAGTCTTTGAATGTGAAGCAGTCTTCGAGGGGATGTCCTATTGCCCGGTGATAGGAGCAATAGTCTGGGTGAGAGACCTCGCCTGCTTGCTCAGGGTGCTTGGACTCCGGGAGGGTAATCATCTGATGTTTTATGACAAGATCAAGTATCTTTCTTGTCTTGTCTTGGGAAAAAGAATACGCTCGACCTATCTTCCTTATAAGAGAAGAATCCCGGTTGCTCGATTCTCGCTCGCGTTGCTTCTTAGTCCCGCTTTGTCGCTGTCGAACCCTTTTTTCGTTCTTGGGTTTATTTCTGCCTCTGCGTCGGGTCTTTTGTATGACGGATTGGCGACGAAGGGCATCGTCGCTTTTTGCAGCCTGCTGAAGGAGGCGCCGCGTTCTGGCTTTCTCGTAGATGGTCATTTCGCGATTATGGTCGTTTTGAACCTTTTGACCCGCTTCCCTTATAAGCTTGTCCATTTGTTCTTCGAACGACGGACTTGGCATTTTCACGACGGGAGCTCGTTTTGGTTCAGGGTTAGCATCTTCCCACAGAGCATCTCTTTCTTCATCGAAGTAATGTATGACGTAGCAGTTGCGGAATCGCTCCCGTTTCTTAGATTGAACATATCCAAGCCCGATCATTTCCATTCTCCCGTTGGGCAACTTTCGTTGAGTTCCGGGGACGTTCCAGATCCTGTTATAGAACTGGGCTTGTCGAGCAGTCTGTTTAAAGGGTACGCCTTGGCGTCTCAACAGTCTTTTTAATCCGTCTGTGTAGTATCTGGGCAAACGGATGGGCTGGATCCTGTCAAGAATAGAATCCGCACCAAGCTAAATTTATTTTTCCAATTTGGTTTCCTCGGATCGATAGAATAGGATCGCCTTTTCACCCTTTCGCTTGGGGGGGACATAGAACGTCTGCGGTTCTTGCACACTGTAGGTGTCAAATGCGTCGAGCTCTTTGTAATACTCTTGCGGAACCATGGCGATCTGCAAACTCTGATCATCTCCGACGAAGGCTTGCACTGATGGACGAGCCGAGAATACTGCGTTTACCTCGTCTTCAGAGTCACTACAAAAGACCAGAATAGAAGTTGACGGTCCCGGTTTGTTGTATTGGGGCGGTCCCGAATAGACTATCTCTTCTTCCTCTTCGGTATCACTCCCGAAGACTGGAATAGTGGTGATAGCTTTGTTCTTGTCCTCCGATTTGCGACATCTTTCTGTGTCTTCGAAATCTGGCAGGAAGTACTTGTCATCCTCATATTTATGAACTTTGTTCATGGAGAATGGGTTTAGTTCTCCTGTCACAGTGTACTCGAGACCATCTTTGAAGTACTTCATACACTGATGTTGTGTAGAAGGGATAATGTTGTACTCGTGTAACCAAGGCCGGCCGAGCAAAGCGTTATAGAGGTCTTAGCGTCAATGACGTGAAATTTGATGTCCGTGACGAGTAGCTCAAAGCGTAACGTCAGGATAACAGACCCGATCGTCCGTGACGACTGGGAGTCAAAACCGGAGATGGTGATTTTATCACGGGCGAGATGCTGAACGCTCGTGCAGATTTCCTTCAACACTCTTACATTGAGGAGGTTGACGGAGGACCCATTGTCGACCAGGATTTTGCCTATCTTGATATCATGACAGTATCCGGAGACATAAAGGGGGCGGTTATGCTCGCACATCCCGAGTAGGAGATCTTCATCGCCGAAAGTGATATCGGCCGTATGCACTTCTTCCAGCTCGTCCTTTATCTTTTCTTTGGCAAGAAAAGGTTGGAACTGTTCGGGCTCTTGTAACGCCTTGATTAGAGAATCTCTTTCTTATTTTGATAACAAGAGGGCATCAAGAATGTTTAGCTGCGAAGGTAGCTTTCTTAAGTGTACCAGAATATTATAGTCCACCTTACTTTTCTTTGGCGGGTCCTTGGCTGTCAGCTCTTCGATGACTCGATCATCGAGGGCGATATCCTCAGGGACCTTTTCTTTCACCTTATCCTTTTTGTTCGAGCCCTTGTCTGCAGGTCCGAGATTCTTTTCCAATATCATGCGGTTGCGCAGCTGAATGTTCTCGCAGCTCTTCGGTTCTTCCTCTTTTCCTAGGGTGGATTCTTTGAAGAAAGGGCCAAGAGTCATTTCCACTTCATAATCGCTCGCGAAGGTAAGAACTTGCGATCCCCGGTTATCAACCATGTTACAGTTGTCGGTAGCTCTTTTATGCTCATCAGTCGTATTTCTTTGCTCCCGACGAGTTTCGCGTTTCATCCGCTTGAAATGTTGTCGGTGAGCAACGTATCCCTGCCACCAGTTTTTAAAAGTGTTGCACTATTCGGTGGGATGCGCAATCTTTCGATGATATAAGCAGTAACCAGGATGTATATCCGCTTCATAAGGAGTGTTTCCTTCGGAGGGTGGCAGCTTCATTCCCACCTGTTCCCCTCCGAACGGCGGCCAAGACATTAGGACTTCTTGCCTGAGATTCGGGGCAGATGCTATTTGGTTTTATCCGTCCACTTCTCCGAAGATGCCAAGTTGATTTATGGCACCGTGTATCGGAGGTTTAGACGGATGCGACCGATGTAGCAGACTTCGTCAGATTCCCCCTCGCTTGAGGGGTTTTTTATTGTGGGGACGCTCTTCCCTGCAGGCGCAAGCCCCTGCAGTTAATTACGCTACCGCATCGCGGTAACAACTTTCTCCTTCTCCAGAATTTCACTTCGTGTCGTGGGTGTTTATTTTGTTTGTGGTTGCCCGTGGATTGTATACGGAGACTAATTTATGTCGTCGCCCGTAGGACGTGGATTAGTCTAAATCCGTATTTTCTTAGATTTGGGTTTGGGGTTTTGATTTAAGGATACGTTAGCCGTATTTGAGGCTAAGATCAACTTAAACATTTGTTAAGGATACGTTAGTCCAGTTTGAGACGAAGATCAATTTAACGGGATTGTTTAGATCCGACAAAAGAGCGTTTGGGCTCTATTGTTCCAGTTTAGGGACATAGTGGTCCATATTCCAGTTTAGGGACGTGGTGGTCCATTTAATATATGGCCATCGGGACCCGTCACCTCTCTGACGATGTTGATGGATTACAACGACATGTGTCAGAGGGGTTCGGAGATGTACCCTTGAACCAAAGTTGATTGGGGGTTTTATAGTCCAATTTGGGACTACAGTCTGTTTGAGTGTTTAAGGATACGTTAGCCATATTTGAGGCTAAGATCAACTTAAACGGGATAGTTTAGATCCAACAAAAGAGCGTTTGGGGGCTCTATTGTTCCAGTTTAGGGACGTGGTGGTCCATATTCCAATTTAGGGACGTGGTGGTCCAATTAATATATGGCCGTCGGGACCCGTCACCTCTCTGACGACGTTGAAGGATTACAACGACAGGTGTCAAAGGAGTTCGGAGATGTACCCTTGAACCAAAGTGTAAATTGATTTAAAAGAGCAATTGTGCTTAGTCAATTTAATTTGAGGACTTACGGCCACGATTGAGCTAAGTCCAGTTGAGAGTATTCAACGTTTTATTTGCATTTGGCTTGTTAGGCCTTTACTGGGGCTCTGCACCTGTTTAATAATGCATAGCATTTTCTCTGGCCTTTTAGGCCCAGAGCATTTTATTTTGGTCTGATAGACTTTTATTTGGGCTTTATCCCTTTTAATAGTGCATAGCACTTTGTTTGGTCTGATAGACCTTTCTTTATTGGGCTCTGCCCTTGATGATGCATTGCATTAATTAGTCTGACAGAGTGCCACATGGCTTGTCAGGCGCTTTGCGCTGATTGAGGAGCGCAAGGCGCAAGTCCATATGGAGGTGACACGTGTCACGCTCAGGAGAGCGCAAGCGCAGCGCGCTGGCGCTATTGCGCTGCTGACACGTGGCGCGCTCTGGTGAGTTGCGCCAATTCATGAGAGCAGTGCTCTGTTTTTAGAAGTGTTAGTTATATGTATGCCCTAAAGGCCATTACAGTACATTGGATGTATATTGTAGTGGATGCTGGGACATATATAGGGAGGACTTTCTTGCTCGACATGATAGTATGCTATCTGGTTGAAATTACCTTAACGTGTACACTGATTGTCTCTCTGTTACATGTTGGTAAAGCCCTTAGGATGTGTACTTGACTACCTGGACTATGATGCGGATCATACTAGTGGGGACATGGTAGTCCATAAGTACATCCTTGAAAGTCCCTAGTCGTGGGTGTATCGAGATGGGGCATCAATATACCAGAGTAGACTAGCGTGTACCTTCTCGACCCATACAGATGGGCGATGGATGATCCCATATCCATCGGTGTTTGACATCAGAGATGATATACGGGTGCTCAGTAGAGACTGGGTACACTGGACGGACTCGCCGAGAACTCCCAGATGGTATTATACCTCACGTCAGATGGCAGTTCTCTGGTGACACTGGTACAGAGTAGTCTGTTGACCCGAGATCGTCATAGAGTCTTGTGTGGTTCCCACTGTGCTTTGATTTCCATCTTACCACGTCCAAGAGGGCGTGCAAAACGGTGGTTTTTGGGTACAGTCCCGAGTCACATGGAGGCAATGAGCGATAGGAGGGGATTCGTCTCTCCCGGTATAGGGGGTTGATGTTGCGCTGTGTTCGATTGGCTATAACAGGAAATCCCTGGCCAGGGTTGCTGAGATTTACTGGTAAGTGTTACCAGTAGTTTCTCGAATTTTTATAGACCTCATATCGACACGACTTATCGAGCTATTGGGGTCTGACGTTTACCACCCCTAGGCGAGATATGCGACATATCAGACGATCAGACCGGACTGTACGGTAGTGTTACTGGTTGGATTCACTGGAGTGTGAGCGGGCTTGCTCGTCGATCTTCTGATCGCTCAATACCCGGGTGGCCGTTACGTTTAGCAGACCGCTTGCGGCTTGTGGGTGTTTGATATGATCATCACCTGCTGCCGGCGTATTGACGAGTCTTTAGAGTCCTACACAGAGGTTTCCTGGCTCAAGCAAAACGAAATAGGAGCGCATATGAGATATGTGCGGGACCGAGAATAATACCAGTATGTGATACTGTATTCGATTCTCGCGATGTGACATTGATCGGTTATATGCGATATAGCCGGGTTATCGGATCAAGTGTTGATTCGATAAGTTGTTACTAATGATACTAGTCGGTTATATGCGATATGACCGGATCGTTAAATCAAGTGTTGATTTAATGATTTAATGCATAATTATATATTTGATATATTACTTTGCATTAACTAGTATCGGTTCACTTTATAATGGATTTTCTCACTCGGATGTGCGCATTACATATGCGATATGATTTTGTGCACTATATTGTATCATGTTTGATGATACATGCATTATGGTTAAGTGTTAAGAATTAAACTATAGTTAAGTGGGTGATTAGGGTTTTTGATTTCATTTTATTCATTTATCTTTTTGGAAAAAGAAAAAGCAAAATGAGGAAAATGGTTGCTTTCTTTTGTTCATTCATGAACCTTCATGAAGACTTTGACTTAATGACCATTTTGTCTCATGCTTAACCTTTACCACTCACTTAAACCTTAGTTAACTCTCTACATCTAACCATGGTTCATTATATGATAAGGATTGATTTTTCTTTTCAATTCTATTATTCTTATCATAATAATTTAGCTTCTTCTTCTTCTTCCTTCAAGTGAAGAAAAGCTTGACCATCAATGACAACTTGATGAAATGAGTGAGAAATCCAAAACTAAAGTCTACCCACTTCCTATTTCTTCATCCTCTACCTCTTGCCAAGTAGTAGAGTGTGTTTCCTTCACAAGTTTTCATGGCAAGGTGAAGGTGGAGCTTGATTTAGCGATGCCTCGACGTAGATCATCTTCGGCATGGACATCGACGACCTAGCTCACTTTTTCTCCGACGAAGCCGACTCTAGATCCCGGATTCCTTTTGGACAGCGGAGACGACTTCGTTGCGGAGCTATGGAGGTGGAGCACCGGATCTACAAAGGTTGTATTTCCGTATTCCCTTAGTTAATTGTTAACTAGTTCTTTTATCGCCTAAATATCTAGCCGACGATCCGTAGTCGGGTCTCTCGGCACCCGTAAATTTTTATATTGGCATGTTCGATGCCTTGTGAGACCTCTATAGGGTGCCTAGGAACCTTTCAGTGGTATCAGAGCCTAGCTAGAGCCTTAGGCGAAGTCCAGACGGAATTTGAAGTCCGATCGAACCGAAAACACGAACCCAAAATTGCTCTCTGTCCAGATTTTAAAATTGTGGATTTTTCAAGATTAAAAATATCCAGAAAATCAAGCAGGGTTTTCTAAGAATTACTGTAAATTTCGAGGACCTAATTCAACTTTACCACCGCGTTTCCGCGGCACGAGCATGGCTCGTGCGGCGGAAGCGCGGCCGTTTTGTCGTTTTGTGAGGTAATATTTGCATAGTAATTCTCAGTATTCTGTTCTGGTTTTCCTGGGATATTTTAATATTTATTATACAGTTGAATTTTCAGAGGTGGTTTTGGGGTTTCGGAGTTTCGATCGGAATATCAAATTTTGTCTGTGTGGCTTTCCGGATAATTTTACAATATGTTAAAAAGTTCGACCGGATATAAATACCCAATTTTTCCCCTGTCGGGAAATTTCCAAGTGTTGGATTTTTCCGAAGTTTAACGACGTTCTAAGTAGTGCAAGTAACGCGATGGACCCTCTAGAAGACAACAAACCTTAACTCGATTATGTGACCGTCTTGAACTGCCTTTTGAACCTTCGGGTTTGGGGCAGTACGGCGTGCCACATGTGAGGCGTTGGCTTGACCCTTCTACGGCTGGACCGTTGGTACTGAGGCACGAACTGAATGTTGTTAGACTTATTTCATGTGTTGACCTGTATCGGGAAAACTTGGGTGTTCGATTGTTCGATCGGAAAGTTTGATATTTTCTGTTTATCCGGAATGGGATACAATAATTGGAATTCACAAAAAGTTATGAGATAACTGAATGAATGTTATAAATATAGAAGTTTAGTCTCACTTGATCGGTTGCCACGGAATTTTGATGTGATCAAAAGTCCGTCGCAATCACGTAGCGTACGCGGATACTCGCCGGGTAAACTTAATAGACAGCTACACCCCATAGCCCCGACCAAGTGACTGTAGGAGAACCCCGTCGCCGAAAGCATCCGTTCGGGTGCTCGCGGCAGCGGTGTTCCGCCTTGGTACACTTCGTCGACGGTATCGGGGGTGCGACTGTCTACTGAAGTTTGCGACGAGCATTCGATCAGGATGTCGGGAATCTTGTTGAATTGCCCGACTTGATATTGAAAAGTGTTTTCGATTTTGAGACTAAAATGCGGGGTATATAATTGTTAGGCATGCGATGTCTAAGTAATTCATTTGGTCAGGCATGCGATGTCTGAGGTGGTTGCGGATTCCAACTGTTGTAGTTTTACACTTTCTTTTCTGTGACCGTAAGTGTAATATGTGATATCGCCGGTTTCGTTGCTATATGTCAACGACAATTGGGATACGCATGTTTACTTACGTTGATGACATGTGATGTTATGTGTTGCTGGATATGTTATATTGGATCGTTGTGTTTGAATAGTCGGGGGTTTTTATGTGAGATGAGTGTTTTTCATTTTCATTCATGTAAAAACTTGTATGTAATATTCTTTTATTGGGGCGCTTCCAGGTTGCGGAAGTTGTCACCGTTTGTATATTATTTACTTTTCCGCACTAGGATAGACCCAAGGAGGAGGGCACAAGTAACCGGGTTCTGGAGTCCAGTGGGAGACCAACTCGAGGAGTCGAGTCCGGTTCTGCTAACTCCAGAATTGGTAGGGTTGCTTGCCGCTCTCGTAGGGGTCTAGGGGTGTGGGTTTGGCTATTCATCACGACCGTGGAATCCGTGTTTTATACTGGCTCGTATTGAAAACACGGACGTCCTAGTATATCCAATATTTCATATGGTTCTTCTGCTGCGATATCTGTGATGTGATCATGTGATGTTCTGTGATAGATACAGTATATAGTATATATGATATATTATATAGGCGTTACTTATGTTTTACACCCGCGCTAGCCCTGCCCCGCTCTGCCGTTAGTTACCTAACCTAACGGTGCACGAGGGGACATCGAGGCGAATGCGGATGGCATAAGTGTACGTCGTATTTATCTGTGATGTTTAGGTACTTAAATGATGGGACTTCATTAATGTGATTAATGAAGTAAAAGAAACCTAAGATGTTGTAGAATCGAATTTCAAAATAAAAAGGGTAGCTACAGTTCTTGCTTTGCACAGCGGTATATGTGATATATCCTGCACCTTATTCGATGAGGAAAGGACCGAGATCCCTTCACCGGGAGTGACTCCTTTAGCAATAACTGGCAGATGCTACACACTCGGTTTGTCTTTTGATTGCTTTTAAGTTTTTTGCTTTGCACAGTGATATATATGATATATCCCGCACCTCATTCGACGAGGAAAGGACCGACGATCCCTTCACCGGGAGTGACTCCTTTAGCAAAACTAGAAAAGCCTCAAAAACACTCCATTTCAAAATCATTTGATTCTACAACGATATCAAGTTCATTACGCAATAGCTTTTCAGAAAAACCTGTCGTAGCCCTCCGTCATTTCAGATAAGTACTAGTTAGTATTCGTGCTATGTTTATTGACTATGTTAAGGCATAGTGTGCGGTAGCTAATTAGTGCTTATCTGTATAAGCATATGATGCGATTGGATTAGGGTAGTCGTGCGACTTTGTTGACTATGTTAAGGGTCGTGCGGGTGGGTTTAATTCAATCGGGAAATGACGGGTTGAACTTGACTAGCACTTATGATTTGTTGACTATGTTAAGGTCATATAGCTGCTAGGGGCAAAATATTATCAGGAATTTCAAGTGTTGAAATTTGCAATGAGATTGCATACCTTCTATGAGATAGTTGGATCCCGATACCCGCTGCGAGTAAGAGTTACTCCTGGGAGAGTTTTATACATTACAATTAGCCGATCAAGTAGGTGTCTAGAAAGGTGTCAACGGGGTTACGCCTCTGGGAAAACGAGGTTTACATTAATTAGGTTCGTGCGAAAGCATGGGGGACCTCCCTCAAAGTACCGACACTGGCCTGGCTGAAAGATTGGCGAACTTGTAGTGTGTAATTAATCCCGGATAGTCTTTCCTTTTAGGGTTTGAAGGAAGATTTGATAAAAAGCAGTGGGAGCCATCCTGATTAGATAAAATAATAACCAATCTATTCTTGCAAGAGCGCACGCTGAGTGTTTTCTTCTCTCTCTCTCCTGGTAGCGACCATGTCACGCCTTAATCAAGATAATAATACGGATTATTGACCGAACCCGCTTGTTATACTGAGCTGGGGAACGTTGGTCCCACTCCAACTTATAATTGTTATAAGACAGAGCAGGAAATTGGGGAATACCAGATTTCCCGTGCCGCCCAAACGAAGAGAGTGCATGCTGATGCATCATCTTCGGGTGTGTTCATTATATAGAACTGTTTCTCAGTATCCTCCGCATCCTGGTATATGATACCGGATCAGAATCCCAGATATGTAATATGTTACATAGGGCTACAAAATGGTAGAAAAACTGAGAACGGGTGATAAGTTTCATGAGGCAGAAAACGGGGCAAGTGTTGCAGCCAAGTCTGTCGGTCACTGTCACCCTGTATTACCAATACATTGATTCTGAACGAATGCTATTAGATACCGAACCTGATATACAAAATCATATCAGTCTCTTTAGAAGTAAAGAAATGATAAAATTTTGTATAAATGGATAATGTTTTGAACATTTCCTATATCAAAAGTTGATCGGTTCAGGCACGTTATCTAAAAGCATTGATGTTCTAAATCAAACTACAGTTCATAGTATACTGAACACACACAAGAGGAAGAGTTCAGAAATGGACAAATTCTTCTTGAGGTATTGTAGACTAGGTCATATCAATGCGACCCGACTAGCTAGAGTTACATATAGATGCATATTTAAATTAGTTTGAATTTACATCTTGTGAAACTCGCCAGTCACGTCACAAAGATAAGATGACCACAGCTCTGTTTATTGGAAACAGAGAAAGAGTTGGTGAACTCTTGGGATGATACATGTTGATGTATGTAAGTCCCCAGTCTATATATACCAAGACCGGTTCTTTGTACTTCATTACGTTCTCTCATGATCTCTTTAGATTCAGACATATGTTCTTGTTGAAACACAAGTCCGAACCTTTTGAGATATTCACAGAATATAAGTTAGAAGTAGAGAACCAAAATACGGGTATAAGTATTATGTCCTATGATGAGATCAAGGAGGAGAATACTTGTGCAAGGAATTCCTGGACTATTCTAAAGGAGAATGAGATTCTCTCTCAGCATTACTCCTCCGTATACACCATAGCACGATGGTATATCGGGGCGGAGCAGATACACCCTATTTGATATGGTGTGCTCTATGATGAGTACTACTGAGTTACCTGTTTCCTTTTTGGGAGTTATGCACTTATGAAGTTGCATACCTATTGAATTAGGTTCGAATCAAATCAGTGCCTACCACTTCATATGTGATATGGAAAGGGAAGAGCCCATCTCTTAAGTCAGTTAAGATTTGGGGTTGTTCGGCCTATGTCTAAAAGCATGATCCGGACAAGCTCGAGGCAAAGTCTGTAATGTAGAACTGGAAAGGTTCCAGCTATACAAACTACAGCTGATGATTTGATAGAACCAAAGGATTCAGTAGATTCCAACGAACCTCAGCCTCTCCGCCGATCTAGTAGGGTTCCTCACCCACCTGAGAGATACTTCGGTTTCTCTATGACAGTGGGAGCGAGGATTACATCATGAGATGATGACCCAACTAGTTTCGTGCTGGCCATCAGGAGTGAAACTCTGTAAGAATGGCTGGATGTTTATCGATCTGAGATGGAATCCTTATACACCAACAAAGTATGGACTTTAGTTGCTATATCTGAAGGGTTAAATCCCCATCAGGAGCAAGTATATCTTGAGAAGATTACTTGGTGTACATGGAAAAGTTGAGACTTTCAAAGCTAGACTTGATAAAGGCTTTCATCATCAACCAGGCGTGGATAGTGGTGAAACCTCTTCAAGTAGCTATGCTTAAGTCCATCCAGATCCTACTTGCCACGGCTATATACCATGACTACGATATCTGGTGGTTGGGTGCCATGACTCCTTTTCTAAATAACGATTTAAAAGAGAAGGTCTATAAGAACACAGCCAGAGGGCTTCGTAGACAGTGGGAGCAGCGGAAACGTGTGCAAGATGCTTTATAGGATAAAGCAGGCATCGCGGAGTTGGAACATCTGTTTTGATGGATTAGTCAAAGAGTTTGACATCATCAAAATGGTAGATGAACCTTGTATAAACAAAAAGGTAATAGGGAGTATGGTGGTGATCCTCGTAGAGTACGTGGATGACATACTCTTGATAAGAAAGGAGTTTCCTATGCTACGCTCGGTCAATCTCCGATTATCACAATGATTCTCCATATAGGATCAATGTGATACCTCCTAAATCCTCAGTTTTAGATCTATGAGATAGATTTAATTGGATGTTAGGATTCTCACTAGTTGTAGTGAGATGGTATCAATCGATCCTGGGGAGAATCACTAGAAGTGTTCCAGGGTGATAAAGACGACTGAATGTCAGTCGCAGGCATTGTCTTTACCCTCAGTAAAGGGACGGTATGTTGGAAGAGTTCCAAGCTAGATACCGTGACATACTAGACGATAAAGGCAGGATACATCGCTACTAAAGATTCTACCAAAGAGGCTGTTTGGGTGTATATTGGTTCATGAGATGAACTAGGTTCCTACCATTGTGTGACAATGGAGTTGTGGCTTTAGCCAAGAAACCCTGATCCCATCAGTGACCCAGACGTATTCTAAGGCAGTATCACCTGATCATGGAGATGGTTGATCTCCAGGCTGATCAAGGTTAGGAGAGTAGACTCAGAGGACAACACGGCGGATCCACTCACGAAGGCCTATTCCCAGAGAGAGACTTTTATGGGATGGTTGAGTATGAGATACTTCGACCACTGCAACAGATGGCCCTAGTGCAAGTGGGAGATTGTTAGTTATATGTATGCCCTAAAGGCCATTACAGTACATTGGATGTATATTGTAGTGGATGCTGGGACATATATAGGGAGGACTTTCTTGCTCGACATGATAGTATGCTATCTGGTTGACCTTTACCTTAACGTGTACACTGATTGTCTCTCTGTTACATGTTGGTAAAGCCCTTAGGATGTGTACTTGACTACCTGGACTATGATGCGGATCATACTAGTGGGGACATGGTAGTCCATAAGTACATCCTTGAAAGTCCCTAGTCGTGGGTGTATCGAGATGGGGCATCGATATACCAGAGTAGACTAGCGTGTACCTTCTCGACCCATACAGATGGGCGATGGATGATCCCATATCCATCGGTGTTTGACATCAGAGATGATATACGGGTGCTCAGTAGAGACTGGGTACACTGGACGGACTCGCCGAGAACTCCCAGATGGTATTATACCTCACGTCAGATGGCAGTTCTCTGGTGACACTGGTACAGAGTAGTCTGTTGACCCGAGATCGTCATAGAGTCTTGTGTGGTTCCCACTGTGCTTTGATTTCCATCTTACCACGTCCAAGAGGGCGTGCAAAACGGTGGTTTTTGGGTACAGTCCCGAGTCACATGGAGGCAATGAGCGATAGGAGGGGATTCGTCTCTCCCGGTATAGGGGGTTGATGTTGCGCTGTGTTCGATTGGCTATAACAGGAAATCCCTGGCCAGGGTTGCTGAGATTTACTGGTAAGTGTTACCAGTAGTTTCTCGAATTGTTATAGACCTCATATCGACACGACTTATCGAGCTATTGGGGTCTGACGTTTACCACCCCTAGGCGAGATATGCGACATATCAGACGATCAGACCGGACTGTACGGTAGTGTTACTGGTTGGATTCACTGGAGTGTGAGCGGGCTTGCTCATCGATCTTCTGATCGCTCAATACCCGGGTGGCCGTTACGTTTAGCAGACCGCTTGCGGCTTGTGGGTGTTTGATATGATCATCACCTGCTGCCGGCGTATTGATGAGTCTTTAGAGTCCTACACAGAGGTTTCCTGGCTCAAGCAAAACGAAATAGGAGCGCATATGAGATATGTGAGGGACCGAGAATAATACCAGTATGTGATACTGTATTCGATTCTCGCGATGTGACATTGATCGGTTATATGCGATATAGCCGGGTTATCGGATCAAGTGTTGATTCGATAAGTTGTTACTAATGATACTAGTCGGTTATATGCGATATGACCGGATCGTTAAATCAAGTGTTGATTTAATGATTTAATGCATAATTATATATTTGATATATTACTTTGCATTAACTAGTATCGATTCACTTTATAATGGATTTTCTCACTCGGATGTGCGCATTACATATGCGATATGATTTTGTGCACTATATTGTATCATGTTTGATGATACATGCATTATGGTTAAGTGTTAAGAATTAAACTATAGTTAAGTGGGTGATTAGGGTTTTTGATTTCATTTTATTCATTTATCTTTTTGGAAAAAGAAAAGGCAAAATGAGGAAAATGGTTGCTTTCTTTTGTTCATTCATGAACCTTCATGAAGACTTTGACTTAATGACCATTTTGTCTCATGCTTAACCTTTACCACTCACTTAAACCTTAGTTAACTCTCTACATCTAACCATGGTTCATTATATGATAAGGATTGATTTTTCTTTTCAATTCTATTATTCTTATCATAATAATTTAGCTTCTTCTTCTTCTTCCTTCAAGTGAAGAAAAGCTTGACCATCAATGGCAACTTGATGAAATGAGTGAGAAATCCAAAACTAAAGTCTACCCACTTCCTATTTCTTCATCCTCTACCTCTTGCCAAGTAGTAGAGTGTGTTTCCTTCACAAGTTTTCATGGCAAGGTGAAGGTGGAGCTTGATTTAGCGATGCCTCGACGTAGATCATCTTCGGCATGGACATCGACGACCTAGCTCACTTTTTCTCCGACGAAGCCGACTCTAGATCCCGGATTCCTTTTGGACAGCGAAGACGACTTCGTTGCGGAGCTATGGAGGTGGAGCACCGGATCTACAAAGGTTGTATTTCTGTATTCCCTTAGTTAATTGTTAACTAGTTCTTTTATCGCCTAAATATCTAGCCGACGATCCGTAGTCGGGTCTCTCGGCACCCGTAAATTTTTATATTGGCATGTTCGATGCCTTGTGAGACCTCTATAGGGTGCCTAGGAATCTTTCAAGAAGCGCATAGCGCAGATGGTTCAGATGCTGACACGTGGCGCTCTCTGGTGGCTTGCGCTAGCCCAAGAGCGCAACAGTGCAGATTTATAAGTGCAAAGCACTGTTAATTTAAGAATCTTTTAGATTCAAGAACCAATGGTTCATAAAAGAAGTGCAAAGCACTATTTGATTTCTTGATCTAATTTAGATCAAAGAAAAACAAGTTTTTTCTTATTTCAGGAACCAGAGGTTCATAAAAAAGTGCAAAGCACTGTTTATTATGTGAAGATCATTGATCTTGTTCTTAGATCAATGATCTATTAGAAGAAATTTCTTCTATTTAAAAGGTCTTTTACCTTTTTTTTCTTCTTCTTGAAATTTCTTCAGAGTTCTCTCTGCTTAAAATTTTTGATTTCTCACCAAAATGTTCCTCCCTTTGAATTGAGGTCTAAGGCCCCTTTTATAGTGCCCATAAATTAGTTAAAGAGATCTTTCTTCGAGTGATTTGGGGAATTTTTCCGACCGTTGGTTCTTTGATCCAAGGGCTTATGTTTTACAGAAAAAAATCTTCTTGTTTTAATAAGAACAAAAAGATTTCTTTAGAATCTTGATTCTGTTTGGCGCAAATGCCCCAGCGCGTGACACGTGTCGCGCAGCGCAAAGCGCAGCGCGACTGCGCCAGCGCAACTGCGCTGACACGTGTCAAGCAGCGCAGTGCTTGCGCAACTGAAGCGTTGCTTCCTTAATTTTTAACTTTAATTTTCACTTCAATTTTCAAAGTAGAGCTTTGCTCTGATTGGGAGAAACATAAGCGTTGCTTCGTTTCCCGTCTTGGAATTTGAACAGAGCTTTGCTCTGATTGGGGTAAACAAATGCCCCTCCACCGTTGCGCTTACGTGGCCTCCAAACGTGAGCGCAGCGGTGGTAGAATTCCAACCGTCGCGCCAACTTTTGGAAGCTGAAAGGGCACTTGATGCCTATAAATAGGACCTTTGGTCCCGTAGATGATTTTCATCTCTTCATAAGAATTTTGTTCAGAGCCCTGCTCTTTTGTTTAAGCATTTTTAAAGGTTCAAACTCCAGAGAATTTTAGGTAAAAACTTAATTTGGATTGAATTAAATCAATTTTAAGAGCTTTGCTCTCAATAGATCCCGGATCTAAAGAAGACCCATTTAGGTTTTCACTTAGCAGAGCTTTGCTCTAAAGGGGGTCTAAAGAGAACTAAGGAGAGTCCTATTAGGGTTCCATTAACAGAGCTCTGTTCTTTAAAAGATTTTCTTTGTACTTTCTCATTTCATTAATGGAGCTTTGCTCCTTCCAAATCATACAAGAGAGCTCTTAGGAGTTTTTCATTGATCTTGGAGTTTAAAGATGTCACTTTATTCCTCGGTGCATTATATCGTTTTGCTTAATCAGTCTTTCTGATAATTTTGTTGATTTTCTTTCACAGAAACAATGGACGCCCACATGTACAATCTTGACGAGATCATCTCTTACGGGGACATCCGCCGACTTGGCCGTTCTCAAAATCGAGAGTTCACAAACGCGGAGTGTGCTGAAATCATGAGCCGCTTCGACGCATACAACGGTCCACTGCTTCCCCGACGTTCCTCTCTCCTTAAGCTTATCGTGGGAGCCATCTGGAAAGCGCTTCCCCTATTTTGTTCCGGTGTGCCGCTTAGGGCGTTGGATGCCGCCGAGGATAAGGTGCACTCGGTGTACCTGATGAACTTTATCTCGAAGAGACGGCGAGACAGTCTTGTCGATCTCTTGCACGAGGTCTTTCAACAGTCTGCCATACTCGCTGCTTATCGGAGGGTGGAAGACATCAGGGGGGACCCTGACGCTTGTGCTCGCGAAAGAAAGCACACCAGGATGGTCCGCGAGGCTTGGAAAGTCATAGATAGGGTCACTTTCGATTTCCTCAACCCATGTCCTGGATTCGAGATTATACCTTTGTAAACATTTTAATAATGTTATTATCTATTTCTCCGTGATTGTAAGAACCCCTTTTTATGATATGAAGAGAAAATTTCCATTTCAGCTTGTCTTATTCCTTGTTCTGAATCTTTTGCACATGCATGAATGAGTGTGTCTCGAACGCTTGATCAAATGTAAATCGGATGTTCTTCCTGTCACTTCCTTCTTTCTTTTATTGTGCGTGTGCTGTCTTAATAAACAGGGTCGATAGATAATAGAGTAAGCATCTAGATTTCTCCAAGAGATAACGATGGCTTAGGCCGCCGGTTCAGATCTGCCGCCTAAGACTTTTCAACTCCATGGGCCGTGAGGGTCTCATAGAGACTTTTCTCCCTACGGATCGAGAGGATATCGTAGGTGGATTTTCTCCCTAGGAATCGTGAGGATTCCTAAGTGCGTTTTCTCTTATAAGTCGTAAGGATCCTATAAGAGAATTTTTCTATCTTACGAGTCGAGAGGACCCGTAAGCGGTTGTTTCCTTTCTTGTCGAGCTTCGACTTTGGAGAGTGAGACCCGTGGATAGTATGCAAGAAACCATTTTGGGCCAACTTGCAGGGTCCCAGTGCTTAGGAAACAGGTTTAATTTATGCCTACCGCCTAAGGCTTTATCTTACGAGTCAAGCCGCATCGAGAATTTCTCGCAAAGACATCAATTTCTTCACAAGTCGAGACGAATCGAGCATTTCTCGCAAGAATATCCTAACGTCACAGTTAACCTCTGCTATTTATGACAGAAGTCCGTTAGGGTCTGTGGTACTTGGGGTTTTGGCCGTCGTACCGTCGCATAAGCTGATATATTCCTCGATAGGCAATCGTGCTGTTCGAGTAGCCCTGCGACTGTCGTGTCTCTGATCCCTTCGGGGGCAGAACAAGACGTCTTCAAGCAATCTTCCTAGGAAGTTTGACCGTCGGAAGAGCAAGCGTTAGGAATTTGCCATGCCGCTTTTTACTTGAGGTTAGGCTCATTTTGGCGAGCCCCGATGAGTCATAACCACTCTGCGCTGGTGTGGGATGATCTCCGATAGTCTTTCAGGTTTTATGTGAGTTGCCGTCAAGACCCTGAAGCTAGGAATTTGGCCTTTCCTTCGTTTGCTGGCATTGCGTCTGCTGTATCGAGATGAATATCGCGGTTGTCTTTATGTCGCTGATGAACCGTTGAGGTTTGGAACTAGGGATTTTGTCGTGGCTCCGTTTGTTTGATTGTCGCGTCTGATCCTTGCTGGAGGGAGAACGCTGGGGTGACAACTCGTCTGCTGTATCGAAACGAACGTCGGGGTGGAGCTGGAATTTTGCCGTGGCTCCGTTTGTTTGATTGTCGCGTCTGAATCCTGCTGGAGGGAGAACGCCGGGGTGACAACTCGTCTGCTGTATCGAAACGAACGTCGGGGTGGAGCTGGAATTTTGCCGTGGCTCCGTTTGTTTGATTGTCGCGTCTGAATCCTGCTGGAGGGAGAACGCTGGGGTGACAACTCGTCTGCTGTATCGAAACAAACGTCGGGGTGGAGCTGGAATTTTGACGTGGCTCCGTTTGTTTGATTGTCGCGTCTGAACTCTGTTGGAGGAAGAACGCTGGGGTGACATCTCGTCTGCTGTATCGAGATGGACGTCGCGGTTATCTCTAGGTTGCTGGTGAACCGTCGAGGTTTGGAACTAGGGATTTTGCCGTGGCTCCATTTGTTTGATGATGTTGCGTCTGCTGTGTCGAGACGAACGTCGAAGTTATGACCATTCCGCACTGGTGTGAAACGATCTCCAGTTGTCTTTCAGGCTTTATATGACCCGCGGTTAGGACTTTGAAGCTAGGAATTTGGCCTTCGCTTCGTTTGCTTTGTCACGTCCGAACCCTGCTGGAGGAAGAACGCTGGGGTGACATCTCGTCTGCTGTATCGAGACGAACGTCGAGGTGGTGACCACTCTGTGCTGGTGCGAGATGATCTCCGATTGTCTTTCCAGTTTTATATGAGTTACCGTCAAGACGTTGAAGCTAGGAATGTGGCCTTCGCTTCGTTTGCTTTGGTGTGTCCAAATCCTGTTGGAGGAAGAACGCTGGGGTTGACATTGCGTCTACTGTATCGAGACGAATGTCGAAATGAAGCTGGGATTTTGCCGTCGCTTCGCTTTTTTTCGACCGCAAGGTCTTTTGTTGGCGTTGTATCTGCATCTTGATGGACTGCGAAGGAATGCCTTTATTGACATCTCATCTACTGTAACGAGACGAATGCTTAGATGGTCTCTAGGTTGTCTGTGAACCATCGAGATTTGGCTTCGCTTTTTTATGGAGCCTGTTGGGAAGGTATGGTTCCCTCTTTGTTTGTGCCCCTGGATTGTATACAGGAATCGATGTGATCTAGCCTGTAGGGCATAAGTTTCATTCATTTTTTTTCTTTATTATTATTTTATTTCCGCAATGCTCTATCATTTCAGCTTTTATATCGCGAAGGTCGCGATTGCCCAATCATTACGGCTATTTTTCGCGGTGCCCAATCATTTCGGCTGTTTTTCTCTTTACTCGCTGCTTTTTATTGCGAGTTGCCCAATCATTTCGGCTATTTTTGTATGTATACATTTTTACTCGCTGATTTTGTTGCAAGTTGCCCAATCATTTCGGCTATTTCGTATGCATGTGCGGCCTACCGGATTTTCACCGTAAACCTGAAATTAGACACCGATTTCGGCATCAGCACCGCTACAACTGGGATATTGCCAGGAACGAATCATCATTTGCCTCCGTCGATGTCGAACAAAGGTGGCTTAGCGAACAGGGTTAAGGCACTGTCGACTAAGGCTTTTAACTTCATGAGCCGTAAGGGTCTCACAAAGGTATTTCTCCCTACAAGTCGTGAGGATCGTGTAGGTGTATTTTCTCCTTATGAATCGTGAGAATTCCTAAGTGTATGTTTTTCTGTAAGTCGTAAGGATCCTACAGGAGGGTTTTCTCCTTGTAAATCGAGAGGACTTACAAGGATCATGCGAACATATCCCCAGTCACGGATGAATCTTGGTTAGGAGAATGTTTATTCGCGCCCGTGGATTGTATACAAGAGCCAGTATTGGACCACTTGTACGGTAGTATTGGAAGTTGTGGGGGTTGCTTAAGCACAGGTTTAGGTCTCTGTAACTTAAGACTTTCAAATCTTATGAGCCGTACGGGTCCCATAAGAGAGTTTTCCTTATGAGTCGTGAGGATCTCGCAAGTGTATTTTCTCCTTAGGAATCGTGGGGATCCCTAAGTGTGTTGCTCCCTTGCGAGTCGTAAGGATCTCACGTGGGTGGTTTCTCCTTACAAGGTCGAGAGGACCCTATAAGTGTCTTTTAACGAGGTTGCGCCCTTTCGGGTTTTCACAAACACTCGCCGGTAGTCCTCCTGTTTTTACTCACGGAGCCCTTTCGGGTTTTCATCCGTGCCTTTTTTGCTTATGGACGTATCGTTTTTTTTTGTTTTTTTTTTATTCTCTCTTTTTTTTACGAGGTCGCGCCCTTTAGGGTTTTCACGAACACTCGCCGGTAGCCCTGCTGTTTTTACTCACGGAGCCCTTTCGGGTTTTCATCCGTGCCCATTTTGCTTATGGACATACCGTTTATTTTATTTTCTTCTTTTTTTTTATTCTCGTTAGCCTAAGGATGCTGCGGTAGTAGTTTAAAGACGTTTCGTTCTTTTGCAAGTTTTAGGACATTGTGGTCCATCATTAGTTTAAGGACGTTTCGGTCCGTCGTCGCCGTATTTGAGGCGAATCTCTAGTTTACTGACATTTCGGTCTATGGTGCTTTCTCTCTGAATGAGCATGATGCCCCCGGCGTATCCGTCTTTCCCAGAGCGTGCGGTTGTGGCGGGTTCACCTTCCAGTTTTCGGATATGACGAACTTGCCTTATTGGTATTGGTCTTCAACCCAGTTCTTGAAGACGTTACAGTTTTCGATCGGATGGCCCAATACTTGGTGATAAGGGCAATAATTAGAACTGTTGACATCATCCAGTTGTAGTTGGTGTTTCGGCTCCGGTAGAGTGATAAGCTTGTTATGCACTGTCACTTCGAACAGCCTCCTTGTTTCATCATAGGGAAATGAGTAAGGACGTCTTAGCCTTTCCTCGAGGGATATGCGTGGACGTATATTGATTTGACGAACGTCCGGTCTAGAGCCACTCGACTGTTGTCGAGTGTTGGCGACGAAGGTCATTTTCCCTTTTCCTTTATCCTTTCTGCTCGATCCTTTGTTTGCGGGGCCGAGATTTTTTTCGAGTAGCGGGCGATTGCACGGCTGAATGTTCACGCAACTCCTTAATTCTTTCATTTTTGAAATGGATTCCTAGAGGAGAGGGTTGAGGGCAACTTCTTCGTCAGAGTCGCTTCCAAAGGTGATAATTTGCGATCTCTTGGAGTCGGCTATGTGACAGTCGGCGGCGGCTCTTTTGCGCTCATCTATTGCATTTTTCCGATGTCTACGAGCTTCATACTTTGTCCTGTTGAAGTGTTGCTTTTGAGCAACATATCCTTGCCACCAACACTTAAAGGATTCACAGTCTTCGGTAGGATGTATGATCTTCTGATGATATAAGCAGAAGTTAGGATGCATCTCTACTCCGCCGAGAGTATTCTCTTCATAAGGCGGTAGCTTCATTCCTGCTGACAGGGCTTTAGCGAATCTTTTCCTCGTCTTGAATTTGTTTTTATCCGCAGCGGGTGGCTTTTGATTTGACAGGAGTGCCTCGACTCTTTGGTCCCGTCGTCGGTGTTTGGCTCCTTCCAGCATGGCCATCTCACGCTCTTGATTTGCTTTAACTTTCGGACGAATCTCGTTCAAGAAGGCATCGATCAATTCGTCTGACGGCTGCTGAGTTTCTGGTTCAGGGTTCGCCCTCGGTTTCTCGGCGCGAGGAGCCTCTTCATCATCTGCCAATGAGTGAGAGATCATATGACAACTCGCTACGTAGTCTTCGGATTTATCTGATGAGTCTTCTCCATCGTTTTCGTCCTCAACAAGAGAACAAGCTTCCCCTATCGTGTCCGTTTTCTTTGGCGTGTGCGGCTGTGGTGGGTTTACCTTCCAGTTTTCAGACAGCGCAAACTTGCCTTGTATGTATTGATCCTCGATCCATCCCTTAAAGACGAAACAATCCTCGATCGGGTGACTTACCGTTTGGTGGTAAGGGCAGTAATCGGGATTATTGAGATCGCCTGGCTGCAATGGACGTTTTGGTCTTGGCAGATTGATGAGTCTGTTGCGTACTGCCAGTTCAAACAGTCTTCTCGTTTTATTCTGAAGAAACGAGTTAGGAAGTCCTAGTCTCACCTCGAGGGACGGGCGTGGATGCGCGTTATTTTGGCGAACGACCGGCTTTGAGTTGCTCGGATGCTGTTGAGCATTGGCGATGACGATCACTTTCCCTTTTCCTTTGTCATTTCGAGAGTCTGGTTTTGGAGGAGACGGCCCATGACCCATCTGGTCCATTTGGGCTAATTTGTCGATCAATGCTTGGAAGGTGGTCGGCCTGAAGAACATCATGAATTGCGAGATGGTCGCTTGCGGATCGAGAGTGCCTGCGAACATGCCTACCGCAGGTGCCTCTTCTATGCGTTGTTCGCATTTTGACCATAGGTTCCGCCATCGTGTTGCGTATTGGACCCACGTTTCGCCTGGCTTTATCCTGGCATTTATCAGTGCTGTTATCAGGGTGCGTTCACTAGCACTCGTGAATCTTTGTGTAAACAATAACTCTATCTCCGCAAATGTTTTGACAGAGTCGTTAGGTAGCTCCGAATACCATTCAAAGGCTGTTTCTGCTAAGCTGCCGACAAATTGGCGAAGTAACAGTTTTTCATCGCCCCCAGTATTGCCGCACAAGGCCCTAAATTGAGCGACATGTTGATGCGGATTCCCTGTCCCTCTATATACGTGGAATTTAGGGATCGTGTATCCCGGCGGGTAACTGATTTGGTCATACCAGCCCGGATAGGGTCGTCCAGTTCTAACAGTTTGCCCAGCCGCTTCACTCGCCTGATGAGCTCGTATTTGCTGAGCTATATAGTCATCCAGCGCGGTCTTGGAAATGGTCTCATCTTTGGCTGCTGAAAGAGCCGGAGGAGGATTAGGTGTCTCCCCTCTGTCGTCTCCAACAATGATCGGAGGGTCTTCAGCTGGAGGGTCTGTAAGTCGATGTAGTACACCCCAGTATTTATGGGGAGGCGGAATTTACAAAAACAATCAAGTTTAAACAACGAACATCGACTAACCGCTTGAATCGAAGCTAAACTCTAAATAACCGTATCCTATGAGTTTCTTTTCATAAGAGATTAGGGATTATACCTAATGAACCGGTCCTTCTCCTTTACGTCCTCCTTTGTTCTCCTCGGCCTTCTCTAGGTAGTAGACGATCCACCCGAGAGCAAAACTCCAAGCTAAACCTCTAACTTGAGGTAACTAATCAACTTTGATTGCTAATCAAAGATGAGAGAATGAAATAGAGTGAGGGTTATGGATTGTTTAGTCTAACTAATCCTTTGATCTCAACACATGAGGATTAAGGATTAGGGTTAGAAGATGAGAGCTTGAGGAGAGAGAATGTGTGATATGATAATGAGAGAAGAGAGAGAGTGTATCATAATATTATGAAGCATTCTTATTTTCAATAAATCAATAAAGGAAATGAATAAGCATGCTTCACAAAATATCTTGTGATGATTCATTAACATGAGTCATTAAGCAATAAATGTGCATTAATGAAGTGAATGAATCACCACTATGACTCACTCTCTTTCCAAAACAAACCTCCTTAGTCACATCTTCTAGAAGCTTCTCGAGTAATTACGAGAACGCCCCCCCGATCCGTAAAAATACGGAAAAACTTTAGACTGTAAAAATCCAATAACCGGATACCAGTAACTGGCTTAAACCAAAGCCGACTGGTAAAATCTGTCCGAAAGTCGTACGTGCGTAAACGCACGTATGCGTCCGAACCCTTTGTCGCAAAACCATGCAACCTCTATATCGTTTCGCCTGGAGTAGGAAACTCTCTGTGTGGGACTCTAGAGACTCGACTACTACGCTGGCAGTGGGTTTAACCACAGACCGCAAGCGGCACTAGCTGTACGTAACGGTCCCCAGGTAGTTGTCGATAAGAAGGCCGATGAGTAAACCCATCCGAACTCCTACTGAGTCTGATGTGACAATCTCCATACAGTCCGGTCCGTTCGTCCATGACTATCGCATATCGGGCCTAGGGGGGCGGCAAGCGTCAGTCCCCTAATAGCGGTATAAGTCGTGTCGGAGTGTAGCCCATTACACCCTGAGAAACTGCTGGAACCTACCAGCAAATCTCGCTTGCCCTGGCCAGGGACTTTGCGTAATGGCTCTCTGACACAGCACGATATCTACTCCCAATACCGGGAGGGACGAATCCTGTCTAACCGCCACTGCCTCCAAGTGCTCGGGACTGCACCCAACTGCTACCTGTTTGCACGACTCCTTTGAGCCGTGGTAGGGTAGCAATCTAAGAACAGTGGGACACACTCGAGGCGAAGTAGCAGTGTCAAGTCTGCGGACTACGCTGTACTCATGTCACCTGGGAACTGTTTACTGACGACTGGTATCAAACCAACCAACAGTTCCCTGTGAGTCCTGTCCGGTGTACCCGTAACCTAACGAGCACCTGTATACTATCTCCAGTACGACGTACTGACGGCTGTGGGACAGACCATCTCCCCAACTGGGATGAGAAGCGTACACACCAGTCTACTCCGGAGTATCGATGCTCTGTCTCGATAATCCAACGACCGGGGACCTGAATAAGGATGTGCTTGTAGACTACCCAGCCCCCACTAGTGTGACTGCCATCACAACGCTGGTAGACAAGCAAGATCCTAAGAGCTCTATCAATACGTACACTCACATATTAAGATAGAAAAACCAAGTAGCATACTACCATGTTTAGCAAGACTGTTATATACATGTGAATATCCCAAGCTTCCATTAAGTAATATACAAGCTAGTATGATACAGTAATGGCCTTCTAGGGCATAAACACTAACAATCTCCCACTTGCACTAGGGCCATGTACTGGCATATCGCAGACCAATGATCTCGAGCAGCCTCTCGAACTGAATCTGAGGAAGGGCCTTCGTGAATGGATCAGCAATGTTCTCTTCTGAAGCAACTCTCCGAACCTCGATCTCCTGACGATCAATGATCTCCCTGATCAGGTGATACCGCCTCAAGATATGTCTGGACTTCTGATGGGACCTTGGTTCCTTCGCTAAAGCTATAGCTCCGTTGTTGTCGCAATACAGAGGTATTGGATCAACTATGGTAGGAACCACCTGAAGTTCTGTTAGGAACTTCTTCATCCAGACTGCTTCTTTTGCGGCATCGCAAGCAGCTATATACTCCGCTTCCATCGTCGAGTCAGCAACGGTGTCCTGCTTGGAGCTCCTCCAGCACACCGCCCCTCCATTGAGGGTAAAGACATAACCCGACATGGACTTGGAATCGTCCTTATCACTCTGGAAGCCGGAATCAGCAAAGGCCTCCAACCTGAGGTCTTTTCCGCCGTAAACCAAGAACATTTCCTTAGTCCTCCTCAGGTACTTGAGAATGTTCTTTACTGCTATCCAGTGTTTCTCCCCTGGGTCTGACTGATACCGGCTTACCACGCTTAGTGCGTAAGCTACATCTGGTCTGGTACACAACATCGCATACATTATAGAGCCTACCGCAGAAGCGTAGGGTATAATAGACATGCGTTCCCTTTCCAAATCAGTCTTGGGAGACATCTCTTTGGAGAGGGTGATTCCGTGACAAGCCGGTAGATTACCGCGCTTAGAATCTTCCATACTGAATCTTTTCAGTACAGTGTCGATATACCTGGACTGCGAAAGTCCCAACATCCTCTTGGATCTATCACGATAGATCCGGATCCCCAGAATGTAAGAGGCATCACCCAGGTCTTTCATGGAGAACCTGTGTGACAAGAATCCTTTGACAGATTGTAGCATAGGAATGTCATTTCCTATCAATAGAATGTCATCCACGTACAAGACGAGGAATACGACACTTCTGGCCACAACTTTACTATATATGCACGGTTCATCTGGATTTTTGATAAAGTCATATTCTTTGACTGTCTCATCAAAACAGATGTTCCAACTCCGCGATGCCTGCTTTAGTCCGTAAATGGATTTAAGCAGCTTGCATACTTTCCCGCTGCTCCCACTCTGATTGAAACCCTCTGGCTGATCCATATAGACGCTCTCTTCTAAATTTCCATTCAGAAAAGCCGTCTTTACGTCCATCTGCCAGATTTCATAATCATGGAAGGCAGCAATAGCAAGAAGGACCCGAATGGATTTGAGCATAGCCACTGGAGAAAAAGTTTCGTCATAGTCCAAACCAGGTCTTTGACGAAAACCCTTTGCAACAAGTCTAGCCTTATAGGTTTCCACCTGTCCATCTACACCAATCTTTTTCTTGAAGATCCATTTGCATCCTATGGGTTTTACCCCATCTGGAGCAAAGTCCAAAGTCCATACTTTGTTGGTGTACATGGACTCCATCTCGGTCCGCATTGCATCTAGCCATCGTACCGAGTCGCCGCTCTGGATGGCCTGCTGGAAGTCAGTAGGTTCATCATCATCTATGATGCAATCCTCTCTATCCCCGTCTATGAGAAAACCGTAGTATCTCTCAGGCGGACGAGACGGCCTACTACTCCTGCGGAGGGGTGCGGGAATGTTCTGTTCTTCTTGAACCTCTGGTTCTACCAAACTTTCAGTAGCAGTTTGTGGTTCTGGAATTTCTTCCAGTTCTATTTCGCTCCCACTCTTCTGATTTTCTAAAAATTCAGTTTCTAAGAAGTGGGCATGACGAGAAACAAAAACCTTTTGTTCCTCTGCGTAATAGAAATAATATCCCTTGGAGTTCTTTGGATATCCCACAAGCTTACACAGTACTGAGCGTGCCTCGAGCTTGTCCACATGCTGCTTTTTTACAAAAGCTGGACACCCCCATGTCCTAAAATGTTTTAGACAGGGTTTCTTCCCACTCCACATCTGATATGGTGTGGTAGGCACAGTCTTGGTTGGAACCTGGTTCAAAAGATATGCCGCTGATTCTAGCGCATAACCCCAGAAAGATCGCGGTAACTCAGCATTACTCATCATGGATCGTACCATATCCAATAGGGTTCGATTCCGTCTCTCCGATACACCGTTGTGCTGTGGAGTGTATGGAGGAGTAAGCTGAGAGAGAATTCCTTTCTCTTTTAGGTAACCTAGGAACTCGGCACTTAAGTATTCTCCACCTCGATCAGATCTTAGTGTTTTAATACTTTTGCCAGTTTGGTTTTCCGCTTCACTCTTAAATTCCAGGAATTTCTCAAAGGCCTCTGATTTATGCTTCATTAAGAAAACATATCCATACCTAGAGAAATCATCTGTAAAAGTAATGAAGTAGGAATAACCACCTCTCGCATGTGTAGACATTGGACCGCATACATCACTGTGTATGAGTCCTAAGAGCTCGCTCGCTCTTACTCCTTGTCCAGTGAATGGAGTCTTTGTCATCTTTCCTTTGAGACAAGATTGACAAGTGTCATAAGTTTGATATTCGAACGTGTCCAAATATCCTTCTCTATGCAACTTAGTCAACCTTCTCTCATTGATGTGACCCAGTCTACAATGCCATAAGAAAGCTTTATTTAAATCTGGAGACTTTCTTTTTAGTGTGTTCTGGACATTGAAAATTTGGAGTTGGTTTAACACATATATGCCGTTATTTAGAGTACCGGACCCAATCAAACCATGATTAAGGTGGATGTTGACAACATCTCTTACAAACGTGAAATCATAACCTTTATTTGATAACAAGGAAACTGATATGATATTACACGTTAAGCTGGGTACAAAATAACAGTTATGTAAAACCAAAATGTGTCCACTCGTCAATCCTAGGTGATAATCCCCGACGGACGCAGCTCCCACGCTAGCTCCGTTAGCAACCCTGAGGATCATATCACCTTCCTCCAGCACTCTACGGTTTCTCAGTGCCTGCAATGAATTGCAAATATGAGATCCTGATCCGGTATCCAATACCCAGGAAGTAGAGTTGATTGACAGACAATTCTCAATTACAAACACACCTGAAGTCGAAGCCACAGCTTGCTTCGGTTCCTGGTTCTTGGCGTTCCACGCCTTGCAATCCTTCTTCCAGTGCCCTTTCCTGTGACAATGGAAGCACTCATCCAGGCCAACTACCGGTGCTGCAATCTTTTTCTTTCCCTTCTTTCCCACCTTACTAACACCTCCTCTAGGTCTGGGTGCGGCCTTCTTCTTCCTTCCTTTGGCCCTAGCCTTGGACCCGGAAGAAGATGCTCCGCCAACAAACATAGCGGGTGTTTCCCTTGCCTTCTGCAAGGTGCCCTCTGCACTCCTTAACATGTTCAGGAGTTCCGCAAGTTCAACTTCTTTTCCTTGAAGATTGAAGTTGAGGATAAACTGGGCGTAGGTGGGAGGAAGGGACTGGAGAACAAGGTCTGTATAGAGCTCATTATCCAAAGTCGTCCCAAGGTCTGCGAGCTCTTCTATATAGCCAATCATCTGTAGGACATGTTCACCTACCGATGATCCGACAGCCAACCTCGCTCGAAATAATTTCTTTGAGGTCTCGTATCTTGCTATACGAGATTGCTCTCCATAAAGTTCCTTTGTATGGAGAAATATGCCATCTAAGGACATATCCTCGTGCCTCCTCTGATGTTCATTATTCATCGAGGCAAGCACGATGCACTTGGCTCTCGCGCAATCTAAATCCCAGGTTTTGCGGATTTCCTTATCCGCATTACTGGATTTGGGACCAGGGACAGCAGGTGCCGTAGCGGTGAGGATGTACCCCAATTTGTCGTAGGTCAAGGCCATCTTGACATTCCGCAGCCAATCTTTATAGTTTGGCCCCGTCAGTATATTTTTCTCTAAAAGTAACTTAAGTCCAGTCATTTTCAGGGTCGCTGCAATTAGGAGAGAGAGAAGAAAACTCTTTAGCATGATGCTCTTGCAAGTTTAGAGTGGTTTTTAGTTTATCTAAACTGGATGGCTCCCACTGTTTCTCGAATCCTTCCTCAAACCATAAAAGAAGAATTAGCCAAGACTATTCTCACCGTACAATACTTGCTTAACCGTTCAGCCAGGCCGGTGTCGATACTTCGAGGGAGGTTTTCCAACGCTTTCGCGAAGTTCCTTAATTAAAGAACCTCTTTTCTCTGGGGGCGTAACCCCGCTGACACTTTTCTGGACACCTACTAGGTTTATAGCATTGATCGTTAAGCGACGAATATCCTGATAAGTAAGCATATACTCACAGTAGGATCGGGATCCAAATATCATCGTCTGATAATGTTGTAGGAATGCTACCAACATTCATCAAACTCAAAATGGTATGCATCTCTTTGCAAATTTCAGTTTCTTTAGAAATTCCCGATATTAGTTTTTGCCCCATGCTCTTATGACCTTGACTAAGGGCCAACAAATCATAAGTCACATGTCAAGTTCTGCCCATCATTATCCTGTTGATTTGAACCCATCCGTATACTCTTGACTAAGGGCCAACAAAGTAATACGACTGTCCCAAACCAACTCATCTATCTATGCAACAAATGAATACCCCAGCAGCTACCAATCACTATGTCTTGACTAAGGGCCAAACAAACATAGCTTGAATACTACTGACTATCCATAAGAAATGACGGAGGGCTACGACTGGTTTTGGCGAAACCGTGAACGTAGTGAACTTGATATAACCGAAGGAACCTGATAGCTTTTTAAAGGAGTGGTTAAAGCTCCGCATTTAAAAATATCTGTTTTTAAAAATAACCGAGTGGTTTCTTTTAAATTGTTCCAACGATTTAAACTTTGGTTTGTTTTACTTTGCATTACAGATAATGCGTCCCATCATTAACCTATCATTGCAGAAAACAACGAAAATACAACGTCTCTTATGCCATCCGCATTCGCCACGGGGTCCCGTCATCACTCGTTAGGTTACTTAACTAACGACAGAGCGGGGGCTGGGCTAGCGCGGGTGTAAAACATAAGTGACGTCTAAATAGCTATCATAATATAGATATTTTACATTCGTCTGACGCAATGATATTCATTCCAGAACACAGATAAACAATATTGGATTTGCAAGCAATCTGTATTTCTTTTGAGCCTGCAAGAAAAGACAGATTACACAGTTGTGATGAATAGCCGTTTACCCCACCCTCGACCCCTACGGGTACGGCAAACTACCCACCCGGCAGTCTGTGTACCCCACCTTGGGTCAGTCCTAGGAGCAAAAACAGTAAAATGAAATAATACAACGGTGGCTACAACCGCAACCTGGAAGTGCCCCGCGAAAATAATATTACAACAAATTACATTTACAACAAATGAATTAATCAATAACCCATTGCTAACCCCGGCTATACACCACAACAGTCCAATACAGTTTATATGCACAAACAGATATAACCATTTCAGAAATGTGCAACCCCCTGCCAACCGACATACTAGCAGTTGGGGGAGGTTTACGAACACATCAAACAATCACAGATATAATCCAATACGCAAATACTGTACAATTCGATCGAATAAACAACATCAATATTGCTCCAAAATCTGCTCTGTTAAACAGTAACCTGAGCAATAATTAAACATTCCAGAAAACCCCAAATTACCCAGAGAAGCAACAGAAGAAAAATCGGCCGCTGACTCGCCAACTCGGCGGCGGAAGCGCGGCAACTCAGTGGCTGAGGCCGCGGTTCCGCGGCGAGTTGGTCGATTCAGTCGACTGTTTTTCTTGGGTGTTCTTCTGGTGTCATGTCAAGCACTCTGAGCTCACCTGAAAAATTTTCTGACATCGTTTTAAATTCGACAGAAACTTACATTTTTTAGGGTTTTCCGGCTTCGTTTTTTCGTTCGAAATTCGTACAAATTTGCGATTAAGTTATTTAGTGTTTAGCGAGGCTCTGATACCACTGTAAGTCGATGTAGTACACCCCAGTATTTATGGGGAGGCGGAATTTACAAAAACAATCAAGTTTAAACAACGAACATCGACTAACCGCTTGAATCGAAGCTAAACTCTAAATAACCGTATCCTATGAGTTTCTTTTCATAAGAGATTAGGGATTATACCTAATGAACCGGTCCTTCTCCTTTACGTCCTCCTTTGTTCTCCTCGGCCTTCTCTAGGTAGTAGACGATCCACCCGAGAGCAAAACTCCAAGCTAAACCTCTAACTTGAGGTAACTAATCAACTTTGATTGCTAATCAAAGATGAGAGAATGAAATAGAGTGAGGGTTATGGATTGTTTAGTCTAACTAATCCTTTGATCTCAACACATGAGGATTAAGGATTAGGGTTAGAAGATGAGAGCTTGAGGAGAGAGAATGTGTGATATGATAATGAGAGAAGAGAGAGAGTGTATCATAATATTATGAAGCATTCTTATTTTCAATAAATCAATAAAGGAAATGAATAAGCATGCTTCACAAAATATCTTGTGATGATTCATTAACATGAGTCATTAAGCAATAAATGTGCATTAATGAAGTGAATGAATCACCACTATGACTCACTCTCTTTCCAAAACAAACCTCCTTAGTCACATCTTCTAGAAGCTTCTCGAGTAATTACGAGAACGCCCCCCCGATCCGTAAAAATACGGAAAAACTTTAGACTGTAAAAATCCAATAACCGGATACCAGTAACTGGCTTAAACCAAAGCCGACTGGTAAAATCTGTCCGAAAGTCGTACGTGCGTAAACGCACGTATGCGTCCGAACCCTTTGTCGCAAAACCATGCAACCTCTATATCGTTTCGCCTGGAGTAGGAAACTCTCTGTATGGGACTCTAGAGACTCGACTACTACGCTGGCAGTGGGTTTAACCACAGACCGCAAGCGGCACTAGCTGTACGTAACGGTCCCCAGGTAGTTGTCGATAAGAAGGCCGATGAGTAAACCCATCCGAACTCCTACTGAGTCTGATGTGACAATCTCCATACAGTCCGGTCCGTTCGTCCATGACTATCGCATATCGGGCCTAGGGGGGCGGCAAGCGTCAGTCCCCTAATAGCGGTATAAGTCGTGTCGGAGTGTAGCCCATTACACCCTGAGAAACTGCTGGAACCTACCAGCAAATCTCGCTTGCCCTGGCCAGGGACTTTGCGTAATGGCTCTCTGACACAGCACGATATCTACTCCCAATACCGGGAGGGACGAATCCTGTCTAACCGCCACTGCCTCCAAGTGCTCGGGACTGCACCCAACTGCTACCTGTTTGCACGACTCCTTTGAGCCGTGGTAGGGTAGCAATCTAAGAACAGTGGGACACACTCGAGGCGAAGTAGCAGTGTCAAGTCTGCGGACTACGCTGTACTCATGTCACCTGGGAACTGTTTACTGACGACTGGTATCAAACCAACCAACAGTTCCCTGTGAGTCCTGTCCGGTGTACCCGTAACCTAACGAGCACCTGTATACTATCTCCAGTACGACGTACTGACGGCTGTGGGACAGACCATCTCCCCAACTGGGATGAGAAGCGTACACACCAGTCTACTCCGGAGTATCGATGCTCTGTCTCGATAATCCAACGACCGGGGACCTGAATAAGGATGTGCTTGTAGACTACCCAGCCCCCACTAGTGTGACTGCCATCACAACGCTGGTAGACAAGCAAGATCCTAAGAGCTCTATCAATACGTACACTCACATATTAAGATAGAAAAACCAAGTAGCATACTACCATGTTTAGCAAGACTGTTATATACATGTGAATATCCCAAGCTTCCATTAAGTAATATACAAGCTAGTATGATACAGTAATGGCCTTCTAGGGCATAAACACTAACAGGGTCCGGCTGTAACACTATCCCTACCATATCTTGGAATAGGAGCGCCATCTGTTTTATGTTAGCTGCTTGCTCTTCGGCTTCTTTGTCCTTCTTTTCGAGGACTTTGTGTAGATAGTCAACGTCAGTTTCTTGTTCATGACGCTGCTCTGATGATACTTCCGAACTTTCTTTCGGTTCGGTAAGTGCAGCCATCACAGTCATCATTTCCCGAAGCATCTGTTGCTGCTCCTGGGCTTTTGTCATGCATCGGCTAAGCGGTCGGTGGCCCGTCGAAGCGCGGCTTTCCTCCTTTCCAGAAGCCATATAAACAGTATGCACCACCATGCCCCCAGAATTGGGGCGTTTGTGTTCGGTGTCTTTGCGATTTGCCAAAGACACAGGGGCTTTTTGCGGCCTCCTTTTTTGAGTGATTGGAGTTGAGGGGGCCGTTGTAGTGGGCACCCAAGTAGCTTTTGCTTTTTGTGGCTTGACAGAGTAATCCTTCTTTTGCCGCACCTTCATCTTGTTCTGTCGGTGGAGATAGTTTTCATCAATCACCGACTCTTGGACCTGTCGCCAGACTTTGTAAATTTTAGAGGACAGCCGTTGAGGGGGCTGCTCTAGCTTCTTCTCTGGAGTATTCTCCACAGGTGAAGGAGTTCGCTTCAACATCGCCGTAGGAGAGTTTCTTCGCACCGTATTCAGCAATTCAAAGCTGTTTCCAGTTGGAACAGCAGCATCGATCCCTACCATCGGAGCTGGTGGCGTAAATCTAGAGGGGGAGTTGCCCCCAGCCTTTCTTACTCGACGCCAGTGGCGACGTCGAGCGTGTCTTGCGGATGGAGTCACTTCCGTTATTGGATAAGCTTCTTCATGCCCCCTGCTCTGGGTAGGGGAAGCAGCTTTGAGGACCTCGCCTGGAGCAGCAACCGGAATGGCCAGCCTTGTAAAAACCAACTTCTCGGAAGGATGGGCCTTTCCAATAATTTCGTCCGTTTGACTCAGGATGGCTATCCGCTTTGGGATGGCAGCTTCAGGTATCGCAGGTTTGTGGACGTTCTGGCCCAGTTTGTTGAAAACTGAGGTATTGAAACTGGGCGACCCGTTGAGAGGGGTCGCGGCAGTGGTAAGTCGATCAAAGACCGGCTTCTCCGGGGCTTCTTGCAACTGTAAGTGCACGGCGGCACCCCGGTCGTCAATCCGACGCCGGAATGCGGAAACGGTGAATAACTTTGATTTTGCGGACTTAGCAAATCGGTACCACCGCGCACTAAACACCCGGATCGTTACCATTAACAAGTCTAAGCTACTAGAAGATGGGTTAGAGATATACCGACGATCCAAGTCCTCCGGTCTTCATCTCCACTCCGATCTCCTCGCGGGATCTCCGTCCGTCTCCTCCTCGTCGCCGGAAGTGCACCACGTTGCCTACATCGTTTACGGGCTCCCACCTCAATGCCGAGGCAACTCGGGCACGAAGCCGGCTACTCGACGTGCCCAAGATTCGCTGTAGAATGTTGTGTAGGACTCAAGTCTCACTTTGGGGTTCATGGAGATGCCACTTGGGTAGAGGGATGAAACCAGAAAAATGTGGAGGAACTTGGGGGTATTTTGGAGCATGAAATGAACCAAAAATACCCCCTCAAAATTTTGGACAGCCCTTCCAAGGGGGAGGCCGGCCCTCTCAAGTGAGGGAGGGAGAGAATGAGATAGTATCTCATGAGGGAGTGAGTGGCTTGAACAATAATGCAAGGTGGAGTGTCATGGAAAAAGCAAGTGATGATGAGAGGAAATGATCACTCCCAAAACCAACACACTACCAACTAATCATCAACAACCATGATGCTTACAAAGTCAAGCCATCATGAAGCTAGAAGTCAAGGTCAATGAGAGACTATCATGATACAAGGAAAAATGCAAAGACCCCCTCCACTAATGCTTATTTGCAACAATGCAAATAAGCCCTCCTCCACCAATCTTCGGCCAATGAACGGAACAATGGAAATCGGCCGAAACGAAAAGCAAACTGGCAACTCCAGAAAACTGGTCCCGTAATAAATTACAGGAAAACCCCGATACTGTGCATACACACCCGCATCTGTATTTCGACCGAAATACAAATGCAATGAGACAAAGTCTACGCTGTACTATACTAGGATCCGGCTTAAACCAAAGCCGGCTAGTAATATCTGTTCGATCCTGATCCGTGCAATACCGCATGTATCTGATCGAACCCTGCCATATAACCATACGGCCTATAGTACAAACTGTCCGATCCTGATCCGTGCAATACCGCACGTATCCGATCGGACCTTGCCATATCTCCATACGGCCTCTACAACCTTTCGCCCGAAAGCTGAGTAACTGAATGTGTGGTGGACTCTAAAGACTCGTCAATACTATGGTTGTGGATTTAACCACTAGCACGTCAGAGGTATATGCCAATACGTGACGGGCCACCATCTATTGACCAAAAGGGACGTCGATGAGGAAGCTCACCCCGACACCCAACTGAGCCTGTCAGTGACAATATCCGTGCAGTCCGGTCCGTTCGTCTATGAGCATCGCATGGCGGGCCTAGGGGGTTGGTAAAAGTCAGACCCCCAAAAGCGGTACAAGTCGTGTCGGAGTGTAGCCCAGAACACCCTGAGATACTACTGGAATACCTACCAGTAAATCTCCTTGCCTCGGCCGAGGGCTTCGTGTAATGGCTCTCCTAGACACAGCACGACCTCACCCCCAATACCGGGAGAGACGAACCCCTGAAGATACGCTCACTGCCTCCATGTGGCTCGGGACTGTACCCAACTAAAACCTGTTTGCACGACTCCTTTGAGTCATGGTAGGGTAGTAATCAAAGTACAGTGGGAACTCACACGAGACAAATGACGATCTCCAGGTCGATGAACTAACCTGCACACATGTCACCAGGGAACTGCCATCTGACGTCTGGTATATGACCAACTAGCATGTTCCCGGCGAGTCCTGTCCGGTGTACTCATAACCCAATGAGCACCTGTATACATCTTAGGTGATCCAACTGACACCAGTGGCTTGTGAGACCGGCCACCGCCCCTCGTCAGGGTCTCGACTGTATACACTAGTCTACGATGGAGTATCGATGCCCTGTCTCGAAACTCACACGACTAGGGACCATTTAAGGATATGCTTATAGATTACCAGCTCCCACGTATATGATCGCCCTCATACTGCTGGTGGTCAAGCATAGAATCCTAGGGGCTCTATCAACGTGTAATAGCGACGTATCAGGTCACCTAAAACAGTACACGATGATAAAGGTAAACCTGATAGCATACTATCATCTCGAGTAAGACTGTCCTACCGGGATAGGTCCTCCCTCAATCACCGCAATCACGTACCTGTGATCCAATAATTGACTCTGAGGGCAATATCTCCAACAATCTCCCACTTGCACTCAAGGCTAATTATTGCGATGTCGCATACTCACAGCCCGTGTGATACCGAACACCCAACTCCTCTACTAGTCAGTCTCACAAAGCTCGTTTGCGAAACTATTGCGTTCGAGGAATAGCCTCAGTGAGTGGATCCGCCTAGATGTCTCTTTCTATGTCTCTCTATATCTCAAGTTCGCGGAGAAACCCATCTCCCGAAAAGAGCAATACCTGTCTCAGAATGTGTCTGGATGTCTGATGGGACATAGCTCATAAATGAACTCCAAATCCAAACTTCTTAGACTGTATCGTCAACTGAACTTAATCAGTATCCTGCGCCATGCCACCCTCAGTATTGCCTTGGACCACCTGTCCAAAATACTGCCCCTCATCAGAAGGAAAAACTATAACTCTGACAACCTCCTTGTCGTCGTCCATGTCACCTTGGAAGCCTGGAATGATAACTGTCTCCTACATGAGGCTGTCGTTATCATATCCCTAGAACATCCACTTATGTTCTAAAACTGCTTCCGGCTGTTTCTCCAGGATTGGATCATTATCAACTTATTGCATCTAGTGCAAAAACAACATCTGGTGTGGTACTTGACATCTCATGATTGACTCAATTGCCTGAGCAAGTGATCTGCCAATCATGCACATCCCTCTCCCCTTCAGTCTGTAAGACACCATTAGAGAGGGTGACTCCATCACTTGCAGGTACACTACCGTGCCAGGAGTCGTCCATTCTAAATACTCTTAGAATGTTGTCTAAGTACCCTGATTGGGAAACCACCCAAATCTAGATCTAAAACCATAGATCTAGTAACCAGTATGTCTGATATAATGTCCAAGTCCCATGTGGAGAAACCACTGTGTGACGACCAAAGTATAACCGATTGTAGTATAGGAGTTTCCTTTCCTATTCTGTGTATGTCATCCAAATACCAGGATGTCACACCCTACTACCTTCTCAACAGATCCATCCCCTATTCTGATGAAGTCAAACCCATGACTGTGACGTCAGAAATAGATGATCTATCTCCGCTATATCTGCTTTAGTCTATAAATAGACATAAGCTACCTGTCCACCAATGCTTCCGCTGCTCCCACTGACTACGACAACCCTCTGGCAGAGTCATATACACGTACACTTCTGAAGCGAGTTCAGAACGACGCTATACTCATCCTCCCACCGGGTCTCGCAGCCTGGAACAGCAGCAATGGTAATTGTGGGTAAACAAGAACTTCCCTGTCACCGTCCTTGAGGCTACCGGAGTACCTCTCGGGTGCCTGAAGTTACCCACCTTATCTGCGGAGTAGCCAATGGAATGTCAATCCAGATTGAATCTTTAGGTTCCTTATCAAATCTTCAGTAATCGTTTGTGGTTCCGGAATCACTTCCAGTTCTACCATACTCCCACTACTGTTTTCTGAAAAAATCCATTTTTAATAAAACTGTGGCGAGTCTAGAACAATATCTCTATTGTTCATCCAGATGGTAGAAAGTTAACCCTCGTCATAGCCTGGGTCAACCCACAAACAGTCATTACAGAAACGTGCCTTGAGTTGTCCAGTGTCTGGCTTTAATCATAAGCCGGACAACTCCCCGTACCTTAACATCGTTAAGATATGAACTGTTCTATATCCAATATAGAACCAGAGGCACTGATTTAATTGAACCAGATTCAAATCATGCAACTGTCTCCAGTGCATGTCAACTAAATGGAAGGAGCCCGATCAGCGTTACTCAACTTAGGAATGCTTCCAATTATGAGTAACCTGAAAGAGAAGCAAGATCTCTTTATCATTACTAGCAACTGAATACCATTGACAAGTATCTACATCTTCGATCACTTGAAGAATCCTGATACTTGCTATACCTGGTTCTCTACTCTATTCAAATACCTATAACTTCTCAGAATTCGGACCATGTGTTTCCACGAAACACCTGTCTAAAAACTAGAGAAGTCATAAGTAAACCGAATATAGTACGAGGACCAACCCCTCTGTCCTGATGGACCCTGGACAACATACAATACTCTGTATAAGTCCCTTGAGTCTGATAACTCATTCACTGTGTCGTAGGTTGAAAACTGTACTTATGGTTAAGAAGAATTACACCGCTGTTTAATGCTCCTTACCTAACCATCCACTGATATAGGTAAATGTCGTAGACATAATTTCAGAAAGGTATATCTCACTCTATGAAAATAGAAGTACAGATATATCAATTTGAAATTAGTGCATAAAAGCGGATATTCAAAACCAAATATTTGCCGACCGGTAAACAGCCCAGGTGATTTCCTCAAATATCACCGATTACAACGAATCCCGATATAATGAGGATAATCACCTAATTCCCAATAACCTACTCCCTCTCATCATCTGTAAGACTATACAGATGTGAGAATCATACTTGGTAAATACATACCCTGGAGCAAGTGTCAAATCGGGAAATCAGTTTTCCTTTAACAGTACACAGTGAAACTGAAACATCGAAATGTTTCGATAGGGTATCCTGGTATTCCTAGTAATGCCTCTTCCAGTATCCAGATTCACAACTGTAACCGTGTAATTCTTTGCCACCTCTCCAAATCCCTTCATTTGTCTTTAGTCTTTACCTTCTGTACACCCCTTTAGGCCAAATGGTTTTCTTCCTTCCCTACCGTTCGGCACCAGCCTATGGTTTGGAAGAAGACTATCCAATAAGCATAATGGGTGTACTGTCCTAATCCTAGGAGCACTCGCAATGCGAGAGAAGGTGAAGATAAAAGACACCTGAATAAATCTTATTCCTATTTCTCCTGAACCAGAATCCATCCCCGAACTGGAATAAGTTCCTTTCGAGTTCGTATATAACCATACAATGGAGTATCCAATAAACTGTGGATCTTCGTAGTGATACGGAGTGTCCTGGAGAAATTCAAAGGTGATTTTAGGATCGGCGAAGAAATACCTGGTTTGGTCATGAATATCTGTTGCAATTTACTTTGCCCTCTTACTAATCCCTTACTTTGTCTTAACTTAATACCTTCTGTACACCGTCGTTATGCTAATTGGTTTTCTTCATTCCCTACCGGTCGGCACCAGCCTATGGTTTGGAAGAAGACAATCCAATTTGCGTAATAAGTGTACTACCCCTAAACCAAGGAGTACTCGTAACCTGAGAGAGGGTAAAAGGAAAAGACAACTGAATAATCCTATCCGTTTTCTCCAGAACCTGAAACCATCCTCGAATGAATTCCTTCGAGTTCGTATCTAACCATACGATGGTTTTGTCCAATGGAAGTGGACGTTCGTAGTAATACGGGTTGTCCTGGAGGAAAGGGTAAAAGTAGGAGTGGCAATGAGGTTCGCAACTCTGACAATCCAAAAGCCAGTGTTAAGAAGGTTCGGTCAACTTGGTCTCTGAGTCAAAGTCATAGGGTCGGGTCAATGGTCGCTACCAAAGAGAGAGAGAAAAGAAACACTCAGCGTGCACTTTAACCTAGATCAGAATGGTTACCAATTTATCTAATCTGGAATCCTCCCACTGTACCTCAAATTCTCCTCCAAACCTGAAAGAAGAATTAGTCGGGGTTACCCGAGGAGTAAACTAACTCATCAGTGGGAATCGGGATCCAACTATCATCGCATGATAACGTGACGGAATCCGCTCACGGTATCACACTCCAGAAGGTATGCGCATATCTGGCAAGTTTCAGTTCTTTTGAAACTCCCGATGTGATTTTTACCCCATGCTCTTATGACCTTGACTAAGGCCAACAAATCATAAGTCACATGTCAAGTTCTACCCGTCATTATCCAGGTTGATTTGAACCCACCCGTACAAGCCCTTGACTAGGGCCAACAAGGCTATACGACTGTCTCAAACCAACGCATCTATCTATGCAGCATATGAACACCCAACAGCTACCAAACACTGTGCCTTGACTAAGGCCAACAAACACAGCTTGAATACTATTGACTACCCATATGAAACGACGGAGGGCTACGAATGGTTTCTGGCGAAAACCTTTAACGTAATGAACTTGATATCGTTGAAGGAACGAATAGCTTTTTAAAATATAGTGACGAAAACCTTCGCTAAAGAGGTCACTCCCGGTGAAGGGATCTCGGCTCTTTCCCCGTAGAATGGGGTGCAGGATATTCCAACTGAATACCGCGATGCAAAGCAAAAGTAATCGGCTATAGTGAAGTTAATGCCCTGACGCAAACTTTTTGTCCAAGGGGTCACTCCCGGTGAAGGGATCTCGGCCCTTGCCTCGTCGACTGAGGAGCAGGATATTCCAACTGAATATCACGATGCAAAACAAATGTGAACGTCCTTGCAATAACAGCTTTTTAAAAAGTGTTCCAACAACATCAGATTAGGTTTGTTTTTAACTTGCATTGATCCGAATCAATGCAGTCCCATCAATTGATCACACCAAAAAGAACGAAAATATACTGATGTACGTATATGCCATCCGCATTCGCCACTGGGTCCCGTCATTACCCGTTAGGTTAGCTAACTAACGACAGAGCGGGGACTGGACTAGCGCGGATGTAAAACATATACAACATCTACTAATATATATACCAATATATTATATTTCGCTCAAGGCGTGAAAAGAAATGCAACATCACAGAGAATGAACAGCATCACAGAAACAATACAGATATCTGGGATCCCCGGGTTTCACAGAGCCGCTGAAACCCGACGTTCCCCTGGTCGTGTGGATAGCCTGCGCAATGAAATCCTAGACCCCTACGGGCGCGGCAAGTCACCCGCCAAAACCTGAAGCGAGGCAGCCCCCTTCATCACCGTGAATGGACCACCCAGCACTTCACGGAATCCGGTAACTTGGGCACCCCTCCTGGGTCAACCTGTACCCCCTACGAGTGCGGCGAACAACCCGCCAATCCTAGAGTAAAGCCCCCTCTGTCTCAATGCCATGAGATGCGGGCTTGTTGCCCTCTAGAACCCGGCTATCCGTGCACCCCACCGTGGGGTAATCCTAGTACAGAAAGTAAAATATACATACACCGGGTACAACGACCGCAACCTGGCCGTGCCCCAAAATAATAATACAAACAGGCAGTGACGGCAGTCCACATGTCGGACGCTCGCCCCGCAATATCAAATGTACATAATACAACACAACTGTACTAGCATTGCATCCAGGCTATCCCCCACGACCGATCCGCAACATCACAGCATAGACATACAACATCAACGTGAAAGTCACGTTCGCAAATCCGTCTAACCGGGCTATAGCAGTTAGACTGGATTTACCGATCGAGTGACATTCACGGTCGCAGATATAATGTAAATACTGTGAAAAATGTGTTTAAAATATCCGATCGATCAAAAATTAACAAGTGGGCCCTCAATCAAAACTGTAGCACTCACAGAAGTCCTGGGCCCAATTTTAATATTCCAAAACCCAAATTTTAGCCCAGAAGGCCTCTGGAAAAATTTGGTGAAGTGATGTGAATAGTGCGCGGCGGAAGGGCCGCGGGAATGGGGTTTTCGCGGCGGTTCCGCGCTCCAACTGTGGAGTCACTTCATCGAATTTTTACAGAGCTCTTAGATTTTCCAGTACATCAATATTTTACAACCTGAAAAATTTTTCGAGACCAAAAATTTTCAACAGAAACTGATTCGAACTAAAATGCAGTTTTGGAACATTCGATCGATCGAAACAGAAAAACACATTACACCAAGCTAGACTATGTTAATGGCGAGGCTCTGATACCACTGTAAGTGCACGGCGGCACCCCGGTCGTCAATCCGACGCCGGAATGCGGAAACGGTGAATAACTTTGATTTTGCGGACTTAGCAAATCGGTACCACCGCGCACTAAACACCCGGATCGTTACCATTAACAAGTCTAAGCTACTAGAAGATGGGTTAGAGATATACCGACGATCCAAGTCCTCCGGTCTTCATCTCCACTCCGATCTCCTCGCGGGATCTCCGTCCGTCTCCTCCTCGTCGCCGGAAGTGCACCACGTTGCCTACATCGTTTACGGGCTCCCACCTCAATGCCGAGGCAACTCGGGCACGAAGCCGGCTACTCGACGTGCCCAAGATTCGCTGTAGAATGTTGTGTAGGACTCAAGTCTCACTTTGGGGTTCATGGAGATGCCACTTGGGTAGAGGGATGAAACCAGAAAAATGTGGAGGAACTTGGGGGTATTTTGGAGCATGAAATGAACCAAAAATACCCCCTCAAAATTTTGGACAGCCCTTCCAAGGGGGAGGCCGGCCCTCTCAAGTGAGGGAGGGAGAGAATGAGATAGTATCTCATGAGGGAGTGAGTGGCTTGAACAATAATGCAAGGTGGAGTGTCATGGAAAAAGCAAGTGATGATGAGAGGAAATGATCACTCCCAAAACCAACACACTACCAACTAATCATCAACAACCATGATGCTTACAAAGTCAAGCCATCATGAAGCTAGAAGTCAAGGTCAATGAGAGACTATCATGATACAAGGAAAAATGCAAAGACCCCCTCCACTAATGCTTATTTGCAACAATGCAAATAAGCCCTCCTCCACCAATCTTCGGCCAATGAACGGAACAATGGAAATCGGCCGAAACGAAAAGCAAACTGGCAACTCCAGAAAACTGGTCCCGTAATAAATTACAGGAAAACCCCGATACTGTGCATACACACCCGCATCTGTATTTCGACCGAAATACAAATGCAATGAGACAAAGTCTACGCTGTACTATACTAGGATCCGGCTTAAACCAAAGCCGGCTAGTAATATCTGTTTGATCCTGATCCGTGCAATACCGCATGTATCTGATCGAACCCTGCCATATAACCATACGGCCTATAGTACAAACTGTCCGATCCTGATCCGTGCAATACCGCACGTATCCGATCGGACCTTGCCATATCTCCATACGGCCTCTACAACCTTTCGTCCGAAAGCTGAGTAACTGAATGTGTGGTGGACTCTAAAGACTCGTCAATACTATGGTTGTGGATTTAACCACTAGCACGTCAGAGGTATATGCCAATACGTGACGGGCCACCATCTATTGACCAAAAGGGACGTCGATGAGGAAGCTCACCCCGACACCCAACTGAGCCTGTCAGTGACAATATCCGTGCAGTCCGGTCCGTTCGTCTATGAGCATCGCATGGCGGGCCTAGGGGGTTGGTAAAAGTCAGACCCCCAAAAGCGGTACAAGTCGTGTCGGAGTGTAGCCCAGAACACCCTGAGATACTACTGGAATACCTACCAGTAAATCTCCTTGCCTCGGCCGAGGGCTTCGTGTAATGGCTCTCCTAGACACAGCACGACCTCACCCCCAATACCGGGAGAGACGAACCCCTGAAGATACGCTCACTGCCTCCATGTGGCTCGGGACTGTACCCAACTAAAACCTGTTTGCACGACTCCTTTGAGCCGTGGTAGGGTAGTAATCAAAGTACAGTGGGAACTCACACGAGACAAATGACGATCTCCAGGTCGATGAACTAACCTGCACACATGTCACCAGGGAACTGCCATCTGACGTCTGGTATATGACCAACTAGCATGTTCCCGGCGAGTCCTGTCCGGTGTACTCATAACCCAATGAGCACCTGTATACATCTTAGGTGATCCAACTGACACCAGTGGCTTGTGAGACCGGCCACCGCCCCTCGTCAGGGTCTCGACTGTATACACTAGTCTACGATGGAGTATCGATGCCCTGTCTCGAAACTCACACGACTAGGGACCATTTAAGGATATGCTTATAGATTACCAGCTCCCACGTATATGATCGCCCTCATACTGCTGGTGGTCAAGCATAGAATCCTAGGGGCTCTATCAACGTGTAATAGCGACGTATCAGGTCACCTAAAACAGTACACGATGATAAAGGTAAACCTGATAGCATACTATCATCTCGAGTAAGACTGTCCTACCGGGATAGGTCCTCCCTCAATCACCGCAATCACGTACCTGTGATCCAATAATTGACTCTGAGGGCAATATCTCCAACAGCAACGTCATTGTGGCATTGAAGATCGGCGGCGGGAGCATGGTCCCAAAGAATAACCTATCGGTGGCCTGAGTTATCTGCTCCACTGGCATCTTGAAAAGGGAGACCGCTTGGGGCCCATAAGTCACCCCTCTAGCGCGGACGGAGCGAGAGTTGCAGTTGCAGGCAGTGCAGTTTGAAACCATTGATCTTCAGTTCTCTGCACGGAGCAAGACACCAAATCTTAGTACCTCGAATCCATAGACAACCACAGCAAACCGCGATTTGTTCGCGAACACGACACACGAAGTGTGGAGTGGAAAGAGGAAAAGGTCCCACCAGGCGTGCCAGAATCTGTTCCCCTCCGAACGGCGGCCAAGACATTAGGACGTCTTGCCTGAGATTCAGGGCAGATGTTATTTGGTTTTATCCGTCCACCTCTTCGAAGATGCCAAGTTGATTTATGGCACCGTGTATCGGAGGTTTAGACGGATGCGGCCGATGTAGCAGACTTCGTCAGATTCCCCTTCGCTTGAGGGGTTTTTGATTGTAGGGACGCTCTTCCCTACAGTTAATTACGCTACCGCATCGCGGTAACAACTTTCTCCTTCTCCAGAATTTCACTTCGTGTCGTGGGTGTTTATTTTGTTTGTGGTTGCCCGTGGATTGTATACAGAGACTAATTTATGTCGTCGCCCGTAGGACGTGGATTGGTCCAAATCCGTATTTTCTTAGATTTGGGTTTGGGGTTTTGGTTTAAGGATACGTTAGCCGTATTTGAGGCTAAGATCAACTTAAACGTTTGTTAAGGATACGTTAGTCCAGTTTGAGACTAAGATCAATTTAACGGGATCGTTTAGATCCGACAAAAGAGCGTTTGGGCTCTATTGTTCCAGTTTAGGGACATAGTGATCCATATTCCAGTTTAGGGACGTGGTGGTCCATTTAATATATGGCCATCGGGACCCGTCACCTCTCTGACGAAGTTGAAGGATTACAACAACATGTGTCAGAGGGGTTCGGAGATGTACCCTTGAACCAAAGTTGATTGGGGGTTTTATAGTCCAATTTGGGACTACAGTCTGTTTGAGTGTTTAAGGATACGTTAGCCATATTTGAGGCTAAGATCAACTTAAACGGGATAGTTTAGATCCAACAAAAGAGTGTTTGGGGGCTCTATTGTTCCAGTTTAGGGACGTGGTGGTCCATGTTCCAGTTTAGGGACGTGGTGGTCCAATTAATATATGGCCGTCGGGACCCGTCACCTCTCTGACGACGTTGAAGGATTACAACGACAGGTGTCAAAGGAGTTCGGAGATGTACCCTTGAACCAAAGTGTAAATTGATTTAAAAGATCAATTGTGCTCAGTCAATTTAATTTGAGGACTTACGGCCACGATTGAGCTAAGTCCAGTTGAGAGTATTCAACGTTTTATTTGCATTTGGCTTGTTAGGCCTTTACTGGGGCTCTGCACCTGTTTAATAATGCATAGCATTTTCTCTGGCCTTTTAGGCCCAGAGCATTTTATTTTGGTCTGATAGACTTTTATTTGGGTTTTATCCCTTTTAATAGTGCATAGCACTTTGTTTGGTCTGATAGACCTTTCTTTATTGGGCTCTGCCCTTGATGATGCATTGCATTAATTAGTCTGACAGAGTGCCACATGGCTTGTCAGGCGCTTTGCGCTGATTGAGGAGCGTAAGGCGCAAGTCCATATGGAGGTGACACATGTCACGCTCAGGATAGAGCAAGCGCGCTGCGCTGTGCCAGCGCGCTGCGCTGTGCCAGCGCGCTGCGCTGTGCCAGCGCGCTGCGCTATTGCGCTGCTGACACGTGGCGTGCTCTGGTGAGTTGCGCCAATTCATGAGAGCAGTGCTCTGTTTTTAGAAGCGCATAGCGCAGATGGTTCAGATGCTGACACGTAGCGCTCTCTGGTGGCTTGCGCCAGCCCAAGAGCGCAACAGTGCAGATTTATAAGTGCAAAGCACTATTAATTTGAGAATCTTTTAGATTCAAGAACCAATGGTTCATAAAAGAAGTGCAAAGCACTATTTGATTTCTTGATCTAATTTAGATCAAAGAAAAACAAGTTTTTTCTTATTTCAGGAACCAGAGGTTCATAAAAAAGTGCAAAGCACTGTTTATTATGTGAAGATCATTGATCTTGTTCTTAGATCAATGATCTATTAGAAGAAATTTCTTCTATTTAAAAGGTCTTTTACCTTCTTTTTTTTCTTCTTAAAATTTCTTCAGAGTTCTCTCTGCTTAAAATTTTTGATTTCTCACCAAAATGTTCCTCCCTTTGAATTGAGGTCTAGGGCCCTTTTTATAGTGCCCATAAATTAGTTAAAGAGATCTTTCTCTGAGTGATTTAGGGAATTTTTCCCACCGTTGGATCTTTGATCCAAGGACTTCTGTTTTACAGAAGAAAATCTTCTTGTTTTAATAAGAACAGAAAGATTTCTTTAGAATCTTGATTCCGTTTGGCGCAAATGCCCCAGCGCGTGACACGTGTCACGCAGCGCACAACGTAGCGCGATTGCTCCAGCGCATCTGCGCTGACACGTGTCGCGCAGCGCAAAGCGCAGCGCAACTACGCTGACACGTGTCGAGCGGCGCAGTGCTTGCGCAACTGAAGCGTTGCTTCCTTAATTTTTAACTTTAATTTTCACTTCAATTTTCAAAGCAGAGCTTTGCTCTGATTGGAGGAAACATAAGCGTTGCTTCGTTTCCCGCCATGGAATTTGAATAGAGCTTTACTCTGATTGGGGTAAACACCATCGATATGGCTTTGGCGAATCTTTTCCTTGGCTTGAATCTGCTTTTATTTATGGCGGATGTACTTTGATCTGGTGGGAGTGTTTCGACCCTTTCGTCTAGCCGCCGGCGTTTGGCCTTTTCAAATATGGCCATCTCGCGCTCTCAATCAGCTTTGCTTTTAAGAAGAGCTTCATTCATAAATGCATCAATCATTTCTACTGATGGTCCTAGAAGTTCCGTCTCAGGATCTGCCCCCAGTTTCTCTGAGTAAGGAGCTTCTTCATCGTCTATCGACGAGTGAGAGATCACATGGCAGCTTGCCACATAATCTTCAGGCTTATCCGACGAGTCTTCTCCATTGTCATCATCTCCGTCCTCAAGGACGTGGCTGAGAAATTCTTAAAGTGTGACTAGGATCCACGCCTTCTAGTTATATTCTTCCAGTGCGTCGATATATTTTTGCAGGTCCGTGCGCTCGTCACTAAGGTTCATGGGCTTTTTGGTCTTCTTCTTCTTCTTTGAAGACCTTGACGGCTGGGTGTGAGCACTTTGATTATCACCACCAATTTTTGGAGTTGGGCGTGTTTTCAGCATTCCCTCGATGATCTCGAGTTCCAATGGATTTTTCCATCTGATTGCCGGGCATGTTTGGAGATCTTTCAGCATTCTTTTCGTTTTGGCTGAAAGAACAACCTCCCATGGAGCTTCTTCTACAAAAGAGCATGATGCCCCCGATGTTTCCGTCCTTTTAAGAGTGTGTGGCTGAGGCGGGTTTACTTTCCAATTCTTGGACAGTGCGAATTTACCCTGTTGGTACTGGTTCTCAATCCAGCCCTTGAAGACGAAGCAATCCTCAATTGGATGGCCTATCTCTTGGTGATAGGGACAATAATTGGGATTATTAGCCTCACCGGGTTGCAATGGGCATTTCGGATTCGGCAGATTGATGGGCCTGTTGCGCACCGATAGTTCAAACAGTCTCTTCGTTTTTTCCCCGGGGAAACGAATAAGGGCGCTTTATTTTCACATTATAGAATCCCCGTCTCTCGTCTAAGTGATCAGTTAATTTTGGACCACTGGGCTGCTGTTGAGCATTGGCGACGAAGGTCGCTTTCCCTTTTTCATTCCGCGGCTCCGGCTTCGAAGAAGAAGGCTTGTGACCCATCTGGTCCATTTAGGCCAGCTTATCAATCAAGGATTGGAAAGTGGTCGGCTTGAAAAACATCATAAATTGGGAGATGGTCGCTTGAGGGTCGAGAGTACCCACGAACATGCCTACCACAGGCGCTTCTTCGATGCGCTGCTCGCACTTCGACTATAGATTCCGCCATCGTATTGTGTATTGAACCCATGTCTCGCCTGGCTTCACCCTGGCATTAATCAATGCGGTGATCGGGGTGCGCTCGCTATCACTTGCGAAACGCTGGGTAAACAGCAGCTCCATCTCCGCAAATGTCTTGAAAGAGTCGTTCGGGAGTTCGGAGTACCATTCGAACGCTGTCTCCGACAAACTGCCGACGAACTGGCGAAGTAGCAGTTTATCGTCACCTCCAGTGTTGCCACATAGATCCCTGAAGTGGGCGACATGCTGGTGGGGATTGCCCGTCCCTTTATATACATAGAATTTAGGGTTCGTATATCCTGGCGAGTACCTTATTTGGTCATACCAGCCCGGATAGGGTCGTCCAGCCTTAACGATCTGCCCGGCCGTTTCTCTCTCATGATGAGCTCGTATTTGCTGAGCGATGTAATCATCCAGAGCGGCCTTGGAGATGGTCTCCTTGTTGGCTGCTGAAAGAGCCAGAGGAGGGTTCGATGTCTCCCCTCTGTCGTCTTCAATGATAATCGGGGGGTCTTCAGCTGGAGGTTCCGGCTGTAACATCATCCCGGCCATGTCTTGGAACAAAAGAGCCATTCATTTTATGTTGGCTGCCTGTTCCACGGCCTCTTTTTCTTTTCTCTCGAGCATTCTTCGGAGGAATTCAGCATCATTTTCTTGTTCCTGATGCTGCTCTGAGGTCTCTGGATTTTCTTTCGGCCCAGTGAGTGCGGCCATTGCAGTCAGCATCTCCTGAAGTTTTTGCCGCTGTTGCTCCTGAGCCTTTGTTATCGATCGGGTAAGCAGTCGATGACCCATAGAAGCACGGCTTTCCTCTTTTCCGGAAGCCATATAAATCGTGTGTGTTACCATGCCCCCATACTTGGGGCGTTTAAATTCAATGTCCTTGCGGTTCGCCGCGGTCACAGGGGCTTTCTCCAGCCTCCTTCTCTTGTGAGCGGTTGAAATTGAGGGAGCCGTTGCAGCGGGCACCCAGACGGATGACATCTTCTGTGATACCATGGGATGGCTCTTTTCTTGCCGAGCTTTAATCTTCTTTGGTCGGCGAGAGTATTCCTGGTCAATCACCGATTACTGGACCTGTAGCCAGACTTTGTAAATTTTGGAGGACAGCCGTTGAGGGGGCTGCTCCGGCTTTTTTTCTGTAGCATTCTCCATTGGTGGAGAAGATCTTTTCAGCATGGCGGTTGGAGAGTTCTTTCAAACCCTCCTCAGCGGTTCGAAGCTGTTCCCAGTCGGAACAGCAGCATCAACTTCCACCGTTGGAGCCGGCGGAGTCAGTCAGGAAGGGGAATTGCCCCCAGCCTTCCTTACTAGGCGCTAGTGACGACGTCGAGCGTGTCATGTGGATGGGATCGTCTCAGCTGTAGGGATGACTTCGTCATGCCGCCTGTTTTGGCGAAGGGTTGTCGCCGGCGTCAGCCTCTTAAAGACCGATGTCCGTTGAGAAGCAATGTCCAATCTGTCAAAGATAGACCTCCGGGCAGGGGAAGCAGCTTTGAGGACTTCGCCTGGAGCGGGAGCCGGAATGGCCAGCCTTGTGAAGACTGACTTCTTGGCAAAAGAAGCATCTCTGATGATTTCGTCCGCTTGAACCGGGATGGCTATCCGCTTTGGGATGGCTGCTTCAGGTATCGCGGGCTTGTTGGCGTTCTGGCCCAGTCTGTTGAAAACTGAGACATTGGATTTGGGCGACCCGTTGAAAGGGGCCGCGGCAGTAGTAAGTCGATCAAAGACCGACTTCTTTGGGGCTTCTTGCGACAGCAGCGGGGCATTGAAGCTCATCGGTGGGATCGTGGTCCCAAAGAACAGCCCAGTGGTGGCCTGAATTACTTGCTCCACTGGCATCTTGAACAGAGAGGCCGCTTGGGACCCGTAGGTCACACCTCCAGATGAGGTGGAACAGGAGTTGCAGTTGCAGCTGGAGCAGTTAGAGGCCATTGATATTCTTTTTTCTGCACGGGAACAAAACCAAATCTTAGTACCTCGAACCCAAGGGCAACCATATTAAACCGCGATTCGTTCGCGAGCACGACACACGAAGTGTGGAGCGGAAAGAAAAAAAGGCCCCACCGGGCGTGCCAGAATCTGTTCTCCGCCGCTCCGAAGATGCCAAGTTGATTTATGACACCGTGTATCGAAGGCTTAAACGGATGCGGCCGATGTAGCATACTTCATCAGATTCCCCCTCGTTGAGGGGTTTTTGATTGTGGGGGCGCTCTTCCCTGCAGGCGCAAGCCCCTGCAATTAATTACGCTACCGCATCGCGGTAACCAATTTCTCCTTCTCCAGATGGTCATTTCGTGTCGTGGGTGTTCGTTTTGTTTTTGGTTGCCCGTGGATTGTATACGGAGACTAATTTATGTTGTCGCCCGTAGGGCGTGGATTAGTCCAAATCCGTATTCTCTTATATTTGGTTTTGGGGGTTGGTTTAAGGATACGTTGGTCTCATTTGAGACTAAGATCAACTTAAACGTATGTTAAGGATACGTTAGTCTAATTTTAGACTAAGATCAACTTAACGGGATCGTTTAGATCCAACAAAAGAGCATTTGAGCTATATTGTTTAGTTTAGGGACATTGCGGTCCAATGTTAGTTTTAGGACATCTTGGTCCAATGTTAGTTTAAGGACATCTCGGTCCAAGGTTAAGGACATCATAGTCCATGGGCTTAAGGACCCCGCAGTCCGAAGTTAAGGACATCATAGTCCGTGGGTTTAAAGGGACCCCACAGTCCGAGGTTAAGGACATCATAGTCCATGGGTTTAAAGGACCCCACAGTTTGAGGTTAAGGACATCATAGTCCATGGGCTTAAGGACCCCACAGTCCAGTTTAAAGACGTCATAGTCTATGAAATGTATGGTTGCCGGGACCCGTCACCTCTCTGAAGACGTTGAAGGATTACAACGACAAATATCAGAGGGGTTCATAGATATACCCTTGAACCAATTTTGGTTGAGATCTGTAGTCCAATTTGGGGATAAGATCTGTTAAAAGATTTATGAGCATATGGGCTCAATTAATCTGAGTTGAGAACTTATGGCCGATCTTGGGCTAAGTCCAATCAGGTTAAAATGTTTAACATTAATTTTGGGCTGTTGAACCTTTATTTGGGCTTGGCCCTGACAGTGTTTTTGTTTTTTACTGAATGCTGAGCATTCCTCATAGCCCTGGCCTTATTAAAGAACAATTTATGTTCTATCAGCGCAACACATGGTGAGCTTGGCGCTTTGCGCCAGTCAAAGAGCGCAGTGCGCTTCTGCCGAGTAGCGCATACGTGAGGTAAACATGTCGCGCTTGGCGCTAGCGCCAGTTAATAAGCACAGAGCGCTAGTTTATAAGCGCATTGCGTTATTAGTTCAGTGGCGCACACGTGAGTGACACGTGGTGCGCTTGGCGCTGAGCGCCAGTCCATGAGCGCAGTGCGCTATATTTGGAGCGCTAAGGCTCTGCAGCGCTTTGCGCTAGTCTTTGAGCGCTGATGCGCTTCTGCTAAGTAGCGCACACGTGAGGAGCACGTGGTGCACTTGGCGCTGTGCACCAGTCTTGAGCGCAGAGCGCTAAGTTGTGAGCGTAAAGCGCTAACTGATCAATTTTATGATCCAAGAAATAAATTTATGTTCTTTTAAAAGAGATTTTGTCTCAAGATTCTAAGAACAACAGTTCTTATTTTGTAGGAGATGTTTTCGATCTCTTATGTTGATGAAAGACTTTGCCTTTATGAATCTGTGATCCTTAAGAGAATTGAATTATCCCCCCCCCCCTTTATAATAAGATGTTCATGATCTCTGAAAGACAATTTGTCTTATAGATCTATGATCTGTGAGAAGAATTATGTTCTTCTTCTTATTTTATGATGAGATCTTTTGATCTTTTTTGTGAAAGACCTTGGTCTTGTTCTTCAAAGAAGTGAATTCTTCTTCTTCTTTTTTTTAATCATAATATGATTTCATCTCTATGTTCATCATCATTTTTTTACCTTGAAGAAACTTCTTCTTTTCTTGAGAGCTTGGCTCTTCTTTTTGAGATCTCTCAAAGATTATGGGGGGGTTTCTCTATTTTTTCTCTTTTGTTTCTGTTTATGCGAGACTTGAAGTCTTGGGGCCTTTATATAGGGCAAGCTGATTTTTTCAATCAGTTAAGCAGATCTTTTCTCCAATTGATTTGGGGATTTACCCACTGTTGGATCTTTGATCCAAGGGCTTCTGATTTACAGAAGGCAATCTTCTTGTTTTTAACAAGATTGGGAAATCTTTTCATACAGAATTTATTCTGTATTTTGGTGATTTTTAATCACCATTGGATCATTGATCCAACGGTGCTCTGATTTACAGAGCACAATCTTGTTGTTTGGAAAGATTTTGAGGAATCTTTTCTTAACAGAATTTAATTATGATTAATTAATGATTTATCATTATTATTGGATCTTAGATCTGACGGTGGGGAGCTTTTAGTTGCAGCGCTAGCGCACACGTGCTTTGCACGTGGTGTGCTGCTTAGAGCGCAGCGCACCTAGCGCTAGCACACCAGTGCTTTGCACATGGTGCGCTGCCTAGGGCGCAGTGCACTTGGCGCTGCATCTAAAGCGTTGCTTCATTTTAAAATTTGAATTTTGAACAGAGCTTTACTCTGATTGGGGGAAACACCCCCAACCCACTATCTAGGTAGCGGGACAACCGTAAACTTTGCGTGGCCCCCGATATACCCAAGACCCCTCAAAACACAACACACGCACACTGCACATTGAATTCGCATGAGCAGTTTGACCCGTAAATCGGAGGTTCCTTCGCTCCAAATGTAAGGGGTAATTAACGGTAGCTTAGTCCGCGGCTGCCGGAGATTCAGATCCCCACAATCAATAAACCCTCGCCTACCCTAGGCAGGGGGAATATGTAGTACGCCTGACAAGCGACGCATATTCCCATCTCAATGGGGTGACAAAAAACACCCTACACACCATTCTCTATTTTCTTGGAATTTCCATCAGATACTGAGGAGATTGAAGAGGTAGACATCTCAGAGGAAGAGTACGATTGAACCGAGACCCGGGTTTAGACCAGTTACCTTTTCTCGGTTTATGTATGCCACATATTTAGGCATTTCCATCCATGTATTTTCTTCCAGTTAAAATCATATATTGTAAATGAATCAAGTTGAATGTAAATAAAGTTGTTGAATTTTTAATCTCATGTTTATTCTCTTATCATTTTATATTGCTTATTTTACGCTTAGTGTATTCATTCCGGGAAATGACCTTCTCAAAATAAATACGTCGCAGCCTCATCATGTACCTGCTTCCGTCTTTTGGGAAGCAGGGCGTGACAACCTTATTCCCTAGCTCTCTCTTATTCTGAAAATTTAGCAAAAATTCTCTAAAAATTCCTAAGCTCGAGAAGGGTTAGGACTAGTCAATTGGAGTTAGCTCGAGCCAAATTCGTTTTCGAAGACCAGAGCCACTCTCGACACTACCACGATCCACGAAGAACCCCTCTTTCTTTTTCCTCCCTTCTCAAGCGTAACAAAATCCGTAAGCCATTTCTCTCTCTCTCTCTCTTTCGTTTCATCTCAAAACGATCCTTAAAACAAATATCAACTAAAGTAGAGTTAACTTGTGAAAAAATTCTTTTAAACATTTTTATCACTCTTACTATGTTAAATAAGTCACGATAATACTTCTAACACCACTTGAAAAGATTACTCATCTCATTTACTTTTTAATGTGTTTACAACTTTATGCGAAATAAACACATATCGAACATTTTCATATAAATATCATTAACTTTAAAAGTACCTTTTTATCGATATCTATAATATATACCTATAGAAAATTCATGGGGTAACGACCTACCCTATTCATATACACTATAATTCATAGCACGATATTTTAGATACATGTTTAATTCTAAAAGAATTTTTTTTTTATTAAAATACCATTACTTTTCAAAACACTTTTTAATCGTTATTTTTAAATTCTTTGCAATTACGCCTCTACAACCCTTTTAGGAGAACTCATTTATGGATGTTGCGAGTTAAAGCACGTCTTCGAGATAGTAGAGCGGGATACAGAACTCCTCACGGAGAATTCGGTCTTGAAAGGAAATAGAAATACGATTTTAAAGAATACGACTTTTTTAAACAAATTAAATCATTTGAAAATTTCATAAATCATAAATCCGTATTTTTCTATGAATTTTTTTTTGAAAATTATATTTTAAAAATGAAAATTTAAAGTTACATAAAAAACACCATCAAGTTCTAAAATCATGGTTTTCATAAAAATACCATAAACTTTTAAAAAGTTATGTTTTTATCACTAAAATACCACTAAAACTAATATACATTTTTATAAAAACTCTTAATATTCTAAAATACCCTCGAGATTTGTTTTTAAAACCATATTGAAACATTTTACATAAAACCTCCTTGAGAAATGCAAACAAACCTGAATAAATCTTTAAGGACCTTAGATTAATATAGATTTAAGCGGCATCATTTCTCTTGAGCCCTCAGGGAGCCGTAGAAAGTGAGTGCTTGCAAATCTGGATTAGATAACACCGTAATTTTTAAGAAAAATGTGATTTCTATTTAATGAATAAATTCTATATTTTTTAAATATTAGATATATATAAATAATATCAAAATATCTACTTTAAATATTATTTATATATATATATATATTCCATGTTTTCTAAATCAAAGGAATCACAAATTTCATGAAACCATCTTTACAATTCAATACAATTCCAAGATTACACTAAAATACCATATGCAATGAAATCCAGGTTATATCCACCAGAAAATTTCACTGTTATAAAATATATAACTCTAAAAACCTAAAAGACGATAATTAAATACTTGAGGTGTATTTTGAAAGTATATCAAACTATTTTTACATAAAACCTCCTCAAGTTATACTAAATTACAATAAGAACCCTGGTAAACATAGGTTTAAGCGGGGCCAGTTCTCTTGAGCCTCAGGGAGCCGGAGAATATGGGTGCTTGCCTAACTAAGCTAGAAAATCTAACAACGGTGTTATCAATACGATAATTGTCTTGGAAAAATACACAAATTCTGTCGTCCATGTGCACCAGTTACCGAAAACTCCAAAACAATTAAGACTTCAATTCTGTTTATAAGTCTGACTCGGTTCGAGTCATGGTCAAATCTGATTATAATCTAACTTGAATTCAATTCAAGTATAACTCCATTTACAACATGAATCCATTTATACCAGAATTCAATCCATATCAATATGAACATGACTGAACCGAACCATCGATATACTCTGATTACATGGACTATCCATTTATATCCATTCCGTTTACTGATATCATGGTTTCGGAAAGTATTCCATTTACTACAAGATAATACAATACAATACAATCAGTACAATCAATACAATAAAACATTATGGGGTCTATAAAAGGGTAGACTGGTACGGAATATGTTAAAAGTGATACGAGGTGGTCACTAAAAGACATAATTACATCCATGTCGTTGTTCCGTGGCATTTTTGACGGAGCCTTATACAACGGGTTACCAAAGTCCACGGTGTAAATTGGACTCCTCTCGTATACACTGGCATATTGTGTACCAAACTACAAATACTACGTTAACATAACAATCAAACATTATACTAGATATACTCATTTTTCGGTCTATTCTACTTCTCTCTTTCTTTGGAACTTACCGAGCGATTGTTCACTGAAGACATTCCTATCTCTCTTCTCCTTCGGAACGACCCGACACTAAAGAGTTCGAGACCAGCCAGGAGCACTTGGAGTAGACCCCTGAGCAGCTCACAGAAGACCTGAGCATTGACTTTACTTATACTTACTTTTCTTTTCAGTCCATGCCATTGTTTAGGCATTGCATTCCATCCTTGTATTTAAATTTCCAGTTGTACCTGTAAAAAATGTTTAATAAATAAAAGTTGTTGTTCATTATATTCATGTTTCTTGTGTACATTTTACTTTATATTGCTTAGATACGCTTAGCGTGTTTACTTCGAAGTAAATATGCCGCGGACCCCGTCGCTCCTCCTTACCCGTACACTGGGAAGCGGGGTGTGACAGGTTTTGTTGGCGGCCCATGCAGGTCAGTGCTGCATGGAACCCTACCATGCAGGTCAGTTCTGCATGGAACCCTATCATGCAGGTCAGTTCTGCATGGACATGCTGGTCAATTCTGCATGAAGTCCTAAGCAATATAACACAAGAATCAGCAGCTCAAAACATTTGCATGGAACCCTGCCATGCAGGTCAGTTCTGCATGGACATGCGGGTATATTTTACATGAAGTCCTAAGCAATATAACACAAGAATCAGCAACTAAAAACATTCTTTACAATTCATATTTTTTGAATCTTACAATTTCATATGCTTTGAATCTATCCTAACCCTATTTTTCTTTCAAGCTTATGGATTCTCCAAACAACACCAGCACCAACTTCAACAACATACCACCACCTCTACCGCTTACACCTATCATCGCTACTCCGATAAATGAGCAGACGGTACTGCTTGAGGCAATTCGAAACCTGCTGGAAGGACAGTAGCAGCAGACTGCTATCTTATTGAACCGTCCAGAAGCGGAAGCACCCGGAGTGAAGCAATTTCGGGCATTGCACCCAAAACAATTTTCGGGAAAAGAGAGCCCTCTGGAAGCTAAAAAATAGGCTCAGAGTATTGAGGATGATCTGGCAGCAGCACAAGTGCCAGAGATCGCTTGGGTACGAGTTACGGAGCTGCAACTCACCGACAACGCCCGAGTTTGGTAGAAGGCGGAAGAAATCTGTTTTGACCAACCGATCGAATGAAGGACCTTTCGCGACATGTTCGACGCGAAATACTTTCCAGAGACTGCCCGATTTGATATGGAATGGCAATTCATCCATCTACAACAGGGTTCGATATGGACCAAATCTATGGATGAGTATGATGTTGAGTTTACCATGCTCAGTAGGTTCGCGGCACACTTGATACTGACTGCTGAGATCAGGTCCAGACAATTTCAGCAAGAGTTAGATCCGAAGATCCAAGTTGCCTTAGCTACAGGGGATTTTCCAACCCATGAACTGGCTTTGAAAGCTTCCCATCGATATGAGGCAGTGGTGAAGAAGAAGGGCAGACCCCAATCTGCCAGAGTGAAGCGTCCTGCCACTCAGATGGCAGGAGGAGCCTCTTCAAGGCCAACTGTTGAACCCAGGAGACCGGAAGAAACAACCAAGTCCAGATTTTTGCTTCTACTACAAGAGAGATGGACACCTGTGGAAGGACTGTAGGCGCGCAAAAGGCCTGTGCTTAGTTTGTGGCGCATCCAATCATGGAATTGGAACATGTCCTTATAGGCGCAACACAGTTCCAACTCACAACACTTATCCACAGTGGCCAGCTATCCAGGCTCCTGCACCTCGTCTTGCTCTTCCAGTTCCACCTCCACGTGGACCTCCTGCACAGCCTAATCGCCAATTCCATCAGGCACTGAGGAACATGCCTCGAGGGAAGAGAAAAATGCCCCAAGGACAGAGGAATGTGCCTCCAGCTAGGAGCAATATACACCGGCATCAGGCTTTCACATTAGCGGCCGTAGAAGCCGAGAATGTAGACCAAGGTAACCTTGGTAATTCCCTCACATCTTCTTCAATCTTACCAAAACTTTTGCATTCTTTCGTTCTTCCAATAATTTTATTCTCTATACAATTGAAAATAGTGTTTCCTTGTTGCAGAATCTTTTCTTTTTTCTTTGTAAAATCATTAGGTTTAGACATTACTTCGGTGATCCTTACTCCCCCCCCCCTTTTTTCAAATGGCAGCAACATACCTTTTTTTTTGTTATTTCTTTCTATGGAAAGGAAAGATAATACGAACGATTGATTCCCTTGTAATATAATATACTTTGAATTTGAATTGAAATGAAAAGTTTTACTTTACCAATTCCGACAAATTTTACTTTTTTATTTCAAACTTGTTTGAATTTGAATCCCTCGATTTTTATTTCAATATTGAGGATATACTTACAAAGTTGGTCTAACTTATTAATTGTTACACATTGAATGCTGAGATTACGCATTGAATTTCTGGTAGTAGATCCATAATCAAAAAAAATTTGTGATTGCTCCAGAAGAAATGAAACAAAAGATACGGTAGAACTAGGACAGTTATTGTATGAGGTCTACCCAATGCTAGATGCAGAGGCGCATAATAGATCGATATGAACATCATGAGCTGCCCCGTAATAAAACCAGTTGTTGCTCTAGTTCTATCACCATCACTATCAATAAACTTTTCTTGAATCTATTACACTTTCCTTCTATAAATTTCGAGGACGAAATTTTTATAAGGAGGGTAGAATGTAACAACCCTAAACTTTCTGTACAGAATTTTTTTCAAAGAATACAGAAAGGAATACCTAATCCTGAGCACAAGTTATAAATTTGATTTGCTTTTGAACAGCAAGAAATAACTTGTAGCTCATTGGTAAAGCCTTGCACTGCTGTGACGTAGCCCCTGTGTTTAAATCCCCCCCGCCACATATATTTTTAATTAATTTTTCTTTTAATCTTTTAGAAGCCCAAAGATTTACACGCGCACTACACGTAAAATGAAGAGTCACAGATTAAACAAACAATAGGCTAGTCGAAGCGACGGGGACACGTAGCGAAGATCTCACCACCCCTCACCGGATCTCGACCGGAAAGATTGTCTCCATAACCGGCACCGCTGGGCCTCCCATAGGGGATGGTCCCCAATTTCTTCCCCTAGCACCCCTTCGCCTACCCCACTACCCCCATGTTATTTATTTACTCTGAAAACATCCAGAGAGTGATAATTCTACTCTTTAATTCATTTTAATGCACATTTTAATTCTATTCTTCATTACCCTAAACCTTAATTTTCCCTATAAATACAACACCATATTTCACCCCTCCTCATTCAGAATTCCATTATAAAAACTCTCTAAAATTTTCAAGTCCCAAGTTGTGCAAGTGAAATTAGCAAAGGGCGAAGTTCCGACGACGTTTCGAGGAGATTTCGGCAACGAAACGACGCCCCGACGGTTCCGAGAGCTTCCTTCTTCTCCCCTCTTTCTTTATAGCTTGTAAGTTCCCTTTCCCCTCCTCCATCCCTATTCTAAAACAATCTATTTCCAAAACTCGTCGAAAACGGAGTTATACCGACTTCCGATTCGTTTTTCTTTAAAAACTCCATTTTTCTAGTTAATAAAATACCATATTCTCTCATAATGATAAATAAACATAAATAAACACAATAGAACAAGTTTCATCTCAAAATAATTCATGTTGCATGTTCTATTTCACTTTTATAGTAAAATACCATCATGTTATATACAATTTATAATTATTCAATTTAACCGTATTACCTTAGATAACTTATGAGATAATGACCTACCACATCACAACACACATTTTGGACATAGCACGATGAATTTTGGGATATTAGTTATGGGAAAATACGAATTTACATTTAAATATCTTGAACATTCAAAAACCGTTTTCTTTTAAAAGTGTGTTATTTAATTCCGTGCAATTGCGCCTCTACAACCCATTTTGGGGAACCCCGATCGGGATGGTACGGATTATCGCACATCCTCGGGCCTAGTAGAGCGAGACACGGATCTCCGCAAGGAGCATTCGATCTCGATGGAATTTTTAATGCAATTTTTAAGAAAAATGCGATTTCTATTTAATGAATAAATTCTATATTTTTTAAACATTAGATATATATAAATACTATCAAAATATCTACTTTAAATATATTATATATATATTCCATGTTTTCTAAATCAAATGAATCACAAATTTCATGAAACTACCTTTACAATTCAATACAATTCCAAGATTACACTAAAATACCATATACAATGAAATCCAGGTTATATCCACTAGAAAATTTCACTGTTATAAAATATACAACTCTGAAAATCCTAAAGACGATAATTAAATACTTGAGGTGTATTTTGAAAATATATCAAACTATTTTTATATAAAAAACCCCTCAAGTTATACTAAATTACAATAAGGACCCTAGTAAACATAGGCTTAAGCGGGACCAGTTCTCTTGAGCCTCAGGGAGCCAGAGAATATGTGTGCTTGCCTATCTAAGGTAGACAATCCAATAACGGTGTTATCAATACGGTAATTGTCTTGGAAAAAGACACAAATCCTGTAGTCCATGTGCAGCAATTACCGATAACTCCAAAACAATCAGGACTTCAATTCTGTTTAAAAGTCTGAATCAGTTCGAATCATGGTCAAATCTGATTATAATCTGACTTGAATTCAATTCAAGTATAACTCCATTTACAACATGAATCCATTTATACCAGAATTCAATCCATATCAATATGAACATGGCCGAACCGAACCATGGATATACTCTGATTACATGACTATCCATTTATAAATCTGGAGCTGTACCGAGCCCAAATGTCACGGGCCTATGACAAAATGACTCGTCTCCGTGCTTTCAAGAATGGAAAATTGGTGTTGGTTATCAAAAGACCGATCATCCCCAATCGACATGCCAAGGGAAAATTTGAGCCAAACTGGGAAGGACCATACGCCATCGAGAAAGTGTTCGATAGTGGATCCTACCAGCTGATAAATGCCGAGGGAGAAAGGCCCATGCCACCCATCAATGGTCGATATCTTAAGAAATACTACGCGTGAATGCTCCAAGTCGCAGGCAAATTGAGTACACCGGCCCTACGGTCTGGATCATACATCCTGTAAAACCGTATACAATCCACGGGCATAAACGACCACTATCTCTCCCAAGTCCTACCGGCGAGACTACATTTAAAGTCCCACCAGCAATGAAGATTCGCCAATGCAAAAAAAAAGAAAAAAATGGTATGTCCACAAGCAAAACGGGCACGGATGAAAACCCGAAAGGGCTCCGTGAGTAAAAACAGCGGAACTTCCGGCGAGTTTGTGAAAACCCGAAACGGCACAAACTCATAAAAAAGAAATGAAATACACTCACAAAGTCCTCTCGACCTTGTGTGGAGAAAATCCCCGCGTAAGATCCTTACGACTCACAAAGGAGCAACACACTTAGGAATCCCCATGATTCCTAGGAAGAAATACACCTACGAGATCCTCTCGACTCGTAGGGATAAAATGCTTTTATGAAACCCTTACAGCTCATAAAATTGAAAAGCCTTAGATGATAGAGATCTAAAGCTATCTCCTAAGCCATCGCTCCCCAACGGGCAACAGCAAATGATGAGTCGCTCCTGCTATTGCTTCAGTGTTAGCGGTGCTGATGTCGAACCAAAACCTAAATCCCAAGTCTTTCCAAAGGCAAATGATGAGTCGCTCCTGGCACTACACTTCAGTGTTAGCGGTGCTGATGCCGACCCAAAACCTAAATCCCAAGTCTTCTCAAAAGCAAATGATGAGTTTCTCCTGGCATTATTCCAGTGCAGCAATGCTAATGCCGATCCAAAACCTAAATCCCAAGTCTTCCCAAAGGCAAATGATGAGTTGCTCCTGACATTATTCCAGTGCAGCAATACTGATGCCGACCCAAAAACCAAATCCCAAGTCCTCCCGGGGCAAATGATGAGTTGCTCCTGGCATTATTCCAATGCAGCAATGCTGATGCCAAAAAAGATCCAAATTCCAAGTTCCTCTCAAATTCAAAGGCCCCGCCAAATAAGGCAGAAATCAAACAGATCAAATTAATGTTCTACCCGGTAGCGCTTCCAAGCTCAAAAGTCCCTCTGGACCGGTAGGGAACTCCCAAAATAAATCAAATCAGCCCTGACGCTGTAGAAAGTGGAGCAAGTCAACTTCAACCCCAATACCGCAAGAAGCAGAGCAATTCAAATCAAGCACCGACCGTCAAAGTCGTAAAAAGGGCAGAACCGACCGTCCATGTCGCTAAAAGGGCATAACCGACCGTCCAAGTCGCTAAAAGGGCAGCACCGACCGTCCACGTCGCAAAAATGGCAGAACGGACCGTCCACGTCGCAAAAATGGCAGTACTGACCGTACAAGTCACTAAAAGGGCAGTACCGACCATACAAGTCACTAAAAAGGCAGCACCGACCGTCCACGCAGTAAAAAGGGCAGAACCGACCGTCCATGTCATAAAAATAGCAGCATCAACCGTCCACGTCGAAGAAATGGCAGCACCGACCACCCACGTCGCTAAAATGGCAGAACCGACTGCCCACGTCACTAAAATGGTAGAACCGACCGTCCAAGTCGCTAAAATTGTAGCACCGACCGTCCAAGCCGCAAAAAGGGCAGCACCGACCGTCCAAGTCGCAAAAAGGGAAGCACCAACCGTCCAAGTCGCTAAAAAGGCATCACCAACCGTCCAAGTCGCTAAAAAGGCAGCACCGACCGTCTATGTCGTAAAAAGAACAGTATCGACCTCCACGTTGTCAAAACGGAGTCGACCTTCACGCAAAAGAAGATCCATCAATTTCATGCACACAACCCACATATGTGGTGTGCATTTATTGATAGGGGCACTTTGTTGGGGTCAAAATTACACCTCAGTTGACCAAGTCAAAACCCAGGGTCAACCCCAAACCAAGTGGGCCTAAGCCCAGGTCAAAGGGACCGGCCCCATGACAAAAGGAATGAAGTCATAAATTGGTTTAATGTAATTCATTTTTTATATATATGCGTAGAAATAAATGTATGTAAAATAAGCAAAAAGCCAAAATTTTGTAAACCCCATGGCTTATGTGCAAAAATAGATAAACACATAAAGCATGGGGTGGCATAGGTGCCATTTGGCAAAGCCCAAGGGACTATATGTAAAGTGTGTAGCCTATAAAGGCAACATGATGAAAAAATCAATAAAAACTTTCTCTCTCAAAAAAAAACTAGGGTTTGTACCTCGCCTTCCTCAAGGTTCTAAACCTTCTTCTTTTTTCTTTTGAATTAAATCAAGAGTTTAACCCTTCCTTTTTCAAAAATAAAAAGTTTTTCACCATAAAACCCTTAAAGGGGAGCTCGAATCTGCCATCAAATCCTTAAAAGGGGAGATTTTAAGTCTCACCTCCCCTTTTTCCCCTAAGATCCAGCCAACAGAGAGGAAGAAGAAGTATACCCATCTCCAAAAATCCCATTCCAGGAGGATCCGAGGCTCAAAAGAAAATCCAAAGATTTCTAGGAGTTTAACTCCATTCAAGATCTATTGGAGTTTAACTCTAAATCAACCCCCTTTTTAGGAGTTTAACTCCAAATCTATATATAATCCCTGTTAGGAGTTCAACTCCAAAGCCCCCTAGGATTTCAACTCCTAACCCAGGTGCTAAGCCCCTTTTCCCGCTGGTGTTTCCAGCGGTCGCGTGCCGTGCACGTGACCCGTGGGCGTCCAGCGATCGCGTGCAGGGAATGTGACCCGCGGGCGCTAAGCGCCCACATGCGCCTCACGCGACCCGCAGACGCTCAGCACCAAGCGGTAGCATGTTGCGCACGAGACCCGCAGGCGACCAGCGGTCGCGTGCTGTGCACGTGACCCGCGAGCGCCTAGTGCCCACACGTCTGGCAGTGACCTGCGGGCGCCAAGCGCCCACACGCCAGGCACATGACCCACGGGCGCCCAGTGCCCTCGTGCCATACACGCGTCTTTAAGACGCTCCTCACCCCTCATTTTCCATACACTCCATACCAGAAACACGACCCCTGTAAACTCTGCGAGGCCCCCGATATATCCAAAACCCTCTTTTAAAAACTCAACGCACGCACACTGCACACTGAGTTCGCATGACTAGTATGCTATAAGTATTTAAATTGCAATCTTGTGTATGTTATAAGTATTTAAATTGCTTTTGAGCAAGAAGAAAGTACTTGTAGCTCATTGGTAAAGCCTTGCACTACTGTGACATAGTCTCTGTGTTCGAATCCCTTTAGCCACATATTACTTTTATTGATTTTTCTTAAAACTTTTTGAAGCCCAAAAGTTTACACGTAAAAATGAAAAGTCGGATTAAATAAACATGTGGAATATGTTATTTATACAGCCTAAGACACGTGTCAAAGATCTAAGCACCCACCCTACCAAACGGCCGGCGAGATTTCACTTGGGGCCGGTGTCGTCGGTCCCAACAGTCCCAAATGCTCCAAAATCTTAGCCCTATCACCCCTTGGTCTACCCCACCACCCTCATACTGTTTGATTTCTCTGCATTTATCCAGAGAGTGATAATTCACCTCTTTAATCCATTTTAATGCATATTTTTAATTCCATTCTTCATTACCCTAAACCTTAATTTCTCTTATAAATACCACCCTACACTTTGGCCCTCTTCATTCTGAAATCTATTGTCAAAACTCTTAAAAATTCCTAAGTCCAAAAGTTGTACAAGTGGAGTTAACTAATGTCAAAATTCCGGCGACAATTCGGGACAAATTCGGCGACGACTCGACCCCACGACGCCTTCAAAAGTTCCCTCTACCTCCTCTCTTTTCTCCAAATCAGTAAGTCCTCTCTCCCCTCCTCTCATTCTAATCTGAAACACTCTCATTTCAAAACTCGTCGGAAGCGGAGTTATTCCGACTTCCGATTCTCTTTTCTTTAAAAACCCAAATTTTCTTAATAACAAACCTACCAGTTCTTTATATATTGTTTATCAATCATAACCAAACACTTTAGAAATAGTTTCATCTCAAAATAACATGTTATGCAACTTTTATCACATTTTTACGAACAAATACCACAAACTTTACATTCTACATATTTCATCATATTCCTTTGTATTACCTTTAGAAAACTCATGAGGTAATGACCTATCTCATCACAACACTCATTCTTGACATATCATGATGGCTTTTGGAACTTTAGTTTATGGGATAATTACAAGTTTACAATAAAATACCCTGAACTATTACAAAACCGTATTCTTTAAATTGTCTTATTTAAATTCCTTACGATTAAGTCCTTACAACCCATTTTGGGGAATCCGATTTGGTTGGTGCGGATTATCGCACATCCATCGGACTAGTAGGGCGAGATGCAGACCTCCTCACGGAGCATACGATCTCGATGAAATTTGTATTACAATTTTAAGAAAAATGTGATTTCTATTTAATAAATAAATTCTATTTTTTTATAAATATATATATATATTATCAAAATGTCTAATTTAAATATATTATATATATTTCATGTTTTTTAAATCAGAAGAGTCACAAAAGATCATGAAAATACTATCACATTCAATACAAGTCAAATTACAAAAAAATATCATATACTATTCAAAGTTAGGTTTATATCCACTAGAATATTTCATTTTATATAAATTACAACTATAAAAACCCTAAAGACGATAAATAAATACTTGAGCTTTATTTTGAAAATATATCAAAACTATTTTTCATAAAACCCCCTCAAGTTATATTAATTTACAATAAGGACCCTAGTAAATATAGGTTTAAGCGGGACCGGTTCTCTTGAGCCTCAGCGGACCGAAAAATATGGGTGCTTGCCTATTTAAGGTAAACAACCTAAAAACGGTGTTATCAATACGGTAATTGTCTTGGGAAAAAACACAAATCTTACCGTCCATGTGCAGCAGTTACCGATAACTCCAAAACTAATTGAGGACTTCAATTCTGTTTAAGTGTCTGACTCAGGCAGAGTCTCAGTCTAATCTGAAATTAATCAATCTATTATTGAATATAATTCAAGTATAATTCCAATTCAACATGAATCCATTTATACCAGAATTCAATCTATATCAACATGAACATGATTTGACCGAACCATGGATATACATTTGACTGGTCTACATGACTATCCGTCTATATCCTTTCCATTTAAATGAACTGCTGATATCATGGTTTCGGAAAGTCGTACATGTATTAAACAAAACAATATACATCAATACATAATACATTACGGGAGTTTAAAGGGGTAGACTTGTAAGGAATGTGTTAGAAGTGGCACGAGACGGTCACTTTAATACACCTAACCTGAATATCCATTACTGTTGTTCCGTGGCTTAACGGTTGCTTGTGGTCCGTATACCTTAGTCCACGGAATAGTTGGACTTCTTTCGTATACACTGGCATATTCTGTACCAAGCTACAAATAACCGCGTTAACATAACAAACTCACAATACACCAGTTATATTCTAATATCTGTCTATTCATCTGTCTATTCTATTCCTACTTTTCTTTGGGACTTACCGAGCGATTGTTCGCTGACGACATTCATTCTCTCTTTTTTCTTTAGAATGTTGTCAGGTGGATCCGACTCACTGGAGATAGAGCCTAATTCAGAGGACTTGGATCAGTTCAGCGAGGACCCCGAGCTCTAAATTCTTGTATATACTTTACTTTCATGTCCATGCCATTGTTTAGGCATTGCTTTTCTCATTGTATTTACTTTTCAGTTGTATTGTAAAGAAATGTTTAATAAATAAAAGTTGTTGTTCATTGACATTTCATGTCTTCTTGTGTATATTTACATTATATTGCTTACTTACGTTTAGCGTGTTTACTTCTGAGTAAATACGTAGCGGGCCAATTACGTCTCCTTACACGTACACTGGGAAGCGGGGCGTGACATATGGGCCCTGCTAGGACCTGTTCACACCATAATATTGTATTATTATATTCCCCATTCTTATTCTTTTTATAAATAAACAGGTGCTTTTGACGCATGTCTGCTACATATTACAGGTTACAGGTTCTTGGAGCGAAAACAGTGAAAAAGACAAAAGACGACACAAAAAAGTGGACTTTGACCAACAAACAGAAGACTCTTGATCAAGCCTACATCAAAGATAAAATTCACAAAGTACAAGGCAATGCAAGGCCCAAGATTACAAAGCGAACGGTTAAAAGTCCACCGCAATTATTCACTGGAGATCTGGAGGAAACATAGAAGCTATTTTAATAAAAGAACCAAATAATAAGGAAGCCCAAAGATTCAAGGCCCAATACTTCCCTTTAAAGAAACAGAGACATAAAATTTTACCAAAACTTGAAGTCTACTTTGACTAGGTCTTCCTAAGGATATTTTGGTAAATGTAGACATGCGAATCAATTGTAACCTAGGGTTTCTATCTCCTATAAATAGAAACCCAAATCATTGTATTCTTTTCATGCCTCCCTTCATTAATAAATTTCAGAATTCTTTTGGAGAGCATCAAGTTGTAAGTTCTTTATTTTCTGCCCTAGGTTAATTTTCTATTCTTGCCCTAGATAAATTTAATTCCTTGCCCTGGTTAATCTTTTATTCTATGCCCTAGATAAATGTATTTTAATTTCCTAATGAGTGAGTAGTCTCCTCACTTGTTAGGGTTAGATCTGGGGAAAGTTTGAGAGATGAAGATCTCTCATCCCCTTTCTTGCCCGTCATATATTTTCATAGGACTCTATGCATACATGCACATACCGCTCCCTACAGCACCCTATCCCTCGAGGTAGCGGCGATACCGTAGTATAAAGGCCCGGTTGTGATGTTTTCCATGGAGGTTAGGGTAAGGATTGATAAAGGAAAGACAAGAAACTAGAGGAAGAAAACATCTTCCCGATGATTCTAATCCCTTTTATTAATAATTACCATAACACCTAATTAGATCTTCATATGGGTATAGAAAGCGGTGAGATTTATAGACTTTCCAAACTTAACCTAGACCTAATCCTAGCAAGATTTAGATTTAGATTAATTTAGATTTTAGATTTAATTAATCCATTCACACCGTTTGGAATTAACTCGTAAGAGCGATTAGGAGATTCACAACATCCCTGTGGACCGATCCGTACTCACCGGCTAGCTACATGCGACGCCGTTCTTGATTGCAGTTAATAGATAGTTTTTGAGATAAATCAAATGGCGCCGTTGCCCGGGATGGCGTGTTATTTTCTTTTTTGCAATTTCGGGTTAATCAAAATTCAAAAAGTCATAAAAATCTGAAAAATCATAAAAATATAAAAATATATCATCTGTTATTTTTGGGAAGGGTATTTTTGTGTGAATTTTGCAGGATCTACGAACAAATTCGGATCTGGAAATCTACATAGATCAAAACAGCAAATATCAAATCCGAACAAACAGAAGATCACAACAACTGAGGAACAGAAGAAATTTGGAGGACCGAGTCCACAAGGCAACTGCGGCGATCTGGTAAAAAAAAAACTACTTCCGAAGCCACCAAACCGCGGCGGATCCGCGGTCGGAGGCAGCAACACGCGGCGGTTCCGCGGTCATATCAGCGGATCAGATCCCCAAACTTCCTCTGCGGTTCAAAAAAAAAAACTCTGTAAGTCTTCTGATCTCCTCCTCTGCAAATCTCGATATATCTTCTGTAAAATCTCCTGCAGGATTCTTTGCGCTTAAAATATCTTCCCCCTTCTCAATAACAAATCTTGTGCAGGATTCTTTGCGCGCGTTTAAAATAAAAATTGATTGTAAGAAATCTTTTCTATTTTGCATATCTTTTCTCAACTTGCAATAACAAAAAAATCTTTGATTGTAAGTGATTTACTGTTTTGCATATCTTTAATCGGATTTTAAGGGGCTTTTGACCAATTCAGATTGGGTGGGGATTTCATCACCCTTCCCAGGACCCCAGAAATCACATAAAGCATTTGCATTGACCAATCTTTAATTAAAAAATACTAGACTCAGCCCTAAGGACTCGAGCTCAATAGGACAGAGGACTAGTTATAGGCATTGACCGTTTATCCTAACCTGACTTTGCGGTGTCTAGGCAAGTGTGTCTAAGGTAAGTGGTTACTTAATTAGGGCCGCTACTTGTAGCGGGGAGCCTCCCACTTACCTGGCACTTACCTGGCAGCAATTGGCGGTGAAGAGGCGGTTTGAGGTCCTATTTCTACTAGCCCTTTTGAACAGTTAGGAGCTGTCTAGCTGACCTAGGTGACCCTAGATCTAGGACTGATTGTGCATTTCTGGTTATTTGCATTTGTGTCTTAGCCCTTTATCGAAATTTTTTGCAAAAAAAATAAAAAAGAATAATAAGAGGAAATTTTTTTTTATAAAAAAAGACTTGCAACTTTTGTCGCTGAGAAATCCTTGCACCACCTACCTTCTTCATCTTCTCTTTCTTCTATCATGGGTATCCTACATCATAAATCTCTTGCCGAACTTTGGTATCCCGAACCTAATTTTTCGTCGTACGTTAATGTGTTCGGTCAATTTAAAGACGATCCCTCCGTGCCAAAAATTTCGTTGAAAGATCAAATAGAAGCGTCTAGGAGAAACAGTTTTACTTTACAACCCACTTTGTGTCAACCAAGTCAACCTTTACCACCTTCATATGTTGATACCACTTTTTCGAGTCCAGCTGTAACTCCTAAACCGATGTCCATTGCTGAGCATATTGCTCAATCTCGTAGCCGATCTTTCACCCCTCTCCACACATCTAGTTCTAGGGATCAACAAGTCCATTCACCTTTTTATCCACATGTTGACCCTACTCCTGTCCAACCATCCAATTCCTACCAGTCCTACCCGACTTTCCCACCTTCACTAGACCCTGTTTCTACACAACCTTTTGGGAGTTTCACGTATCCAAACAATTTCGAATCTTTTACCGAAACCCCTTTACCACCCAAGTCTAGTTTGGAAGAGTCGTTGGAGGCATATATCTTAGCAACAAACAAAATGGTTAGGAATGTGGAAGCGTCCGTGGCCGCTCTTATGCAACCTGCTGAACCGGTAGCTAGTTTTCCGCTAGCTCCAAATTTTTCAATGTATGAAGAGGCGGTTGGACAGAATGAGAATGTGAGGATTTTCAAATCAAACCTGCCCTTACCCAATTGAAGCCCACAGCTCCGGTTTTCCATCGATTGTTCCAAATGATTCACCAGTTGAAAATAAAAACGAGTTGTGTGATTTTGTAGTGCTTGATTTGCCAAATTGTGAGGAACCCCTTTCAAGTGAAGCCGCACCTAATCCTTTTGACATTTACACCTCCACTCTAGAACCTAAATTGATAAATATCCATGCTTTTGATGAGGTGTCTAAGAAAATTGATTTTCACTTGATTGAGGATATAGATGCCGGGAATATTTCGGATGATGAACCTGTCGATTTAATTGAGATTTTATGTTCAAATCATATCCCGAGTTATTAAATGTTTCTCCCGAATCTCATATGAGTCTTGACTTTGATGATAATGGCATGGATGAGTTGAATCTTGAGGAGAATTATAAGGATAGTATTGAGGATCATATTGAGGTTGAACTATTTTTGTTTGATATGTCTGATTTTCCAATTCATCCTCTTGAACCTTTACCTATATCACCCTCCCTCCTTTCCATCGTTCCGACCACGCCTAATATCACGCTTGAAGACTGTGAGCTTGAAAAATTTTCCTTTGAATCTGACACAGTTCTCACAGCCGATAACACTTACGAGTGTTTCACTTTTTCGGACGATGTTGATGACTCACCGCCCGAGTTTGAGTCCTTTACATTTGCAGATGAGTTAGTTGAACCATCAGACTCGGTTTCTTACAGTAGTTTCGAACCATTAATGGAATCTTTCAAGTTCGAGACAGTTTACTACGGTGAGAATGATACTATTCCTAATTCACTTCCTTTCGCCTTACCCATTGTTTCGACCGTACAAGAGACCGTTACGCTTTCATCTCCAATACCAAGTTCGGCGTACCCATATTTTCTTGTGAATCTTGAGGGATTTGACCCCATTTCTCGACGGGTTGATAGGTTAGCGCAATCGCTTTTAACACATCGGTCATCACAAATTGCGCTAATTTATTCACTCGCTTTACACCCTCAAGATCGTACTCCACTTCTTTCTTCTTTCCGCCATTCTTCTCCCCCACCGAGACCATATTCTCTTCTTTCCATTCGGTCTCGTGTGTTTCTCATCTCTTTTCTTTCTACTCCATTCTTTCACCAACTAGACCATTATCACGATAAGATTTTTGAATGGTTGGTGCTAACCTTTGTCTTGTGTAAGGCCAAGCTTAAGTTTGGGGGGAACCTTTGTATATATGTATATATATTTTTTGTTTTCTTTTTCTATAACAAAATAACAAAAAAAATTCAAAACAATAAAAAAAAACTATTATAAATAAATAAACAGGGGAGTGCCGGCATTTTGACCCTCTTGGTGTAGCATGACAGTGAGGACACTGTCAAGTTTAAGTTTGGGGGTATACTCGGTATGTCTTCTTCCTTCGCATTCATTTGTACATATTTTTGCATTTGCATATTTATTTGAAAACCCATAAAAATTGAAAAATTTGATAAATTATAAAAATTAATGTATTCAATTTTGGCTTAATTGACTTGAGTTTGACAAATAGGTTAACTAGTTAGGAACAACTAGATCTTAGACTTAGTAAATTAAAAACCCTAAAAATAACCTTCCTTAAAGTTTAACGGTAGAAAGTATATGTCTTTGTAGTTTATTTAGAAATAGGCAAATTTTGGGTTCACTTCTTGGGCTAAGTTGAAACAAATGAAGAATATTGATACTTTTATTAGAGTATAAGTTTGAAAAATAGTTCCTAGCTTAAGTCTAGACTCTGAAAATGTATACCCTACAATTTGCACTATCACGCATCTTGAAACTTGGAATAGTAGAAGAGACCTTGAAATGCTTTTGTCTAAAGTCCTTAGTACAATGAAAATGAAAAGAAAAAAAAAGTGAATAAAGAAAAAAAATGAACACTGGTTTTTGTGATTACTTAAGGCTGTAAAAATAGAAAAATATTTAGCGAGGGTGCTTCATCACCTAGTGCCTTAGACCAACTGGTTTGGGAGTCACTGCTAAAAGCCTTGGGTGTTACAAAACTAGGAAGTACGCTTTAAAGTGCAAACGCATTTTGTAATCGGTCGTTGGTACCTCAAGAAGTATTAACGGTCGCATGAAGGATGTGTAAGAAAAATTCATTTAAAATTTCACCTATTAATAAGTACTTTGGACAACGGACAAGAGTATGATTGCTTGATTTGAATTTCCAAGTGTAGGGGTGATTTATACACACACGTAGGGGTATGTGATTGGAGTTTAGATGAGAGAAAGGGATGAAGAATAGAACTTGTATCTTTAGTAGAGTTGATAAAAATTCCTAAGTGGAGATGGAACCCTAGAAGGAAAACTTAAGAAATGCCGAAAGCTGAGTAAGTCTACAGAACATATATAATCTTAAGTTAAATGATGAGGAAGTGTGAAGAATATGGGTGGATAATTTATGAGTCGAAGATAATAGAGTTCCTTTTAGAAACCCTAATTGGAGAATTAAAGTCGAAAAAGCCAAATTGATAGGATTTTGTGGGTAGTATCCGCTGAAAACCCTCAGGAGACAACACTCCTCCTATTAGGGACACCTAGAGGTTTAACGGCTTGTTGCACGAGCTCAGTGCAATCGCGTTTCCCTGCGAAAGTGCGGTTAGGTTTTTTGTAGAGAATAAAAAATAATAAGTTTGCTTGAGGACGAGCAAAAGATAAGTTTGGGGGTATTTATTCACACCATAATATTGTATTATTATATTCCCCATTCTTATTCTTTTTATAAATAAACAGGTGCTTTTGACGCATGTCTGCTACATATTACAGGTTACAGGTTCTTGGAGCGAAAACAGTGAAAAAGACAAAAGACGACACAAAAAAGTGGACTTTGACCAACAAACAGAAGACTCTTGATCAAGCCTACATCAAAGATAAAATTCACAAAGTACAAGGCAATGCAAGGCCCAAGATTACAAAGCGAACGGTTAAAAGTCCACAGCAATTATTCACTGGAGATCTGGAGGAAACATAGAAGCTATTTTAATAAAAAAAAACCAAATAATAAGGAAGCCCAAAGATTCAAGGCCCAATACTTCCCTTTAAAGAAACAGAGACATAAAATTTTACCAAAGCTTGAAGTCTACTTTAACTAGGTCTTCCTAAGGATATTTTGGTAAATGTAGACATGCGAATCAATTGTAACCTAGGGTTTCTATCTCCTATAAATAGAAACCCAAATCATTGTATTCTTTTCATGCCTCCCTTCATTAATAAATTTCAGAATTCTTTTGGAGAGCATCAAGTTGTAAGTTCTTTATTTTCTGCCCTAGGTTAATTTTCTATTCTTGTCCTAGATAAATTTAATTCCTTGCCCTAGTTAATCTTTTATTCTCTGCCCTAGATAAATGTATTTTAATTCCCTAATGAGTGAGTAGTCTCCTCGCTTGTTAGGGTTAGATCTGGGGAAGGTTTGAGAGACGAAGATCTCTCATCCTCTTTCTTGCCCGTCATATATTTTCATAGGACTTCATGCATACATGCACATACCGCTCCCTACGGCACCCTATCCCTCGAGATAGCGGTGATACCGTAGTATAAAGGCCCGGTTGTGATATTTTCCATGAAGGTTAGGGTAAGGAATGATAAAGGAAAGACAAGAAACTGGAGGAAGAAAACATCTTCCCGATGATTCTAATCCCTTTTATTAATAATTACCATAACACCTAATTAGATCTTCAAATGGGTATAGAAAGCGGTGAGATTTATAGACTTTCCAAACTTAACCTAGACCTAACCCTAGCAAGATTTAGATTTAGATTAATTTAGTTTTTAGATTTAATTAATCCATTCACACCGTTTGGAATTAACTCGTAAGAGCGATTAGGAGATTCACAACATCCCTGTGGACCGACCCGTACTCACCGGCTAGCTACATGCGACGCCGTTCTTGATTGCGGTTAATAGATAGTTTTTGAGATAAATCAGGACCCAGTCCCCGGCCTTTCTCCCAACCTCCGTGGTCCACTCCGTGTGCGGCGTCTAGGACTGGGGTCAGCAACATCGGATCGGTCTGTCCAGTAAACTCGATCCTCGATGCCTTCGCCTGCTCCACCATCCGCTCCTACACCCACACTAACCATTAAAATATAAGTATATCATTTAAATTTGAACTTTTCAAAACAAAAATTTCAAACCTGTTAGAATAAATATTAATACTTACGCGGTACTCCTGGGTAGCGGTGTCGGAGAATCGAAGCTCGCCCGTGGCGGGATCTGTCGAGGTGCCGTGGACGGCAAGATACGCGGTCAGCACATTCGGTGTACCGCCCTGCGCCAGGGTCTGAGCTCTCTGCAATTCGCAAAAAATTTACATATATTATAAAATAACTCTTAATATTACATTATATCAAAATAAATATATTGTAATTTACCGATGACTCCATGGCACGAGTAATGTTTCTCGAGCCTCCTGTATAAGTGGGGCGACCCCTATTCGCAGACTTTCTATTCTTCTTATTTTGATCGGCTTGTTTCTGCACAACACATTCAGATTTAGTTTTCTAATTAAGCAACACAAAAAAATAAATTATATACTAAATAATGAATTAAATTTAAATTACAAACATGTTTGCGCTGAGAGTCAAAATAATGGCACAAGAGAGGTCATATATCTACATCGACTCTCGCAAAGGCCGGAGTATGTAGCAGAGCCGCTCTCTCTGCCTCGGGGGGCGCCATCCACAGGGAATAACAGTCGATCTTCAGCTCGTTCCTATTGTATCAGACCTTTGATTGCATGTTCTTCATCAGGTCCTGGTACAGAGCGTGAAAATCAAGCACTCTCTCAGGGTGATCAAGGTCGGGTATAGGCTGAAAGTCATAATCTAAGTGCAAATACAAAAAAACAATGTATTTAAATTGTAGGTGTTAAATAATAATAAATATATTGGATAAGTCAAATGAAAATATATATTAATACCCGAATCTGATCCCAGAAGAGAGCAAATGAGCGCCGATGTTTATCGCCCCACTCAACGTGAAGTGGATACTTCTTTACGATGCGGCTCTCATCCCTCATATACCGGCCGAATCTCTCGGCATAATCACCGGTAGCGATAATCGACGGTAAAGAATAGGAGGAATGCTTCCTCCCCCTAGCTCTGTCGGGCCTCAGCCTGTGGGACTGATTCAGCTCTCGAGTTCCCCTCTCGGGATGGGGCTGCACTGCATCTACAAGAAATATCAAGACAAGCAATATTAAGACAAAGTGGTATTAAGAAATCAAGCTTTAACGAAAATTGAAGTGTGATATATACCTCCGGCGACAGCAGCACGAGCCTGGTCCCGGGCAGCAGCATGAGCGGGACAATAGTTCCTCTGGTGGGGAACAGACGGTGACCCAAACGTGGACGCATCCCCTTCAACTAAAAAATAAACATTGATGATAAAATTACATGAAGCTCATGTTTATTTTTATAGGATATGTAAAATGAATAAATATTTTATATTTATTCATACTAACTTGCAGACTGAGCGGAGAGTACGGAAGTGACGGGAGTGGCCCCTGCGCCAGATGTGGACGCACCACCTATAATTAGACAGGTAAAAATAGATTATATAATTAATTGAAAAAATAATGTGTATATCAATAACATAACATTCTAAATCAATATGCATGCAATATAGGATATATAAACATACCGGCAGGTGCGGTGGTGGCCTCTGCCCGAGATGTGGAGGCACCACCTATAGCTAGACAATCAAAAAATGATTATCTATATAAGAGCAAAAAGAATGTGTGTATATTTATGATATAACATTCTAAATAAATATGCATGCACTATAGGTTATATAAACATACCTGCAGGTGTGGTAGTGGCCTCTGCCTCTGATGTGGACGCACTATCAACAGCTAGACAATTAAACATTGAATATATAAGTAATTTTGAAATAAATATGCATGTATATCTATAATATTACATTCAAAATGAATATGCATGCAATATATTTAGAGGTGTGGCAAAGTCCACACGGAAGGAGTCATCCGAAGGGGTCTCCGATCGGGGTGCAAGACCGGCCGTCTGAAGCTCCCTACGCAGCTCTTCGGGCGGCAGAACCGCTCTGCCTCTGCCCCTTCCTCTGTCCCTTCCGCTGCCGCGGCTGGTACTCCTGTCGCCCCTCGCTTCTCTAGTCGTCGTCATCAAACCTAGATAAGAGTTTAATCATTACATTTGCATGCAATATATGTATAGATCGTAGAAATGTGAAGTAATAATATAACATTACTGATAACTTTTTTCGTTTCGTGGACGCATTAGACATATCTACTTGGATTTCATCATCGATATCATTTCTAACCCACGTAACTTCACGATCAGCCGAAAACAACCCGTCTTTTAAAACAGACGGTCGGAGCACTCTAAGTCTTCTCTCTTCTTCATCCTCATCGCTGTCCTCCATACGATCGTCGAATTCTGGGACATCGTAAACATCCCTGGGTTTCCAACGGTATACGACACTCCATCCTGGATGCTTCAAGCACTGTGAGTAGTATACTTGGAACGCTTGGTTCGGAAACATAAATGGATCGTCCTGACCGTAAAATCGAAGTGTGTTCACACTAGTAAATTCATATTCATCTTTCTAAGTCCCGAGATTATTTCTCCACTTATCCATATCGATTCGTGTATCGTACCAAATACATTGAAATATATAAAACGGTTCTGATCGTCCGGGATATTGGATGCCAAGTATTCAATTTAAGTATCCATAATAAATCACATCATCCGATCCTACCGTCGCAATCCCACTACTCTGAGTGGTTCGAGATATTTCTATGTCCTTAACTTCAAATTTATACCCAAGGACACTGAATCTTTTATAATATGCAACCACCATACTAGGAAACTGAGCTCGCTCTCTAATGATGCAGACAAGTTCGGATCATGGATCTGACAAAACAAATTTTACGAAAAATACATAACGATATAAGTTTAAATTAAGACCGGTAGCAATAACATGTTACTCAAACAACTTACATGATCTGCAACCCAATCGCAAAAATTATCCTGATGATATTTTTCCAATCGTTCTTCATTCCAATCAGGATGCCCCTCACGTATCTCATTAAGATGATTTCTGTTCTCAATAATAAATTATGACATTAATATTATATCATTTCATACACACACAAACACAAATATAACAATTAATCCAAAAAATTTACTCTCTAATTTTTTCAAGACATACGCTATTGAGGAGGATAAACCGATATATCTTATTGATAAACGTAGTATCTACTCTCTTATAATCAGCTTTACCATATGGCTCGTTCTGAATTCTCCGAGACCGGTTAAGCTTCGTCTCAATGTTTTTGTCCAGATAGCGAAAACAAAATGTGATTACTTCATCTAGAAGATAACCTTGCATGATAGAACCTTCTGGTCGATTTCTATTGCGTATATACTTTTTTAGAGTGTAGAGGTACCTGAAGAAAAATATGTTAAATAAATAAATATGGGCATATAGGACAACAATAATTTTACAAATATTCTACGTGTCTTTCGATGGGATACATCCATCAATATTGTACCAGTCCGGCTAACTTAGCCTCGGTTGTAAGATGAACCGTCAGGTGTATTATGATATCGAAGAATGGCGGAGGGAAAATACGCTCAACCTTGCAAAGTATTAATGAAATAGAATTTTCTAGATTCTCCATCGTCACAACATCCAGGGTTTTAGCGCATAATTCTCTAAAAAAGCAATAAAGGTCATTTATTAGTAGACCAACCGATCCGGGAAGGGAAATCTTGAGGGCTAATGGGAGAAGGTGCTCCATAATAACATGGTGACCATGACTTTTCAACCCATCGATCTTATCTTTCACAATTTTTATCTTCTTGCTAAATGATCCTGAGAAACCTGTGGGAACTTTCAAATCATACAACATGTGCAGGAACCTTTTCTTCTCCGGTTGTGACTTATGATACACGGCATTAGGAAGTACAAACTTGCCTGGTTTACACGCTATCGGTTTAGGATGCAATTCACTTATAATTTCCCAGTCCTGAAGATCCATCCGAGCACGGAGGTTGTCTTTCGATTTTCCGTCTTTACAAAGAAGTAAGTTGGGTACGTGCTCGGATACTCCCTTCTATATGTGCATGACGTCAGACAATGATGCACTAAATTTGTTGACCAGTACGGAAACTCGTAGAAAATGCTTAGCTTGTTCCAGTATTGTGGTTTGGCCTGTTTCACCGGATCTATCCCGAAGGTCGCATTATTATAACTATCCCACTGAACAGTCACGTCCTCTCCGGACAATGAGGCTGGAGGCCCAAGAAACTCCTGATAACCATCAAAGTGAGCAGCGTCTAATCTGTAGGGATGGTCTAGTGGCAGGAAACACCGATGAACGCAATAACAAACCTTCCTGCTAAAATTCAAGAATTCAACGTTGTATATTGATGGCAATAAAGGCATGCTTTGTGACCATATACGGACCAACCTGATAGCATTCCATACGCAGGAAAGTCATTAATTGTCCATATTAAAGCCGCACGCAGTGTAAAAGTTGTATCTGTGTTTGCATCGTAAGTCTCTACACCATCAATGAATAAAGATTTTAACTCAGCGATCAGAGGTCGGAGATAGACGTCGATATTATTTCTCGGTGAGTTTGGTCCATCAATAAGAAGAAATATCATAAACCAGGATTCATCCATAATCAACCAAGACGACGGATTATAAGTTATCATTACAATGGGTCATGTGTTGTGGCTTCCAGCCATATAATTGAATGGGCAGAAGCCATCACTAGCAAGTCTGAGCCTGACATTGCGAGGATCACTGCTAAATATTTTGTGCCTCTTATCTAAATCCTTCCATGCCGGTGAATCTCTTGGATGACTCATTTTTCCATCTTCACTTGGAGGAGCACGATAATGCCAAATCATTGCCTCGGCTGTTTTCTTGTACCTGAATAGCTTCTACAGCCTCTGTGTTATGAGAAAGTATCGTGTTATCTTGACAGGTATATCGGACTTCTTATCTGATTCTTTCGGCTTATACCTGGCATCTCCGCATGTTGGACACTCTTTCAAATCCGAATTCTTTTTCCGGTACAACACGCAATTTTTGGGACATACTTGAATCTTCTCACACTTTAGACCCAAATCAGGCATCATCTTCTGGGCTCCGTAGCAGCTGTCGGGTACGCTATTTTCCGGAGGCATAGAATCTTTCAAGAACTTCAGAAGTATCGTGAATGACTTGTTGCTCCATCCATTTAGGCACTTAATCTGGAAAATTTGGACAAACCATGATAGGGTGGAATACTTTGCATTCTCATAAATTAGTCTTCTAGCATCATTCATGAACTTTTCATACTTATCCGCACACGGTCCTTGACTGGAAGAAATGTCATCTTCTGTAGGAATACTATCACGTAGGGCAGCCTCTACCATATCCTCCATTTCTTCTCCTGGAAAGAAGTTGTCGACTTCTTCTTATGCCGCATTACCGTCTTCTTTTTCTTCTTCTGACGCATTACTGTCTTCTTCTTCTCCTTCTCCATGATATTCCCAAGTTGTATAAAGTCTAGTAAAACCACGTTTAACGATATGAAACTCTACGAATTCTACCTTCTGCCAGTACTTATTCACATATCTATCGCACGGGCAGAGAATCTTCTCTAACACGATCTTATTATGTGTGCATGCAAATTCAATGAAAGCAGCAACTTCTGCGACAAAATTAGGTTGCATACGTTGTTACCAATCCACGTACATCCAGTTTTTAACTCTGATGTACTCATGGGCCATGTTAGACTGTATAATATATAAATTGTAGCTTATGATGACTATATTGAGAAATCTAATAACTAGATGGTTACTGACAAAGAAGAAAATCCGTAGATGCAAGTTTGTCGTTGAAAAGAATAAATTATCGATAAATAAAGTTAGATTTGAAAATACCCAAGTATTAGTTATATTCTGTGTATGTGTGTTTCAATTTATGATTTCGCTTAAGTGTATGATTATTAGTGTGTATGTGTTTTGTGTGTGCGTTTGTTATGTATTCGTATTGTATGTGTGTTTCAGTTGTCGGGGGTAAGTCTTCTATCTTATTAAGAATGTATAGAGCAGACACTCATTCCCTTGTGCTTTCATCCATTTCGAGTAAATTTCGGCAGCGCCTCCCCGCTATTCTCCAAGTATACTATAATAGAATAAATAATCATTTCAATGCTGTGAAACAACGTTAAAATGAATATCTAATCTATTTTTGTACACGGAGAACTAGCGGAAAAGTACCGATGAAATAACCCAATTAACCCAAATTTGTACATGAATAGGTTTTACGTTTACGTTTCGTTATTAAGGGTTCGAAGTTTTTAGTTTAGGGTAAATTTTTCTTGCGTTTACAATAAAGTTGTACGTTTATGTTATCATCGAGTATTCTACAGAAAGAACTAGTACACCCTAAACCCTAACCCTATATAATCCAAATTAACCTAATTAACCCAAATTAACCCTAAACATCACCCTAACTCAAATTATCCCTAATTAATCCAAAATTAACCCAATTAACCCAAATTAACTCTAATCAATGTCCTAACTCAAATTATCCCTAATCAACCCAAAATTAACCCAAATTAACCATAATCAACACTGTAACACAAATACACTCTATTTTACCTAATTAACCCTAACCCAAACCCTAACCAAAATTAACCCAACCCTAATCATCACCCAAACCCCAACCCAAATTAACTCTAGCCCATACCAAAACTAACCCTAATTAATCTAATTAACATAACCCTATCCCTAATCATCACCAACCCTATTTTACCTAATTAACCCAAACTAACTCTAACCCTACCTAATTAACCCTAACCCTAGACCGAACCCTAACCCTACCTAATTAACCCTAACCCTAGCCCAAACCCTAGACCGAACCCTAACTCTAAGCCCCTAGTAGTAACCCTAACCCTAATCAACAATAACACAAATAAAAGCATAATTATAAGTTCAAAATTGAAATTAACCCACCTCGGTAGTTGTTTTGCCGGCGGATAAAAAGTGTGGTGGCGATAATTCTGCTGCCGACGACAAGCTCGCGCGGATGTGGTGGCGAGGAAGGAGGCGCGCGGGTGTATCGACGATGAGGACGTCGACGATGGGAGTACCGGCGATAAGAAGGCGTGTGCGGGTGTGGCGGCGAGGAGGCGCGCACGGGAGATCGATCGTGGGGGAGGAGGAAATTTTGGGAACGATGAGGAAATATCTGGGCTTTATTTTTTTTTTATAAATAATCTTTCGTTGCCCCTACGGATTAATCTGCAGGTCCTTTTTTTGCGGTTCCGTAAAGACAAATAAAAGATTATATTTTAATATTTTTTAATTAATCCGTAGGACACCATAGGGACAAATCGATGGCCCTACGGATTCCTATAGCCGTTGGGGCTATTTTTTATTGCGGTAGTGTTATTTCGAGGAGCTATGACCGTCGGAATAAATTACAATATAAATAGCCGTGAAAAATTTCCTTCCTTCATTTTCTTAAGGGCCCCCCCCCCTCTCTCGCCCCCCCCCCCCCCCCCCCGCCCGCGCCCCCTCTCTCTCTCCTCATCTCATCGCCTCTATAAATCTCACTCCGCAGGCTCAATTGAACTAGCTCCACCACAAAACACCAAAATATGACAATGAGGTTCTCTATCACTGCAACTACCGCCACCGCCACTACCACCGGCAAGTCCCCAAAAGCTCAACCCTCTTCTGTCAAAATCGGCAAGCGATGGCTCGAGTACCAAGGCATGAACAACTGGGCAGGCCTCCTAGACCCCCTAGACCCCACCCTCCGCTCGGAGATCCTCCGCTACGGCCGCTTCGTCCAATCCGCCTACTCCTCCTTCGACTCCGACCTCACTTCCCCAACCTACGCCACCTGCCGCCACCCCATGCACTCCCTCCTCCCGGATTCAACCCGCTATCGCGTGACCCACAACCTTATTGCAACCTCTGGAATTAGGATGCCCCAGTGGGCCGAGAGCGTGGCGCCCATACAGGCAACTAAGCGATCGAGCTGGATCGGGTATATAGAGAGAGAGAGAGAGAGACACACACACACACACACATACACTGTAAAGAACCACTTTACCCACGAAATAAACATAAGTAAATAAATATAATTTAAAATCTAGAGACAATGCCAAAAGACGTCCAGCGGAAACACTACTAGCTTGTGAAAACATCAGAATGAAAAATGGCAAAGTAAATAGACTAGCTGCTGTTGGTGTGCAAACATTTAATGTCCTGACAATTAATGTTGTATATATCAAGCTGACATTATACGTTATTCTGAATACGTACAGATACGTCGCGGTCTGCGACGACGAGGAGGAGATGGAGAGGATTGGGAGGAGAGATGTGGTGATTGCTTATAGAGGGACAGCTACTTGCATGGAATGGGTTGAGAACTTGAAGGCCAAGCTTGTGAATGTTGATGGTGACGATCATGGCCCTACGGTGGAGGGTGGCTTTTGGAGTTTGTTTACTTCTTGTGGGTTGAGTCATGCTAGCCTACGTCATCAGGTGAGTTTGTGCTTCTTTGATCATTTTTATTTTTATTCTTATTTTTCATTAATTTATTTTCTGCGGTCCTAGGATTTAGAAATTTGCATTCCAAAATAGTACAATTGAAAATTTCTGGATTTGGTAATTTGTTGTTTAATTGGTTTTGGATTTCTAGTATTGTATTTGTAAGTCCTTGTAATCTTTGTTTGGTTGGTGAAAAAAATGTGGGATTTAGATTTGAGGATTTTAGAGAGAGATAGATAGGGAGAGGATTATTAAATAAATAAAATACAAGGATCTCATCTAAAAGTACAATGAATAGTGTCAAATCCTTGGAAATCCTTTAAAAAATTTAGGATTCAAGAATCCTTGTTTTGTTGTGGTTCCTCCAATAAAAACAAAGGAATTCTAAAAATTCAAATCTCTCAACCATTCACAAAATTAAAATTATGGAATCTATGATTCCAAGATCCAAACGCACGGTAATCCCACAACCAAACAGGCCCATATTTCTCTTTCCTCCCATTGTGTTTTTATTGGGCCAATGCATCAAGAGAGATCTAGATACTTGCTTTCCACTCTATCATAAGTAAATAGTGACATAAAACCAGAAAAAACAAAGTAAATAATGACATAGACCTTTTTATGATATATATATTTATTAAATTAGTTTAGTTTACAACATTCAATAAAGTTTTTTGTCATATATATTAATGATGGTAATTTATATAGGGAACACTTTTCGATCATGCATATATTTTTACAATGCAGGTCACATACATGTCCATATTTGTAGGTAAGAGAAGAAGTAAGAAGATTAATCGACCTTTACGGTGGATCGAGCAACAGACCGATAAGCCTAACAATAACAGGCCACAGTCTTGGTGCAGCCCTAGCCGTGCTCACAGCCTACGATATCACTGCAACCTTCAAAGACTCTCCATTCGTCACCGTGGTATCCTTCGGTGGTCCGAGGGTCGGCAACACCAGTTTTCGATGTAAACTAGAAGAACAAGGAAGCAAAGTTCTCAGAATAGTTAACCCGCAAGATATAATAACAAAAGTTCCAGGATTCATCGTGGATCAGGATATAAATATACGGAGCTGGTTGCTTTCAAAGACAGGATGGGTCTATGCAGATATTGGCCAGGAACTTCGAGTTAGTGGTCAGAAAACGGTCAATGCAGCCGCGTGCCATGATCTTAATGTGTACTTAAATCTTGTGAAACAACTCAGTGCCACATGTCCGCTCCGTGCCAAGGTGGAACAAAGCTTGCGCCCTGCACAATTGACGGCCGCCGGTCGGTGACACCGGTTTAAAATTTCTTGTGTATAATATTAGAGTTAAATTAGTGTGACGATGGATCTTACCATAGTCCATTGGATAAGCTTTTGGGTAAAATATGTATTAACATGATATAGTAAACACCGAACTAAAAAGGTTCCAAGTTCCAGACTCATTGCTAACATCAAAAAATATTTAAGGATCGACAACCTTATTATTATGCATTTATTTTATTATCATGCATTTCCAGTTTCAACTCGATTTAAATCCCCGCATGCATGTGAGGGAATTATGAAGAATTGACTATGCTTAAGGATCACCGTAAAATCGGCTTAACGATCACGGCCTGTCGGTGAACCCAGCACAATCTTAACCATACCAAAAAGTTTATGATTTTTGGATAAAATGAGTATTGAGGGTTTAAATACTTGATTATTTTATCCTCGTCTATTCTCTCCCTTATTTTCTGTTGCCTAGGTACTTGCCTACTGTTGGAGGCCAGGTATAATAAATGATGGCCCCTCTATTGGTCCCTTTTGTATCCGCAGAGAAAATGTGTATGGACAAAATTAATCCTAACTGTATCAGCATTTAATTCCCTTCTCCTAAATTGCATCTCATCGTCTCTTCTCCGCCTACGACCCCTCACCCACCGCGACATCGTCCTCGACGTCGTCTTCTCCAACCTCACCGGTCATATCCCATCCTTCCCATCTCCGTCCTCTCCCACCTCCGCCTCCTCAACCTCTTCAACAACCTCCATCCTTTCCTCCGACCCGATTCTTTCGTTTCGGCGTTTCTCAACCCTAGCTGATCTGCTGGCCAAGATCGGCGGCATGTTCGGAAGCGAGATCGACACCGTCAAGTACCAGCTTCCCGACAAGGATCTCGGCAGCATGATGGAGAAACTCAATCGCGTTGCCGACGAGCCCGCGAGGTTGCAGATTTTCGTGATCTCGCTGACGACGACCATCTACGATTGACATGGAACAGTGCTACATCGATATCGTGAACGAGATCCGGATCGAGATCAATAGAAAGTACAATATAAAAAGATTAAAAAGGCTGATATGGTTGGGATTAATTTTGTTCATACACAAGTTTTGGTGTGGATTTATCGATATCGCTACCCTTTGAAAACTCACCAGCCAAAAATACTGGTTCATTTTTAAAGAAGTAAAGAAAAAATTGACTGTAATGCGATGGAAGCAAACCACTCAGATTGCGACCAATCCTTCTAATTGTGCACGGGCTGATCAGAACGCCGAAGCAGCAAGTCTATCACCATCACAACTATGGCATACAATGTTAGATCAAACAACCATACACATTACTTTTCGGAACGGGGAATCCTCGTTACTTTTCAGAACAACCATGCTAGTAGGTACTAATCTTTCGGTCCTACTCCTATCAGAGAACTATCTCGAATGGGCCAGACCCAGTCATTTCTCAAGATGCTATAAGAAACACATAAACCTATGGGCCTTTCCGTTTTACCTTTCTCTCATCGTTGGATCTAATAGTATAGAACAGCACGAGTAAAATAACAGCGTTTAAATATGTAATGCACATGCAACAAATTATTTGTGTGTGTGAGTGTACAACATTTAATTTCTTTATCAAAGACAAGGACAGACAGTGGCTCTTTAGGAGAATCAACAATTTAATTAACTGCACATTCATAGTTCATGTTACAGCTCATCCATATTTCCTTTGCCGACCATGTACGCATAATTCGTGAATTATTCACCGAATTATAAATAATTCGTGAAATTTTTATCATCCGACTTAATCGCCGAAATAATCGGCAGGCCGCATATTCGCGAATAATTCTCGAATTATTCCCGAATTATATGAAAAAACAGTGAAGAATTCAAAAAACAACAAATAATTCACAAAATCAAAACCTAGCGTCTCAAATATTAATTTCATAGTCACAAATTCGTCGTTCGGGTATAATTCGGCGAGGTCGAAAATTCGGATTCGGAGAACCATTCGGAAAAAATCGGCAGGTATTCGGGAAAGATTTGGGAAATGTTCGGAAAGGATTTCGAGCAAGAAATTAATATATGAGACGCTAGGTTTTTGATTTTGTGAATTATTTGCTGTTTTTTGAATTATTCGCTGTTTTTTGAATTATTCGCTGTTTTTTCACATAATTCGGGAATAATTCGCGAATTATTCGGCCCGCCGATTAATTCAGCGATTAAGTCGGCTGATCAAAAATTCGTGAATTATTCGTGAATTCGCCGAATAATTCGCGAATTATGTGACTATGATTAATTTCTTGCTCGAAATCATTTCCGAACATTTCCCGAACACTTACCGAATCTTTCCCGAATACCTGCCGATTTTTTCCGAATAGTTTTCCAAATCCGAATTTTCGACCTCGCCGAATTATACCCGAACGATGAATTTGTGACTATGTTGCCAACTATGATACAGGTCTAAAAAGATGTTGGGATTGTCTTAATCCACGTGTATAGACATCATATTAAAAAGCTTTAGTATGGAAAATTCCAAACGAGATAATTTATCCGCTTGTCATGAAATCACTCTTTCTAAAAAGATGTCTTCTAAGACTGATGAGGAGAGGGCTCGCATGAATGATATACCCTACGCTTCGACGGTGAGATCCATCATGTATGTGATATTATGTACCATATCAGATGCGGCTTACACACTTAGTGTGATAAGTAGGTATCAATCAAACACAGGGGAGAAGTATTTGACAGCTGTGAAAAACATTCCTAAGTATCTGCGATGGACTAAAGAAATGTTCTTAATGTATGGTAATGATGATCTCCAAATGGAGGCCTTTGCTGATTCAAGCTTCCAAAGAGACGTAAATGACAGCAAGTCTGTCTCGGGTTATATGTTTACCCTTAACGGAGATGCAGTCTGTTGGAAGAGTTCGAAATAGGATACCATAGCAAACTCGACGATGGAGGCTAAATACATCGCTGCTAACGATGCTGCCAAAAAAGTTGTCTGGATGAGGAAGTTCATCACTGAGCTTGGAGTTGTTCCAACCATTGTTGATCCAATACCCTTATATTGTAATAACAATAGGGCTATGGCGCTAGCCAAGGAATCCCGGGCCCATCAGTGATCCAGACATATTCTCAGACGGTATCATCTGATCCGGAAGATAGTTGATCGCCGGAAGATCGAGATAGGAGAGTTGACACAAAGGATGACATAGCGGATCCATTCACCAAGGCTCTCCCTCAGACACAGTTTGAGCGTCTATTCGAGTTGTTGGATATGCGATACGCCAATAACCGGCCTTACTGCGGGTGGGAGATTGTTGGATATGTATGCCCATGAACCATTATTGTATATTATAGTGGATGCTTAAACATATGTATGTACAGGACAGTCTTGCTCGATATGATAGTATGTTATTTGGTTTGTCTTTATCTTAATATGTATATATGTTTTACTTGCTATTACATATCGATAATACATGTTGATAAAGCCCATAGGATCTTTACTTGACTACCAGGATTATGATGTCGATCATACTAGTAGGGCCTGGGTAGTCCATAAGCACATCCTTAAATGTTCCTAGTCGTGAGATTATCGAGATTGGGTATCGATGTTCCAGAGTAGACTAGTGTATATGTTTATTGACCCCGAAAAGGGTGATGGTTATTCCCACGACCATTGGTGTTTGACACTAAATATTGTATACAAGTTCTCATGGATGGTACCGAGAATCATGCCAAAACACCGAACGAACTCACCGATAGCTCCTAGATGATATTATACCTATCGTCAGATAGCAGTTCTCTGATGACATGAGTACAGGATTGTCTGTAGACCTGAGACCGTCATAGTGTTTTGTGTGTGTTCCCATAGTACTTTGATTACTACCCTACCACGATTTTAAAGAATCATGCAAACAGATTTTAGTTAGGTACAGTCCCGAAGCACATAGAGACAGTGAGCGATCGAAGAGATTCGTCTCTCCTGGTATAGAGAGTTGATATTGTGCTGTGTTATATTGTCTATAATCATAAGTCCCTGGTTAATACGGTTGAAATAAACTGATAAGAGTTATCAGTTCTATCTTAGGCAGTTATAAGTCAGACATCAACACACAGCTTATCGAGTTATTGGGAGTCTAACGGTTTCCACCTCCCAAACCGGTATGCAACACACTCAGACGAAGAGACTGGACTGTAAGATGACTGTCGTTGATAGGCTCTGTAGGGGTTCAAATGAGCTTCCTTGTTGACCTTTCTTTCGTTTAATACGTGGGTAGCCGTTACGTGCAGCTAGTATCGCTGACGTGCTTATGGGTTATGGATTTGATCTAGTAACTCACTGCCAGTGTATTGTCGAGTTTTTAGAGTACCACACAGAGGGTTTTCCCGCGCAAGAGAAACGATATAGTGTGCATATGATGATATGTGCGGGAGTTCGATTAAACACGTGTATGTGATACACGTGCATTAATCGGACGTTTGTTAATGCTAGGCGGATTGTTAAATCAAATGTTGATTTAGTAATAAAACATATATGATATGTATTCTAGTATTAAGTTCGCTCTATTTGTATTCTCACACTTAGACTTTGTATTTGATATAAAGACTTTGTATTTTGTATTTGATGCAAAATACAATTATAATGTATATAATACATTTTTTAGCCATACAACTCTTTTGTCATTTTGTGGCATGAGAGAATGTGGGTGAGTGGAGGCCACACGAGAAAATATCTAGATATTTTTTGTAGCGTTCTCTCATTTATCTAGATTAAAGAGAGAGAAAGATTATGCCAAGTCTCATTCTCTCATTTCATTTCTCTCTTCTCTTTATAAAACCAAGTGAGAAAAAGAAAGAGTGCTCTCTACATCATCTTCTTCTTGCATCTTAGCACTTTGTGAGAGGAAGTAACTTCACTGTAAGATCTCTAGAGTGAAGTTGAAGCTTGTGTGGGCTTTTCTCTTAAGGTGGATCCATCATTGATAAAGAAGATCAACATCAAATCTCTTCTTAAGTTCAAGGAGCCTAGCAAAAGTTCAAGGAGTTCCATACAGCCCTAGGAGCTTAAGAAGAGCCTAGTAAGGGGATTCAAACACGCTACAAAGATTATAACCGCAAACACTTAGCTATAGCTCTTTTTAGTTTGCAAGTTTTGGTCTTTTGGTATGATTCTAGGGTTTTAGGTGATTTGCTCTCTTGAAAGTTTTTTAAATACCTTCCGTCTTGTTTCTAAATCCTACTTGGTGAGCAAAACATCAAGCAATGGTATCAGACCAGAGGATTTGATACTTTTACCCATTTGGTTATCTACTTCTCTCTTATATTCTTTAAATTTATCAAAATCTTCATATTTGTGTTTCAATAAGAATACATATCCGAATTTAGAGAAATTATCAGTGAATGTAATAAAGTATGAGAACTCACCCCTCACATGTGTAAACATTAGACCACATACATCACTATGTATGAATCCCAAGAGCTCTGTTGCTCTTTCTCTGTGTCCCGCAAACTGAGTTTAGGTCATCTTTTCTTTGAGACAAGACTGACAAATTTCATAAGATGTAAATTCGAACGGATCCAAATATCCATCCTTATGTAACTTGGTTAGTCTGTGCTCATTGATATGACCAAGTTTATAATGTCACAAGTAGGCTTCGTTTATTTATGAACTCTTCCTCTTGCGTGTATACCGTAAACTGAAAACTGTACTTTGATTAAGAACGTATATACTGTTACATAATATATCATACCCAATCAACGCTTGATTAAGGTAAATGTTCATAATATTTCTATCTAATACAAAGTTATATCCATTTTTATCCAATAAAGAAACAGATATGATATTGCAAAGTATCGACAGTATATAGTAAAAGTTGTTCAAAATCATAGTCTTGTCATTTGGCAACACTAAGTGATATTCGCCAACGGCTTCGACAACAATAGTTGCTCCGTTTCCTATTCTGATTGACATCACCAGGTCCAATCAGCCTACTTTTTCTCAAATCTTATAATAAAATACAGATATGAGATCCCGATCCAGTATCTAATACCCAAGAGGCATGATTGACCGAGAAACAGTTCTCAATAACCAATACCCCTGAAAATGAGGCATGAACATGTCTCTTCTTCATCAGGGTTTCATGGAAATCCTTGTATTCCTTTATCTCATGCCCACACTCATGACAATTATCATAAGTGAGAGCGGAACCAACATTCCCCGACCTAGTATAATAAGCAGGTTCGATAAAGTCATACATTTTATTATCTTGATTAACGCATGATATGGTCGCAACCTGAAGAGAGAGAGAAAGAAACACTTAGCGTGCACTCTTGAAAAATTAGATTGGTTTATTAATTTATCTACTCAGGATGGATCTCACTGTTTCGTCGAATTCTCCTTTAAACCCTAAAAAGAAAATCAGCCGGGATTAATTGCATCCTACAAGTTCGCTAACCGTTCAGCCATACCAGTGTTGGTACTTTGAGGGAGGCTCCTCGTGCTTTCGCACGGACCTAATTTAGAATAACCTCTTTTCGCAAAGGTTTAACCTCGTTAACACCTTTCTAGACATCTACAGGATTAACTAATTGTAAAGTGGAAAACTCTCCTGGAAATAACTCTTACTCATAGTGAGAATCGGGGCCCAACTGTCACATAGAAGGTATGCAATCATATTACAAGTTTCAACACTTGAAACTCCCGATATGGTTTTTACTCCCAACGGCTTATGAACTTGACACAGTCAACTTATCATAAGTCACTAGTCAAGTTCAAGCCCTCATTTATTTATTGCTTTAGACCCACCCGCATAATCCTTGATACAGTCAACATTATTACATGATTGTCCTAACCAATAGCATCGTATGTTACAAACAAGCACCACTTAGTTACCGTATACTACGCTTTGGCACAGTCAACATACGCAGCACAATTATTAAGTACTAATCATAGGAAATGACGGAAGGCTACGGTTGGTTTTTGTGAAACGATATCGTTGAAGGAACCGAGTGACTTTGAAAAAGAGCAGCTTAGACTCCGGTTTTAAAACGAGCGGTTTTAAAACAAATTCCAAAAACTTCATTTTAGGTTTATTTATTTGCATTAATCCAAATTAATGCAGTCACATCATTTAAGTTCCTAGAAACAGCCAAAATAGAATGATTTATATGCCATCCGCATTCGCCACGACGCCTCGGTTCTTCACCGTAAAGTTACTTAACTTACTGCAAAGCAGAGGCAGGGCTAGCGCGGATGTAAAACACACACACACACACACACACACACACACACACACACACATCAGCACAGGCAGGTAATCACATTACATGCATGTGGTAATCAATAAGCAATACGGAAAAACGGATAAACCAGAAGCCCCGCGTTTCGTTTGAACCTCAAACGAAACGTGAAGTTCCCCGGCCGCATGAATAGCCCATACATCATCGAACCAAGACCCCACAAGCCATCCGCCAATTCGAAAAGCGAGGCAACCCAAACTCGACGACGTGAGTAGGTCACCCAACGCATTCTAGAACATGGTAACTTAAGCACCCCTCCGCGGTTCTACCCTAACCTCTACAAGTGCGGCGAGAAATTCTACCAATTTTAGAATAAGATGACCCGGTCTCAACTCCTTCAGATAGCCACCCGTTGCTTCTTTCTCTTCTTATGAGCTTGCTCACTGCAAAATGGCAAGTCACCAAAAAAGAGAAGGAAAATGAGAGTCTTTCATGATCACACCATCTCCATTTGTTGATGGAGATAGAGCTTCGGGCCGGTTTCTTTCACCACAGATCATCTACGACGAGACGGTCGGTTTGTACACCCACATAGGCGCTGACAAGTCTAGTTAGGATCTTTCAATAAACAATCGGACACACTACAAAGGTTGTAGCCTCTTAACTTGCTCTCTTGAGTTTTCTATTTGTGTTGCAGTTACTTGTATTTGATGATTCTTGATTTGGATTGGTTCTATGTTTTGTAAAAATCATTGGTTTTTATTCCGCCACGGTCCGTGAATCTCACTACCCAGGACCAACCATATTTAAAAGTTTCAATTGCATTAAATTACAATTAATTTATAGTTTTAAAAAGGCCAGTTCTAAGACACTAAAATTAAGAAACGCATTTCGAACTACAAGAATGTCGCCAGGTACCAAGAGGATGTTGTCTCACTCATCTCGATATCATATACTTGCTTCGACCATCACCACAACTTCGAAGTTTAAAATACAGTAATAGAGAAATTTAAAACGGATCATAATACACCCTTCATAAAAGTGTACCAGAAGAAGTTCTTCACCATACAAAGGCACATGCTAAATGTAGATTATATCTCTCCTCTTTCATCACAACTTCACACTTTTGATGTTGTTTTGGCATGGACGATTAAAGGGCATAAGCAACCGAGTTTCAAATTTAAGTATGCATTCAACCACGGATTATACAATACTGCTATGCCATAGCCAGAATAAGGTTTCGATCTGAAAAAGCATTCCAAAACTAATTTTGAAGATCTTAGGGCTTAAGTATTGAAGCAGATGACCTCAGACTCCTAAAACGTGCCGGTTTTTTTCAGGATGCCCACATACAAAAGGTAGGACAAACACGTGCATGGTGAACGGAGTTGCTCCATTATACCATTTATTATGTAAAAAGATCTTGTCATAGCATACTAAATGTCATTTGCGTTTAACATAATGACATGGTACCTGCAGACTGGAAAAAAGTTTGATTGCAAACAGCAATGCTTACCATGTTTCCCCTTTGTACTGTTCCATCCAATCCCCCACCCGCAAGGAATATGCCTCTTTTATAGCTCCAACGACTACAATTAAAGTGCAACCACGTGAAATCAAACATCAGAAATACATCAGTTTTACTCAGGCCAATCACAAATCACACAGCAAAGAAACCTGGTCCTTTATGCAGTTCCAAATTCATCAAAAGCAAATGTCTAAATTTTCAAGCCTGTAAATATAACTGATGCAAGCAGATTGGTAAGTACCATGGTTGAGAACTTGGTGTTTCCAATCAACACACCATCCTACTTCAACATGCACAAACCTTAAATGATAAATAACAAATTTGGCTTTAGAAGGACCACTTTAAGCCGAAATGCGTCCCCCTAGATGTGCCACTAATTAAATACAATGGTCAAAATCCAAAACCACTGGAGCTCTTTGTTTTTCTTTGACAACCATATATGTATTGTGTCAAAATTTTATTCTCTTCTGAGAATTAGCGATGGGGTGAAAATTTTAAGACAAACACAAGGGGCAGCTTAATTGGTCAAAATAAGATCTCTGGAGATTTGCTTGAAATCAGCAAGAATCAGTTTCAGAACTTTGGAGAGGATTATCTGCAATCTGCACCAACTGCTTCCTGAACAGATTTGAAACCATCCCTTTCCAAGCGCGCTGCCAACTCAGCCTGAAGATGATAAAAAGGTTTGTATCTGAAAATTTTCTATGAAAGCAAAATAATAAGAAAAGATGAATGATACACTAATAACTGACACTATGGTATAATCTATACAAGGAAATTCGGATATTCAATGTAGAAAAGAGAGATATTTCTGAACAAAGGCAGATATCTCAGTAAAAGTTAGATCGCAGAAAATTAGAAATATATTTTTGATTTTTTTCATGAGATTAATGGGTACAAAAAAGTATTGATGCACATACTACGAACAATGTTTTTGCAGTCAACAAATATGGAACTAAAATGTTTTGATGAGATAAGGTAACCAGCAGAGGTTTGAAGACTAGTGCCAGTTATGATCAGCGTCTTTCTAAATATTATGCTTTCTTAAACCAAATATAGGGGTAAAAAAGGTTGTATATGAATTGGGTTGTTTTATTTAATAATTTAGAAGCATATATATGAACATTCAAGAGCAGACCCAGAAATTTTCACTAGGGGGGGGCACCTAATAAAGTAAGGTTTCGTTAAAAGGTTAAAGCTAAATATTATATAAAAATTGTCAAATAATTTAAAAAGTGGTAACAAAATTTTAAATTAATTTAATTACAAATGTAGAAATAAATTTTCCTACAAAAAAAACCACAATAATACTCATACCCACTTAAATATAATTTAAAAAGTGATTGCGTCGGTTGTGGGAATTGAACCCAAGATCTATTAGGAAGTAGAATGTCCTACCACTGGAGCTAAAGCATCCTTTTGATAGTTTTATATATATGTGTGTGTGTGCGCGCGCGCGCGCACGCACGCCCCAAAAATACCAACACGGTTCTACTGGATATTAGTCTCTTTTTTCTCGGAATTTCAGCGGGGGCACATGCCCCCTCTGGCCTTTACTTGGATCCACCCCTGTGAACATTCACAGATTTAAAGAGACATGGAATCGTAATTATCATCTCTCTAACATTATAATTATAATGTAAATGTTGAAGGAAGCATATTAATGTCAGATAATGCAGCAGGAATTCACACACATACCTTGTAAGCAATAAACATACATAATTAAGCAGTGAATAATACCAAATTATAATTCATGAGCAAAACGCAAATGGCCACAAACATATATTTAAAAGCAATACATACTATACCTTTCATGTCATGACATTCGTCAAACATGACAGCCGACATTTAAAACAATGGAGCACACAAATGATATGTGTGATAGGTAACATACTTTATAAAGATGTCACAGCCATCTGAGTATCATCATAAGCTTGTCCTTGAAGGCTAGTGTGTCCAAAATTGCACACGTCAACTTAAAAGAAGTGAAAGATAAAGAGTGCGTAATTTAACTCTTGTTTAGAATTTGGTGAAGTATTGTATGCAGGGGAAATTAAGCACACAGTATTTTACGGGTAACAGGCTACATGTAAGTGACAAGTATCATAAGGTTATGCAATTAAGACATGGGATGTTGAGCCGAAGATTATTGCTAAAATCTAAAAAAGAAATAATATTTCCAGTTGAACATAATATTTTAATGTTTGAAGGATTCGAAACCATCTATATTCTTTAATAGAGAAATTGCACTCTCTAATGTAAACAAGAAATTGAAATTGTGAAGATAAAAGTTCCGATGAAACCTTGATCTCAGGAATGAGTGCCGGCCCACCATAAGCAAAAGCTGTGTAAAGTTGAACAAGTGAAGCTCCAGATCGAATCTTTTTATATGCATCTTCACCACTGGATGAGATAATACAATTATGAAAGTTCATAAAATATATTAATCGACAAGTACAAAGCAAAGTTAGTAGAGACTAGAGACTAAACTTTCCAATACCTGCTAACACCACCACAGCCAATAAGAGGGACCTTACCCTGAGAAAGTAACAAATTTTAAGAAGATTAAGTTAAATTTTATTTTACATAAATAAAAAAGACTGTAATACTCGGAATTGAAATGGTTATTAAAATTCTAAAGAAACAGAACTTTGGTATGAAGGCCTGCAAAGAGAATATTGGCTGTCGGGTCAGAGGCAGGAACTTTGGTCAAAGAGGGCACAACGTGGATAGCAAGATTCTATTGATAAATCATTCTATGTATAAACCATTTAGATTTTTAGACTGGAACAATATTGTTTAAAATTAATTTCATGATATTAAAAATAGGTTAGAATAGCATTTCAAACTCATTTATAAAACAAAATTAAAAGTGGGTTGGGAGGATATTATAATGTTTACCTTCAACCTTTTGGTATGAACAAATCATATTACCGCATAAGCCTGACAATAGTTGTGTTATGTCTATGAAATAAATATACATAATACATACTTAGAAACAACAAAAAGCTGGTGGAGTGTGAGCATCAACAAAAAATAACAGTCAGAGATTTGCAGAAATTACCCTGGTGAGAATATACATCTCCTTGAGAATATCGGTGGACAAATTCAAGAGTGGTTTCCCGCTTAAACCGCCAGCTTCTTTGGCTAATGGATGACTACTTACAGGGTCGGGTCTTGAAATGGTTGTATTCGATATGATCTGTTGAGGTAACATTGTCAGTTAATCACAAACTTAAATGCTGTAGATAACGCTATTAGGATAGTACAACACAAATATTATAAGCACACAAAGGTAAAGCAGTAACAAGAGAATCGCATATTCCTTTAAAATTATGGGCTGAATTAAGCTACCCTCAACAATCATTGTTTTCAGTTATCAGCCTGTAAGATATTTTAAATTAAATTAAGTTCCTTGAAGTGCTACACTTGGGGGTATTTTAGGTTTTAAAAAACTCCCTTAGAACCCAAGTTTAAGGGAGTTCGCTGTAATATATAAAATATAGGTAGTTTAGTATAAAAAACAGCGATAGTCAAAAGGTAGTTCAGGAAAAACAGTGATAGTTAAAGGTAGTTTAGTGTAACTTAGCCAAAAGTATAATAAGGAACAAACTAAAATGAGAATCATCCGACTCGATGAGAACACAACGCAAATATACGATGGACACTAGAAGGGCAAGTTAGGCAAAGTCAATGAAAATCTTCTGTTGCTTGGCACATTATTTGATGTCCAGGAAGTGAAAATATATATACCAAGAATGTCAATACAAATTAGAATTTACAAATATTAGAATTGGTTAGGAAAAAAGGGGTAACTTCAGCATGAGCCACAAAAAAGGAATAATGAACATTTCATAATGTTCTATCAAGGTTTAAAATCCTAATACCGGTATCGGTATCAGTTTTATTGTTATCAGGCATTCCTTATTGGGATCGGAATTGGTCATCTTAGCTTTGCATCAGGCATCTCGGATGATTATTGTGAAATTTTCATGTTTTGCTAAAACAATCATCTAAAAATAACTTTAAAAATTAAATAAATAGTAAAAATGATTATAAACAATTGGACATATTTGTTTTAGCAATCATTGATGTTTATGGTGTTTTTTAATACATTGTGAAAATAACCGTAAGTTTTTGGTTTTTTTAAAGTAATCAATGTTGTCAAATACACTAATAACCCATTAGCCCATTAATAAACTTACTGAACCGTTAATAAACTAAATACAGAAACTCCAATAATCACTTGGCAGGCCCAATAAAGGTTTAATATCTCAGTATAAATCGCAGTATCGGTTCTTGGACGGGTATTTTTGGGACCGAAATCAGTCATCGCGAATTGGGATCGACTGAGGTTTAAAACAATGGTCCTACATAACATTGTAGACCCACGCAAGCCTAATAACAGAATAAAAAACATTTCCTACGTTCTTGTATCACATTGTATCTTGGGATAAGGAACCCCAATCATGTGAAAAAGGGAAGAAACCAACCAAAGGAGAATTTAGCACATAGATAACTCGCATGAAACATAGATGACTTGTATGAATTAATCACTTTATCTTGGAATGTCATTAATATTTGTTAATGAAGCATTTCTAACTTCACTTGTGCAAAGAATACATGTGGCTACTTAGACACCTCTTTAGATTACAGATAAAATTTCTACGACAGGTTAGAGCATTTTTCGCTGAAACTAAGAAATGATATTTACTGTCATAGCTTGAAAAACAGACCATGCTTAGTATACAATGCTAGCTCCATCTTCTTCATAGTTCGACCTCTCTTTCCTATTTCAAATCGACTATAAATAGTGTAAAGCTACAAACTATGAAATGTTTACTACGACAGCTCCAACAGGTAAGAGCAAGTTTTCACTGAAACTATGAAATGATATTAACTGCCATAGCTTGAGAAGAAAACAGACTATGCATAGTATTAACTGCTAGCACCATCTTCTTCATCGTCTCCTTCCTATTTCAAACAGACTATAAATAGTGTAATTACAAACTATGATGTACAGGAGTTACACAGCTGGAACTCTCTTAATTTACTTTGTTGGTTACGAACTCCTAGAAGTAAAAACTCTTGCTGAATAAATTAACTTGCTGAATATGTTACATAGACAACAGCTGCAGAAATTATGTGATATAGTTGTCTGAAAATGAGTTGCCATTGTTCTATAAGCTAATTAATTAATGGACTAGAAAAAGTCTGTTGTTGTCTATATACTAAGACCGTTATTTAAATATTAAAAAGAATAAAAGCTACAACTCATGGGTAAACGTTTGTGAAAACATACCAATCCATCCAAACGGAGAGCGAGAGCAACCTAGCAAAGCATAAAAATTATATAAGAATATGGTCCATAAATTTAAAGCAGGTGGAATGACTTAATTGAGTTTACAGCTGCAATATCTTCAAGATCCTGTTTAGACAAATCTGGAGCTATCTTCACAAGCAGCGGTGGGGGACCATCCTCAGCCCACTGCATCTCATCCCGCGCAGCTTGAACCTACACGCAGAATAATCAAAAGAATCATTTGCCAGGATTTGGGGGGAAGAAGTCTTTTTTTTAAAATAGGTTGAGAATAGAAGAAACGGCCATTAGAGTTCTCCAAGTTTCAACCTTCTTAACAAGATCCTTCAACTGTTTCCTACCCTGAAGTTTGCGAAGCCCAGGGGTGTTTGGCGAAGATATATTAATAACCTGCAGATGTTACAAAGTCAATTGCATTTTGTATTGAATGCTAATTATAGTAATTATACGAAAAATTCAAAAGTGCTTGATCTGAAACCTAAATCCATTGTTGCATCTAGTGAGGATTGTAATCACGTTATCATAAATTTCAAATTTTCCTTGCATCGTTTGAAGAAGTGAATATGTCATGTAACCACTAATCTGCATTCTTTGCAAATTTCTTCTCGGCTTCTGCCATAGTTATTATAATAAATGGCTTCTCGTTTTGTATGCTGTTGTACAATGGGTTGAGTTATTATACAGAGTGCACAAACTGCAAATTATTTCAGCACTTCAAGTTGATGGAACAATCAATCTTCATCATTTTGTGATGCAGAATCTAGATATTGCCAATTGGAAAATGGAAAGCTGCCATTGCTTTTCTATATTAACTTGTTTTCAGAAATCGTTAACATAACCTCTAAATTTCTTTCTTTTAAAAGTGAAAAATTGAAGCGCCGCGCTAACAGTACATCTGAATATGAGTTCAGCATTTCCCGTCCATTTATTATGATATTCAGAGAATTTCTGTATAGCTATTATAATGTTCATAAACTGATCAAGTATCCTTTTCGGCTACATCAGATAGCGCGCACAGGCTGAAGGCTTAATTTTTATAATGATTTGGGCGGCCGAGTTGTTGAGACAAATGATATTCCTCTCAATAAGTATTGTCGAGTGCGCAAGCTCGTGCCCCAAAATTACATGAAAGTATCAAACCGTCATACTATGTTCAGTTACATAACAATTATGAAAAATTATCCGAAGGTACCCCTTGATTTAAGGTTCAGACTCAGCAATATTAAAAAGGAACAAACAATAGAATCCAGGAAATAAAAGGCTATGGTACAAGGCATGGTTTTAAATCTTCAGCCAATCCCGACCAGAAATAGCTGGTTCCTATCACAAAATGACCATCTGAGAACAGACACAGACAGTTCCAAAATGGGATTGAAATTGATCAAACTATCTAATAACATGTCAAATTCAATTTATTTCTATATAATTTCCAATTAATATCATCATATGTATAAATTATAAATTGGTGTAAAGAATCTACCATACTTTTCATTTTTTTTAACACGTACTCTACCAGCCCTTGAACTTGGCACTTAGCCGTTAAATGGATAGGCTTAACCACCAAGCCAAGGTACGGTCGGTACTTTTTATTTGTTGCTAAACAACCATATTCACAATGATGATAATTATCTTTGTGCATTGCTTTTTTCTTTAAGTGACAAATTGTCTATTGGAAAAATAGAAAATGATGAAAACGATTTTAGTTAGTTTCACTCAACAGACAATTAATTACTAAAAATATGTCAAAAGGTTTAAAGTTACATTTACTATGTATTTACAATACCATTCTAGACATCGGTAACCATGAAACATTGGTATGAACAGGTTAAGTGAAGCTTGAATCATGAAACTAGATAAGAACAGAGAATAATACCAAGTAGTCCGCATACTGAGATAAGGTATGAACTCCTTGAACATAATCAGCCGTTGCATCTTCACTTGTCTTATTCTTTCCAATGTTGACTCCAAGTATGCCTGGGCCTGCTTTCCCTCCATGCTTTACTTCGCTGTTGGATGAAGATGATGAGCTTGAAGTGTCTTCCATCTTCCTCTTACCATGCTGAGCACCAAGACGCTTTGCAACCACGACAATTCCCTCGCTATTGAACCCACATCGATTGATAATAGCTCTGCCAACAAAATCAAATAATCAACGCTTCAGAAATCATGAACAGCTTCAAGCCCATGCCCATATCAACTAAAACATGCAACTAGTTAAACACACTATTAAGGTATCTTATAGCTTGAACATTGTTAGACCACAACCTGGTTGCGTAAGATTTTGGGTAAGTTGGTTCTTGACACGGTATTGAGGCTCTTGGGTCAAGTGCTTCAAGACTTAGTAGCACCAAGTTTCAGAATGTTCTTGTTTCAAAAACCATCAAGTTCATTCAAGAATGCGCGCGCGCGTGTGATATACATTATTACCCACAGGGCCCACAACCCAACAGCTTGAGCTTTTGGGCAAAACAATTCTTGACACGGTATCAAAGCTTTCAGCGGAGTGGTTCTTGACATGAGGTGAGAGCATCAAGCTTCAAGATGTCTTTGTTTCAAATACTATCAAGTTCATTCAGCTATATATCTATCCACTCTATTTTTCAACCTTTTTAAGGGAGTGTTTCCACCAAGGCCGAGAGTGCTAATTGCTAAGGTATCTAATAGCTTGATACACATACCCACAACCCGATAGCTGGAATAATGGTTCTTGACACAATATCATAGCTTTAGAGTGAGGTGGTCCTTGACATGATACAAGATCACCGGGCCTTAAGATGTCTTAGTTTCAAACATCATCAAGTCCATCTAGAAATTTATGTGTTCACCCAAATTTAATTTGGCTTTATGAGCGACTGTTTCAGCTAATGGCCCTTCCACATGGCCCAAAACATGGGATTGGGTACACTGTTGGCTTGATACACGTTGTTAGCCCACGACCCTATAGCTTAAGCTTTTGGCTACATGGTTCTTGATACATAAGAGAGGTTGAGATGGTAATCAATACTTCATGAAATAAACAAGGCAACACACATGCGTACCCCTCCTTTGGCAATCTGAAGATACGAGGCTTAGGGTTACCCTCCTGCGGAATGGGGGTAACAGACCCAACTTCCACGAAGCCAAAGCCTAGCCCAAGTAAACCGTCAACTGCCTCAGCATGTTTATCGAAACCTGCAGCGAGACCTATAGGGTTCGAAAACTTCCTGCCCCAAACCTCAGTACCCAGTATAGCAGGGTCAGGCCTTTTTTCTCGAGGTACCAAACCACGAGCTGCAGCTGCTACTGCCAAGCGATGAGCAGCCTCCGCATCAAGCAACGCAAAGAACGGGTTTACGATTCTTGTAGCCTTAAACAACCATCCACTGTAAAGATTTTAAGCAAAAGATGTTCAATAATGACAGAAAATATAGTTGCAGAAAGCAAAAAAAAATCAAAATATACAAAACAAAAAGATCTAACTAATTAGGGGGCAAATGTGTGTGGATACAACTCTTACTTTCACCCCAGGTTAAAGTCCTAAAGGTCACTCGTGAAAGAGTAATCTAGACCTCTGGTAGAATGGTTAACCCAACCTAATTTTGGTTCAAGGATTAGTGAAGGGATAATTTAAATTGATCACTCGCCATACTACATAGAATCTAATTTGTGGTTCTTGCAGCATGAGCTTAAACTGGTGGTAATTAAAGTAGATTTTCTATCCACTGCCAACAGATCTTCAAGATTTTATGGCCACCAACCTCCCTTTCCTATAGCTTCCATCAGGATAAAATGTGAAAGCAAATATTTGGAGAATTTTTTTATTGTGCCTATTAAACTCAAGCAACAGGCAACAAGCCAAAACCAATTTAGTAGAGAAATGGCTGGATGGTGATAGTAATTACAGAACTATCGTAAATTATAAAGAGAAGTTGAGAAATTTGAAGGAAATTCAAGAATTAATATATTTATTTTAGAAATATCAATACATAAATATCCAGTAAAGTATTGATAACTGAAAATGATTTGGAGCTGCTAATGAATATAAAGATAGAGGATGGTCCCTTTAACTAAAGAAAAGTGTAAGGTCTTTATTCCTCGATGATTTTAATTCATTTAAGAACAGATGTGCTAGATTTAATGGTTCATTTTCAGGCATGTCAAAGGAAATTTAAAGAAAAAGTGCCCATAAAAGCTAGGCATAATCTTGATCTGGATAAATTATAATATGAAGTTGATGCAAATATGCAATACGTAACGTTCATGGTTAATGATTAGAATAGATTTAATTGGTGTTATTGGGTTACAAAGTTCTTCACAGAACAAAAAACATGCAACACTGTGATAGATGAATATGAAAGCACCACTAGAACATAAGCTTGTATATAGTTCGAAGATGCAATATATTGTACCAAAACGTGGCTTCATCTGTTGTACTCACATATGCTCCTCCAGCTATAGCTAGGCCTATCATGGTTCCGGTCAAAAGTCTTCCCTGTAAAAAATTGAGAATAGCCGTATGTTAAAGTATAAATAAGTATCCAAGTAACACCATAATACAGAATAAGCTTATCAGCATGTGTGGAATAAGTTGCACAGAACAGTACAAAATTAGTCGATCGGTACATGGAAATTTTAACGGTGGAAATAACCAAATCTGGCATTATTCAAAGTACAACTCAAAATGTGATTTGCAAATTCGAATTCTGATTGCTCAATAAACATTAAACACTCCAGAACTGCCATGCACAATTTCCTAAAGGTGGATATCATATGACAAGTTTGCCCCCAAAGATTTGGGATAAAGTCCTTGACGTAATCACATAATAAGGCCAGCAGATGCAGCATATTTTTTTTAATAAAAAAATACTGATAGATATGTTTCTATGGCAAATAATCTGTTGCTAACAAACTAATTGCCCTTTGTACTTGCCAAATACCGCTGTGACCTCCTAATGTTTTAAATGTATATTGTTGTCAATGCTCATCTATTTCTCTCTTGGTTTCATCCATGCCTCATAATTGAAGGTGATCTCTATAGAAAATGTATCATGTTTTCCTTTTACTAGCCTTTTACACTAATCATGGAGAATCTCGCGATAATATAGCTAATCTCGTTGGCAAGGTATTTGACACTAACTGACAAAGAGTCGGTGTCAACTCGACATCAAATTGTATGACTATGTCACTTTTTTCTTGTTGCTTTTGCTCCATTGGTAACCCTCATTTTATAGAAAAAGGCTTTGATGATGATGGAAATTGTTATTATTTGCTTATACTTCTTACTTAAACACGCATTTTCACATAAATCTTGATATTCTTGATATAGGATTGACTTCAGGTCAAATGTAAATCCTGCAACTCTGCCATTCATGGAGCCTGACAAGATAGGCAACTCTATTTTGATGGGGAAAAGGCTTGGAAGGCTTGGATGATGATGATGATGATGACGACGGTACCGTACCATGTTTATTATTTCCTCATATATCGTTGGGCCCATTTAAACTTCCATTTTGTTTGGGAACTTGAATTCCTATGGTTGCTCGAAGTTCGATATATTCGCTACCTTGATAGGTCTCTAAAACCCTAATAATTAATGAATGAGGTATAATAATCTAATAACACTTATTAATCTCAAGCCATCGATTCAATCATTCAAACAAGCGAAACCAAGTGCCTATTAGTTGTTTGAAGAAATTCTCACAAGAGAAAATAAAGTAAAAATCAAACCTTTTTCGAAGAAGGAGGGATCTTTGGAGCAGCAGCGGCATCGGAGGCAGGAGCCGAGATTGACTGCCTCGATCCAACAACGGCGGCGGATCTCAACCTGCGAGCCAAGAAATCTCTAACGGAGCTCCTCAAAACCCTAGCCGCCATTGATGAGAACCCTAAGAGGAATCCCAGCAGCTTCCTCTTTCCCGCCAAACAAAAAAGGAGAAGGGATCTATGGCAAAAGGGTGGCGTCTTTTTTGATCGTCGCTTGTTGTTTTCGAAGCAATTGATAGGGGAGAATATTTTATGATATTTTTTCGATTTTTTTTTCTTTTTTGGTGTTTGGAGAAAATGTTGAAGGGGTTTATATATAGGAGGGGGAGAGGCTGACACGGATGTTTACCACCGACCAAGTGTGCAAGAAATCTCTTATTAAAACACATATAATAAGTAAATAAATAATTGGGGCCGGGGTTTTTGTAAGAGCTGCCAGGGGCTTATCTGTAAGATGTTTCACAAAAACCGCATCATCAATATCGTAGCTTGGGGCTGCATGCCCGTTTCCTTTTATTTGTTTGCCGGAACTCATTGACTAAATTCTTTACTGTCAAGCATTAATCCCAAATAAATCCAAAAAATAGTTTTGGCCTTAACTATTGACTTTTCATGGAGTTGGTTAACCCCAAATAAATCCAAAAAATGGTTTTGGCCAACAAAAATAGTCAACCAAACAAACAAAAATTACCCATTGTAGGGGGAAAAATTGATTGTCCGCGATGACTCCCGGCTCAATTTCTTGTTTCATGAAACAAACACAAGCATGAGCCGGTTGTCAAAAGTTAAACATTCCATTGGCTTGTCTATCCGGGTTTTTTTGGAAATATTCACTCGACCGTGTTAAATCAACTTTAGGGGTTTTCTTGAGAGTTAAAGAACTTTTGCTTGTACTTTGAAGTTTTTTGGGTTGTGGCTTCTTCCTGCTCAAATTGCTATGTAATTCTTGTAGCATTAAGTCTACTGTATTTGTATTCGAATTGATACGATCAAGTTTTCAATGTTGTAAGATTTTATTTGGATCGTGATTCAGTGAAACAAAAATGTTTGTCTTTTTTTTAATTGTAGAAAAGATTGTCACGTGTTGTAACCCGTTTAAGAATTTGTCCATGTTGTAAAGTGACATGTGTCGCATCCCCGATTGGTCCAATTCGTGGTAAAACAAATCTCCAACTTAAAATTTTCATAATTTTCACATAAGGCGTCAAAATTAGCTCAAACTTGATTTATTGGATTCATATTGAAATTCTCATTCAAATGAGCACCAATTTGACATGTTTTGGATTCAGTCCACATCAAATGGTCCCTGATCAGTCATATTTCTTGCACATTTTTTCGATCATTTTTCATATTTTTTATTAATTACTAAATGATGTTATTTGTAATTTAAGAACATATGTGGATTTATGTGTAAAAAAGATTTTGTTATATATTTCTTAACTTATATTTAATATAATTGGAAGTAATATGTGCTTATCATATTTAAATAAAATATCCATTTGATTCTTAATTTTTAAGTAAAATAATTACAACCATATCTTTTTAAATAATTATTTATATGTTTCTTAAATATTAAGTAATTTAATTGCAAACAAAATTGGTTGGAATATTTTCCTAAATGAAAGAAATGCTGTTAATAATTTAATTTGAGATATTGTGCAGATTTAATGGTAGCAAATCAGTTCAAGACCGCAAATAGAATTCAAGAGATCAAATCAAATTATATTCAACAAATCAAGATGCCAGGTTTAGAACTGAAGATCCATGCAACAGCAAAGATACGAGAATATTTGTAAGAAACTATCATCTAAGAAATCTCAAAAAATCAAGACAAAAAATCAGGAAAAAAAATTAAGAATCAATTTCAAAAGATTTAATGGACATCTATTAGGATTAGGATAAAAAATTGATTGGAAAAAAAATTTGTGCTCTTCGATATCTTTTATTAATTGATCTTCAAACTTCCTAACTTTATATAAAGAGATGTAATTTTAAGGGTGAAGGCATCTCTCTTATGGCAGAAATTGAGGGTTGATCATTTAGAATTTTAGTTTTCAATTTTGTAATGGAATTAATTTATAATAAAAGGTGGTTTCACTTTTAATTTTGTTTGTTTACTTTCCGCATTTGTAACGGATGTTTTTATAATGTACAAAAATTTATTTAAAGTTAAAGAACTAAATGGAGTATTTGCAACTCTGGGTATGCTATAAATATTTAAATTGTTTTTAAACAACAAGAAAGCATTTGTAGCTTATTGGTGAAGCCTTACGCTGTTATGATGTAGCCCCTATGTTCAAATGCCCTCAGCCATATATTATTTTTATTGATTTTTCTTTTAAACTTTTTGAAAGTCCAAAAGTTTACATGTGGAATACACGTAAAATAAAAAGTCAGAATAAATCAAACATGTGTTGAAGGATATATGAAACGACACAAATCCAAGACCAACCCCCCTCATCATGACCGACGAGATGAGGCTCTAGGCCGACGCCGCAGAGCCCCCCTAATGCATTCTAGTTTTTCCCTAACACTCTTTGGCGTCCCTTCACTACCCTAGTTCTGTTTAATTTTCCTGCATATTAACAGAGAATTAAAATGAGTTTTAAAACCAAATTTTATTGTATTTTTAATTCTCATTTTAATACCCTAAACCCTAATTCCATCCTATAAATACCGCCCTAGCCCTCCATTCTGAAATTTATTATCAAAACTCTCAAAATTTTCTGAGTCCAAAAAGTTGTACAAGTAGAGTTAGCCAAAGGTCAAGTTCCGGCGACAATTCGGAACAAATCCGGTGACACCGTGACTCCACGACGCCTTCAAAACATTCCTCCATCTCTTCTATCTCTTCTCAACCAGTAAGTTCCATCCCCTCTCCTCTCTTTCTGTTCTAAAACGATTTTTTATTAAAACTCGTCGAAAGCAGAGTTATTCCGACTTTCGGTTCTAATTTCATTAAAAATCCTACTTTTCTTAACAACAAATCAACCATTTCTTTATCTTGTTTAGCAACCATAAAACAACATTTATAACAAGTTTCAATTCAAAATACCATGCTATGCAACTTGTATTACACTTTTTCGTTAAAATGCCATAAAGTTTATCTACGACATTATTTCATCATATTGCTCATATTACCTTTAGAAAACTCACGAGATAATGACTTATCTCATCACAACACTCATCTTGACATAGCACGATGGCTTGATAACAATATTTTTTGTGGCTAAGACGAATTTTACAATTAAATACCTTAAGCTATCAAAAACCGTATTCTTGAAATTGTTTTAATTAAATTTCTTACAATTAAATCTCTACAATCCATTTTGGGGAACCCGATCGAGATGGTGTGGATTATCGCACATCCGCAGGACTAGTAGAGCGAGATGCAGACCTCCTCACAGAGCATTCGATCTCGGTAGAATTTTTATTACAATTTTTAAGAAAACGTGATTTCTATTAATAAATAAATTCTATTTTTAATAAATATATATATATGTAAATATTATCAAAATATCTATTTTAAATATATATAATATATTCCATGTTTTCTAAATTAAAAGAAAAGAACCATAAATTTCATCAAGAAATCAATACAAGTCAATTTACATGAAAATACCATATACTATTCAATTTAGATTTATATCCACTAAAATATCTCATCTTATAAAAATTACATCTATGAAGACCTTAAAGACGATAAATAAATACTTGAGTTTTATTTTGAAAATATATCAAAACTATTTTTTATAAACCCCCTCAAGTTATATTAATTTACAATAAGGACCCTAGTAAATATAGATTTAAGCGGGACCAATTCTCTTGAGTCTTAGGGAGACGAAGAAAGTGGGTGCTTGCCTATTTAAGATAGACAACTAAACCCGGATTTTCAATACAGTAATTGTCACGCCCCGCTTCCCAAAATACGGAAAACGAGGGATGACTAGGCCAGCCATGCTCCTACGATCAAGGAATCATCCCGCCTTAGTCACACTTCGGCTTCTAGCATTACATGGTAATCAGTAAATAAAGCACAGTAGTAAAGGAATCGCATCACTAATTTACTACATTAAAATCCATTGTTCACAAATTACAGATAACAAGAACAATTACTAACCAAGTTCAATCTCACGATCACTTTTATGGAAAGCAGTAAAGGAAGAAAGTACACCAGACTATATCTCCGTGAACTCGAAAGGTAGATCTGTCTCCTGCGCTGGTTCTTCCACGGAATCTGAGCATGCATACTCAGGTCGTGAGTTTTAGGTCCACGTTACCTCTCCCGGTACTTTCGGGGTTGCGGAAACGGTAAAACAAAAAATTTTCCGGACTTGGTAACATGGACCGTAAAAGCCGGATCTTTACTAAACAATACACTTGCATCCTAACTAGAGATTTATCTACTCGGTTAGGGGTTATACCTCAACTTGAACTCCTTCTCTTCTTATTGTTCTTCTCTTTGCTTGCTCCGATGGTTGATCCGGACTTTGGTCACCTCCGCGGCCTCCTTGAGTCGAAGACGATCCACCCGAGAGATGTGCACCGAGCTCCACCTCGAGCCGAGGTAACTAGGGCAAAGAGATCGCTAGTCTAGAAGCCCTAGGATGTGTAGAGAAGATGTATGGATGTGTTTGTCAAGTGAAATCCTTTTTCTCTCAACATATGAGATCAAAGGAAAAATCAAGAGGAGGAAGAAGGAGGAGCAACCATGGAAATGTTTCTCATTTCTTTTCTATGAGAGAGAATGAGAATGAGCAAAATGAAAAACTTCACCAAGAGAAAACATAACCATGGTTGCAATAATGCAAAAACATTATCATTACTAATCCCATCAAGATAAAGGTGATGGCTACAAATGACATGACCATTATCATAACAAAAAGAAAAAGAAAACCAAAGAATACTTTAGATCTTTCAAGAAGATCCTAGTCAACTTTGGTCAAACGGTCAACAAAGTCAAGATGGTCAAATGGTCAATGTAATTAGCCATAATATAATTATCAATGAAAGGAATAGTAAATAATGTCCCCGGCTCATAATGGTTTCGACCAAACGAACTGTCAAAACCCTAATGAGTCCGCCTCAAAATGGTTTTGACCGAATCAACTGTCAAAACCTGAGCCTGCCACATAACGGTTTTGGCCGAACCAACTGCTAAAACCCTAATGAGGCACCTCCTCCTTCATCGCTCCGGAAAACTGTGCATACACACCTGCATCCGCATTCCGTAGAATGCGGATGCGCAGAAGACAAAACAAATCCATCCATGCAATATTAGGATCCGGCTTAAACCAAAGCCCACTAGTACTGCCTGCCCGAACACCATACGCACACAAGTGTACGTAAGTGATCGCAGCCCTGCCGTAAAAACATACGGCCTCTACACGTTTCGCTCAGTGCAGGGAAACTCTCTGTGTGGGACTCTAAAGACTCGACACTACGCTGGCAGTGGGTTTAACCACAGACCGCAAGCGGCACTAGCTGTACGTAACGGTCCCCAGGTAGATGTCGATAAGAAGGCCGATGAGGTGAACCCATCCGAACTCCTACTGAGCCTGTATGTGACAATCTCCGTACAGTCCGGTCTGTTCGTCTGATACATCGCATGGCGGGCCTAGGGGGCGGTAAACGTCAGTCCCCTAATAGCGGTACAAGTCGTGTCGGAGTGAAGCCCAGAACACCCTGAGATAACACTGGAAACCTACCAGTATATCTCGCTTGCCCTGGCCAGGGACTACTCGTGTAATGGCTCTCCTAGACACAGCGCGATGTCAACTCCCAATACCGGGAGAGACGAATCCTGTCTAACCGTCACTGCCTCCAAGTGCTTCGGGACTGCTCCCAACTACTACCTGTTTGCACGACTCAGTAGAGCCGTGGTAGGGTAGTAATCAAAGAACAGTGGGAACACACTCGAGGCGAAGTGACAGTGTCAAGTCAGCGGACTAAGCTGTACTCATGTCACCTGGGAACTGATAACTGACGATAGGTATAATACCAACCATCAGTTCCCGACGAGTCCTGTCCAGTGTACTCGTAACCTAACGAGCACCCGTATACTATCTCAAGTACGGCGTACTGACGGCTGTGGGACAGACCGTCTCCCATGCTGGGATGAGAAGCGCATACGCTAGTCTACTCCGGAGTATCGATGCCCTATCTCGATACTCCCACGACTAGGGACGTGTATAAGGATGTGCTTGTAGATTACCCAGCCCCCACGAGTGTGATCGCCATCACAACGCCGGTAATCAAGCAAAGATCCTAAGGGCTCTACTAATGCGTATAGGTGATATAATGAATAAACACACATGTACACATTAAAGCAGAGACAAACCAAGTAGCATACTACTATATCGAGCAAGATTGTCTATACAACTGTGAATATCCCAAGCATCCATCCAGTAATATACATACTAGTATGATACAGTAATGGCCTCTAGGGCATATACACCAACAATCTCCCACTTGCACTAAGGCCATGTACTGGCGTATCGAAGACCTATCATCTCGATCAGCCGCTCGAACTGAGTCTGGGGTAAGGCCTTCGTGAATGGGTCCGCTGTGTTGTCCTTTGTGTCCACTCTCCGCACCTCGATCTCCTGGCGATCAATGATCTCCCTGATCAGGTGATACCGCCTTAAGATGTGTCTGGATTTCTGATGGGACCTTGGTTCCTTTGCTAAAGCTATAGCCCCATTGTTATCGCAATACAAAGGTATTGGGTCAACAATGGACGGAACCGCCTGAAGTTCACTAATGAACTTCTTCATCCAGACCGCCTCTTTTGCGGCATCGCTTGCAGCAATGTATTCATCCTCCATCGTCGAGTCTGCGACGGTATCCTGCTTGGAACTCCTCCAACATACCGCCCCTCCGTTGAGGGTAAACACAAAACCCGAGACAGACTTGCTGTCATCTTTGTCACTCTGGAAGCTTGAGTCGGTAAAGGACTCGACCCTGAGGTCTCCATTACCGTAAACCAGGAACATCTCCTTAGTCCTTCTCAGGTACTTGAGAATGTTCTTCACTGCTGTCCAGTGGTCCTCACCTGGGTCTGACTGATACCGGCTTACCGCGCTCAGCGCGTAGGCTACATCTGGTCTTGTACATAGCATCGCATACATTATAGATCCTACCGCCGAAGCGTAGGGTATAGTGCTCATGCGAACCCTCTCCTCGTCAGTCTTAGGAGACATCTTCTTGGAGAGGGTAATTCCGTGCAATGCGGGTATGTTACCGCGCTTGGAACCCTCCATACTAAATCTCTTTAGTACGGTCTCTATGTACCTGGACTGCGAAAGTCCCAATAGTTTCTTGGATCTATCTCTATAGATCTTGATCCCCAGAATGTACGAGGCATCACCCAGGTCCTTCATGGAGAACCTTTGTGACAAAAATAGCTTGACCGATTGTAGCATAGGAATGTCATTTCCTATCAAAAGAATGTCGTCCACGTACAAGACAAGGAATACGACAGTTCGTCCTACAATCTTCTTATAGACACAAGGTTCATCTTCGTTCTTGATGAAATCAAATTCCTTGATTGCCTCATCAAAACAGATGTTCCAACTCCGCGATGCCTGCTTTAATCCATAAATGGATTTAAACAACTTGCACACCTTCCCGCTGCTCCCACTGTCTACGAAACCTTCTGGCTGATCCATGTAAACGCACTCTTCCAAACAACCGTTTAGGAAAGCCGTTTTAACATCCATCTGCCAGATTTCATAGTCATGGAAGGCAGCAATGGCAAGTAGGATCCGAATGGATTTGAGCACAGCCACCGGAGAAAAAGTTTCGTCATAGTCCAAACCAGGTCTTTGACGAAAACCTTTTGCAACGAGTCTAGCCTTATAGGTTTCCACCTGCCCATCTACACCAAGTTTCCTTTTGTAGATCCATTTGCATCCAACGGGTTTTACCCCAGGTTGAGCAATATCCAAGGTCCACACTTTATTGGCGTACATGGACTCCATTTCGGATTGCATTGCTTCCTGCCACTTATCAGAGTTCCTACTGATAATGGCCTGCCTGAAACTGGTAGGGTCATCTTCTTCCAAGATGCAATCCTCTCGATCCCCGTCTATGAGAAAACCGTAGTATCTCTCGGGCGGATGAGAAATCCTACCAGATCTGCGGAGTGGCTGAGGTTCGTTTGGGGTTATTGAATCTAGCGGTTCCTCCAAATTTTCAGTTACATTTTGTGGTCGCTGAATTTCTTCCAGTTCTACCGAACTCCCACTAGTTTCTTTTGTAAGAAACTCCCTTTCTAAGAAGGTGGCGTGGCGAGATACAAACACCTTCTGTTCCTCAGTGTGGTAGAACAGATATCCCAATGAGTCTTTAGGATATCCCATAAATTTACACAGAACTGATCGTGCCTCTAGCTTGTCCGGTTTCTGTGTTTTCACATAGGCCGGACAACCCCATATCTTAATAAACTTAAGACATGGTTTCTTACTGCTCCATATTTCATACGGAGTTTTAGGCACTGATTTGGACGGAACTTGATTCAAAAGGTATGCCGCTGTCTGAAGCACATGTCCCCAGAATGAAAGAGGTAACTCAGCACTACTCATCATGGAGCGAACCATATCCAGAAGGGTACGATTCCTCCTCTCCGATACACCGTTGTGCTGTGGTGTATAAGGAGGAGTAAGCTGAGAGAGAATACCATTCTCTTTTAATTAATCTAGGAATTCCGTGCTTAAGTACTCCCCTCCTCTATCAGACCGGAGGATCTTGATACTTTTGCCAATCTGGTTCTCTACTTCCTTTCTGAATTCCTTGAATTTCTCAAAAGCTTCAGATTTGTGTTTCATCAGATACACATATCCGAACCGAGAGAGATCGTCAGTGAATGTGATGAAGTAGGAGAACCCACCCTTTGCATTTATAGACATCGGACCACATACATCACTATGTACGAGTCCCAAGAGCTCTGCTGCTCTTTCTCCATGTCCGGTGAACGGAGATTTGGTCATCTTTCCTTTGAGACAAGACTGACAAGTTTCATAAGATGAAAACTCGAACGCATTCAAGAGTCCATCTTTAGGCAACTTACTCAGTCTTTTCTCTCCGATATGACCAAGTCTACAATGCCACAAGTAGGATTCATTCGTATCTGAATTCTTCCTCTTGCGTGTGTTTTGTATATTGAGAACTGTATTCTGATTTAGAACGTAGATACCATTACACAGTGTACCCTCTGCAACCAGTACCTTATGAAGGTAAATGTTCATGATATTCTTATCAAGAACAAAGTTATATCCATCTTTATCGAGTAAAGAAACTGATATGATGTTGCAAACCATGGAGGGTACATAGTAGCAATCGTTCAAAATCATAGTCTTGCCATTTGGCAATACTAGGTGATATTCACCGACGGCTGCCGCATTAACTTGTGCTCCGTTCGCTACTCTGAGCGACATATCACCCGGTGCAACTTTCCTACTTTTTCTCAGTCCCTGCAATAAATTACAGATATGAGATCCTGATCCGGTATCAAGTACCCAGGAGGTAGGGCTGACCGTAAAACAGTTCTCAATTACAAGAACACCTGAAGTAGATGCAAAACCATGCTTCTTCTTCAACTGGGTATCCTGGAAATCCATACAATCCCCTTTCCCTTGCTCATACTTATGACTGTTGTCACAAGTTAGAGCTGAACCAACGTTCCCCAGCCCCGAATAAGAATTCGGATCAGTCAAGCGATACATTTTATTATCTTGATTAGGGCGTGAAATGGTTGCTACCTGGAGAGGGAGAAAAGAAACACTCAGGGTACGCTCTTGCAAGATTAGATTGGTTTATTAATTTATCTAACCAGGATGTCTCCCACTGTTTACTCAAATTCTTCTTAAAACCCTTTTAAAAGAAGAACTAGCCGGGATTTAATTCACGTCACAATACTTGCTTAACCTTTCAGCCAGGCTAGTGTCGGTACTTCGAGAGAGGTTTTCCAACGCTTTCGCGAAGTTCCTTAATTTAAGAACCTCTTTTCCCTGGGGGCGTAGCCCCGCTAACACCTTTTTAGACACCTACTAGGTTTATAGCATTGATTGTTAAGTGAAAGTAATCTCCCGAGAGTAATCCAACTCATCAGTGGGATCAGGATCCAACTATCATTGTGTGATGACCTAGATAGAATCCACTCTAGTCACTACACTCCAGAAGGTATGCTAAATCTGCAAGTTTCAGTTCTTTTGAAACTCCCGATGTGGTTTTTGCCCCTAGGACCCAAGTGACCTTGACGAATAATCAACAAATCAAAAGGTCCTAGTCAAGTTCAACCCGTCGTTATCCAGGATTGCATTAGACCCGCCCGCATGATCCTTGACGAATAATCAACAAAATCATGCCACCGTCCTAACCAATCGCATCTATCAGTGCAACAGAGAATTATTACTCAGCTACCGTTCACTGTGTCTTGACGAATAATCAACAAACGCAACACGAATACTAAGTATTAATTATCTGAAACGACGGAGGGCTACGGCTGGGTTTTTGGCGAAAAACCCGTTAACGTAATGAACTTGATGTAGTTGAAGGAACATGATAGACCCTTTTGAAAAACATAGTGACGAAAACTTTTGCTAAAGAGGTCACTCCCTGTGAAGGGATCTCGGCTCTTTCCTCGTCGAGTGAGGTGCTGGGCATTCGTAAGATGAATACCTCGATGCAAAGCAAGAATAATCGACTATGGTGAAGTTATCAGCCTGACGCAAACTTTTTGTCCAAGGGGCCACTCCCGATGAGGGGATCTCGGCTCTTGCCTCGTCGATTGAGGTGCTGGGCATTCATAACCGAATACCTCGATGCAAAACAAAAGGTGAACGTCCTTGTAATAACAGCTTTTTGAAAAACTTGTTCCAACAACGTCTTTTAGGTTTATTTTCTTGCATTAGTTCTTTTAATGCGTCCCATCAATTAAATCCTACCATTGCAGAAAACAACCAAAATATGACGTACGCTTATGCCATTCGCATTCGCCACGGGGCCCCGTCATTACCCGTTAGGTTACTTAACTAACGACAGAGCGGGGGCTGGGCTAGCGCGGCTGTAAAAAATAAGCAACGCCTAAATAGTTATTATATATAGATATACAGCAATGATAGCCAATCCAGATCACAGATGAACACCTTGGATATACTAGGAACCCGCGATCGTTCGAGCCTGCAACGAAAAGCGGATTACACGGTCGCGATGAATAGCCAATACCCCACCCAAGGCCCCTACGGGTGCGGCAAACTACCTGCCAGTACTCGAAGCGAAGCAACCTCCCTCAACGCCGTGAGTAGGCCACTCGGCACTTCGAGATACCCGGTAGTTTGTGCACCCCCGCCATGGGTCTATCCTAGGAGCAGAAACAGTAAAAAGAATTATACAATGACGGCTACAACCCCGACCCGGTTGTGCGGCCATACAAATAATATTACATCAATTTACAAATTTATTACATGAATGAAAGAAAAAGAAACTCTCATCTCACATCCACCCCGGTTATTCATCCGCGACAATCCAACGAGTTCATATACACAAACCATCAACAACACATATCACAGATATGTATAACCCCCACTAATCGACGTATAGCGATTAGTAGACGTTCAATACACATATAACATTACAGATATAACCATTAGCCAAAATCTACAGAACATCGACCAAAAATACGGATTTTTAAGCCCCAAAAACAAATTTTTCTTTCTGGAAAATCTGGGCAGAAAAGTCATATTTTAAAATCACAAAATACCCATCTAAGAAAACTGCAAGAAGGAGATCCCCCAACGGAGCCAAACTGGCCGCGGTTCCGCGGCATAAGCAAGCTTATGCCGCGGAAACGCGGCGATTTAGTCGAGTTGGGTGATCAAATTTTTGCAGTTTTCTAATAAAAACCTGAGCCGCTTTTTAGTACATGAATTTTTAACTTTGGAACAGATCTGAAAATCGGCAGAAACTGAATTTTTTCAGGATAATTTTGCGGTTTTTGTCCGGTCGAAATTCTAAATACTTTACTAACATGCTAGGGTGTGTTTAGTTAGGCTCTGATACCACTGTTAGGTCCATGTTACCTCTCCCGGTACTTTCGGGGTTGCGGAAACGGTAAAACAAAATTTTTTCTGGACTTGGTAACATGGACCGTAAAAGCCGGATCTTTACTAAACAATACACTAGCATCCTGACTAGAGATTTATCTACTCGGTTAGGGGTTATACCTCAACTTGAACTCCTTCTCTTCTTGTTGTTATTCTCTTTGCTTGCTCCGATGGTTGATCCGGACTTTGGTCACCTCCGCGGCCTCCTTGAGTCGAAGACGATCCACCCGAGAGATGTGCACCGAGCTCCACCTCGAGCCGAGGTAACTAGGGCAAAGAGATCGCTAGTCTAGAAGCACTAGGATGTGTAGAGAAGATGTATGGATGTGTTTGTCAAGTGAAATCCTTTTTCTCTCAACACATAAGATCAAAGGAAAAATCAAGAGGAGGAAGAAGGAGGAGCAACCATGGAAACGTTTCTCATTTCTTTTCTATGAGAGAAAATGAGAATGAGCAAAATGAAAAACTTCACCAAGAGAAAACATAACCATGGTTGCAATAATGCAAAAACATTATCATTACTAATCCCATCAAGATAAAGGTGATGGCTACAAATGACATGACCATTATCATAACAAAAAGAAAAAGAAAACCAAAGAATACTTTAGATCTTTCAAGAAGATCCTAGTCAACTTTGGTCAAACGGTCAACAAAGTCAAGATGGTCAAATGGTCAATGTAATTAGCCATAACATAATTATCAATGAAAGGATTAGTAAATAATGCCCCCGGCTCATAATGGTTTCGACCAAACGAACTGTCAAAACCCTAATGAGTCCGCCTCAAAATGGTTTTGACCGAATCAACTGTCAAAACCCTAATGAGCCTGCCACATAACGGTTTTGGCCGAACCAACTGCCAAAACCCTAATGAGGCACCTCCTCCTTCATCGCTCCGGAAAACTGTGCATACACACCTGCATCCGCATTCCGTAGAATGCGGATGCGCAGAAGACAAAAAAATCCATCCATGCAATATTAGGATCCGGCTTAAACCAAAGCCCACTAGTACTGCCTGCCCGAACACCATACGCACACAAGTGTACGTAAGTGATCGCAGCCCTGCCGTAAAAACATACGGCCTCTACACGTTTCGCTCAGTGCAGGGAAACTCTCTGTGTGGGACTCTAAAGACTCGACACTACGCTGGCAGTGGGTTTAACCACAGACCGCAAGCGGCACTAGCTGTACGTAACGGTCCCCAGGTAGATGTCGATAAGAAGGCCGATGAGGTGAACCCATCCGAACTCCTACTGAGCCTGTATGTGACAATCTCCGTACAGTCCGGTCTGTTCGTCTGATACATCGCATGGCGGGCCTAGGGGGCGGTAAACGTCAGTCCCCTAATAGCGGTACAAGTCGTGTCGGAGTGAAGCCCAGAACACCCTGAGATAACACTGGAAACCTACCAGTATATCTCGCTTGCCCTGGCCAGGGACTACTCGTGTAATGGCTCTCCTAGACACAGCGCGATGTCAACTCCCAATACCGGGAGAGACGAATCCTGTCTAACCGTCACTGCCTCCAAGTGCTTCGGGACTGCTCCCAACTACTACCTGTTTGCACGACTCAGTAGAGCCGTGGTAGGGTAGTAATCAAAGAACAGTGGGAACACACTCGAGGCGAAGTGACAGTGTCAAGTCAGCGGACTAAGCTGTACTCATGTCACCTGGGAACTGATAACTGACGATAGGTATAATACCAACCATCAGTTCCCGACGAGTCCTGTCCAGTGTACTCGTAACCTAACGAGCACCCGTATACTATCTCAAGTACGGCGTACTGACGGCTGTGGGACAGACCGTCTCCCATGCTGGGATGAGAAGCGCATACGCTAGTCTACTCCGGAGTATCGATGCCCTATCTCGATACTCCCACGACTAGGGACGTGTATAAGGATGTGCTTGTAGATTACCCAGCCCCCACGAGTGTGATCGCCATCACAACGCCGGTAATCAAGCAAAGATCCTAAGGGCTCTACTAATGCGTATAGGTGATATAATGAATAAACACACATGTACACATTAAAGCAGAGACAAACCAAGTAGCATACTACTATATCGAGCAAGATTGTCTATACAACTGTGAATATCCCAAGCATCCATCCAGTAATATACATACTAGTATGATACAGTAATGGCCTCTAGGGCATATACACCAACAATCTCCCACTTGCACTAAGGCCATGTACTGGCGTATCGAAGACCTATCATCTCGATCAGCCGCTCGAACTGAGTCTGGGGTAAGGCCTTCGTGAATGGGTCCGCTGTGTTGTCCTTTGTGTCCACTCTCCGCACCTCGATCTCCTGGCGATCAATGATCTCCCTGATCAGGTGATACCGCCTTAAGATGTGTCTGGATTTCTGATGGGACCTTGGTTCCTTTGCTAAAGCTATAGCCCCATTGTTATCGCAATACAAAGGTATTGGGTCAACAATGGACGGAACCGCCTGAAGTTCACTAATGAACTTCTTCATCCAGACCGCCTCTTTTGCGGCATCGCTTGCAGCAATGTATTCATCCTCCATCGTCGAGTCTGCGACGGTATCCTGCTTGGAACTCCTCCAACATACCGCCCCTCCGTTGAGGGTAAACACAAAACCCGAGACAGACTTGCTGTCATCTTTGTCACTCTGGAAGCTTGAGTCGGTAAAGGACTCGACCCTGAGGTCTCCATTACCGTAAACCAGGAACATCTCCTTAGTCCTTCTCAGGTACTTGAGAATGTTCTTCACTGCTGTCCAGTGGTCCTCACCTGGGTCTGACTGATACCGGCTTACCGCGCTCAGCGCGTAGGCTACATCTGGTCTTGTACATAGCATCGCATACATTATAGATCCTACCGCCGAAGCGTAGGGTATAGTGCTCATGCGAACCCTCTCCTCGTCAGTCTTAGGAGACATCTTCTTGGAGAGGGTAATTCCGTGCAATGCGGGTATGTTACCGCGCTTGGAACCCTCCATACTAAATCTCTTTAGTACGGTCTCTATGTACCTGGACTGCGAAAGTCCCAATAGTTTCTTGGATCTATCTCTATAGATCTTGATCCCCAGAATGTACGAGGCATCACCCAGGTCCTTCATGGAGAACCTTTGTGACAAAAATAGCTTGACCGATTGTAGCATAGGAATGTCATTTCCTATCAAAAGAATGTCGTCCACGTACAAGACAAGGAATACGACAGTTCGTCCTACAATCTTCTTATAGACACAAGGTTCATCTTCGTTCTTGATGAAATCAAATTCCTTGATTGCCTCATCAAAACAGATGTTCCAACTCCGCGATGCCTGCTTTAATCCATAAATGGATTTAAACAACTTGCACACCTTCCCGCTGCTCCCACTGTCTACGAAACCTTCTGGCTGATCCATGTAAACGCACTCTTCCAAACAACCGTTTAGGAAAGCCGTTTTAACATCCATCTGCCAGATTTCATAGTCATGGAAGGCAGCAATGGCAAGTAGGATCCGAATGGATTTGAGCACAGCCACCGGAGAAAAAGTTTCGTCATAGTCCAAACCAGGTCTTTGACGAAAACCTTTTGCAACGAGTCTAGCCTTATAGGTTTCCACCTGCCCATCTACACCAAGTTTCCTTTTGTAGATCCATTTGCATCCAACGGGTTTTACCCCAGGTTGAGCAATATCCAAGGTCCACACTTTATTGGCGTACATGGACTCCATTTCGGATTGCATTGCTTCCTGCCACTTATCAGAGTTCCTACTGATAATGGCCTGCCTGAAACTGGTAGGGTCATCTTCTTCCAAGATGCAATCCTCTCGATCCCCGTCTATGAGAAAACCGTAGTATCTCTCGGACGGATGAGAAATCCTACCAGATCTGCGGAGTGGCTGAGGTTCGTTTGGGGTTATTGAATCTAGCGGTTCCTCCAAATTTTCAGTTACATTTTGTGGTCGCTGAATTTCTTCCAGTTCTACCGAACTCCCACTAGTTTCTTTTGTAAGAAACTCCCTTTCTAAGAAGGTGGCGTGGCGAGATACAAACACCTTCTGTTCCTCAGTGTGGTAGAACAGATATCCCAATGAGTCTTTAGGATATCCCATAAATTTACACAGAACTGATCGTGCCTCTAGCTTGTCCGGTTTTTGTGTTTTCACATAGGCCGGACAACCCCATATCTTAATAAACTTAAGACATGGTTTCTTACTGCTCCATATTTCATACGGAGTTTTAGGCACTGATTTGGACGGAACTTGATTCAAAAGGTATGCCGCTGTCTGAAGCACATGTCCCCAGAATGAAAGAGGTAACTCAGCACTACTCATCATGGAGCGAACCATATCCAGAAGGGTACGATTCCTCCTCTCCGATACACCGTTGTGCTGTGGTGTATAAGGAGGAGTAAGCTGAGAGAGAATACCATTCTCTTTTAATTAATCTAGGAATTCCGTGCTTAAGTACTCCCCTCCTCTATCAGACCGGAGGATCTTGATACTTTTGCCAATCTGGTTCTCTACTTCCTTTCTGAATTCCTTGAATTTCTCAAAAGCTTCAGATTTGTGTTTCATCAGATACACATATCCGAACCGAGAGAGATCGTCAGTGAATGTGATGAAGTAGGAGAACCCACCCCTTGCATTTATAGACATCGGACCACATACATCACTATGTACGAGTCCCAAGAGCTCTGCTGCTCTTTCTCCATGTCCGGTGAACGGAGATTTGGTCATCTTTCCTTTGAGACAAGACTGACAAGTTTCATAAGATGAAAACTCGAACGCATTCAAGAGTCCATCTTTAGGCAACTTACTCAGTCTTTTCTCTCCGATATGACCAAGTCTACAATGCCACAAGTAGGATTCATTCGTATCTGAATTCTTCCTCTTGCGTGTGTTTTGTATATTGAGAACTGTATTCTGATTTAGAACGTAGATACCATTACACAGTGTACCCTCTGCAACCAGTACCTTATGAAGGTAAATGTTCATGATATTCTTATCAAGAACAAAGTTATATCCATCTTTATCGAGTAAAGAAACTGATATGATGTTGCAAACCATGGAGGGTACATAGTAGCAATCGTTCAAAATCATAGTCTTGCCATTTGGCAATACTAGGTGATATTCACCGACGGCTGCCGCATTAACTTGTGCTCCGTTCGCTACTCTGAGCGACATATCACCCGGTGCAACTTTCCTACTTTTTCTCAGTCCCTGCAATAAATTACAGATATGAGATCCTGATCCGGTATCAAGTACCCAGGAGGTAGGGCTGACCGTAAAACAGTTCTCAATTACAAGAACACCTGAAGTAGATGCAAAACCATGCTTCTTCTTCAACTGGGTATCCTGGAAATCCATACAATCCCCTTTCCCTTGCTCATACTTATGACTGTTGTCACAAGTTAGAGCTGAACCAACGTTCCCCAGCCCCGAATAAGAATTCGGATCAGTCAAGCGATACATTTTATTATCTTGATTAGGGCGTGAAATGGTTGCTACCTGGAGAGGGAGAAAAGAAACACTCAGGGTACGCTCTTGCAAGATTAGATTGGTTTATTAATTTATCTAACCAGGATGTCTCCCACTGTTTACTCAAATTCTTCTTAAAACCCTTTTAAAAGAAGAACTAGCCGGGATTTAATTCACGTCACAATACTTGCTTAACCTTTCAGCCAGGCTAGTGTCGGTACTTCGAGAGAGGTTTTCCAACGCTTTCGCGAAGTTCCTTAATTTAAGAACCTCTTTTCCCTGGGGGCGTAGCCCCGCTAACACCTTTCTAGACACCTACTAGGTTTATAGCATTGATTGTTAAGTGAAAGTAATCTCCCGAGAGTAATCCAACTCATCAGTGGGATCAGGATCCAACTATCATTGTGTGATGACCTAGATAGAATCCACTCTAGTCACTACACTCCAGAAGGTATGCTAAATCTGCAAGTTTCAGTTCTTTTGAAACTCCCGATGTGGTTTTTGCCCCTAGGACCCAAGTGACCTTGACGAATAATCAACAAATCAAAAGGTCCTAGTCAAGTTCAACCCGTCGTTATCCAGGATTGCATTAGACCCGCCCGCATGATCCTTGACGAATAATCAACAAAATCATGCCACCGTCCTAACCAATCGCATCTATCAGTGCAACATAGAATTATTACTCAGCTACCGTTCACTGTGTCTTGACGAATAATCAACAAATGCAACACGAATACTAAGTATTAATTATCTGAAACGACGGAGGGCTACGGCTGGGTTTTTGGCGAAAAACCCGTTAACGTAATGAACTTGATGTAGTTGAAGGAACATGATAGACCCTTTTGAAAAACATAGTGACGAAAACTTTTGCTAAAGAGGTCACTCCCTGTGAAGGGATCTCGGCTCTTTCCTCGTCGAGTGAGGTGCTGGGCATTCGTAAGATGAATACCTCGATGCAAAGCAAGAATAATCGACTATGGTGAAGTTATCACCCTGACGCAAACTTTTTGTCCAAGGGGCCACTCCCGATGAGGGGATCTCGGCTCTTGCCTCGTCGATTGAGGTGCTGGGCATTCATAACCGAATACCTCGATGCAAAACAAAAGGTGAACGTCCTTGTAATAACAGCTTTTTGAAAAACTTGTTCCAACAACGTCTTTTAGGTTTATTTTCTTGCATTAGTTCTTTTAATGCGTCCCATCAATTAAATCCTACCATTGCAGAAAACAACCAAAATATGACGTACGCTTATGCCATTCGCATTCGCCACGGGGCCCCGTCATTACCCGTTAGGTTACTTAACTAACGACAGAGCGGGGGCTGGGCTAGCGCGGCTGTAAAAAATAAGCAACGCCTAAATAGTTATTATATATAGATATACAGCAATGATAGCCAATCCAGATCACAGATGAACACCTTGGATATACTAGGAACCCGCGATTCGTTCGAGCCTGCAACGAAAAGCGGATTACACGGTCGCGATGAATAGCCAATACCCCACCCAAGGCCCCTACGGGTGCGGCAAACTACCTGCCAGTACTCGAAGCGAAGCAACCTCCCTCAACGCCGTGAGTAGGCCACTCGGCACTTCGAGATACCCGGTAGTTTGTGCACCCCCGCCATGGGTCTATCCTAGGAGCAGAAACAGTAAAAAGAATTATACAATGACGGCTACAACCCCGACCCGGTTGTGCGGCCATACAAATAATATTACATCAATTTACAAATTTATTACATGAATGAAAGAAAAAGAAACTCTCATCTCACATCCACCCCGGTTATTCATCCGCGACAATCCAACGAGTTCATATACACAAACCATCAACAACACATATCACAGATATGTATAACCCCCACTAATCGACGTATAGCGATTAGTAGACGTTCAATACACATATAACATTACAGATATAACCATTAGCCAAAATCTACAGAACATCGACCAAAAATACGGATTTTTAAGCCCCAAAAACAAATTTTTCTTTCTGGAAAATCTGGGCAGAAAAGTCATATTTTAAAATCACAAAATACCCATCTAAGAAAACTGCAAGAAGGAGATCCCCCAACGGAGCCAAACTGGCCGCGGTTCCGCGGCATAAGCAAGCTTATGCCGCGGAAACGCGGCGGTTTAGTCGAGTTGGGTGATCAAATTTTTGCAGTTTTCTAATAAAAACCTGAGCCGCTTTTTAGTACATGAATTTTTAACTTTGGAACAGATCTGAAAATCGGCAGAAACTGAATTTTTTCAGGATAATTTTGCGGTTTTTGTCCGGTCGAAATTCTAAATACTTTACTAACATGCTAGGGTGTGTTTAGTTAGGCTCTGATACCACTGTTAGGTCCATGTTACCTCTCCCGGTACTTTCGGGGTTGCGGAAACGGTAAAACAAAATTTTTTCTGGACTTGGTAACATGGACCGTAAAAGCCGGATCTTTACTAAACAATACACTAGCATCCTGACTAGAGATTTATCTACTCGGTTAGGGGTTATACCTCAACTTGAACTCCTTCTCTTCTTGTTGTTATTCTCTTTGCTTGCTCCGATGGTTGATCCGGACTTTGGTCACCTCCGCGGCCTCCTTGAGTCGAAGACGATCCACCCGAGAGATGTGCACCGAGCTCCACCTCGAGCCGAGGTAACTAGGGCAAAGAGATCGCTAGTCTAGAAGCACTAGGATGTGTAGAGAAGATGTATGGATGTGTTTGTCAAGTGAAATCCTTTTTCTCTCAACACATAAGATCAAAGGAAAAATCAAGAGGAGGAAGAAGGAGGAGCAACCATGGAAACGTTTCTCATTTCTTTTCTATGAGAGAAAATGAGAATGAGCAAAATGAAAAACTTCACCAAGAGAAAACATAACCATGGTTGCAATAATGCAAAAACATTATCATTACTAATCCCATCAAGATAAAGGTGATGGCTACAAATGACATGACCATTATCATAACAAAAAGAAAAAGAAAACCAAAGAATACTTTAGATCTTTCAAGAAGATCCTAGTCAACTTTGGTCAAACGGTCAACAAAGTCAAGATGGTCAAATGGTCAATGTAATTAGCCATAACATAATTATCAATGAAAGGATTAGTAAATAATGCCCCCGGCTCATAATGGTTTCGACCAAACGAACTGTCAAAACCCTAATGAGTCCGCCTCAAAATGGTTTTGACCGAATCAACTGTCAAAACCCTAATGAGCCTGCCACATAACGGTTTTGGCCGAACCAACTGCCAAAACCCTAATGAGGCACCTCCTCCTTCATCGCTCCGGAAAACTGTGCATACACACCTGCATCCGCATTCCGTAGAATGCGGATGCGCAGAAGACAAAAAAATCCATCCATGCAATATTAGGATCCGGCTTAAACCAAAGCCCACTAGTACTGCCTGCCCGAACACCATACGCACACAAGTGTACGTAAGTGATCGCAGCCCTGCCGTAAAAACATACGGCCTCTACACGTTTCGCTCAGTGCAGGGAAACTCTCTGTGTGGGACTCTAAAGACTCGACACTACGCTGGCAGTGGGTTTAACCACAGACCGCAAGCGGCACTAGCTGTACGTAACGGTCCCCAGGTAGATGTCGATAAGAAGGCCGATGAGGTGAACCCATCCGAACTCCTACTGAGCCTGTATGTGACAATCTCCGTACAGTCCGGTCTGTTCGTCTGATACATCGCATGGCGGGCCTAGGGGGCGGTAAACGTCAGTCCCCTAATAGCGGTACAAGTCGTGTCGGAGTGAAGCCCAGAACACCCTGAGATAACACTGGAAACCTACCAGTATATCTCGCTTGCCCTGGCCAGGGACTACTCGTGTAATGGCTCTCCTAGACACAGCGCGATGTCAACTCCCAATACCGGGAGAGACGAATCCTGTCTAACCGTCACTGCCTCCAAGTGCTTCGGGACTGCTCCCAACTACTACCTGTTTGCACGACTCAGTAGAGCCGTGGTAGGGTAGTAATCAAAGAACAGTGGGAACACACTCGAGGCGAAGTGACAGTGTCAAGTCAGCGGACTAAGCTGTACTCATGTCACCTGGGAACTGATAACTGACGATAGGTATAATACCAACCATCAGTTCCCGACGAGTCCTGTCCAGTGTACTCGTAACCTAACGAGCACCCGTATACTATCTCAAGTACGGCGTACTGACGGCTGTGGGACAGACCGTCTCCCATGCTGGGATGAGAAGCGCATACGCTAGTTTACTCCGGAGTATCGATGCCCTATCTCGATACTCCCACGACTAGGGACGTGTATAAGGATGTGCTTGTAGATTACCCAGCCCCCACGAGTGTGATCGCCATCACAACGCCGGTAATCAAGCAAAGATCCTAAGGGCTCTACTAATGCGTATAGGTGATATAATGAATAAACACACATGTACACATTAAAGCAGAGACAAACCAAGTAGCATACTACTATATCGAGCAAGATTGTCTATACAACTGTGAATATCCCAAGCATCCATCAAGTAATATACAGTAATGGCCTCTAGGGCATATACACCAACAGTCAGAGCGACACAATAACAATATTATTATAATAAGATAAAACAGGTAAAAGAGGTAATACTAATGAAAGAACAATACGAATATTCACTATATCACTATATGATGCAGAATATGATCTGTGTCCCTATCGGTCTCTAGGACATGTTTGAAATCGCATAGTGGAAGGAGGATCATGTTTAACAGGAGTCTCGTATATACCCGAGACAACGGCCCACATGCCCGGGACATAACCCTGTCAGCCGGATCGCTAGATCCTACCTACTATATATATCGCAGCTCGAATGATCATCCTCTAAAACACGGTCCCGCTAAATACGATTCTCTTTCCACTTCGATTTCCCCTTTATCCCCAGGTTTACACTATTTATAATCTTGATTTAGTTATGTACAAATATACCAATGGCATGGTTTTATCGCTATTCACTGTATCGATCACTGTCACGAATATTCACTTCCCATTGGTGTACTTGTCACTTCTAAACCAACATCAATCACGCACGATAATGCAATGTCTACTGACTCTAACACGCACTAACACTAGGTATATGGCAATTGGGGTATGATATATGTATGTATGCCATCAATAAGCTAAGTATGTTATGAATCAATATGCATGTCATTAACTTACAAAAATTGCATAAATTCATCTGTCTAGAATTCAACGAAATGATACAAATACGATAAATATAACACTCAGTCAAAAATTCCTCAAAATTAGTTTCAGTTCAATCGGGTTTCCGGTATTCAAGATACAGCTGTTTCATTTTAAGTGCTCGCGGCTGGAAATTCAGTTTCAGAACTGAACGTCCGTTTCGCGACACGAATTGCACCCAGTTGGGTTCAGAATTTAGCGATACTACAGTTGAATAAAATCTAGGGTTTTCAATAGAGTATTCAACTCAATAGACGGATCCTCAATCGCGTCTGTACGTCGAAAGTTATACACAGTTTAACATCAGTATGTCACTTCTGAATCTGTTCTGGACAGTTATACGTTCTGCCCTTTTATTTACAATTTAAATAGCAAACGGCAATGAAACGGAATGAAACCACTTGTTTTGTTTAGCTAACAGATCCATATTAATCCACTACAGAGTTCCGTAACATACGAATTCAGGAAACGGAGAGACACACATTTTGGGACAGTACACAGTAAGCAGAGTCGCTCTGGACTGCAGTCCAGAGTCGCACTCCGATCTAAATATCATCGCATTTACTATACAGAAAACATTATAAGTTTACATAGAATTAAAGTTCGTCGAGTCGGCTTCGATTTAAGCCCTCGAACGCATCATTCCAGTATGCACATAATTTACAGAGATTTTAACCATTTTCAGATACAGGAAATTTCTAGTTTTATCGGTACATTTGGGGGTATCAATTTTAGTCAATAACAGTCGTATTTTCCAGTGAGATTTATACACGATATTCGTCACTATATGGGCCAACAGAAAACATCTATTTCCGTCAATTTAAGCAAGTATTTTCATTGGGGTCTAGCATCGAACACATAGGTTGCATAATATATCGGGAATCGGTAAATTATAAACTAAATGATTTAAGTTTGTATCACAATTATATTAGCATGTAGCAAGTAAACACTTGCCTGGAAACGTCTCGGGGTTGCCCGGCAGCAGCGGCGTCACGAACGCGCGGTGTACGTCGTGAAGCGATTTGCGCGAGTTTGGCTCGCGATACGGAATTTGCGTCGGAGTTGTCTGGAGACTTCTTGTACTCGCTGGAAGCGGAGGGGGTGCTCTGTGGTTTGCCTGAGAAGTGCTGGGGTTGCCGGCGGTCGACGGCGTCGCTCCGGCGATGGCCGCAGCGATTGTTTGGAAAAATGGGTTATGGGTTTTTTGAAGATAGAGAGAAGTGGTGGCTCGGGTTCTGGATTTTGGAGGAGGAGGAGAAGATGTAGAGGGTGTAGAGGTCGGCGGATGGTTCGGGTCAGCGGGGGCTCGCCGGCGTCGAGCGTGCAGGGTGGGGGTCGAAGCTCGGGTGTAACGGTTTGGGTGTGCAGGGGAGTTGGGTTGATGGAGGGTGGAGTCGTAGAGGGAGAAGGAGGGTGAATGAGGGGTCGCTGAGGGGCTGTCGTCGTCGTGGGGGTCGAGCGAAGTGATGGGGTGATCGCCGGCGTCGAGGGTGCAGTGGGTTCGTGCAGAAATTTTGCGAGGAAGGAGGGTTTTTGAGATGGTGTTGGAGAGCGAGGGAGAGATGAGGGCTACGGGGTTAGAGAGAGGAGTACGAGGGGGTAACGTAGCGCAACGTGGGAATGGGCGTGGGCGCGAGCGGAGGAAGCGGGCGTGAGCTGCGGCGGAGGGAAAGGGTCGCGGATTGAAGGGAGTGAGCGGGAAAATGGGAGTGCCGTTGGGGAAGAGAGAATGGGAGAAGTCGGGTCGGGTCGGGTCGCTGAGGAGGCGGGCCGAGGGAAGTTGGGCTGGGCTGAGAGATTTTAAAAGAATTCCTTTTAAAAAATTTCGTGGGCTGAGGGAGGGAAACGGGCCGGGGTTTTAAATAAAGAATTTATTTAAAAAAAATGGTGAGTGGGCTGAGGAAGGAAAACGGGCTGGGTTCATTTTTATTAGTTAAAATCTTTTCTTTTGTTTTAGTGTGGGCTTATGTGAGGTTAGGGTTTAATAAAAATATTTTATTTGCTTTAGTTTTGGTTTTCCAAATTGGTTTTAATTCTGGGTTTTGACTTTTAGGGTTTGGGAAATTTAAATATTGGAATTCAAGCAACCACCTTCTTACAAAAAAAAATATACGAGGGAAAAGAAAGGAAATCTCCGGGATTTAGAAAAAATAGAAAACTTCTATTAAGATGGGAACGGGGATTTACAGTAATTATCTTGAAAAAAGACACAAATCATGCCGTCCATGTGCAGCGGTTGCCGATAACTCCAAAACTAATTCAGGACTTCAATTCTGTTTAAGTGTTTGACTCAGTCTGAGTCTTAGTCCAATCTGAAAACAATCCATGTTTGAATACAATTCAAATATAACTCCAATGCAACATGTATGCATTTATACCAGAATACAATCTATATCAACATGAATTGATTTGACCGAACCATGGATATATACTGACATTGTTTACATGACTATCCGTTTATATACTTATCCGTTTACATGAACAATTGATATCATGGTTTCGGCAAGTCTTATATTTATAAATCACTACAAATCAATACAGTAATACATTACGGGGTTTTAAAGGGGCAGACTGGTACGGAATGTGTTAAAAGTGACACGAGACGGACACTTTAATACACCTAATCTGAACATCCGTTGTCATTGTCTCGTGGGTTTTGACAGGGCCTTGTGATCCATATACCTTAGTCCATGTGGTAAGTTGGACTTCTCTCGTATACACCGGTATATTCTGTACCAAGTTACAGACAACCGCGTTGACATAATAATCATACATTACACCGTTCCCCGCCGAAAACCGGAGACGCGATAAACGTCCGGCCTGAATTTTGGGGCAGATGCTAATTGGTGCTATCCGTCCACCTCTCCGAAGATGCCAAGTTGATTTATGGCACCGTGTATCGAAGGTTTAAACGGATGCGGCCGATGTAGCAGACTTCGTCAGATTCCCCCTCATTTGAGGGGTTTTGATTGTGGGGACGCTCTTCCCTACAGGCGCAAGCCCCTGCAGTTTATTACGCTACCGCATCGCGGTAACCACTTTCTTCTTCTCCAGATGGTCACTCCGTGTCGTGAGTGTTTGTTTTGTTTTTGGTTGCCCGTGGATTGTATACGGAGACTAATTTGTGTTGTCGCCCATAGGGCGTGGATTAGTCCAAACACGTATCTTCTTAGATTTGGGCTTGGGGTTGGGTTTAAGGATACGTTAGCCTCATTTGGGACTAAGATCGACTTAAACGTATGTTAAGGATACATTAGTCTCATTTTAGACTAAGATCAACTTAACGGGATCGTTTAGATCCAACAAGAGAGCAATTGGGCTCTATTGTTTAGTTTAGGGACATTGCGGTCGATTAGTTTAAGGACATTATGGTCCATTGTTAGTTTAAGGACATCTCGGTCCGATGTTAGTTTAAAGACATCGCGGTCGAGGTTAAGGACATCATAGTCCGTGAGTTTAAAGACCTCACAGTTAAGGTTAAGGACATCATAGTCCGTGAGTTTAAAGACCTCGCAGTCAAGGTTAAGGACATCATAATCCATGGGCTTAAGGACCCCACAATCCATGGAATGTGTGGTTGTCGGGACCCGTCACCTCTCTGAAGACGTTGAAGGATTACAACGACAAATATCAGAGGAGTAAAGAGATGTACCCTCGAACCAGTGTGAGTTGATTGGAAGATCTGTAGTCCAATTTGGGACTAAGATCTGTTGAAATATTTATGAGCAGATGAGCTCAATTAATATAAGTTGAGGACTTATGGCCAATCTTGGGCTAAGTCCAATCAGATTAAAATGTTTAACATTTTATTTAGGGCTGTTGAGCTTTTATTTGTGCTTGGCCCTTTTGACAATGTTTTTTTGTCTTGTATTGAATGCTGAGCATTCATCAGAGCTCTGGGCTTATTAAAAGACAGAATTTAATTCTGTCAGCGCAACACGTGGTGCGCTAGGCGCTTTGCGCCAATCAAAGAGCGCATTGCGCTTCTGCCAAGTAGCGCACATGTAAGGGACACGTGTCGCACTCAGGGCTAGGCGCTAGATGACGAACGCATGATGCTAGTTTATGAGCGCTGAGCGCTAATCCATGAGCGCATTGCGCTTTCAGTTTAGTGGCGCACACGTGGTGCACTTGGCACTGAGCGCCAACTCATGAGCGCAACGCTCTATTTCAGAAGAGCAAAGCGCAAGTTGTTAATTGGCGCATACGTGGTTGACACGTGGCGCATTTTGGCGCTAAGCACCGGTCCAGAGAGCGCAGAAGCGCAGTTCGAGAGCGCAAGGCGCATCTGATCAATTTTATAATTTGGGAACAAATTTATGTTCTGTTAAAATAGATTTTGTCTCAAGATTTAAGACAACAGTTCTTATTTTGCAAGAGAGATTTTCAATCTCTTATTTTAATGAAAAGCTTTGCCTTTATAGATCCATGATCTGTGAGAAGAATCATGTTCTTCTTTTATGATGAGATCTTTTGATCTCTTTTGTGAAAGACTTTTTTGTCTTGTAGATCTATGATCTTTTTTAAAGAAAATAAATTTCTCTTTCTATGAGATGATTTCATCTCTGTGTTCATCATCCATCATCTTTACCTTGAAGAAGTATCTTCTTGCAAGAGCTTGCTCTTTTTCTTTGAATTTTTCAAAGTTTATGGGGGGGGAGGGTTTCTCTATATCAGACTTGAAGTCTTGGGGCCTTTATATAGGGCAAGCTGATTTGTTGAATCAGTTAAAGAGATTTTTCTCTGATTGATTTGGGGACGTTTCCCCACCATTAGATCTTTGATCCTAGGACTTCTGTTTTACAGAATGCAATCTTCTTGTTTTTAATAAGATTAGAAAAATCTTTCCATAAAAGAATTTAATTCTGATTAATTAATGATTTATCATTATTATTAGATCTTTTGATCTAACGGTGGGGAGTTTTTTAATTCCAGCGCTAGCACGCCCGTGCTTTGCACGTGGTGCGCTGCTCAGAGCGCAGCGCACCTTGTGCTGGCGCGCCCGTGTTTGACACATGGCGCGCTGCACAGCGCTCCTAGCGCGAGCGCACTCATGGTGCGCTGCCTAGGGCGCAACGCACTTGACGCTGCATCTGAAGCGTTGCTTTAATTTTTTTGAAATTTGAATTTCAAACAGAGCTTTGCTCTGATTGGAGGAAACATACACCAGATATATTCCCTTTACCTATTCAATCTATTTATATCTTTCTTTAGGACTTACGAAGCGATTGTTCGCTGACAACATTCATTTTCTATTCTTTCTTTGGAATATTGTCAGGAGGACACGACTGTGGAGAAAGAGCCCAGCTCAGAAGACTTGGAGCAGTTCGCAGAAGACTCCGAGCTTTAGAGACTTGTATATATTTTTATTTTCAGTTCATGCCATTGTTTAGGTATTGCTTTCCTCATTGTATTTACTTTCCAGTATTGTATTGTAAAGAATGTTTAATAAATGAAAAATTGTTGTTCATTTACATCTGTTGTCTTTCTTGTGTACTTTTACATTATATTGCTTATTTACGCTTAGCGTCTTTACTTCTGAGTAAATACGTAGCGGGCCTCGCCACGTCTCCTTTTCACCGTGACAGGTTTTGTTGGCGGCCCATGCAGATCAGTTCTGCATGGAACCCTACCATGCAGGTCAGTTCTGCATGGAAACCTAAGCAATATATATCACAAGAATCAGCAACTAAAAATATTCTTTACATTTCATATTCTTTGAATCTATCCTAACCCTATTTTTATTTTAAGGTTATGGATTATCCCAACAATACGAATACAAACGTCAACAACACATCACCACCTCTTCCAGTTACGCCTGTCGTTGTAGCTCCGATCAACGAGCAGACAGTACTACTCGAGGCAATTAAGAGCCTCCTGGAGGGACAGCAGCAGCAGACTGCTATCTTAATGAACCGTCCAGAAGCAGAAGCACCTGGAGTGAAGCAATTCTGGGCACTTCATCCGAAGCAATTTTCTGGGAAAGAGAGCCCCTTAGAAGCTGAAGAATGGGCTCAGTCCATCGAAGATGATCTGGCAGCAGCACAAGTACCAGACATTGCTTGGGTAAGGGTTGCGAAGCTGTAACTTACCGATAACGCCCGAGTATGGTGGAAGGCAGAAGAAAGTCGTCTTGCTCAGCCGATCGAATGGAAGACATTTCGTAATATGTTTGACGCGAAGTATTTTCCAAAGACTTCCCGATTCGACATGGAGCAGCAATTCATCCACTTACAACAAGGCTCTATGTGGAGCAAATCTGTGGATGAGTATGATACCGAGTTCACTATGTTGAGCAGGTAAGGTATGTCTCAAATATTCGATTTTCTATATCACATATTACACAGCTAACATAAGACCGTAACAGGTTCTCAGCACACCTCATTCCGACTGCTGAGATCAGGGCCAGACGATTTCAGCAAGGTTTGGACCCAGAGATCCAAGCTGCCTTAGCTATAGGGGATTTCCCAACCCACAACCTAGCTCTGAAAGCTGCCCGTCGATACGAGGCAGTAGTGAAGAAAAAGAGCAGACCTCACTCTGCCGATGTGAAGCGCCCTACCACCCAGATGGCAGAAGGAGTCTCTTCCAGGCCACTTTTTGTACCAAGGAGACCGGGAGTACCTTTAAACCGGCCCAGTCCAGACTTTTGTTTTTACTGCAAAAGAAATGGGCATCTAGCGAAGGATTGTAGGCGTGTTAATCACATCTGCTTGGTCTGTGGCTCATCCACACATGATATTAGGTCTTGTCCTCACAGACTCAATCAGAATCAGGCACTCAGACCATGAATCACCTATCCGCAGCGGCCAGCTATCCAGGCACCTGCTCTACGCCTTGCTCTCCCAGCCCCACCTCCTCGTGGACCTGCTGCACCTTTTTCTCGTCAGTTCCATCAAGCACAAAGGAACTTACCTCAAGGATAAAGGAACGGACAGAGGAATGCTCCTCCAGCAAGGAGGAATGTACCGAGGCGACATGCTTTCACAATGACTGTGGAAGAAGCTAAAGCCACTGGCCAAGTCATCACTGGTAACTTTCCATCTTTAAATCTGTTCAATACTTGTTGATATCCATATATCTTTTTTTATACCTAAACATATCCTACATAACTTAGGTACGATCTTAGTAGCCTCACTTCCTACATTAGCACTCTTCGATACTGGAGCATCTCATTGCTTTATGTCACAACGGTTCGTCCGAACACATGCGATTCCAGTCAAACCGCTCGTATCCAGCTGGAATGTTAGTTCAGAGAACGACATTCTAAAGGCAACGATGGGATACGACCTGTATCCAGTAGTCGTTTGCAGCAGAGAATTCTATGCTTATTTCAAGGTGCTGGACATACCGAATTTTGATATAGTTTTGGGTATGGATTGGCTAGGAATTTTCCACGCTACCATCGACTATCGTCAAAGGAGGTAGTGTTCGAGATTTCTGATCATCCGCTCTTTTATTTCAAAAGTGGAGACCGTACCCTGGAGCCTAGTATTTACAAAGCTCAACCGAAGAAGGCAGTGATTGCAACTCATCAGCCAGAAGAATACAAGCCAGAGGTAGTTCGAGAGTTCGACGACGTATTTCCTGAAGATATATCAGGTTTGCCTCCCGATCGAGCTATTGAATTCAGAGTTGATTTAGTACATGGTACACAACCGGTGATCAAAGCACCGTATCGATTAAGTCCTGAAGGTTTGAAGGAGATCCGTACTCAATTGGACGAGCTTCTGAAGAAAGGATGGATTCGTCCCAGCACTTCAAGTTGGGGATCTTCAATTTTACTTGTGAAGAAGAAGGAAGGTTCATACCAAATGTGCGTTGATTATAGAGCTCTGAACGATGTAACTATAAAGAACAAGTATCTACTACCGCGCATCGATGATCTGTCCAATCAGCTAAGTGGGTCTTGCGTTTTCTCCAAGTTAGATTTTCGTTCAGGTTATCATCAGGTGAAGGTCCAAGAATCTGATATTCCTAAAACTGCATTCAGAACTCGTTATGGATATTACGAATATCTCGTGATACCATTTGGAGTGACTAACGCACCAACTATATTCATGAATCTAATGAATCAAGTTTTCCAAGAGTATCTAGACAGGTTTGTGGTCATTTTCATCGACGACATCTTGGTGTATTCAAAGAGTCGGAAAGAGCATGCCGAGCACTTACGAATTATCCTGGAGACTTTACGACAGCATCAACTCTATGCTAAGTACAGCATGTGCGAGTTTTGGCTAGATCAAATCGGTTTTCTCGGACATATTGTATCAGGCGATGGAATCTCTGTAGATCCAACTAAAGTATCAACAATAAGTGAATGGCCGACACCGAAGACAATGAAGGACATTCGAAATTTCTTGGGTTTAACAGGATACTACCGAAGATTTATTGAAGGATTTTCGAAGATTGCAACACCCCTGATTAAGCTCACACGTAAAGATGAAGAATTTGTGTGGTCAGAAGCATGCGAATAAGCTTTTGTAGAACTTAAGTCAAGATGGACATCAGCTCCTATTCTCATAATACCGGACCAATCTGGAGGTTTCGTAATGCATTACGATACATCCGGTAAGAGATTAGGATGTGTTCTACATCAGCACGGTAAAGTTGTAGTTTATGTATCAAGACAGCTGAAGGTTCATGGGCGCAACTATCCGACGCATAATCTGGATTTGGCAGCCGTTATCTTTGCTCTCAAGATTTAGCGCCATTATCTTCTGGGAGAACGGGTAGATATCTACACAGACCACAAAAGTCCGAAGTATGTGTTTACTCAGAAAGAATTGAATATGCGGCAAAGAAGATGGTTAGAACTTATGGCAAATTTCGACAACAACCTACAATATCATCCAGGAAAGGTGAATATAGTACCTGATGCACTTAGTCGCCAACCACTATCAATGAATCTCACCGCACAGTAGAAGTTACAATAAGATTTGCACCAGATGGAGATAGAAGTGGTTATGCCAGGTAATACTTCAAAGTTGATGAACTTACAAGTTCAGTCTAATATTGTTAATCAGATCAAAGCAGCTCAAGCAAGTGATGCCAAATTGCAAAAGATCAGAGAACAAGTAGAACATGGACTTAGAACAGACTTCATCATCTATGAAGACGGATCTTTGAGATACGACAGTATATTGTTTGTACCACAAGGTCCTGTTCGGGAAGAGTTGATAAAAAAAGCTTACAGTTCTCCTTACAAAGATCTGCGACAACATTACTGGTGGCATGGAATGAAGCGTGAAATAACCAGAAGCGTCGCTAAATGTTTGGTGTGTCAGCTGGTAAAAGCTGAACATCACATGACTGCTGGTTTACTTCAACCGTTACCTATCCCAGAATGGAAGTGGAAACACATCACTATGGATTTCGTGACTGCACTTCCTCGCAGCACGAAAGGTAACGATGCGGTATGGGTTATTGTGCTTCGACTCACAAATTCGGCTCACTTCATCCCATTTCGAGTTGGCCAATCTACCGAGACACTAGCAAAGAAGTACATAGAGGTAAGTTTGAATCTAAGTAAGATTTAACTCTTCAATGTGTACTATCTTTGATACCCATGAACTCATGCAGGAGATCGTGAGATTACATGGAGTACCGGTTTGCATTGTCTCATATCGTAACACCAGATTCCGATCGCAATTTTGGCAGAGTCTGCAAACTAGCTTGGGAACAAGTCTGATCTTTAGCACAGCTTACCATCCACAAATAGATGGACAGTCTGAGTGAACGATTCAGATACTTGAAGATATGCTAAGAGCATGTATATTAGACTTCGGAGGATCGTGGGAAGATCACCTAAATCTTGTGGAGTTTTCATACAACAACAGCTACAAAGCGAGTATTGGGATGGCACCCTTTGCAGCGCTCTATGGAAGGAAGTGTCGATCACCATTAAGATGTGACAACATCGGAGATAGAGAACTCCTTGGACTTGAGATGATAGAAGCAACTGTGGATGTAGTTCACTATCAAGAAAAGAATGCGCATAACCCAAGACCGACAGAAGCACTGGGCTGATGTAAGGCGCCGTCACTTGGAGTTCCAACCGGGAGATCATGTCTTTCTAAAGATTTCTCCAAACCGTGGAGTGATTCGCTTTGAAAAAATGAGTAAGTTAAGTCCGAGATTCATTGGATCGTTCGACATACTCGAACGAGTCGGTGAAGTGGCTTATCGCTTGGCACTTCCACCCTCATTGAAAGGAGTGCATAATGTGTTTCACATATCCCAACTCAGAAGGTATGTGGGTGACTCCAGTCACATTCTTGATCACTCCGAGCTCACTGTATAGACGGATCTATCTTATGAGCAACAACCCGTTGAAATTCTGGACAAAAAAGTGAAGTCACTACGGAACAAGAAAGTAAACTTGATCCGGGTGATGTGGAGAAAAGACACACCAGGAGAATCAACGTGGGAAAGAGAAGACGGCATACGTGCAAGATACCCTCACTTGTTTGTAAATTAGTCCTTAAATACATTGTAAATTTCGAGGACGAAATTTTTGTAAGGAGGATAGAATGTAACGACTCTGTTTATAATGTACAAAAATTTGTTTAAAATTAAAGCACTAAATGGAGTATTTGCAACCCTGAGTATGCTATAAGCATTTAAATTGTTTTTTAACAGCAAGAAAACACTTGTAGCTCATTGGTAAAGCCTTGCACTGCTGTGACGTAGCCCTTGCGTTCAAATCCCCTCAGCCACATATTATTTTTATTGATTTTTCTTTTAAACTTTTTGGAAGCCCAAAAGTCTACACGTGCAATACACGTAAAATGAAAAGTCAGAATAAATCAACATGTGCTGAAAGATATATGAAACGACACCAATATGTGACACTGTTTCCTCCCAATAAGAGAGCAAGGCTCTGTTCGAAATTTGAACTGAGGCAGCGCCTCACGTGCAAAGTACGAGGGCGCCAGCGCTAAGAGTTAAAAACTCTGAGGCGGCGCCTCACGTGCAAAGCACGAGGGCGCCAGCGCCAAGAGTTAAAAACTCTGAGGCGGCGCCTCACGTGCCCCGCACGAGGGCGCTGGCGCCAGAACTAAAACTTCTCCATCCTTGGATCAAAGATCCAACGAAGATGATAAATTATCAGATCACAGAATTGAATTCTGATTGAGGAAATACTTCTTAAATATTTCTAAACAAGAAAGATTATGCTCTGTAAAACAGAGAACTATTGGATCAAAGATCCAATGGTGATTAAAAATCACCAAGCTACAGAATAAGCTCTGTAGGGAAAAATATTTTCCCAATTTTTCTAAACAAGAAAGATTATGCTCTATAAAACAGAGCAACGTTGGATCAAAAATCCAATGGTGATTAAAAATCACCAAGTTACAAAATAAGCTCTGTAGGGAAAAATATTTTCCCAATCTTTCTAAATAAGAAAGATTATGCTCTGTAAAATAGAGCAACGTTGGATCAAAGATCCAATGGTGATTAAAAATCACCAAGTTACAGAATAAGCTCTGTAGGGAAAAATATTTTCCCAATCTTGTTAAAAACAAAAAATAATAATAAAATATCTTCTGTAAAACAGAAGTCCTTGGATCAAAAATCTAACGGCGGATAAAATCCCGAAATCAATTAAGAAATCTCTCAATGAGAGATTTCCTTAACTGAATCAACAAATCTGCCTCCACTATATAAAGGACCCAAGATTTCAAGTCTTGTACACACAGAGAAGAACCCCCCATAAACTTCAAATTTCAAGATGAGAACGATTTCTCCTGAAGATAAATAAAAATAAGAGAGATCATAGCATCTCCTCTATATCTAAGATTTTAACTCTCACATCAGAAGAACTTAGTTCTTTTTCCAGATCTCAGATCTATAAGACAAAATCTTTCACAAGTAAGAATATAATTCTCAGAGAATTGAATTGAGCATAACAGAAAAATCAGTTCTTAGCACTCAAAGTTTGGCGCTCAACGCCGAGCGCTCCACGTGCTCCTCACGCGGGCGCTATTTAATAAGAAGTGCTTAGCACTCAAAGTTTGGCGCTCAGCGCCGAGTGCTCTACGTGCTCCTCATGCGGGCGCTATTTAATAAGAAATACTTAGCGTTCAAAGGCTGGCGCTCAGCTCCGAGCGCTCCACGTGCTCCTCACGTGGACGCTATTTAATAAGAAGCGCTTAGCACTCAAATTTTGGCGTTCAGCGTCGAGCGCTCCACGTGCCCCTCACGTGGGCGCTATTTAATAAAAAGTGCTTAGCACTTAGTGTTTGGCGCTCAGCTCCGAGCGCCTCACGTGCTCTGCATGTGGGCGCCATAAATTGTTGAACACTCCATATAAAATAATATGAATAAAATAAAGAAAAAGAGGGGTGTCAGAACCCAAATCGATACTCAGCAGTGCTGATACGGAAAGGGGATCAAGCCCAAATAAATAATCAAGTGGGCTTAGCCCAAGGTTGGCCAGACCCCAAATTGACCGAGCCCATATGCCTTCTTCTAAATTGGTCTTAGTTCCAAACAGGACTACCAAGTCCCTGATGAACATTCATTGGTTCAAGGGTACATCTGATACATGTCGCTGTAATTCTTCAACGTCTTCAGAGAGATGGCGGGTCCCAACAACCAGCAACAATAGACCATAACGTTCTTAAACTATTATGGACCGCAACGTTCTTAAACTAATAACGGACCGCAACGTCCTTAAACTACTACAGACCGCAACGTCCTTAAACTAAACCCTCACCTCAAAAATGGTGATCCGTGGATCGCAACGTCCCTAAACTAATAACGGACCGCAACGTTCTTAAACTAAAATAATAGAGCCCAAATGCTCTTTCGTTGGATCTAAATGATCCTAAAACTTTGTTAAGTAGATCTTAGTCTAAAATTAGACTAATGTATCCTTAACAAACATTTAAGTTGATCTCAACCTCAAACGAGATTAATGATCTTTAAATCAAACAAACCCAAATCTAAGAAGATACGTATTTGGACTAATTCACGCCCTACGGGCGACAACACGAATTAGTCTCCGTATACAATCCACGGGCAACCAAAGATAAAATAAACGCACACGACACGAAATGACCTTCTGGAGCCGGAGAAAGTGGTTATCGCTACGCGGTAACGTAATTAACTGTAGGGGCTTGCGCCTGCAGGGAAGAGCATCCCCACAATCAAAAAACGCTTCACAATGGGGATGAATCTGACGAAGTCTGCTACAACGGCCGCATCTGTCTAAATCTCCGATACATGGTGCCATAAATCAACTTGGCATCTTCGGAGAGGTGGACGGATAAATCTAAATAACATCTGCCCCCAAAATTCAGGCCAGATGTCCTAACGTCCCGGTCACGTCTTTCGACGGTGGACAGATTCTGGAACGTCCGGTGGGACCTTTTTCTCTTTCCACTCCACACTTCGTGTGTCGTGTTCGCGAACGAATCGCAGTTTATATGGTTGCCCCTGAATTCGAGGTACTAAGATTTGGTGTCTTGCTCCGTGCAGAAGGGAAGATATGATCAATGGCTTCCAGCTGCACCAACTGCACCAGCAACTCCCGCTCCACCCCGTCTGGAGGAGTAACTTACGGGCCCCAAGGGGCCTCCATCTACGCAATGCTGGTGGAACAGATGAGACAGGCCATCACTGGATTGTTCTTCGGGACCACGCTCCCGCCAATGAGCTTCAACGCTCCAATGCCGTTATAGGAAGCTCCAAAGAAGTCGTTCTTCGATCGGCTTGCAACTATCACGGCCTCTCTCAACGGATCGTCTAAGTCTACTACCTCAGTCTTCGACAGGCTGAGCCTAACCTCAAAATGGCCAGCGAAGAGGCTCACAATACCGGAGAAGGCTATCCCAACTCCTGCTGCAGGTGAAGTCGTCCAAACTACTTCCCCTACTCGAAAGTCGGCCTTCGACAGGTTGACCGTTCCTTCCCAGCGGATGTCAGTCATTGACAGACTGGCGCCAACAATAGCCTCTCCTCAAAGCAGGGGGCATGACGAAGCTACTCCGACGATAGGGGTGATCCCGGCTACACGACATGCTCGACGTCGTCACTGGCGCCGAGTGAGAAAAGCTGGGGGCAGTTCCCCTTCTGGACTTACCCCATCAGCTCCAATGGTGGAAGTTGATGCTGCTATTCCAACTGGGAACAGTTTTGAGCCGCTCAGGAGGGTGCGCAAGAACTCTCCAATTGCCATACTAAAAAGGTCTCCTCCACCCGCTGAAAATGTTACTAAGGCGATGCCGGAGCAGCCCCCTCAGCGGCTGTCCTCCAAAATCCACAAGGTCTGGCAAAGAGTCCAAAACTCTGTGATCGACAAAGACCACTCACGCCGACAGAAGAAAACAAAGGTTCTGCAAGAGGAGGACCATCCCACCGCCATGCTATGGAAGTTGTCGTCTGCAGGGGTGCCTGTTGCAGCTCCCTCAACCTCGACCATCCATAAAAGGAGAAGGCCAGAGAATCAACCACCACCGGCGACAAATTCTGAGCGATTTGGGGAGTGTGATGGATCCAAATGCCCTAAGTCTGGGGGCATGGTAGTGCACACCATCTACATGGATTCCAGAAAATCGGAAAGCCGTGCTTCTGGGGGTCATCGACCACTTACACGGTTCGTAACAAAGGCTCAGGAGCAACAACAGAAACTCTAGGAGATGCTGACAAAGATGGCCGCACTTACTGGGCAGAAAGAAAGCCCAGAAGCGTTGTTGGAACAACTCCAGGAACAAGAAACCGACGCCGAGTTCCTACAAAGGATGCTCGAGAAGAAAGATAAAGAAGCCGCGGAACAGGCAGCTAACATAAAACAAATGGCGCTCCCGTTCAAAGATATGATGGGCATGGTGATCCAGCCGGACCCTCCAGTCGAAGATCCCCCAATAATCATTGAAGACAACAGAGGGGAGATATCAAACCCTCTTTCGGATTTATCAGCAGCCAGGGAGGAGATGATCTCGAAAGCTGCGCTTGATGACTACATAACTCAACAAATACGAGCTCATCAGGCGAGCGAAGCTGCTGGCCAAGTCGTCAGAACTGGGCGACCCTATCCAAGCTGGTACGATCAAATTAAGTACCCGCCGGAATATACAATCCCTAAATTTCACGTGTATAAGGAGATATGCAACCTTTATCAGCACGTCGCTCAGTTCAGGGCTCTCTGCGGCAATACTGGAAGTGACGACAAATTGCTACTTCGCCAGTTCGTCGGCAGCTTAGCGGAGACGACATTTGAATGGTACTCGGAGCTTCCGAATGACTCCATCAAAAAATTCACAGAAATAGAGTTGCTATTCACCCAGCGTTTGCAAGCGCCAGCGAACGCACCCCGATCACGACATTGATCAATGCCAGGGTGAAGCCAGGAGAGACATGGGTTCAGTATGCAATTCGGTAGCGGAACCTATGGTCGAAATGCGAACAACGCATAGAAGAAGCTCCTGCTGTAGGCATGTTCATAATGACTCTCGACCCGCAAGCGACTATACCCCAATTTATGATGTTCTTCAAGCCAACCACTTTCTAGGCCTTGATCGACAAGCTGGCCCAAATGGACCAGATGGGTCATAGACCGTCCGCCTCAAAAACGAAGCTTCGAAATGAAAAGGGCAAAGGGAAAGCGACCTTCGTCGCCAACACTCAGCAACAGCCAAATGATCCGAAACTAGCTGCTTGCCAAAACGAAAAACAACGATCACTCAGAGAAAAGCTGAAACGTCCTTATTCATTCCCTCGGGACAAAACGAGAAGACAGTTCGAACTAGCGGTGCGCAACAGGCTTATCACTCTACCAGATCCGAGACGTCCACTGCAACCGGACGACGTCAACAATCCCAATTACTGCCCCTACCACCGAATAGTGGGCCACCCAATCGAAGATTGTTTCATCTTCAAAAACTGGGTGGAGGACCAGTACCAACAGGGCAGGTTCGCGTTGTCTGAAAACTGGAGGGTAAACCCGCCACAACCGCATGCTCCTAAAAAGGTGGACACACCGGGGGCATCATGCTCATTTATAGAGGAAGCTCTGTGGGAAGTTGTCCTTTCAGCTAAGACCAAAAAAATACTGAAGGACCTTCAAGAATGCCCGACAATTAGGTGGAAAAGCCCGCTAGAGCCCAAGATCATTGAGGGGATTCTGAAACCGCACCCAACATCGGGAATTGGTAACGATGGGCAAAACACCCAAGCCCAGTCGTCGAAGTCTTCGAAGAAGAAGAAGAAGACCAAAAAGCCCGCGCAGTCTGACGACAAACGCACGAACCTACAAAGCATATTGATGCGCTGGAAGAATATAACCAGAAGGCGCGAACCCCGATCACACTCCAAGAGTTTCTCAACCATATCCTTGAGGGCGAGATAATGAAAATGATGAGGGAGAAGACTCGTCAGAAGAACCCGAGAATTATATGGCAAGTTGTCACATGATCTCTCATTCACCAATAAATGACGAAGAAGCTCACTCAGTGTCAGAAGATAACATAGAGGAGCTGGGGGCAGGATCGATACCAAAATCCTTAGAACCGTCAGACGAGTTGATTGACATGCTGCTGAACGAAGCCCGTCAGAAGAGCAAAGCTGATCAAGAGCGTGAAATGGCCATATTCGAAAGGGCCAGGCGTCGACATTAAGTTGAAGAAGTCATGGTAGGGATGAGTCGCAAATCACTCCAACCAGATCGAAGCACGCCCGCGGCAGACAATAACGGGCTTAAGACAAGGAAACGGTTCGCTAAAGCCCTGTCAATGGGAATGAAGCTGCCATCTTTCAAAGGAGATACTCTTGGCGGTATACACCTTGACGAAGCGGATCTACATCCTAACTACTGCTTATACCATCAGAGGATTGCACACCCTACCGAAGAATGCATGGCCTTTAAAAAGTGGTGGCAAGGATACGTTGCTCACCGACAACATTTCAAGCGGTTGAAACGCAAAACTCGTTCGGAGCAGAGAAATACGACAGGTGAGCACGAAAGAACTGCCGACAACTGTCGCATGGTTGATACCAGGGGATCGCAAGTTCTCACCTTTGGAAGCGGTTCTGACGAAGAAGTAGCCCTCGGCCCTCTCTTCAAAGAATCCACCTCAGGAAAAGAGAAAAAGATAAAGAACTGTGAGAATATTTAGCTGCGTAACCGTACGTTGCCCGAAAAGAATCTCGGACCCACAAACAAGGGATCGAACAAAAAGGATAAAGGGAAAGAAAAAGTCCCTGAGGATATCGCCCTCGATGACCGAGTCGTCGAAGAGCTTGTAGCCAAGGACCCGCCTAAGAAAAACAAAGTAGATTACAATGTCCTGGCACACTTGAGGAAGATACCCTCACAACTAAGTGTTTTGGATGCCCTTCTATTGTTTAAAGAGGAACGATATTCTCTTATTAGGGCATTAAAAGAGCCTGAGCAGTTTCAAGCTTTTCTTGCCAAAGAAAAGATGAAGGACGAGCTGGAAGAAGTTCACACAGCCGACATTACCTTCAGCGATGAAGATCTCCTCCTTGGAACGTGCGAGCATAACCGTCCCCTGTATGTCACCGGGTACTGTCATGACATCAAGATAGGGAAGATCTTAGTTGACAACGGGTCCTCTGTCAACCTCCTAAATGTGAGGGTGCTAAAAGAGATCTGTATGAACGTTCAACACCTCGTTCGGGATAAAATCACTATCTCCGGGTTCGACTCCCAGTCATCACAGACGCTTGGGTCTGTAATAATGATGTTACGCTTTAGGCTGCTCATCACTGACATCAAATTTCATGTCATTGACGCCAAGACCTGCTACAACGCTTTGCTCGACAAGCCTTGGTTACATGAGTACAACATCATCCCTTCTACAAAACATCAGTGTATGAAGTATTTCAAAGACGGTCTCGAGTATACCATGACGGGGGACTATCCGCAAATACGAAGATGCCAAGTACTGCTTACCAGACTTCAAAGACATGGAAAGATGTCATAAACTGGAAAACAAACAAAAAGCTATTGCCACTATCCCGGTCTTCGGGAGCGATACCGAGGAGGAGGAAGAGATAGTCTATTCAGGGCCGCCCCAATGCAATAGGCCGGGACCATCGACCCTTATTCTGGTCTTTGGCAGTGACTCTGAAGACGAAGTCAACGCAGTATTCTCGATCCGTCCATCAATGCAGGCCCTCACTGGAGATGATCAGAGTTTGCAAATCGCCATGGTTCCGCGACAGCACTATAGAGAGCTTGATGTGCTTGAGACTTGTAGTGTGCAAGAGCTGCAGACATTCTACGTCCCGTCCAGGCGAAGAGGTGAAAAGACGATCCTATTCTATCGATCCATGGAGACTAAAGTCACAAGAGAAGTCTGGCACGGTGCCGATTTCGTGCTCGACAGGCTCCAACCAATCCATCTGCCCAGATACTACGCAGAGGGATTGAAAAGATTATTAAAATGCCAAAGCGCACTGCACGAAATCAAGCAATACCCGCAGAATCCGTCGGTACTGATCGCTCCGGTCAAGGGAAAGCCCCTCATCCTGTACACAACCGTCCTTGAAGGTTTCTTAGGCGCACTATGGGCACAGGAGAACGACCAAGGGAAGGAGAGAGCCCTCCACTATTTGAGTCGAGTTCTCCTGGGGGCAGAAAACAACTACTCCCCTATCGAAAAACACTGCCTGGCGTTAATCTTCGCTACAATGAAGTTTCGGCATTATGCTTTGGCGCATGAGGTCCATCTCATATCAAAGGTGGATCCTCTCAAATATTTGATGTCAAGAGCCATACTAACAGGACGACTTGCTAAACGGGCCCTCTTCTTGATGGAGTTCTCGATAATCTATCGATCTCTCAAGGCGGTGAAAGGCCAGGCCATCGCCGACTTCCTCGCTGAGCATCCGATACCTGCCGATTCATCCCTAAATTGCGAATTGCCAGACGAGCACGCGTTTGAAACGATCGATGGGGAGATAGGAGGGAGTAATACCCGATGGGAACTCTACTTCGATGGGGCATCTTCCATGAAGAAGCGAAAGCACAGCTCCCTCATAATCAAATCTGGGGTAGCCACATCTTCGTGACTCCACAAGGAGGGATAATACGCTTTGCCTTTTCCTTAACGGAGCCAAGAACAAACAACGAAGCGGAATATGAGGCTTTGATAGCAGGTCTTGAGATCGCTGTTGACATGGGGATCGAAAATCTCCTTATATACGGAAACTCCCAGCTGGTCGTTAGTCAAGTAAACGACGACTATCAAACGTGCAAACCAGAGTTGGTAAAGTACGGTGAGAGAGTGCAACAGCTGTTGACTCAAATCCCTTCCTACGCCCTGGAAAACATACCGCGTACAGAAAATAGCAAAGCGAATGCATTAGCCAAACTCGCTAAAGAACTGGCTGACGAAAACCTCGATGACGTAAGGATCATTGTGCAGAGCCGTCAGGTTCTCGCACCAGCAGAAATATCTCCGGAGTCGTCTGAAGAAAAGGAAGCGGCCAAGCAAACGACCCTACAAAAAGAGGACCGAGAAAAGGCTAAGGATTAGATAGAAGTCTTTGTAGACTATTTCAAATCCCATCGAACGCCCGAAGACGCGTCGTCAAGACATCAGCTTATGAAACGGGCTCTGTCTTTCGCCTTCGTCAACGATACTCTATATAATAGATCGTTCGACTCTCTATGGCTGAGATGCCTGGGACTGGAAGAAGCAAGGAGAGTCATCCAACAAACTCATGACGGACTCTGCGGTTCCCATCAAGCCAGGCCAAAGATGAAGCTGAAGATCAAAAGAATGGGCTACTATTGGCCCATGATGATTCAGGACTGCCTCGAATACGCGAAGCAGTGCCACTCGTGCCAAATTCACGGGGACTTCATCCACCAGCATCCAAACCCGCTACACCTAACAGTGGTAAGCTGTCCGTTCGAAATGTGGAGAACCGACATAATTGGGCCCATCGAACCAGCGTCATCCAAAGGACATCGGTTCATATTGGCGACAATTGATTACTTCTCTAAATAGGCAGAAGTAGTACCGCTAAGAGAAGTGAAGACGGAGAACATCCTCCATTTCTTCAAGACATACGCCATCTATCGGTTCGGCACTCTGCGACGGATTATCTCCGATAACGGGCCGGCCTACAAAAGTCACAGAATCAGCCGCTTCGCACAGCAACATAATATAGACAGGAGATACTCTTCGGTCTATAATCCCTGAGCTAACGATCTAGCTAAGGCTTTCAACAAGACCTTGATGAAGATCATAAAGAAGACGGTGTCCAGAAACAAAAAGGATTGGCACGAGAGACTGCGTGAAGCTCTATGGGCTTATCGGACCACGTTTAAAATGGCTACGAATACAACGCCGTATGCATTGGTATTCGGCACGGAAGCAATACTCCCCTTGGAGATAGAGCTACCCTCTCTACGAGTGGCGGTTCATTACGAACTAACGGATGAAGAGAATGCTCATCTTCGGTTTGAGGAGCTCGACGCCCTCGATGAAACTCGTCTTATAGCGCAGCAAAACTTGGAAGCTTACAAAGCAAAGATGACACGCTCATACAAAAGATTAAATAGGCCGAGAACATTCCGCCAAGGCGAACTCGTGCTAGTTGTCAAAAGACCTATAATCCCCAATCGTGCCAAACGGAGGAAATTCGATCCAAACTATAAGGGCCCGTACATCATAGACGAAGTCTACCAAGGTGGGGCTTACCTGCTTATGGATATGCATGGCGAAAGACCCTTTCGGCCAATAAACGGTTGATTCTTGAAGAAGTACTACGCCTGACGAGTCACGATTCAGGTCAATGATAGATGGCGACGCCTATGTCCGCTCGCTATCTTCTTGAGTCAAGACTCTAAAAGTAGTATCCAATGATACCCCGTCCCAAACACGGAAAACAACGGACCGAAATGTCCCTAAACTAACAACGGACTGAAACGTCCCTAAACTAACAACGGACCGAAACGTCCCTAAACTAGCTACGGACCGTAACGTCTTTAAACTACTACGAACCGCGGCATCCTTGGGCTAACGCGGCAAAAAAAAGGTACGTCCATAAGCGAAATGGGCACGGATGAAAACCCAAAAGGGCTCCGTGAGTAAAGGCAGTTGGGCTACCGGTGAGTTTGTGAAAACCCGAAAGGGCGCAGACTCGTAAAAAATTTCCTGTGCACTTGCAGGTTCCTCTCGACCTTGTAAGGAAAAAATATCCGCATGAGATCCTTACAACTCGCAAGGGAGAAAAACACTTAGGAATCCTCACGATCCCTAAGGAGAAATTATACTTACGAGATCCTCACGACTTGTAAGGAGAATGTCCCCCCTATGAGACCCTCACGGCTTACAGGATTCAAAAGTCTCAAGATACAGGGACCTGAACTTGTTCTTAAGCCATCATAACCCCCAAATTGCCCTACAGGCGGTCAATATTGACCTTTGTATACAATCCACGGGCATAAATAAGCGTTCCTTTGTCCAGTTCCACCAATGGTGTGAAATTCCCCTATTTGGTGAACGACACTTGCAGATCCTCTTGACTTACAAAGAGAAAATGCTCTTTTGAGATACTTACGACTCTCAAGAGAAAACGCACTCAGGAGTCCTCATGACCTCTAAGGAGAAATTACACCTACGGGATCCTCACAACTCGTAGGGAGAAGTACCTTTGTGAGGCCCTTATGGCTCATGAAGTCAATAGCCTTAGTCGTCAAGTCCCTAACCCTGTCTACTAGCCACCTTTGTTCGATAGCGGCAAAGGCAAATGATGATTCGCTCTTGGCAACATTCCAGTAGTAGCGATACTGATGCCTAAATCGGTAACAAATTCCAAGTCTTTTCACAGCAAGTGATGATTCGCTCCTGGCAATATTCTAGTCGCAGCGATGCTGATGCTAAGATTGGTATCAGATCTCAAGTCCATACTCGCAACAAAATCAGCGAGCCAAAAATACATATAAAAATAGTAGAAATGATGGGACAACTCGCAAAAAAAGCAGCGAGTAAAAAGAAAAATAGCCGAAATGATTGGGCAATCGCGACTTTCGTGATATAAAAAGCTGAAATGATAGAGCATCGCGGAAAGAAATAAAAAAAATGAAAGAATGAAACTGTTGCCTTACAGGCGAGTCCGTACTAACCCCTGTATACGATCCATGGGCATAAACGAAAAGGGAACCACATTTCCCAACAGACTCTGTCAAAGGAAGAGTCAGATCTCGACGGCAACATTTGCATCGCAGAAGATCAACACGACGTTTCTTCTCGACACCGCAGAAAGCGGAGCAAGTCAACCAATGACCTCCCCGCCGGAGCAACGCTCCGTCTTGGAAATAAGTCAACCAATGACCTCCCCGCCGGAACAACGCTCCGTCTCGGAAACGAGTCAAACAATGACCTCCCCGCCGGAAAAACGCTCCGTCTCGGAAACGAGTCAAACAATGACCTCCCCGCCGGAACAACGCTCCGTCTTGGAAACGAGTCAAACAATGACCTCCCCCCTCCCCGCCGGAACAACACTCCGTCTCGGAAATAAGTCAGCTAATGACCTCCCTGCCGGAACAACGTTCCGTCTCGGAAACAAGTCAAACAATGACCTCCCCACCGGAACAACGCTCCGTCTCGGAAACAAGTCAACCAATGACCTCCCCGCCGGAGCAACGCTCCGTCTCGGAAACAAGTCAACCAATGACTTCCCCGCCGGAGCAACTCTCCGTCTCGGAAACAAGTCAACCAATGACCTCCCCGCCGGAGCAACGCTCCGTCTCGGAAACAAGTCAACCAATGACGTCCCCGCTGGAGCAACTCTCCGTCTCGGAAATAAGTCAACCAATGACCTCCCCGCCGGAGCAACTCTCCGTCTCGGAAACAATTCAACCAATGACCTCCCCGTCGGAGCAACGCTCCGTCTCGGAAATAAATCAACCAATTACTTCCCCGCCGGAGCAATACTCCGTCTCGGAATCAAGTCAACCAATAATCTCTCGATTCGTCTTGACCCCCAGGAAAATCAGTGTCCCTGCACAAACCTCTCAACCCGTAAAAAGAAAACTCTCTTGTGAGATCCTTATGACTCTCAGGAGAAAACACATTTAGGAGTCCTTATGACCCTAAGGAGAAATTACACCTACGAGATCCTCTCGACTCATGGAGAGAAACGTCTTTATGAGACCCTCACGGCTCATAAAGTTGAAAAGTCTTAGGTAGCAGACCTGAACTTGTTTCCTAAGCCATCGCTGCCGTACAAGGAGTTAAAGATGAACAGTTAGCTACCATCTATATGCCACATTTGCTAAAGTTACATACCAATGACACGACAATAGCGCTCGCACTTAAAGAAAATTCCTAAAGGTAAAGTGTAGAGCTCATGTACACAGATGGGATGCATGTACGAATATATGACGAACAGAAAGATTCAATAGAAAGCATTCAACAGTTAATAATAAGAGAAATACATCGATTTAAATATACTACTCTATAGGAAAAAGATCACCAAATATAGGATCAGAAATACAGGGGTTAACAAAAAAAATACAAGTTCTCCAATTCCCTCTCTGCCTTCTCCAACACGTCAAAGCGACGGTTTTCGCAAGGAGTTGCTCCCCACCGGTTAGCACCGTGCTCATCAGCAAAAGCGAGCATAATGGCCCGCTGAGCTCTTATTTGACTCAATAAATGAACCGAACGATCCTTCAGAGGCTGGGTAATGAAGTGCGCTTCATAGAAACACTCAATTTTGTCCTCTGTCGTATCAAGAATCGTCGGAGTCATCTCCGCCGGATGAGGGGGGATTTCGGCAAGCACGGATAGAAGGTCCCACCGGGCGTGCCAGAATCGGTTCCCCTCCGAATCATGGAGACGCGACCACGCAGGTCCGTCTTTCCTGAAATTCGGGGCAGATGCTAATTGGTGCTATCCGTCCACCTCTTCGAAGATGCCAAGTTGATTTATGGCACCATGTATCGAAGGTTTAAACGGATGCAGCCGATGTAGCAGACTTCGTCAGATTCCCCCTCATCTGAGGGGTTTTTGATTGTGGGGACGCTCTTCCCTGCAGGCGCAAGCCCCTGCAGTTAATTACGCTACCGCATCGCGATAACAACTTTCTCCTTCTCCAGATGGTCGCATCGTGTCGTGGGTGTTTGTTTTGTGTTTGGTTGCCCGTGGATTGTATACGGAGACTAAGTTATGTTGTCACCCGTAGGGCATGGATTAGTCCAAATCCGTATCTTTCTTAGATTTGGGTTTTGGTTTGGGTTTAAGGATACGTTAGCCTCATTTAAGACTAAGATCAACTTAAACGTTTGTTAAGGATACGTTAGTCTAATTTTAGACTAAGATCAACTTAACGGGATCGTTTAGATCCAACAAAAGAGAATTTGGGCTCTATTGTTTAGTTTAGGGACATTGCGGTCGATTTCCAATTTAAGGACATGGTGGTCCAAGGTTAAGGACATCATAGTCCATGAGTTTAAAGACATCACAGTCAAGGTTAAGGACATCATAGTCCGTGAGTTTAAAGACATCACAGTCAAGGTTAAGGACATCATAGTCCGTGAGTTTAAAGACATCACAGTCAAGGTTAAGGACATCATAGTCCATGAGTTTAAAGACCTCACAGACAAGGTTAAGGACATCATAGTCCGTGAGTTTAAAAACCCCACAGTCCGCAGAGTGTTTGGTTGTCGGGACTCGTCACCTCTCTGAAGACGTTGAAGGATTACAACGATAAATATTAGAAGAGTTCAGTGATGTACCCTTGAACCAATTTTGGTTGGGAGATCTACAGTCCAATTTGGGGCTAAAGTCTGTTAAAAGGTTTATGAGCATATGGGCTCAGCTGATATGAGTTGAGGACTTACGACCAACTTTGGGCTAAGTCCAATAAGATTAAAATGTTTAACATTTTATTGTTCTGGCGATTGAGCCTTTATTTGGACTTGGCCCTTTTAATAATGCTAGGCATTGGGCTCTGACATTTTTGTCCTGTATCAGAAACAAAGTTTGTTCTGACAGTACGCCACATGGCGCGCCAGGAGCGTTGCGCCAGTCAAAGAGCGCATTGCGCTTCTATCAGGTAGCGCACACGAAGAGGACACGTGTCGCTCTTAGCGCTAAGCGCTAGTTTATTAGCGCATTGCGCTTTTAATTTATGAGCGCTTTGCGCTAGTCTGTTGGCGCGCCAGTGAGTGACACGTGGCACACTTGGCGCTGAGCGCCAGCCCATGAGCGCAGTGCGCTGTTTCAGAAGCGCAAAGCGCGGATTGTGTCTTTGGTTGACACGTGGCATGTCTTGGCGCTGAGCGCCGGTCTAAGAAACGCAAAAGCGCAATTCATGAGTGCAAGGCACTGTTCAGTAGCGCAAAGCGCATCTGATCAATTTTAAGATCAAAGAACAAATTTATGTTCTTTTAAAGGTGGCTTTGCCTCAAGATTCAAGAACAAAAGTTCTTATTTATAAAAGGGCTCTGCCTTTGTAGATCAAGGATCTACGAATGAAGTAAATACTTCTTTTATTTTTATGATTAGATCTTTTGATCTTTTTTTTCTTCTTTTTATCAAAGACCTTGGTCTTTTGTAGATCTATGATCTTTTTAGAAGATGGTTCTTCTTTTTACGAGATGATTTCATCTCTGTGATTCAAAAAATAGTTCTTTACCTTGAAGATGAAGAAATGATCTTCTTTTTCTAAAGGCTTGCCTTTCTTTCTCTTTGAGTTTTCTCAAAGTTTGCCGAGGGTTTTCTCTATATTAGACTTTAGGTCTTGGAGCCTTTATATAGGGCAAAATGGTTTGTTCAATTAGTTAAGAAGATCTTTTCTCCAATTGATTTGGGGAATTTTACCACCATTGGATCTTTGATCCTAGGGCTTCTGTTTTACAGAAGGCAATCTTCTTGTTTTTAACAAGATTGGAAAAATATTTCCATGCAGAATTTATTCTGTCTTTGGTAATTTTTATTTACCATTGAATCATTGATCCAACGGTGCTCTGATTTACAGAGCACAATCTTGTTGTTTGGAAAGATTTTGAGGAATCTTTGCTTAACAGAATTTAGTTTCTGATTAATTAATAATTTATCATTATTATTAGATCTTTGATCTGACGGTGGGGAATTTTATAATTCCAGCGCCGGCGCACCCGTGCTTTGCACGTGGTGCGCTGCTCAGAGCGCAGTGCATTTTGCGCTAGCGCACCCGTGTTTAACACGTGGCGCGCAGCGCAGAGCACAGCGCAGCCTGCGCTAGCGCACCCTGCGCTAGCGCACCCGTGTTTGACACGTGGCACGCAGCGCGCCTAGCGCTAGCGCACTCATGGTGCACTGCCTAGGGCGCAGCGCACCTGGCGCTAGCGCATCCGTGTTTGACACGTGGCGCGCAGCTCGCCTAGCGCTGGATCTGAAGCGTTGCTTCACAATGTTTTAACTCTTGGCTTTGAGGCATTTGTTACATTCTTTGCATATGGAGTTTTTCCCTTCATTTTCATTTTTTTTATTTTATTATTATTTTTTTTTATAAAGGAGTAGGTTGTGAGCCAAAATTTTGGCGGGAACAAATGCCCCCCACTACTTTTCCCACGTAAGTATGCACGTGGGTGAAGTAGTGCAGAGTTATGCATGGCCACAGAATTGAGGGCTTAGGAGACAAGTTTAGGGTCCTTGTAGCCTAAGACTTTCTTCGTCTTCATGAGTCGTAAGGGGCTCAAGAAGGTTTTTTCTCCTTACGAGTCGGGAGGATCTCGTAGGTGCAAATTCTCCCTAGAAATTGTGAGGATTTCTAAGTGTTCATTACCTCCGTGAGTTGTAAGGATCTCACTCGGGTATTTTTCCTTACGAATCATGAGGACTCGTAAGTAGCTTCTTCACTTCAGCAACGAATGTGGCTTTGGCAAACGTGGCCCATAGATGGTAGATGACATTTCATCCTGAACTCTCCGAGAAGTAGTGATGGCTTAGGAAGCAGGTTTAGATCTGCTACCTAAGACTTTTCAACTTCATGAGCCATGAGGGTCTCATGAAGACTTTTTCTCCCTACGAGTCGAGAGGATCCCGCAGGTGTATTTTCTCCTTAGGAATCGTGAGGATTCCTAAGCGCGTTTTCTCTTGAGAGTCGTAAGGATCTCACAAGAGAATTTTCCCTCCTACAAGTCGAGAGGAATCATAAGCGGTTGTTTCCCTCCTTGCCGAGATTCGACTTTGGAGAGTGTGGCCCGTGAATAGTATGCAAGTGTCCATTTTGGACTGACTTGCAGGGCCCCAGTGCTTAGGAAACCGGTTCTTATCCCCATTGCCTAAGGCTTTTCCCTACGAGTCGAGACGAATCGAGATGTTCTCGCAAAGACACTAATTTCCTTACAAGTCGAGACGAATCGAGCAGTTCTCGCAGGAATTTCCTAACGTTACAGTTAACCTTTGCTCTTTACGACAGAGGTCCGTTAGGGTTTGTGGTACTAGAGTTTTTTCCGTCGTACCGTCGCGTTGGCTGGTGTATTCCTCGACGCATAATCTTGTTGTTCGAGTAGCCCCGCGACTGTCGTGTCTCTGATCCCTTCGGGGGCTGGACAAGACGTCTTCAAGCAATCCTCCTAGACAGTTTGACCGTCGGAAGAGAAAGCATTAGGAGTTTTGCCATGCCGCTTTTTACTTGAGGTTAGGCTCGTTTTGGAGAGCCCCGATGAGTCATAACCACTCCGCGCTGGTGTGGGATGATCTCCGATAGTCTTTCAGGTTTTATATGAGTTGCCGTCAAGACCCTGAAGCTAGGAATTTGGCCGTTTCTTCGTTTGCTGGCATTGCGTCTGCTGTATCGGGACGAATGTCGCGGTTGTCTCTAGGTTGCTGGTGAACCGTCGAGGTTTGGAACTAGGGATTTTGCCGTGGCTCCGTTGTTTGATTTTCTCGTCTGGATCCTGATGGAGGAAGAACGCTCTCAGTGACATCTCGTCTGCTGTATCGAGACGAACGTCGAGGTGGTGACCACTCCGTGCTGGTGTGAGATGATCTCCGATAGTCTTTCAGGTTTTATATGAGTTGCCATCAAGACCCTGAAGCTAGGAATTTGGCCTTTGCTTCGTTTGCTTTGGCATGTCTGAATCCCGTTGGAGGAAGAACGCTGGGGTGACATCGCATCTGGTGTGATGAGACGAATGCTAAGGTGGAGCTGGGATTTCTCCATCACTCCGCTTTGTCTCGACCATGGGGTCTTTTTTTGACGTTGCATCTGCATCCTGCTGGATTGGGAAGGAACGCCATTGTTGACATTGCGTCTGTTGTAACGAGACGAATGTTTAGATGGTTTCTAGGTTGTCTGTGAACCGTCGAGACTTGGCTCTCTTTCGGATGGAACCTGGTGGGAAAGTATGGTTCCCTTTTCGTTTGCGCCCCCTGGATTGTATACAGGGATTGATGTGATAGCACCTGTAGGGTAAAAAGTTTTACTTTTTTCATTTTCTTTTTATTTCTTTCCGCGATACTCCATCATTTCAGCTTTTATATCGCGAAAGTCGCGATTGCCCAATCATTTCGGCTATTTTTCGCGGTGCCCAATCATTTCGGTTATTTATTTTACTTTTACTCGCTGCTTTTTATTGCGAGTTGCCCAATCATTTTGGCTATTTTGCATGCATACATTTTTACTTGCTGATTTTGTTGCAAGTTGCCCCATCATTTCGGCTATTTCATATGCATGTGTGGCTCGCTGGCTTTTCGCTACAAGCTTGGAATTAGACGCCAATTTCGGCATCAGCACCGCTACAACTGGGATATTGCCAGGAGCGAATCATCATTTGCCTCTGTCGATGTCGAACAAAGGTGGCTTAGTAAACAGGGTTAGGATCCTGTCGACTAAGGCTTTTGACTTCATGAGCCGTAAGGGTCTCATAAAGGTATTTCTCCCTACAAGTCGTGAGGATCTCATAGGTGTGTTTTCTCCTTAGGAATCGTGAGGATTCCTAAGTGCATGGTCTCTTATAAGTCGTAAGGATCTTACAAGAGTGCTTTCTCCTCATAAGTCAAGAGGACTTACAAGGGCTGTTCACCGTGTAAACATATCCCTAGTCACGGATGGGACTTTGTTAGGGAAATGTTTATTCGTGCCCGTGGATTGTATACAAGGTTCAATACTGAACCGCTTGTAGGGCAGTATTGGAGGTTGTGGGGGCGTGCTTAAGAACAGGTTCAGGTCCCTGTAACTTAAGACTTTTGAATCTTATGAGCCGTGAGGGTCACATAAGAGGGTTCTCCTTACGAGTCGTGAGGATCTCGCAAGTGTAATTTCTCCTTAGGAGTCATGGGGATCCCTAAGTGTGTTGCTTCCTTTGTGAGTCGTAAGGATCTCACGCGGGTGGTTTCTCCTCAAAAGGTCGAGAGGACCTTGCAAGTGTCCTTTAACGAGGTTGCGCCCTTTCGGGTTTTCACAAACACTCGCCGGTAACCCTGCTGTTTTTACTCACGGAGCCCTCTCGGGTTTTCATCCGTGCCCATTTTGCTTATGGACATACCTTTTTTTTACGAGTCTGCGCCCTTTCGGGTTTTCACAAACATCGTCGGTAGTCCTGCTGTTTTTACTCACGGAGCCCTTTCGGGTTTTCATCCGTGCCCCTCTTGCTTGTGGACGTACCCTTTTTTTTCTTCTTTTTTTTTACCATGTCAGCCTGGGGATGCCGCGGGTTGGTAGTAGTTTAACGACGTTTCGGTCATTATCCAGTTTTAGGACATAGTGGACCATTGTAAGTTTAACGACGTTTCGGTCTTGGGTCAACGTACGATTACGCAGCTAGATTTTGCCGCAAATCTTCGCATGTTTTGTGTCGGAGGTGGATTCCTTGAAGAGAGGGCTGAGGGCGATTTCTTCGTCAGAGTCGCTTCCAAAGGTGATAACTTGCGATCTCTTGGTGTCGGATATGTGACAGTTGCCAGCAGCTCTTTCGCACTCATCTGTCGTGCTTTTCTGTCCCCGACGAGCCTTGCGCTTCACTCGTTGAACATGTCGTCGATGGGGTGTGCAATCCTCGGTGGGGTGTGCAATCCTCTGATGGTATAGGCAGAAGTTAGGATGTATGTCCGCTTCATCAAGACGTATATTGCCAGGATAATTTCCTTTGAGAGAGGGCAACTTCATTCTTATTGCCAGGGCCCTAGCGAATTGATTCCTTACTTTAAGCTTGCTTTTTCTGGCGATAGGGATGCTTTTCTCCAGTCGGGGTGTTTCTACCTTTTCCTCCAGTCGTCGGCGTTTGGCACTTTCAAATATAGCCAGTTTACGCTCTCGATTGACTTTGCTTTCCTGACGGGCTTCATTTAGGAATGCATCAATCATTTCGTCTGATGGTCCTGAAAGTTCAGGCTCAGGATTTGCCCCTGGTTTTTCTACATCCAAAGCTTCTTCACCGTTTATTAACGAGTGAGAGATCACATGACAGCTTGCCACATAATCCTCAGACTCATCCGACGAGTCTTCTCCATTGTCATCATCTTTGTCCACAAGGACGTGGGTGAGAAATTCTTGGAGTGTGACTGGGGTCCGCGCCTTCTGATTATATTCTTCCAACGCGTCAATCTGTTTTTGCAGGTCCGTGCGCTTGTAACCAGGCTTCACGGGCTTTTTGGCCTTCTTCTTCGAAGACTTTGACGGCTGGGTGTGAGCGCGCTGACCATCACCATCAGTTTTTTGGAGTTGGGCACGGTTTCAGCATTCCCTCGATGATCTCGGGTTCCAGTGGATTTTTCCACCTGATCGCCGGGCATGTTTGGAGATCCTTCAGCATTCTTTTCGTCTTGGCTGAAAGAACGTCCTCTCATGGGGCTTCCCTTATGAATGAGCACGATGCGCCCGGCATGTCCACCTTTTTAGGGGCGTGAGGTTGTGGTGGGTTCACCTTCCAATTTTCGGATAATGCGAACTTGCCTTGTTGGTATTGGTCCTCCATCTAGCCTTTGAAGATGAAACAATCTTCGATTGGATGGCTTACTGCTTGGTGGTAAGGGCAGTAATTAGGATTGTTGACATCGCCTGGCTGCAACGGACGTTTTGGATCCGGCAGATTGATGAGTTTGTTGCGCACTGCCAGCTCGAACAGTTTCCTCGTTTTATCCTGGGAAAATGAGTAAGGACGTCCCAGTCTCTCCTCGAGGGATGGGCGTGGACGCACGTTGTTTTGGCGAACAACCGGCTTTAAGTTGCTCGGCCGTTGTTGAGTATTGGCAACGAAGGTTGCTTTCCCTTTGCCCTTTTCATTCCAAGGCTCTGTCTTTGAAGAGGAAGGTCTATGGCCCATCTGGTCCATTTGGGCCAACTTGTCAATCAAGGCCTGGAAGGTGGTCGGCTTGAAGAACATCATGAATTGGGATATGGTCGCCTGCGGATCGAGGGTTCCCACAAACATGCCCACTGCAGGAGCCTCTTCTATACGCTGTTCGCATTTTGACCATAGGTTCCGCCATCGGATTGCATACTGGACCCAAGTTTCGCCTGGCTTTACCCTGGCGTTAATTAATGTGGTAATCGGGGTACGCTCGCTAGCGCTCGCGAATCGCTGGGTGAATAATAGCTCCATCTCTGCGAAAGTCTTGACGGAGTCGTTTGGAAGTTCAGAATACCACTCGAACGCCGTGTCTGCTAAACTACCGACGAAATGGCGAAGTAGAAGTTTATCATCACCTCCAATATTTCCGCAAAGAGCCCTGAACTGAGCGACATGTTGATGGGGATTGCATGTCCCCTTATACACATGGAATTTGGGGATCGTATATCCCGGCGGGTAACTTATTTGATCATACCAGCCTGGATATGGTCGTCCAGTTTTAATGACTTGGCCGGCCGCTTCATTTTCCTGGTGAGCTCGTATTTGTTGAGTAATATAATCATCCAGAGCGGCCTTGGAAATAGTTTCCTCTTTGGCTGCCGAAAGAGCCGGATGAGGGTTCGATGTCTCCCCTCTGTCGTCTTCAATAATGATCGGAGGGTCTTCAGCTGGAGGATCCGGCTGTAACATCATCCCGACCATGTCTTGGAAGAGAAGCGCCATTCGTTTTATGTTGGCAGCTTGTTCTTCTGCTTCTCTGTCCTTCTTTTCGAGGACTCTGCGGTGAAAGTCAACATCGTTTTCTTGTTCATGACGCTGCTCCGATGACGCCTCAGGGCTTTCTTTTGGCCCAGTGAGTGCGGCCATTTGCATTAGCATTTCTTGAAGCTTCTGATGTTGTTGTTCTTGAGCTTTTGTAACGGATCGGGTGAGCGGTCGGTGACCCGTAGAAGCGCGGCTTTCCTCTTTTCCTGAAGCAATGTAAACATTATGCACCATTATGCCCCCAGACTTGGGGCGTTTGGGCTCGGCCTCTTTGCGATCTGCCATAGTTACAGGGGGATTCTTCGGCCTCCTTCTTTTTTGAGAAGTTGACATCGAGGGGGCCGTCACAGCGGGCACCCAGACAGCCGTTGTTTTTGTGTCTTGGCAAGATGATTTTCTTTTTGCTGAACTTTCACCTTTTTCTGTTGACTAAAGTAATCTTGATCAATTACCGACTCCTGGACCCGTCGCCAGAGTTTGTAAACTTTGGAAGAAAGCCGCTGAGAGGGCTGATCCAGCTTTATTCCTGTAACATTCTCCACGGGTGGAGGAGATCTTTTCAGTACGGCGGTAGGAGAGTTCCTGCACACCTTGTTTATCAATTCAAAGCTGTTCCCGGTTGGAACAGCAGCATTGACTTCCACCGTTGGGGCTGGTGGAGTTAGCCCAGAGGAAGAGTTGCCCCCAGGCTTCCTCACTCGGCGCCAGTGGCGACGTCGAGCGTGTCGAGCTGTTGGGGCTGGTTCGGCGATGGGAATGGCTTTGTCTTGCCCCCTGTCCAGGTAAGGGGCTGCTGCTGGCGTCAGCCTGTTGAAGACTGATGTCCGTCGAGGCGCAGTATTCAATCGGTCGAAAACAGACTTCTGAGCAGGGACAGGAACCGTAGTGGAAACCGGAACAACCAGTCTTGTCAAAATTGACCCTTTGGTTGGAGAAGCCGCCTTGACGACTTCGGGAGCAGGGTTGGTCACTCTTTTCGGAATAACCTTTTCTTGAGGTGCAGGCTTCATCATGGGCCTACTTCAACTTTGGCCCAATCTGGAGAAGACCGAGGCGCTGGTGCTGGATGACCCATTGAGAGGGGACACAGTAGCTGTAAGCCGATCAAAGACCGACTTCTTGGGAGCTTCCGGTGTTGGCACAGGAGCGGTGAAGCTCGTTAGCGGGAGCATGGTCCCGAAAAACAATCCTGTGGTGGCTTGAGTGACCTGTTCCACCGGCATAGCGAAGATGGAGGCCGCTTAGGGCCCGTAAGTCACTCCTCCGGACGGGATGGAGCGAGACTTGCAGTTGCAATTAGTGCAGTTTGAAGCCATTGATCTTCTGTCTTCTGCACGGAGCAAGGCACCAAATCTAAGTATCTCAAATCCACATGCAACCATATCAAACCGCGATTCGTTCGCGAACACGACACACGAAGTGTGGAGTAGAAAGAGGAAAAGGTCCTACCGGGCGTGCCAGAATCTGTTCCCCTCCGAATCACGGAGACGCAACCGTGCAGGTCCGTCTTGCCTGAAATTCGGGGCAGATGCTAATTGGTGCTATCCGTCCACCTCTCCGAAGATGCCAAGTTGATTTATGGCACCATGTATCGAAGGTTTAAACGGATGCGGCCGATGTAGCAGACTTCGTCAGATTCCCCCTCATCTGAGGGGTTTTTGATTGTGGGGACGCTCTTCCCTACAGGCGCAAGCCCCTACAGTTAATTACGCTACCGCATCGCGATAACAACTTTATCCTTCTCCAGATGGTCACTTCGTGTCGTGGGTGTTTGTTTTGTGTTTGGTTGCCCGTGGATTGTATACGGAGACTAAGTTATGTTGTCGCCCGTAGGGCGTGGATTAGTCTAAATCCGTATCTTTCTTAGATTTGGGTTTTGGTTTGGGTTTAAGGATACATTAGCCTCATTTAAGACTAAGATCAACTAAACATTTTTTAAGGACACGTTAGTCTAATTTTAGACTAAGATCAACTTAACGGGATCGTTTAGATCCAACAAAAGAGCATTTGGGCTCTATTGTTTAGTTTAGGGACATTGCGGTCGATTTCCAGTTTAAGGACATGGTGGTCCAAGGTTAAGGACATCATAGTCCGTAAGTTTAAAGATATCACAGTCAAGGTTAAGGACATCATAGTCCGTGAGTTTAAATACCTCACAGTCAAGGTTAAGGACATCATAGTCCGTGAGTTTAAAGACCCCACAGTCCGTAGAGTGTTTGGTTGTCGGGACCCGTCACCTCTCTGAAGACGTTGAAGGATTACAACGACAAATATCAGAGGAGTTCAGAGATGTACTCTTGAACCAATTTTGGTTGGGAGATCTACAGTCCAATTTGGGGCTAAAGTCTGTTAAAAGGTTTATGAGCATATGGGCTCAGCTGATATGAGTTGAGGACTTACGGCCAACCTTGGGCTAAGTCCAATAAAATTAAAATGTTTAACATTTTATTGTTCTGGCTATTGAGCTTTTATTTAGGCTTGGCCTTTTTAATAATGCTACGCATTGGGCTCTGACATTTTTGTCCTGTATCAGAAACAAACTTTGTTCTGACAGTGCGCCACGTGGCGCGTCAGGAGCGTTGCGCCAGTCAAAGAGCGCATTGCGCTTCTGTCAAGTAGCGCACACGAAGAGGACACGTGTCGCGCTTAGCGCTAAGCGCTAATTTATTAGCGCATTGCGCTTTTAATTTATGAACGCTTTGCGCTAGTCAGTTGGCGCGCTAGTGAGTGACACGTGGCGCACTTGGCGCTGAGCGCCAGTCCATGAGCGCAGTGCGCTGTTTCAGAAGCACAAAGCGCAGATTGTGTCTTTGGATGACACGTGGCATGTCTTGGCGCTGAGCGCCGGTCCAAGAAGCGCAAAAGTGCAATTCATGTGTGCAAGGCACTGTTCAGTAGCGCAAAGCGCATCTGATCAATTTTAAGATCAAAGAACAAATTTATGTTCTTTTAAAGGTGGCTTTGCCTCAAGATTCAAAAACAAAAGTTCTTATTTATAAAAGGGCTCTGCCTTTGTAGATCAAGGATCTGCGAATGAAGTAAATACTTCTTTTATTTTTATGATTAGATCTTTTGATCTTTTTTTTTCTTTTTATCAAAGCCCTTGGTCTTTTGTAGATCTATGATCTTTTTAGAAGATGGTTCTTCTTTTTACGAGATGATTTCATCTCTGTGGTTCAAGAAATAGTTCTTTACCTTGAAGATGAAGAAATGATCTTCTTTTTCTAAAGGCTTGCCTTTCTTTCTCTTTGAGTTTTCTCAAAGTTTGCCGAGGGTTTTCTCTATATTAGACTTTAGGTCTTGGAGCCTTTATATAGGGCAAAATGGTTTGTTCAATTAGTTAAGGAGATCTTTTCTCCAATTGATTTGGGGAATTTTCCCACCATTGGATCTTTGATCCTAGGGCTTCTGTTTTACAGAAGGCAATCTTCTTTTTTTTAACAAGATTGGAAAAATATTTCCATGCGGAATTTATTCTGTCTTTGGTAATATTTATTTACCATTGGATCATTGATCCAACGGTGCTCTGATTTACAGAGCACAATCTTGTTGTTTGGAAAGATTTTGAGGAATCTTTGCTTAACAGAGTTTAGTTTCTGATTAATTAATAATTTATCATTATTATTAGATCTTTGATCTGACGGTGGGGAATTTTATAATTCCAGCGATGGCGCACCCGTGCTTTGCACGTGGTGCGCTGCTCAGAGCGCAGTGCACTTTGCGCTAGCGCACCCGTGTTTGACACGTGGCGCGCAGCGCAGCCTGCGCTAGCGCACCCGTGTTTGAAACGTGGCGCGCAGCGCGCCTAACGCTAGCGCACTCATGGTGCACTGCCTAGGGCGCAGCGCACCTGGCGCTAGTGCATCCGTGTTTGACACGTGGCGCGCAGCGCGTCTAGCGTTGGATCTGAAGCGTTGCTTCATAATGTTTTAACTCTTGGTTTTGAGGCATTTGTTACATTCTTTGGATGTGGAGTTTTTCCCTTCATTTTCATTTTTTTTAATTATTTTTTTTATAAGGGAGCAGGTTATGAGCCAAAATTTTGGCGAGAACAAGGATTATCCGGAGCCAAATAGAGCCCATAGGAAGTGGAGAGCCCCTACGAGTCAGTAGATCATTCATCACCGCATCATACTGAGCGTCGGTAAAAAGAGGTTCTACTAGCCGTGCGGCAATGCGAGGAATACTCTCCTCAATGGGCACCTCCCATGGTTGCCGACGAGTGTGGGGACGGTTGCAAACCATAACCTTTGGTTTGTTTCTCAATATAATCACCCAAAGGTCTAAATGGTTTTCTCTTTAGAGAGGATGAAAGGCACGGCTTCAGGTTATAAAGGGAAGCGTTCAATGCTATGCACAAAAAATGCTGTGTATGGTGGAACTATTCCCAAGGCCTAGAAAAAGGGGAGAGCATGGAAAATGAGATAGGTGACTCATTGGAATCAGAGTAGGGAGATGAAACGACCTCATCAACAGAGCCTCACGCGCATGGCACGTGAGCACCCACGTCGATCCTTTCGAAAAATAAAACGGCACCGCACGTGCATAACACGTGAGCGCCGGCGCTAATCCTGGATTAAAATCCCCAACAGCGCCTCATGCGCAAAACACATGAATTCCAACAACAGTATAATGACACTTCATGCAGAATACATGTAAAAAAGGGGAGAAAGAAAGTTTTGTCATTCATACTCCAAGAACTCATACAAAAACAAATGAAAATGTCTACAAAGGCAAAACACTAAATCCGGGACATGGATCGAGGAATTCGGAAGCGAGGCCGTCTAAAATGCTTCTAGCTTTTCTGACCATTTTCGTGAGCACCTTCTCACGAATGCAAGCGTCAGAATCCTAGCTGATGTCATCCGTCCTCTGGTAGGCAGAGATTATCGTCGTCTGTTAGAATACTTGATGCAAGATATCAACAAAATCATCTCGCCATCCCTTCGAGATCAGGCCCATCAGATATACTGAGTGCACCTTATCTTCGGCATCATCAAGTGCCTTAAGCGCCATGGCTTCATAAAATCGAGGAAGTGCTTCCCAAAACGCTCCCATGATGATCTTCAAAAGAGCAGAACGACGGGGAAGTAGTCGATCGTTGTACTCGTCAAAGCGAAGCATAACCTCAGCACATTAGGCGTTTGTAAACTCCTGGTTTTGGCAGCGGACTTGGACGCGAATGTCTTCATAAGAAATAATTTCGTCGAGATCATACAGATGAGCGGCCATAGTATCTGAAAAGAAAAATCAGTGAAAGTTTAGTGATCGAACTAATCAAGAAAATTATCATTAAACAGACACGGGAGTTTAAACAAATCTTGATATCCCCGTAGAGAAAACAAGTTCCGTTAGAACATCCAACAAATTTAAAATTGTGCAACCTTATGAAAACGCTCAATAACACTAGGGAATGAAATTCCTGAAGGGTCCTTTGATCTTTCAGAGCTAAGCTCTTCGGTAAGGAATTAAATTCCTTTTATGCGATGGAATTAAATTCCAGAAATCCCCATGATAAGGAAATGGAAAATAAAACCCATGAATCATCAAGAATCAGAGGGAAATGCCCAAGACATTGAGGTTTACTACTCCAAGTTCATGTCTGTGGATCTCTGTTCGCCGCCGAAAGACGCGACCGGGACGTTGGGACGTCCGACCTGAATTTTGGGGGGGCAGATGCTATTTGGTTTTATCCGTCCACCTCTCCGAATATGCCAAGTTGATTTATGGCACCGTGTATCGGAGGTTTGGACAAATGCGACCTTTGTAGCAGACTTCGTTAGATTCCCCCTCGCTTGCGAGGGTTTTCGATTATGGGGACGCTCTTCCCTGCTGGCGCAAACCCTGCAGTTAATTACGTTATCGGGTTACGATAACCACTTTCTCTTTCTCCAGAAGGTCACTTCATGTCGTGTTTGTTTTTTTTATTTTTGGTTGCCCGTGGATTGTATACGGAGACTAATTTGTGTTATCGCCCGTAGGGCGTGGATTAGTCCAAATCCGTATTTTCTTAGATTTGGGTTTGGGTTTGTTTTAAGGATCGTTAATCTCATTTGATATTAAGATCAACTTAAATATTTTTTAAGGATACGTTAGTCTAATTTTAGACTAAGATCTACTTAACAAGATTTTAGGATCATTTAGATCCAACGAAAGAGTATTTGGACTCTATCGTTTTATTTTAAGGACGTTGCGGTCCATTGGGTTTAAGGACATCATAGTCCATGTTTAAAGACATCATAGTCTGTAGAGTTTAAAGACATCGTAGTCTGGTTTAAAGACATCAGAGTCTGTAGAGTTTCTGGTTGTCGGGACCCGCCACCTCTCTGAAGACATTGAAGAATTACAACGACACATATCCGAGGTGTGAAGAGATATACCCTTGAACCAATGTTGGTTGGGAGATCTGTAGTCAGGTTTGGGACTAAGACCAATTAAATAGATTGTGAGCACATGGGCTTGGTTGATCTGAATTAGGGACTTGTGGCCAACTTGGACTCAGTCCACTCAGTTTTGAATAAAGTGTTGAACACTTGTTTGGGCTCAGTCACTTTTTGTTCAACAATGTTGAGTATTGATTTGGGTTCTGACACCCCTCTTTCTTTTTGTTTTTTATTGAGGTTGAACACTCTTTATGGCGCTGGGGTTTTATTTACAGAGCGCTTTGTATTTCCTCAGCGCCCACGTGAGGAGCACGTAGAGCGCTTGGCACTGAGCGCCAGACTTGGAGTGCTAAGGCGCTTCTTATAAAACAGCGCCCACGTGAGGAGCACGTGGAGTGCTTGGCGCTGAGCGCCAGACTTGGAGCGCTAAAGCGCTTCTTTTAAAATAGTGCCCACGTGAGGAGCACGTGGAGCGCTTGGCGCTGAGCGCCAGACTTGGAGCCCTAAAACGCTTCTTATAAAATAGTGCCTATGTAAGGAGCGCTTGGCGCTGAGCGCCAGACTTGGAGCGCTAAAGCGCTTCTTTGGCAGTTCTGATCAATTCTGTGCTCTGAAAATTAAGTTCTCGTTTATAAAAGACTTTGTGTTATAGCCGGAATAGCCATCCAAAAAGCAATATAACTCGTGCCCAACCAATCGTTCTAGCATTTGGTCAATGAAAAGTAAAGGAAAGTGCTCTTTCCTTGTCGCGTCATTGAGTTTTCTATAGTCGATACAAACTCGCCATCCAGTTTGCCTGATTTCTTTGGCACAACATGAATGGGGCTAACTCACTGGCTATCCGAGATAGGGTAAATGATACCACTATCAAGACATTAACAGTCTCCTTCTTGACAGCCTCTTTCATTGTGGGGTTGAGGCGTCTTTGTGGATCCCTTATCGGTTTGGCATCATTCATTAAGTGTATATGATATTCAACTATGAGGGGACTAATCCCCTTGATGCCCGCCATAGACCAGCCAAAAGCTTGCCGATTATTTTGTAAGACCATTAAAAGAGCCTTCTCTTGCTCGAGAGCTAGAGAGGCCAATATGATAACGGGAAAGGTCTCATTCTCACATAGATAAGCATATTTAAGGTGCGACGGCAAACGCTTTAGTTTGAGTTTAGGAGGTGAAACAATTGATGGTAACAATGGTGTAACTGTTTCAAACTCGAAGGATTCTATCAACGGTTCTAATCGATTGTACGCAACCGAATCGGATGGTTCAACTAACTCATCCGAAAAAGCAAATGACTCAAACTCGGGTGGTGAGTCTTCAAAATCGTCCACAAAGGTGAAACACTCATAATCGTTATCCGGCGTGAAAGCTGTGTCAGATTCTAGGAGGAATGCGCTAGAGGCGTCAACACTGCTGTGATCGAACAGAAAGTTTTCGAACTCACAGTCCTCCTCCGTGATCTCATTGATCGAGCAAACATCAAGTACGCTAGAATTAGGCTCGGAAGGCTGATTTCCCAACTTAAAAATGTTGAGTTCAATTGTCATATTGCCAAAAGATAGATTCATTGAACCATTACGACAATTGATCACCGCATTAGAAGTCGCAAGGAATGGTCGACCAAGTATCACCGGAATTTGACTCCGGGGGTTAGCTACAGGTTGTGTATCCATAACAATAAAGTCAACTGGGAAAATGAAATCCCCTACTCTAATTAACACATCCTCCAACTCTCCCCTAGGATGGGTGATGGATCGGTCGGCCATTTGGAGAGTACAATGGGTGGGTTTAATCTCTCCAACGCCTAATTGCTCGTACACAGAATAAGATAGCAAATTGACACTAGCACCAAGATCTAATAGTGCTCTATTGATGTTCTTGTCCCCAATTGTTATCGAAATAGTAGGACAGCCGGGGTCCTTGTGTTTTTGGGGTAAAGATTGGACAAGAGCATCACTAACAGCACTAGCCACGAAAAATTTCTTTGGTACTTGTGACTTCCTCTTCTTGGTGCATAAGTCCTTTAAGATTTTCGCGTAAGAAGGAACTTGTTGGATTGCATCCAAGAGAGGGATATTTATGCTAACCTGTTTGAACAACTCTACAATCTTCTCCATTTGTGGAGTTGGTTTATTGGATCTCAACCGGTTTGGAAAAGGAATATTTTGAAAATTTGTTGAGTCCAATTTTTGTGGATCAGATTGTGGAGTTGGAACAGATCCCCGTGTAGATGTGTTCGTGATGTGAGAAGTGGGTCTGTTCGAAGTAGAAGAAGTAGAGCCTTGTGAAGAATGAAGAATAGGCTCTAACGAAGAAGATGAAGGTGAAGAAGAAGAAGAACCACCGGCAGGGGTGTCATTATTAATACCCACGTTATTGTGCAACACTTTTCCGGATCTCAACATGGTCACAGCATTTACATTATGATTTTGCTGCTCGTATGCAACATGTGCGTGGCCGGGATTTGGCAATGGTTGAGATGGAAGCTTTCCCTTTTCTCGCTCACTCAACGCAGTATTGAGTTGTGCAATTTGTGCCTCAATAAATTTGATGCTTTGATCGTGTGAAGCACTGTTTTGCACCAAAGATTGAATAGAAGTCTCCAACCTTACTGCGGATTGTGTAGATTGCTTTAGGAACGCATCTAGATTTCTTTCTACCGAGTTAACCTTATCATTATTTGGTTGAACAAAATTGTTTTGAGCGTAAGAATTGTTGGGCATAAAATTGTTCATTTGGTTAGGGTATGGTTGTGGGTGGAAAGGTTGCTGGTATTGAGTTTGTTGTGGTGCTTGTTGTTGTGGAGGAGGAGGCCTTTGAAAGTTGTTGTTTCCTTGGAATTGTTGATTTTGATTCCAGGCAAAATTTGGGTGACTCCTCCAACCTTGATTATAAGTCGAAGAGTATGGATCATTTCTTTGTCGTTGCTGAAAGGCAGTATTGACTTGATCTTGTCCTTGAACAGGTGGATTGTAAGGACACTCTTCGGTAAGATGTGATGGATCGGAACAACAAGCACAAACAGTTCTTGGGGGTAAAGCATGGGCAGGAGAAGACGATGAGATTTTGGTCTCAATCTCTTCTAACTTTTTCGTAAGTGCGGCCATCTCGGCCTTCATAGCAATCGACATATCTAATTGATGTATGCTTGCCCTAGACTGACCAATAGAAGAAGATGAGGTGGTCTTGGTGCTTTCCCACTGAAGTGTTTGTTCAGCAAGATCATCGAGAAACTGCCACGCTTCCTCACTAGATTTGGTTAGAAAGTGACCTTGACAAATGGTTTCTAGCAACTGCTTCGTTGCTGGGTTCAATCCCTCGTATAAAGTTTGGCAAAGTTGCCAATTTTCGATCCCATGGTGAGGGCATTGAACAAGTAGGTCTTTGAATCTTTCAAAACACTTCCAAAATGGTTCGGAAGGAAGCTGCGAAAATTGTATAATCTCATTGCGAATTCCCGCAGTCTTGTGATGAGGATAAAACTTTTTAAGAAAAGCTTTAACAAACTCTTCCCAATTCTTAATTGAATGTGATGTTGTGCTGTATAACCACTTCTCGGCTAAGTTACATAAGGTGAAAGGAATGACCCTTAGCCTTATAGCATCATCGGATAATTGGGTTGTTTTCATCATTGCGCAAACGTTTTGGAATTTGTTTATGAAGATATAGGCATCTTCAGATTCTAGTCCATGAAATTTTGGCAGCATATTGATGAAGTGGGGTTTGATCTCAAAATTGTCCCCATTTGCCGGTGGGAGTGAAAGACAAGTAGGTAAGGCGGTGCGGATCGGATAGAAAAGATCCTGGAGCACGATTCGTTGGGGCGCTTCAACAGGCGGGTGATTCGGATTATTCGCACCTAACGGAAGTGGAATCGGTCCCGTGGGTAAGGTGTTGTTAGGATTATATCCCGACATACATTCGGAAGAAGAAGAATTTGAAGGTGAAGGTGAGGAAGTGGAAAGAATTTCGACTTCGGAGTCGAAAGGTTCGTCGGTCGGTACCAACGAGACACGGACTAATCGGGCGCTAGTGTCCCTAGTCCAACCGGACATACACTAAAGAGGTAGTGTAGTCAAAAAGGTGAAAAACAGAATGTGGGGGTAAGAAAACGTTAATGAGAAGAAAGTGGTGTAAGTCGGGTGCAAGGATTTCTTTAGCGACAAGTTGCTAGTTTTTTTTTGTAAAAATTTACTTTTTTTTCTTTTTTATATGTGGAGCTTTTTTGCAAAAAGATTTTTCGATAAAAGGCTTTGACACAAATGCAATCAACCACAAATGCACAATCAGGCCTAGATCTAGGGTCACCTAGATCAACTAGACAGCTCCTAACTGTTCCAAAGAGCTAGAAATAGGACCTCAAACAGCCTCTTCACCGCCAATTGCGGCCAGGTAAGTGCCAGGTGAGTGGGAGGCTCTCCACTACAAGTAGTGGCCCTAATTAAGTAACCACTCACCTTAGACACACTTGCCTAGACACCACAAAGTCAGGTTAGGATCAACGGCCGATGCCTACAACTAGTCCTCTGTCCTATTGAGCGCGATGTCCTTAGGGCTGAGTCTAATCTTTTTTATTAAGTGATGGTCAATGCATATGCCTTATGTGATTTTTGGGGTCCTGAGAAGGGTGATGAAATCCACACCCAATCTGGATTGGTTTCAAGCCTCTTAAAGTCCGATTAAAAATATGCAAAGCAGTAACAATCACCTGCAATCAATTTTTTTTATTTATAGCGCGGCATAAAGAATCCTGCACAAGATCAATTATTGGAAGGGGGAGAGCTTTTTTAAGCGCAAAGAATCCTGCAGAAGATTTGACAGAGGAGATATTGGGATATGCAGAGGAGAGAAAAAAAAACAGTGGGATTTTGGATTGCTGACGTCAGCAGGGCGCGGCGCTTCCGCCGCCAAAACCCCTTCCCGACCGCGGTTCCGCGCTCTGTAAAGTGGTTTAGATCTCGAGATTTTTTCTGTTGTTCTGTTGTTGAAATCATCTTCTGTTCAGATCTTTCGTTTTCTATTTCGCTTTCTGGATTTTTCCAGATCCGAACTCGTTCGTCAATCCTGCAAAATTCACACGATAAACCCTTCAAACAATAAAAGAATGATAATTATATATATATATATATATATTTTTAATTTTTCAGTTTTTTATGATTTTTTATATTTTATATTAACCCGAAATTGCAAAAAGGAAATATTTCGCCATCCCCGGCAACGACGCCATTTGATTTGTATGGATTTTTAGATCCAAAATATTTGTTAACCGCAATCAAAAACGGCGTCGCTTGGTAGCTAGCCGGTGAATACGGGTCGGTCCACAGGGATAATGTGTATTTCCTAATTTTTCTAACGAGTTAATTCCAAATGGTGTTTGGATCTTTATCACTAAAACTAATTTGATTTAGACTAGGATTTAGAAATCTTGCTAGGGTTAGGTTTAGGTTAAGTTTGGTAAAATAAAATTTCCCACCTCTTTCAATGTCCTAAATTAGATCTTTTTAGGTGTTATGGTAATTATTAATAGAGGGGATTAGGACGATCGGGAAGAAACGATGTTTCTTCCTTTAGGTCCTTGTCCGTCCTTTATTAATCCTTACCCTAACCTCCATGTATAACATGCACATCCGGTCTTTTATACTACGGTATCACCATTACCTCATGGGTAGGGTGCCGTAGGGAGCGGAATATGTATGTATGCATGGAGTCCTAATTATTAACAAGTGATTGGGCAAGAAAGGGATGAGAGATTTGCATCTCTCAAACCCTTCCCTATTCCTAACCCTAACAAGCGAGGAAACTACTCGCTCATTGAGTGGTCTACAAAAATCATAATTTTTATTTTGGTTTTAGAGTTAAGAGATTAATTAACTACTGCAGATTAATAAAAATTCTAATCTAGATTAAACTAAGGCAAATAAGAATTTTATCTAGGGCACAAATTGAAAACTAATAACTAGGGCAAATAAAAAAAAAGAACTACTTACAAATTGATGCTCTCCAAAACTTGAAAAGAATTCTGAATTTTATTAATGAAAAGAGGCATGAACTAATACAAGTATTTGGGTCTCTATTTATAGGACATAGAAAACCCTAGGTTTACAATCGCCGCATGTATGCTTTTACAAAATTGCCCCTAGGTAGACTAGTCAACGCGCCGCCATCGCTACAGAAGTTTCTGCACCGACACGGGTACAACACGGCCGCGGAACCGCGGCCATAGGCTAGGTTTGGCCGCGGTTCCGCGGCCAAATGAAGGGCTTGGATGCTGAAATTTCCTGTGCTGCTTCTGGGTGTTTTTGTCTTCCTATTTCTTTGGTTGGTTCTTCAGAATGTTTTCCATTTCTCTTCCAGATCTCCATAGTGAGTAATATAGTGGACTTTTACCATTTACTTCGTGTCGAAGTCTTGAACCTTGCGCTGCCTTATTCTTTATGAACCGACCTTCGTTTATTCTCCAACTGTAGGCTTGATCAAGATTCTTCCATTTGTTGGTCGTAGTCTCACTTTTATATCGTCTTTTGCCTTTTTCATTGTTTTTGTTCCGAGAACCTCTAACCTATAACTATGTAGCAGACATGGGTCAAAAGCACTTGTTTATTTGTAAAATGAATAAAAATGGGGTCTAAAAGAATGCAAAATTATGGTATGAACAGTAGGGCCACTTGCTTGGTCGGTTCCTTTTCTTCAAACGACTCCAGAGATATTTCTGCCGGTGCGAGAACACGACGACTTTGCACAACGATCCTCACGTCATCGAGGTTTTCGTCAGCCAGTTCTTTAGCAAGTTGTAACAACTCCATTTTTAGTGTACAAAAATTTGGTTTAAATTTAATGTATACTTGGAGTATTTACTTTTGTTGTTACCACTTTAAGTATTTATTTCACTCCATAATTACAAGAAGGAGCTTGTAGCTCATTGGTAATATCTTGCATTGCTGAACCAAGCCACCAGAGTTCAAATCTCTTGCCCCACATTATTTTTAATATTATTTTGTTTTAAAATTTTTAGAAGTCCAACAGTCAACACGTGATAAATTCCAAAAATCACACTACACAAAGAAAACTAAATATACCAGTGTGTACACCTGATGACCCTCCACCTCTCCATGCCCTGACTCGGCCCGACTCGGGCCGGCGCCGTCGGCCAGACGGCCGAGTCCCCAACTGTAAACTTGTGCCTTCTCACCTTCTCATACCTCCTGCACACTTTATTTCCCTAGATCGTTTCCAGAGAGCCCATTAACACTCATTTACTCCATTTTTAATACATTTTTCCTATATTTTAACATTTTTTTTAAAAATTAAAACCCTACATCTACGCTAACCCTAGCCTAACCCTATAAATACACCCCTACCCTCTACCCTCTCACCCCAAAACTCTGAGCCAACTCTCTAAAATTTCCAAGAAACTTGTGTATTTTGAAAACGAGCACGAAGCGAAACTACGACGAAATTCCCGGCGATCATTCTAGGAGCTCTCGGCGATGAAATGACGCACCGGCGATTCCTCTCCTTCCATATCATTCTCGTTATTGTCCAAAACCCGTAAGTCCCCAAATTCTACCTCTCTTTTCTTTTCTAAAATACGGATTTACAAAACCTGACGGAATCGGAACCAATCCGATTTCCGATTCGGTTTCTTTATAAAAATTCACTTCTCGTTAATACAATTATACTTAAACTCTCTCATGTTGACTATTAAACACTAATCAACCAAATTGAACAAATTTCATATCACAAAATAATTACTATTTCATTTTACCGTATTTTTCATGTAAATACCACATAGTTTCAATTCCACCTTCATCATCACAAAACCTTGCTATACATTTAAGTAGATAACGAGATAACGACCTACCTCCTCACACACTCATATGCAACATAACACGATACCCTCGGGAACATAAAATATGGGAAATCGACATCTTTACAAATAAATAACCTTTGAGCTAAAAAAAAAATTAAAAAAAATATCTAGACTCGGCCAAGTAAGGACTGTCGCGCTCATTAGGACAGAGTAAGGTTGTGGGCATTCAGTCGTTTATCTAAACCTGACTTTGTGGTGCCTAGGTTAGAAAGTGAGAAAGGTAACTTTAAAAGGCCCGTCTCACGGTGATTCGTGAGCGGAACCCTCCTTTCTTCACTTGTACTTACCTGGCCACATTGGCGGTGAAGAGGCGATTTGAGGGATATCTCACAACTTGTCGCTTTGGACCAGTTAGGAGCAGTCTAGTTAACTTAGGAGACCCTAGAACATAGAATACGGGAAATCGACATCTTTACAAATAAATACCATAATTAATAAAACCGTTTTTCCTTAATAATTAGTGTTTATACAAATATTTGCAAAGCGCCGCTACAACCCATTTGGGGAACCCGTTCGGGATGGTGCGGATTATCGCACATTCTCGGGCTTAGTAGTGCGAGATACAGACCTCCGCAAGGAGCATTCGGTCTCGAAAGATTTAAAATACGATATCTTAAGAAAACGAGATTTCTAGAATATTATATATATACTAAAATTATTTTCATATAAATATATGTATATGTAACATAAAAATATCTATTTTGAATTATTACAAATATTCCACTTTTTCTAAAAATATCACAAGAATCATTTTACACTAAAATACCATGAATTCTATACAAATCAATATTACAAATAAATACCTTTATTTATGAAATTAGGATATTTTCACTAGAAATATCACAATATAAAATCTACATTCATTACAACTCTAAAGACGGATAATAAATACTTGGGGTGTATTTTGAAAAGTATATAAAAGTATTTTTACATAAAACCCCCTCAAGTTCTATAAATTACTCTAAGGACCCTAGTAAACATAGGTTTAAGCGGGACCAATCTTTTGAGTCTCAGGGAGCCGGAGAAGTGGGTGCTTGCCTATTTAAGGTAGACAACTTAATAATGGTGTTATCAATACGGTAATCGTCTTTGAAAAAGACACAAATCCTGCCGTCCATGTGCAGCGGTTACCGATAACATCAAAACAATCAGGACTTCAATTTACTTTTCTAATTGTCTGACTCAGAGTGAGTCTCATTATAATCTGACTTGAATATGATTCAAATACAATCTACAATCTACAATCTACAATCTTCAATGCTACAATTCAACATGAATCCAGGAATCCAATTATCAATCTATACAACTTGACCGAACCGAACCATGGATATACATTCCATTTACATGGTTCTCCAGTTATTCCATTTACATGATTCTACGGTTATATCCGTTTACTGATATCATGATTTCGGTCAGTCATCCAATTATATAATCAATACAATTTACAAAACAAACAATACAAACAAGACATCTCGGGGTTTAAGGGGTAGATTGGTGCGGAAGGTGTTAGAAGTGGCACGAGACTGTAAGACTTAATACACCTAACATGAATCCAGTTGCTGTTGTACCGTGGCATAAACGGCTTCTTGTACTATACTTGCCTATAGTCTCTGGCATATAGAGACTCCTCTCATATACACTGGCATTCCTCTGTACCAAGCTACAAACAACAGCGTTAACAAAACATTACAACAATATAATACAACTTTAAAAGATACCTTCTTATTCTGTCTATTCTATTTCTCCCTTATCTGTGGTACTTACCGGGTGACCTGTTCGCTGACGACATTCTCTTTCTTTCTTCTTTGAATGTCGTCAGGTGATCTGGATACATCAAAGATCGAGCCCAGCGCTGAAGACTTGGACTAGTTCAGTGAAGACCCCGAGTTTTAGTTCATTGTACACTTTTCCATTTCAGTACCTTTTCATTTCTGTTATGCCATTGTTTAGGCATTGCTTTATTTCAGTTGTATTTACTTTCCATGCATTGTACAGAAAGAATGTGAATAAATAAAGTAGGTGTTTTATTATATCTTGTCTCTTGTGCATTTATTTTTATATTGCTTAGATACGCTTGGCGTATTTACTTCACAGTAAATACGTAGCGGTCTTGTCGCGTCCTCTGCCCGTATACTGGGAAGCGGGGCGTGACACAAGTTTGGCTAACGCATCTGCTTTGCTATTTTCCGCACGCGGTATGCTTTCCAGGGCGTAGGCAGGGATTTGAATCAACAATTGTTGCACTCTCTCGCCGTACTTCACCAACTCTGGTTTGCACATTTGATAATCGCCGTTTACTTGGCTAACGACCAGCTGGGAGTCTCCGTATATAAGGAGGTTTTCGATCCCCATGTCGACAGCGATCTCAAGTCCTGCTATCAAAGCTTCATATTCGGCTTCATTGTTTGTCCTCGGCTCTGTTAGGGAAAAGGCAAAGCGCATTATCCCTCCTTGTGGAGTCACGAAGATGAGGCCTACCCCAGACTTGATTATGGGGGAGCTGTGCTTTCGCTCCTTCATGGAAAATGCCCCGTCAAAGTAGAGTTCCTATCGGGTGTCACGCTCTCCTTTCTTCCCTTCGATCGTGTCAAACGCGTGCTCGTCTGGCAATTCACAATTTAGGGGTGAATCAGCAGGTATAGGATGCTCAGCGAGGAAGTCAGTGATAGCCTGGCCTTTCACTGCCTTGAGAGGTCGATAAATTATTGAGAATTCCATTAAGAGTACATTTAGCGAGACGCCCTGTTAGTATAGCTCTTGACATCAAATATTTGAGAGGATCCACCTTTGATATGATATGGACCTCATGTGCCAACGCATAGTGCCTGAGCTTCGTTATCGCGAAGATTAGCGCCAGACAGTGTTTTTCGATGGGGGAGTAGTTATTTTCTGCCCCCAGGAGAACTCGGCTCAAATAGTATAGGGCTCTCTCCTTCCTTTGGTCGTTTTCTTGTGCCCATAGCGCGCCTAAGGAACCTTCAAGGGCTGTTGTGTACAGGATGAGAGGCTTTCCCTTGACCGGAGCGGTCAGTACTGGCGGATTCTGCAGGTATTTCTTGATTTCGTCCAGTGCGCTTTGGCATTTGCGATACCAAATGAACGGGGTTCCCTTCTTCATCAAGTGACTGTAGGGACGGCATTTTCCGGAGAGGTTGGCTATGAACCGTCGGATATATGCGAGCTTTCCTTGGAGAGACCGCAGTTGCTTGAGAGTTCTTGGTGGGGGCATTTCCATAATCGCCTTGATCTTCGACGGGTCTATTTCGATGCCTCAATGTCGTACAATGAATCCTAGGAATTTACCCGAGGAAACTCCGAACGCGCATTTCAAAGGGTTCATCTTCAGATTGTATTTCCGAAGACGTTGAAACACTATCTTCAGATGCTCCCAATGTTCCTCGTGCGATTTGCTTTTCACCACAAGGTCTTCGATATAGCATTCGACGACTTCATGTATTAGGTCATCGAAAATATTTGTCATGGCCCTCTAATAGGTAGCGCCGGCGTTCTTCAAGCCGAATGGCATCACTTTGTAGCAGAATATGCCCAAAGGAGTCCGGAAAGCGGTATGCTTCTGGTTTTCGGGATGTATTTTTATTTGATTATATCCTGATGAGTCGTCCATAAAGGAGAAGACTTCGTGAGTGGACGTGTTTTCTATCATCAGCTCGGTGACCGGTACGGGAAAGTCATCCTTCGGACATGCTTTGTTGAGGTCTCGAAAGTCTACGCAGATGCATATTGTCCCATTTTTCTTCATCACTGGGACAATGTTGGCGATCCAGTCAGGATACTGAATCTCTTGGATGAAGCCGGAGTCAATTAGCTTCTTGACCTCAGCATTGATGCTTATTTCAAGTTCGAGCCGCATTCTTCTCGGTGCTTGTTTGATTGGCTTAATGTCAGGAGATATCGTCAATTTGTGCACAGCTACTTCTGGATCTAGTCCTGGCATCTCGGAATAGTTCCATGCGAAGCAGTCTTTATACTGCATGAGCACGTCTTTGAGTGTAACCACCTATTCTTTAGACAACAGCTCACTGACGAACGTCGGCCGTGGGTCGTTTGCCATCCCCAAGTCGATTTTTCTGAGGTTATCTGTAGTAGTATGTATCCCATCTTCCAGCTCTTTCGGTGCCGGTGGAAACTTTGAGATCACTTCGTCATCATTGTTTTCAAAGCACCAGGAGAGGTCATCCATATCCTCGGGCACTCCTTCTTCCGACATCATTATCACGTGACAGGTACTAGATCGCTTCCAAGACCGATGTTGATCCGGCTCTACTCTCGCTGCATACGTGGCTTTTGGTTCATGCTTCTGTGGCGGGGTTACCCTCTAACTGCGGGATAAAGCAAACTTGCCTTGATGATACTGGTCTTCGACCCAGTTTTTGAAGGTGAAGCAGTCTTCAAGAGGATGTCCTATCGCTCGGTGATAGGAGCGATAGTCTGGGTGATGAACCTCACTTTCTTGTTCAGGGTGCTTGGACTCCGAGACGGCAATCATCTGATGTTTCATGACAAGACCGAATATCTTCTTTGTCTTATCTTGGGGAAAAGAATATGCTCGACCCATCTTCTTTATAAGAGACGGATCCCGCCTGCTCAATTTTCGATCGCGTGGCTTTTTGGACCCGCTATGCCGCTGTCGAACGTTTTTTTCGTTTTTCAGTTTTTTTTTGCCTTTGAGTCGAGTCTTCTTTGTGACAGGCTAGCGAAGAAGAGCATCGTCATTCTCCGTAGCCTGCTGAAGGAGGCGCTGCGTCCTGGCTTTCTCATAGATGGCCATTTCACGGCTATGGTCATCCCGGACCTTTTGACTCCCTTTCCTTATTAGCTTGTCCATCTGTTCTTCGAACGACGGACATGGCACTTTCATGGCAGAACCTCATTTTGGTTTAGGGTTAGCGCCTTCTAATAGAGCATCCCCTTCTTCATCAAAGTCATGTATAGCGTAGCAGCTATGGAATGGCTCCCGTTTCTTGGATTGAACATATCCAAGCCCGATCGTTTCCATTCTCCCGTTGGGAAATTTTCGCTGAGTTCCAGGGACGTTCCAGATCTTGTTGTAGAACTGGGCTTGTCGCGCGGTCTGCTTCAAGGGTACGCCTTGGCGCCTCAACAGCCTTTTTAATCCTTCTGTGTAGTATCTGGGCAGATGGATGGGCTGGAGCCTGTTAAGCGTAGAATCAGCACCATGCCAGATCTCTTTCTCCACTTTGGTTTCCGTGGATCGATAAAAGAGGATCGCCTTTTCATCTCTTCGCCTGGGAGGGACGTAGAACGTCTGCAGCTCATGCACACTATATGTATCAAGTGCGTCGAGCTCTTTGTAATGCTCTTGCGGAACCATGGCGATTTGCAAACTCCGTTCATCACCAGTGAAGGATTGTATTGATGGCCGAACAGAAAATACTGCATTAATCTCATCTTCATAGTCGCTGCTGAAGACCAGAATAGGGGTGGACGGTCCCGGCTTGTTGCATTGGGGCGGTCCTGAATAGACTACCTCTTCCTCCTCCTCAGTATCGCTCCCGAAGACCGGAATGGTGGTGATAGCTTTGTTCTTCGGTTTATGGCATCTTTCCATGTCTTCAAATCGGTAAGAAGTATTTTGCGTCTTCGAATTTGCGGACTTCATTCACGGAGAATGGGTTTGGCTCCCCCGTCACGGTATACTCGAGACCATCTTTGAAATATTTCATACACTGATACTGTGTAGAAGGGATAATGTTGTACTCGTGTAACCAAGGCCGGCCGAGCAAAGCGTTGTAGCAAGTCTTAGCGTCAATGACGTGGAACTTGATATCAGTGACGAGCAGCCCAAAACGTAATGTCAGTATCATAGACCCGAGCATCCGTGATGACTGGGAGTCGAAATCGGAGATAGTGATTTTATCCCGAGCGAGGTGTTGAACGCTCATGAAGATTTCTTTTAGCACTCTCACATTTAGGAGATTGACAGAGGACCCATTGTCAACTAGGATCTTCCCTATCTTAATGTCATGGAAATACCCGGAGAAATATAGGGGACGGTTATGCTCACACGTTCCGAGGAGGAGATCTTCATCGCCGAAAGTGATGTCAGCTGTAAGAATTTCTTCTAGCTCGTCCTTCATCTTTTCTTCTGCGAGGAAAGCTTGGAACTGCTCGAGCTCTTGTAGAAATTTTTATGGACGATTTATCCATTTTTGGACTCCTTTGAGGACTGCCTTTGTAATCTTGACGCTGTTCTTACCCACTGTAAGGATAAGAACTTAACTTTGAATTGGGAAAAATGCCATTTTATGGTCCAAGAAGGTATTGTACTTGGACATATAATTTCACGAAAAGGCATTGAGGTTGACAGAGCTAAAATAGATGTCATTCATAACCTCCCTCGTCCCAACTGCGTCAAAGATATACGATCCTTCCTTGGCCATGCAAGATTTTATAGGAGATTTATTAAGGACTTTAGCAAAATTGCTAGACCCTTAACCCTTCTATTGGCCAAGGACACTACTTTTCACTTCAATTCGGATTGTGAGGCTGCTTTTGAATCGCTTAAAGAATCACTCACTACAGCCCATGTTCTATCATCTCCGGATTGGAACCACTCGTTCGAGCTTATGTGTGACGCATCAGATTTTGCTATTGGTGCTGTCTTGGGACAGCATATTGATAAGATGCCACATGTAATTTACTATGCAATTAGGACCTTGAATGATGCACAAATAAATTACACAACTACCGAGAAAGAACTCTTGGCAGTTGTATTTGCATTAGAGAAATTCAGGCCCTACTTGATTGGCTCGCCTATTGTGGTTTACACAGATCACTCCGCCCTACGACATCTTTTAACGAAGAAGGATGCAAAGGCCAGGCTAATACGTTGGATCCTATTGTTACAAGAATTTGATCTTGTTATCAAAGACAAGAGTGGATGTGAAAACGTTGTAGCAGACCATCTTTCACGCATCACTTCTTCGCCAACTGTGACCGTGCCGATAAATGACTCATTTCCTGACGATCAGCTCTTGAATGTATCCTACGAACCGTGGTTCGTGGATATCGTGAACTATCTTGCTACGGGACTTATTCCTAGTGATTGGTCGAAACAAGACAAACTTCGATTTCTATCCCAAGTAAAATATTTTACTGGGACGAACCTTATCTATTCAAGTATTGTTCCGATCAAATCATTCGCAGGTGTGTCCCTAACGATGAGTTCAAAAGCGTGTTATCATTTTGTCACGATCAGGCATGCGGCGGTCACTTTGGACCTCGAAAAACGGCGGAAAAAGTTTTGCAATGTGGCTTTTATTGGCCAACATTATTTAAAGATGCATTTGAACATTGCAAAACTTGTCCGCGATGTCAGCATTTGGGTTGGATTTCACGAAGGAACGAGATGCCGCTCCAACCTATATTGGTTGTGGAAATATTTGATGTTTGGGGTATTGATTTTATGGGCCCTTTTCCCAACTCCTTTGGGAATCTATATATCTTGTTAGCGGTTGATTATGTCTCGAAGTGGGTGGAAGCTATACCGTGTTGCACTAATGACAACAAAGTTGTCATTAAGTTCCTTAAAGAAAATATCTTTTCGCGATTCGGACACCCTCGCGTTATCATTAGCGACAACGGGACACATTTCTGCAATAGGACTTTCGAGGCCTTGATGCGGAAATATTCAATCACTCACAAGCTTTCTACGCCCTATCATCCCCAAACAAGTGGGCAGGCTGAGATCTCAAATAGGCAGATCAAACAGATATTGGAGAAGACGGTTTCGAAAACCGTAAAGATTGGTCAACCAAATTGACGGATGCTCTTTGGGCATTCCGCACCGCTTATAAGACCGATCTTGGTATGTCTCCATACCGCCTTGTATTTGGGAAGGCATGCCACCTTCCTGTCGAGATCGAACATAAGGCAATGTGGGCTATTAAAGAGCTTAATTTTGATCTTGATCATGCAGGCAGCTATCGGAAGCTGCAATTGAATGAGCTAAGCGAACTCTGCGATGAAGCTTATGATAATGCGGTGATAGTAAAGAACAGGACTAAGGTGTTCCACGATAAAAATCTTTCTAGAAAAACCTTCACATCGGGGCAACAAGTCCTTCTTTACGATTCCCGTCTCCATCTTCATCCGGGTAAGCTTAAATCTCGTTGGAAAGGACCTTTTGTGGTGCGGTATGTACACCCGCACGGGGCAGTTGAAGTCGAAAATTTGAAAAACGGTTCGATTTTTAAAGAAAATGGGTATAGATTAAAACCATATTTTTCTACTGACCCCGCGGAGGAGCTCCTGTTTTTACAGGAGCCGCTTTATCAAAACTAAATTTCCTCTACCTCACCTCATGTTTTGGTAACTTTTTCACATTTTAAGAATGGAGGTGAGTAAAAAAAATGATTTGATTGAATATCTGTGCGTGTCAAAGAATAAGTTTGGGGGAATTTTTCATTTAACTATTATTTTACCCCTTGTTTCTCTCCCTTAGTATACAGGTCCATATTCTTAAAAGACTACATCAGTGAGGACACTGCTGAAAACAGGTTTGGGGGGAGGTTTGTATTCACTGAATTATCTGACACTGGGCATTAAAATTTTTTTTATATAACAAAAGAGTAGAAAGTGAAAAATTACATCCAAAAGATAGGAATAGTTTAAGAAAACCAAGAAAATTAGAAGTTTTCTTAAACGAACTAGTAATAAGTAGTTATGAGCTGTTGTCCCAAGGGTTAGTAAGATGAAGGAAGTCACTAATCTGAGGATAAAAATAAGTCTGAAAAATAGTTCATATTCTGGAAGCCAAATATTTGAATGTTGATACCCTACTATATGCACTTATACACGTCTTGAAACTCGGGATAGTAGAGGATACCTTGAAATGCTCTTGTCTAAAAGCCAAAGTATGAAGGAAGTGAAAAAATGAAGAAAATATAAAAATGGTGAAAAGAAAAAAATGAACACTGGTTTTGTATCGCCAAGGCAGCAATAAAAAAATATAGCGATGGTGCCTCTTCACCTAGTGCCCTAAGGCCAACTGGTCTGGGAGTCACTGCGAAGCCTTAGGTGGTGCAAGACGAGGAAAATATTATCACCGGATCAGCAAGCACATGAGTAATCGGTCGGTTAGTACCTCAAGAAGTATTAACGGTCGCATGAAAAGGTGTGAGCAAACCTAAGTATTCATCAAATTAAAAAGTACTAAGGTAGATGGACAAGAGTATGATAGCTTGAATTGAATTCTCCGAGTGCAGGGATGTTCTTAACACACACGTGGGGTTATATGATCAATGTTTGGATGAAAGGTAGGAATGAAAAATAAAGACGATGTTTTATTGAAGGATGATGTGATTTCTAACATTTTTTTCATGACTATTAAGATAGGGCTCATGACAACTGAGAAGCTAGTATAGTTGGAAACTCTTATTTTCAAAATCTTTCTTTTATGGTTCTTATCTTTATATGTAAATTTCACCATCTCTCTTTTGTTATTGGATTTTGTGGGTGTAATCCGCTGAAAACCCTCAGGAGACAACACTCCTCCTACTAGGGACACCTAGAGGTTTAACGGCTTGTTGCACATGCTCAGTGCAATCGTGTCTGCCTACGAAAGTGTGCTTAGTTTTCTCCTTTCCTTTTCTCCTCTTAAATAAACTAGTTTGCTCGGGACGATCAAAGATAAGTTTGGGGGTATTTCTTCAGTTGATAAAACTGCACATTTGTTATTACATTTTTCCTACCATTTTCATATTAAAAAAGGACTTTATTATAATATATCATACATATGAGGGTTTATGTGTAAAAATACTATTTTCCATGTGTTGATATATTATAATTAGCATTTGGTAGAAAAATTATGCAAATAAATTCATTGATCAAATCCTAGTAGACCAAAGTCTACTAAAGATTATTTGAGGAGTTGTGTAAAAGATTTCCAAGTGTGCAGAATTTTTCAAAGACTAGAATCAAACAAATCAAGTTGTTGAAGAAGACTTGCCTAATTAAAGAAGCAAAACTTGGAGACCAAGTCTGGAAGCAACCGTGAAAAGATTTCCAAATTCTAGAGGTGCCAAGTATCGACAAATGTCACATAAAGACAGCTCCAGAAGATTGATCAACGGCCACGATGAGAAGGCCGCGGATCCGCGGCAATAGCCCCTTTATGCCGCGGATCCGCCGCGGTTAAGAAGAATTGGGAGTTGAGGATTTTTAGGGAAAATCTTTTCTGCTTAAATCATATTTTGGAAGCAAATGATTCTGGATTTACACTATAAAAAGGCACCGAGAGCCTCTTGAAAAATTTATCAAGCCGACGCGATCACGAAGCCCCAGACGCTCACGCATCCAGGCTGATCATCAACTGTTCGTCTACCTCCTTGGAAAAAATCGAGAATCAACTAGTTTGTAATCATTTTCTACGGAATAAAGTGTAGATTGTTCAAGTGATTAATAAAGGTAGTTATTTTATTTAATTATTTTGCATTTTACATTATGTTTCCCCTCTCTGTCTTTTCATCTTCTTCTCCCAACATGCGCGAGTAATTCTCCGCTTGTTAGGGTTCGTAGGATTAGGGTAGGCTAATGGATGATGAACATCCCTAAACCCTTTTTAAGTCCTATAAAGTTTATGAACTTTATCAAAAGAATCATTAACATCCTAATCGGGCGCGCTAGCAATTCTTTGCTAGTTCCGACCGCAATTAGAGATTAGATTAATGATTGTTTTGGTAAAGGCTAGATTTGAACGGAGTTCCGTGTCGAGATAAGGGTTAAGAGTGGGATTCCTTATCCCTCCAGAAACCCTAATCTACACGCATCACCGTCGTTCTAGTTTTAAATCTATTAATGGATAAAAATGGTAACTTTTAATTAATCGTCCATGACTACTAAATCCTAACGAACCCTACAAGCCCTCTTAGTATATTATCTAAATCTCTAAAAAAATCTAGATCTTTATTTTTGCATTCTTGCTTAACATAGATCTAGAAACTTTTCACAAAATTCTTATTTCCTCCTCTCTTTCAACACATCTAAAGTAAGAGTAAAAGGTTTCACGTTTCCCTGAGGACGACCCGTACTCACCTCGGTCTAGCTACGCGCGACACCGTTCTGATTGCGGTTAACTACAAACATTCAATTTCGAACCAATCACCGGCGTTTGGCTTTTTCAAATATGGCCATTTCGCGCTCTCGATCATCCTTGCTTTTCTGAAGAGCTTCATTCTGGAATGCGTCAATCACTTCGTCTGACGGTCCTAGGAGTTCTAGTTCGGGATCTGGCCCTAATTTCTCTCCATCAGGAGCTTCTTCACCATCTACCGAATGAGAGATCATGTAGCAGCTTACCACATAGTCCTCAGGTTCATCCGACGAGTCTTCTTCCTCATCCTTGTCGCTATCTCCATCTTCAAGGACGTGCTTGAGAAACTCTTGAAGCGTGACCGGGTTCGCGCCTTCGGGTTATATTCTTCCAACGCGTCAATATTTTTTTGCAGGTCCGTGCGTTTGTCATCATGCTTCACGGGATTTTTGGTCTTCTTCTTCTTTTTCGAAAACTTTGATGGTTGGACCTGAGCGTTTTGATGATCACCACCAATTCTTGGCATCGGGCGCGGCTTCAGCATTCCCTCGATGACCTCGGGTTCTAGCGGATTTTTCCACCTGATCGCCGGGCATGTTTGAAGATCCTTCAGCATTTTTTTCGTCTTGGCTGAAAGAGCAACTTCTCATGGAGCTTCTTCTATAATAGAGCATGATGCCCCCGGCGTGTCCATCTTTTTAATGGCGTGTAGCTAGGGCGGGCTTACCTTCCAATTCTCGGACAGCACGAATTTTCCCTGTTGGTATTGGTCCTCAATCCAACCTTTGAAGACGAAGCAATCTTCAATTCGATGTCCTACTACTCGGTGATAGGGGTAATAATTGGGATTGCTGACATCACCGGGCTACGATGGACATCTCGGGTCCAACAGGTTGATGAGCCTGTTGCGTATCGCCAGTTCGAACAGTCTCTTCGTTTTCTCCCACGGAAACGAGTAAGGACGTCTTAACTTTTCGTTGAGAAATCGTTGTCTATCGCTTTGGCGATCAGCTGGTTTTGGGCCAGTCGGCTGTTGCTGAGCATTGGCGACGAAGGTCGCTTTCCCCTTCCCTTTTTCGTTTCGAGACTCCATTTTCGAGGAGGACGGTCTATGGCCCATCAGGTCCATTTGGGCCCGTTTTTCGATCAAGGCCTGGAAAGTAGTTGGCTTGAATAGCATCATGAACTGAGATATGGTCGCCTGCGGATCAAGAGTACCCACGAACATGCCTACCGCAAGCTCTTCTTTGATGCGCTGCTTGCACTTCGACCATAGATTCCACCATCGTATCGCGTATTGCACCCATGTTTAGCATGGCTTCATTCTGGAGTTAATTAACGCGGTGATTGGAGTGCGTTCACTAGCGCTCGCGAAACGTTGGGTGAACAACAATTCCATCTCCGTAAAAGTTTTGATGGAGTCGTTGGGAAGCTCCGAGTACCATTCGAATGCCGTTTCAAGCTGCCGACGAATTGGCGAAGCGGTAGCTTATCATCCCCTCCAGTGTTGCCGCAGAGAGCCCTGAACTGAACGACATGTTGATGGGGATTGCCTGTCCCCTTGTACACATAGAATTTAGGAATCGTGTATCCTGGCGGGTACTTTATTTGATCGTACCAACCCGGATAGGGCCGTCCAGTACTGACGACTTGGCCAGCCACTTCGTTCGCTTGATGAGCTCGTATTTGTTGAGCTATATAATCATCGAGCGTGGCTTTGGAGATGGTCTCCTCCTTGTCTTTTGACAAAGCTGGCAGAGGATTTGATGTCTCTCCTTTATCATCTTCAATTATTACTGGAAGATTTTCGGCTTGAGGGTCCGGCTATATCATCAGGCCCACCATATCTTGGAATAGAAGGGCCATTTGTTTTATATTGGCCGCTTGTTCCGTAGCCTCTTTGTCCTTCTTCTCAAGAATTCTCCGAAGGAATTCTGTATCTGTTTCCTGCTCACGACGCTGCTCCGATGATATCTCCGGGCTTGCTTTTGGTCCCGTGAGTGTGGCCATAGCTGTTAGCATTTCTTGGAGCTTTTGTTGTTGTCGCTCCTGAGCCTTAGTCACTGATCGCGTAAGCGGTCGATGACCTATGGAGATACGGCTATCCTCTTTTCCGGATGCCATATAGACGGTATGCACCACCATGCCCCCAGACTTAGGGCGTTTAGGCTCAGTGCCCTTGACATTTGTCGCAGACACGGGGATTTTCTCCGTCCTTCTCTTTTCGTAGGCTGGTGAAGTTGAGGGGGCCGTTGCAGCGAGCACCCTGGTAGAAGACACCTTCGGTGGTACGACAGAGTGGTCCTTCTCTTGCCAAACCTTTATCTTCTTCGGTCGGCGGGAGTAATCTTGATCAATCACCGAGTCTTGGACTTGACGCCAGAACTTGTAAATTTTAGAGGACAGCCGCTGAGGGGGTTGTTCAAGCTTCGCTTTTGTGGCATTCTCCACAAGCGGAGGAGATCTTTTCAGCACGGCAGTCGGAGAATTCTTGCGAACCCTCCTAAGTGGTTCAAAGCTGTTCCCAGTTGGAACAGCAGCATCGGCTTCCACCGTTGGAGTTGGCGGCGTAAATCTAGAAGGTGAACTGCCCCCAGCTATCCTCACTCGGCTCCAGTGGCGACGTCGAGCATGTCGTGCGACCGGGATCACCTCCGCTGTTGGATCAGCATTTTCTTGCCCCTTATTTTGAGGAGAGGCTGCTATTGGCGCTAACCTGTTGAAGACTGATGTCCATTGAGAAGGGATAGTCAGTCTTGCGAAGGCCGACTTTCGAACAGGGGAAACAGCCTTCATGACTTCGCCCGGAATGGGAGCTGAAACGGCCAGTCTTGCAAAGACCGACTCCTTAGCAGGGGAAGTCGCTCTGACGACTTCAGGGGCAGGAATGACTATCCGCTTAGGGATAACACTTTCTGGTATTGTGGGCTTCCTCATGGGCCCGTTGGAACTCAGGCTCAGCCTGTCGAAGACTGATGCAGTAGACTTGGAATTGGATGACCCGTTAAGAGGGGCTGTGGTAGTGGTAAGCTGATCGAAGACCGACTTCTTTAGAGCTTCCTGTGACGGCACTGGAGTTTTGAAGCTCATGGGTGGGAGCATGGTCCCAAACAGCCCAGTGGTGGCTTACGCCACCTGTTCCACTGGCATTGTGAAAAGGAAGGCCGCTTGGGGCCCGTAGGTCACTCCTCCGGCGGGGACGGAGTGAGAGTTGTTGCAGTTGTTGCAGTTGTTGCAATTTTTGCAGTTGAAAGCCATTGATCTTCTGTTTTCTGCACGGAGCAAGACACCAAATCTTAGTACCTCGAATCTAGGGGCAACCATAGCAAACCGCGATTCGTTCGCGAAACACGACACACGAAGTGTGGAGTGGAAAGAGAAAAAGGTCCCACCGGGCGTGCCATAATCTGTTCTGCCCCCAAATTTAGGCAAGACGTCAGTCTTTCCCGGTCTTTCGGCGGAGAACAACCGGGAAGTGGGGCGTAATAGTTCAAGTTCTCTGTTGGCTCACTCTAAACACTCAAGAATTCTGCATACTCAACAAGCCGTCAAAACAAACAAAATGTGGTTTTTTATTTTATTGGTTTTTTGTGAAAAATATAAAAAAAAAATCAACCCGAATAACAAGAAAAATAATATCACCGTCTCCCCGGAAATGATGCCATTTGATTGGTGTGAAAATTTGAGTTTTTAAATTGTCCTAAATACCGCAATCAATAACGGTGTAGCAAATAACTAGCCGATAGTGAGTACAGGTCGTCCACATGGAGAATATAAATTACTTAACTTGTTTTAGACGAGTCAATAGAAGAAATGTTGGTTTTTTTGTCTTTTTATATTGAAGAGATAAAATTCAATGATAAAAGGGCTTGTGGGGTTTTTCGGATTAAATAGTTAAAGGATGGAGTTTTAAAAATAATTATTTTTATTTTTTAATTATTTGATATTAGAGAAATAGCGATGAATGTGGATTGGGTACTTGAAGGTAAGGATTCCCTCTACTGACCTGATTGATCTTGCGAAAAGTGTTTTGTAAATAACCGCAATCAAAATGGTGTCGCAAATAGCTAGTCCCGATGAGTACGGGTCATCCGCAGGGAAATGTGATCTTCTTTTCTTGCCTTAGACGAGTTACTAAGAGAGATGATGTATTGTTATCATTTTATTTTAATATAGATATAAAATTTATAACAGAAGGGCTTGTAGGGTTTATAGGATTTAGTAGTTAATGGATAAATGTTTAGAAATGACTCTTTTTTATCTTTTAATAGTTTAAAACTAGTGAGATAACTATGAATGTGGATTGGGGTTATTGGAGGGGATTATAGTTTCCCACTACTAACCCCTGTTCTTCCATTGATCTCTATTTATCTCAAGCCCTTAACAAAAATAAGTGTTTAACCAATCTCAAATCGTGGTCGTGACTATCATTAATTGATAGCGCGCCCGATAAGAAAATTAACATTTATTTTGCTAAAGTTTATAAATATTAAAATGTCAAAAGAAGTCAAAAGATATTTCATTCATTATCCTACCATATCCTACAAACCCTAGCAAGCAAGAAATTACTCGCTCATGGTTAGTAGTGATTCAGAAGAAAGGTTGAAAATGAATGAAACCATAATTAAAGGTGCAGAAAAGTAATGCGGAAAATTATTGCGGAAATGTAATGCGTAAAATAAATGCAGAAATGTAAATGCAAAGATAATTAAAAAAAACTACCTTTATTAATCAACCATTGCATTACAACCTTTCTCCTTAGAAAGTAGATTACAAAAACCCTAGTTTTTCTCTAGATCTCTCTTTATGGAGGTAGATGAATAGATGATTAGATGTGATCTATTCGATTTGCTTCTAAAATTTGGCAGATTCGATTTCGATATCCCAATTTGACTTGGATCTTTTACTTAGATTTTATACCTGAATTAATACCTGTACAATATCTCAAATCAAAGTGTTAGTAGCATTGGGTATTTTTGAGATATTATTCCAACCATTTATATGATATAATATCTTAAGAATATTGATTAGGAATATTTGATATGATATGCATATTTTAATTACAAATATTTCATTTAAATATTATATGCATATATTTTCCCTAATTATATTAATTATAAATATAGAAACATATGATAATAAACTTTTTACAAATAAACCCATCTATGTTCTTTATTTAGAATTAACCTTTTTAGCAGTTAATAATAGTAAGGAAAATGTTCATACAAATGTGCAATATATTTGACTAATCATGACCCTTTTTCTTCCATTTATCCCTATTGATATCAAATTGAGGCCGCAACTATCATGAATTGGCAGCACGCCCAAATAAAAGGGTTAACACTTCCTTTGTTAAACTTTATAAAAATTAAAATATAAGAAGAAGATAAGGGATTTTTCCATATATTATACCACCCTCTCTTACAAACCCCAACCAGTGAGAATTTACTCGCTTACTCGCTTATTAGGGAAAACGAAGTAAAAGAAGAAAGGTAGAAGAATAAGAAAACCATAAGAAAAACAAAAAGAAAAGTATGGAAAATAAATGCAGAAAATAATGCGGAAAGTAATGCTGTAATGCCCTACGTCCCAGTAGGGATGGTATTATCCGCTTTGGCCGAAACCGCACGATTTTACCCTTTAAAGGGAACCGAACCCGACCAGGGGCCACTTCCCAGAAGGTCACCCATCCCAAGACTTCCTTGGCCCGAGCACGCTTAACTACGGAGTTCTCAAGCTCTTGTAGTTCCGATTCACTTAAACCGCGTCTCTGTAATTGAGGGCGGTATCATTACATTTATAATGCAGTTCGGTTCTCTTTCGGAATGTGCTTAAGGGACCCGATCCCATTGTTATGAAATAGCTCCCTCACTCAGATCACTAAGATGTCCGCAACAGACCGCACTGAGTGTGGACATAGCAGATCACCATGATGTCTTAAGACCGCACTGCTATAGGGTATTACATTCCCCCATCTAAGAACAATGGTTCGTCCTCGAATCACAGACCAACTGCTAAGGGACCTGCATGGGCTACTATAAATGTAATGCCCCATGCCCCAGTACAGATGGTATTGTCCGCTCTGGCTGAAACCGCATGGTTTTGCCCTTTAAAGGGAACCGGACCCGACCAGGGGACACTTCCCAGAAGGCCACCCATCCCAAAACTTCCCTGGTCCGAGCACGCTTAATTACGGAGTTCTCAAGCTCCCGTAGTTCCGATTCACTTAAAAAACGCCTTTGTAATTGAGGGCGGTATCATTACAATTATAATGCAGTTCGATCCTCTTTCAGAATGTGCTTCAGGGACCCGATCCCATTGTTCTAAAATGGCTCCCTCACTCAGATCACCAAGAATTCCACAAGAGACCGCACTAAGTGTGGACAGAGCAGATCACCATGATGTCTTAAGATCGCACTGCTCGGGGGTATTACATGAACACTGGAAATAGAAGGAAAGAGAAAATGGAGAATACTAAGCCAAAGTTATGGGAAGATCGGCCCATCCTTGACCGTGAATTCGCGGCCATATTTCTTGTTCGACCGCGATTCCACGGCCTTATAGAGAGATCACAAGCTAAATTTTTCTAGTAAAGTTTTTCTCTTCATAACACCCCCTTTGTAACTCCAATAAATTGTATTTTTTGCAAGATTCTTTGCAAACAGCGTCGTTAGGAAAAATCTTTTTGAGTGCTTAGATTTTTGGATTGTTTTTGTTTTGCATCAAATAATACGGACTTAAAGGGCAAGAAACCTAAATCAAGATTATGTGGGGAATTTATTGCCCTTTCTAAGCCCCAAAAATCATAAACAAGCATAAGCATCACCCTGCATTAATTTAAAAAAATCTAAACAAAGCCTTAAGGACATTTGCGCTCGATTAGGACAAGAGAGGGTCGTGGGTAATATATTGCTTATCCGTATTTTTCTTGTAGTGTCTAAAACAAGTGTGATTAAGGCAAGTGGTTTACTTAATTAGACCCGCTATTTCGGTGATTCGTATAGCGGATACCTTCTACTTACCTGGCCTTAACCTGGCTGCAAGATTGATAAAGAAGTGATAGAGAATTTATCTTATGTTTTTTCCTTTGGAAGTCTAGGAGCGAACTGTAAGTCGATGTACAACACCCCACGACTTGCGGGGAGGCAGAATAATGAAAAACGATCTTGTTTTAGGCGTAAACATCGACTAACCGAGAATCTTTGCTAAACTATAACTAACAAGAATCATAGAAGTTAACAACTACTATGAAAAGTGATTATACCTGATGAACCGTGTCCTTCGTCTTTTCGTTCTCCACGTCCTCTCCGGCCTTCTCTATGTAGTAGAAGATCCACCCGAGAGCGTTACTACAAGCTTCACCTCTAACTTGAGGTAAGTAGGTTTCATAAATCACTAATCTAAATAACCTAGGTGATATAGAGAATGGTTAAGGATTAAGTAGTCTATTCTAATCCTTGGTCTTAACACATGAGAGGGGAGGATTAGGGTTTGAAGAGGGAGAGCTTAAGAAGAGAGAAAGTGAGCAAGAGAATGAGATGAGATAATGATCTATCATAATATATATCAAGCATTATCATTTATCCAATAAAAGAAAATAAAGGATTAATAATCATGCTTCATAAATACAAGAGGGTGATTCATCTCCATGAGTCATTAAGCATTTATGATGCATTAATGACATGGATGAATCACTCAAATGACTCACTAATCTCATTTAATGCATATGCCACCTTTGTTGGAGATAGTGCCCTCATAGTCAATTATTGGATCGCAGGTACGTGACTGCAATGATTGCGGAGGACCTATCCCGGTAGGACAGTCTTACTCGAGATGATAGTATGCTATCTGGTTTGCCTTTATCAGTCGTGTACATGTTCAGGTGACTGATTGCATGTTACACTTTGATAGAGCCCTTAGGATCTTGCTTTACTACCAACAGTATGATGGCGATCATATACGTGAGAGTTGGGTAGTTTATATGCATATCCTTAATTGTGGTCCCTAGTCCTGGGAGTTTCGAGACAGGGCATCGATACTCCGGAGTAGACTAGTGTGTACAGTCGAGACCCCGACGAGGGGCGGTGGCCGGTCTCAAAAGCCACTGGTGTCAGTTGGATCACCTAAGATGTATACAGGTGCTCATTGGGTTATGAGTACACCGGACAGGACTCGCCGGGAATCTGCTAGTTAGTATTATATCTACCGTCAGATAGCAGTTCCCTGGTGACATGTGTACAGGTTAGTTCATCGACCTGAGGTCGTCATTTGTCTCGTGTGAGTTCCCACTGTGCTTTGATTTCTACCCTACCACGGCTCAAAGGAGTCGTGCAAACAGGTAGGTTTTGGGTACAGTCCCGAGCCATATGGAGGCACGTGAGCGGATCGGCAGGGGATTCGTCTCTCCCGGTATTGGGGGCGAGGTCGTGCTGTGTCTAGGAGAGCCATTACACAAATCCATGGCCATGGTAGGAGATTTACTGATAGGTACTCCAGTAGTATCTCAGGGTGTATTTGGGCTTCACTCCGACACGACTTATACTGCTATTGGGGGTCTGACGTTACTAGCCCCCTAGGCGGATATGCGATACTCATTGACGAACGGACCGGACTGTATATACATTGTCACTGTTAGGCTCAGTAGGGTTTTCGGAGGAGTTCGCTCATCGGTCTCCCTTGAGTTCGCTCCTCGGCCACCCTTGAGGTCAGTCCATGGGCAGCCGTTATGCATAGCTAGTGCCGCTGACGGTTTGTGGTTAAACCCACTGCCAGGGTACTGACGAGTCATTAGAGTCCCCCACAGGCAGTTTCCCAAGTTCGGGCGAAACGTTGTAGAGGCCGTATGGTTTTATGGCAGGGTTCGGAAAATGCACGTGCGTTTACGCACGTGTCGATTTTCGGACAGATGATACTGGTCGGCTTTGGTTTAAGCCGGATCCGAGTATTATATTGAGTAGGTATAATATCTTTGTCTCAGTTGCATTTGTATTCGGTCGTAATACAAATGCGGGTATATTTATACAGTTTCGGGGTTATCCTGAAAGTCGTTTCAGGATCACTTTTGGAAGTTGCCAGTTTCCAGTTTTCTATCAGCCGTCTTTTAACATTTGGTTAAAGGCGGATTTATCTTTTCTTGGATGAGAGTGAGTCGTGCTTCTAGAAGGTTCTAGAAGGTTCTAGAATTTGTGACTAAGCTTTGTGACTCATGCTTTGATTTCATTACTTTCTTGTTTTGCTTAAGATCTTTAAGCAAGATATTTGTTTGTGTTCACATATGATATTTATCCTATGGTCACCCCCCTCTCCTACGGTCACCCCCCTCTCTTTATAAGAGGCCGGCCCCCTCCTCTCTCTCTTATACTTGTTGATTTCATTTTAGAGAGAAAAGATTATGATAGGTTTTATCGGTGTATGGAATTTCACAGTCCATTTCATTCCATCACCCGATTCCTTCGGCAACTTCATTAACCGATCGTCCACGGATTTGGACGAAGTGAGACAAAGTCATCTACTCATTCTCTACATCATTCTTGGTCGTCTCTTTTAGCAAACTTGACGATCGAGTTGCCTCGAGTCAGAGGCGGGAGCCCGTTTAAAGAACCGATCATGTGGTGCCACCTCGACGAGGAGATCGGAGATCGACGAGATCGGAGCAGCCGCAACGGAGCGTGGGATGATGGTTGAAGAACGAAGGACTCGGATCGTTCGGTATAACTTTCCTACACTCTTTACAGTTTGTTAGTTTAGCAATAATGGCAGATCCGGGTTAAAGTATACGATAGCGCCAGTTAAAAAGTTTTGTTCCGCATTTTGGCGTCTGTAGACGGCCGGGGCGCTAGCGTAGACTTACAGTGGTATCAGAGCCTCACCATTTTGCTATACTAACTTGTGCTAACGCGTTCAAAACATCGATCGAACCGAAAATCGAAAACTGCAAAAATCCAAGCCGACAGTTTCTGTTAATTTTAAACGGTCTCAAAATTTATTTCTGCATGTCTTAAAAATCCGTGCAGGGAATTCTAAGAACCACGACAAAATTTGGGGTCGTGATCCCTCCAGACTGCCGCGGAAGGGCGGCCAAACCTATGGTTTGGCCGCGCATCCGCGGCCACGTGGGGAGCACGTGCTCCCAAATTTGGTCAGTGTGTTCTGTGTTGGATTTTGGGGTTTTTGGTATATATCATTTTGGCCCAGGTTTTGTTACTGTTCACCAGTAAGTCGTGGGGCCCACTTTTTGATATTTGGTCGATCGAAATTTAAACACGTTAGTTTACAGTGCTTACATTATATCTCCGACCGGGAATGTCATTTGATCGGTAAACCGCGTCTGATTGCTATAGTTCTTTTAGACGGGTTTGCGAACGTGACATTCGCGTTGATGTTTTGTGTTGTGCTGTAATGTTGCGGATTTGTCGTGGTGGATAGCAGTGTGCAATGGTAGTACAGTTTGAGTTTATTTGTACATTTGATATTGCGGGACGAGCGTCCAACTTGTGGACTGCCGTCACTGCCTGTTGTATAATATTCTTTTGGGGCACGACCAGGTTGCGGTCGATGTACCTATTGTACAATTTTTCATTACTGTACTAGGTTTTGCCCCGAGACGGAGTGCACGGATAGCCGGGTTCGGGAGGGCAACGGGTCCGCATCTCATGGCTTTGAGAGGCAGAGGGGTCCCACTCTAGAATTGGCAGACTATTCGCCGCACTCGTAGGGGGTACAGGTTGACCCAAGGAGGGGTGCTCAATTTACCGGATTCCGTGAAGTGCCGGGTGTTCCATTCACTATGCTGTGGGGACTACCTCGCTTCAGGTTTTGGCGGGTAACTTGCCGCACCCGTAGGGGTCTAGGTTTCATTGCACAGGCTATCCACACGACAGGGGAACGTCGAGTTTCAGCAGCGGCTCTGTGAAACTCGGGGATCCCAGATTATCTGTATTGTTCTGTGATGCTTATTACTTTTCTGTAATGTTGCATACTATCACGCCTGGAGCGATTATTGTATATTGGTTTATATACTATTAGATGTTGTATATGTTTTACACCCGCGCTAGTCCAGTCCCCGCTCTGTCGTTAGTTAAGTAACCTAACGGGTGATGACGGGACCCAGTGACGAATGCGGATGGCATATACGTACATTTTATTTTCGTTCTTTTCTGGTGTGATTAAATGATGGGACTGCGTTGATTCTGATCAACGCAAAGTAAAAACAAACCTGTATACAGTTGTTGGAACAATTTAAAAAGTGTTATTACAAAGACGTTTTCTTTTGTTATGCATAGCGGTATTCAATGGAATATCCTGCACCTCATTCGACGGGGCAAGGGCCGATATCCCTTCACCGGGACTGACCCCTTGGGCAGAAGTTTGCGTCAGGGTAATAACTTCACTATAGTCGATTACATGTTGCTTTGCATAGCGGTATTCAGTGGAATATCCTGCACCTCATTCCACGAGGAAAGAGCCGAGATCCCTTTACCGGGAGTGACCTCTTTAGCAAAAGGTTTTCGCCACTATATTTTAAAAAGCTATCAGGTTCCTTCAGCGATATCAAGTTCACTACGCTAAAGGTTTTTCGCCAAAAACCAGCCGTAGCCCTCCGTCATTTCATATGGATGGTCAGTAGTATTCAAGCTATGTTGGTCTAGCCCTTAGCTAGGACATAGTGATTGGTAGCTGCTGGGGTGTTCACATGTTGCATAGATAGATGAGTTGGTTTGGGACAGTCGTACAGCCTTGTTGGCCCTTAGTCAAGGGCGAGTACGGGTGGGTTCAAATTAACAAGATAATGATGGGAAGAACTTGACATGTGACTTATGGTGGGCTGGCCCTTAGTCACGATCATAAGAGCATGGGGCAAAAACTATATCGGGAGTTTCTAAAGAAACTGAAACTTGCCAAGTATGCGCATACCTTCTGGAGTATGAGTAACGTGGATGCATTCCATCACGTTATCATGCGATGAGAGTTGGATCCCGATTCCCACTGATGGGTTGGTTTACTCTTCGGGTGATCCCGATTGATTCTTCTTTAGGTTTGGAGGAGAATTTGACAGGACAGTGGGAGGTTTCCGGATTAGATAAAATGATGACCATTCTGATCTAGGTTAGAGTGCACGCAGAGTGTTTCTTTTCTCTCTCTCTCTTTGGCAGCGACCTTTGACCGACCCTAGACTATGACTCAGTGACCAGGTTGACCGAACCTTCTTAAAATACTGGCTTTTGGATTGTCTAAGTTGCATAAGTCATTGCCACTCCTTCTTTTACCCTTTGTATTTCTCAGAACACCCGTATTACTACGGATATCCACTTCCATTGGATAGAGCCATCGTATGGTTATATACGAACTCGAAGGGACTTCTTCGAGGATGGATCCAGGTTCAGGAGAAATAGAATTAGTTTATTCAGTTGTCTTTTATTATCACCTTCTCTCAGGTTGCGAGAGCTCCTTGGTTTAGGAGAGTACACCTATTACGCCTATTGGATAGTCTTATTCCAAACCATAGGCTGGTGCCGAAAGGTAGGGAATGAAGAAAACCAATTAGCCTAAGTAGGGTGTGCAGAAGGTAATATGTAAAGACAAAATAAAGGGATTAGAAAGAGGGCAAAGTAAATTGCGACTGATATCATTCACGACCAAAACCGCGTACTTCATCGCCACTCCTATTTCACCTTTAAAAGAATAAGGTATTATTCAGTTGTCTTTTATCATCACCTTCTCTCGAGATGCGAGTACTCCTTGGTTTAGGAGGGTACACCTAATATGCTTACTGGATAGTCTTCTTCCAAACCATAGGCTGGTGCCGAACGGTAGGGAAGGAAGAAAACCATTTAGCCTAACGATGGTGTACAGAAGGTAACGACTAAAGACAAATAAAGGGATTTGGAGAGATGGCAATAAAATATACGGTTGAAGTCATGAATTGGATTATGGAAGAGGCATTGCTATGAATACCAGGATACCCCTACGAAACATTTTCATGTTTCAGTGCATTGTTAAGGAAAAACTGTTTTCCCGATTAGACACTTACTCCAAGGGTATGTATTTACCAGGTTTCATTCTCATATCTGTATGGTTTTACAGATGATGAGTGGGAGTAAGATATTGGGAATTAGGTGATCATCCTCGTTATATCGGAATTCGTTGTAATTGGTGATATTTGAGGAAATCGCCAGGGTACAGTTTTCCACCTACAACGCACAGGTTTTGAGTTGTTTAACTCAGCGGACTTATACAGAGTATTGTATGTTGTCCAGTGTCCATCAGGACAAAGGGGTAGGTCCTAGTACTATGTTCTATTTACTTATAACTTCTCTAGTATTTAGACGAGTGTTTCGTAGAAATACAAGGTCTAAGTTTTGAGAAGTTGTGGGTATAAGAATAAAGTAGAGAACCAGGTATCACAAGTATCGGGATTCTTCAAAGAGATCGAAGATGTAGATTCTTGTGATTGGTATTCAGATGATAGTGATGGTTTTGAGAAACGTGTTTCTCTTTCAGGTTACTCATAATTGGATGGATTCCTAAGTTGAGTAATGCTGATTAGCCTCTTTCCATTAAGTAGATATGCACTGGAGACAGCTGCATGATTCGAATATGGTTCCAATTAAATTAGTGCCAAAGTTTCTATATTGGATATAGAATAGTTCGTACCTTAAAAGATATTGAGGTACGTGATGTTGTCCAGCTTATGATTAAAACCAGACACTGGATAACTCAGGGCACGTTTCTGTAATGGCTGTTTGTGGGTTGACCCTGGCTATGACGAGGGTTGATATTCTACCATTTGGAAGATCAATAGTGATATTGTTCTTGACTCGCCACAGTTTTAGTAAAACAGATCTTTTTCAGAAAACAGTAGTGGGAGTATGGTAGAACTGGAAGTGATTCCAGAACCGCGAACGATTACGGAAAATTTAATAGGACCTATACATTCAATCAGGTTTGACATTCCAATAGCCACTCCGCAGGTATGGTAGGTAACCTCAGACACCCGAGAGGTACTTCGGTAGGCTCAAGGACGGTGACAGGGAGGTTCTTATCTACCCAGACTTGACACTACTGTTGTTCCAGGATATGAGACCCGGTAGGAGGGTTGTCGTAGTCAGTGGGAGCAGCAGAAGCATAGTGGGCAAGATGCTTATATCTATTTATAGACTTGAGCAGTTATAGCGGAGATAGATCATCTAATTTTGATGTGACAGTCATGGGTTTGACTTCAATCAGAATAGGGGATGGATCAGTTAAGAAGGTAGTAGGGTGTGATGTCATGGTATCTGGATGACATACACAGAGTAGGAAGTAAAATTCCTATACTACGATCGGTTGTACTGTGGTCGTCACACAGTTGTTTCTCCAGACAGGATATGGATATAATATTTGACATTCTGTTTTCTAGATCTATGGTTTTAGATCTGGATTTGGGTAGTTTCCCAATGTGGGTACTTTGACAGATATTCTAATGGTTTTTGGAATAGTTGACTCCTAGCATGGTGGTGTACCTGCAGGTGATGGAGTCACCCTCTCTAAAGGTGTCTTACAGACTAAAAAGGAGAGGGATGTGCATGATTGGCAGATCACTTGCTTAGGCAATTGAGTCAATCATGAGATGTCAAGTACCACACCAAATGTTGGTTTTGCACTAGATGCAATAAGTTTGTATTAATCCAATCCTGGAGAAACATAAGGAAGCGGTTTTAGAACATTGGTACATGTTCTACGGATTTGATGACGGCAGCCTCCTTCGGGAGACGATTATCATTCCAGGCTTCAAAGGTGACATGGATGACAGAGTGATTGTCAGAGTTTTAGTTTTCCCTCTGACGAGGGACAGTATTATGGACAGGTGGTTCCAGAGGATACTGTGGGTGGCATGGTGCCGGATACTGATTAGGTTCAGTGATCCATACAGTCTAAGAAGTTTGGATATGGAGTTCATTTATGAACTAAGGTCCCATCAGATATCCAGACATTCTAAGACAGGTACTACTCAATTCGGGAGATGGCTTTCTCCGCGAACTTGAGATTAAGAGAGATACAGAAAGAAACTTCTAGGCGGATCCACTCACCGAGGCTATTTCTCGAACACAATAGTTTTACAAAAGGGCTTTGTGATACTGATTAGTAGAGGAGTTGGGTGTCGGTTTCACACGGGCTGTGAGTAGTCGACATCGCAATATTAGCCTTGAGTGCAAGTGGGAGATTGTTGGAGATAGTGCCCTCATAGTCAATTATTGGATCGCAGGTACGTGACTGCAATGATTGCGGAGGACCTATCCCGGTAGGACAGTCTTACTCGAGATGATAGTATGCTATCTGGTTTGCCTTTATCAGTCGTGTACATGTTCAGATGACTGATTGCATGTTACACTTTGATAGAGCCCTTAGGATCTTGCTTTACTACCAACAGTATGATGGCGATCATATACGTGAGAGTTGGGTAGTTTATATGCATATCCTTAATTGTGGTCGCTAGTCCTGGGAGTTTCGAGACAGGGCATCGATACTCCGGAGTAGACTAGTGTGTACAGTCGAGACCCCGACGAGGGGCGGTGGCCGGTCTCACAAGCCACTGGTGTCAGTTGGATCACCTAAGATGTATACAGGTGCTCATTGGGTTATGAGTACACCGGACAGGACTCGCCGGGAATCTGCTAGTTAGTATTATATCTACCGTCAGATAGCAGTTCCCTGGTGACATGTGTACAGGTTAGTTCATCGACCTGAGGTCGTCATTTGTCTCGTGTGAGTTCCCACTGTGCTTTGATTTCTACCCTACCACGGCTCAAAGGAGTCGTGCAAACAGGTAGCTTTTGGGTACAGTCCCGAGCCATATGGAGGCACGTGAGCGGATCGGCAGGGGATTCGTCTCTCCCGGTATTGGGGGCGAGGTCGTGCTGTGTCTAGGAGAGCCATTACACAAATCCATGGCCATGGTAGGAGATTTACTGGTAGGTACTCCAGTAGTATCTCAGGGTGTATTTGGGCTTCACTCCGACACGACTTATACTGCTATTGGGGGTCTGACGTTACTAGCCCCCTAGGCGGATATGCGATACTCATTGACGAACGGACCGGACTGTATATACATTGTCACTGTTAGGCTCAGTAGGGTTTTCGGAGGAGTTCGCTCATCGGTCTCCCTTGAGTTCGCTCCTCGGCCACCCTTGAGGTCAGTCCATGGGCAGCCGTTATGCATAGCTAGTGCCGCTGACGGTTTGTGGTTAAACCCACTGCCAGGGTACTGACGAGTCATTAGAGTCCCCCACAGGCAGTTTCCCAAGTTCGGGCGAAACGTTGTAGAGGCCGTATGGTTTTATGGCAGGGTTCGGAAAATGCACGTGCGTTTACGCACGTGTCGATTTTCGGACAGATGATACTGGTCGGCTTTGGTTTAAGCCGGATCCGAGTATTATATTGAGTAGGTATAATATCTTTGTCTCAGTTGCATTTGTATTCGGTCGTAATACAAATGCGGGTATATTTATACAGTTTCGGGGTTATCCTGAAAGTCGTTTCAGGATCACTTTTGGAAGTTGCCAGTTTCCAGTTTTCTATCAGCCGTCTTTTAACATTTGGTTAAAGGCGGATTTATCTTTTCTTGGATGAGAGTGAGTCGTGCTTCTAGAAGGTTCTAGAATTTGTGACTAAGCTTTGTGACTCATGCTTTGATTTCATTACTTTCTTGTTTTGCTTAAGATCTTTAAGCAAGATATTTGTTTGTGTTCACATATGATATTTATCCTATGGTCACCCCCTCTCCTACGGTCACCCCCCCTCTCTTTATAAGAGGCCGGCCCCCTCCTCTCTCTCTTATACTTGTTGATTTCATTTTAGAGAGAAAAGATTATGATAGGTTTTATCGGTGTATGGAATTTCACAGTCCATTTCATTCCATCACCCGATTCCTTCGGCAACTTCATTAACCGATCGTCCACGGATTTGGACGAAGTGAGACAAAGTCATCTACTCATTCTCTACATCATTCTTGGTCGTCTCTTTTAGCAAACTTGACGATCGAGTTGCCTCGAGTCAGAGGCGGGAGCCCGTTTAAAGAACCGATCATGTGGTGCCACCTCGACGAGGAGATCGGAGATCGACGAGATCGGAGCAGCCGCAACGGAGCGTGGGATGATGGTTGAAGAACGAAGGACTCGGATCGTTCGGTATAACTTTCCTACACTCTTTACAGTTTGTTAGTTTAGCAATAATGGCAGATCCGGGTTAAAGTATACGATAGCGCCAGTTAAAAAGTTTTGTTCCGCATTTTGGCGTCTGTAGACGGCCGGGGCGCTAGCGTAGACTTACAACCTTAACCCCCAAGTCACCATCTTCTAGAAGCTTCTCGCGTAATTATGAGAACGGCCCTCCTATCCGTAAAAACACGGAAAAACTTTAGACTGTATAAATCCAATAACCGGATACTAGAAACTGGCTTAAACCAAAGCCGGCTAGTAAAAACTGTCCGGGTGTCGTACGTGCGTAAACACACGTATGTGTCCGAACCCTTGTCGTAAAACCATACGACCTCTATATTGTTTTGCCTGGAGTAGGGAAACTCTCTGTGTGGGACTCTAAAGACTCGACTACTACGCTGGCAGTGGGTTTAACCACAGACCGCAAGCGGCACTAGCTGTACGTAACGGTCCCCAGGTAGATGTCGATAAGAAGGCCGATGAGAAAACACATCCGAACTCCTACTGAGTCTGATGTGACAATCTCCGTACAGTCCGGTATGTTCGTCTAAGACTATCGCATATCGGGCCTAGGGGGCGGCAAGCATCAGTCCCCTAATAGCGGTATAAGTCGTGTCGGAGTGAAGCCCATTACACCCTGAGAAACTACTGGAACCTACCAGCAAATCTCGCTTGCCATGGCCAGGGACTTTGCGTAATGGCTCTCTGACACAGCGCGATATCAACCCCCAATACCGGGAGAGACGAATCATATCTAACCGCCACTGCCTCCAAGTGCTCGGGAATGCACCCAACTGCTACCTGTTTGCATGACTCCTTTGAGCCGTGGTAGGGTAGCAATCTAAGAACAGTGGGACACACTCGAGACGAAGTAGCAGTGTCAAGTCTGCAGACTATGCTGTACTCATGTCACCTGGGAACTGTTAACTGGCGACTGGTATAAAACCAACCAACAGTTCCCCGTGAGTCTTGTCCGGTGTACCCGTAACCTAACGAGCACCTGCATACTATCTCCACTACGACGTACAGACGGCTGTGGGACAGACCATCTCCCTAACTGGGATGAGAAGCGTACACACTAGTCTGCTCCGGAGTATCGATGCTCTGTCTCGATAATCCAACGACTAGGGACCTGAATAAGGATGTGCTTGTAGACTACCCAACCCCCACTAGTGTGACTGCCATCACAACGCTGGTAGTCAAGCAAGATCCTAAGAGCTCTATCAATACGTATACTCACATATTAAGATAGAAAAACCAAGTAGCATACTACCATGTTTAGCAAGACTGTTATATACATGTGAATATCCCAAGCTTCCATTAAGTAATATACAAACTAGTATGATACAATAATGGCTCCTAGGGCATATACACTAACAATCTCCAACTTGCACTAGGGCCATGTACTGGCATATCGAAGACCGATGATCTCGAGTAGACTCTCGAACTGAATCTGAGGTAGGGCCTTCGTGAATGGATCATCAATATTCTCTTCAGTAGCAACTCTCCGAACCTCGATCTCCCGATGATCAATGATCTCCCTGATCAGGTGATACCGCCTTAAGATGTGTTTGGACTTCTGATGGGACCTTAGTTCCTTCGCTAAAGCTATAGCTCCGTTGTTGTCGCAATACAGAGGTATTGGATCAACAATGGTAGGAACCACCTGAAGTTCTGTTAGGAACTTCTTCATCCAGACCGCTTCTTTTACGGCATCGCAAGCAGCAATATACTCCGCTTCCATCGTCGAGTCAGCAACGGTGTCCTGCTTGGAACTCTTCCAGCACACCGCCCCTCCATTGAGGGTAAAGGCATAACCTGACATGTACTTGGAATCGTCCTTATCACTCTGGAAGCCAGAATCAGCATAGGCCTCCATCCTGAGGTCTTTTCCGCCGTAAACCAAGAACATCTCCTTAGTCCTCCTCAGGTACTTGAGAATGTTCTTTACTGCTATCCAGTGCTTCTCCCCTGAGTCTGACTGATACCGGCTTACCACGCTCAGTGCGTAAGCTACATCTGGTCTGGTGCACAACATCGCATACATTATAGAGCCTACCACAGAAGCGTAGGGTATAATAGACATGCGTTCCCTTTCCAAATCAGTCTTGGGAGACATCTCTTTGGATAGGGTGATTCCGTGACAAGCCGGTAGATTACCGCGCTTAGAATCTTCCATACTGAATCTTTTCAGTACAGTGTCGATATACCTGGACTGCGAAAGTCCCAACATCCTCTTGGATCTATCACGATAGATCCGGATCCCCAGAATGTAAGAGGCATCACCCAGGTCTTTCATGGAGAACCTGTGTGACAAGAATCCTTTGACAGATTGTAGCATAGGAATGTCATTTCGTATCAGTAGAATGTCATCCATGTACAAGACGAGGAATACGACAGTTCGTGCTACAACTTTACTATATATGCATGGTTCATCTAGATTTTTGATAAAGTCATATTCTTTGACTGTTTCATCAAAACAGATGTTCCATCTCCGCGATGCTTGCTTTAATCCATAAATGGATTTAAGCAACTTGCATACTTTCCCGCTGCTCCCACTCTGATTGAAACCCTCTGGCTGATCCATATAGACGCACACTTCTAAATTACCATTCAGAAAAGCCGTCTTTACGTCCATCTGCCAGATTTCATAATCATGGAAGGCGGCAATAGCAAGAAGGACCCGAATGGATTTGAGCATAGCCACTGGAGAAAAAGTTTCTTCATAGTCCAAACCAGGTCTTTGACGAAAAACACTTTGCAACAAGTCTAGCCTTATAGGTTTCCACCTGTCCATCTACACCAATCTTTTTCTTGAAGATCCATTTGCATCCTATGGGTTTTACCCCATCTGGAGTAAAGTCCAAAGTCCATACTTTGTTGGTGTACATGGACTCCATTTCGGTCCGCATTGCATCTAGCCATCGTACCGAGTCGCCGCTCTGGATGGTCTGCTGGAAGCTAGTAGGTTCATCATCATCTATGATGCAATCCTCTCTATCCCCATCTATGAGAAAACCGTAGTATCTCTCAGGCGGATGAGACGGCCTACTACTCCCGTGGAGGGGTGCGGGAATGTCCTGTTCTTCTTGAACTACTTGTTCTACCAAACTTTCAGTATTAGTTTGTGGTTCTGGAATTTCTTCCAGTTCTATTTCGCTCCCACTTATTTCCTTTTCTAAAAACTACTGTTCTAGAAAATGGGCATTACGAGAAACAAAAACCTTTTGTTCCTCTGCGTAATAGAAATAATATCCCTTGGAGTTCTTTGGATATCCCACAAACTTACACTTTACTGATCGTGCCTCGAGCTTGTCCACATGCTGCTTTTTAACAAAAGCTGGACATCCCCAAATCTTCATATGCTGAAGATGGGGTTTTTTCCCACTCCACATCTGATATGGGGTGGTAGGCACAGTCTTGGTAGGAGCCCTGTTCAGAAGATATGCCGTTAAATCTAGCGCATAACCCCAAAAAGATCGCGGTAACTCAGCATTACTCAGCATGGAACGTACCATATCCAATAGGGTTCGATTCCGTCTCTCCGATACACCGTTATACTGTGGAGTGTATGGAGGAGTAAGCTGAGAGAGAATTCCTTTCTCTTTTAGGTAACCTAGGAACTCGGCACTCAAGTATTCACCACCTCGATCAGATCTTAGTGTCTTGATACTTTTGCCGGTTTGGTTTTCTACTTCATTCTTATACTCTTGGAATTTCTCAAAAGCCTCGAATTTATGTTTCATCAGATAAATGAATCCGTACCTTAAGTAATCATCCGTGAAAGTAATGAAATAGGAAAAAACACCTCTTGCATGTGTAGACATAGGACCACATATATCGCTGTGTATGAGTCCTAAGAGCTGGCTCGCTCTTACTCCATGTCCAGTAAATGGAGTCTTTGTCATCTTTCCTTTGAAACAAGATTGACAAGTGGCATAAGTTTGATATTCGAACGAGTCCAAATATCCTTCTCTATGTAACTTAGTCAACCTTCTCTCATTGATGTGACCCAGTCTACAATGCCATAAGAAAGCTTTATTTAAATCTGGAGACTTTCTTTCTAGTGTGTTCTGGACATTGAAAATTTGGAGTTGGTTTAACACATATATATCGTTTTCCAGTGTACCAGACCCAATCAAACTATGATTAAGGTGGATGTTAACAACACCACTTACAAACGTGAAATCATAACCTTTATTTGATAACAAGGAAACAGATATGATATTACACGTTAAGCTGGGTACACAAAAACAGTTATGTAAAATCAAAATGTGTCCACTCGTCAATCCCAGGTGATAATCCTCTACGGACACAGCTCCCACGCTAGCTCCGTTAGCAACCATCAGGGTCATATCACCATCCTTCAGCACTCTACGGTTTCTCAGTGCCTGTAATGAATTGCAAATATAAGATCCTGATTCGGTATCCAATACCCGGAAGTAGAGTTGATTGACAGACAATTCTCAATTACAAACACACCTGAAGTCGAAACCACAGCTTGCTTCGGTTCCTCGTTCTTGGCGTTCCACGCCTTGCAATCCTTTTTCCAGTGCCCTTTCCTGTGACAATGGAAGCACTCATCCTGGGCCACTACCGGTACCGCAAACTTTTTCTTTCCCTTCCCTCCCACCTTACTTACATCTCCTCTAGGTTTGGTGGCGGCCTTCTTTTTCCTTCCTTTGGCCCTAGCCTTGGACCCGGAAGAAGAAGCACCGCTAACAAACATAGCGGATGTTTCCCTTGCCTTTTGCAAGGTGCCCTCTGCACTCCTCAACATGTTAAGGAGTTCCGGAAGTTCAACTTCTTTTCTTTGAATGTTGAAGTTCAGAATAAACTGGGCGTAGGTGGAAGGAAGAGACTGGAGAACAAGGTCTGTATAGAGCTCATTATCCAAAGTCGTCCCAAGGTCTGCGAGCTCTTCTATGTAGCCAATCATCTTTAGGACATGTTCTCCTACCGATGATCCGACAGCCAATCTCGCTCGAAACAAGTTCTTAGAAGTCTCGTATCTTGCTATACGAGATTGCTCTCCATAAAGTTCCTTTGTATGGAGAAATATGGCATCTAGTTCCATATCCTCGTGCCTCCTCTGATGTTCATTGTTCATCGAGGCAAGCACGATGCACTTGGCTTTCACGCAATCATACTCCCAGGTTTTGCGGATTTCCTTATCCGCATTACTGGATTTGGGACCTGGGACTGCAGGTGCCTTAGCGGTGAGGACGTACCCCAATCTGTCATAGGTCAAATCCATTTTGACATTCCGCAGCCAATCTTTATAGTTTGGCCATGTCAGTATATTTTTCTCTAAAAGTAACTTAAGTCCAGTCATTTTCAGGGTCGCTGCAATTAGGAGAGAGAGAAGAAAACTCTTTAGCATGATTCTCTTGCAAGTTTAGAATGGTTTTTAATTTATCTAAACTTGATGGCTCCCACTTTCTTGAATCCTTCCTCAAACCATAAAAGAAGAATTAGCCAGGACTATTCTTACTGTACAATACTTGCTTAACCGTTCAGCCAGGCTGGTGTCGGTACTTTGAGGGAGGTTTTCCAACGCTTTCGCGAAGTTCCTTAATTAAATAACCTCTTTTCTCTGGGGGCGTAACCCCGCTGACACCTTTCTTGACACCTACTTGGTTTATAGCATTGATCGTTAAGTGACGAATCTCCTGATGAGTAGCATATACTCACAGTAGGATCGGAATCCAAATATTATCGTATGATAATGTTGAAGGAATCCTACCAACATTCATCAAACTCTAAATGGTATGCAACTCCTTGCAAATTTCAGTTTCTTTAGAAATTCCCGATATAAGTTTTGGCCCCATGCTCTTATGACCTTGGCTTTGGTCAAAATGTCATGAGTCACATGTCAAGTTCTACCCGTCATTATCTTGTCAATTTGAATCCATCCGTACATACCCCTGACTTTGGTCAAATGATAATACGACTGTCCCAAACTAACTCATCTATCTATGCAACAAATGAATACCCAGCAGCTACCAAACACTATGCCTTGACTTTGGCCAAAATGCATAGCTTGAATACTACTGAATACCCAAATGAAATGACGAAGGGCTACGAATGGTTTTGGCGAAACCGTGAACGTAGTGAACTTGATATGACCGAAGGAACCTGATAGCTTTTTTAAAAGGAGTGGTTAAAGCTCCACAATTTTAAAAAAATATCAACTGTTTTAAAATAACCGAGTGGTTTCTTTTAAATTGTTCCAAAGATTCAACTTTTTGGTTTATTTTCTTTGCATTATAAATAATGCGTCCAATCATTAACCTATCATTGCAGAAAACAACGAAAATACAACGTCCTCTTATGCCATCCGCATTCGCCACGGGGTCCCGTCATCACCCGTTAGGTTACTTAACTAACGGCAGAGCGGGGGAGTCACGCCCCGCTTCCCAATGTACGGCAAAGTGGGCGCGACTGGGCCCGCTACGTATATATTCAGAAGTACATACGCTAAGCGTATCTAAGCAATATAAAATAAATACACAAGAGACAAGATATAAAAGAACAGCAACTTTTATTCATTAACATTCTTTGTACAATACATGAAAGGAAATACAACTGGAATAAAAAGATGCCTAAACAGTAGCATAACAGGAAATGAAAAGTACAGAAAGAAAAAAAATATGCAATGAACTAAAGTGCAGGGTCTTCGGCAAATTGCTCCAAGTCTTCTTGAGATGGCTCGATCTCCGCCGGGTCCAAACCACCTGACGACATTCAAAGAAGAGAGAACAGAATGTCGTCAGCGAACAGGTCGCTCGGTAAGTCCCAAAGATAAAGGAGAAATAGACAGAGAGTAAGAGAGAGAGAGAGAGTAGCTTTTACAGTTATATTATATTGTTGTAATATTGTATTAACGCTGTTGTTTGTAGCTTGGTACAAAAGAATGCCAGTGTATACGAGAGGAGTCTCTATATGCCAGAGACTAGAGGCACGTTTAGTACAAGGAACTGTTTATGCCACGGTACAACAGCAATTGGATTCATGTTAGGTGTATTAAGTCTTACAGTCTCGTGCCACTTTTAACACCTTCCGTACCAATCTACCCCTTAAACCCCGCGATGTCTTATTTGTATTGTTATCTTATAAATTATGTTGGTTGTATGATTGATTGACTGACTGACCGAAACCATGATATCAGGAAACGGTTATAACCGTAGAGTCATGTAAATGGAATACTGGGAATCATGTAAAAGGAATATATCCATGGTTCGGTTCAGCCAAACTGTATAAACTGATAATTGTATTCATGGATTCATGTGTTAATATTGACTTGGAAACTTGTAGATTATAGATTGACTTGAATCATATTCAAGTCAGATTGATCAGACTCAAACCCGAGTCAGACAATCAGAAATGTGAAACGAAGTCTTATAACTGCTAGGGTCCTTAGGGTAATTTATAAAACTTGAGGGGGGTTTATGTAAAAATACTTTTATATACTTTTCAAAATACGCCTCAAGTATTTATTGTTCGTCTTTAGGGTTGTAATGAGGGTGGATTTTATATTGTGACATTTCTAGTGAAAATATCCTAGTTTTATAAATAATGGTATTTATCTGTAATATTGATTATTTGAAGTTCATGGTATTTTAGTGTAAACTTTATTCTTGTGATTTTTAGAAAAAGGTGGAAATTTATATTATAATAAAATAGTTATTTAAAAGATAGATATACATATGTTTATACAAAAATAATTTTAATAAATATTTTATATTTCAAAAATCTCATTTTTCTTAAGATGTCGTATTTTAAACCTTTCGAGACCGAATGTTCCTTGCGGAGGTCTGAATCTCGCACTACTAGCCCGAGGGTGCGCGATAAACCGCACGATCCCGAACGGGTTCCCCAAAGATGGGTTGTAGCGGCGCTTTGCAAAGATTGTAAAACACTAATGTCACGCCCCGCATCCCAAAATACGGAATACGAGGTATGACTAGGCCAGCCATGCTCCTACGGTCAAGGAATCATCCTGCCGTAGTCACACTTCGGCTTCTAGCACTACATGGTAATCAGTAAATAAAGCACAGTATTAAAGGATTCACATCACTAATTTATTACATTAAAATTTCATTGTTCACAGAGTACAGATAATAAAAACGATAACTAACCAAGTTCAATCTCGCAATCTCTTTTATGGAAAGAAGTGAAAGAAGCAGGTCCACCAACTATATCTCCGTGAACTCAAAGGATAGATCCGTCTCCGGTGCTGGTCCTCGCGCGGAATCTGAGCATGCATACTCAGGTCGTCAGAGCGACACAATAACAATTTTATTATAATACGATGAAACAGGTAAATGAGGTAATACTGGTATGAGAATAATGCAAGTAATCACTATGTCACAATATGATGCAGAATATGTTATGTGTCTCTATCGGTCTCTAGGTCATGTTTGAAATCACATAGTGGAAGGAGGATCATGTTTAACAGGAGTCTCGTACATACCCGAGACAACGGCCCACATGCCCGGGACATAACCCTGTCGGCCGGATCGCTAGATCCTGTCCTACACGTATAAGTATCACGGTTCGAATGATCATCCTCTAAACACGGTCCCGCTAAATACGATACTCTTTCCACTTTGATTTCCCCCTTTTCCCCGGGTTACACTATTTATGATATTGATCTAGTTGTGTACAAGTATACCAATGACACGGTTTCATCACTATCCACTGTATCAATCACTGTCACGAATGTTCACTTTCCATTGGTGTACTTGTCACTCCTAAACCAACATCTATCACGCACGATAATGCAATGTCCACACGCACTAACACTGTATATATGACAAGGGTATAATATAGGTATTGTATGCTACCAATAAGCTCTGTATGTTATGAATTAACATGCATGTCATGGACTAAAATAAATTGCACAAATTAATATGTTACGAATTCAGCAAAAATGATGTAAGTAAGATATATAGAACAATCAGTCAGTAATTCAACAAAATTTGTTTCAGTTCAATCGGAGTTTCGGTTTTCAAGATATAACTGTTTCAGTTTAAGTGCCCGCGGCTGGAATTTCAATTTCAGAACTGATCATCTGTTTCGCGACACGAATTGCACGCAGTTGGGCTCAGAATTCAGCGATGTCATAGTTAAATGAAATTTAGGGTTTTCGATAAAGTATTCAACTCAACAGACGGACCCTCAATCGCATCTGTACGTTGAAAGTTATACACAGTTCAATCTCAAATGTCAGTTCAGAAAGTGTTCTGAACAGCTTTACGTTCTGCCCTTTTAAAATAAGTTTAAAATAACAAACTGCGATGAATCGGAATGAAACCACTTGTTTTCTTTCACTAACAGGAATATCTTATAACTACTGTAAGGTTCCGTATCACACGATTTCAAGAAACACGGGAACGCGGGACTTTAGACAGAACACACTAATCAGAAACGCTCTGGACTGCAGTCCAGAGTCATGTTCCGATCCAATTATCTTCAGGGTTTCAGAACAGAAAACATTAAAATTCTACATAGTATTAAAGTTCGTCGAGTCGGCTTCGATTTAAGCCCTCGAACGCATCTTTCCAATATGTGTATGATTTATGGTGATTTTATTCGTTTTCAGTTACGAGGGAAATTCCAGTTTTAACGACATGTTTAGGGGTATCGATTTTCGTTACTAACAATCGTGTTTTCCAGCAAATTTCACACACGTTATACATCATTCAAAGGGCCAACAGAATGTATAGGTTACCTTCAAATTAGACGATTATTTCTATTGGTAACTAACATCGAGCACTTAGGTTTTAACACGTATAGGAAATCGGAAAGTTGTAAACTACATGATCTAGATGGGTAACACTATTATTATAGCATGAAGCAAGTAAATACTTGCCTGGAGAACGCCTCGGGATCGTACGACAGCAGTGTCGTCACGAACGCGCGATATACGCCACGTACCGAATTCCCGCGAGCCTCGATCTAGATGTGGATCTCGCGTCGGGGTTGTCCGGAGTCGTTTGCACAGCCACTGGACGTCTAGAATGGTGCTCTGTGGGTCTCCCGAGGTGTGCTGGGGTTGGCGTCGGTCGGCGGCGCTCCGGCTATGTGTACGGAGAGGTTTCACAGTGGGAAAAATTTGTTTGAAAATGGTTTTGGAGTTTTGGAGAGAGATGGGGAGCAGTGGGGGGTCGGGTCTGAAGGGATGAGGGTGATGCTGAGGGTGAGTAGGGTCGTAGAGGGGGTTCAGGCGAAGTGGGGCTCGCCGGCGTTGAGTGCCAGGGTGCTGTGGCCGAGCCCTGTAGAGGGGGTTGTGTGCAGGGGAGACTTGAGTGGGTGGAGATGGAGTCGTGGAGGGAGAAGGAGGGTGGATGAGTGGTAGTCGTCATGTCTCGAATGACGAGGTGGGATGATCGCCGGCGGTGGAGGTGTCAATGGCTCGAGAGAAAGTTTGGGTGTTCGGGTTTTTGGGCTCGGTGAATGTAGAGAAGAGAGGTGAGGAGTTTGTGAGTACGATAGAGATGAGGGCGACGAGGTTGACAACGTGGGGGCAACGGTAGGGCGAGGGCTTGGGCGACGGCGGGGGAGGCGTGTCGTGCGCGCGCGTTAATGAATGTAGCCGTTGGGATTTTGAGGGAAGAAGAACAGTGGAGGGTGAGTGAGCGGGCTTGGGTTAAAAATGGAGTGGGCCGGCCAAACAAAGAAATTCCCTATTAAAATAAAAAAACCCAAAGTGGGCTGCAGATGGGGAAAAACGGGCCGGCTCCATGAAAATTTTAATAATTCTCATAAGGATAAAACTTGTGGGCTGCAAGGATTTAAATGGAATGGGCTGAAGAAAACTATTGGGCTGAAACGGAAAATGGGTTGAGGGATTTATAAAGGATTTATTTAAAGTAAAATTTGAATGGGCTCGGGAGGAAAGTAAGGGTCGGTTGGGTTTAAATTGTTAAAGAAAATTTTGGGCTGAGGGTTGAAATGAATTTAGGGGTTTTAATTAAAGGATCGAGTGGGCTGGGTTGGTTTAAGAAATTAATTTGTTAGTTTTAATTTGATTTTTTTTTTTAGGTTGTTGGAAAAATATAAATACTGGGATTCAGCTACCACCATCTACAGAAATAATAGTGAGGGAAAGTAAATCTCTGGAATTCGGAAAATACAAGGAAAATTCTTATAGATGGAGAACGGGGATTTACATCATACCCCCCTTAACAAAAATTTCGTCCTCGAAATTTAACAAGGATACAAGAATACAATGTGCTAAACAAAAAGATGTGGATAACGATCACAGATATCTTCCTCCCGCTCCCAGGTCGATTCTCCTGGGGAACGACCGCCCCAAGACACTCGGACTAACGGAATAACCTTATTCTTCAGCACTTTCTCTCTGCGGTCGAGAATGGTAGTAGGCTGCTCCTCGTATGACAGATCAGTCCCCAAAACTAACTCTGAATGGTCCAGAACATGGCTCTCATCCCGAACGTAACGCCGCAACTGTGACACGTGGAAGGTGTTGTGCACACCAGCTAGCGATGGAGGCAAGGCCAGTCGATAGGCCACCTCTCCTACTCGCTCTAGCACCTCAAAAGGTCCGATAAAACGGGGACTAAGCTTTCCCCGACTTCCGAACCTGATAACACCACGAGTAGGGGAAATCTTTAAGAACACATGATCTCCAACTTCGAACTCAAGTGCCCTTCTGCTGGTATTTGCCCAACTCTTCTGTCGATCTTGAGCCGTCTTAATACGTTGTCTGATCATTTGGATCTTGTCCACTGTTTGAACAATGAGTTCGGGGCCCAGTAATCTTCGTTCTCCCACATCGTCCCAACATACTGGGGATCGACACTTACGCCCATATAGCGCTTCAAAAGGAGCCATCTGAATACTAGCCTGATAACTATTGTTGTAAGAAAACTCGACTAGGTGCAGATGGTCCTCCCAGGAACCCTGAAAGTCCAACATACAGGCTCTCAACATATCCTCGAGCGTCTGAATTGTACGCTCGGATTGTCCATCCGTCTGTGGGTGATAAGCTGTGCTGAACTTAAGGCGGGTTCCCAAACTCTCCTGTAAGCTCTTCCAAAAGTGCGACAAGAATCTCGTGTCCCGGTCTGACACAATGCTGACTGGAACACCGTGAAGTCGCACAATCTCCTGCATATATCTTTCTGCCAGTGATTCTGTCGACTGTCCCACTCGGAAAGGTAGAAAGTGTGCAGCTTTTGTAAGGCGATCGACGATAACCCAAATAGCGTTATTGCCTCTAGGGCTCCGTGGTAAGGCCGTCACAAAATCCATAGTAATGTGCTCCCACTTCCATTCAGGTATCGGCAATGGTTGTAATAATCCTGCTGTTCTCTGATGTTCCGCCTTCACCTGTTGACATACTAAGCATCTGGATACGAACCTCGCAATTTCTCGCTTCATTCCGTTCCACCAAAAGTGCTGCTTTAGGTCCTGATACATTTTTGTACCTCCTGGATGCACAGAATTAGCTGAACTGTGTGCTTCAGCCAACACTTCTTCTCGTACACCACCTTTAGGTACGCAGAGTCTGCTACCGAATCTCAGAGAGCCATCCTCATGTATAATCAAATCCGTTCTCAGTCCAGCTTCCACTTGCTCTCTGAACTTTTGTAATCGAGGATCATCCGCTTGTGCAATCTTGATGTGATCCACCAGGGAAGATTGCACCTGTAGTTGCCAAAATTGACTGAGTGCGTTCGGAGTAATGACCTCAAGTGCAAGTCTCTGGAAATCCTCAATAATACTCCTCTGATCGGTCAACATCATGACCGCTGGTTTGCGACTGAGTGCATCTGGTACAACATTGACCTTCCCCGGGTGATACTGAAGGTCCAGATCATAATCTGCCATTAGCTCTAGCCATCGGCGCTGCCTCATGTTCAGTTCCTTCTGGGTGAAAACATACTTCAAACTTTTGTGATCCGTGTATACCTCCACTTTCTCACCCAAAAGATAGTGCCTCCAAATCTTTAATGCAAAAACTACCGCAGCTAACTCCAAGTCGTGCGTAGGGTAGTTCTTCTCGTGGTTTCTCAGTTGTCGAGAGGCGTAAGCAACCACTCGGCCGTGCTGCATCAAAACACAGCCTAAACCCTTCCCCGAGGCATCACTGTGTATCACCATACCACCGGAATTATCTGGTACTGTAAGTATAGGTGTTGTGGTTAACTTCTGCTTCAGAGTGTCGAATGCCTGAGAGCACTCTTCTGTCCATGTAAACGGCACGTCCTTCCTTGTCAGCTTCGTCAATGGTTCCGCGATCCTTGAGAAATCTTGGACGAATCTCCGATAATAACCTGCCAATCCCAGAAAGCTCCTGATCTCTGCTACTGATTTCGGTGTCGGCCAATCTCTGACAGATTCTATCTTTGCCGGGTCTACCGAGATGCCTTCGCTCGAAACAATATGTCCCAAAAACTGAACTTTGTCGAGCCAGAATTCACATTTGCTCAGCTTCGCATACAGCTTCTCTTCCCGAAGAATTTGTAGGACTGTGCGCAAGTGTTCAACGTGCTCCTCCTGAGTCTTCGAGTAGACAAGTATGTCGTCGATAAACACAACGACAAACGTGTCCAAGTATTTTGCGAACACCCTGTTCATTAAATCCATGAATATTGCTGGAGCATTGGTAACACCGAACGGCATCACAAGGAACTCGTAATGTCCGTATCGGGTCCTGAAAGCCGTCTTGCATACATCCTCAGCTGCTACTCTGATTTGATGATATCCAGAACGGAGGTCCAACTTCGAGAAAACCTTGGCTCCACTTAGCTGATCAAATAGGTCGTCAATGCACGGTATTGGGTACTTGTTCTTTATCGTGACCTTGTTCAGCTCCCGATAATCTATACACATTCGCAGCGATCCATCCTTCTTCTTTACTAATAGGACTGGTGCACCCCACGGTGAAGCGCTTGGCCGAATAAATCCCTTCTCCAATAATTCTTCAACCTGTTTCTTCAATTCCGCCAACTCCACTGGTGCCATCCTGTAGGGGGCCCTGGATACTGGGGCGGTACCTGGAATCAAATCGATCGAGAACTCCAAAATTCGAGGAGGTGGTAGACCTGGTAGATCTTCAGGAAATACGTCTAGGAAGTCCCGAACAATTTCTGGGGCTGGGCTCTTATCAATCTCCATAGCTGTCAGCTCCTTAGGCTTTGCTCTGTATTTAGCTGGCTCCAAGGATTCGCTTCCGCCCTCGAAAATGAACTCCGGGTGATTAGGGATGCGGAAGATCACCTTCTTTGCATGACAATCGATAACTGCGTGGAAAGTGCTCATCCAATCCATCCCAAGAATTGCGTCGTAACTGCCTGTCTCAATTAGGAGGAAATTCGCATAGAATTCCCTACCACACACTACAACTGGGCATAATCTACATTCTCGACTAGATATAATAATGCCATTACCCGTATGAATTTCCCATCCCTTGGTTAGTGGTTCATGTGGTATTGAGTGTGTATTTGTGAAATGCTCAGACAAGAAACAATGCGATGCTCCTGAATCAAAAAGTACTCTAGCTGGCAAGGAATATACGAGTAGAGTACCTGTAACCACATCTCCTGACGCTTCTGCCTGCTCTGCGGTCAAGGTGAAAGCCCGTCCCTGACCGCGACCTGTAAATGGCTGTCTCTGTTCCTGCGGCCTCTGCTGTGGCGGTCCAGAACTTCCTTGTATCTCTGCTCGCTCAGGGCAACTGTTAATCCTGTGTAGACTGGAGCCGCAAATCAAACACTGTCCCTTAGCACGGCGACAGTCCTTCTGGGTATGCCCTCCTCTACCGCAATAGCCGCAAGTTACGCCTTGCCTCTGGGGGCGATGCTGTGGTACGATTGGGCGCTTCATTTGAGTCGTTCCTGCTCTGTGAACCGGTATGGCCCCTCGAGAAGGCACGTGGGTACGTGCTGGAACGACCGGGGGTCTCCTGAACTTGCTAATCAATTGCTCTTGAACTCTCGCCGCGTTGAGTACCTGTGCAAAAGTCTGTAGATCTAACGATGCAATCAGCTGCTGCAACTCAAAATCTAACCCCTGAAGGAAACGCCTGGCCCTGGTGACTTCTGATTTGACCATGTATGGAGCAAAGCGGCTCAGACGGTTGAACTCTGCCGCATAAACGTCCACTGGGCGTCCATTCTGCTTCAAAAGAATAAACCTTTCCTCTATTTCTGCCTTGGCTGTGGGAGGAAAATAGTGATCTAAGAAGCACTCCTTAAACTTGTTCCATTCAATCGGCTCTTCAAGTCTGCTTTCTTCTACCGACCACCATGTACGAGCCTCGTCTTCTAATTGTATCTTTATCACATTCACTCTGTCTTCCTCTGGAACCCTGGCGGCTGCCAATAAATTCTCCATGTTTACCAGCCATTGCTCAGCTTCAAGTGGTTCAGCTAGCCCTGTGAACGCAGCTGGGTGTAACCGTCGGAAGTCTGACACGGTACCGGCCCTAGCCTGATAAGCTGGTGGAGTAGCGCCCTCGGAGGTGGTAATCAGTGCGGAGGGTCCTCCTGCGGCGGTAATCGCCCTGAGTCCCTCAGCAAGCAAATCTGTCTTCCTCTCCTGAGCTTCCGCGAGAGTGGTCAGTGCACTGAGTATTCTTTCCGTGCGATCCTGAGAGCTGGAGTCCGAGGAGGGGTCGTTCGGGGACGTCATATCACTGGAAGATTCAAAAGAATAGGATCAGATTCAAGGATAGAAATCAAGAGTAGTGAAACAAGAATAACGTAATATTGCATAGTTAATGTTATCCCTTGATACTAAACACAGGCTCTGATACCAACTAAACCATGTCACGCCCCGCATCCCAAAATACGGAATACGAGGTATGACTAGGCCAGCCATGCTCCTACGGTCAAGGAATCATCCTGCCGTAGTCACACTTCGGCTTCTAGCACTACATGGTAATCAGTAAATAAAGCACAGTATTAAAGGATTCACATCACTAATTTATTACATTAAAATTTCATTGTTCACAGAGTACAGATAATAAAAACGATAACTAACCAAGTTCAATCTCGCAATCTCTTTTATGGAAAGAAGTGAAAGAAGCAGGTCCACCAACTATATCTCCGTGAACTCAAAGGATAGATCCGTCTCCGGTGCTGGTCCTCGCGCGGAATCTGAGCATGCATACTCAGGTCGTCAGAGCGACACAATAACAATTTTATTATAATACGATGAAACAGGTAAATGAGGTAATACTGGTATGAGAATAATGCAAGTAATCACTATGTCACAATATGATGCAGAATATGTTATGTGTCTCTATCGGTCTCTAGGTCATGTTTGAAATCACATAGTGGAAGGAGGATCATGTTTAACAGGAGTCTCGTACATACCCGAGACAACGGCCCACATGCCCGGGACATAACCCTGTCGGCCGGATCGCTAGATCCTGTCCTACACGTATAAGTATCACGGTTCGAATGATCATCCTCTAAACACGTGTTGGAGATAGTGCCCTCAGAGTCAATTATTGGATCACAGGCACGTGATTGCAATGATTGAGGGAGGACCTGTCCCGGTAGGACAGTCTTACTCGAGATGATAGTATGCTATCTGGTTTATCTTTATCATCGTGTACTGCTTTAGGTGACCTGACATGTCGCTATTACACGTTGATAGAGCCCCTAGGATTCTTGCTTGACTGCCAGCAGTATGATGGCGATCATATACGTGGGAGCTGGTAGTCTATAAGCACATCCTTAAAAGGTCCCTAGTCGTAGGAGTTTCGAGATAGGGCATCGATACTCCATTAGTAGACTAGTGTATACAGTCGAGACCCCGACGAGGGGCGGTGGCCGGTCTCACAAGCCATTGGTGTCAGTTGGTTCACCTAAGATGTATACAGGTGCTCATTGGGTTATGAGTACACCGGACAGGACTCGCCGGGAACCTGCTAGTTGGTCTTATACCAGACGTCAGATGGCAGTTCCCTGGTGACATGTGTACAGGTTAGTTCATCGACCTGAGATCGTCATTTGTCTCGTGTGAGTTCCCACTGTGCTTTGATTACTACCCTACCACGGCTCAAAGGAGTCGTGCAAACAGGTTTTAGTTGGGTACAGTCCCGAGCTACATGGAGGCAGTGAGCGGATCTGCAGGGGTTCGTCTCTCCCGGTATTGGGGGTGAGGTCGCGCCGTGTCTAGGAGAGCCATTACACAAAGCCCTCGGCCGAGGCAAGGAGATTTACTGGTAGGTATTCCAGTAGTATCTCAGGGTGTTCTGGGCTACACTCCGACACGACTTGTACCGCTTTTGGGGGTCTGACTTTTACCAACCCCCTAGGCCCGCCATGCGATACTCATAGACGAACGGACCGGACTGTACGGATATTGTCACTGACAGGCTCAGTAGGGTGTCGGGGTGAGCTTCCTCATCGACGTCCCTTTTGGTCAATAGCTGGTGGCCCGTCACGTATTGGCTTATACCTCTGACGTGCTAGTGGTTAAATCCACAGCCATTGTATTGACGAGTCTTTAGAGTCCACCACACTTACAGCTACTCAAGTTTCGGGCGAAACGCTGTAGAGGCCGTATGGAGATATGGCAGGGTTCGATCAGATACGTGCGGTATTGCACGGATCGTGATCGGACAGTTTTTACTAGCCGGCTTTGGCTTAAGCCGGATTCTAGTATTTGATAGTGTAGTTTTGTCTCTTTGCATTTGTGTTCAGTGGGAATACAAATGCGGGCATGTATTTGCAGTAGTGGGGTTTTCCCGTATTTTATTACGGGATCAGTTTTTCTGAAGTTGCCAGTTTGCATTCCGTTCCGACCGGTTTTCCTTCATTCCTTCTCGGTCGGACTTTCTTGATGGAGGGTGTTAATTGCAAGTTTGCAATTAACATCTAGTGGAGGGCTTTCTTGCATATGTTGCATTATGATGAGACTTGTTTCATCATGAGATGCCTTTCTAGTCTATTCCATTCCTTTCATTTGATGGTTTGTGGAGGAGAAATGAGAGTGACCATTTTGATATATTATTTGATTAATTCTTTTTCTCTCTCCAATCTCATCTTTGAGATGGAGGGGCCGGCCATTCTTAGAGAGTGGGAGAGGTTCATTTGTGTAGTGATTTTGTTATCTCATTTCCTTAGAAAAAATAGAGAGCACCATTCCTCTTTCTCCAAAAGCCTTTTTCTCCTCCTACACATCCATGGCAACTTCTAAGAACCCTAAAGAGACAAGTTCACTACACTATTCTATAGCAAGTCTTGGACGCGTCGGCTAGCCAACTTCGCGCCCGAGTTGCCTCGGTCAAGAGGCGGGAGCCCGTAAAAGATTCCGGCTATGTGGTGCCCTTTCCGACGAGCGAGGAGGTGACGGAGATTCCGCGGAAGATCGGAGTGGAGACGAAGACCGAAGGACACGGATCGCTTGGTATATCTCTCACCCCATCTCTAGTTAGCTAGATTAGGTTAATGGTTACGATCCGGGTTTTCTTTGTCCGCGGTAGCGCCGGTTTCCGAGTAAGGAAAATTTTTTATTCCGCATTTTGGTCTCGAGTACGAGGCCGGGGCGCTGCCGTGGCGCAACATGGTATCAGAGCCACGCCATTAACCTTACCTAACTTGTTCTAATGTGTTTTGCTTATCCGATCGACCGAAATTCCAAAAACCGTATTTTTCCTTCACATCAGTTTCTGTTGAAATTTTTTGAAGTCTAAAAATTTTTCTGGTGGTCTCAGAAAGATGTGCAGGGAGTTATAAGAACTCTGGGAAAAAACGAGACAGTGAATCCTTACCTCAAGCGCGGAAGCGCGGCACCACCCCCCTTTCTGCCGCCCTTCCGCCGCAAGTTGGTGGGGTCAATGCTTCGTATTTTTCCAGTGGGCTTCTGGGCTGAAAATAGGGCTTTTGGGATATTAAATTTGGGCCAATTATTTCTGTGAGTGCTACAGTTTTTCTTGGGGCCCACTTGTTAATTGTTTGATCGATCGGATATTTTTAAACACATTATTTCACAGTATTTACATTATATCTGTGACCGTGAATGTCACTCGATCGGTAAATCCGGTCTAACTGCTATAGCCCGGTTAGACGGATTTGCGAACGTGACTTTCACGTTGATGTTCTATGTTTATGCTGTGTTGTTGCGGATCGGTCGTGGGGGATAGCCTGGATGCAATGCTAGTACTGTTTTGTTGTATTATGTACATTTGATATTGCGGGGCGAGCGTCCGACATGTGGACTGCCGTCACTGCCTGTTTGTATTATTCTTTTGGGGCACGACCTGGTTGCGGTCGATGTACCCGGTGTATGTATATTTTATTTTCTGTACTAGGATTACCCCGCGGAGGGGTGCACGGATAGCCGGGTTCTAGAGGGCAACGGGCCCGCATCTCATGGCATTGAGACGGAGGGGGCCTCACTCTAGGATTGGCGGGCTATTCGCTGCACTCGTAGGGGGTATAGGTTGACCCAGGAGGGGTGCCCAAGTTGCCGGATTCCGTGAAGTGCTGGGTGGTCCATTCACGGTGCTGAAGGGGGCTGCCTCGCTTCAGGTTTTGGCGGGTGACTTGCCGCGCCCGTAGGGGTCTAGGATTTCAGTGCACAGGCTATCCACACGACCAGGGGAACGTCGGGTTTCAGCAGCGGCTCTGTGAAACCCGGGGTTTCCAGATATCTGTATTGTTCTGTGATGCTGTACATTTATGTGATGTTGCTTTTTATCACGCCTTGAGCGAAATATAATATATTGGTATATATATTAGTAGATGTTGTATATGTTTTACATCCGCGCTAGTCCAGTCCCCGCTCTGTCGTTAGTAAGCTAACCTAACGGGTGATGACGGGACCCAGTGGCGAATGCGGATGGCATATACGTATATCAGTATATTTTCGTTCTTTGTGGTGTGATCCATTGATGGAACTGCGTTGATTCGGATCAATGCAAGATAAACAAACCTATTATGATGTTGTTGGAACATTTTTCAAAAAGCTGTTATTGCAAGGACGTTCACTTTTGTTTTGCATCGTGGTATTCATTTGGAATATCCTGCTCCTCAGTCGACGAGGCAAGGGCCGAGATCCCTTCACCGGGAGTGACCCCTTGGACAAAAAGTTTGCGTCAGGGCATTAACTTCACTATAGCTGATTACTTTTGCTTTGCATCGTGGTATTCATTTGGAATATCCTGCACCTCATTCTACGGGGAAAGAGCCGAGATCCCTTCACCGGGAGTGACCTCTTTAGTAAAGGTTTTCGTCACTATATTTTATAAAAAGGCTGTGCAGTTCCTTCAACGATATCAAGTTCTTTACGTTAAAGGTTTTTCGCCAAAAACCATTCGTAGCCCTCCGTCATTTCTTATGAGTATTATTTAGTATTCGTGCTGCGTTTGTTGACTCCGTCAAGACGTAGTGTACGGTAGCTAAGTGGTGCTTGTTTGTTGCATAAATGGGATTGGTTAGGACAGTCGTGCGGCCTTGTTGACTCCGTCAAGGGCACGTACGGGTGGGTTTAATGCAATCCAGATAATGACGGGATGAACTTGACTAGGACTCTTTGATTTGTTGACTCCGTCAAGGTCACTTGGGTCCTAGGGGTAAAAATCACATCGGGAGTTTCAAAAGAACTGAAACTTGCCAGGCATGCGCATACCTTCTGGAGTGTGGTGACGTGAGTGGATTCCGTCACGTTATCATGCGATGATAGTTGGATCCCGATTCCCACTGATGAGTTGGTTTACTCCTCGGGTGACCCCGACTAATTCTTCTTTCAGGTTTGGAGGAGAATTTGAGGTACAGTGGGAGGTTTCCAGATTAGATAAATTGATAACCATTCTGATCTAGGTTAGAATGCACGCTGAGTGTTTCTTTTCTCTCTCTCTGGCAGCGACCATTGACCCGACCCTGGACTATGACTCAGTGACCTAGTTGACCGAACCTTCTTAACACTGGCTTTTGGATTGTCAGAGTTGCAGACCTCATTGCCACTCCTACTTTTACCCTTTTCTCTAGGACACCCCGCATTACTGCGAACGTCCACTTCCATTGGACAAAACCATCGTATGGTTAGATACGAACTCGAAGGACTTCGAGGATGGTTTCTGGTTCTGGAGAAAACGAATAGGATTATTCAGTTGTCTTTTCTTTTCACCTTCTCTCATTGCGAGTACTCCTTGGTTTAGGAGATAGTACACCTATTACGCAAATTGGATAGTCTTCTTCCAAACCTTAGGCTGGTGCCGACCGGTAGGGAATGAAGAAAACCAATTAGCATAACGATGGTGTGCAGAAGGTATTAAGTTAAGACAAAGCAAGGGATTAGTGGGAGGGCAAAGTAAATTGCGACTGATATTCACGACCAAACCAAGTTTTTCTTCGCCAATCCTAAATCACCTTTGTATTTCTCCAGGACACTCCGTATTACTACGAAGATCCCAGTTTATTGGATAATCCATCGTATGGTTATATACGAACTCGAAAGGAACTTGTTCCAGTTCGGGGATGGATTCTGGTTCAGGAGAAATAGGAATAAAGTACATTCAGGTGTCTTTTATCTTCACCTTCTCTCGCATTGCGAGTGTTCCTAGGATTGGGACAGTACACCCATTATGCTTATTGGATAGTCTTCTTCCAAACCATAGGCTGGTGCCGAACGGTAGGGAAGGAAGAAAACCATTTGGCCTAAGGGGGTGTACAGAAGGTAATGACTAAAGACATAGAAAGGGATTTAGAAAGATGGCAAAGAATTACAAGGTTACAGTTGTGAATCTGGATAATGGAAGAGGCATTACTATGAATACCAGGATACCCCGACGAAACATTTCAATGTTTCAGTTTCACCGTGTACTGTTAATAGAAAACTGATTTCCCAGTTAGACACTTGCTCCAGGGTATGTATTTACCAGGTTTGATTCTCACATCTGTATGGTTTTACAGATGCTGAGTGGGAGTAAGTTATTGGGAATTGGGTGATCATCCTCATTATATCGGGATTCGTTGTAATCGGTGATATTTGAGGAAGTCACCTGGTTTGTTTGCCGGACGGCAAATATTTGGTTTTGAATATCCGCTGTTGTGCACCAATTTCAAATTGATATATCTGTACGTCTATTTTCATAGAGTGAGATATACCTTTTGATATTATGTCGATGACATTTACCTATATCAGTGGATGGTTAGGTAAGAAGCATTAAACAGCGGTGTAATTCTTCTTAACCATAAGTACAGTTTTCAACCTACGACGCACAGTGAAAGAGTTGTTAGACTCAGCGGACTTATACAGAGTATTGTATGTTGTCCAAGGTCCATTAGGACGCAGGGGTAGGTCCTCGTACTATATTCGGTTTACTTATGACTTCTCAAGTTCTTAGACATGTGTTTCGTGGAAACACAGGGTCTAAGTTTTGAGGAGTTATAGGTATTTGAATAGAGTAGAGAACCAGGTATAGCAAGTATCGGGATTCTTCAAAGTGATCGAAAATGTAGATACTTGTGTATGGTATTCAGTTGATAGTAATGATAAAGAGAAATTGCTTCTCTTTCAGGTTACTCATAATTGGAAGCATTCCCAAGTTGAGTAACGCTGATCGGCCTCCTTCCATTTAGTTGACATGCACTGGAGATAGTTGCATGATTTGAATCTGGTTCAATTAAATCAGTGCCTCTGTTTCTTGGATATAGAACAGTTCATATCTTGACATTGGTAAGATACGGGGAGTTGTCCGGCTTATGCTTAAAACCAGACACTGGACAACTCAAGGCACGTTTCTGTAATGGCTGTTTGTGGGTTGACCCAGGCTATGACGAGGGTTGACTTTCTACCATCTGGATGAACAATAGCAATATTGTTCTAGACTCGCCACAGTTTTATTAAAAATGGATTTTTTCAAAAACAGTAGTGGGAGTATGGTAGAACTGGAAGTGATTCCAGAACCGCAAACGATTACTGAAGATTTGATAAGGAACCTAAAGATTCAATCTGTTTTGACATTCCATTGGCCACTCCGCAGATACGGTGGGTAACTTCAGGCACCCGAGAGGTACTCCGGTAGTCTCAAGGACGGTGACAGGGAAGTTCTTGTTTACCCACACTTGCCATTGTTGTTGTTCCAGGCTACGAGACCCGGCAGGAGGATGAGTATAGCGTCGTTCTAAACTAGTTTTAGAAGTGCGCGTCTATATGACTCTGGCAGAGGGTTGTCGTAGTCAGTGGGAGCAGCGGAAGCATTGGTGGACATCAGGCTTATGTCTATTTATAGACTAAAGCAGATACAGCGGAGATAGATCATCTATTTCTGATGTGACAGTCATAGGTTTGACTTCATCAGAATAGGGGATGGATCTGTTGAGAAGGTAGTAGGGTGTAATGTCATGGTATTTGGATGACATACACAGAGTGGGAAAGGAAACTCCTATACTACGATCGGTTATACTTTGGTTGTCACACAGTGGTTTCTCCACACAGGACTTGGATATTATATCAGACATTCTGCTTACTAGATCTATGGTTTTAGATCTAGATTTGGGTGGTTTCCCAATCTGGGTACCTTGACAGCATTCTATGAGTATTTAGAATGGACGACTCCTGACACGGTAGTACACCTGCAGTTGATGGAGTCACCCTCTCTAAAGGTGTCTTATAGACTAAAGGGGAGAGGGATACTCATGATTGGCAGATCACTTGCTTAGGCAATTGAGTCAATCATGAGATGTCAAGTACCACACCAGATGTTGTTCTTGCAGTAGATGCAATAAGTTGATATTAATCCAATCCTGGAGAAACAGTCGGAAGCAGTTTTAGAACATAAGTGGATGTTCTAGGGATATGATAACGACCGCCTCATTCGAGAGACAGTTATCATTCCAGGCTTCCAAGGTGACATTGACGACAAGGTGATCGTCAGAGTTATAGTTTTCCTTCTGACGAGGGGCAGTATTTTGGACAGGTGGTCCAAGGCAATACTGAGGGTGGCATGGCGCAGGATACTGATTAAGTTCAGTTGACGATACAGTCTAAGAAGTTTGGATTTGGAGTTCATTTATGAGCTAGGTCCCATCAGACATCCAGACATTCTATGACAGGTATTGCTCTTTTCGGGAGATGGTTTTCTCCGCGAACTTGAGATATAGAGAGACATAGAAAGAAACTTCTCTGCGGATCCACTCACTGAGGCTATTCCTCGAACGCAATAGTTTCGCAAACGAGCTTTGTGAGACTGACTAGTAGAGGAGTTGGGTGTTCGATATCACACGGGCTGTGAGTATGCGGCATCGCAATAATTAGCCTTGAGTGCAAGTGGGAGATTGTTGGAGATAGTGCCCTCAGAGTCAATTATTGGATCACAGGCACGTGATTGCAATGATTGAGGGAGGACCTGTCCCGGTAGGACAGTCTTACTCGAGATGATAGTATGCTATCTGGTTTATCTTTATCATCGTGTACTGCTTTAGGTGACCTGACATGTCGCTATTACACGTTGATAGAGCCCCTAGGATTCTTGCTTGACTGCCAGCAGTATGATGGCGATCATATACGTGGGAGCTGGTAGTCTATAAGCACATCCTTAAAAGGTCCCTAGTCGTAGGAGTTTCGAGATAGGGCATCGATACTCCATTAGTAGACTAGTGTATACAGTCGAGACCCCAACGAGGGGCGGTGGCCGGTCTCACAAGCCATTGGTGTCAGTTGGTTCACCTAAGATGTATACAGGTGCTCATTGGGTTATGAGTACACCGGACAGGACTCGCCGGGAACCTGCTAGTTGGTCTTATACCAGACGTCAGATGGCAGTTCCCTGGTGACATGTGTACAGGTTAGTTCATCGACCTGAGATCGTCATTTGTCTCGTGTGAGTTCCCACTGTGCTTTGATTACTACCCTACCACGGCTCAAAGGAGTCGTGCAAACAGGTTTTAGTTGGGTACAGTCCCGAGCTACATGGAGGCAGTGAGCGGATCTGCAGGGGTTCGTCTCTCCCGGTATTGGGGGTGAGGTCGCGCTGTGTCTAGGAGAGCCATTACACAAAGCCCTCGGCCGAGGCAAGGAGATTTACTGGTAGGTATTCCAGTAGTATCTCAGGGTGTTCTGGGCTACACTCCGACACGACTTGTACCGCTTTTGGGGGTCTGACTTTTACCAACCCCCTAGGCCCGCCATGCGATACTCATAGACGAACGGACCGGACTGTACGGATATTGTCACTGACAGGCTCAGTAGGGTGTCGGGGTGAGCTTCCTCATCGACGTCCCTTTTGGTCAATAGCTGGTGACCCGTCACGTATTGGCTTATACCTCTGACGTGCTAGTGGTTAAATCCACAGCCATTGTATTGACGAGTCTTTAGAGTCCACCACACTTACAGCTACTCAAGTTTCGGGCGAAACGCTGTAGAGGCCGTATGGAGATATGGCAGGGTTCGATCAGATACGTGCGGTATTGCACGGATCGTGATCGGACAGTTTTTACTAGCCGGCTTTGGCTTAAGCCGGATTCTAGTATTTGATAGTGTAGTTTTGTCTCTTTGCATTTGTGTTCAGTGGGAATACAAATGCGGGCATGTATTTGCAGTAGTGGGGTTTTCCCGTATTTTATTACGGGATCAGTTTTTCTGAAGTTGCCAGTTTGCATTCCGTTCCGACCGGTTTTCCTTCATTCCTTCTCGGTCGGACTTTCTTGATGGAGGGTGTTAATTGCAAGTTTGCAATTAACATCTAGTGGAGGGCTTTCTTGCATATGTTGCATTATGATGAGACTTGTTTCATCATGAGATGCCTTTCTAGTCTATTCCATTCCTTTCATTTGATGGTTTGTGGAGGAGAAATGAGAGTGACCATTTTGATATATTATTTGATTAATTCTTTTTCTCTCTCCAATCTCATCTTTGAGATGGAGGGGCCGGCCATTCTTAGAGAGTGGGAGAGGTTCATTTGTGTAGTGATTTTGTTATCTCATTTCCTTAGAAAAAATAGAGAGCACCATTCCTCTTTCTCCAAAAGCCTTTTTCTCCTCCTACACATCCATGGCAACTTCTAAGAACCCTAAAGAGACAAGTTCACTACACTATTCTATAGCAAGCCTTGGACGCGTCGGCTAGCCAACTTCGCGCCCGAGTTGCCTCGGTCAAGAGGCAGGAGCCCGTAAAAGATTCCGGCTATGTGGTGCCCTTTCCGACGAGCGAGGAGGTGACGGAGATTCCGCGGGAGATCGGAGTGGAGACGAAGACCGAAGGACACGGATCGCTTGGTATATCTCTCACCCCATCTCTAGTTAGCTAGATTAGGTTAATGGTTACGATCCGGGTTTTCTTTGTCCGCGGTAGCGCCGGTTTCCGAGTAAGGAAAATTTTTTATTCCGCATTTTGGTCTCGAGTACAAGGCCGGGGCGCTGCCGTGGCGCAACAACACGGTCCCGCTAAATACGATACTCTTTCCACTTTGATTTCCCCCTTTTCCCCGGGTTACACTATTTATGATATTGATCTAGTTGTGTACAAGTATACCAATGACACGGTTTCATCACTATCCACTGTATCAATCACTGTCACGAATGCTCACTTTCCATTGGTGTACTTGTCACTCCTAAACCAACATCTATCACGCACGATAATGCAATGTCCACACGCACTAACACTGTATATATGACAAGGGTATAATATAGGTATTGTATGCTACCAATAAGCTCTGTATGTTATGAATTAACATGCATGTCATGAACTAAAATAAATTGCACAAATTAATATGTTACGAATTCAGCAAAAATGATGTAAGTAAGATATATAGAACAATCAGTCAGTAATTCAACAAAATTTGTTTCAGTTCAATCGGAGTTTCGGTTTTCAAGATATAACTGTTTCAGTTTAAGTGCCCGCGGCTGGAATTTCAATTTCAGAACTGATCATCTGTTTCGCGACACGAATTGCACGCAGTTGGGATCAGAATTCAGCGATGTCATAGTTAAATGAAATTTAGGGTTTTCGATAAAGTATTCAACGCAATAGACGGACCCTCAATCGCATCTGTACGTTGAAAGTTATACACAGTTCAATCTCAAATGTCAGTTCAGAAAGTGTTCTGAACAGCTTTACGTTCTGCCCTTTTAAAATAAGTTTAAAATAACAAACTGCGATGAATCGGAATGAAACCACTTGTTTTCTTTCACTAACAGGAATATCTTATAACTACTGTAAGGTTCCGTATCACACGATTTCAAGAAACACGGGAACGCAGGACTTTAGACAGAACACACTAATCAGAAACGCTCTGGACTGCAGTCCAGAGTCATGTTCCGATCCAATTATCTTCAGGGTTTCAGAACAGAAAACATTAAAATTCTACATAGTATTAAAGTTCGTCGAGTCGGCTTCGATTTAAGCCCTCGAACGCATCTTTCCAATATGTGTATGATTTATGGTGATTTTATTCGTTTTCAGTTACGAGGGAAATTCCAGTTTTAACGACATGTTTAGGGGTATCGATTTTCGTTACTAACAATCGTCTTTTCCAGCAAATTTCACACACGTTATACATCATTCAAAGGGCCAACAGAATGTATAGGTTACCGTCAAATTAGACGATTATTTCTATTGGTAACTAACATCGAGCACTTAGGTTTTAACACGTATAGGAAATCGGAAAGTTGTAAACTACATGATCTAGATGGGTAACACTATTATTATAGCATGAAGCAAGTAAATACTTGCCTGGAGAACGCCTCGGGATCGTACGACAGCAGTGTCGTCACGAACGCGCGATATACGCCACGTACCGAATTCCCGCGAGCCTCGATCTAGATGTGGATCTCGCGTCGGGGTTGTCCGGAGTCGTTTGCACAGCCACTGGACGTCTAGAATGGTGCTCTGTGGGTCTCCCGAGGTGTGCTGGGGTTGGCGTCGGTCGGCGGCGCTCCGGCTATGTGTACGGAGAGGTTTCACAGTGGGAAAAATTTGTTTGAAAATGGTTTTGGAGTTTTGGAGAGAGATGGGGAGCAGTGGGGGGTCGGGTCTGAAGGGATGAGGGTGATGCTGAGGGTGAGTAGGGTCGTAGAGGGGGTTCAGGCGAAGTGGGGCTCGCCGGCGTTGAGTGCCAGGGTGCTGTGGCCGAGCCCTGTAGAGGGGGTTGTGTGCAGGGGAGACTTGAGTGGGTGGAGATGGAGTCGTGGAGGGAGAAGGAGGGTGGATGAGTGGTAGTCGTCGTGTCTCGAACGACGAGGTGGGATGATCGCCGGCGGTGGAGGTGTCAATGGCTCGAGAAAAAGTTTGGGTGTTCGGGTTTTTGGGCTCGGTGAATGTAGAGAAGAGAGGTGAGGAGTTTGTGAGTACGAGAGAGATGAGGACGACGAGGTTGACAACGTGGGGGCAACGGTAGGGCGAGGGCGTGGGCGACGGCGGGGGAGGCGTGTCGCGCGCGCGCGTTAATGAATGTAGCCGTTGGGATTTTGAGGGAAGAAGAACAGTGGAGGGTGAGTGAGCGGGCTTGGGTTAAAAATGGAGTGGGCCGGCCAAACAAAGAAATTCCCTATTAAAATAAAAAAAACCCAAAGTGGGCTGCAGATGGGGAAAAACGGGCCGGCTCCATGAAAATTTTAATAATTCTCATAAGGATAAAACTTGTGGGCTGCAAGGATTTAAATGGAATGGGCTGAAGAAAACTATTGGGCTGAAACGGAAAATGGGTTGAGGGATTTATAAAGGATTTATTTAAAGTAAAATTTGAATGGGCTCGGGAGGAAAGTAAGGGTCGGTTGGGTTTAAATTGTTAAAGAAAATTTTGGGCTGAGGGTTGAAATGAATTTAGGGGTTTTAATTAAAGGATCGAGTGGGCTGGGTTGGTTTAAGAAATTAATTTGTTAGTTTTAATTTGATTTTTTTTTTAGGTTGTTGGAAAAATATAAATACTGGGATTCAGCTACCACCATCTACAGAAATAATAGTGAGGGAAAGTAAATCTCTGGAATTCGGAAAATACAAAGAAAATTCTTATAGATGGAGAACGGGGATTTACAACTAATCTTTTAGAAAACGGTTTTATAAAATAAAAGGTATTTATTCGCAAAGTGTAGTTTTCCGTATTTTAGATTCTAGGGTTTCCTAAGCCGACCAGCCTATTTCTAAAAGGTCTAAACGACAAGTCGTTAGTCTAAACGACAAGTCGTTAGAAGCCTCAAATCGCCTCTTCACCGCCAATTATGGCCAGATAAGTACAAGTGAGGAGGGAGGGATCCGCTCACGATTCGTGAGGCGGGCCTTTTAAAGTTACCCAAGCTCACTTGCCTAGCCTAGACACCACAAAGTCAGTTTAGATAAACAATCGATATCCACAACTTATCGTATTTTGCTAGTAAGAAATATTTACTTAAAAGTGTAACAATCTAAAACCTTTAAGATGGTTTTATGAAGATTATGGTATTTTAATGAAAATTTCGTTTTATCGTATTCTAAGTTTTGATGCTATCATTTTAGGGTTGTATTTGCGTGTGTGTGGAGGTAGGTCATTACCTCGTGCTCTGTTTTAAATGTATAGCAAGTTAAGGGTTAAATGTGAAATTTAAACATGATGGTATTAAAATGTAAAAATACGGTAAATTGAAAAGGTTATCATTTCATGTGTGAAAACTTATTCAAATTGACTTTTAAAAGTTTAATGGTCAAGATAGCGATGTTTAGAAATGATTGAGTTGATTAGAAGAAGAAAAATAAACATTATGGTATTAAAGTGAAAAAGAATACGATATTGCAAAAGTTATCATTTCATGTGAGAAACTTTGTCCAAATTAGTTGTTATGTGATTAATAGTCAACATGGATAAGTTTAGGTACTATGGAATTGGTGACAAGTGAGATTTTATAGAAAAACCGAATCGGAAATCGGTTGTTCCGATTTCCGTCGGGTTTCGAAATTCCGTATTTTTAAGAAGTAGAAAGAAGGAAAGAATGGGACTTACGGGTTTCGATCTATACTAAAGAGTATAGGGGAACTAGGTGAGTGGCCGAGGCGTTGTTTCGTCGCCGGTTGTTTCAAAAAACGTCGCCGGAATTCCGTCAGCGCTTCGCCGTAAACTCGATTTCAAAGTACACCCTTCTTGTAGAAATTTTGAGAGAGTAAACCAGTGTTTTGGAATGAGAGGGTAGGGGGTAGGGGTGTCTATTTATAGGGTGGCTAGGGTAGGGTAGGTGAAAGGTTTTTATTTTTAAAAAAAATTATAAAAATTAAAGAAAAATCATTAAAATTTGTATTAAATTGGGTGTAATAAACATTCGGGAACCGATCCATTAAAATGAAGTAAACAGGGGAGTTTAGAATACGAAAAGGAAGATCTTTCATTTAGACGACTCGGCCGTCCGGCCGAGTCCGGCCGGCGGCGCCGGCCCGAGTCGGCCTGTCCGCCGGCCGAGTCGGGGTGCCGTCGGGCGTGGGTTCGCCTGATGTAGGCTTGGGTATACTCACTTTTTAGGGTTCGGTTCATCTTTTGGGAGTTATGGCCTGTGGACTGTTGGGCTTCCAAGAATTTTAAAAGAAAAATAATCTAAAAATAATATGGGGCATGGGATTCGAACTCTGGTGGTTTGGTTCAGCAGTGCAAGGTATTACCAATGAGCTACAAGCTCCTTCTTGTAATTATGGTGCTATTTAATTACTTAAAATGATAGCAGCAAGAGTAAATACTCCAAGTATACATAAAGTAATTTCTTGTACACTAAAAATGGAGTTATTACATTCTTGTAGCTTGTAATTAAAAACAAAAATAATTACCTAAATCTTGTGCTCAGGCTAAAATACCCCTTTGTGGATTTTTGAAAAAAATATTTTAAAAATTTTGTATAGAAAATTTAGGGTTGTTACATTCTACCCTCCTTATAAAAATTTCGTCCTCGAAATTTGTAAAAGGAAGGTGTAACAGTTTCAAAGAAGGTTTTGTGACAGAACTATTGGTAGTGTATGAAAATATTTAGAAGAAAGAAATATTGAAAAATGTTTTGGTCAAAGTGAGGGAGTTACCTGGGTTACCTTGGTTCTTAGTTTAAGGTTCTAAGGCCGTTAAGGTGGAGGCTTGACGTCTCGACACATTTTTCTGTGTAAGCCGATCCATCGATGCCTGACTAGGTAGGGATGGTCCATGTGGAGGTAGTGCTGGGAGTGCAAGACTAGGTGCAGAAGTCTGGATAGCTGGCTGCTGCGGGTAGATAGTGGGTGTGTGGGCTGAGTTGCGTCTATAGGGACAGTCTCCAATTCTATGATCGGATGCGCCGCAAACTAGGCACGGGCCTTTTGCGCGCCTACAGTCCTTCCACAAATGTCCATTCCTATGGCAGTAGTAGCAAAATCCTGAACTTGACTGGTTAATTGTTTCCTTCTGTCTCTTGGGTTTTGTAGGTTGCGTAGTGTAGGTTCCTCTTGCCATCTGGGTGGCAGTACATTTCTTGACGGTTGCTCCTGCTTCTGGTCGGTTCAATAATATAGCAGTCTGCTGCTGCAGTCCAACTAGGAGGCTTTGGATTTCCTTAAGCAGAACCGTCTGCTCGTTGGGTGGAGCAGGAACAGCAGGTGTGAGAGGTAGTGCTGGAGGTGTGTTGTTGACGTTGGTGCTGGTGTTGTTTGGGGAATCCATAACCCTGAAGAAAAATTTGGGTTAGGACAGATTCAAGTACATGAAATGATAAGATTCAAGGAATATAAAATGACAAGATTCAAGGAACATGAATTGTAAAGAATGTTTTAGTTGCTGGTTCTTATGTTATATTACTTAGGTTGTTCACGCAGACCAGAACTGCATGATAGGGATTCATACAGCTCTGACCTACATGGGCCACCAACAAAACCTGTCACGCCCCGCTTTGAAAGTCGATTTGCCTTTGAAAACTCAAAGTCAAATTCGACGTCTTAAAGGGGGTGGTCATCGAACCGAACTCGTTTCAGACCCGGTATACGGCGAAGGGGACGTGACGAGGCCCGCTACGTATATACTCAGAAGTATATACGCTAAGCGTATCTAAGCAATATAAAATAAATACACAAGAGACAAGATATAAAAGAACATCAACTTTTATTCATTAACATTCTTTGTACAATACATGAAAAGAAATACAACTGGAATAAAAAGATGCCTAAACAGTGGCATAACAGGAAATGAAGAGTACAGAAAGAAAAAAATGTACAATGAACTAAAGTGCAGGGTCTTCGGCAAATTGCTCCAAGTCTTCTTGAGATGGCTCGATCTCCGCCGGGTCCAAACCACCTGACGACATTCAAAGAAGAGAGAACAGAATGTCGTCAGCGAACAGGTCGCTCGGTAAGTCCCAAAGATAAAGGAGAAATAGACAGAGAGTAAGAGAGAGAGAGAGAGTAGCTTTTACAGTTATATTATATTGTTGTAATGTTGTATTAACGCTGTTGGTTGTAGCTTGGTACAGAAGAATGCAAGTGTATACGAGAGGAGTCTCTATATGCCAGAGACTAGAGGCACGTTTAGTACAAGTAACCGTTTATGCCACGGTACAACAGCAATTGGATTCATGTTAGGTGTATTAAGTCTTACAGTCTCGTGCCACTTTTAACACCTTCCGTACCAATCTACCCCTTAAACCCCGCGATGTCTTATTTGTATTGTTATCTTGTAAATTGTGTTGGTTGTATGATTGATTGACTGACTGACCGAAACCATGATATCAGGAAACGGTTATAACCGTAGAGTCATGTAAATGGAATACTGGGAATCATGTAAAAGGAATATATTCATGGTTCGGTTCAGCCAAACTGTATAAACTGATAATTATATTCATGGATTCATGTGTTATTATTGACTTGGAAACTTGTAGATTATAGATTGACTTGAATCATATTCAAGTCAGATTGATCAGACTTAAACCCGAGTCAGACAATCAGAAATGTGAAACGAAGTCTTATAACTGCTAGGGTCCTTAGGGTAATTTATAAAACTTGAGGGGGTTTTATGTAAAAATACTTTTATATACTTTTCAAAATACGCCTCAAGTATTTATTGTTCGTTTTTAGGGTTGTAATGAGGGTGGATTTTATGTTGTGACATTTCTAGTGAAAATATCCTAGTTTTATAAATAATGGTATTTATCTGTAATATTGATTATTTGAAGTTCATGGTATTTTAGTGTAAACTTTATTCTTGTGATTTTTAGAAAAAAGTTGGAAATTTATATTATAATAAAATAGTTATTTAAAAGATAGATATACATATGTTTATATAAAATAATTTTAATAAATATTTTATATTTCAAAAATCTCATTTTCTTAAGATGCCGTATTTTAAACCTTTCGAGACCGAATGCTCCTTGCGGAGGTCTGAATCTCGCACTACTAGCCCGAGGGTGCGCGATAAACCGCACGATCCCGAACGGGTTCCCCAAAGATGGGTTGTAGCGGCGCTTTGCAAAGATTGTAAAACACTAATCTTTTAGAAAACGGTTTTATAAAATAAAAGGTATTTATTCGCAAAGTGTAGTTTTCCGTATTTTAGATTCTAGGGTTTCCTAAGCCGACCAGCCTATTTCTAAAAGGTCTAAACGACAAGTCGTTAGAAGCCTCAAATCGCCTCTTCACCGCCAATTGTGGCCAGATAAGTATAAGTGAGGAGGGAGGGATCCGCTCACGATTCGTGAGGCGGGCCTTTTAAAGTTACCCAAGCTCACTTGTCTAGCCTAGACACCACAAATTCAGTTTAGATAAACGATCGATGTCCACAACTTATCGTATTTTCCTAGTAAGAAATATTTACTTAAAAGTGTAACAATCTAAAACCTTTAAGAATGGTTTTATGAAGATTATGGTATTTTAATGAAAATTTCGTTTTATCGTATTCTAAGTTTTGATATTATCATTTTAGGGTTGTATTTGCGTGTGTGTGGAGGTAGGTCATTACCTCGTGCTCTGTTTTAAATGTATAGCAAGTTAAGGGTTAAATGTGAAATTTAAACATGATGGTATTAAAGTGTAAAAATACGGTAAATTGAAAAGGTTATCATTTCATGTGTGAAAACTTATTCAAATTGACTTTTAAAAGTTTAATGGTCAAGATAGCGATGTTTAGGAATGATTGAGTTGATTAGAAGAAGAAAAATAAACATTATGGTATTAAAGTGAAAAAGAATACGATATTGCAAAAGTTATCATTTCATGTGAGAAACTTTGTCCAAATTAGTTGTTATGTGATTAATAGTCAACATGGATAAGTTTAGGTACTATGGAATTGGTGACAAGTGAGATTTTATAGAAAAACCGAATCGGAAATCGGTTGTTCCGATTTCCGTCGGGTTTCGAAATTTCGTATTTTTAAGAAGTATAAAGAAGGAAAGAATGGGACTTACGGGTTTCGATCTATACTAAAGAGTATAGGGGAACTAGGTGAGTGGCCGAGGCGTTGTTTCGTCGCTGGTTGTTTCAGAAAACGTCGCCGGAATTCCGTCAGCGCTTCGCCGTGAACTCGATTTCAAAGTACACCCTTCTTGTAGAAATTTTGAGAGAGTAAACCTAGTGTTTTGGAATGAGAGGGTAGGGGGTAGGGGTGTCTATTTATAGGGTGGCTAGGGTAGGGTAGGTGAAAGGTTTTTATTTTTAAAAAAATTGTAAAAATTAAAGAAAAATCATTAAAGTTTGTATTAAATTGGGTGTAATAAACATTCGGGAACCGATCCATTAAAATGGAGTAAACAGGGGAGTTTAGAATACGAAAAGGCAGATCTTTCATTTAGACGACTCGGCCATCCGGCCGAGTCCGGCCGGCGGCGCCGGCCCGAGTCGGGGCGCCGTCGGGCGTGGGTTCGCCTGATGTAGGCTATGGTATACTCACTTTTTAGGGTTCAGTTCATCTTTTGGGAGTTATGGCCTGTGGACTGTTGGACTTCCAAGAATTTTAAAAGAAAAATAATCTAAAAATAATGTGGGGCATGGGATTCGAACTCTGGTGGCTTGGTTCAGCAGTGCAAGGTATTACCAATGAGCTACAAGCTCCTTCTTGTAATTATGGTGTTATTTAATTACTTAAAATGATAGCAGCAAGAGTAAATACTCCAAGTATACATTAAATTTAAAGTAATTTCTTGTACACTAAAAATGGAGTTATTACATTCTTGTAGCTTGTAATTAAAAACAAAAATAATTACCTAAATCTTATGCTCAGGCTAAAATACCCTTTTGTGGATTTTTGAAAAAAATATTTTAAAAATTTTGTATAGGAAATTTAGGGTTGTTACAGGGGGCTGGGCTAGCGCGGGTGTAAAACATAAGTGACGTCTAAATAGCTATCATATATAGATATTGTACATTCGTCTGACGCAATAATAGGCATTCCAGATCTCATATGAACTTTATTGGATTTGCAAGCAATCCGCGTTTGTTTAGAGCCTGCAACAAAAAACGTATTACACAGTTGTGATGAATAGCTATTACCCTACCCTAGACCCCTACGGGTACGGCAAACTACCCGCCAAATACCCGAAGTGAAGCGGTCTCCCTCAACAAAGTGAGTAGGCCACTAAACACTTCAAAGTACCCGGTAGTTTGTGCACCCCATCTTGGGTCTATTCTAGGAGCAAAAATAGTAAAATGAAATAATACAACGGTGGCTACAACCGCAACCTGGATGTGCCCCGCAAAATAATATTACAACATATTACAATTACATTGAATGAATGAATACAACAACCCATCTTAAACCCCGGCTAATCATCACAACAGTCCAATACAGTTCACAACCACAAACAGTAAAAACTATTACAGAAATGTGCAACCCCCTGCCAACCGACATACTAGCAGTTAGGGGAGGTTTACGAACACATTATACAAACACAGATATAATCAAATTAGCAAACTTCATATAATTTCGAACGAGCAAACATATCAGATTCTACTCCCAAAACTTCTCTGTGCACCTGAGACTTGAGCAGACAAATAAACATTCCAGAAAATACAAAAATATCACAGAAGAGTTACTGGTGGAAACTGGGTTGAATTGGCCCGAACTCGGCCGCGGATCCGTGGAGGATCGGTGGGATCGGCTGTGGTTCCGCGGCTGTATGGACGATTCAGGAACCCATTTTTGACCAGTGTTCTTACAATTCTCTGTAGGTTATACTGCAGCAACCCGAAAAAATTTTAGAGCCTGTTTTAAATTTGACAGAAACTTGTGATATCGATGTCGTTTTCTGGTTCATTTTGCGTTCGAAATTCTTATGACTTTGCTAATGAGTTAATTATTGTTTAGCGAGGCTCTGATACCACTGTAAGTCGATGTACAACACCCCACGACTTGCGAGGAGGCGGAATAATGAAAAACGATCTTGTTTTAGGCGTAAACATCGACTAACCGAGAATCTTTGCTAAACTATAACTAACAAGAATCATAGAAGTTAACAACTACTATGAAAAGTGATTATACCTGATGAACTGTGTCCTTCGTCTTTTCGTTCTCCACGTCCTCTCCGACCTTCTCTATGTAGTAGAAGATCCACCCGAGAGCTTTACTACAAGCTTCACCTCTAACTTGAGGTAACTAGGTTTCTTAAATCGCTAATCTAAGTAACCTAGGTGATATAGAGAATAGTTAAGGATTAAGTAGTCTATTCTAATCCTTGGTCTCAACACATGAGAGGAGAGGATTAGGGTTTGAAGAGGGAGAGCTTAAGAAGAGAGAAAGTGAGCAAGAGAATGAGATGAGATAATGATCTATCATAATATATATCAAGCATTATCATTTATCCAATAAAAGAAAATAAAGGATTAATAATCATGCTTCATAAATACAAGAGGGTGATTCATCTCCATGAGTCATTAAGCATTTATGATGCATTAATGACATGGATGAATCACTCAAATGACTCACTAATCTCATTTAATGCATATGACACCTTAACCCCTAAGTCACCATCTTCTAGAAGCTTCTCGCGTAATTACGAGAACGCCCCTCCTATCCGTAAAAACACGGAAAAACTTTAGACTGTATAAATCCAATAATCGGATACTAGAAACTGGCTTAAACCAAAGCCGGCTAGTAAAAACTGTCCGGGTGTCGTACGTGCGTAAACACACGTATGCGTCCGAACCCTTGTCGTAAAACCATACGACCTCTATATCGTTTCGCCTGGAGTAGGGAAACTCTCTGTGTGGGACTCTAGAGACTCGACTACTACGCTGGAAGTGGGTTTAACCACAGACCGCAAGCGGCACTAGCTGTACGTAACGGTCCCCAGGTAGATGTCGATAAGAAGGCCGATGAGGAAACCCATCCGAACTCCTACTGAGTCTGATATGACAATCTCCGTACAGTCCGGTCTGTTCGTCTAAGACTATCGCATATCGGGCCTAGGGGCGGCAAGCGTCAGTCCCCTAATAGCGGTATAAGTCGTGCCGGAGTGAAGCCCATTACACCCTAAGAAACTACTGGAACCTACCAGCAAATCTCGCTTGCCCTGGCCAGGGACTTTGCGTAATGGCTCTCTGACACAGCGCAATATCAACCCCCAATACCGGGAGAGACGAATCCTGTCTAACCGCCACTGCCTCCAAGTGCTCGGGAATGCACCCAACTGCTACCTGTTTGCACGACTCCTTTGAGCCTTGGTAGGGTAGCAATCTAAGAACGGTGGGATACACTCGAGGCGAAGTAGCAGTGTCAAGTCTGCAGACTATACTGTACTCATGTCACCTGGGAACTGTTAACTGACGACTGGTATAAAACCAACCAACAGTTCCCCGTGAGTCCTGTCCGGTGTACCTGTAACCTAACGAGCACCTGCATACTATCTCCAGTACGACGTACTGACGGCTGTGGGATAGACCATCTCCCCAACTGGGATGAGAAGCGTACACACTAGTCTACTCCGGAGTATCGATGCCCTGTCTCGATAATCCAATGACTAGGGACCTGAATAAGGATGTGCTTGTAGACTACCCAGCCCCCACTAGTATGACCGCCATCACAACACTGGTAGTCAAGCAAGATCCTAAGAGCTCTATCAATACGTATACTCACATATTAAGATAAAAAAAACCAAGTAGCATACTACCATGTTTAGCAAGACTATTATATACATGTGAATAATCCAAGCTTCCATTAAGTAATATACAAACTGGTATGATACAATAATGGCCCCTAGGGCATATACACTAACACGAACTAGTGATTTGACTTAGATGACCCTAATTCTAAGTATTGTTTGTGCAAATTTGTGATTTGTTGAATCAAGTCTCTCTTTCCAAGCAAAACAATTTTAAAAATTAAAAAAAAAACTTCAAAAAAATTTACCATTTCACTCTCTTTTCTTTTCATCTCAGATTCTTTTCATTTCTCTTATGCTGGGTAACCCAAACCGATCAACTCTTGGCAAATTTTGCTACACACAATCAGATATTTTCTTATATCGTTATGGCTTTGATAGAACTTCCAACCCCATAATTTCTTTACGGGATGGAATAGAGGACTCTAGAAATAACAGTTGGACACCACACACAAATTTCTATTAACCGTGTCAAAATTCAACATCTTCTTATGTTGATACTCCTTTTAAGGCTAATGGGCCAACTTTTAAATCCATGTCCAATACTGAGAGTATTGCGAAAGCCCGTAGCCAAAGTTTCATATCTTTCACTACTCCAAAATCCTTAGGACAACAATTACAATCATTTCCCTATGAAAATGTTGATACTCCTTTTGAGGCGAATATGAAAATTTTTAAACCCATGACCATTGCTGAGTGAATTGCAAAAGCCAGTCGCTAACAGTTCAACCAATCTCAATTTTTTCCATATGAAAATGTTGATCCTAATCTTATTTATGAAAATTGGATACAACCATCTAACTCTTATCAACAGTACCAAACTTTCACATGCCCTCATATTAATACTTCGCTTGAACCTAATATGACAATTCGTAAACCCATTTTTATTTCGAAACACATTGAATTCGCCCGTAACTAACAATTAATGTCACGCCCCGCTTCCCAAAATACGGAATACGAGGGGTAGACAAGGCCAGCCATGCTCCTACGGTCAAGGAAAAGTCCTGCCGTAGTCACACTTCGGCTTCTAGTTTTTCATGGTAAACAGTAAATAATGCGCAGGTAAAGAGAGATGCAGTAACTGAAGGAAACAATGTTAAGAACTGACCTGAGGGGGAACAAATATAGATATAACTCTGGATATCAAATCGAGATGTCTGTAATATACGTCAAATCCTGGTCCAGGCTAGATCTTCTCCTCACACTGAGCATGCATACTCAGGTCGTCAGAGCGACACAATAGCAATATAATATATATAAAATCATGTGACAATTCTAGCAGTGGTAATAGATATGTGAAACAGTAAATCATTGACAGCATGAATATGAATGTGCAGTAATCAATGCAGCGGAACAGTAAAGCAGTAGAGCGATATGTCACGTATGTCAACACAGTATATAAGGTATATAAATGCCAGTATCCCTATCAGTCTCTAAGACTCACTGTACAGGTCACTAAGCCTATCGTCGGTCCAAGTGTGAGAGTCAACCACTCGCGAGTGTCCTCCACCCAAGGGTAGAACCCAAGGGCAAGGGACCACGGGCCCAACATGTAACAAGTATATCACGGTGAATATCACATACCCTGTAAATCTCCATATATCTCCCTAAATATATAAGCCGGCATGGGACTCCCGAGATTCTGTTGAACTCACACTTAAACTACCCCACACCTCATGGTCTACATCAAACGCTAACCATAACCCTAAATACTAATCGATCCGTGACAAGTCTACGCGAGAATTGGAGGCAGGACCTCCATCAAGCACGTTCCCGACTAATACCTAAGATAAATGACAGTGTCTGATGCCTTATCTGTGACACCCGTGCAAGCGCTTCCATAAGTGTCACATACCACTTATAGTCACACGTACACGCATCCCGCAGACGTCGACAATGCAATAGAATAATAGGGTCACTGATTGTGCACAAGTACGTATCACTTTCATTTATTCACGGATACACGAACACTGACGTACTTGCCACAATCATCACTAAAATCTAACATTGGGTAAATGCACGATATCACTAGGTTATCACTACAATGATATGAGTATGATATGATACGTAAACAGTATATGAAGCACGATTAAGGTGTCATAAAAACAGTATTCTATCACTTGCACGATTTATCATGAAACGTACGTATATAATTTAGCGAAATGATAAACATGTAGTAATTAGTATGTTCAGTTGTCCATCCATCGAATTTGGTTTCATGCCTATCGGGTTCCAGGATTGCTAATTATAGCCATTTCATTTTAAGCGCTCGCGGCTGGAAATCCGGTTTCAGAATCATAAATCCATTTCGGAACGCATTTTAATCCCAATTGGGATCAGATCTTAGCGACTCTACAGTTGGATGAATTCTAGGGTTTTCAGTAAGGTTTTCAACGCAACAGACGGATTGTCAATCGCATCTGTACGTCAGTAGTTATACACTGTTTAACACTAATATGTCAGTTCTGATTCTGCTGGGAATGTTATGCGTCCCGATCTATTAAATTACAGATTAAATATCAAACGGTAACGAAACAGAATGAAACCAATTGATTTGTCTAGCTAACAGATTTACCTATAATACGCAGTGGAGTTCTGCAATCTTTGAGTTAAGGAGATCTTGTGGTACCCATTACGGGACAGCAAGCAATAACTGGAGTCGCTCTGGACTGCAGTCCAGAGTCGCACTCCGATCCAAATATCATCACAATTTAAGCTTAGGAATATCTGGAAACTAGCATAGGGTTAAAGTTCGTCGAGTTGGCTTCGAATTGAGCCCTCGAACACACCATTCTAGTATGTATATGATTTATGGTGAATTTAACGGTTTTCAGGTACAATAAAATTCCAGTTTTACGGTTAAACTTGGGGGTAGTTGTTTTAATCGTTAACGGTCATATTTTCCAGCGAAACTTGCACACGGTGTTCATCGCAGCAAGGGCCAAGGTAAGTAATCCAGTTCCGTCAATTTAGAACAGTATTTTCTTTGGGAACATGCGTCGAACAGGTATGGCACATAATTGATCTAAACTTGCATCTTTATAATATATGTAATTAAAGATCGTAACTTAGGTAAATAGCATGTAAGCAAGTAAAATACTTGCCTGGACATGCGTCGGGGATGTACGGTGACTGTAGTATTACGAACGCGCGACGAACGTCGATTGGGATGGATGCAAGTGCTCGGCGACGGTAACGTCTCGGAGTGAGCTCGGTCTGTTCTGGGCAGCGAAGAACGGCGCTGGATGGCCGGAGCAGGGGAAGGGCTACGGACGTGGGCTAGAGGTGCTCAGAGAGAGGGTCAAGGTTCCGGTGATGCAGGACGGCGAGGGTGCAGTGAGGTTGGTGGGTTGGCGAGAGAGCTCGGTGCAGGGGAGCTTGGATGCTTGGGGCTCGGCTTGGCTAGGGGAGCTCGGCAAGATGGCAGTATGGATGACTTCGTTGGTGGGCTTGTCGGCGTCGAGATGGGGTCGATGATGGTCGGCCGCTGAAAGGAGTTGGGTGGTGAAGGGTGAGCAGTGAGGGGTGGCGGTGGATATGGTGTCGTCATTGGGGGAAAGCTCGGTGTGCTTGGAAGGAGAAGGCGATGGCGGTGGCTCCGGTGGGTCGCGGTGGTTGTGGTGGTGCTTGGTGATGGGTGTTGTGGTCTCGTGCTCATCGGCGAAAAAGGTTTCGGTAGTCACAGGGGAGGTCGACGGCGAGGTTGGTGAAGGCAGGAAGCCGGGGTGTAATGGAGGCGGGTAGCTCGGGAAGGAGTGAGAAGCTCGTCGGCGGGGCTGGCGACGGCGAGCGCAGGCGTGGCCGCGGCTCGAGAGAGGGAATGAAAGTGAGGACGCCGGCGGTTGTTGCAACGACGGTGAGGAAACGGCGGTGAGCTCGATGCGCTGGTCGTGGGCGCGGGTTCGATGGGTGAAGCGGGAAGAAGAGAATGGGAGTGATAGAGAGAGGGAGGGAGCGGGAAAAGGAGGGAAGAGAGAGAGAAGAGGGGGGGAGTACGTAGGTTAGAGAGAGAGAGTTTTAAGGAAGAGAGATAGAAACGTGTGTGTGTGAGGGATAGAGGAGAGAGAAAATTTCGAGAGGAGGGATATTGAGTGATCTGTGGTTTTGAGGAGAAAATGTTTATGTGAAAATTAATGGGATTTAAGGGAGAAGTTTAAGAGGTGTTAAGAGGTGTTAATGGGAATTGATTTAGAATTAAATGTTATTTAAGGAGGAATTTTATGAGGAGATCTGAAAATGAAGGAAGGAAAGAAGAAGATTGGGGCCGGCCTCTTGACAGGCTGAAAGTAGTGGGCCTGGGTTGGGTTGCATGCTACAAAAAGAATTCTAAGGGAATGGAAAAGGAAATGGGCTTGGAAAAGAAATGTGGAGAAATAAAAGAAAATGGCTGAGGAAAAATGTGCTGGGCTCGGGGATTCTGGGCCAGAGGGATTTGTGAGGGAAAAAATAGGATTACGGAATTTTAAAGTTGGGCTGAGGAATATATATGGAAAATTGAGGAGAAAAGAAAGAATGGGCCAGTAATTAAATTGGGGGTTAAATTTATGGTAAAATATTGAATGGGTTGGGTTAGGATTAATAGGAAATTAAATGGGGATAAATATAGGGAGTGGTTTTATTAAAATAATTGAGTAACCAAGATTTGGTTTAAAAAAAGAAAATACGGATTTTAGGCGTATAAAAAGAACCGGGTCTTACATCATACCACCCTTACAAAAAAATTTCATCCTCGAAATTTAAAACTAAACAACAAGTTGTAAAAACAAAAGCGAAAGTTACCATATCACAAACTAACTCATAATGGTTTACTAAAAACGGGTGGATGAAATTTTTGAAGATGTATACATGCAACAACAACATGCAAAAAGATGGATTGAAAATTAAGTATACGGCAGGAACAACTATAAGGACGAACTACAAGTACACGAGAATATAGATAACAATAACGAACAAAATAATCACGGCGTGTTCAATGAAATCGAAACCCAAATATGTGCTTACATAAGTATATCAAAAGTAGCAAGGTAGAAATAATAAGTATAAGACACAATCAAATATAATAGTAAACATAGGCACAACACCCGAAAATATAGTAACGACAATGAGGTAGTGAAAGCTTAGTCGGTAGGTTAAAACATTTTAAGGTAATTTATCGATCGAATAGTTTTAAAATAACCTAGAAAACTCACATAAAGAAAATGAGAATATGGAACAAAATGTGCGCGGTGTATGGTTGCGCTACTGAAAAAGATATAAGGATAATAGTAGTGTGTTTTAAAATACATAAACTAAGTAGTCAATAACACGCACTCTTCGACAAATTCAAGATAGTGAAAACCAATTTTTGAATAATAAGGTCCCAAAATATATATATAGGGTAATAGGAAACACATAAAATGTACAAGGCCAGCTAGGGTAAGGATTATAAGGAAGCGTGGATCATTCCAAGGTTGGAGTATGGCTGCTTTAGGCTGAAAATCAAGGAGATTGGGATCGGGTCAGCACAGGATGCAAAGGTGAACAACACATGGCTACAAGGGAAGAAATATGGAGAGGATAACGGTCGGTACTTCAAGCGAATCAAAAATTGAAAGGCTAACTAACTCGGAAATTCATAAGAAAGGTCCTCCTCCCAAAAAGGATCTCAAACGGGGCGCAGACGAAGGATGAAGGGTGGACCTCAAAAATCGGGTATGGTACTAGTGAATCTCAGTGAGGGTTAAGGCAATGTAAGGAATAGGGGCGGACAGATCTCAAAAGAAAGAAAAAATATTTGCATAGAAGGAATAATCGAGTATCAAATGAACTAGGAAGATCAAAAGATTAGTGAACTCAGCAATTTACTTTACTCCAAAAGATCCTAAACGAAGCATTCTCAAAGACGGAAAGTGGTCCTAAACTATACTCAGTTTTATTTGGCCAGAAAGACAACATCAAAAGAAATTCCGTCAGTCGCGGTTGTGGAGATTCAGCAGGTTGCGATAGGCTCTCGCGCTCAGGTAGGGACGTCCATTTCTATAGCGTCTCGCGGGGACCGCCAAAGGGAGTTCTTCCACGGCAGGGTCTTGATCTTCTGGTCCTTCATCCTCGGATAGAGCTTCTTCATCGAGGTCCGATCCCATGTGGTTCTCTTCTTCTGCATTCTCTTCCATGGGATTTTCCTCCACTGGGTTTTCTTCTATCGGTTCTTCCTCGGGGTCTTCCTCTATCGGGTTCTCTTCAGGGTCTTCTTCCTCCTCGTCGGAATCAGCTATCATATTGAACTTTGGGACGGCTACTCCTTCGTCCTCCGAATCGTCGTTTCCGAAATTTGACCTGGGGACCGTTGATCTCATCGTCAGAACTCAACAGCGTGCGATCTAAGGAAACACATGACTGCGTATCTTCATCTAGATGCGGCGCTGCTCCAGGGTGGGTCATGGCCTGAAAAGAAAGTGTCATGATTAAACAAGGAACACATCAAGAAAAATAGTTAAGTGTACGGAGTATAGAAAGATATGCGGTGGTAGGAATTTTAAAAGAATCAAGATTAAAATGTTGTGCTAATGAATAGTATGAACAAGGGAAATGACAAGGGAGTGATGCATATATTACGATTCAAATTTTATTTCATTCAACTAAAGTTCGACGGATACAAAGGTTCAAACGGAAAGAAATGTTTATAAGAGGATGACAACATAATACTGAAATTGGAAAACATAAAAATTCTTCTTTGATTGCTAGACCGCTGCAACATCGTTACGCGAGTTGAATCCTGTGTTGGGTCTGCTTTATCCTCGAAGAACGAACTACGCAATAATCGTCACTCGGCAGAAGTGGGGAGTGTGGACGAATCTCCTCCTTGTAGCTCCTTCCTTTCTGGGCAACCATTGATAAGATGTTTGTTGGACCCGCATATCAGACATTTCCCTTGGGCGCGGCGACAATCCCTCTGAAGATGTCCTGGTCTCCTACAATACCCACAACATGGGGTCTTCTGCTGCTTCTGTCGCCGGGAAACAAATTGACGCTTCATCTTCTTCTCCTTTCCTCGTCTAACGGGGATCCCTTTATGATTTGAGACTCCCGCCGGTGCCTGATTCACCTGCCTTCTCAGTCCTTTGGCTAACAAGTCGTTTATTCGCTCCTGGGCTTCCTTCAAACCTTGCAGTACACTCAGAATCTCAACGGTCTGATCCTGGGGAGCGGATATAGATGAAGAGTCGTTGGAAGACATGATCCTGAGACAACAATTTTGAGAATGATATAAGTCACAAGCCAAACTAATCAAAGTATAATATGGATGGGACAAAGATTCAAGAATATCAGAGATGATGAATTTATTACAAGTGGGGAATCAACTGTATGACTTTAAGTCACTTGAATAGAGTACGGTAGTGCAATTGCAACCACGTAACCTTGTCAAGTCACCCGAAACCATAGTGAATGGATAGCTGAACACACGATGTGAATATGGATCAAGAATGACAAGTTTACAACCTAGACCGAGGGATGTCTTAGATTGCCAAACTATACACAGAAAACTGCAATCCCAATTGATGCAAAACCTGTCTCTGATACCAACTAAACCATGTCACACCCCGCTTCCCAAAATACGGAATACGAGGGGTAGACAAGGCCAGCCATGCTCCTACGGTCAAGGAAAAGTCCTGCCGTAGTCACACTTCGGCTTCTAGTTTTTCATGGTAAACAGTAAATAATGCGCAGGTAAAGAGAGATGCAGTAACTGAAGGAAACAATGTAAAGAACTGACCTGAGGGGGAACAAATATAGATATAACTCTGGATATCAAATCGAGATGTCTGTAATATACGTCAAATCCTGGTCCAGGCTAGATCTTCTCCTCACACTGAGCATGCATACTCAGGTCGTCAGAGCGACACAATAGCAATATAATATATATAAAATCATGTGACAATTCTAGCAGTGGTAATAGATATGTGAAACAGTAAATCATTGACAGCATGAATATGAATGTGCAGTAATCAATGCAGCGGAACAGTAAAGCAGTAGAGCGATATGTCACGTATGTCAACACAGTATATAAGGTATATAAATGCCAGTATCCCTATCAGTCTCTAAGTCTCACTGTACAGGTCACTAAGCCTATCATCGGTCCAAGTGTGAGAGTCAACCACTCGCGATTGTCCTCCACCCAAGGGTAGAACCCAAGGGCAAGGGACCACGGGCCCAACATGTAACAAGTATATCACGGTGAATATCACATACCCTGTAAATCTCCATATATCTCCCTAAATATATAAGCCGGCATAGGACTCCCGAGATTCTGTTGAACTCACACTTAAACTACCCCACACCCCGTGGTCTACATCAAACGCTAACCATAACCCTAAATACTAATCGATCCGTGACAAGTCTACGCGAGAATTGGAGGCAGGACCTCCATCAAGCACGTCCCGACTAATACCTAAGATAAATGACAGTGTCTGATGCCTTATCTGTGACACCCGTGCAAGCGCTTCCATAAGTGTCACATACCACTTATAGTCACACGTACACGCATCCCGCAGACGTCGACAATGCAATAGAATAATAGGGTCACTGATTGTGCACAAGTACGTATCACTTTCATTTATTCACGGATACACGAACACTGACGTACTTGCCACAATCATCACTAAAATCTAACATTGGGTAAATGCACGATATCACTAGGTTATCACTACAATGATATGAGTATGATATGATACGTAAACAGTATATGAAGCACGATTAAGGTGTCATAAAAACAGTATTCTATCACTTGCACGATTTATCATGAAACATACGTATATAATTTAGCGAAATGATAAACATGTAGTAATTAGTATGTTCAGTTGTCCATCCATCGAATTTGGTTTCATGCCTATCGGGTTCCAGGATTGCTAATTATAGCCATTTCATTTTAAGCGCTCGCGGCTGGAAATCCGGTTTCAGAATCATAAATCCATTTCGCAACGCATTTTAATCCCAATTGGGATCAGATCTTAGCGACGCTACAGTTGGATGAATTCTAGGGTTTTCAGTAAGGTTTTCAACGCAACAGACGGATTGTCAATCGCATCTGTACGTCAGTAGTTATACACTGTTTAACACTAATATGTCAGTTCTGATTCTGCTGGGAATGTTATGCGTCCCGATCTATTAAATTACAGATTAAATATCAAACGGTAACGAAACAGAATGAAACCAATTGATTTGTCTAGCTAACAGATTTACCTAAAATACTCAGTGGAGTTCTGCAATCTTTGAGTTAAGGAGATCTTGTGGTACCCATTACGGAACAGCAAGCAATAACTGGAGTCGCTCTGGACTGCAGTCCAGAGTCGCACTCCGATCCAAATATCATCACAATTTAAGCTTAGGAATATCTGGAAACTAGCATAGGGTTAAAGTTCGTCGAGTTGGCTTCGAATTGAGCCCTCGAACACACCATTATAGTATGTATATGATTTATGGTGAATTTAACGGTTTTCAGGTACAATAAAATTCCAGTTTTACGGTTAAACTTGGGGGTAGTTGTTTTAATCGTTAACGGTCATATTTTCCAGCGAAACTTGCACACGGTGTTCATCGCAGCAAGGGCCAAGGTAAGTAATCCAGTTCCGTCAATTTAGAACAGTATTTTCTTTGGGAACATGCGTCGAACAGGTATGGCACATAATTGATCTAAACTTGCATCTTTATAATATATGTAATTAAAGATCGTAACTTAGGTAAATAGCATGTAAGCAAGTAAAATACTTGCCTGGACACGCGTCGGGGATGTACGGTGACTGTAGTATTACGAACGCGCGACGAACGTCGATTGGGATGGATGCAAGTGCTCGGCGACGGTAACGTCTCGGAGTGAGCTCGGTCTGTTCTGGGCAGCGAAGAACGGCGCTGGATGGCCGGAGCAGGGGAAGGGCTACGGACGTGGGCTAGAGGTGCTCAGGGAGAGGGTCGGGGTTCCGGTGATGCAGGACGGCGAGGGTGCAGTGAGGTTGGTGGGTTGGCGAGAGAGCTCGGTGCAGGGGAGCTTGGATGCTTGGGGCTCGGCTTGGCTAGGGGAGCTCGGCAAGATGGCAGTATGGATGACTTCGTTGGTGGGCTTGTCGGCGTCGAGATGGGGTCGATGATGGTCGGCCGCTGAAAGGAGTTGGGTGGTGAAGGGTGAGCAGTGAGGGGTGGCGGTGGATATGGTGTCGTCGTTGGGGGAAAGCTCGGTGTGCTTGGAAGGAGAAGGCGATGGCGGTGGCTCCGGTGGGTCGCGGTGGTTGTGGTGGTGCTTGGTGATGGGTGCTGTGGTCTCGTGCTCATCGGCGAAAAAGGTTTCGGTAGTCACAGGGGAGGTCGACGGCGAGGTTGGTGAAGGCAGGATGCCGGGGTGTAATGGAGGCGGGTAGCTCGGGAAGGAGTGAGAAGCTCGTCGGCGGGGCTGGCGACGGCGAGCGCAGGCGTGGTCGCGGCTCGAGAGAGGGAATAAAAGAGAGGACGCCGGCGGTTATTGCAACGACGGTGAGGAAACGGCGGTGAGCTCGATGCGCTGGTCGTGGGCGCGGGTTCGATGGGTGAAGCGGGAAGAAGAGAATGGGAGTGATAGAGAGAGGGAGGGAGCGGGAAAAGGAGGGAAGAGAGAGAGAGAGGGGGGGGGAGTACGTAGGTTAGAGAGAGAGAGTTTTAAGGAAGAGAGATAGAAACGTGTGTGTGTGTGAGGGATAGAGGAGAGAAAATTTCGAGAGGAGGGATATTGAGTGATCTGTGGTTTTGAGGAGAAAATGTTTATGTGAAAATTAATGGGATTTAAGGGAGAAGTTTAAGAGGTGTTAAGAGGTGTTAAGAGGTGTTAATGGGAATTGATTTAGAATTAAATGTGATTTAAGGAGGAATTTTATGAGGAGATCTGAAACTGAAGGAAGGAAAGAAGGAGATTGGGGCAGGCCTCTTGACAGGCTGAAAGTAGTGGGCCTGGGTTGGGCTGCATGCTACAAAAAGAATTCTAAGGGAATGGAAAAGGAAATGGTCTTGGAAAAGAAATGTGGAGAAATAAAAGAAAATGGCTGAGGAAAAATGTGCTGGGCTCGGGGATTCTGGGCCAGAGGGATTTGTGAGGGAAAAAATAGGATTAAGTAATTTTAAAGTTGGGCTGAGGAATATATATGGAAAATTGAGGAGAAAAGAAAGAATGGGCCGGTAATTAAAATGGGGGTTAAATTTATGGTAAAATATTGAATGGGTTGGGTTAGGATTAATAGGAAATTAAATGGGGATAAATATAGGGAGTGGTTTTATTAAAATAATTGAGTAACCAAGATTTGGTTTAAAAAAAGAAAATACGGATTTTAGGCGTATAAAAAGAACCGGGTCTTACAATTAAACTCATTCCAACCATACTCAACTTTTGCACCTTATCTAGACAGTCCTTCTGAACATCAATTTGGAAGTTCCACAGTTCAAAGAAAATCCTTCATTGAAACTTCTTCACAAACCATGTCTAGTCTTGAAGCAGAGTTGGAATTGAGTAGCGAGAAAGAACCAGGAATCCTTCCTAGTCAAATCAGAACCAATTCTTTTGATCTCAACATTTTCCATCCTGAACTCCAACCGACTGTATTTGATGGTCAACGCTTAATAATCTAACTGATGAGGTGCCCAATTATAACATGTTTGACTTGCCGAATCGTGAGTGTGAAAGAGAGCCTTACACCATTTCAAATCAAATTTATCCTTATCCGACTAATCTTGGCATTTCCAGTCTTTCAATTCTATCAAGTGAACCTAGTGATCTATCGATTGAGAATAATATAATTGATGAATTTTTAAAGAACTATTCGTTTAATTTAACGGATGGTGCTAGTGAGATCGGTGTTGAGAATATTTTTAAGGATGAACTCACTATATTGGATGAGTTGGATTCTCCGACTCATCATATCCCTTCCATTGAATGTGAACATCTTCATGTACCTTTAACCGATCATATTCTTATCACCAAGCTATCTGATATGCAAAATGATATTCAGCCTTTATCTCTCATATCTGGATCAACAATGCTCATCACACAAGTTTTCTTACCTATTTCTTTACACACTTCCTTTTGTTCTTCTTCTCCTCTTCTTTGACTTCCACCAAAATTTGATGAACCACACTCTGATATCTCTAGTTTTGTGATTCTTGACGTACAACAGCCTGAGTTAGATTCTTTTAAGGACGAGATAGACGAGCTTTTCGAGTCTCCTACATCCACAATTCCTGATGACTCGAGTGCTTTGAATCCTGATGGGCCACATTAATCTTAAAACTTTCAACCTTCCTAGTGATTCTGACTATTCCACTGATATAGATATCGATTCCTTTATTTCTGATGAGATCATCATTCAGGCCATCGATAACAGTTTCGAAGATATTTTCACCAAAATACTCGCGTTTTTTTGAATAATTGGATGTTGTGCTGAATCAAGACCCACCGAAAATTCGTACGCCTCTGTTTAAGGCCGAAGAAGCTGAACTGCCACCATTTCTTCTTATTACATACGAGAATGCGACTATTCCATCCACTCCTTATCTTTCACATTCTCATTTTCATTCACACTCAATTTTTCGTCTCCACCAACCGAGACGTAATGTAACGACTCTGGAATTCCTGTACATAAATTTCTTGTTATTGTACAAAAAAGGGGTATTTCAGCCTGTATAAGAGTTAAAAGTTATTTTTGTTAAATAAAAATAAGAAGAAACTTGTAGCTCACTGGTAAAGCCTCTACAGTATTGTGACGTAGCATGTGTGTTCGAATCCCATCAGACCTAATTATTTTTAGATTTTTCTTTTTAATTTTTCGGAAGCCCAAGAGTTACACGTGTAATTCACGGAGAAACGAAAAGTTTCAGAAAAATCAAACATATGCAAATAAGAGTAAACACCCACCTTAACACATGACACAAATCTCAAGACTGATCACTCAGATCCAACCGTCCATTCTCCCATAGGGCCGGCGCCGACGGTCCTGATGCCTCCAATCGTCTCCGTGCTTTGCACACTTGACTCTTCAACTCTCCTGCACTATTTGATTTTCCTACAATTAAACAGAGACTCTTCAATTCACTATTTAACACAATTTAAATTCTTTTAATCCATATTTTTAATTCCCAAACGCTAATTCTTCACTATAAATATCACCCCATGCCCTAGCTCCCCTCTATTCTGAAAATTTCCATCAAAATTATCACAAAAGTTTCTAAGTGCATGTGGAGTTAGCAACCAAGCTCCTTCCATCGAAAATCGAAACCGTTTCCGGAGCTTCCACGACACCACGGAGCCCCCTTTCTTTTCCTTACTCCTTTCTCGAAGTTATAAAACCGTAATTTCCTCTTCCCTCTTCTTTTTTCATCTCAAAACCGTCTTCTAAAAACATATCGGAAAAGTGGAGTTAATTCCGATATTTATGATTTTTAACCTTTGTAATCCCCTTCCGAAAGCAAAATAGGTCAAAATAATTTTCTCGTACTACTTATAATTTTTCTTACAATCTTTTAGCTTTGAATTTAACCAAAATTTTCATGTGAAACTATCATATAACAAACTTTTCATTAAAATACCATGAACTTTAGTATGACCCTCATTTTCAATAATTGTTAAATACTTTTAGGAAAACTTCATGGGGTAACGACCTACCTCACACGCACACTATGGTTCCATAGCATGATACTCTAAACATATGACTAATTTTAAGAATAACTTTTTCATTAAAATACCACACATTTTCAAAACGGATTTCTTTTATTCGGTATTTTGAAATCCTTGGTAATTACGCCTCTACAACCCTCGTTAGGGGACCCGCTAATAGATAGTATGGATTATCGCACATCCTTAGAATAGTAGAGCGAGACGTAGAACTCCTCACGGAGTATTCGGTCTCGAAAGGAAAGAAAAATACGGTTTTTAAGAAATACGACTTTTCTAAACAAAACTAAATTTTTGAAAAATTATATAAATCTATAATCCGTATTTTCAATAAAAACAAACTATAAAACTATTTTTTTAAAAGTTTAATTATTTTTATAAAATACCATCAGGTTACCAAAAAGGCTAGTTTTTAATAAAATACCACAGACTTTTAAAAAAGCTAAGTTTCATCACCAAAATACCATTTAAATTAAAATAAATGTTCATGAAAACTCTAAATATTACAAATCACCCTCGAGATTTATTTTAAAAAATATATTAAAGTATTTTTCATAAAAACCCCTCAAAATATGCAAAACAATATTTTAAGGACTATAGATTAATATAGGCTTAAGCGGTATCATTTCTCTTGAGCCTCGGGGAGCCGGAGAAATTGAGTGCTTGCCTATTCGGGTTAGACAACTTAACGGAGTTTTTCAATGCCAATTGTCTTGGAAAAATACACAAATCATGCCGTCCATGTGCGGCAGTTGCCGATTACTCCCGAACTTGAGATATTGCAAGAACATAGCCCTTTTCATAAGATTCTAACTCCAACATGAATTCAAACTCTAATTAGAATCCAAATTCAAACTTGAACCTGAATACTTGATCATGAACATGAACACTTGAGATCATATTAAACTCATACTTGGATCCTTGACTCGACCTGACCGAACCATGGTTATAATTTGACATGCACTGGACATGACTACCTGAATACATGATTACATCTTGAACATGAACCTGTACATTTTTATATCCATGGATTCAACCAAGACCTATAATCTTAATCTATACAATACAATATGCGGGGATAAAGAGGTAGGTTGGTACGGAACGCATATCATGGCACGAGAGGTCACTTTAAAAGACACCTACATGAATTCACGTACCGTTGTCCCGTGGGTTATGATGGGGCCTTGTACTATATGTTACCATAGTCCACGGGAGAAGATGGACTTCTCTCGTATACATGAATACCTTTTTTTATCAAGCTACAAATAACCACGTTAGAATAACTATGTTATACCTATGAATGATCGTATACAACTTTACCTGTCCCCTATTCATTTGGTTTCTTTTCACATTATATACTATCTTCTTTTTCTTCTTTTGGGACTTACTGAGCGGTAGTTCGCTGACGACATTCCTCTCTGTTTTCTTTCTTTGGAATGTTCGTCAGGAGGACAGGACTCTGAAGACATAGAACCGAGCCAGGAGGACTTGGACCGGTTTGCAGCTCAGCCTAACTACTAGTTCCTTCCAGCCTGCACTTACTTTCAGTATACCATTATTTAGGCATTTGCTTTTATTATTGTATCTTTTATTTTCAGACAGCTGTATGTAAAGTTGAATGTAAATAAAGTTGTTGTTTCAGTTTATTACTCTTGTCATTCCTGTTCATTGTTATATTGTTTAATTACGCTTAACGTATTTTCATAAATACGTTGCGGGCTTGCCACATCACCGTTTCCGTCTACTGGAAAGCGGGGCGTGAAACGTAAAACCTTTCGAATACATTTCTTGTTTTGCCTTCATATCATCTCCTCTTGCCACTCTCGTTTCCGTTCTTTCCACTCGAGACTTAACATCAGTTTCATTCATATACAGTCTTGAGTATTCTTCATGTATATCCATTTCAGTTTCTTTCACCAACTATAGTGTCATCGTGATAAAATATTTGAATGGTTGGTGTTAATTTTTGGGCATTGTAAAGCCTTTGTATATACTAATACGATTTTCTCCTTTCTTATTTTGAACTTCAAATGCTTAAATAGTGGAAACACTGTTTTAATTAAGTTTGGGGATCATTTTTTTAGTGTATATATTTTGTCTTCTTTAAAAAAAATTTAAAAAAACTTATCCGAAAATTTTGAAAACTCAAAACTTTTATGACTTCTTTGTATAGCATAACAACGAGGACATTGTGTAACGACTCTAAAATCTTGTACGGAAATTTTACTGGAAATATACAAGAAATGATTTTTACAGCTTGAGTTTAAGTTATAAGTTATTTTTGTTAAATAACAGCAAAAATCAACTTGTAGCTCATTGGTAAAGCCCTTGTACTGCTGTGATGTAGCCCCTGTGTTCGATTCCCATCAGACACATTATTTTTTCTGAATTTTTAAAAAAAAATTGGAAGCCCAAAAGATTTCACGTGCAATACACGAAAAATGAAAAGTTCAGAAAAATCAAATAAGCACAAAATGAAGTAAACACAAAATAATCCACGTGGCACGAATCTCGAGGCCAGAAGCCTTAGATCGACCAATGGAAAGCTCATCATAGCCGGCGCCGACGGTTGGATGGAGGCCAATGAGCCCCGGGCTTTGCACACACACCTCTTCACCTACCCCTAACTCTTCTGCACTGTTAGATTTTCCTGTAATCAAATAGAGACCCTTCATTTCACAATTTATCACAATTTTAATGTTTTTAATTCACATTTTTAATTCCCAAACCCTAATTCTCCACTATAAATACCACCCCATATTTTGGATCAGAATCATTCTGAAAATTCTAGCCAAAACTCTCTAAAAAATTCCTAATGCAAATAAAGTAAAGAAGAGTTAGCAAACAAGCTGGTTCCGGCGAAGATCGAAGCAAATTCCGGCGCTCCCGCGATGCTACGAAACTCATCCCCTCTTCAACTTTTCTTTAAGCTTTCTAAACCGTAAGACCCTCCCAAATCTTCTCTTTTCTATTGAAATTCCTTTTCAAATTTTTATCAGTAAAAATGGAGTTAATACCGACATCTTCTTTTCTAAAACACATAACTCCTTTTTCCTTTACAATTTAGTCAATCTAATTTTAATACATCACTTGTAACCTTAAACCCTAATATCTAGAATCAAATTTCATCAAAATTCTCATGTGAAACAAACAATAGTAGCACTTTTTCATTAAAAAACCTTGAACTTTATAAACACCTCTTTTAGTAGTTGCTTAACAATACCTTAGAAAAAATTCACGGGGTAACGACCTACCACACACGCACACTTGGTTTCATAGCACGATACTCATTGTGTGTATTTTTCGTTTCGAAAAATAATATTACGATAAAATACCACATAACTTTAAAAAAAAACCGGATTTCTTTTAAAGCGGTATTTCATATCCTTTGCGATTACGTATCTACAACCCTCTTTAGAGGACCCACTAACAGATGGTGCGGATTATCGCACATCCTTGAACTAGTAGAACGAGATGCAGACCTCCTCACGGAGCATTCGATCTCGGAAGGATTTAAATACGGGTTTTAAGAAATACGAATTTTCTAAATAAAATAAAATTATTTTTAAAATTAAAATTATATAAAATTATAAATCCCTATTTTCAAAATATAATAAATCTATATTTTTTTTCAAAATGAAAATATTAACAAATGACAATAAAATACCATCAAGATACCAGAAAAAAAGTTTTTCAATAAAATACCATAAACTTTCCATGCTAAGTAATTATCACTAAAATACCACAATACTTAAAATCTATGCTCATGACAACCCTAAATAATACTAATCTCTCTCGAGATTTACTTTTAACTATATTAAAAATATTTTCATAAAACCCTCTCGAGATATATAAAACAATATTTAAAGACTGTAGTAAATATAGGTTTAAGCGGGATCAATTCTCTTGAGCCCAAGGGAGCCGGAGAAATGGGTGCTTTCCTATTTAAGGTAGACAAGCTAACAGAGTTATCAATGATAATTGTCTTGAAAAAATACATAAATCCTGCCGTCCATGTGCAACAATTACCGATGACTCCCGAACCTAATTCAAGAGCTAAATCAGTTTACAAGTGTCTGACTCGGTCTGAGTCTAATTCAAACCTGAATCCAGAATCAAACACGAATACTTGATCATGAACATGAATACTTGAATTCAAATATCAATATCAAACATGTATGCTTGACCCGGCTTGACCGAACCATGGTTATATATTGACTTGACTACTTGAATACTTGATTACATCCTGAACACGAATACTTGAACAATTTGTATCCATGGTTTCGGTAAGTCTGATAATTATAATCGATACAATACATTACGCGAGGATAAAGGGGTAAATTGGTACGGAACGTATACTGTGGCACGAGAGGTCGCTTAAAAGACACCTACATGAATTCTTGTGTCGTTATCCCGTGGGTTATGACGGGGCCTTGTACTACATGTTACCATAGTCTATGAGGTAAGTTGAATTTTTCTCGTATACATGAATACCTTCTATATCAAGCTACAAACAACCACGTTATAATAACCATCATATACCTGTACAACTTACCTGTTCACTTCACATTACTTGTTATATTCTCTTTCTTCTTTTGGGACTTACCGAGCACTAGTTCGCTGACGATATTCATTTCTATTTCTTTCGTTGGAATATTCGTCAGGAGGACAGGACTCTCAGGAAATCAAGCCTAACCAGGAGGACTTGGATCAGCTTGCGGTACAACCTGACTTTTAGTTCCTTATACTTACTTTCATTTTTTATGCCAATGTTTAGGCACTGCTTTACTCATTGTATCTTTCCTTTTCAAACAATTGTATGTAAAGTTGAATGTAAATAAAGTTGCTGTTTATTTTATTACTCTTATCATTCTTGTACATTTTTATATATTGCTTAACTACGCTTAACGTATTTATTTCTTAATAAATACGTTGCGGTCTGCCACATCACTGTTTCTGTCTATTGGAAAGCGGGGCGTGACACATTGTCAAGTTATGTTTGGGGGATACTCGGTGAGCTTTCTATCTTTGCATCCATGTTTACTTTCCGCTTGCATTTGCATGTTTTTTCCCGTTTCCCCCCTTTTTTTGCAAGTTTAATTTCCGTATTGCATCATGTTTAAATTCTGCACTGCATATATATATATATATATATATATATATATATATATATATATATATATATATATATATATATATATATAAACAATAAAAATTGAAAATTTTCCAAAATATAAAAAAAAATTATCGTCGGGTTAGCTAGTAGGAAACTTAGATTCAAAGTTCGATAATTTAGATTGATAGATTAGAAGTAACTAAATCTTAGGAGTAGAAATTGAAGACCTGAAAAATAACCTTTCTTAAGTTTAACTTAGCAAATATACATATTTGCACCATACTACACGTGTCGTGATATTTTGAAAACTAGATAAAAAGTCTGATACGTCTAAATTAAAATTTTATGAATTTTCATAAGATCAAACAAGTTTGTTTTGAAATAAGTAATATTGAGTATGATTCAAGAGTGAAATTAATATAGAGGGAAAGTATTGAATTTTTAATGGAGACTGGGTCTGAAAAATAATACATCTTGACCTTGATTGGAGTGATTATACACCTTTTCCACAATTACACTTCTTTAATTTTAGGATGAAAAGCATAACTTGAACTATCTCCGTTGGTTTTTTTCTAAGAATTTTCATGCATAAAAAAGTTTTTATTTTGTGGCCTTGGTGACTTAAGCGATTAAGTCCTCAGGGTTTCTCTATATCTGTCACGCCCCGCTTCCCAAAATACGGAATACGAAGGGTTGACAAGGCCAGCCATGCTCCTACGGTCAAGGAAATATCCTGCCGTAGTCACACTTCGGCTTCTAGTTTATCATGGTAAACAGTATATAATGCGCAGGTAATGAGAAATGCAGTAACTGAAGTAACCAATGTAAAGACTGACCTGAGGTGGAACAAATGAATGTAACTCGGGAAGGCAAGTCAAGAAGTCTGTGATGCACTGGTCCAGGCTACATCTTCTCCTCACGCTGAGCATGCATACTCAGGTCGTCAGAGCGACACAATAGCAATATAATGTATATAATCAAGTAACAGTTCTAACAGTGGTAATGGATATGAATAACAGTAAATCAATGACAACATGAATATAACTGAGCAGAGATCAATGCAGCGGAACAGTAAAGCAGTATAACGATATGTCACGTATATCAACACAGTATGAGGTATATAAATGTCCGTAACCCTATCAGTCTCTAAGTCTCACTGTACAGGTCAATAAGCCTATCGCCAGTCCAAGTGTGAGAGTCAACCACTCGCGAGTGTCCTCCACCCAAGGGTAGAACCCAAGGGCAAGGGACCACGGGCCCAACATGTAACGAGTGTATCACGGTGTATATAGCACATACCCTGTAAATCTCCATATAACTCCCTAAATATATAAGCCGGCATGGGACTCCCGAGATTCTGTTGAACTCACACTTAAACTACCCCACACCCCGTGGTCTACATCAAACGCTAACCATCACCCTAAATACTAATCGATCCGTGACAAGTCTGCGCGAGAACTGGAGGCAGGACCTCCATCAAGCACGTCCCGACTAATACCTAAGATAAATGGCAGTGTCGGATGCCTTATCTGTGACACCCGTGCAAGCGCTTCCATAAGTGTCCCATACCACTTATAGTCACACGTACACGCATCCCACAGACGTCGACAATGCAGTAGAAATATAGGGTCACTGATTGTGCACAAGTACGTATCACTTTCACTTAATCACGGATACACGAACAATGACGTACTTGCCACAATCATCGCTAGAAAACTAACACTGGGTAAATGCACGATGTGACTAGGTTATCACTACGATGATATAAGTATGATATGATGCATGAACAGTATAAGAAGCACAACTAAGGTATCATAAAAAAACAACAGTCTATCACTTGCACGATTTATCATGAAACATGTGTATATAATTTAGCGAAAAGATAAACAGGTGGTAATTAATATGTTCAGTTAGCTATCCATCTAATTTGGTTTCGAGCCAATCGGGTTCCAGGATCAAAAGTTATAACTGTTTCATTTTAAGCGCACGCGGCTGGAAATCCAGTTTCAGAATCAGGAATCCATTTCGCAACGCATTTTAATCCTAGTTGGGATCAGATTTTAGCGACGCTAAAGTTAGATGAATTCTAGGGTTTTCAGTAAAGTTTTCAACGCAACAAACGGATCTTCAATCGCGTCTGTACGTTAGGAGTTATAATCTGTTTAACACTAATATGTCAGTTCTGATTTTATTGGGACTGTTATGCGTCCCGATCTTCTAAATTACAGATTAAATATCAAACGGTAACGAAACAGGATGAAACCAGTTGTGTTGTCTAGATAATAGATTTATCTATAGTGAACAGTGGGGTTCCGCAACCTAAGAGTTAAGTAAACCAAGTGGTACCCATTACGGAACAGCAACCAATAACTGGAGTCGCTCTGGACTGCAGTCCAGAGTCGCACTCCGATACAATTATCATCATGATTTAAGTACAGGAATGTCTGGAAACTAGCATAGGGTTAAATTTCGTCGAGTTAGCTTCGATTTGAGCCCTCGAACGCACCATTCTAATATGTATATGATTTATGATGAATTTAGCTATTTTCAGGTGCAACAGAATTACAGTTTTACGATCAAACTTGGGGGTAGTTGTTTTAGTCGTTAACGGTCATATTTTCTGATGAAATTCGCACATGTTAACCATCTCTACCAGGGCCAATATAATTTATCTTGTTCCGTCAAATTTGATAAAGATTTCCTAAGAGAACAAGTATCGAACAGTTGTGTTGAATAATCTTACGGAAAAGAGAAGCATAATTTATATACGATTTTGATTTGTAACATATATAGAATAGCATGAAAGCAAGTAAAAACTTGCCTGGAGACAGTGAACTGATGGCACGGCAGTGAAGTAGCAATAATACGACGAGTCTCGGCTAGGTTTGGCTCAAGCTTGGTTCTTGGACTCGATGTCTTGGTGGGTGCGACGGACACTGTGGCTCCAGCAGGGAGGAGAGGCGCTGTTCAGGAGTTTCGATCTTGTCCCTTCCACTGCATATCATATCAAATCCACCCTGATTCCTATAAGGATAGATGAGTTGGTGAGTGAGCTCCACATAATTGCTTTTCATGATCCCTGCAGGCCCTCCCTTGAATCCATACATCGTGCTCCCCTTTGCCCTTTCCTGCAAGTAATCAAAAGATCCCAGAGATGACATGGTGGCCGCCAGGCACTTGGCCGCTGGAGAGCACGACTCCGATCTGGAGAGCGCCGGTCATCTCCGACGGCATGGCTCCGGTCGGCACCAGCATTGCCGACGGCTGTCCGTACAGTTTGGGGAACAACTTCGCGATCTCATCAGGGTTGCCAGCGGCAGTGCTGGCAGGGCCGTCGACGATCCTGAAGGGGGACTTGAGGACGGAGGGAAGGGAGGGGGTGATATCGCGAGAGAGAGAGAGTGAGAGAGAGAGTAAGGCAGTGAGAGGAAGAGAGAGAGAGGGGCACAGAGAGAGTGAGATTGAGAGGGATAGAGAGAGACAGAAGAAGGGAGATTGAGAGAGATAGAAGTGGGTAGTGATGCAGGGATGTGCTGTTGATGAGGGGTACAGGGTAGTCGACGGGGGCAGTGAAGGAAGAGAGGAGGAAAGAGAGGAGGGCGAGCTCGGTGGATGATGGTGGGGGAAAGATTAAGTGGACAGAAAGGAGGCGAGGCGAGGTGTAGGTAGTCGTCGACGTCGACGTCGGCGGAGTGATGAAGACAGTGGGGAGTTCGAGGGATGCTGGCTTGGATTCGTGAGGAGGAGTGAGCGAGGGGATACGAGGTGGTCGCGGCGGAGGTGATGAGGTGAAAGCGAGCGACGGTGAGGTGCTGAAGGAATGGGAATCGTTTGCCGTCGTCGTTGGGAAAACAATGGGGCAGCAGAGTTTGAGGTGGAAAGAGAGAACGAGGGAGAGAGCGAACGGGGGAGAGGGAGTAGTGGGTAGAGGAGAGAGGGTCGTGGGGGAAAACGCGCGCGTCGTGGGGTAACGGCAGCGTGAACGAGGGCGGAGGCGGCGGCGCGAGAAGCGCGCACGCGAGCGGGAAAAGTGAAAGGAGCCGTTGGGGGAGACGCGACTGTAGGGAGCGGGTCGGGTTGGAGCTGGGAGCGGGCTGTGGGGAGAAGAGTGGGCCGGGCCGAGGAATTGGCTTGGGAATAAGAAAATAAATTGGAGAGATTTAAAAAAAATGGGCTGAGACTGGGCTCTGGGCGCGGGCCAGAGGATTAAAGGAAAGAAATTTGAGAAAAGATTGGGCTGGGCCTGTTCAGAAAATCAGCTCTAAATTGAAAACAAAAAGGGAAACGGCCAGGGTATAAAAGAAATGAAATTTGGTTATAATGAAGAAATTTAGGGTTTAGCAGAAATAGAATTTAGATAAATCAAATAAAATTAAAATAACAACTATACAGATACTGGTATAAAAAGGCTGGGCTTGGAGCTGAAGGAGATTTGAATGGGAGAAAATCAGAAAGGGCTTAGGAAAGGGTGCTGGCTTGATAATTTAGTAGGAAGTGAATTTGATAAAATATGACTGGAGTGGGCCGGCTGAGGGTAAGTTGAGGAGACGTTTAAAGGAATTCATTAAAAATGAAAATGAAATTATGGGCTCGGCCTGAGAGTTTACAATTTGATTCTAGGCTGGGAAAATTGTGCTTGGGCCGAAGGGGAGACTTGGATACTTGGGAGCAAAAGGGTTTTGGATTTAATAAAGTTTCTTTAAATAATTAAATATTTAACAAAATTTATAATTTAAAGAGAAATACGGATTTAAGTGTATATAAAAGAACCGGGTATTACAATATCTAATACTCTAAAACCATCTGATTTAGGAGTCATTGACCCAAAACTTATTATGAAACCTAGAAAGCCTAATAAAACAAGTCAAACAAATGTTCTCTCCAGGTTAAAAGTTCTTACGGTTTTTTGTGGAAGAATAATCTTGGTTAAGTACGAGTTTCAAGTACAACATTTAAAACTTTAAAAGGGAATTTAAAGGAGATATGAAAGTTTAAATTGAAGTTATAAGACTAAAGACTATTGCATGTTCACAAAGACGTGTATGAACGAAAATAGGTGAGAGGCGGAGTGAGTAATAAGACAAAGTCTTTATTAAAAACGATAAAAATCCTAGATTTGAGACCAAGCTGTAGAATGAAAACTCAAGAAAAACTTAGGACTTTACAAACTCATGAGATACTTTTGAAGTTTTTCCTGGTCTTTATTAAAGGCATGGAGACTTTTATTCGAAAATTTTGAAACAAAATGACATTATTTACACGAGCGCGTAAAGACGTATAAGAGCTTAAGTTAAGTGATTATAAGGCATAAAGAATAAGGGGTGGATGTTTCTAATTTAGGGTGATAGAGTTTCTAACGTAGATACTGAACTTTAGGATTAGATTCGGTGGTTAACTTACGAAACTAGCTTGACGGAATTTTGTGGGCATAATCCACTGAAAACCCTCAGGAGACAATACCCCTTCTACGAGGGACATCTAGAGTTTTAAACGCTTGTTGCATGAGCTAAGTGCAATCGTGTTGCCTACGAAAGTGTGTTGTTGTTTTTTTCTTTTCAAATAAAACAGTTTTCTCGAGATGACCAACAGATAAGTTTGGGGGTATTTGATCAGCCATATTTATTGCACATTTTTACGGACATTTTCCATATTTTTTATTAATTACTGTTCCCGCCAAAATTTCGGCTAAGAGCTATTTGTTCCTGTTTATGCCGGCTTAAATTTCGTTTACAGATATGTGTGAAACCGGGCTCACTCATATACACACATGCACACATCAGAAGAAGAACATGTGTTTAACGACAAAAACAAAGCATTTAATTGAACATTTTATTCTACAGGAAATAGATCATCAAACATGGGATCAAAAGTACAGGGATTCAAAAAACTATGTATAAAATTATCTAACTCTCTCTACCTTCTCCACCATGACAAAGCGGTGATCTTTACGAGAAGTAGCTACCCATCGGTTAGCACCGCACCCATCAGCAAAGGCAGAAATGATGACCCGATGAGCCCGTATCTGGCTTAACAGCCGAGTAGAGCAATCCCTTAGAGCTGTGGTGATCAAAAGTGCCTCGTGGAAGCACTCGATCTTGTCTTCCGTGGCATCGAGCATTGCCGGAGTCATCTCCGCCGGAGGAGGGGGAATATCATCGATCACGGACAAGAAGACCATCCGGAGCCAAATGGAGCCGATGGGGAGAGGAGATCCTATACGAGTCAAGAGCTCGTGCAGCACCGTGGTGCATTGGTCATCCGTAAGAGTAGGGTTCACCAAGCGCTCAGCAAAACGAGGAACAATTTTCTCAATGGGCACCTCCCATGGCCACCGGCAAGCATGTGGGCGATTAGAAGCCATAGCTCTTCTCTGTTAAAATGATTCTCTAAAAAGTGAGAGAGAAGAGAATATTGCTTCAGTTTATGAAGGGAGACATTTAAGTCTAGGCACAGAAAATGTTGTGCATGATGGAACTATTTCTAAGCTCTGGGAAAGAGAAATTTGACTCAGGAAAAGCGGAGAAGGAATGTGAAAACACACCTTCAGTAATGAGGCAACGCACGTACAAAGCGCCAAGAGCGCCGGTGCCATGAGTCAAAGACTCTGAGGTAGCGCCTCACGTGCAAAGCACGAGAGCGCTGAGTGTCAAGAGCGCCAGCGCTAAAGAGTCAAAGACTCTGAGGCAGCGTCTCACGTGCAAAGCACGAGAGCGCTGAGCGCTAAAGAGTCAAAGACTCTGAGACAGCGCCTCACATGCAAAACACGAGAGCGCCAGCGCCAGCACCAAGAGTCAAAGACTCTGAGGTAGTGCCTTACGTGCAAAGTACCAGAACGCCAAGCGCTAGAACTAAACGTTCTCTACCGTTGGATCAAAGATCCAATAAAGATGATAAATCATCAAAATTACAGAATAAAATTTTGTTGAGGAAATACTCCTCAAATCTTTCCAAACAGGAAAGATTGTGCTCTGTAAATCAGAGCATCGATGGATCAAAGATCCAATGGTGATTAAAAATCACCAAGATACAGAATAAGTTCTGTATGGGATAATATTTTCCCAATCTTGTTAAAAACAAGTAAAACAGAAACCCTAGGATCAAGGTTCCAATGGTGGTGAAACATCCCCAAATCAATCATAAAAAGATTTCCTTAACTGATTCAACAAATCAGCCTCCCCTATATAAAGGACCCAAGACTTCAAGTCTAAAAGAGAGGACCCCCCCCCAAACTTTGAGAAATTTAAAAGAGAAGAGTAAGCACTTGGAAGAAGAAGAATTTCTTCAAGGTAAATAAAACAGAGAGATCAAAGCATCTCATCAAAAGAAGAAGAACCTAATTCTTCTTCAAGATCATAGATCTATAAGACGGATGTATTTCACAAAAAGAGATCATAGCATCTCATCATAAAAGGGGAGGAGAAAAGAATTTAATTTTCCTTGGATCACAGATCCACAAAGACAAGGTCTTTTATAAAAACAGAAGAGATTGTAAAATCTCCTATTAAAATAAGAACTTTGTTCTTAAACCCATGAGACAAAGTCTCTTATAAACGAGAATTTAATTCTCAGAGCGAAGAAATGATCAAAGTTGCCTAAAAAGAGCCTTAGCGCTCTAAATTAAAAAGAAGCGCCTTAGCGCTCCAAGTCTAACGCACAGCGTCGCAGTGCTCCTAGCGCTCCAATTTAAAGAAGCTCCTTAGCGCTCCAAGACTGGCGCATAGCGCCGCAGTGCTCCTAGTGCTCCAATTTAAAGAAGCGCCTCAGCACTCCAAGACTGTCGCACAGCGCCACAGCGCTCAAATTTAAAGAAGTGCCTCAGCGCTCCACGTGCTCCACACGTGTGTGCTCTTTCACAAGGAGCGCTCTGCACTCATTTACTGGCGCTCAGCACCAAGCGCACTACGTGCTCCTTACGTGTGCGCTCTTTCACAAAGAGCGCTCTGCACTCATTTACAGGTGCTCAGCGCCAAGCGCACCATATGCTCCTCACGTGTGCGCTCTTTCACAAGGAGCGCTCTGCACTTATTAACTGGCGCTCAGCGCCAAGCACGCCACGTGCTCCTTACGTGTGCGCTATCTCACAGGAAGCGCCTTAGCGCTCTAAATATGGCGCTCAGCGCCAAACGCGCCACGTGCTCCCCACGTGTGCGCTGAGGGAACACAAAGTGTTCTTTAAATAAAAACCCCAGAGCTATGATGAGTACTCAACACTCAATAAAAGACAAAAAAGGTTGTCAGAACCTAAACCAATACTCAGCATTGTTAAATATTCAACATTTTAACTGAGTGGGCCGAGCCCAAGTTGGCCACAGACCCCTAATTTAGATTAATTGAGCCCATATGTTCATAAATATTTTTAACAGATCTTAGTCCCAAACTTGACTACAGATCTCCCAACCAACATTGGTTCAAAGGTACATCTCTTCGTATCTCTGATATATGTCGTTGTAATTCTTCAACGTCTTTAGAGAGACGGAGGGTCCCAATAACCAATAACTTTTGGTGCATACCCAAACAGTTAAACCAAAACCAGACTACGATGTCTTTAAACCTTACAGACTATGATGTCTTTAAACCAGACTACGATATCTTTAAACCAGACTATGATGTCTTTAAACCTTACAGACTACGATATCTTTAAACAAGACTACGATGTCTTTAAACCAGACTACGATGCCTTTAAACTTTACAGACTATGATGTCCCTAAACTCCATGGACTATGATGTCCTTAAACTTATGGACCGTAATGTCCCTAAACTAAAACAATAGAGCCCAAATGCTCTTTTGTTGGATCTAAATGATCATGTTGAGTAGATCTTAGTCTAGAATTAGACTAACATATACTCAACAAATGTTTGAGTTGATCTTAGTCTAAAACAAGACTAACGATCTTTAAACCTAACCCAAACCCAAATCTAAGAATATACGGATTTGGACTAATCCACGCCCTACGGGCGACAACATAAATTAGTCTCCGTATACAATCCACGGGCAACCAAAAATAAAACAAACATACACGACACGAAATGACTATCTGGAGAAGGAGAAAGTTGTTACCGCTATGCGGTAGCGTAATTAACTGCAGGGGCTTGCGCCTGCAGGGAAGAGCGTCCCCATAATCAAAAACCCCTTACAACGAGGGGGAATCTGATGAAGTCTGCTATATCGGCCGCATCCGTCTAAACCCCCGATACACGGTGTCATAAATCAACTTAGCATCTTCAGAGAGGTGGACGGATAAAACCAAATAGCATCTTCCCCCAAAATTCAAGCCCGAAGTCCCAACGTCCCGGTCGCGTCTTTCGGCGGCGAACAGATTCTGGCACGCCCGGTGGGACCTCTTCCTCTTTCCACTCCACACTTCGTGTGTCGTGTTTTTCCGCGATCAAATAATCCCGGTATATATGTTTATGGTTGCCCTTGGGTGATGGGATACTGAAGCCGGTGTTTCGTCTCTATAAAGAATAGCGTTTGCTTCCACCCTAGCAACTCAGGCTCTGTCATATCTGGTGGAGTCAAGTACGGGCCACTTGCAGTCTCAAATCTCTGCAATCCAGCTCTTCAAGAAATCAACGGGCTTCTCTTTGGGTCGATACTCCCACCCTAGCTGCCTCAACACCGATGGAGGAAGCCCAGAGGAAGTCTGTCTTCCACAGGCTGGCTCCCCAAGCAGCAACTTTGCCGACGGAATCAGTCCTCAAAAAACTGGCACATGCCAAGGACCAAGGTCGACGCAGGGGGAAGAATATTCAAGCTCTCAAAGAAAACAGGGGGCATGCTCGGTAAAATCATGAAACTAATAAAATCCCGGCCATAAGAAACGTACAACGTCGATATCGGCATCATACAAAATAAGCTGGGGGTAGTTCTCCATATGGTTCTATTTCAACCCTAGTGGTGAATGTTGTTGTTCCAACTGGGAACAGCTTCAAATGTTGCGAAGGGTCAGACAAAATTCTCCTACCTTAATATTGAAGAAATCTCCACAGCCCATGAAGATCCCACGAGAGCAGAAACCAGTTCGCTCCCTGAGACAGCTTTCCTCATCTATATATAAGGTGTGGAAGCAGGTGAATGGGACTCATCCCAAGACGGATCCTGATACAGCGGTTCCTCCCAAAACCAAAGCGGCTTTTCACAAGAAAGAGAGGCCTAAAAAAAGAAAAAAAGCTCAAGTTCCCGAAGCAAACTCTAAAGTCCAAAACTCCAAACACCCCAAGCCGCTTCCGAAGCAAACTCTCACAGAAGCGCCTTAGCGCTCTAAATCTGGCGCTCAGCGCCACGTGCTCCTCACGTGTGCGCTGAGAGAACACAAAGTATTTTTTAAATAAAAGCCCCAGAGCAATGATGAGTACTCAACACTCAATAAAAGACAAAAAGGGTTGTCAGAACCTAAACCAATGCTCAGCATTGTTAAATGTTCAACATTTTAACTGAGTGGGCCGGGCCCAAGTTGGCCACAGACTCCTAATTTAGATTAATTGAGCCCATATGCTCATAAATCTTTTTAACAGATCTTAGTCCCAAACTTGACTACAGATCTCCCAACCAATATTGGTTCAAGGGTACATCTCTTCGTACCTCTGATATATGTCATTATAATTCTTCAACGTCTTCAGAGAGACGGAGGGTCCTAATAACCAATAATTTTTTGTGCATCCCCAAACAGTTAAACCAAAACCAGACTATGATTTCTTTAAACCAGACTATGATGTTTTTAAACCTTACAGACTACGATGTCTTTAAACCAGACCATGATGTCTTTAAACCTTACAGACTACGATATCTTTAAACCAGACTACGATGTTTTTAAACCAGACTACGATGTCTTTAAACTTTACAGACTGCGATGTCTTTAAACTTTACAGACTATGATGTCCTTAAACTTATGGACCGCAATGTCCCTAAACTCCATGGACTATGATGTCCTTAAACTTATGGACCGCAATGTCCCTAAACTAAAACAATAGAGCCCAAATGCTCTTTTGTTGGATCTAGATGATCATGTTGAGTAAATCTAGAATTAGACTAACGTATTCTCAACAAATATTTGAGTTGATCTTAGTATAAAACAAGACTAACGATCCTTAAACCCAACCCAAACCCAAATATAAGAAAATACGGATTTGGATTAATCCACGCCCTACGGGCGACAACATAAATTAGTCTCCGTATACAATTCACGGGAAACCAAAAATAAAACAAACATACACGACACGAAGTGACCATCTGGAAACGAGAAAGTTGTTACCGCTATGCGGTAGCGTAATTAACTGTAGGGGCTTACGCCTGCAGGGAAGAGCGTCCCCACAATCAAAAACCCCTCACAATGAAGGGAAATCTGACGAAGTCTGCTAAATCGGCCGCATCCGTCTAAACCTCCGATACACGGTGTCATAAATCAACTTAGCATCTTCGGAGAGGTGGACGGATAAAACCAAATAGTATATGCCCCTAAAATTCAGGCCCGACGTCCCAACGTCCCGGTCGCGTCTTTCGGCGGCGAACAATTACTAAATGGTGTTATTTGTAATTTAAGAATATATGTGGGTTTATGTGTAAAAAAGATTTTTCATATATTTCTTAACTTATATTTAATATAATTGGGAGTAATATATGCATATCATATTTAAATAAAATATCCATTTGATTCTTAATCTTTATGTAAAGTAATTGCAACCATATTTTTTTAAATAATTATTTATATGTTTCTTAAACAGTAAGTATTTTAATTGTGAGAAAAATTGGTTGGAATATTTTCCTAAATGAAATAAATGCTACTAATAATTTGATTTAAAATATTATGCAAGTTTAATGATAGCAAATCAGTTCAAGACTTTAAATAGGATTCAAGAGATTAGATCAAATCATATTCAACAAATCAAGCTGCCGAGTTTAGGACTGGAGATCTATACAACAGTAGAGATACGAGAATATTTATAAGAAACTATCATCCAAGAAATCTCCAAAAATCAAAATAAGAAAGAAGAAAAAAAACTAGATAATCAATTTCAAAAGATTTAGTGGAAATCTATTGGAATTAGGATTGGAGATTGATAGGAAAAAAATTGTATCCACTTGTATCTTTTATTAATTGATCTTCAAACTTCCTAACTCTATATAAAGAGATGTAGTTTTAGGGATGGAGTTATCTCTCTCATGTCACAAATTGAGGGTTGATCATTTAGGATTTTAGATTTCGTTTTTGTAGTGGAGTTAATTTCTAACAAAAAGCAGTTTCGCTTTTAATTTTGTTTGTTTACTTTCCGCATTGCTTTCTTCATTTATTTTCCGTACTTTTCTTTTTGTTTTTCTTATGGTTTTCTTATTCTTCTACTTTTCTTCTTTTACTTCGTTTTTCCTAATGAGCGAATAAATTCTCGCTGGTTGCGATTTGTAGGAGAGGATAGTATAATGGATGAAAAAATACCTTATCTTCTTATGTTTTAAATTTTAAAAACTTTAATAAAGAGAGTCTTAACCATCTTATTTGGACATGCTACAAATTTATGATAGTTGCGATCGCAATTTGAGATTCGTTAACACTTGCTTTGATGAGAGCTTGAGATCAATAGGGATAAATGAAAGGACAAGGGTCAGTAAAGTGAATCCCTACCTTCAAGTACCATAATCCACATTCATCACTATTTCTCTAATATTAAATAATTAAAAGATAAAAAGAATTATTTTTAAAACTCCAGCCTATAACTACTTCAAGCACTTATATCATTGAATTTTATCTTTTTAATATAAAAAGACAAAAATCTAACCTTTTTTTTATTAACTCGTCTAAAACAAGATAAATAATTCATCATTTTCTTGTGGACGACCCGTACTCACTATCAGCTAGATATTTATGACATCGTTATTGATTGCGGTACTTATGACACTTTAAAAACTCAATTTTTTACACCAATCAGTCCTATTTAGAAAGTCCCGTTTAATCAACAGAAAATTCCACTCGGTAAACAAAAATTCCCACTTAAAAGAGCAGATAATATCGCCTAAAGAAATCCTTAATGAAAATGTATTTTAAATTGGTAAATCAATAGTTCAACTTGGCAGATTAACAATTCCACTTACAAAATTTTTAGTTTCACCTAACAACTTTTAGTCCCGTTTGAAAGCGTTAAAACAATTAAGCTAAACATATGATTGCATAAATTTAAATTGCTAGGATTTTGCCGAAGGAAATTAAGTATTTTTTAACCGAAATCTATAATACCCATTAACTTAAACACTTGATATTTTAATATCGTAGACCGCATCCGTACGGTTGTAATTTTGTTTTTGTTAGTAATTTTTTAAATATAATTATTTAAATTTAATAATTATAATGGCTAAATTCTCAAGATCCGGGTACAAAAATTCAGTTTCAACCTTACGGATATATTTGAAAATAAATAAATGGGTTACGTATCCAAAATTACCTAAATTGAAGGTCATTTGTTTCTTGATCATGAACTCACAAAATTAATGCATATAAAAAAATAATTTTAGATGCTTATACAATCGCGACCCGGATTAACTTCAAAAAATTTGATTTTTTTTTTATTTTGGCTATTTTATCACAAAATATCAAATCGGTACCATTCAAATTAAAATGAAAAAATACATATTTATGACCCATGGTTTAATCTTGGTTGGTTAGATAGCATGTAAATCTATTAAGGCTGTTATGCACTAATTAAATTTGAACTGTGAGTCCTATATATGCAATTTTTTAAAATGCAACCGTACCGATTTAATATATGGGCTTCAAATTATTTGATTTTTTTTGTATAAACTATTTAGGTATTATAAATCATATCCTTAAGGTTGAAATTGAATTTTTGTACTCGGATCTTAAGAATTTAGCCGTTATAATTATTAAACCCAAATAGTAATAATCTTAGAAGCTTATGATCGAGGCCCAGAAGAAGCACAAAAAAATTATGTAATGTAAAGTATATCCGTAAGGTTGAAATTGAGTTTTTGTACTCGTATCTTATGAATTTAGCCGTTATAATTATTAAATCCAAATAATAATAATCTCATAATCTTATGATAGAGGCCCAGACGAACTTCAAAAAAATCGAATTTTTTTATTTAATATATTTTATCTTTTTGTGTAAACTATTTATGTATTGTAAAATATATTTGTAAGGTTGAAATTGGATTTTTGTACTCGGAATTTAATAATTTAGCCGTTATAATTATTAAATTCAAATAATAATAATCTTAGAAGCTTAAGATTGAGACCTAGATGAATTTTTTTAAAATTATGTATTGTAAAATATATCCGTAAGGTTGAAATTGAATTTTTGTATTCGGACCTTAAGAATTTAGCTGTTGTAACTATTAAATCCTAATAATAATAATCTTAGAAGTTTATGATCGAGACCCAGATGAACTTTAAAAATTTTGAAATTCTTTTATTTAAGCTATTTTATCATCATATATTAAATCAGTACGGTGGAATTTTTAAAAAAAATACCTATATAGGGTTTACAGTTCAAACTTAACCAGTACATATCAGCCTTAATAGTTTTTCATATTATCTAACCAACCAAGATTTAACCGTGAGTCATAAATATATGTTTTTCTTTTTTATTTGAACGATACCGATTTGATGTTTTCTGATAAAATAGCCAAAATAAAATAAAAAATCAGATTTTTTAAAGCTCGTCTGGGTCTCGAACATATAAGTTTCTAAATTTTTTTTTTGTGCGTTAATTTTCTGAATTTATGATTAAGAAACAAATGACCTTCAATTCAGATAATTTTTTTATATAAAACCTATTTATTTATTTTCAAAAATATCCATAAGGTTAAAATTGAATTTTTGTATTCGGATCTTAAAAATTTAGCCGTTATAATTATTAAATTCAAATAATTATAATAAAAACAAAATTACAACTGTACGGTTGCGATCTGCGATGTTAGCATGGCTTTCACAAAAACATCAAATAATATGAAGACCGTTTGTTCCTTAATCATAAACTCATAAAATTAATGCACAATAAAAATTCATCTTAAAAGCATATGATCAAGGGCTAGTTAAATTTCGAAAAATTTGAAATTTTTATTTAAGTTATTTTATCAACATATATTAAATCGGTACGGTTGATTTTTTTTAAAAATACTCATATAAGACTTACAGGTCAACTTTAATCGGTGCATATCAGCCTTAATAATTTTATATGTTATCTAACCAATCAAGATTGAGCCGTGGGTCATAAATATGTAATTTTCATTTTAATTTGAACCGTAACGATTTGATACATGGTGATAAAATAACCTAAATAATAAAATTGAAATTTTTTGAAGTTCATCTAGATCTCGATCATAAGCTTCTAAAATTATTTTTCTTTGAGCATTGATTTTGTGTGTTTATGATCAAGGAACAAATGACCTTCGAATCAAGTAATTTTTTATGTGTAACCTATTTATATATTGTAAAATATATCTGTAGGGTTGAAATTGAATTTTTGTACTCGGATCTTGAGAATTTAACCGTTATAATTATTAAGTTCAAATAATTATAATTTAAAAAATACAAATAAAAACAAAATTACAGTCGTACGGATGCGATCTACGATATTAACATAGCTTACATGAAAAAAATCAAATAATTTGAAGACCGTTTGTTCCTTGATCATAAGCTCAAAAAATTAATTCACAAAGAAAAATTCATTTTAAAATCTTATAATCGAGATCCAGATAAACTTCAAAAAATTTGAATTTTTTAAATCTAAGCCATTTTATCATTATATATCAAATCGGCACGGTTAATTTTTTTTTTTAAAATACCTATATCGGACTCACAGTTCAACCTTAATTGGTGCACAGCAGTTTTAATAGTTTTACATGTTATCTAATCAATCAAGGTTGAACGGTGGGTCATAAATATATTTTTTTCTTTTTAATTTGAACCGTACCGATTTGATATATGGTGATCAAATAACCTAAATAAAAAAAATTCAAATTTTTTAAAGTTTATCTGGGCCTCGATCATAAGCTTCTAAGATTATCTTTTCTTTGTGCATTAATTTTGTGCGTTTATAATCAAGAAACAGATGTCTTTTAAATCAGGTAATTTTTTGTACATAAGCTATTTATATATTGTCAAATATATCCGTAAAGTTGAAATTGAATTTTTGTACTCGAATCTTGAGAATTTAGCCATTATAATTATTAAATTCAAATAATCATATTAAAAAATTTACGAACAAAAACAAAATTACAACTGTACGGTGCAATCTAGGATGTTAAGATATCAAGTGTTTAAGTTAATGGGTACTGGTAGTTCGCACGTGCGATGCACGTAAAATCCGAGTTTCGACTTTGCAAATTTATTATTTTTATATATGAATATATATTTAAATTTAAAAATATAGTTGAAAAGATATTTTATTTGTGGAGATAATATTTGGAAACAGAAGATTTTTCTTTGAAAAGATAGACTATTATTTAAAATTGTAAAATATTAAAAAATTAGCATAGATTTCTAAAATTACAATAAATTCTGAAGAATTTTCTATTTTTAATAACTCTTTGTAGGAAAAAGAGGCCACCATCTTAGATACACAGTAGATTGTAAATTTTGTAGGGCTCAAATGAGTTAGTATATTATAATATTAGAGATTAGAAATGCCTAATAAGATGTATTGCTCAAAGAATAATTAATTGGCAAAACACATAATAGTTCATAGATAGATAATTTCGGAATCTTTGCTAAAAAATCACAACTAATTAAAGAATATTATCAAACTTATCAGAAACAATCAAGAATTTTTAGTTGGCGATTAACTACCAAGAAATAACAAACAAAAATGGAAATGTTCGAATATTTCCTTACGGTTTCAAAAAAAGAAATTCTGAATTTTATCATTTTTAATTATCATTATTTACCTAATCCGATAAAAAAATGTCAGATAAAAGAATGATTTTCTGATTATTGATATGGAAATAAATGGTAATTTTGCGAGTATTTTCGGAAGATAATACACGGTGATTAAATTTAAAATGGTATGAAATTACAATCTACATATTATCAACATGCTCAGTTATCAAAAACATCAGACTAAATGTGATTGAGGAATAATTTTTCAAGAGAGAATTCTATTGAACCAAATATTAGAGAATAAAAAATAAAGAGATGAGAAAGAAAATAGATCAGAGAATAATCACGCACTTCATCTCTTCTTCTAATTTTGGATCGTTTTTCTTTTGCCTTTTTTGTTAAAAAGAAAGATGATGGGTTCATTTGCTATGTTCCCTGCTTTTATTGTTTCTTGGAGGAAATTTAGCATTTACTTTAGAAATCAAAAGATTATAAAAGATCATTTAAAATGTGAATTTTGGTCTTTTGAACTTCCCAAAAAAATCATTTGTATGGAAAAAGGGGAAGCAAATACATATTTTTATTTATTTATTTATTTAGGGTAAAATCCAAGCACTTTTAAATTTATGCAATCATATATTAGGCTTAATTGTTGTAATGTTTTCAAGTGGGACTAAAATATTCTTAGGTGTAACTATAAACTTTGCGAGTAGAACTATTAATCTACCATATGAAATTATTGATCTACCAATTTAGAATGTATTTTCATTAAGAATTTCTCCGGGTTGTACTATTTGTTAAAGAGAAAGATTTTTTGTTTACTAAGCAGAACGTTCTGTTAACTAAACGGGGCTTTCTAAATGGGAATTTTTGATGTGGAATGGATCCAAAATATGTCAAATTGGTGCTCATTTGAAAGAGAATTTCAATACGAATCCAATGAACCAAGTTTGAGTTAATTCTGACACCGTATGTGAAAGTTATAAACTTTTTAAGTTAGAGATTTGTTTTACCATGAATTGGACCTATCGGAACGTACATATCTCTTTCAACAACAAGTCTGTTTGCAGCTTTACAACCAATCATTTTAGTTTACAACCGGTCATTCCCACATGAAAATACCGACCGTAGGATTTAAGATGGATGTACCACATAATTTACAAATTTTAGTTTTAAGCTATTTTGTTCCAATAAATCATGATGCATTTTATTTTGACTGGGAAAGATTTCCTTACGCATTACATGTGAACTAACAGGCTTGGGAATCAAAAAGTTTTAAGGGCAGAACCTTTCTATCTAATGAAACCCAAATTTGAACATTAACCCTCCAATTAATATAACTCGAAAAGCATTCAAAAATTTGGTAGCTGGGTATATTTTAATCTATTCCTGGGAGAGAGATATGGAATTGTCCCATCTTGTATAGACTCAGAAGCTGGATGTTTGCTTCCATATCTCCTTCTTTTATGCTCTTTGTACTTCCGCAACTACAGCAACGGAAAAAAATGGGTTGTCAATTTGCCATTTGGGCATTCTATCAAGCACTGAAAGTGCAGATAGAGCTTTGAGAATCTGAGATTTAAGTTGAGGGAGGGAGGGAGGGGGAGAACAGAAAAGCAAGGGTTTCATGCTCCCTGCACTTTTACTTTTTTGTAATCAAACACTTGAACTTATATATCTCTCCCAGCAAATCCCTCTGTTTTGGCTGCCAAAACATCTGCATCATTTCCCATCTCCTCCGCCTACGGCCGACTCCTCCTTCATCTCCAAACCCAACTCAAACCCTAGCTCGAGCAACCCAAAGTATAGTGCCACCTTTTTCCTTCACCGAGACCCTCACTGATGAGAACCCATCGCAGCATAACCCCAACGCCGAGCGCAACTCAATTGAGCAGCGCTAACCGGGCCAACTCCAGCGACGACCACAACCATCGCCTTCGCCTTGCCATCATCGCCATCGTCGTTTTTCTTCTCCTTGGTCAAATCGAGATCACTCTCACCTTGCCGTCGCCGACTTGTTCTTCTTCCGGCCATTGTTGTCGAAGCTTCATTCTCCGCGCCGCTGTTGCCACCATCTTCATCTACCTGCAGCACATCCGAGCATCTAGCCGAGATCCAAGCTTCGATTTAGCTTTGTTAGAGTCGTCGTTGTATCGTTCCGTTCACGTGTTTGTCTCCGAGGCAAGTGTTCGTTACTTGCTCTAACATGCTAGTATGGCAAGATTGGGTATTGCTATATATACACTATCATATTATTTAAATATAATAATACCGTTGACCGTAGTATCGATCATATAATTAACTTAGTATTTACCGTTGCGGCTATCAAGTAAAACAAATATATCTTTGTTTTACTGCACCTATGGAGTATTAGTATTTTCATGTGGATATATCTAATTAACAATATTTTATAACTATAAGTTTAATTTATATTATTATATCTAGTTAGCAATATTTAAGAGTCGTGACAAAATACTATTTTTAATCCAGTCAAATTAATTTCATGAATAAGTAATAGTTGATTTGATCATATAACCAACCTTAAACATGACACGCATGTTAATCTATATTCGTTAGTGTTTATCGATATTCGGTTACAGCTAGGTTGACCATTTCAGCATTGCGATCTTTTTTTAAAAAATCTTTTTAATTATTTCGGAGCTGAATGGCAAAAATTTGAGGCCGTGATTCACGAAAGAGTAAGGAGAGGAGGGGCCAAGAGTTGGTTTGGTGAAGTGAATGGGGGTGGCAGTTGACAATCCTGTTGGTTTTTTGTACTCTGGGTGGTCAAATTGGATTTCGGGTGGAAACCGTGCTTTGATGCACGATCTATCGATGTTTAGATTGAACGTTTTCATGCCTTCGCCTTTGCAGATTGATGCTTAGTTCTGCAGCATTTTGGTGGTCGACGAGCATGCAGTGGTTCATTAATCCTATGGAGAAGCCGCCACATATGAATTTCGTGATCTGAATCAGAAAATGCCTTACGTAAGTTGCACTAAACTACTCTTATCTATGAGTGTTTTTCAATTAACCAACTTAAAGTTTTTGTTTAACAAAAAAAATTATAGTATGCTCTTAAGCTAATGCCTTTCAATTAACTACCTTAAAGTGTTTCCTATTACGGTATGCTCACTTGAGCTACATTTAAGGGTGTATTTTAGTCTAAAATTACAGCAGACTACTCTCTTAAATAAAAGTTTTTTGTCACCAGACACCTTAAAAGTTTTTCTATTCCCCCCTACAGGAAGCTCTCTTGAAGTGCTACAGTCAAGGAATTCTAGAGAGAAAAACTCCAAAACCCAAATCAAAGTTTCAGAGAGTTTACTTTAGTTTTAAAAAAAATAGTGTGATACATGCAACTCATCACCAACTTTAAAGAACCTCTACGGGTTTTTAGGCAACTACTGTCGTTTTAAAGTTTATACCTTGAAATGGCTAGGGAATTATCCATAATCCTTAAGAGAAACAAAGCTCTAGGCCGACTGCTTGGTACCTATGGATCAATATTAACCGATAAGAATATATTTTTCTTCATAAAGTAAAATTACAAAAGCAAATAATTACCTGCCCATTATATTCAGATTTATTTTAACAAACAGAGGTTACTTTAAATATTTGTTCACAACAAATATCAAGAAGCAATGTTAAATGAAGCAGCAATACTCATATGAATTACTAAAAGGCAACATGCATTACGCTAGTAATAGACAACCAAGAACTATTTTTCTCAAAGAAGATCTATGTAATATATTAATTTGATGTTCATGTGAATAAATGATGTACTGCTTTGGTGTGTCATTCTGAGCCTTGCGCGGCCATTTCGCTTCTGTAAGCCTGCAGCCTTTCTTTCAACTTCTAGCTTTCTTCAAAGTTCGCCTTTCGCTTTATAGCTTTCTGTGCAAACAACTCAAACCTTTACCAAACTGCAAAACGGAACAAGTAAAATTCTGAAAAAAATACTTTAGAAACAGTTCTCACTTCTTGCCGAAAACAACGATCAAGTTTTATCATCAGTTCAGTACATTCTCCAAAGAATTTCGCAATCGCTACTAAGGTATTAATAAATATACTCGTACTCCAATGTAATTCGAGTTGCCTTCTAGTAAATCATGTGATGACGTCTGCTGGCTTTCTTTTAACATTGCTTCTTGATATTTCTCAATCTTATTGTGAAGGGTATTTAAAGTAGCCTCCATTTTGATAGAATAAATCTGAATATAATGGCTAGGTGATTATTTGCTTATATAAATTTTATTTTATGAAGGAACATATATTCTTTTTAGTTAGAAATGATCCACAGGTACAATAGGGCTTTGAACTTTGTTTCTCTTATGGATTAAAGATAATCCCTTACCATTTTAACCAATAACTTTAAAACTACAGGTACAACAGCATCAAGCCTTCATTCCAAAATTTTGGGATCAGCTATATGAATTCCGCTCTTTCATTTTGCTCTCTCAAGGAACATATCCTTGATTAAATTAACAATTAACATAATTAACATATCGTTATTAATTGGCTCTATATATGTTTGTCTAGGTCTACCCCTCATCATGCACTACAATTTGATCACTTTTCTAACCAAGCATCGAGTGGTCAAAGGCAAACTAATACCTTAATAACCAAACTAAGTGCAACTTTCTTAAAATTTTGGAATTGGATATGGAACACAAACTTTTAGGCAAACAAACATATCACGGATATTACAACATCGGCTTTGATTCAGCTGAAAGGAGGCATGTTTTTATTAACTCTTCCAGACACCTTATGGAGATCATTATGCATAAAAGGACCTACAAAGTATTAATACTCACATACTCCGTCCCAAACTATAGGGCCCAACTTCCATTTTAGTTTGTCACAAAATTACGTCCTCTTTCTAATTTTCGAGTATTAGTCATTTGTTAATTTAATCTTAAATGCTTTAGTGAGTATTTCTAAACGTTAGGACAAATATAAAGAAGAGAATGTTGCATGAAAATTTATTGATTGCTTAGATGTTGCATCCAAAGTTATTGAGGGTCAAGAATGGAAAGATAGTATAGAAATGTGATTAGTTAGTAAATTTAATACCATTTTCTTAAAATTTGAGTTATTTCTTATTAAGACTTATAATTTGGGACAGAGGGAGTATGATAAAAGCTTGTTCGCCACCATCTTCATGGGTTGTTTCTAGAAGTGTATGACAATCGCAATCAATTAGAATTTTTCAGTTACTCATTTCATTTATCAAATAACATAAAATTATCCCAAAGTCGAACAATTCACAAATCCATGACATAAAATTATCATCAAACAACCACAGATATTATTGCTGTTGCCCCCACAAACATTTAGTAAAATTATCATCAAATAACCGCAGATATTATTGTCGTTGCCCCTACAAACATTTAGTCAATTATAACTCAGACGACCCCCTATTTTCCTGAACTTTTCGATGGTGATGCCTAATATGCCCAAATGTTACCAATTTAATTCTTACGAGCTACATAAAAATTAAAGAGTGAGTAAATCAATTCAAATTCCCTGATACCCAAATCAAGCAAATCCCTCTTCTTATCGAACTCTTCAACAAATAAATAAACAAAGCACAATCTAATAGCAAAGAAATTCCCTGATATCTCAAAATATTTAACCCTCGATCTAAAAGAGATGCTCGCATACCTTAAGCCTGAATGATGATACTCGTATGTGGGAATTCCCCAGATCATGACACGCAGCAGATGACGTGTTGTCTACGTAAACCCACTAGATCATTGGGGCTATGAAGCTGGAATGGGTATGAACCATTGGGAACGTTCCACGACGCCTAGCCCCGAGGTTGCACCCGACCTTTTGGAGGCTGCCCCTGAGTTCGTTCCCTCTTCGCCTAACCACCAGTCAATTGGTCGTCTCCGAGCAATCAGAGAGTTGAGCTTCGTCAGCTTCCTAGCTCGTCTGCGAGCTATCTTATAGCTGAGGTTTCTCAGCTCCCTTATTCTTCTCCGAGCTATCCTATAACTGAGGTTCATCAGCGTCCCTATTTGGCTTGGAGCACGGAGCACGAGCGTCCCCGTAACAGATCCGTGTATCTTACCATGAAGAGATCTCCACTGCTCCACGTCCTGTATTCCACGCTAGCGTATCTCGCCATTAATGAGCATATCTTGTCATTAATGGGTGTATCCCGTTATCAACGTGAACGTGACACACGGGCGAAACGGACGGCGAGAATCTCGCATCAGCTCGCTCCAATGCGGCCCCTATATAAACCCCTCCTCCACACGATCCAGGTAACTGGAACTCAATCCAATACGCCGCTACTCTGCCCAATTATTCCTCGATACTTACATGATCGTCAGAGGATCTTACGGTGGCTTCTCACCCTGGAACTTCCTTTGCAGGTAGCTCGGTATCAACAACAATCAACAACCCATTGAGATCCACATCCAACCTCCACCACAAATCTCAACCGTTCAGCCCCGCTGGCCACAAAATCGACGGAGGACAACATCTAAGGAAGATTCCGACCTCCATCAGTTGGCGCCGTCTGTGGGAACACCATTCTCCACCCAAAAAAGTTGATCTTACGTCTTTGATTCGATAGCCAGTAATCATCACAACGAAGACCCTAGCACTAGCCATCCTGTCCTCCGCAACGGAGGCGGGGGCGGTTCTACTGCTCCTCCCAATATCGTTGAAGCCTTATCGGCATAGATTGACCAATTGACAGAGATCTTGGACAAGCTCGCTCGTATCCAAACTGCCAGCCACGTCCGGCAAACTGTCGCCCCTGCTCCCCAGAATGACAGCGTGTATGAGATGACAGATGGACGCGTTCAGGTCCTCAGCCTCGCTCGTGCCAATCTCAACACCATGGAACACCGGCGTGTCTATTCCGGAAGCCGTGACCCCCGTACGAGGAATGATTCCATGACTCGTTGGGTGCCGGACAGTCCAACGTCGATGTCTCAGGACCAACCAAATTATCAATTCAACGCTCGCCGCTCTCCCTCGCCTTCCGAGGCGACGTCGGTCAGGTCGCCTAATTCCAGGGAAGACTGATGTCTCATCGAGGGTGTGCACACAGCGCACGTCGGAGGAGTCACGAAGGGTTCGTACCGAGGATTTGAGGAACATGATAAAGCGAAACCGAAGCCGCTCTATTGCCCAAGACCGAAGCAGAGACAGCAGACACTCCGATTATGGAGAATTCTCGGGGTACCGGTAGTGAATCGAGGTCCTCGAGAAGAAGATCGAGGACATATGGCTCGCCGCCTGTTTGCCCGGCGGATTAGCAAAATACTCCGTAAATTCTCTCACGAAGCCCTTCACGGAGCATTTACTGAGGGAGCATGTCTCATCCCGGAACAAACCGTCCAAAGTAGCTCTCTTCGACGGGAAGTCTGACCCGAAAGACCACTTGAACGCGTTCACGGCAAGCATGAGCTTCCAAGATAACTCGGACGTGGCTCAATGCCGAGCCTTCCCCACCACTCTCATCCGGATCGGACGAGACTGGTTCCACAGCCTGACTCCGCGCTCAATCTCAACTTTCGATGTGCTGACTACTCAGTTCCTCAGCCACTTCGTCGGCAACCGACGACAGAAGAGATCGGTCGACTACCTGTTCACTATCAAGAGTGAGAACATGGAATCTTTCAAGGGCTATATTACCTGTTTCTACAATACTCTCCTGGAGGTACCCGAACACCGGGATGAGTTGGTCATAACCACCCTGAGTCTAGTCTTAGGCACAAAGAGTGTCTCCGCTCTTTTGTATTGGTTCAATCTAAGACCATGGCCGAAGTGAAGGTCTGGACCAAGTGAGAAATCCAACTCGAATCCGAGGTTAACTCTCATCCCGCCAAAGAGACCGGGAAGACCGAAAGAAGAGGGACCGGGAAAAAAAAAAGACCGGGTTCAAATGAAGATGGCCGCTCGGTACTATAATGCTCGGTTCAAACACCGAGCTTTCAAGATAGGAGACCTAGTCCTCCGCTGCAATGAATTCGAGGACCAGGGGAAGCTGTACAAATTCTCTCCAAAGTGGGACGACCCGTTCATCCTGACCGAAATATTTCCCGGAGGAGCTTACCGACTCCCAGATTCTTTGGGTCATAATCTTTCGCGGCCATTCAATGGAGAAAAGCTTAAATTGTATAGATGAACTTGCACACTCTTTAAATAATGAAATTTCCGCCCTTCTGTCATTCGAACTAGTTTCTTCTCGTTTTCAAGCTAAGCCCTCGCTACAAGGCCGGCGGGCAGCTTCCTGCACGTCGCACCGATTCAGGGTGGGTAGATTCCTGCCCGGCCTAACCCGTGAATCCTAAGTCCTCGCACGAGTAGACTCCTGCTCGGTTTGGAGGCCGGCGGACAGCTTCCTGCTCGTCGCAACCATTCACAGCGAGTAGATTCCTACCCAACATAAGTTGTGAATCCTAAGCCCTCGCAACGAGGTCGGTGGGCAGCTTCCTGCTCGTCGCACCCATTTACGGTGGGTAGATTCCTGCCCGGCCTAACCCGTGAATCCTAAGCCCTCGCATGAGTAGACTCCTACTCGGTTCGAAGGCCAGTGGACAGCTTCTTGCCCGTCCTAACCATTCACAGCGGATAGATTCCTGCCCAAAATAAGCTGTGAATCCTAAGCCCTCGCCACGAGGCCGGCGGATAGCTTCTTGCTCGTCGCATCCATTCATGGTGGGTAGATTCTTGCCCGGCCTAACCCGTGAATCCTAAGCCCTCACACGAGTAGACTCTTGCTCGGTTCGGAGGCCGGCGGACAGCTTGCTGCTCGTCGCAACCATTCACGGCGGGTAAAATCCTGCTCAACATAAGTTGTGAATCCTATGCCCTCACCACGAGGTCGGCGGACAGCTTCCTGTTCGTTGCACCCATTCACGGTGGGTAGATTCCTGCCCGGCCTAACCCGTGAATCATAAGCCCTCGTACGAATAGACTCATGTTTGGTTCAGAGGCCAGCGGACAGCTTCCTGCCCGTCATAACCATTCACGACGGGTAGATTCCTGCCTAACATAAATTGTGAATCCTAAGCCCTCGCCACGAGGCCGGCGGACAGCTTCCTGCTCGTCGCACCCATTCATGGTGGGTAGATTCCTGCCCGGCCTAACCCGTAAATCCTAAGCCCTCGCATGAGTAGACTCCTACTCGGTTCGGAGACCGACGGACAGCTTTCTGCCCGTTGCACCCATTTACGGTGGGTAGATTCCTGCTCGGCCTAACCCATGAATTCTAAGACCTCGCACAAGTAGACTCCTGCTCGGTTTGAAGGCCGGCAGACAGCTTCATGCCCGTCGAAATAATTCACAGTGGGTAGATTCATGCCCAACATAAGTTGTGAGTCCTAAGCCCTCGCCACGAGGCCGGCGGACAGCTTCCTACTCGTCGCACCCATTCACGGTGGATAGATTCCTGTCTGGCCTAACCCGTGAATCTTAAGCCCTCACATGAGTAGACTCTTGCTTAGTTCGGAGGCCGGCGGACAGCTTCCTTCCTGTTGCAACCATTCACAGCGAGTAGATTCCTGCCCAACATAACCTGTGAATCCTAAGCCCTTTCCACGAGGCCGGCGGACAGCTTCCTTCCCGTTGCATCCATTCACGGTGGGTAGATTCCTACCCGATCTAAGCCGTGGAACCAAAGCCATCATGCGAGGCCGGTAGACAGCTTCCTGCCCGTCACAACCATTCACAGTAGGTAGATTCCTGCCCAACTTAAGCCGTGAATTCTAAGCCCTTGCCACGAGGTCGGCGGACAGCTTCCTGCCCATCGCACATATTCACGACAGGTAGATTCCTACCCGACCTAAGCCGTGAATTCAAAGCCCTCATGCGAGGTCGGTGAACAGCTTCCTGTCCGTCGCACCCATTCATGGTGGGTAGATTCCTAACTGACCTAAGCCGTGAATCCAAAACCCTCATGCGAGGTCGTCGCACCCACTCACGGTCCAGGCGACGTCATATCGCAGCCGATCATTGGCTGCCTTCATGTAACAACTCTGAAATCCCTGTACAAAATTACTTGTTTATTGTATAGAAAGGGTATTTCAGTCTGTTGTAAAGTTATAAGTTATTTTTATTAAATAAAAACAAGAAACAAGTAGGGCATTGGAGTGTTTGTTTGTCTGATTGTGTTTTCCCCCCCTAACGCCAATGATATGTTGGTTTTAGAGGGATGCCACAAAGTGCTGACAAACCGAAAGGAAATACAAAGGAAGCATTTTCACCCCCCACAGTGTCTTAGCAAAATCTGATGAATAAGGACGTATCGACTCAAATTGTGTACCAGTATAAAATTATGATGAAATCATGTTCATCCACCGAAGACATTTTCCTGCTGTTTACGTAACGTACACATCTCACTACCATACCCATGCCATTTTCATGAAGAACGAAACCTAGCCATTAACTATAATCCATACAAAATTATGTATAGATAGGCGTCACAAGAAAGATATTGGGTTTCCAACGAAGGCACTCTCATGAAAGAAATACAACAAAATGCATGGATTATACCCAAAATAACCTTTCTCTGGCCCACAAACATACATTACAGCAGAATAAAAGAAAAAAGAAAAGCAAATAAGTTAGCTCTACTATTATAATGCTGATTAGAAGGAAGCATCCAAGATCCTCAATTGATGGGTTTTTTTATAAGATATTGAAAATGATAAAATTCCTTCAATCTATTTTCCATATGAAGCTATCCGCATAATCGACCTATTATAATGTTTCAGTGGACACAATTAAATTCAAATTTAAAAAATGTTCCAACATCTATCTATTATAATATTTCAATCCACACAGTTAAATTCAAATTTCAAACATGCTCCCTCTCCCATTTCTCTCTCCACAAAAATCTGCACATTAGCATCCAAGAACCTCTACAACTTTATCACCGTACCTTAATAATTAAAAATGTTATCATTCAAACCATAAAATATACTGGACTATGCATCAATGTGAATCATGCTTGCAAAAATACCGGTTTTACTAACTGCTTAAAAGTAGAAAACCCTCTCACATTTGGCCCAAAAGCAGGAAACCTCCCTAACTTTCAAAAACCACCACTCTGCCTCTCTCACATCGGCATTCGATATCCTATAGAAAAATTATTGATCAAAATGCAGTTATAAAACATAAAAGAACAAAGTTGGCATTTAAAGAAAGCCATGCGTATTTTCGCCAAGTCACGAAAATTTCGGAAGAAAAATTTAATAAAAGTTAAGCGATAGGGAGAGACAAAATGCAGGTTTTCAAACGTTAAGCGAGTTTTCTGCTTTTGCGCATGAGGGGGTTTCCTGCATTTAAGCCTGTATTGTTAAAAACATGGTAAATTGCTGAAAAACACCCGGCCTGGCCCAAACTTGTTAAAAAAAATCTCAGAATTCTCGAAATAGAAGGAAAGGGTCCATTATTTAAAAACCTTGTGGAAAACCCCCTTAGCCCGTTACAAATCTAGCAGCATGTTAGGGTTTATAGGGATGACCAAAATACTCCTCCTTAAATCTCTTCTCCTTTCTCTCTCTCTCTCAAACACCTCTCTCGTCCTAAAAAATCCCAACCCTCGCAATGTCGCCGCTGCCATCGTCGTCGACCACCCTCGCTGCCCGCCTTCTCATCAACCACCTCGATCGCCGTCTCAACTCGCCCCCTAACTCGATACCCCAACTCGCCGCCCCATCTTGCCGCACCATCGTCGCCCCCATCAAACCGCCAAATTGCCTGTCCATCGATTTCCCCCATCATTGCTGCGCCATCGATCTCCGTCCCGAGCAGCATACCATGCACCTGGATAGATGTATATGCAACTGGTTAGATGCTGCAGACGACGACTTAGATGTTGCAGGTAAACTGTATAGATGCTGCAGGCAAATCCTTAAAAAAGAAAAGTGGTGTAAACAAGAGAGTATAATGGATAATGGAGAAAATGAAAGTAGCTAATTGTTGTTCTGGTGGGAAATTGAAGTCTTTGGTGGGGAAAGCAGCGAATTTGGAGTGAAAATATGTTGGTAGGAATATTTAATGCTTAGTCTTTAAGCAAAAAGAAAACACAGAACAGATGTTACATGCAACGGCTTAGATGTTGAAGACAAATCCTTAAAGAAAGGAAGGCGGTGTAAACGAGAGAAAATAACGGATAATGGAGGAAATGAAAGACGATGGTTGTTGTGTAGGGTGTTTTTCGTCACCCCATTGAGATGGGAATATGCGCGCGCTTGTCAGGCGCATTACGAATTCCCCCTGCCTAGGGTAGACGGGGGTTTATTGATTGTGGGGATTCGAATCTCCGGCAGACACGGACTAAGCTGCCGTTAATTACCTCTCTCCTTTGGAGCGAGAGAATCTCCGATTAACGGGTCAAAACAGGTCATGCGAGCTCAATGTGCGATGTACGTGTGTTGTATTTTGAAAGGGGTTTGGCATATATCAGGGGCCCCGCAGAGTTTTTAAGGGGGTCCCGCTACCCGGATAGTGGGCTGGGGGTCAAGGGGGTGAGCAGCCCCCTTACGGGGTGCGGGACTGCACCCCGTTAGAAATTTTTTCTAACGAGTGATGGTGTTGTAGAGTGTGTGTGTATAAAGGGAAAGGGCATCCAAAGGATACATGGGGGCCAGCGCCTCGCATGCATGGCACGCAGGCGCCGGGCGCCGAGTGCCGGGCGCCGAGCGTGCTCGGCACGTGGGCGCGGGGCGCCTCACGTGCTCGGCACGTGGGCGCTAGCGCTCTGGGCCCTGGGCGCACCACGTGCTCGGCGCGAGCGCTCTGGGCGCTGGACGCACCACGTGCTCGGCACGTGGGTGCGAGCGCTCTGGACGCTAGGCGCCCCACGTGCTCGGCACGTGGGAGCGAGCGCTCTGGGTGCTGGACGCCCCACGTGCTTGGCACGCGGGCGCTGGGCGCCCCACGTGCTTGGCACGCGGGCGCTGGGCGTCAATCAGAAAAGGGACTTTGTCCCTGCACTGGGAGTTGTGCTCCCGATTTGACCCTTGGAGTTAAACTCCTAAAATGTTTAGAAATGATCAAAGCGTGCTGCTTTGTTTCTCTCCTTTGGCCTTGGATCTTCCTAAGAAGGGATTTCTGGAGATGGGTCTCCTCTTTCCTCCTCTGTTGGCCGGATCTTGAAGAACAAGAAATATGAGATTTTAAAAATCTCTTATTTTTAAAATCTGATGGGAGATCTAAATTCCCCTTTATGGGTTTTGCGGTGAAAAACTATTTTGTTTTTGAAAAGGAAGAGTAAAACTCTTGATTTAATTCAAAAGAAAGGAGAAGGTTTAGAACCTTGAGAAAGAGAGAGGAGGCACACAAACCCTAGTTTTTTGGGGGGGGAATAAATTGTGTCTTTTTTATTCATCATCATGTTGCCTTATATAGACTTACATATTTACATATAGCCCCTTGGGCTTTACAAAATCGCATTTTGCTCATCCCATGGCTCATGTGCCATTTCTTTTTGCACATAAGCCATGGGCTTTTACAAAAATTTGACTTTATGCCCATTCATGCATAAAAAATTACATAAAAATTATTTATTACATGATTTCATTTTGGCATGGGGGGCTGGCCGCTTGCTCGTCTTGAGCATGGGCCCGCTTGACTTGGGCTTGGGCCCACCTGGTTTGGGGTTGACTTTGACTTTGACTTGGTCAACTGGGGTACAATTTTCGACCCCAACAAAGTGCCCCCATCAATAAATGCACACCGCACATTTGAGTTGTGTACATGAAATTGATAGATCTTGATGCTGGACTTCGAGGTGGAACATCATTCCGGGGGCGGAGCATCCCTCGGGGAGCATGATTCCCGGGGATCGGAGCATCATTCTGATTTGCGGAGCATAATTCCAGAGCCAAGGTATCATTCCGAAGAGTCGGAGCATAATTCCGAGGGTTGGAGCATAATTCAGGGATCGGAGCATGATTCCAGGGATCAAAGCATGATTCCGATGAGCATAATTTCGGGGACCGGAGCATCATTCCGAAGAGCGGAGCATGATTCCAGGGATCGGAGCATAATTCCGATGAGCGGAGCATGATTCCAAAGGGTCGGAGCATAATTCCGACGAGCTGCAGACATTCTGACCGAAGCATAATTTCGATGCAAGGGTTGATTCCCAGGAGAAACATAATTTCGAGGATCGGAGTATCATTCCAAAGAGCAGAACATGATTCCAGGGATCGAAGCATAATTTAGATGAGCGGAGCATGATTTCAAAGGGTCGGAGAATAATTCCGACGAGCTGCAGACATTCTGACCGAAGCATAATTTCGATGCATATGTTGATTCCCAGGAGAAACATCATTTCGGGGAGCGGAGCATCATTCCGAAGAGCGGAGCATGATTCCAGGGATCGGAGCATAATTCCGATGAGCAGCAGACATTCGGACCGAAACATAATTTCGACGCAGAGGTTGATTACCAGGTGAAGCATAATTCCGATGGGGAAAGCAGATACTCTGAGGCGAAGCTTGATTTCGACACGGTGTATATTCTGAGATGAAGCATGATTTCGACGCAGAGCTTGCTGGTTGACTTGATTCCGAGGCGGAGCTTAATTCCGACGAGGAGGTCGCTGGTTGATTCCGAGCCAAAGCATAATTCCGACAGGGAAGGCAGACACACCGCAGCGAAGCTTGATTTCGACGCGGGGTATACTCTGAGACGAAGCATGATTCCGACGCGGAGGTTGCTGGTTGATTTGATTCCGAGACGGAGCTTAATTCCGACGGGGAGGTCGCTGGTTGATTCTGAGCCGAAGCATAATTCCGACAGGGAAGGCAGATACACCGAGGCGAAGCTTGATTTCGACGCGGGGTACACTCTGAGACGAAGTATGATTCCGGCGCAGAGCTTGTTGGTTGATTCCGAGCAGAAGTATAATTCCGAAAGGGAAGGCAGATACTCCGAGGCGAAGCTCGATTTCGACTTGGGTATACTCTGAGACGAAGCATGATTCCGACGCAGAGATTGCTGGTTTGATTTGACTTGGGTTGACATCAGCATCGCTATACTGGAATATGGTACCAGGAGCGAATCATTATTTGCCATGAGTGGATTTGAGGATATCGGTTTTTGTTTGGCATCTGCATTGCTGCATTGGAATAATTCCAGAAGCAACTCATCATTTGCCCCGAGAGGATTTGGGAATTAATGGCATAGGAGGCAGGTTTAGATCCCTATCACTTAATACTTTTCAATTTTATGGGCCGTAAGGGTCCCATAAAAGCATTTTCTCCCTACGAGTCGAAAGGATCTCGTAAGTGTATTTTCTCTTTAGGAGTCGTGGGGACTCCTAAGTGTGTTGCTCCTTTGTGAGTTGTAAGGATCTCACGCGGGAATTTTCTTCTCACAGAGTCGAGAGGACTTTGCAAGTGCATTTTATCTCCTTTTTACGAGTTTGCGCCCTTTCGGGTTTTCACAAACTCGCCGGCAGTCCTGCTGTTTTTACTCACGGAGCCCTTCGAGTTTTCATCCGTGCCCATTTTGCTTGTGGACATACCATTTTTTTAATTTTTTTTATTTTTATTTTAGCGGGACTTTGAATGTGGTCTCACCGGTAGGACTTAGGAGATATTGGGATTGTTTTACGCCCGTGGATTGTATACGGTTTTGCAGGATGTATGATTCAGACCGTAGGGCCGGAAAAATTTCGGGACTTTGTTGGCGTCTGCATCACTGCACTGGAATATGGTACCAGGAGCGACTCATCATTCGCCGTTGGGGTATGGGATTTGGAGTTTGGTTGGCGTCTGCATCACTGCACTGGAATATGGTACCAGGAGGAACTCATCATTCGCCACTTGAGGATTTGGATTTTGGCCGGCGTCTGCATCGCTGCACTGCAATATGGTACCAGGAGCGACTCGTCATTCGCCATTGCTTATTGGGAAGCGATGGCTTAGGAGACATGTTTAGATCCCTATCACCTAAGACTTTTCAATTTTATGGGCCGTAAGGGTCCCATAAAAGCATTTTCTTCCTATGAGTCGTAAGGATCCCGTAGGTGCATTTTCTCCTTAAGAGTCGTGAGGACTCCCAAGTGTGTTTTTCCTTTGTGAGTCGTAAAGATCCCACGAAGGTTTGTTCTCCTCATATATCGTGAAGACACATGAGTGGGTCTTTCCAATAGACCATAATTCTAAGGGCGGAGACCGGCCGCTGGACTGGTGTCACGCCCCGCTTCCCGGTATACGGCGAAAGGGACGCGACGAGGCCCGCTACGTATATACTCAGAAGTACATACGCTAAACGTATCTAAGCAATATAAAATAAATACACAAGAGACAAGATATAAAAGGAACAACAACTTTTATTTATTAACATTCTTTTGTACAATGCATGAAAAGGAAATACAACTGAAATAAAATGATGCCTAAACAGTGGCATAACAGGAAATGAAAAAAATACATCAAGGAAAAGTGTATAATGAAACTAAAGTGCAGGGTCTTCGGCAAACTGCTCCAAGTCTTCTTGAGATGGATCGATCTCCGCCGGGTCCAAACTACCTGACGACATTCAAAGAAGAAAGAAATAGAATGTCGTCAGCGAACAGGTCGCTCGGTAAGTCCCAAAGATAAGGGAGAAATAGACAGAGAGTAAGAGAGAGAGATAGTAGCTTTTAATGTTGTATTAACGCTGTTGTTTGTAGCCTGGTACAGAAGATACCAGTGTATACGAGGGGAGTCCAACTTACACCGGGGACCTTGGTAACATGTAGTACAAGGCTCCGTCGATAATACCACGGAACAACGGCATGGATGTAATTACGTCTTAAGTGACCACCTCGTGCCACCTTTAACATATTCCGTACCAGTCTACCCCTTAAATCCCGCGATGTCTTGTTTGTATTGTTATCTTGTAAATTGTATTGATTGTAAGATTGATTGACTGACCGAAACCATGATATCAGTAAGCGGTTGTAACCATAGAGTCATGTAAATGGAATAACTGAGAATCATGTAAAAGGAATAGGTATATCCATGGTTCGGTTCGGTCAAGATTTATAGATTGATATTGGATTCATGAATTCATGAGTTCATATTGAAGTGGAAACTTGTAAATTATAGATTGACTTGAATCATATTCAAGTCAGATTAATCAGACTCAAACCCGAGTCAGACAATCAGAAATGTGAATCGAAGTCTTATAATTGCTAAGGTCCTTAGGGCAATTTATAAAACTTGAAGGGTTTTTATGTAAAAATACTTTTATATAATTTTCAAAATACACCTCATGTATTTATTGTTCGTCTTTAGAGTTGTAATGAGGGTGGATTTTATGTTATGACATTTCTAGTGAAAATATCCTAATTTTATAAATAAGGGTATTTACCTGTAATATTGATTATTTGAAGTTCATGGTATTTTAGTGTAAAATTTATTCTTGTGATTTTTAGAAAAAAGGTGGAATATTTATATTATAATAAAATAGATATTTAAATGATAAATATACATATATTTATACAAAAAATAATTTTAATAAATATTTTATACTACAAAAATCTCATTTTCTTAAGATGTCGTATTTTAAACCTTTCGAGACCGAATGCTCCTTGCGGAGGTCTGAATCTCGCACTACTAGCCCGAGGGTGCGCGATAAACCGCACGATCCCGAACGGGTTCCCCAAAGATGGGTTGTAGCGGCGCTTTGCAAAGATTGTAAAATACTAATCCTTTAGAAAACGGTTTTACATAGTAAAAGGTATTTATTTGAAAGGTGTAATTTTCCGTATTTTAGATTCTAGGGTTTCCTAAGCCAACTAGCCTATTTCTAAATGGTCTAAACGACAAGTCATTAGAAGCCTCAAATCGCCTCTTCACCGTCAATTGTGGCCAGATAAGTACAAGTGAGGAAGGAGGGATCCGCTCACGAATCGTGAGACGGGCCTTTTAAAGTTATCTTTGCTCACTTGCCTAGCCTAAACACCACAAAGTCAGGTTTAGATAAACGATCGATATCCACAACTTATCGTGTTTTCCTAATAAAAGGTATTTATTTAAAAGTGTAACAAAGCTAAAACTTCTAGAATTGATTTTATTAAGAAAATGGTATTTGAATGAAAGTATTGTTTTTATCGTATTCTAATTTTTTTATGATGTCGCTTAGGGTTGTATTTGCGTGTGTGTGGAGGTAGGTCATTATCTCGTGCTCTACTTTAAATGTATAGCAAAGTTAAGGGGTTAAATGTGAAATTGAAACATGAAGGTATTAAAGTGAAAAAATACGATAAATTGGAAAGGTTATCATTTCATGTGAGAAAACTTGTTCAAATTGATTTTTAAAAGTTTAATAGTCAAGATTAAGATGTTTAGGAATGAATGTATTGATTAGAAGTGAAATTTTATAGAAAACCGAAACGGAAATCGGATTTGTTCCGATTCCGTCGGGTTTCGTAGTTTCGTATTTCAGAGAAATAGAAAGGGGGATAGAATGGGACTTACGGGTTTCGATCTATACTAAGGAGTGTAGGGTAACTAAAGGAGTTGCCGAGGCGTTGCTTCGTCGCCGGTTGTTTCTAAAAACGTTGCCGGAATTCCCGCCGAAATTTCGTCGGAGCTTCGCCGCGAACTTGTTTTCAAAGTACACACTTATTGGAAAATTTTGAGAGAGTGAGCTTAGGATTTTAGGGGTGAGAGGGTAGTGTGTAGGGTTGGTATTTATAGGGTTAGGCTAGGGTGTTTCTCCCAATCAGAGCAAAGCTCTGTTTGAATTTCAAAAATTCAAAAATTGAAGTAACGCTTCAAATCCCGTACGCTGCGCGCGATGCGCCACGTGTCAGAAATTGATACGACAGCGCAGCGCCCAAGGCAGCGCGCCCAATCAAAGCAAGGCTCTATTTAAAACAAAATTAATTGAGGCAACGCTACAGTTGCGCAAGCGTTGCGCTGCGCGACACGTGTCAGTGCAGTTGCGCAAGCGCTGCGCTGCGCGACACGTGGCAGCGCAGTTGCGCAAGCGCTGCGCTGCGCGACACGTGGCAGCGCAGTTGCGCTGCGCTCTGCGCTGCGTGACACGTGTCATGCGCTGGGACGTTTGCGCCAAACAGAATTAAAATTCTAGTAAGATCCTTCTGTTCTTTTTAAAACAAGAAGATTGTCTTCTGTAAAACAGAAGCCCTTGGATCAAATATCCAACGGTGGGGAAAATTCCCCAAATCACTCAGAGAATGATCTCTTTAACAAACTTAACAAATTTATGGGCACTATATAAAGACCCATAGACCCTAATTCAGAGGAGGATCAACATCGTGATAGATCAAGAACTTCAAAACAGAGAGAACTCTGAAGAATTTTGAAAAGAACTCAAGAAAAAGGTAAAAACCTTTATAAAATAGAAGAATTTCTTCTGAATAGATCATTGATCTAAGAACAAGATCAATGATCTTCAATAAAAAATAAATAATAACAATGTCTTGCACTTTTTATGAACCATTGGTTCTGGAATTTCAGAAAAATTCTTTTCTTGAATCCAAAATTGGATCAAGTTATTGAAACAGTGCCTTCCACTTGCAAAACTGCACTGTTGCGCTCGTGGGTTGGCGCAAGTCACCAGAGAGCGCCGCGTGCCAGCGGCGCAACAGCGCAGCGCACTGCACTGTTGCGCTCGCGCTCACCAGAGCGTGACACGTGTCACCTCCACATGCGCTTGCGCTCAATGATTGGCGCAAAGCGCCTGACAAGCCAATATCAGACAATTAATGCACTGCATTATTTACTGAAGGGCCAAGCCTAATTAAAAAATGCAATGCATTAAAAGGGCAGAGCCCAAACAAAGCAGATGCTCTGCATCATTTATAAAAGGGCAGAGCCCAAACAAAACAAAATGCAGTGCATTATTAAAAAGGGGCAAATCCCTAGCACATGCCTAATAGGCCAAAGATAAATAAAAACGTTGAATATTCCCAACTGGACTTAGCCCAATCATGGTTGTAAGTCCTCAAATTAAATTGACTGAGCACGGCTGCTCTCCTAAATCAATTTACATCCGGTTCGAGGGTACATCTCCGAACTCCTCTGACTCCTATCGTTGTAATCCTTCAACGACGTCAGAGAGGTGACGGGTCCCGACAACCACACATCAACACGGACTGTGGGGTCCTTAAACTCATGGACTTATGCGTCCTTAAACCAAGAAACGGACCGTGGGGTCCTTAAACCCACGGACTTATACGTCCTTAAACTAACGGACTAATGCGTCCTTAAACACACCCATATGGACTGTGGGGTCCTTAAACCCATGGACTTATGCGTCCTTAAACTACCCATGGACCACCATGTCCCTAAACTGGCAATGGACCGCAATGTCCTTAAACTACCTATGGACCACTACGTCCCTAAACTGGAACAATAGAGCTTCCAAATGCTCTTTTGTCGGATCCAAACGATCCCGTTAAGTTGATCTTAGTCTCAAATCAGACTAACGTATCCTTAACGAACGTTTAAGTTGATCTTAGCCTCAATATGGCTAACGTATCCTTAAACCAAAACACCAAACCCAAATCTAAGTAAACACGGATTTGGACTAATCTACGTCCTACGGGCGACAGCATAACTTAGACTCCGTATACGATCCACGGGCATCCACAAACAAAACAAACACACACGACACGAAGTGAAATTTCTGGAGAAGGAGAAAGTGGTTACCGCGACACGGTAACGTAATTAACTGCAGGGGCCTGCGCCTACAGGGAAGAGCGTCCCCACAATCAAAAACCCCTCAAGCGAGGGGGAATCTGACGAAGTTTGCTACATCGGCCGCATCCGTCTAAACCTCCGATACACGGTGCCATAAATCAACTTGGCATCTTCGGAGAGGTAGACGGATAAAACCATATAACATCTGCCCCGAATCTCAGGCAAGACGTCTTTACGTCTGTCTTGGCCGCCATTCGGAGGGGAACAGATTCTGGCATGCCCGGTGGGACCTTTTCCTCTTTCCACTCCACACTTCATGTGTCGTCTTCGCGAGCGAATCGCGGTTTGTTAATGGTTGCCTTTGGGTTGCAAGTTACTAAGATTTGGTCTTTTGCCTGGCGCAGAAATCAAGCATCAATGGCCTCTAACTGCTCGAAGTGCCAATGCAACCGACGCTCCACCTCACCTGGAGGTGTAGCATATGGGCCTCAAGCGGCCTTCGTCCTTACTATGCCTGTGGAGAAAGTGACTCAGGCCACCACCGGCCTGTTTTTCGGAACCATGATCCCTCCTGCAAGCTTCACCCTGCCAATACCCTGTTCCCCTCCGAATGGCGGCCAAGACATGGACTGTCTCGCCTGAGATTCGGGGCAGATACTAATTGGTGCTATCCGTCCACCTCTCCGAAGATGCCAAGTTGATTTATGGCACCGTGTATCGGAGGTTTAAACGGATGCGGCCGATGTAGCAGACTTCGTCAGATTCCCCCTCATTTGAGGGGTTTTTGATTGTGGGGACGCTCTTCCCTGCAGGCGCAAGCCCCTGCAGTTAATTACGCTACCGCATTGCGGTAACAACTTTCTCCTTCTCCAGCTGGTCACTTCGTGTCGTGGGTGTTTGTTTTGTGTTTGGTTGCCCGTGGATTGTATACGGAGACTAAGTTATGTTGTCGCCCGTAGGACGTGGATTAGTCCAAATCCGTATCATCTTAGATTTGGGTTTGGGGTTTTGGTTTGAGGATACGTTAGCCATATTTGAGGCTAAGATCAACTCAAACGTTTGTTAAGGATACGTTAGTCTAATTTAAGACTAAGATCAACTTAACAGGATCGTTTAGATCCGACAAAAGAGCATTTGGGCTATATTGTTCCAGTTTAGGGACATGGTGGTCCGTTGCATGTATGGCCGTCGGGACCCGTCACCTCTCTGACGACGTTGAAGGATTACAACGACAGGTGTCAGAGGAGTTCAGAGATGTACCCTTGAACCAAAGTTGATTGGGGGGATTCATAGTCCAATTTGGTACTAAAGTCTGTTTGAAGGTTTAAGGACACGTTAGCCATATTTAAGGCTAAGATCAACTTAAACGGGATCGTTTAGATCCGAAAAAAGAGCATTTTGGGCTCTATTGTTCCAGTTTAGGGACATGGTGGTCCATTGCCAGTTTAGGGACATGGTGGTCCAATACCAGTTTAAGGACATAGTGGTCCATCTCCAGTTTAGGGACATGGGGGTCCATTGGTAGTTTAAGGACGCATAAGTCCATGGGTTTAAGGACCCCACAGTCCATATGGGTGTGTTTAAGGACGCATTAGTCCGTTAGTTTAAGGACGCATAAGTCCGCGGGTTTAAGGACCCCACAGTCCGTATCTTGGTTTAAGGACGCATAAGTCCATGAGTTTAAGGACCCCACAGTCCGTGTTGATGTGTGGTTGTCAGGACCCGTCACCTCTCTGAAGACGTTGAAGGATTACAACGACAAATATCAGAGGAGTTCAGAGATGTACCCTTGAACCAATGAGTTGTTTGAAAAAGCAGATGTGCTCAGTTCAAGATGATTTGAGGACTTATGGCCAGTTTGGGCTAAGTCCAATTATGTTTGAAATATTGGCCCTTTGTTGGCTCATTGAAGGAGAGGATTTGCCTCTAGAAACTTAGCCAATTGGGCTAAAGCTAGTGTTAAACACTAAAGACCAACAGTGTTGAACACTGGAATTATGATTAGCAAGTTAGTGTTAAACACTAAAAGATAACCAGTGTTAAACACTAGCAACAGGGCTTTCAAATTAGTGTTAAACACTAAAGCAAATCAGTGTTAAACACTGGTAATCAGAGATTTCAAATTAGTGTTAAACACTAAAGCAAATCAGTGTTAAACACTGGGAACAAAGTCTTCAGATTAGTGTTAAACACTAAGGAGAGAGGGGTCACGTGTGGACACGTGAGAGCGCCCTGATTTCCCTTATTTTATTCTGCAGATCAGTGTTTAACTCTTTTAATTCTGACGGCCATCACGTGTGAGCACGTGATGGAGGCCCCCGCTCTGGTCTGTTAGAATGCTCATTAGGAGTCACGTGGTGACACGTGAGGGCGCCCTAAATGTGGAGCCAGATCTCCTTTTGGTTTATCCTTAAATCTGCAAATAAGTGTTAAACACTTTTGTTTTTATTTTAGAGCATCACGTGTTGGCACGTGATGGAGGCCTATGCATTGATAATTACAGCACTTGCTGAGGGGTCACGTGGGGACACGTGAGAACGCCCAAAGCTTCTTTTCTTTTGTTTTGCCATTAAGTGTTAAACACTTTCATTTTTATTTTAGAGCATCACGTGTTGGCACGTGATGGGGATCTGTGCGCCAATTGTTAAAGCATTTGCTGAGGGGTCACGTGATAACACGTGAGAGCGCCCAAAGCTTTCATTTCCTTTGCTTTTTCTTTCTGCGTTTTGGGAGTCACGTGGGAGCACGTGAGGTGATGCTTCAAAGTTCTTTGCAGGGGATCTTTTCAAGGGTCACGTGGGGGCACGTGGCCCTAGTTCTTTTCATGAACAGAGATCTTTTAAGAATTGAATTCTTTATAGGGTTAAATCCTAATTATGATTTTGGAGGAATTAAATTCCTATCGTGAAAGAATTAAATTCTTATTTAGGATGAAACCTTGATTTCTTTTCAAAGCAATTAAGTTCCCAGATATGTGAAAGAATTAAATTCTTATTTAGGGTAAAACCCTAATTTCTTTTCTGTAGGAATTAAATTCCCCATATATGTAAAGAATTAAATTCTGGCATAGGGTGAAACCCTAATTTCTTTTTTAAGGGAATTAACTTCCTGTGAGTTTAGGGTTAAACCCTAGTTCTGTCCAATCTGAAGGAATTAAATTCATGGGGTTAAACCCTAGTTTCATTTTAGGAGGAATTAAATTCCTGTGAGTTTGGGAGAATTAAATTCTCAAAACTCAATCCTCCTCTGTGTTTTAGATCTGCATGGCAGGATCTCAACCCAATGAGAATTAAATTCTCAATTCATGGGGAGATGTGCACTTTACAGATCCTCCACCAGAGAAAGAACTAAGTTCTTTTCTTTAAATAAGAGTTAAACTCTTTTGAGAATTAAATTCTCTTTTGAAGCCTCTCTTTTCTTACCTAGGGTTTTTCTTTTGCAGAGAATTAAATTCTCCTCTCTTTGCTTTTTTTTCTCTTGAGAATTAAATTCTCCTCCCTCTGTTTTTCTCTCAAAAAAGTAGATCCCCTTCTCTTCTCTTCTTGGATCCTATTTATAGGAGAAGGAAGAGAATCAATTTGTTTAGCAAATCCCTCATTGAAAGATTTGATTTGTATGTTGAGAGATATGATTTATATTTATCATTAATCTGGGCCTTTAGATTGTTAGGTGAATTTTATTCACCATTGGATTTTAAATCCAAAGATATTCCTTTGTTATTCTGGTGAGATTTTCAGGGAAATCTTTCCTTGTCCAAGATTTTTCCATAAATTGGTGATTTTTAATCACCCTTGGATCTTTAATCCAGCGGTCCCCATAATCATTTTCCATTTGGAAAGATTTAGAAGCTTTTAGAATTTTAATTCTATTTCGAAAGATTTAAATGATCTTTTTTCAGAATTTAATTCTGTTGAACAGCAAGGCTTTTACAGCCAGTCACGTGTTGCCACGTGACCCCCAATTGAGTCCTTTTCTCAGTGTTTACTTACGCTTCAGTTGTAACCATCACGTGTCAACACGTGACCATTGGTCACGTGTGAGCACGTGACACCTCATTGAGGTATTTCCTTCAGCTGTTTGTTTACGCTTCAGTTTTAACCATCACGTGTCAATACGTGACCATTGGTCACGTGTGAGCACGTGATTCCTAATTTTTAATCAGGGAACAGATTTTAGAATTTAATTCTATTCATTATTTTAGAGGCCTTAAAAGCCCATCACGTGTCTGCACGTGACCCATGGTCACGTGTGAGCACGTGATGCCCCATTGGGGTCTTTTCTGAGTTTTTATTATATTTTTTAACTCCTCCAGCGGGTTCTTAAAAGTCCATCACGTGTGGACACGTAATTCCTCATAACTTTTGATCCCGGATGAATTACGAGGCCCATAATATATCAAATCGAAGGGTTTTTCGAGCCGCTTTTGATACCATCAGAATTTATCTGTTTCTCATTCGGGAGTTTGTCAAAAAACAGCCCGGAAGATACTGGTTCGCATTTCCTTAAGCATATCGCTGCCATTTGATACCTTGGACTCTTTTGCGCAGAAATTTTTGGCGGGAACATACCCGTACCGGAAGCTTCAAAGAAGTCGGTCTTCGATCGACTTGCTACTCCCACGGCCCCTCTCAACGGGTCGTCCAACTCCTCGGTCTTCACCAGACTGAGCCTGAACTCTAAAGGGCCCGCCAAAAAGCCCATGATACCTGAGAAGGCCATCCCAAAGAAGACGGCTGCTCCCGAAGTCGCCAAAGCGGCTTCTCCTGTCAAGGAGTCAGTCTTTTCAAGACTGACTATTCCGGCTCCTGCCCCTGCTCGAGGATCTGCCTTTGACAGATTGAATATCACTACTCAAAGGACAACCTCAGTCTTTAAGAAGCTGGCACCAGCAGCGCCTCATTCGGACAAGGGGCAAGATGAAGTTGTCCCTATCGCCGAGCCAGTCCCAATGGTTCGTCATGCTCGACGTCGCCACTGGCGCCGAGTAAGGAAGGCTGGGGGCAACTCCCCCTCGGGGCTAACTCCACCCGCTCCAATGGTGGAAGTTGATGCTGCTGTTCCAACTGGGAACAGCTTTGAATCTGTTCCCGCCAAAAATTTCTGCGCAGAAGAGTCCAAGGTATCAAATGACAACGATACGCTTAAGGAAATGGGAAGGTTACGTGTCCCCACGTGACCCCTAAAAGCCAAGATCACGTGTCCCCACGTGACCCCTGAAAAGATCCACAAAAATAAAAAGGAAGAAGCTTTGAGGCAATACCTCACGTGCTCCCACGTGACTCCCAAAACGCAGAAAGAAAAAGCAAAGAAAATGAAAGCTTTGGGCGCTCTCACGTGTTATCACGTGACCCCTCAACAAATGCTTTAACAATTGGCGCACAGATCCCCATCACGTGCCAACACGTGATGCTCTAAAATAAAGATGAAAAGTGTTTAACACTTATTCGCAGATTTGAGGATAAAACAATGGAGATCTGGCTCCACATTTAGGGCGCCCTCACGTGTCCCCACGTGACCCCTAACAAATCTCTTTAATATCCAATGGATGGATGCCTATCACGTGCCCGCACGTGATGGCCAGAGAGTCAAAAAGTGTTTACACTTATTTGCAGAACAAAGTAAAAGGAAATTTGGCCCCATCTTCAGATGCCTCACGTGCTCACACGTGATGGCCTGAAAGCTAAGTGTTTAACACTTATTTGCAGCCTTAAGGGTAAAATAAAGGAGTTCCGGTCCAATCTCAGGCGCCTCACGTGACCCCACGTGACCACCCCATTTTTAGTGTTTAACACTATTTTTAAAGCGCATCACGTGGGAACACGTGATCGTCAAATACCTTCTAGTGTTAACACTATTTCAAAACCAACCTAGCCCAAAATGGCTAAGTTTTTCCAGAGGCAGGATTCCTCTTTGACTGAACTTCAAATATACCCTTGTTTTCCAAACTTGATCATTTCACATGACATTCAAAGTAAACTCCAAAGCCATGATGAATTGTCAGTGCCTAATAAAAGCCAAAATGTTGTCAGAGCCCCCAAACCTCTGTTTAGCACTGCTGCATGATGAAGAGCTGAACCCAGACAAATGTCTAATGGCCCAAAGGGCCAATATTTCAAACATAATTGGACTTAGCCCAAACTGGCCATAAGTCCTCAAATCATCTTGAAACTGAGCACATCTGCTCTTTCAACCAACTCATTGGTTCAAGGGTACATCTCTGAACTCCTCTGATATTTGTCGTTGTAATCCTTCAACGTCTTCAGAGAGGTGATGGGTCCCGACAGCCATACATTTTAATGGACCACTATGTCCTTAAACTGGTATTGGACCACTATGTCCCTAAACTGGAGATGGACCACCATGTCCTTAAACTGGAGATGGACCACCATGTCCCTAAACTGGCATTGGACCACTATGTCCTTAAACTGGTATTGGACCACCATGTCCCTAAACTGGAGATGGACCACCATGTCCCTAAACTGGCATTGGACCACCATGTCCCTAAACTGGAGATGGACCACTATGTCCTTAAACTGGTATTGGACCACTACGTCCCTAAACTGGCAATGGACCACCATGTCCCTAAACTGGAACAATAGAGCCCAAACGCTCTTTTGTCGGATCTAAACGATCCCGTTAAGTTGATCTTAGTCTCAAATTGGACTAACGTATCCTTAACAAACGTTTAAGTTGATCTTAGCCTCAAATATGGCTAACGTGTCCTTAAATCAAACCTTCGAACAGACTTTAGTCCCAAATTGGACTATAGATCTCTCAACCAACTTTGGTTCAAGGGTACATCTCTGAACTCCTCTGATATTTGTCGTTGTAATCCTTCAACGTCGTCAGAGAGGTGACGGGTCCCGACAACCACACATCAATACGGACTGTGGGGTCCTTAAACTCATGGACTTATGCGTCCTTAAACCAACATCCGTCCCCAAAATGGGAATGTTGGACCACTACGTCTCTAAACTGGAACAATAGAGCCCAAATGCTCTTTTGTCGGATCTAAACGATCCTGTTAAGTTGATCTTAGTCTCAAATTAGACTAACGTATCATTAACAAATGTTTGAGTTGATCTTAGTCTCAAATATGGCTAACGTATCCTCAAAGCAAAACCCAAAACCCAAATCTAAGAAAATACGGATTTGGACTAATCCACGTCCTACGGGCGACAACATAACTTAGTCTCCGTATATAATCCACGGGCAACCAAACACCAAACAAACACCCACGACACAAAGTGACCAGTTGGAGAAGGAGAAAGTTGTTACCGCGATGCGGTAGCGTAATTAACTGCAGGGGCTTGCGCCTGCAGGGAAGAGCGTCCCCACAATCAAAACCCCCTCAAACGAGGGGGAATCTGACGAAGTGTGCTACATCGGACGCATCCGTTTAAATCTTCGATACATGGTGTCATAAATCAACTTGGCATCTTCGGAGAGGTAGACGGATAGCACCAATTAGCATCTGCCCCGAATTTCAGGCAAGACGTCCCCGTCTTGCGCGTCTTTCGGAGGGGAACAGATTCTGGCACGCCCGGTGGGACCTTTTCCTCTTTCCTCTCCACACTTCGTGTGTCGTGTTCGCGTACGAATCGCGGTTTACTGTGGTTGCCTATGGATTCTAGGTACTAAGATTTGGTGTCTTGCTCCGTGTAGAAAACAGAAGATCAATGGCTTCAAACTGTATTGCCTGCAACTGCAACTCTCGCTCGGTCCTTGCTGGAGGAGTGACTTATGGGCCCCAAGCGGCCTCCCTTTTCAAGATGCCAGTGGAGCAGGTAACTCAGGCCACCACTGGATTATTCTTCGGGACTATGCTCCCACCGTTGAGCTTCAATGCCACAATGACGTTGCAAGAATCCCCAAAGAAGTCGGTCTTTGATCGGCTTACCACTGCCGCGACCCCTCTCAACGGGTCGTCCAACTTCAATACCTCAGTTTTCAACAGATTGGGCCAGAGCGTCTACAAGCCCGCGATACCCGAAGTTGCCATCCCAAAGCGGATAGCCATCCCGACTCAAGCGGACGAAATCATTGGAAAAGCTTCTCCTTCCAAAAAGTCGGTTTTTACAAGGATGGCCATTCCGGCTTCTGCTCCAGGCGAGGTCCTCAAAGCTGCTTCCTCTGCCCAGAGGTCTTTCTTTGACAGATTAGACATTGTTTCTCAACGGGTGTCAGTCTTCGACAAGCCAGCACCAATAACGGTCTCTCCTCAAAGCAGGGGGCATGAGGAGGTCACCCCTACGGCTGAGACAACTCCATCCACACGACACGCTCGACGTCGCCATTGGCGCCGAGTGAGGAAGGCTGGGGGCAACTCCCCATCTGGGATAACTCCGCCAACTCCAACGGTGGGGATCGATGCTGCTGTTCCAACCGGGAACAGCTCTGAATTGCTGAACACGGTGCGCAGAAACTCTCCTACTGTGATGCTGAAGAGAACTCCTTCACCTGTGGAGGATACTCCAGAGAAGAAGCTGGAGCAGCCCCCTCAACGGCTACCCTCTAAAATTTACAAGGTCTGGCGACAGATCCAGGAGTCGGTGATTGATCAAAACTATCTCCGCCGACAGAAAACGATGAAGGTTCGGCAGGGGAAGGATTACTCCGTCTAGCCACAAAAAGCAACGGCTAGTTGGGCACCCACTACAACGGCCCCCTCAACTTCAACCACTCAAAAGAAAAGGAGGCCGAAAAAAGCTCCTGTGAACATGGCGAACCGTAAACGCGCTGAGCACAAGCACCCCAAGTCTGGGGGCATGGTGGTGCACACTGTTTATATGGCTTCTGGAAAGGAAAGTCGTGCTTCGACGGGCCACCGACCGCTCACCCGATCCGTAACGAAATCCCAGGAGCAGCAACAGAAGCTTCAGGAGATGATGACTGCAATGGCCGTACTTACCGGGCCAAAAGAAAGCTCGGAGGCATTATCAGAGCAGCGTCATGAACAAGAAACTGACGCTGACTACCTACGCAGAGTTCTCGAAAAGAAGGACAAAGAAGCCGCAGAGCAAGCAGCTAACATAAAACAAATGGCGCTTCTCTTCCAAGATATGGTAGAGATGATGATCCAGCAAGATCCTCCTGCTGAAGATCCTCCGATTGTCCTTGAAGATGACAAAGGAGAGACATCGAATCCTCCTCCGACTCTTTCAGCAGCCAAGGAAGAAACCATTTCCAAGGCCGTACTGGATGACCATATAGCTCAGCAAATACGAGCTCACCAGGCAAATGAAGCGGCTGGGAAAATTGCTAGAACCGGACGAACCTACCCGGGCAGGTATGACCAAATTAGTTACCCACCGGGATATACGATCCCTAAGTTCCATGTATATAAGGGGATGGGAAATCCGCATCAGCACATCGCTCAATTTAGAGCCATGTGCGGCAACACTGGAGGTGATGATAAATTGCTGCTCCGCCAATTCGTCGGCAGCTTAGCAGAAACAGCCTTTGAATGGTATTCGGAGCTACCTAACGACTCTGTCAAAACATTTGCGGAGATGGAGCTACTGTTTACACAAAGATTCGCGAGTGCTAGTGAACGCACCCCGATAAAAGCACTGATCAATACCAAGGTGAAGCCTGAAGAAACTTGGGTCCAGTATGCGATACGGTGGCGTAATCTGTGGTCGAAGTGCGAACAGCGCATCGAAAAAGCACCAGCGGTGGGCATGTTCGTAGGAACCCTCGACCCTCGGGCGACAATTTCTCAATTCATGATGTTCTTCAAGCCGACCACTTTCCAGGCCTTGATTGACAAGCTGGCCCAAATGGACCAGATGGGCCATAGGCCTTCCTCTTCAAAGACAGAGCCTTGAAATGAAAAGGGGAAGGGGAAAGCGACTTTTGTCACCAATACTCAACAACAGCCGAGCAAGTTAAAGCCGGTTGTTCGCCAAAGCAGCGTGCATCCACGCCCATCCCTCGAGGAAAGACTGGGACGTCCTTACTCATTTCCTCATGACAAAACAAGGAGATTGTTCGAGTTAGCGGTGCGCAACAGGCTCATCAATCTCCCGAATCCAAAACGACCGTGTTCCCCTCCGAATGGCGGCGCACAGGACTGCGATGTCCTGACGCTGAGATTCGGGACAGATGCTATTTGGTTTTATCCGTCCACCTCTCCGAAGATGCCAAGTTGATTTATGGCACCGTGTATCGGAGGTTTAGACGGATGCGGCCGATGTAGCAGACTTCGTCAGATTCCCCCTCGCTTGAGGGGTTTTTGATTGTGGGGACGCTCTTCCCTGCAGGCGCAAGCCCCTGCAGTTAATTACGCTACCGCATCGCGGTAACAACTTTCTCCTTCTCCAGAATTTCACTTCGTGTCGTGTGTGTTTGTTTTGTTTGTGGTTGCCCGTGGATTGTATACGGAGACTGAGTAATGCCGTCGCCCGTAGGACGTGGATTAGTCCAAATCCGTATTTACTTAGATTTGGATTTGGTGTTTTTAGTTTAAGGATGCATTAGTCGCGTTGCGACTAAGATCAACTTAAACGTTCGTTAAGGATACGTTAGTCCTGTTTTAGACTAATATCAACTTAACGTAGTGATTCATTTAATATATGGCCGTCAGGACTCGTCACCTCTCTGACGTCGTTGAAGGATTACAACGACAGGTGTCAGAGGAGCTCGGAGATGTACCCTTGAACCAAAGTCGATTTGAAGTTTTATCGTTCATTTAAATGCTTAAGGATACGTTAGCCGTATTTGAGGCTAAGATCGACTTAAACGGGACCGTTTAGATCCAACAAAAGAGCGTTTGGAGGCTCTATTGTTCCAGTTTAGGGACATTGTGGTCCATTGCCAGTTTAGGGACATTGCGGTCCATTGCCAGTTTAGGGACATGGTGGTCCATCATTAGTTTAGGGACGTTTCGGTCCAATATTAGTTTAAGGACGTTTCGGTCCACGAGTTTAAGGACCCCGCAGTCTGTATTAATGTGTGGTCGTCGGGACCCGTCACCTCTCTGACGTCGTTGAAGGATTACAACGATAGGTGTCAGAGGAGTTCGGAGATGTACCCTCGAACCGGATGTAAATTGATTTAGGGAGCAGCCGTGCTCAGTCAATTTAATTTGAGGACTTATGGCCATGACTGGGCTAAATCCAGTTGGATGTTCAACATTTTTATTTGTCTTTGGCCTATTAGACCTGAGTTAGGGCTTTGCCCCTGCACTGCATTATTTTTGTTTTGTTTGGGCTCTGCCCTTTTATAAATGATGCAGAGCATCTATTTTGTTTGGGCTCTGCCCCCTTTTATTGCACTGCAATTTAATTAGGCCTACTAGGTCTTTTTGATTTGGGCCTGGCCCTTTAAGAAATGCATTGCATCTGTGCAAAGTACTAAAAATCTTTTTAGATTCAAAACAGAAGTGCAAAGCACTTTTTGATCCCTTGATCTAAACAAGTTTTTCCTTGTTTCAGAGAACCAAAGGTTCATAACAAGTGCAAGGCACTATTTTTATTTTTTATTTTTATTTTATTTGTTTATTTATTTATTGAAGATCCATGATCTTGTTCATAAAAGAAATTTCTCTTCTTTCAAAGGTTTTTACCTTTTTTTTTATTCTTGAGGAGTTCTTCAGAGTCCTTTTTCTCTTTTTTTTTAGCAAGATCTCCTCTGCTCTGAAATGAGGTCTGGGGTCCTTTTTATAGTGCTCACAAATTAGTTAAATTTGTTACAGAGATCTTTTTCTGAGTGGTTTGGGAAATTTTCCCCACCGTTGGATCTTTGATCCAAAGGCCCCTGCTTTACAGAAGAAAATCTTCTTGTTTTAACAAGAACAGAAAAGATTTATTTTGTTTTGCGCAACTCCAACTGCGCAGACACGTGTCGCGCAGCGCAGCGCTTGCGCAGCTGTGCTTGTGCAACTGCGCAGACACGTGTCGCGCAGCGCAGCGCTTGCGCAAATGAACGTTGCTTCTTTTACTTTTTGTTTTTTAAGAGAGCCTTGCTCTGATTGGACGCACCGCCTTGGGCGTTGCGCTGTCGTATCAACTTCTGACACATGGCGCGTTGCGCGCAGCGCACGGGATTTGAAGCGTTGCTTCAAAATTTGAATTTTTGAAATTCAAACAGAGCCTTGCTCTGATTGGGGAAACAAATGCCCCCCACCGTTGCGCTCACGTGGCGCGCACGTGAGTGCAACGGTGGCAAGATCCTGGCCGTTGGATCAAACGGGGTAAGTTGAAGGGGCGCAGGCCCCTATAAATAGGACCCTTGGTCTTTTAATTTCTTTACCACTTCAAGAATTTTGACTCAGAGCCTTACTCTTGCTTCTTCCCAAGAATTTTAAAGTTCAAAACTTAGAATCACTCTAGGTAAGAAAATTAAATTAATTTAAATTAAATTTTAATTCACAGAGCCTTGCTCTTATAGATCTTTGATCTAAAGGAAACCCCCTTGGGGCTTCTTCAACAGAGCCTTGCTCTCAAGAACTCACAGATCTACAGAGATCTGGTCCATGGGTTTTAACCCATGAACAGAGCTTTGCCCTTGGATCAAATGTAGATCTTTTTAGATCTGAAAAAATGAAGAATTTTTTATAAGTTTCCATGAATTTTTCAATATTCCAACATTTTAATTCTTTTAAGTGTGTTAAAAAAAATTTGATGGATCTTTCCATCATTACCAAAGAGCTATGCTCTTTTGAGGAATCTTGTTCCCCTGAGACCAGGGTTTGACAAATGTCACTCTGTGACAGAGCTTTGCTCTAAAAGAGGAGATTTTCTCCTTGTCTCTAGGGACTTCCCATCAATGAAGATATTCTTTGTGGATCTTTTTTCATGAATTGACAGTCTCATCTAATGATGGGATTGTCTTATTAAATGATGCACCGTCATCCAGATTTTGTGGGTCCCCCTTTGGTCCCCTACCCACTGCATCACAGTGTGGAGTAAGATTTTAAAATGCCAAGAGTTAGAACACTAAACGGTTATTTTTGTCTTTCCACAGGAAACATGTCTGGCGACTTGTCTTTCCCCTTTGTTCGCTCGGAAGGAGGGTTTCCTCATTCGCCAGTGGACCGGGTGGCGCTCGCTCTTATTAAGGATCATGACCCCGAGTGCAAAATACTCCACCTGTGGGGGAGGTGGTACAGCCAGATCATCCAGGGTCGCCGCAGTTTCAGTTTTGCCACGCCGTCTGAACCCATAACTCCAATCCCCTATGCGGACGAACCCCCGGCGAAGTATGCCGTGGAGGTTAAAAATTGGACTTCGGATGACCTTCTCCAACCCGCAATCGGTGCTATTCCCGTGCAGCCGCCGCCGGCAATAGATATTTTAGGAAGGCGAATCTGTCAGGGTGAAGCATACCCTTGGGGACAGGCCTATAATATTGGATTGGTGCCGCGACCGCCCGTCGGATACTTGCAGTGGGCCCGATACATTTTATCGTCGAAAATGACTCATCTGATGAAGATCGGGCTGTATTCGGCCATCTACGTCTCGCTCTTCGAGTATCCTTCTCCTCCAACGTGGTGGATCAAGGCCTTCATCGAACAATGGAATATCCCCACCCACACTTTCTTAATGGCGGATAGGGAGGTCTCAATTTCCTTGGAGGAGTTTACCGAGCTCTCGGGTTTACCGATGAGGGGGGAGCATTACGAGGAGTTGCTACCTCCTGATGAATACGTTTTTGTCACCAAGCCGCTGGTGTTTGACTTAACTCCGGAAAACGCCGTCCAGCATCAGTATCCGGGCCTGGTGAAGATGTTGGAGATCTACGAAGGACTCCATCTGGAATTGGGCGACCGGGGCATCAGTTTCGCAGATTTTATTGCCCGCTTCATTCGCCCGGAGCTCCTATCAGAGCGGAGCGAGAAGTTTGCTCAGCTCGATGACCCTTTTGGTTTCGGCTTAGACCGCCGTCCTGTATCGGAGAATGATCAAAGGGATTTTTATCTCTCTGGCGCTGCCGTCGTCCCTTTCTCAGAAATCGCCGTCCCGGGCATGGATGAGGAGACCTTTTTTATTGGGTTCTTGGGTTTGTGGCTATGCAGCTTTGCGCTCCCCATGCACCCGCGTCACATGTGGCCCTTCGTCTTTTACCCAGCGCATCGGATGGTGGCTGGTTTACAGTTATCGGTAGGAATCGCCGGGCTGGCCTACCTTTATAAAGGACTTAGCGTAGCGGCGGACGCTAGTGAGCCGGGGATACAGCCCACTAACTTCCCGACGCATTATTTCACCTCCTGGATGGAAATGCATGTGCAAGGGGTGTTCGGTGTCCATAAGATTCCTCCGTTCTTCGAGAAATGCAGACTCCCGAGAGTCATGCGGTTGGTCGGCGCTTCAATCGTGTTTGCATCCCCACGGGAGTCTAGGGGGCTGCTCCTTCGTCCACATCTGGTCGGAGCGAAGATTTCCTTTGTGGATAAGGTTATAACCATAGGCTCAGAGACTGCTAAGTCAGTAGTGCCACTGCGCGATGATTTCAAGGACGGGGCTTCCGTATTGAAGGCTCGAGAAATCCTCCACCTCTACTCCATTCGGCCGGGCTATCTAGTGTTTAGGCAGAATGAGACCGCACTTTTCATGAGGTACAACCCGCACCGGTTTGCTCAGCAATCGAGCTATAACCAAGGGATCCCGATGGAAGCTTTCTTGGAAAAGCCTGTGGTCAGCCGAGAGGGGATGAAGAACGCAATGCACCATTTCACACGGCTTAACACGGGTTCCTATTTCTTCATTAGTGAACCCAGCTGTGTCCCTAAGATGCTTAACACGTACGTGGCTTGGTATGCGCATGCGATGGGCCCAATTATCTTAACGGAGAAGCGTATATTGGTTGACCGTAGGGGTGCGCCTCTTGGCGGTGATCGCAAGGCCCCCTTGCAACCAAGGATCCCGGTCATTCCTCCGTTGAAAGATGCCGGAGTCGACCGACCACGCGTGTTAAGCCCCCCGCGTGGATTGCCGCTGTCCGCTACTGTGAATGCACCACAGGCGCCCCGTGTTCCTACGAAGACGGTTGATGTAATATCGCCAGAGTCCGGTGCAGGAGCGGATATCTGGACCCGCCGCCATAAGGTGACTGCCAAGCTCAAATCAATTCTAGGTGCATCTAAAGCTGGCGGGCAAAAGAAGAAGAAGTCGATCCTTTCTCTCGACGCAATCCTCAATTTAGAGTCTGAGGCCCCTCTTACCAAAGGAATAAGTGAATATGGCAGCAATAAGGGCTTCTTGGTAGACCCCGCAGACACCAATTTGGCGGCCGCTATTGCAGCTTCTGAGCGATCAGCAAGGCTCGAAGCGATGTTAAGCAAACTCACGGAGTCAGGTGATCATTAGCCGCTTTCCTCATCAGTTCATCGCATTTTTTTTATCATTATTCTTGACTAATACTTTTCCCATTTTCAACAGGTGTCTCTACTGAAGAAGCTATTGCTGCCTCTTTGAAAACTTTCCAAGAGGAGGAGGAGAAACGTGCTCTGGCAGGCGTTGGTGCGTCCCACCCCCTTTTCTTTTATAAGAAAGAAATTGTTATCTCTTCTGATGGTCAACCTAACCTTCTTCCTTTGTTTCTTTGTAGGAGCTATATCAGTTGATGCGGGGATCCTCCCCAAGCCTGTTACTGAAGTCCCGGTCTCATCGGGGCTGCTGCAAGAGCCTCGACTTGACAAAACGACGAGGGATGCCATGAAAAACTTGGAGGCATCCCTACTCACGGACGAAGACGCCTCAATGAGAGAGGCTCTGGTGAGGTCCGTTTCAACGGCCCAGGAGGAGAGAAAGCGGCTGAGGCGCGAGGCTGAGGCGTGCCGGACTACTTTGGCTATGGGAGCGGGCCCAAGCACCGTCCCTCGGGCAGATACTCCTTCCGGAGAGGCCCCTGTCACCCTATCCATTGCTCGCAGACAAGTGGCGTGCGCCGTTCGAAGCGCAAATGATAAGTCCACTTCAGGTAACATTTCTTTCAGAATTTTTATTGTGAGAGTTATAATGCCGACGGTTCTTATATCTATTATTTTGCAGGGCCAAGTCCGACCGAGGGTGAGGCGGAGACCGTTGAACCCAGGGGAACAGAGGAGGTGGTGCCTGTCGAACTCGAGCCGACAGTGGGCCACATCGTTCAGGCCATGGAGCCTGGTGCGGAGGTTGAGGGGCCTATAGCCGAGAAGGTCGTTGATGCCGAGCCTGAAGTGGCGGCAGATGAAACGATCATTACAACTGAGTCCGGGGTGATGGCGGACGAGGCACTTGAGGCTGGCGACCTCGTGATGACGGCAGATGAGCCGATGGAGACAGCGGAGCCCGAGGAAGTAGCGGGTGAGATGGGCACGACTCTTGGGGAAGAGTCAGCCGCTTCCTTCCAAGAGTCCGGCAACGCTCCCATCATTGCCCTCCCCGTCTACGATCTTCTGCCGTCTCCTGGCCGCGCAAGCACGACGACGGTCCCTATCGAGTCGGGTGATGAGGTTACGGGTGGTGGCCTCATGTCAATGGAGGAGGGAATTGCCTCAGTTTCGGCTGGCAGCTCGTCGGGTAAATTTCGAGTTACCATCATTCCCTCTTTTTTTATATATCTTGCGATCTTTTCTAACAAGTTTGTCTTTGTTTTTAACGCAGGCGCGGCCAACGCCGATGCTCCATTGCTCGAAGGAGCACCGTCAATTACTGCCTTGGCGGTGGTCACCTCCCAGCCTTCCCTTGTGCCATCACGGATGTTGGAAGGTATGGATTTGCGATTCATTAGTTTATCTTTTAACCGCATAACTTATGTACTAACGCCGTACCACTGTGTCTTTTCAGGAGTGCTCTTTGATCATCTATATCAAGTGTTGCTTCCACACTTCTCCTTCCCATCCGAACTCGCTTCTCCCTCTAGTGGTGCCGGTGAGTATACTTCCACTTTGATGTCTTTATTTCCCCCCTTTTTTTAGCAATGGGATGATTTCTGACCCTTCCTCTTCCTTATTGTAGTGCCACAAATTGAAGGAGGGTGCGCAAGACCTGCCACGCCACCGGCCCTTCCAGCTTTACCATCTGTTGCAGCTGGTATAGTAAATTTCCTTTTTGATGATTCTCTAACATCTCTTGAACCATCGTTTAACCATGTTTTGTTTTGCAGCTATCGTCCCAACTCCGGTTCCTCTTGAGTCTCGTGTCCTCTCACCGGCAGGCCCTTTCTTGAAACGTCCATCTTCAAAGGGTGCCGTGATGAGTTTGGGCATGATGAGCGGGTATATCGAAGAGCTTAATGCGGACGCTCTCCCTTCTGCCGCAGATTTCGCTGTGGAAGTTAACCCAATGTTGGCGGCACTCGTAAACTTTCACAATGAGGGCGTCGTCGAATCTTGGGTTAACCACTGCATGGAGATCGAGGCCTGCCTACATCGGCTGGAGTCGACGCGTCCTTCTCCTGAAATTTTGGCCATAGGCACCCAACGGACAGCTTGGCTCGAGCAAAGCACTTCTTATTTCCGCCATTTGGAGCAAGAAGCAGCTTTACGGTTGAAGGAACGTCAGGAATCTTCAAGCGTAACTGCTCGCCTGCACGCTGAAGTTAGGACGAATGCTGCTGAGGTGAAAGTCGTCTTTGAAGGCCTTCTGGAGCGTATTTCTAATGGGCTAGCACTGAAGCGGAAGCTCGATGCCGCCGAGCGTGATGCCCGAGGCCATGAAGCAGCCCAGCAGGTCGTTGAGGAACAGCTTGCATCCTTTATGCAGCAGCGGGCTCGAGTAGAGGACGAACTGGCGGTGGTAGCCGATCAGGAAAAGGAATGGAAGGAAGTGTGTGAACAACTGATAAAGCTACCGAAGACGCTTCCTTCTTAGTAACTTTCCTTGTGTCGTTGTACTTGTAAATAAAAAAATGCATATGTATATTTTTTTATTCTTTAGCACAATGTATCCTGTACTCAATCAAGTATATGAATAAAAGATACACATTTTTTTTGTAATGTCTTGTGTCATTTCTCCGCCCTTTTCTTTCTTTTGTTATCAGCATGCCACTTTAGTAACCATGGTTGACGGATAATAGAGCACGCATCTTTACTTTCTTAAGAATCAGCGATGGCTTAGGCCGCAGGTTCAGATCTGCTGCCCAAGACTTTTCAACTCCATGAGCCGTGAGGGTCTTATAGAGACTTTTCTCCCTACGGATCGAGAGGATCTCGTAGGTGGTTTTTTCTCCTTAGGAATCGTGAGGATTCCTAAGTGTGGTTTTCTCTTATAAGTCGTAGGGATCCTACAAGAGAATTTTTCCCTCTTACGAGTCGAGAGGACCCACAAGCGGTTGTTTCCCTCCTCATCGAAATTCAACTTTGGAAAGTGAGACCCGTGAATAGTATGCAAGAGACCATTTTGGATTGACTTGCAGGGTCCCATTGTTCAGGAAGCAAGTTTTTAGTCGCTGCTGCCTGAGGCTTCATTTGCATGTTGAGACGAATCGGGAATTTCCAGCGGAGACACTAGTTTTTTCTGCGAGCCGACGCGAATCAGGAGGCTCTCGTCAAGGAGTGTTTGTATCCGTGAGTCGAGGAGTTTGCTAGGGATTATTTGTTTCCCAAGCGCCAAGGATTATTTGTTTCCTTGGGGTTTGAAACGAGTCGAGGATTCCCACGGAGACGCTGGTGGCTCTGCGAGTCGACGTGGATCAGGAAGCTCTCGTCAAGGAGTGTTTGTATCCGTGAGTCGAGGAGTTTGCTAGGGATTGTTTGTTTCCCGAGCGCCAAGGATTATTTGTTTCCTTGGGGTTTGAAACGAGTCGAGGATTCCCACGGAGACGCTGGTGGCTCTACGAGTCGACGCGGATCAGGAGGCTCTCGTCAAGGAGTGTTTGTATCCGTGAGTCGAGGAGTTTGTTAGGGATTGTTTGTTTCCCGAGCGCCAAGGATTATTTGTTTCCTTGGGTTTTGAAACGAGTCGAGGATTCCCACGGAGGCACTGGTGGCTCTGCGAGTCGACACGGATCAGGAGGCTCTCGTCAAGGAGTGTTTGTATCCGTGAGTCGAGGAGTTTGCTAGGGATTATTTGTTTCCCAAGCGCCAAGGATTATTTGTTTCCTTGGGTTTTGAAACGAGTCGAGGATTCCCACGGAGACGCTGGTGGCTCTGCGAGTCGACGCGGATCAGGAGGCTCTCGTCAAGGAGTGTTTGTATCCGTGAGTCGAGGAGTTTGCTAGGGATTGTTTTTTTCCCGAGCGCCAAGGATTATTTGTTTCCTTGGGGTTTGAAATGAGTCGAGGATTCCCACGGAGACGCTGGTGGCTCTGCGAGTCGACGCGGATCAGGAGGCTCTCGTCAAGGAGTGTTTGTATCCGTGAGTCGAGGAGTTTGCTATGGATTGTTTATTTCTCGAGCGCCAAGGATTATTTGTTTCCTTGGGTTTTGAAACGAGTCGAGGATTCCCACGGAGGCACTGGTGGCTCTGCGAGCTGACGCGGATCAGGAGGCTCTCGTCAAGGAGTGTTTGTATCCGTGAGTCGAGGAATTTGATGAAGATACTGGTTTCTTCGGAGTTGGACTGAACCGTCGAGATTTCGCTTCGTCTTCTGGCGGAGCCTGTTGGAAAAGTATGGTTCCCTCTTTGTTTACGCCCTTGGATTGTATACAGGGATCGATGTGATCTTAACTGTAGGGCCAAAGTTTTATCATTTCTTCTTTTTATTTTATTTTATTTCCGCGATGCTCTATCATTTCAGCTTTTTATATCGCGAAGGTCGCGACTGCCCAATCATTTCGGCTATTTTTTCGCGGTGCCCAATCATTTCGGCTATTTATTTTATTTTCACTCGCTGCTTTTTATTGCGAGTTGCCCAATCATTTCGGCCATTTTGCATGCATACATTTTTACTTGCTGGTTTTTATTGCAAGTTGCCCCATCATTTCGGCTATTTCGTATGCATGTGCGGCCTACCGGCTTTCCGCCGTAAACCTGAAATTGGACACCGATTTTGGCATCAGCACCGCTACAACTGGGATATTGCCAGTAGCAAATCTTCATTTGCCTCTGTCGATGTTGAACGAGGGTGACTTAGCGAGCAGGGTTAAGGTCCCGTCAACTAAGGCTTTTGACTTCATGAGCCGTAAGGGTTTCACGAAGTTATTTCTCCCTACAAGTCGTGAGGATCTTGTAGGTGTATTTTCTCCTTAGGAATCGTGAGGATCCTTAAGTGTATGTTTCTCTGTAAGTCGAGAGGACCTATAAGGGTCATACGAACATATCCCCAGTCACGGATGAGACTTGGTTAGGGAAATGTTTATTCGCGCCCGTGGATTGTATACAAGGGTCAGTATTGAGCCACTTGTAGAGCAATGTCAAAATTTGTAGGGGTTGCTTAAGCACAGGTTTAGGTCTCTGTAACTTAAGACTTTCAAATCTTATGAGCCGTGAGGGTCCCATAAGAGAGTTCTCCTTACGAGTCGTGAGGATCTCGCAAGTGTATTTTCTCCTTAGGAATCATGGGGATCCCTAAGCGTGTTGCTCCCTTGTGAGTCGTAAGGATCTCACGCGGGTGGTTTCTCCTTACAAGGTCGAGAGGACCCTATAAGTGTCCTTTAACGAGGTTGCGCCCTTTCAGGTTTTCACAAACACTCGCCGGTAGCCCTGCTGTTTTTACTTACGGAGCCCTTTCGGGTTTTCATTCGTGCCCATTTTGCTTATGGACATACCGTTTTTTTTTATTCTTTTTATTTTTATATATTTTTTTTCTCTCGTCAGCCTAAAGATGTTGCGGTAGTAGTTTAAAGACGTTTCGGTCTGCTATTAGTTTAAGGACATTTCGGTCCGTCGTTAGTTTAAGGACGTTTCGGTCCGTCGTGGAGAAGGCCGGCTACTTTTTATAAAGCTTGAGCTTAGAAAGATAGCGAGCGGACATAGTCGTCGTCATCTATTATTGACCTAGGCTGTGGCTCATTAAGCATAATATTTCTTTAGAAAGCGACCGTTTATTGGCCTGAAAGGCCTTTCACCGTGCATGTCCATGAGTAGATAGGCCCCACCCTGGTAAACTTTATCTATGATGTACGGGCCTTCATAGTTTGGCTCGAATTTTCCCCGCTTGGCGCGATTGGGGATCATAGGCCTTTTGACCACTAGCACGAGTTCGCCTTGGCGGAATGTCCTCGGTCGGGTCAATCTTTCGTATGAGCGCGTCATCTTTGCTTTATAAGCTTACAGATTTTGTTGCGCTATGAGCCGGGTTTCATCAAGGGCGTCAAACTCCTCAAGCCGAAGGTGAGCATTTTCTTCGTCCGTCAGTTCGTAGTGGACTGCCACTCGTAGAGAGGGTAATTCTATCTCGAGGGGGAGTACTGCTTCTGTACCGAACACCAACGCGTACGGCGTTGTGTTCGTGGCCGTCTTGAACGTAGTTCGATATGCCCAAAGAGCTTCTTGCAGTCTTTCGTGCCAGTCTTTCTTATTTCAGGACACCGTTTTCTTTATGATCTTTGTTAAGGTCTTGTTGAAGGCCCCAGCTAGACCGTTAGCTCGCGGATTATAAACCGGGGAATATCTCCAGTCTATATTGTGCTGTTGCGCAAAACGACTGATCTTGTGACTTCTGTACGCTGGCCCGTTATCGGAGATGATCCGTCGCGGAGTTCCAAACCGATATATGACGTGCGTCTTGAAGAAGTGGAGGATATTTTCCGTCTTTACCTCTCTTAACGGTACTGCTTCTGCCCATTTAGAGAAGTAGTCAGTCGTCGCCAGGATGAAACGATGTCCCCTAGACGATGCTGGTTCGATAGGGCCAACTACGTCAGTCCCCCACATTTCGAATGGCCAGCTAGCCACCGTTGGATGTAGTGGATTTGGGTGCTGGTGGATGAAGTCCCCATGAATTTGGCATGAGTGGCATTGCTTCGCATATTCGATGCAGTCCTGAATCATCGTGGGCCAATAGTAGCCCATGCGTTTGATCTTCAACTTCATCTTTGGGCCTGCCTGGTGAGAACCGCAGAGTCCGTCATGAACTTCCTGGACGACCCTTCTCGCTTCGTCAGGTCCTAAGCATCTCAGCCACAGAGAATCAAATGACTTCTTGTATAGAGTAACATTGACGAAGGCGAAAGACAGAGCTCGTTTCATGAGCTGATGTCTTGTGGACGCTTCTTCGGGCAATCGGTGAGACTTAAAGTAGTTTATGAAGACTTCCCTCCAATCCTCGGCCTTTTCCGGGTCTTTTATTTGCAGAGCCATTCGCTCAATCGTTTCCTTTTCTTCGGATGATTCCGGAGATATTTCTGCTGGGGCAAGAACTCGACGGCTCTGTATCACGATTCTAACGTCGTCGAGGTTCTCGTCAGCCAGTTCTTTAGCAAGTTTGGCCAACGCGTCTGCTTTGCTATTTTCCGCACGCGGTATGTTCTCCAAAGTATAAGAGGGAATTTGGGTTAACAGTTGTTGCACCTTTTCACCGTATTTCACCAATTCTGGCTTGCACGTTTGGTAGTCGCCGTTTATTTGACTAACGACAAGTTGAGAATCCTCATATATGAGGAGGTTTTCAATTCCCATGTCAATGGCGATCTCAAGGCCTGCTATCATAGCTTCATATTCGGCTTCGTTATTTTTCCTCGGTTCTGTTAGGGAGAACGCGTAGCGCATTTTCCCTCCTTGTGGAGTTATGAAGATGAGGCCTACCCCCGATTTGATTATAGGGGTATTTTGTTTGCGCTTTTTCATGGAAGATGCTCCATCGAAATAAAGTTCCCATTGGGTATCGCTACCGTCGCTCGCGTCAAACGCATGTTCGTCTGGAAGATCGCAGTTTAAAGGAGAGTCGGCCGGTATCGGGTGCTCAGCGAGGAAATCGGCGATGGCCTGGCCTTTCACTGCCTTGAGAGGTTGATACGTTATCGAAAACTCCATCAAGAGTAGGGCCCATTTAGCGAGTCGTCCCGTCAATATGGCCTTTGACATCAAGAATTTAAGGGGGTCCACCTTCGAAATGAGACGGACCTCATGCGCCAATGCATAGTGCCTAAGCTTTGTTATCGCAAAGATCAACGCCAGGCAATGTTTTTCAATGTGGGAGTAGTTGCTTTCTGCCCCCAGCAGAACTTGACTTAAGTAGTAGAGTGCTCTTTCTTTCCCTTGATCGTTCTGTTGTGCCCATAATGCGCCTAAAGAACCTTCGAGGGCGGTTGTATAAAGAATGAGAGGCTTTCCCTTAACCGGAGCAGCCAACACCGGCGGGTTCTGCAGGTATTGCTTGATCTCGTTTAGCGCGCTTTGGCATTTTTGATCCCAGACGAATGGGGTTCCCTTCTTCATCAGGTGACTGTAAGGACGACACTTTCCTGAAAGGTTGGCTATAAATCGCCGTATGTATGCGAGCTTCCCTTGGAGAGACCGCAGCTGTTTGAGAGTTCTTGGCGGAGGCATTTCCATGATCGCTTTAATCTTTGACGGATCTATTTCAATACCTCGGTGTCGAACAATGAACCCCAGGAATTTGCCTGAGGAAACTCCAAATGCACACTTGAGCGGGTTCATTTTCAAGTTGTATTGTCGAAGGCGTTGAAATACAGTCTTCAGATGTTCGAGATGTTCCTCATATGATTTGCTTTTAACCACGAGATCGTCGATATAGCATTCGACGATTTCGTGTATAAGGTCATCGAAGATCTTTGTCATGGCCCTTTGATGGGTGGCACCGGCGTTCTTTAAACTGAAGGGCATTACTTTATAACAAAATATCCCTAGAGGGGTCCTGAAGGCGGTGTGCTTCTGGTCTTCGGGATGCATCTTTATCTGGTTATACCCCGATGAGCCGTCCATGAAGGAGAAAACCTCATGAGTGGATGTATTGTCTATCATCAATTCGGTGACTGGCACTGGGAAATCATCCTTCGGGCAAGCTTTATTGAGATCCCGAAAGTCCACGCATATGCGCACCGTCCCATTTTACTTCATCACCGGAACGATGTTAGCGATCCATTCAGGATATTGGACCTCCTGGATAAAACCGGAGTCGAACAGCTTCTTGACCTCGGCGTTGATACTCATTTCAAGCTCGAGTCGCATTCTCCTCGGCGCCTGTTTGACTGGCTTGATGTCCGGGGATATCGCCAATTTGTGTACAGCAATTTCTGGATCTAGTCCCGGCATTTCGGAATAGTTCCACGCGAAGCAATCTCTATGCTGCAGAAGCACATCCTTTAACGCAGCTACCCTTTCTTCAGATAGTAACTCGCTGATGAATTTCGGTCGTGGATCATTTGCCGTCCCCAACTCAATCTTCTTGAGGTTATCTGCAGTGGTATGGATTCCATCTTCCAGTTCTTTTGGCGCTGGTGGGAATTCTGAGATTATCTCGTCGCTGCTGTTTTCGAAGCACCAAGGGAGCTCATCTATGTCTTCGGGCTCTTCTTTTAATATTGTAATTGTATGACAGGTGCGAATTCGCTTCCAATCCCAATATGGAACTGGTTCTTCTTTCGTGGCCTTGGGCTCGTGCCTTTGTGGCGGCGTTACCCTCCAGTTGTCGGACAGAGCGAACTTGCCAAGCTGATACTGATCTTCGACCCAATTCTTGAAAGTGAAGCAATCCTCGAGAGGGTGCCCTATTACTCGATGGTAAGAGCAATAGTCCAGGCGTGAGACTTTGCCTGCTCGTTCGGGGTGTTTAGACTCCGGCAGTGTAAGCATCTGATGTTTTAGAGCGAGATCAAGTATCTTCTTCGTCTTGTCCCGCGGAAATGAGTATGCTCGACCCATTTTCTTCATAAGGGATAGATCAATAACGCTCGACTCCCGTTTGCGTGGCTTCTTAGCCCTGCTTTGTTGTTGTTGAGCGCCTTTTTGGCCTTTCGACTTATTTCTGTTTTTGCGCCGAGCCTTCTTTATAACAGGTTGACATGGGGCGACATTTTCACCTTTCACGGCCTGTTGGAGAAGGCGTTGCGTTTTGGCTTTCTCGTAGATGACCGTTTCGCGGTTATGATCGTCCCGGACTTTTTGACCCGCTTCCCTTATAAGCTTGTCCATTTGTTCTTCGAACGACGGACTGGGCTCCTTTGCATTTGACACTTTTATTGGCTCAGGATTAGCGTCCTCCCATTGAGCATCCGCTTCTTCATCGAAGTCATATATGACATAGCAGCTGTTTAATAGCTCTCGTTTCTTTGACCGGATGTATCCGAGCCCGATCGTCTCCATCTTCCCATTAGGTAGCTTGTGTTGAGTTCCGGGGACGTTCCAAACCCTGTCATAGAATTTGGCCTTCCTAACAGTCTGTTCGAAGGGTATCCCTTGGCGCTTTAATAGTCGTTTCAAGCCTTCTGTATAATATCTAGGTAGACGAATGGGTTGAAGCCTGTCCAGCGTTGGATCTGCTCCATACCAGATTTCTTTCTCCACTTTATTTTCTTCAGAGCGGTAAAACAGAATTACTTTCTCTCTCTTTCTCCTGGAAGGGATATAGAATGTCCGCAACTCTTCTACACTGTAGATATTAAGTGCATCCAGTTCTTTATGGTGTCTAAGCGGCACCATGGCTATCTGCAGACTTCGCTCTTCATCAGCAGAAGCTCGTATTGAAAGCCGAGCAGGGAATACAGCATGAACTTCATCCTCCGAATCACTACCGAAGATTAATGAAGGAACGGATGGTCCCGGCTTGGTGTATTGGGGCGGACCCGAATAAGTTATATCCTCTTCCTCCTCGGTATCGCTGCCGAAGACAGGGATGGTGGCATTAGTTTTGTTCTCAGGCTTGTGACACCTTTCCGTATCTTCGAAACTCGGCAAGAAGTATTTGGCATCTTCATACTTACGAACTTCATTCACGGAAAACGGATTCAATTCTCCTGCCACAGTGTACTCGAGACCATCCTTGCAATATTTCATACACTGATGCTGTGTAGAAGGGATGATATTGTACTCGTGTAACCATGGTCGACCGAGCAGAGCATTGTAGCATGTCTTGGCATCTATGACATGGAATTTAATATCTGTGACGAGCAACCCGAAGGGTACGTCAATATCACAGATCCAAGAGTTTTTTACGACTGGGAGTCGAACCCGGAGATGGTGATCTTGTCTCGGGCGAGGTGTTGGACACTCATGCAAACTTCCTTTAACACCCGCACATTGAGTAAATTAACAGACGATCCGTTATCGACCAAGATTTTACTTATCTTTATGTCATGGCAGTATCCTGAGACATAAAGGGGACGATTGTGTTCGCACGTCCCGAGGAGAAGGTCTTCATCGCCAAAAGCAACGTCGGCCGTGTGCACCTCTTCCAACTCATTCTTCATCTTTTCTTCGGCCAGGAAGGCTTGAAACCGGTCCGGATCTTGTAGTGCCTTAATCAAAGAATCCCTCGCCTCTTTTGATAGTAACAGGGCATCAAGAATGCTGAGTTGTGAGGGCAGCTTCCTCAGATGCGCCAAGACATTGTAATCCACCTTATTTCTCTTCGGCGGATTCTTGGCGGTTAGCTTTTCCGCAACTTGGTCATCTAGAGTAATATCCTCAGAGACTTTTTCTTTCCCTTTATCTTTCTTGTTTAAGGGTCCGAGATTCTTTTCAGGTAGCGTTCGATTGCGTAGCTGGATATTTTTGCAAACCTTTGGCTCTTCTTCTTTTCCCGAAGTTGACTCTTTAAAGAGAGGGGCGAGTTCCAGCTCCTCATCCGAATCGCTCCCGAACGTAGGCACTTGTGACCCGCCAGTGTTAACCATGCGACAATCGCCGATAGTTCTTTCAAGCCCTTTGGTCGTATTTCTTTGCTCTCGACGAGTTTTACGCTTTTCCCGCTTGGAGCGTTGTCGACGAGCAACATATCCTTGCCACCATTTGTCGAAAGCTTTGCATTCTTGAGTGGGGTGCGAAACCTTCTGATGATATAAGCAAAAGGAGGGGTGCATTTCTATTTCACTAGTAATTTTTCCTTCAGAGGATGGTAGCTTCATGCCCATTGATGTGGCCTTAGCAAACCTTTTCTTTATCTTGAATTGGCTTTTGTCGGTAGCGAAGGTATTCTGCTCCAGCGGGATCATCTCAGCTCTTTCATCAAGTCGCTGGCGCTTGGCCCTTTCAAATATAGACATCTCGCGTTCTCGATCAGCTTTACTTTTCAGTCGAGCCTCATTAAGGAACGCGTCAATCATTTCGACTGATAGCTCCGGAATTTTTGATTCCGTATCTGCCCCCAGCATTTTAGTGCTAGAAGCCTCCTCATCGTTCGTGATCGAATGGGAGATCATATGACAGCTCGCTACATATTCCTCGGATTCATCCGATGAACTTTCTCCCTCATCTTCTTCTTGAAAGACGTGATTGAGGAACTCTTGGAGCATAATGGGAGTCCGTGCCTTTTGGTTGTATTCATCCAGCGCGTCAATTTGCTTTTGTAAGTCCGTGCGCTTGTCGCCAGGCTTCACGGGCTTCTTAGATTTCTTCTTCTTCTTTTTCGAAGATTTTGACGGCTGGCTGCGAGTGTTTGATCCACCACTGATTGATACGAAAAAGTGTTTTTATAGTTAACCGCAATCAATAACGGTGTCGCGCGTAGCTAGACCGAGATGAGTACGGGTCGTCCTCTGGGAAACGTGGAATCTTTTATTTTTACTTTAGATGTGTTGAGAAAGAGAGGAGGAATAAAGAATTTTGTGAAAAGTTTCTAGATCTACTTTAAACAAGAATGTTAAATATAGATCTAGATTATTTTGGAGATTTAAATAATATAATAATAGGGCTTGTAGGGTTCGTTAGGATTTAGTAGTTATGGAAGATTAATTAAAAGTTACCCTTTTTATCCATTAATAGATTTAGAACTAGAACGACGGTGATGCGTGTAGATTAGGGTTTCTGGAGGGAAAAGGAATCCCACTCGTAACCCTTATCTCGACACGGAACTCCGTTCATATCTAGCCTTTACCAAAACAATCATTAATCTAATCTCTAATCGCGGTCAGAACTAGCAAGGAATTGCTAGCGCGCCCGATTAGGATGTTAATGATTATTTTGATAAAGTTCCTAAACTTTATAGGACTTAAAAAGGGTTTAATTATTTTCATCGCCCATTAACCTACCCTAATCCTACGAACCCTAACAAGCGGAGAATTACTCGCGTATGTTGAGAGAAGAAAATGAAAAGAAAGAGATGGAAAACATAATGTAAAAGAAAACAAACAATTAAAAAAACTACCTTTATTAATCAACTCCTTCAACAATACTTTTAATCCATAAAAAATGATTACAAAACTTGATTTGCTTCTCGATCTTTCCTAGGGAGGTAGTCGAACAGTCGATGATCAGCCTGGATGCGTGAGCGTCGGGAGCTTCGTGATCTCTTCGGCTTGATAACTTTTCCAAGAGACTCTCGGTGCCTTTTTATAGTGAAAACCCAGAATCTTATTGTTGAAAACTTGGTAAAATTCAGCAGAGAATAATGCCCCAAAATCTTGCACTCCAATTCCATAAGATTGCGGCGGATCCGCGGCCCCAGGGTGGGTTTGGCCGCGGATCCGCGCTCAAGGGACAAGATCAATTGATGATTTTTCTTGTGCTTTCATCTGGTGACATTTGGCAATCCTAGGCATCTTCATATTTCAGAAATATTCTCTCGGTTGCTTCCAGACTTGGTCTCCAAGTTTGCTTCTTAATTTTGCAAGTTTTCTTCAACAAATTGATTTGTTTGTTAAATCCTTCATAACAACTTGGAAATATTCTGCACAACAACTCAAATAAGATTTTAGTAGACTTTGTTCTACTAGGATTAGATCAATAATATTATTTGCATACATTTTCCTACCAAATGATAATTAACATATATTAACACATGGAAAATAATGTTTTTACACATAAACCCTCATATGTATAATATATTATATTAAAGTCCTTTTTTTTAATATAAAAATGGTAGGAAAAATGTAATACAAATGTGCAGTTTTATCAACTGAACAAATACCCCCAAACTTATCTTTGATCGTCCCGAGCAAACTAGTTTATTTAAAAGGAGAAAAAGAAAGGAGAAAACTAAGCACACTTTCGTAGGCAGACACGATTGCACTGAGCACGTGCAACAAGCCGTTAAACCTCTAGGTGTCCCTAGTAGGAGGAGTGTTGTCTTCTGAGGGTTTTCAGCGGATTACACCCACAAAATCCTATAACAAAAGAAAGATGGTGAAATTTACATATAAAAATAAGAACCATAAAAGAAAAGGCATTGAAAAGAAGAGTTTCCAACTATACTAGCTTTTCAGTTGTCATGAGCCCTATCTTAATAGTCATGAAGAAATGTTAGAAATCACATCATCCCTCAATAAAACCTCGTCTTTATTCTTCATCCTACCTTTCATCCAAACATTGATCATATACCCCTACGTGTGTGTAAAGAACATCCCTACACTCGGAGAATTCAATTCAAGCTATCATACTCTTATCCATCTACCTTAGTACTTTTTAATTTGATGGATATTAAGATTTGCTCACACATTTTCATGCGACCGTTAATACTTCTTGAGGTACTAACAGACCGATTACTTATGTGCTTGCTGATTAGGTGATAATATTTTCCTCGTCTTGCACCACCTAAGGCTTAGCAGTGACTCCCAGACCAGTTGGCCTCAGGGCACTAGGTGAAGAGGCACCCTCGCTATATTTTTTTATTGCTGCCTTGGCGATAACAAAACCAGTGTTCATTTTTCTTTTCACCATTTTTATATTTTCTTCATTTTTTTTTCTTCCTTCATACTTTGGCTTTTAGACAAGAGCATTTCAAGGTATCCTCTACTATCCCGAGTTTTAAGACGTGTGTAAGTGCATATAGTAGGGTATCAACATTCAAATGTTTGGCTTCCAGAATAGAAACTATTTTTCAGACTTATTTTTATCCTCAGATTAGTGACTTCCTTCATCTTACTAACCCTTGGGACAACAGCTCATAACTACTTATTACTAGTTCGTATAAGAAAACTTCTAATTTTCTTGGTTTTCTTAAATTATTCCTATCTTTTGGATGTAATTTTTCACTTTCTACTCTTCTGTTATAAAAGAATTTTTTTTTAAAATTTTTTGAAATGTTGTGCTTATGCAAAATATGATGCAAATTGATGTGTAAATAAGCACAAACCTCCCCCAAACCTGTTTACAGCAGTGTCCTCACTGATGTCATCCATTAAGCAAAAAGACTTGGGAGGAAATTATTAATGGGGGCAACAATATATGAAAGTGAAAATCCTCCCCCAAACTTATTTTAGGCTCACAATTTTGTAAAAATCATTTTCTTTCAAGAGCCAAAATATACCACCCCTCCCCCAAACTTGAGTTAAACATTTTTAATCTTTTAAAATCACATGAGGGGGTCAAGGTTATTGGTCAATGCCAAGCTTTGCAAAGACCGAAGGTCAACACCAACCATTCAAAAATTTTATCGATGAAGCACCAAGGTTGGTGGAAGAACATGTCACCTTTTGACGTGAAGAAGTGGGGAGGTGACAAAAGGTGTATTGGAAAAGGATTGCGTCTCAATTTAGAGAGACGACACAGTGATAGTAATGATGGATTACTCGCATTGTCATGATTGTTCAAAAGAGGGGGTGGAGGTCCAATTTCTTCATCTTGGAGTTGATTCATCTCAACACCCGTGTCTTGTAAAAATGCGAGTTCATCAGCGAAAATTTCCTCAAAGCTTTCATTGATACCCCGAAAAATAATGTCATCAGAAAAAATGGGGTGATCGTCAGACTCAATATAAAGTTCCTCATTAGATGTTGACCCGGACAGCTCGGTGGAAGAGTAAATGGTTGGGTCAAACAACAACATATGAAAAGAGTCTGTATCATGAGGTTGATCAAATTCGCTGCTGTCGACATCCATTAATTCGACAGAACACACATGAGCATAGGGTTCGGAGGGTTCACTTCCCAACTTGTAAATGTTAAGCTCAATTGACTTCTTTCCAAAGGATAGGATCATAGAGCCGTTTCTACAATTAATTACTGCGTTGGAAGTGGCCAAAAAGGGTCGACCGAGTATCACCGGGATTTGATTGCGTGGGTTTGCTACAGGTTGTGTATCTATAACGATAAAGTCCACAGGGAATATGAATTCCCCGACTTTGATTAACACATCCTCTAGCTCACCCCTAGGTTGGGTGATAAATCGATCGGCCATCTGAAGAGTGCAATGCGCAGGTTTTAACTCTCCGATCCCTAATTGCTCATACACAGAATACGGAAGCAAGTTAACACTAGCACCTAGATCGAGTAGAGCACGATTGATATTTTTACCCCCAATAGAGATTGAAATTGTAGGACTTCCGGGGTCCTTTCGTTTCTTGGGAAGTTGTTGTGTAAAAGCTGTGCTCACATTACTCACAAGGAAAACTTTTTTAGGTACTTGAACTTTTCTCTTCCTAGTGCACAAGTCCTTTAGGATTTTCGCATATGACGGAACTTGTTGAATAACATCTAGGAGAGGAATGTTTATGTTAACTTGCTTAAAAATTTCCACAATCTTCTCCATTTGTGGACTTGGTCTGTTGCCCCTCAACCTGTTTGGATAAGGTGCTTGATCAATAAGTTTTGGGTCCAACGTTTGTGGAGAAGACTGTGGGGGTGGATTCGATCCCAAAATTGGAGTGGGAATTGACTTAGATAGATTTGGCGAAATGGGCGAAGGGTTCGAGCCTTGGGGAAAACGGAGAATAGGCTCGGATGAAGGTGGAAGACTAGACGAATGAGGGGAAGACGAAGAAGAAGAAGGGGTATCAAATGTGTCACTATCATCAAATTGCTCACCCACTTGGTTATTCAGCACTCTCCCCGATCTCAACGTAGTAATGGCATTCACATTATGATTTTGTGAATGGCCAGGATTCGGTAGGGGTTGAGATGGGAGTTTCCCTTTCTCTCTCGGACTCATTGCGGCGTTTAACTGTGCGATTTGGTTTTCTATTGATTTAATACTCTCACCATGGGAGGAGGAGTTTTTCGTTAGGGTATCAATAGAAGACCTTATCTCAGCCGAATTTTGCATGGATTGTTTCATGAACATATCCAAAGTTTGTGCAAGTGAGTTGTCAGTACCGGCCACTTGTGGTGTAGAAATGTTGGCCGGATTTTGGAAATTTTGTGACTGAAAGGGGGGCTGATTCTGTGGTTGTAGTTGCTGTAGAGGAGGTCTTTGATAATTACTTTGTTGGTTTTGATTCCAAGCAAAGTTAGGATGATTCCTCCATCCATGATTGTACGTGGAAGAATAAGGGTCGTTTTTAGGTTGCTGCTGAAAAGCAGCATCAGCTTGAAACGATGCATTCATAGGACATTCTTCCGTTAAGTGTGAAGGATCCGAACAGCAACCACAGACGGTCTTAGGAAGCGTAACCTGATTTAGGGAGACTGATGAGAATCTGCTCTCAATAGCGTCGAGTTTCTTCTGCATCGCTGCCATTTCGGCTTTCACTGCGATGGAAACATCGAGCTGGTGAACTCCTCCCCTAGATGAAGGTGGTCTTACGCTTTCCCACTGCAAAGTGTGTTCAGCAAGGTCTTCCAGATATTTCCATGCTTCACCGTCATCTTTAGACATGAAATTGCATTGACACATTGTTTCAAGCATCTGCTTTGTCGCTGGATTAATGCCCTCATATATAATCCGACATAAATCCCATCTTTGTATTCCGTGATGGGGGCATTGGACAAGCAGATCTTTGAAACGTTCAAAACACTTCCAAAATGGTTCATTGGGAAGCTGGGTGAACTGGTTGATCTCGCTTCTAACACGGGCAGTCTTATGGTTTGGGTAAAACTTCTTAAGAAATGCTATGACGAATTCATCCCAATTAGTGATAGAGTGTGCGGCAGTATTATAAAGCCATTTTTCTGCCAAGTCGCACAATGTGAATGGGAGAAGACGTAAGCGCATAGCATCTAAAGTCAATTGTGAAGTACCCATCATTGCGCATACGTTTTCGAATTTGGTGATGAAAACGTATGCGTCTTCCGACTCAAGCCCGTGAAATTTGGGCAGCAGATTGATGTAGTGGGGTTTAATTTCGAAATTATCCCCGTTAGGTGGTGGAAGAGATAGACAAGTAGGGAGAGGACCACGAATAGGATAGCATCTCTCTTGGAGAGAGATGCGCGGTGGATTCTGCTCTCCGTCGGGCGGTGGCAGCGTGGTGTTATAATTAGATGGAGTGCCGTCCATCACGGTCGATGTGGTGTGTGGTGGGGGAAAAGAAGATGAAGAAGTACCGACTTCGGTGTCGATAGCAGGAACGCGGACAAGACGGGCACTAGGATCCCGTGTCCAGCCGAGCATGCACTAAGCGGGTTTAGTGCAAATGGCAGCGTGTGTGTGAATTAAAATTGGCTTGTTTTGAAAAATTGGGACTCAAGACAAATCACCCTAAGATGCACAAGCTACCCTAGAACTAAGGTCGCCTAAGTCAGTCTCTAGACAGCTCCTAACTAAGGCTAGAAATAGGACCTCAAACCGCCTCTTCACGGACAAGTACGGCCAGGTAAGTGGGAAGGAACCACCACTACAGTGGGCCTAATTAAAAACCACTAGCCTAGACACTGCAATGTCAGTTAGGATAAACGGCCGATGCCTATACTAGTCTTTTTCCTATTGAGCTCGACAGTCCTTAGAGTCTGGTCTAGATATTTTTTAAATTAATGAAGGGTTGTTCTATATGCTCGGTTTGTGATTTGTGGGGCTTAGGAAGGGTGATGAAATCCCCATCTAATCTTGATTTGGTCTTTGCCCCTTAAAATCCGTATTAAATATGCAAAACAAAACCAATAACAAAACTTTTGCAAAAAGATTTTTGAGCGGCGCAATTTTGCAAAGAATCCTGCAGAAGATAGATTTTATTGGATTTGAGGAGAGAGAGAAGGAGTTGAGAATCTTACCAGAGAGTTCTGTAGCCCTAATCCCTCCAAACAGTCGCGTTTCCGCCGCAGTAATGGTACTTTTGCCGCGGTTCCGCCGCAAGGTGGAAGGAACAATTGCTGAAAATTTTTCTCAAGCCCTCTGTGCTCCTCTGGATCTCGATGAATGCCTCTGTCTTCTGTTTTCCTCAATCCTGTAACTCCAGATCTCCTTGCAAAATTCACGCACAAATCGTTAAATATGCAATTTGCAGTTTTGTGTTAATAATGATATAAATCGTCTAAGAATTCAACACAAATAGTAAAAATAAAAAATTACGCACGTATCCCCGGCAACGGCGCCATTTGATTGATACGAAAAAGTGTTTTTATAGTTAACCGCAATCAATAACGGTGTCGCGCGTAGCTAGACCGAGATGAGTACGGGTCGTCCTCTGGGAAACGTGGAACCTTTTATTTTTACTTTAGATGTGTTGAGAAAGAGAGGAGGAATAAAGAATTTTGTGAAAAGTTTCTAGATCTACTTTAAACAAGAATGTTAAATATAGATCTAGATTATTTTGGAGATTTAAATAATATAATAATAGGGCTTGTAGGGTTCGTTAGGATTTAGTAGTTATGGAAGATTAATTAAAAGTTACCCTTTTTATCCATTAATAGATTTAGAACTAGAACGACGGTGATGCGTGTAGATTAGGGTTTCTGGAGGGAAAAGGAATCCCACTCGTAACCCTTATCTCGACACGGAACTCCGTTCATATCTAGCCTTTACCAAAACAATCATTAATCTAATCTCTAATCGCGGTCGGAACTAGCAAGGAATTGCTAGCGCGCCCGATTAGGATGTTAATGATTATTTTGATAAAGTTCCTAAACTTTATAGGACTTAAAAAGGGTTTAATTATTTTCATCGTCCATTAACCTACCCTAATCCTACGAACCCTAACAAGCGGAGAATTACTCGCGCATGTTGGGAGAAGAAAATGAAAAGAAAGAGATGGAAAACATAATGTAAAAGAAAACAAACAATTAAAAAAACTACCTTTATTAATCAACTCCTTCAACTACACTTTTAATCCATAAAAAATGATTACAAAACTTGATTTGCTTCTCGATCTTTCCTAGGGAGGTAGTCGAACAGTCGATGATCAGCCTGGATGCGTGAGCGTCGGGAGCTTCGTGATCTCTTCGGCTTGATAACTTTTCCAAGAGGCTCTCGGTGCCTTTTTATAGTGAAAACCCAGAATCTTATTGTTGAAAACTTGGTAAAATTCAGCAGAGAATAATGCCCCAAAATCTTGCACTCCAATTCCATAAGATTGCGGCGGATCCGCGGCCCCAGGGTGGGTTTGGCCGCGGATCCGCGCTCAAGGGACAAGATCAATTGATGATTTTTCTTGTGCTTTCATCTGGTGACATTTGGCAATCCTAGGCATCTTCATATTTCAGAAATATTCTCTCGGTTGCTTCCAGACTTGGTCTCCAAGTTTGCTTCTTAATTTGGCAAGTTTTCTTCAACAAATTGATTTGTTTGTTAAATCCTTCATAACAACTTGGAAATATTCTGCACAACAACTCAAATAAGATTTTAGTAGACTTTGTTCTACTAGGATTAGATCAATAATATTATTTGCATACATTTTCCTACCAAATGATAATTAACATATATTAACACATGGAAAATAATGTTTTTACACATAAACCCTCATATGTATAATATATTATATTAAAGTCCTTTTTTTTAATATAAAAATGGTAGGAAAAATGTAATACAAATGTGCAGTTTTATCAACTGAACAAATACCCCCAAACTTATCTTTGATCGTCCCGAGCAATCTAGTTTATTTAAAAGGAGAAAAAGAAAGGAGAAAACAAAGCACACTTTCGTAGGCAGACACGATTGCACTGAGCACGTGCAACAAGCCGTTAAACCTCTAGGTGTCCCTAGTAGGAGGAGTGTTGTCTTCTGAGGGTTTTCAGCGGATTACACCCACAAAATCCTATAACAAAAGAAAGATGGTGAAATTTACATATAAAAATAAGAACCATAAAAGAAAAGGCATTGAAAAGAAGAGTTTCCAACTATACTAGCTTTTCAGTTGTCATGAGCCCTATCTTAATAGTCATGAAGAAATGTTAGAAATCACATCATCCCTCAATAAAACCTCGTCTTTATTCTTCATTCCTACCTTTCATCCAAACATTGATCATATACCCCTACGTGTGTGTAAAGAACATCCCTACACTCGGAGAATTCAATTCAAGCTATCATACTCTTGTCCATCTACCTTAGTACTTTTTAATTTGATGGATATTAAGATTTGCTCACACATTTTCATGCGACCGTTAATACTTCTTGAGGTACTAACAGACCGATTACTTATGTGCTTGCTGATTAGGTGATAATATTTTCCTCGTCTTGCACCACCTAAGGCTTAGCAGTGACTCCCAGACCAGTTGGCCTCAGGGCACTAGGTGAAGAGGCACCCTCGCTATATTTTTTTATTGCTGCCTTGGCGATAACAAAACCAGTGTTCATTTTTCTTTTCACCATTTTTATATTTTCTTCATTTTTTTTTCTTCCTTCATACTTTGGCTTTTAGACAAGAGCATTTCAAGGTATCCTCTACTATCCCGAGTTTCAAGACGTGTGTAAGTGCATATAGTAGGGTATCAACATTCAAATATTTGGCTTCCAGAATAGAAACTATTTTTCAGACTTATTTTTATCCTCAGATTAGTGACTTCCTTCATCTTACTAACCCTTGGGACAACAGCTCATAACTACTTATTACTAGTTCGTATAAGAAAACTTCTAATTTTCTTGGTTTTCTTAAATTATTCCTATCTTTTGGATGTAATTTTTCACTTTCTACTCTTCTGTTATAAAAGAATTTTTTTTAAAATTTTTTTGAAATGTTGTGCTTATGCAAAATATGATGCAAATTGATGTGTAAATAAGCACAAACCTCCCCCAAACCTGTTTACAGCAGTGTCCTCACTGATGTCATCCATTAAGCAAAAATAACCTATAGACTTGGGAGGAAATTATTAATGGGGGCAACAATATATGAAAGTGAAAATCCTCCCCCAAACTTATTTTAGGCTCACAATTTTGTAAAAATCATTTTCTTTCAAGAGCCAAAATATACCACCCCTCCCCCAAACTTGAGTTAAACATTTTTAATCTTTTAAAATCACATGAGGGGGTCAAGGTTATTGGTCAATGCCAAGCTTTGCAAAGACCGAAGGTCAACACCAACCATTCAAAAATTTTATCGATGAAACACCAAGGTTGGTGGAAGAACATGTCACCTTTTGACGTGAAGAAGTGGGGAGGTGACAAAAGGTGTATTGGAAAAGGATTGCGTCTCAATTTAGAGAGACGACACAGTGATAGTAATGATGGATTACTCGCATTGTCATGATTGTTCAAAAGAGGGGGTGGAGGTCCAATTTCTTCATCTTGGAGTTGATTCATCTCAACACCCGTGTCTTGTAAAAATGCGAGTTCATCAGCGAAAATTTCCTCAAAGCTTTCATTGATACCCCGAAAAATAATGTCATCAGAAAAAATGGGGTGATCGTCAGACTCAATATAAAGTTCCTCATTAGATGTTGACCCGGACAGCTCGGTGGAAGAGTAAATGGTTGGGTCAAACAACAACATATGAAAAGAGTCTGTATCATGAGGTTGATCAAATTCGCTGCTGTCGACATCCATTAATTCGACAGAACACACATGAGCATAGGGTTCGGAGGGTTCACTTCCCAACTTGTAAATGTTAAGCTCAATTGACTTCTTTCCAAAGGATAGGATCATAGAGCCGTTTCTACAATTAATTACTGCGTTGGAAGTGGCCAAAAAGGGTCGACCGAGTATCACCGGGATTTGATTGCGTGGGTTTGCTACAGGTTGTGTATCTATAACGATAAAGCCCACAGGGAATATGAATTCCCCGACTTTGATTAACACATCCTCTAGCTCACCCCTAGGTTGGGTGATAAATCGATCGGCCATCTGAAGAGTGCAATGCGCAGGTTTTAACTCTCCGATCCCTAATTGCTCATACACAGAATACGGAAGCAAGTTAACACTAGCACCTAGATCGAGTAGAGCACGATTGATATTTTTACCCCCAATAGAGATTGAAATTGTAGGACTTCCGGGGTCCTTTCGTTTCTTGGGAAGTTGTTGTGTAAAAGCTGTGCTCACATTACTCACAAGGAAAACTTTTTTAGGTACTTGAACTTTTCTCTTCCTAGTGCACAAGTCCTTTAGGATTTTCGCATATGACGGAACTTGTTGAATAACATCTAGGAGAGGAATGTTTATGTTAACTTACTTAAAAATTTCCACAATCTTCTCCATTTGTGGACTTGGTCTGTTGCCCCTCAACCTGTTTGGATAAGGTGCTTGATCAATAAGTTTTGGGTCCAACGTTTGTGGAGAAGACTGTGGGGGTGGATTCGATCCCAAAATTGGAGTGGGAATTGACTTAGATAGATTTGGCGAAATGGGCGAAGGGTTCGAGCCTTGGGGAAAACGGAGAATAGGCTCGGATGAAGGTGGAAGACTAGACGAATGAGGGGAAGACGAAAAAGAAGAAGGGGTATCAAATGTGTCACTATCATCAAATTGCTCACCCACTTGGTTATTCAGCACTCTCCCCGATCTCAACGTAGTAATGGCATTCACATTATGATTTTGTGAATGGCCAGGATTCGGTAGGGGTTGAGATGGGAGTTTCCCTTTCTCTCTCGCACTCATTGCGGCGTTTAACTGTGCGATTTGGTTTTCTATTGATTTAATACTCTCACCATGGGAGGAGGAGTTTTTCGTTAGGGTATCAATAGAAGACCTTATCTCAGCCGAATTTTGCATGGATTGTTTCATGAACATATCCAAAGTTTGTTCAAGTGAGTTGTCAGTACCGGCCACTTGTGGTGTAGAAATGTTGGCCGGATTTTGGAAATTTTATGACTGAAAGGGGGGCTGATTCTGTGGTTGTGGTTGCTGTAGAGGAGGTCTTTGATAATTACTTTGTTGGTTTTGATTCCAAGCAAAGTTAGGATGATTCCTCCATCCATGATTGTACGTGGAAGAATAAGAGTCGTTTTTAGGTTGCTGCTGAAAAGCAGCATCAGCTTGAAACGATGCATTCATAAGACATTCTTCCGTTAAGTGTGAAGGATCCGAACAGCAACCACAGACGGTCTTAGGAAGCGTAACCTGATTTAGGGAGACTGATGAGAATCTGCTCTCAATAGCGTCGAGTTTCTTCTGCATCGCTGCCATTTCGGCTTTCACTGCGATGGAAACATCGAGCTGGTGAACTCCTCCCCTAGATGAAGGTGGTCTTACGCTTTCCCACTGCAAAGTGTGTTCAGCAAGGTCTTCCAGATATTTCCATGCTTCACCGTCATCTTTAGACATGAAATTGCATTGACACATTGTTTCAAGCATCTGCTTTGTCGCTGGATTAATGCCCTCATATATAATCCGACATAAATCCCATCTTTGTATTCCGTGATGGGGGCATTGGACAAGCAGATCTTTGAAACGTTCAAAGCACTTCCAAAATGGTTCATTGGGAAGCTGGGTGAACTGGTTGATCTCGCTTCTAACACGGGCAGTCTTATGGTTTGGGTAAAACTTCTTAAGAAATGCTATGACGAATTCATCCCAATTAGTGATAGAGTGTGCGGCAGTATTATAAAGCCATTTTTCTGCCAAGTCGCACAATGTGAATGGGAGAAGACGTAAGCGCATAGCATCTAAAGTCAATTGTGAAGTACCCATCATTGCGCATACGTTTTCGAATTTGGTGATGAAAACGTATGCGTCTTCCGACTCAAGCCCGTGAAATTTGGGCAGCAGATTGATGTAGTGGGGTTTAATTTCGAAATTATCCCCGTTAGGTGGTGGAAGAGATATACAAGTAGGGAGAGGACCACGAATAGGATAGCATCTCTCTTGGAGAGAGATGCGCGGTGGATTCTGCTCACCTTCGGGCGGTGGCAGCGTGGTGTTATAATTAGATGGAGTGCCGTCCATCACGGTCGATGTGGTGTGTGGTGGGGGAAAAGAAGATGAAGAAGTACCGACTTCGGTGTCGATAGCAGGAACGCGGACAAGACGGGCACTAGGATCCCGTGTCCAGCCGAGCATGCACTAAGCGGGTTTAGTGCAAGTGGCAGCGTGTGTGTGAATTAAAATTGGCTTGTTTTGAAAAAGTGGGACTCAAGACAAATCACCCTAAGATGCACAAGCAACCCTAGAACTAAGGTCGCCTAGGTCAGTCTCTAGACAGCTCCTAACTAAGGCTAGAAATAGGACCTCAAACCGCCTCTTCACGGACAAGTACGGCCAGGTAAGTGGGAAGGAACCACCACTACAGTGGGCCTAATTAAAAACCACTAGCCTAGACACTGCAATGTCAGTTAGGATAAACGGCCGATGCCTATACTAGTCTTTTTCCTATTGAGCTCGACAGTCCTTAGAGTCTGGTCTAGATATTTTTTAAATTAATGAAGGGTTGTTCTATATGCTCGGTTTGTGATTTGTGGGGCTTAGGAAGGGTGATGAAATCCCCACCTAATCTTGATTTGGTCTTTGCCCCTTAAAATCCGTATTAAATATGCAAAACAAAATCAATAACAAAACTTTTGCAAAAAGATTTTTGAGCAGCGCAATTTTGCAAAGAATCCTGCAGAAGATAGATTTTATTGGATTTGAGGAGAGAGAGAAGGAGTTGAGAATCTTACCAGAGAGTTCTGTAGCCCTAATCCCTCCAAAGAGCCGCGTTTCCGCCGCAGTAATGGTACTTTTGCCGCGGTTCCGCCGCAAGGTGGAAGGAACAATTGCTGAAAATTTTTCTCAAGCCCTCTGTGCTTCTCTGGATCTCGATGAATGCCTCTGTCTTCTGTTTTCCTCAATCCTGTAACTCCAGATCTCCTTGCAAAATTCACGCACAAATCGTTAAATATGCAATTTGCAGTTTTGTGTTAATAATGATATAAATCGTCTTAGAATTCAACACAAATAGTAAAAATAAAAAATTACGCACGTATCCCCGGCAACGGCGCCATTTGATTGATACGAAAAAGTGTTTTTATAGTTAACCGCAATCAATAACGGTGTCGCGCATAGCTAGACCGAGATGAGTACGGGTCGTCCTCTGGGAAACGTGGAACCTTTTATTTTTACTTTAGATGTGTTGAGAAAGAGAGGAGGAATAAAGAATTTTGTGAAAAGTTTCTAGATCTACTTTAAACAAGAATGTTAAATATAGATCTAGATTATTTTGGAGATTTAAATAATATAATAATAGGGCTTGTACGGTTCGTTAGGATTTAGTAGTTATGGAAGATTAATTAAAAGTTACCCTTTTTATCCATTAATAGATTTAGAACTAGAACGACGGTGATGCGTGTAGATTAGGGTTTCTGGAGGGAAAAGGAATCCCACTCGTAACCCTTATCTCGACACGGAACTCCGTTCATATCTAGCATTTACCAAAACAATTATTAATCTAATCTCTAATCGCGGTCGGAACTAGCAAGGAATTGCTAGCGCGCCCGATTAGGATGTTAATGATTATTTTGATAAAGTTCCTAAACTTTATAGGACTTAAAATGGGTTTAATTATTTTCATCGTCCATTAACCTACCCTAATCCTACGAACCCTAACAAGCGGAGAATTACTCGCGCATGTTGGGAGAAGAAAATGAAAAGAAAGAGATGGAAAACATAATGTAAAAGAAAACAAACAATTAAAAAAACTACCTTTATTAATCAACTCCTTCAACTACACTTTTAATCCATAAAAAATGATTACAAAACTTGATTTGCTTCTCGATCTTTCCTAGGGAGGTAGTCGAACAGTCGATGATCAGCCTGGATGCGTGAGCGTCGGGAGCTTCGTGATCTCTTCGGCTTGATAACTTTTCCAAGAGGCTCTCGGTGCCTTTTTATAGTGAAAACCCAGAATCTTATTGTTGAAAACTTGGTAAAATTCAGCAGAGAATAATGCCCCAAAATCTTGCACTCCAATTCCATAAGATTGCGGCGGATCCGCGGCCCCAGGGTGGGTTTGGCCGCGGATCCGCGCTCAAGGGACAAGATCAATTGATGATTTTTCTTGTGCTTTCATCTGGTGACATTTGGCAATCCTAGGCATCTTCATATTTCAGAAATATTCTCTCGGTTGCTTCCAGACTTGGTCTCCAAGTTTGCTTCTTAATTTGGCAAGTTTTCTTCAACAAATTGATTTGTTTGTTAAATCCTTCATAACAACTTGGAAATATTCTGCACAACAACTCAAATAAGATTTTAGTAGACTTTGTTCTACTAGGATTAGATCAATAATATTATTTGCATACATTTTCCTATCAAATGATAATTAACATATATTAACACATGGAAAATAATGTTTTTACACATAAACCCTCATATGTATAATATATTATATTAAAGTCCTTTTTTTTAATATAAAAATGGTAGGAAAAATGTAATACAAATGTGCAGTTTTATCAACTGAACAACCACCATCGGTCTTTGGAGTTGTACGCAGTTTCAACATCCCTTCAATGACCTGCGGTTCCAACGGGTTCTTCCACTTGATCGCTGGACATGTCTGAAGATCGTTTAGCATCCTCTTCGTTTTAGCTGATAATACAACCTCCCAAGGAGCTTCTTCAATGACGGAGCATGTTGCCCCCGGCGTATTCGTCCCTTTAGAGGTGTGGGGTTGCGGGGGATTCACCTTCCATTTGTCAGATAAAGCGAACTTGCCCTGTCGGTATTGGTTCTCAAGCCAATTCTTGAAAATGTAGCAATCTTCGATCGGATGGCTTAGTACTCGATGATAAGGACAGTAGTTGGGCTCGTTGACGTCACTTGGTTGCAACGGACGTTTTGGATCCGGCAGATTTATGAGTCTGTTGCGCAACGCCAGCTCGAATAACCTCCTCGTTTTATCACGGGGAAAGGAATAAGGACGTCCCATTCTATCCTCAAGGGGTACGTACGGGCGCATATTATTTTGACGAGCCACTGGCTTCGGGTCGCTCGGTTGTTATTGAGCATTAGCGACGACGATCGCTTTTCCCTTCCCTTTGTCATTTCGGGAGTCCGGCCTTGGAAGAGGAGGTTTATGGCCCATCTGATCCATCTGTGCTAGTTTGTCGATCAAGGCCTGGAAGGTAGTCGGCTTGAAAAATATCATAAACTGCGAGATGGTTGCTTGTGGATCGAGGGTTCCACAAACATACCAACTGCGGGAGCTTCTTCAATGCGCTGCTCACACTTTGACCATAAATTCCGCCATCGTATAGCGTACTGAACCCATGTCTCGCCGGGTTTTACCCTAGCGTTAATCAGTGCCATCATTGGGGTACGTTCACTGGCGCTTGCAAAACGCTGAGTAAACAGCAGCTCCATCTCCGTGAAGGTTTTGATAGAGTCGTTCGGGAGCTCAGAGTACCACTCGAACACCGTATCTGATAAGCTTCCAACGAACTGGCGAAGTAAAAGCTTGTCATCACCACCGGTATTGCCGCAGAGTGCCCTGAACTGGGCAACATGCTGATGAGGATTGCCCGTCCCCATGTAGACATGGAACTTGGGAATTGTATAACCTGGCGGGTACTTGATTTGATCGTACCAACTTGGATATGGTCGCCCCGTTTTTACGACCTGACCGGCCGCTTCGGTCGCATGATGCACCCATATTTGCTGGGCGATGTATTCATCCAAATCAGCTTTTGAGATGGTATCCTCTTTAGCTGTGGATAGAGCCGGTGGAGGATTCGACGTCTCTCCCCTATCGTCTTCAAGAATGATCGGGGGATCTTCAGCAGGTGGATCTTGTTGAATCATCATACCCACCATATCCTGGAACAGGAGGGCCATTTTCTTTATGTTGGCTGCCTGCTCCGCGGCTTCTTTATCTTTCTTCTCTAGTACGCGCCGAAGGAATTCAGCGTCCGTTTCTTGTTCTTGACGTTCCTCCGAGGATGTTTCCGGGGTTTCTTTCGTCCCTGTAAGTGCGGCCATAGCGTTCATCATCTCCTGGAGCTTCTGTTGCTGCTCCTGAGCCTTGGTCACTGACGGTGTAAGCGGTCTATGATCCGTGGATGCACGGCTGTCTTCTTTTCCCGATGCCATGTAAACCGTATGAACTGTTATGCCCCCTGACTTGGGGAGTTTAGGTTCACCATGTTTAACTTTTGCCGCTGACGCGGGGGTTTTCTCTGGTCTCCTTCTTTTGTGGGCCGTTGAGGTTGAAGGAACCATTGAAGGGGGCACCCTAGCAGCTGCTGTCCCCTGCTGTTTAATGGGACAGTCCTTGTCTTTTTCCACTTTCGCCTTTTTCTGGTGACGAGAGTAACCTAGGTCAATCACAGAGTCTTGAACCCTCCGCCAAACTTTATAAATTTTTGAAGACAACCATCGAGGGGGCTGTTCTCGTTTCGTTTCTGGAACTCTCTCCGCAGGTGGAGGAGATCTCTTCAATGTAACGGTTGGAGAGTTTTTCCGTACCCTCCTCAGCAGTTCAAAGTTGTTCCCAGTTGGAACAGCAACGTTGATTTCCACCGCTGGAGCCGGTGGAGTTATCCCTGAGGGGGAATTGCCCCCTGCCTTCCTCACTCGTTGCCAATGGCGACGTCGAGCACGACGAGCCGTTGGGACTGGCTCAGAAATAGAGATAGCTTCTTTTTGCCCCCTGTCTGAATGAGGCACCGCCGGTGTTAACCTTTTAAAAACTGAGGTTGTTCCTTGCGGGGTAATATCCAATCTGTCAAAGACAGATCTTCGTGCAGGGGCAGGAGCAGGAATCATCGGTCTTGAAAAGACTGACTCTTTGGCGGGAGAAACCGCCTTAACGACTTCCGGAACAGCGGCCGTTGCCCTCTTTGGGACAGCCAATTTAGAGTTCTGATTTAGCCTGGTGAAAACAGAAGCTGTTGGTTTGGTAGCGGGCGACCCGTTGACAGGGGTCGTCGTGGCAGTGAGCCGGTCGAAGACCGACTTCTTGTTCACCTCCGGTGCAAGTATTGGCATAGAGCAGCTTGTAGGTGGGATCATGGTCCCGAAGAACAGGCCAGTGGTGGCCTGGGTCACCTGGTCTACCGGCAAAGCAAAGAAGGAAGCCGCTTGGGGTCCATATGCTACACCTCCTGGTGAGGTGGAGCGTCCGTTGCAGTGGCGTTTCGAGCGGTTGGTGCAGTTGAAGGCCATTGAATCATGAGTTCTGCGCCAGGCAAAAGACCAAATCTTAGTAACTTGAAATCCGAAGGCAACCATTAACAAACCGCGATTGGTTCGCGAAGACGACACACGAAGTGTGGAGTGGAAAGAGGAAAAGGTCCCACCGGGCGTGCCAGAATCTGTTCCCCTCCGAATGGCGGCGCACAGGACTGCGATGTCCTGACGCTGAGATTCGGGGCAGATGCTATTTAGTTTTATCCGTCCACCTCTCCGAAGATGCCAAGTTGATTTATGGCACCGTGTATCGGAGGTTTAGACGGATGCGGCCGATGTAGCAGACTTCGTCAGATTCCCCCTCGCTTGAGGGGTTTTTGATTGTGGGGACGCTCTTCCCTGCAGGCTCAAGCCCCTGCAGTTAATTACGCTACCGCATCGCGGTAACAACTTTCTCCTTCTCCAGAATTTCACTTCGTGTCGTGTGTGTTTGTTTTGTTTGTGGTTGCCCGTGGATTGTATACGGAGACTGAGTAATGCCGTCGCCCGTAGGACGTGGATTAGTCCAAATCCGTATTTACTTAGATTTGGGTTTGGTGTTTTTAGTTTAAGGATGCATTAGTCGCGTTGCGGCTAAGATCAACTTAAACGTTCGTTAAGGATACGTTAGTCCTGTTTTAGACTAAGATCAACTTAACGTAGTGATTCATTTAATATATGGCCGTCAGGACTCGTCACCTCTCTGACGTCGTTGAAGGATTACAACGACAGGTGTCAGAGGAGCTCGGAGATGTACCCTTGAACCAAAGTCGATTTGAAGTTTTATCGTTCATTTAAATGCTTAAGGATACGTTAGCCGTATTTGAGGCTAAGATCGACTTAAACGGGACCGTTTAGATCCAACAAAAGAGCGTTTGGGGGCTTTATTGTTCCAGTTTAGAGACGTAGTAGTCCATAGGTAGTTTAGGGACATTGCGGTCCATTGCCAGTTTAGGGACATGGTGGTCCATCATTAGTTTAGGGACGTTTCGGTCCAATATTAGTTTAGGAACGTTTCGGTCCAACATTAGTTTAGGGACGTTTCGGTCCAATATTAGTTTAAGGACGTTTCGGTCCACGAGTTTAAGGACCCCGCAGTCTGTATTAATGTGTGGTCGTCGGGACCCGTCACCTCTCTGACGTCGTTGAAGGATTACAACGATAGGTGTCAGAGGAGTTCGGAGATGTACCCTCGAACCGGATGTAAATTGATTTAGGGAGCAGCCGTGCTCAGTCAATTTAATTTGAGGACTTATGGCCATGACTGGGCTAAGTCCAGTTGGATGTTCAACATTTTTATTTGTCTTTGGCCTATTAGACCTGAGTTAGGGCTTTGCCCCTGCACTGCATTATTTTTGTTTTGTTTGGGCTCTGCCCTTTTATAAATGATGCAGAGCATCTATTTTGTTTGGGCTCTGCCCCCTTTTATTGCACTGCAATTTAATTAGGCCTACTAGGTCTTTTTGATTTGGGCCTGGCCCTTTAAGAAATGCATTGCATCTGTGCAAAGCACTAAAAATCTTTTTAGATTCAAAACAGAAGTGCAAAGCACTTTTTGATCCCTTGATTTAAACAAGTTTTTCCTTGTTTCAGAGAACCAAAGGTTCATAACAAGTGCAAGGCACTATTTTTATTTTTTATTTTTATTTTATTTGTTTATTTATTTATTGAAGATCCATGATCTTGTTCATAAAAGAAATTTCTCTTCTTTCAAAGGTTTTTACCTTTTTTTTATTCTTGAGGAGTTCTTCAGAGTCCTTTTTCTCTTTTTTTTTAGCAAGATCTCCTCTGCTCTGAAATGAGGTCTGGGGTCCTTTTTATAGTGCTCACAAATTAGTTAAATTTGTTACAGAGATCTTTTTCTGAGTGATTTGGGGAATTTTCCCCACCGTTGGATCTTTGATCCAAAGACCCCTGCTTTACAGAAGAAAATCTTCTTGTTTTAACAAGAACAGAAAAGATTTATTCTGTTTTGCGCAACTCCAACTGCGCAGACACGTGTCGCGCAGCGCAGCGCTTGCGTAGCTGTGCTTGCGCAACTGCGCAGACACGTGTCGCGCAGAGCAGCGCTTGCGCAGCTGTGCTTGCGCAACTGCGCAGACACGTGTCGCGCAGCGCAGCGCTTGCGCAAATGAACGTTGCTTCTTTTACTTTTTGTTTTTTAAGAGAGCCTTGCTCTGATTGGACGCACCGCCTTGGGCGTTGCGCTGTCGTATCAACTTCTGACACATGGCGCGCTGCGCGCAGCGCACGGGATTTGAAGCGTTGCTTCAAAATTTGAATTTTTGAAATTCAAACAGAGCCTTGCTCTGATTAGGGAAACAGACCGTTCCAACCCGGCGAGGCTAATAGTCCCAATTATTGCCCTTACCATCGAGCAATAAGTCATCCGATCGAAGATTGCTTCGTCTTCAAAAACTGGGTTGAAGACCAATACCAACAAGGCAAACTCGCGCTGTCTGAAAACTGGAAGGTGAGCCCGCCACAACCACATACTCCGAGAAAGATGGATATACCGGGGGCATCATGCTCAATCATAGGGAAAGCCCCATAGACCGAAAAGTCAGTAAACTAGAGATTCGCCTCAAATACGGCGACGGCGGACCGAAACGTCCTTAAACTAATGATGGACCACTATGTCCTAAAATTGGTTGTAGACCGAAACGTCGTTAAACTAACGATGGACCACTATGTCCTAAAACTGGCTGTAGACCGAAACGTCGTTAAACTAACGATGGACCACTATGTCCTAAAACTGGCTGTAGACCGAAACTTCGTTGAACTAACGATGGACCACTATGTCCTAAAACTGGCTGTAGACCGAAACGTCGTTAAACTAACGATGGACCACTATGTCCTAAAACTGGCTGAAGACCGAAACGTCGTTAAACTAACAATGGACCACTATGTCCTAAAACTGGCTGATAACCGAAACGTCGTTAAAATACTATCAACCCGCGGCATCCTCAGGCTGGCGTGGTTAAAAAAAGGTATGGCCAAAAGCAAAATGGGCACGGATGAAAACCTGAAAGGGCTCCGTGAGTAAAAACAGCAGGGCTACCGGCGAGTTTGTGAAAACCCGAAATGGCACAACCTCGTTAAAAAAAAGAGAAAAAAACATTAAAAAAATGATATGTCCATAAGGAAAATGGGCATGGATGAAAACCCGAAAGGGCTCCGTGAGTAAAAACAGCAGGGCTACCGGCGAGTGTTTGTGAAAACCGAAAAGGCGCAACCTCGTTAAAAGACACTTACAGGGTCCTTTCGACCTTGTAAGGAGAAACCACCCGCGTGAGATCCTTACGACTCACAAGGGAACAACACACTTAGGAATCCTCACGATCATTAAGGAGAAATTACACTTGCGAGATCCTCACGACTCGTAAGGAGAACTCTCTTATGGGACCCTCACGGCTCATAAGATTTGAAAGTCTTAAGTTACAGAAACCTGAACCTGTTCTTAAGCAACCCCCACAACCTTCGATATTGCCCTACAAGTGGCTCAGTACTGACCTTTGTATACAATCCACGGGCACGAATAAACAGTTCCCTAACAAAGTCCCATCCGTGACTAGGGATATGTTCGAACGGTGAACAACCCTTGTAAGCCCTCTCGACTTATAAGGAGAAAACACTCCTGTAAGATCCTTTCGACTTATACGAGAACATGCACTTAGGAATCCTCACGATTCCTAAGGAGAAAACACACCTACGAGATCCTCACGACTCGCAGGGAGAAATACCTTTATGAGACCCTTACGGCTCTTAAAGTCAAAAGCCTTAGTCGACGGAATCCTAACCCTGTTTACTAAGCCACCTTTGTTCAAACAACGACAGAGGCAAATGATGATTCGCTCATGGCAATATCCCAGTTGTAGCGATGCTGATGCCTGAACCGGTATCAAATTCCAAGTCCTTAAATGGCAAGTGATGATTCGCTCCTGGCAATATCCCAGTTATGGCGATGCTGATGCCTAAAACCGATATCAAATTCCAAGCCCTTTCACGGCAAATGATGATTCGCTCCTGGCAATATTCCAGTTGTAGCGATGCTGATGCTGAGATTGGTATCAGATCCCAAATCCCCTACCCGCGAAAAAAAATCAGCGAGCCAAAAAAAAATGCATACGAAATAGCCGAAATGATGGGGCAACTTGCAAACAAAATCAGCAAGTAAAAATGTATGCATACGAAATAGCCGAAATGATTGGGCAACTCGCAATAAAAAACAGTGAGTAAAAATAAAATAAATAACCGAAATGATGGGGCATTCGCGACCTTCGCGATATAAAAGCTGAAATGATAGAGCGTCGCGGAAAGAATAAAAAAAATGATGAAAGAATGAAACTTTTTGCCCTACAGGTGAGATCACATCGATCCCTGTATACAATCCAGGGGCACAAACAAAGAGAGAACCATACCTTCCCAACAGGCTTCATCAGAAAGCGAAGCTAAATCTCGACGGTTCATAGACAACCTAGAGACAACCTCGACATTTTTCGCAATATTGCAGACACAATGTCAACAAATGAAGCAAAGAAAGATCCCTAGCTTCAGGGTCTCGACGTCAATATCGACAACTTAGAGATCACCAACGGCGTTTCTCCTCACTCCAACCAGATGCAGACATGACGTCAACAACCGACTTCAGAGTCGCAACGAAATGGAGCCATGGCAAAGTCCCTAGATCCAAATCTCAATGGCCACATCTACAGCCTGGAGACCAACAACGGTGGGCCTCCTCATTCCAGCATGACACAGATGTTACACCATCAAACGGAGCCATAGCAAAATCCCAGCTCTACCTCAGCATTCGTCTCGATACAGCAGACGAGATGTCAACAATGGCGTTCCTGCGCAGTCCAGCAGGATGCAGATGCAACGTCAACAAAAGACCTCACGGTCGAAACAAAGCGGAGCGACGGCAAAATCCCAACTCCGCCTCAGCATTCGTCTCGATACAGCAGACGGGATGTCAACAATGGCGTTCCTTCGCAGTCCAGCAGGATGCAGATGCAACGTCAACAAAAGACCTCACGGAAGAAACAAAGCGGAGCAACGGCAAAATCCCAACTCCACCTCAGCATTCGTCTCGATACAACAGACGAGATGTCAACAATGGCGTTCCTTCGCAATCCAGCAGGATGCAGATGCAACGTCAACAAAAGAACTCACGGTCGAAACAAAGCGGAGCGATGGCAAAATCCCAACTCCACCTCAGCATTCGTCTCGATACAGTAGACAAGATGTCAACAATGGCGTTCCTTCGCAAGTCCAACAGGATGCAGAAGCAACTTCAACAAAAGACCTCATGGTCGAAACAAAGCGGAGTGACGGCAAAATCCCAGCTCCACCTCAGCATTCGTCTCGTTACAGCGGACACGATGTCAACAACGGCATTCCCTCGCAATACAGCATGATGCAGATGCAACGTCAGCGAAAGACCCCATGGTCGAAACAAAGCGGAGTGACGGAAAAATCCCAGCTCCACCATGACATTCGTCTCGATACAGCAGACGCAATGAAAGCAAATGAAGCAAAAGGCCAAACTCCTAGCTTCAGGATCTTGACGGAAACTCATATAAAGTCTGAAAGACAATCAGAGATCATCTCGCACCAGCGCGGAGTGGTCACCACCTCGACGTTCGTCTCGACACAGCAGACGCAACGCCAAAGCAAATGAAGCAAAGGCCAAATTCCTAGCTTCAAGGTCTTGACGGCAACTCATATAAAGCCTGAAAGACAATCGGAGATCACCTCACAATAGCGTGGAGTGGTCACCACCTCGACGATCGTCTCGATACAGCAGATTAAATGTAGCCTCAGCGTTCTTCCCCCAGCAGGATTCGGACGCGCCAAAGCAAACGAAGCGAAGGCCAAATTCCCAGTTTCATGCGTCTTAACGGCAAGTCATATAAAGCCTGAAAGACAATCGGAGATTATCTCGCACCAGTGCGGAGTGGTTACCACCTCGACGTTCGTCTCGACACAGCAGACGCAACATCACCAAAAGGAGTCACGGCAAAATCCCTGGTTCCAAACCTCGACGGTTCACCAGCAACCTAGAGACAACCACGAAATTCATCTCGATACAGCAGACGCAATGCCAGCAAACGAAGCGAAGGCCAAATTCCTAGCTTCAGGGTCTTAACAGCAAGTCATATAAAGCCTGAAAGACAATTGGAGATCATCCCGCACCAGCGCGGAGTGGTCACCACCTCGACGTTCGTCTCGACACAGCAGACGCAACATCACCAAAAGGAGTCACAACAAAATCCCTGGTTCCAAACCTCGACGGTTCACCAGCAACCTAGAGACAACCGCGACATTCGTCTCGATACAGCAGACGCGATACCAGCAAACGAAGCAAAGGCCAAATTCCTAGCTTCAGGGTCTTAAAGGCAAGTCATATAAAGCCTGAAAGACGATCGGAGATCATCTCGAACCAGTGCGGAGTGGTCACCACCTCGACGTTCGTCTCGATACAGCAGATGCAACATCACCAAAAGGAGCCACGGCAAAATCCCTAGTTCCAAACCTCGACGGTTCACTAGCAACTTAGAGACAATCACGACATTCGTCTCGATACAGAGGACGCAATGCCAGCAAACGAAGCAAAGGCCAAATTCTTAGCTTCAGGGTCTTAACGGCAAGTCATATAAAGCCTGAAAGACTATCGGAGATCATCCCACACCAGCGCGGAGTGGTTATGACTCATCAGGGCTCTCTAAAATGAGCCTAACCTCAAGTAAAAAGCGGCATGGCAAAATTCCTAACGCTTTCTCTTCCGACGGTCAAACTGCCTAGGAGGATTGCTTGAAGACGTCTTGTCCAGCCCCCGAAGAGATCAGAGACACGGCAGTCGCAGGGCTACTCGAACAGCACGATTGCCTATCGAGGAATATATCAGCTGATGCGACGGTATGACGGCCAAAACCATAAGTACCACAGACCCTAACGGACTTCTGTCGTAAAGAGCAGAGGTTAACTGTGACGTTAGGATATTCTTGCGAGATCTGCTCGATCCGTTTCGACTCGTGAGGAAATTGATGTCCTTGCGCGAACTTCTCGATTCGTCTCGACTCGTGAGATAAAGCCTTAGGCAGTAGGGATTAAAAAACCAGTTTCCTAAGCACTGGGACCCTGCAAGTCGGCCCAAAACGGTCTCTTGCATACTATCCACGGGCCACACTCTCCAAATTCGAATCTCGACAAGGAGGGAAACAACCACTTACGAGTCCTCTCGACTTATAAGCGGGAAAATTCTCTTGTAAGATCCTTACGACTTTCAAGAGAAAACACACTTAGGGGTCCTCACGACCCCTAAGTAGAAAATACACCTGCGGGATCCTCTCGACTCGTAGGGAGAAAAGTCTTTATGAGACCCTCACGGCTCATAAAGTTGAAAAGTCTTAGGTGACAGATCCTAACCCTGTCTTCTAAGCCATCACCGCCCTGCAAAGAGGTCAAGATGGACCATCTATGAGCCACACTCGCCAAAGCTACATGCCACTAAAATGGAAAAGCTACCCATGAGCATATAAACTACTTCACGCCAGAGTAAGATATAATGAGATAGAAGGGCGCGGCTCATGGAGTTAAGGGTTTGGAACTATATCTCTTAAGGGTCGAGATTTGAATCAATGATAAATGACGACGCTTGTGTCCGCTCGTTATCTTCTCAGATCAAGATTCTGAAAGTAATATACCAACCCGAAACTGGTTATACGCTATGCATTACTTTGCACTACTTCACCCACGTATATACTTACGTGGGCAAAGTAGTGGGGGGCATTTATTCCCGCCAAAAATTTCTGCGCAGAAGAGTCCAAGGTATCAAATGACAGCGATGCGCTTAAGGAAATGCGAACCAATATCTTCCAGCCTGTATTTTGATAAATTCCCAAAGAAGGAACTATTAAATTCTAATGGTATTGGAAGTATCTCGAAAAACCCTTCGATTTGATATATTATGGGCCTCATAATTTATCCGGGATCAAAAGTTATGAGGCATCACGTGTCCACACATGCTGTACCTTTAAGAACCCGCTGGAGAAGTTAAAAGATATAATAAAAACTCAGAAAAGACCCCAATGGGGAATCACATGCTCACACGTGACCATGGGTCACGTGCAGACACGTGATGGGCTCTTAAGACCTCTAAAATAATGAATAGAATTAAATTCTAAAATCTGTTCCCTGATTAAAAATCAGAGGTTACCTCAATGAGGTATCACGTGCTCACACGTGACCAATGGTCACGTGTTGACGCGTGATGGTTAAAACTGAAGCGTGAATGAACACTGAGAAGAGGACTCAATTGGGGGTCACGTACTCACACGTGACCAAGGGTCACGTGTCAGCACATGGCTGGCTTTGAAAGCCTTACAGTTTAATAGAATTAAAATACTAAATTTCTCTAAATCTTTCTAAATAGAATTAAAATTATAAATTTCTATAAATCTTTTCAAATGGAAAAGGATTATGGGGACCGTTAGATTAAAAATCCAATGGTGATTAAAAACCACCAATTTATGGAAAAATCTCAAATAAGGAAAGATCTCCCCAAATCTCACCGAAATAACAAACAGAATATCTTTTGGATTTAAAATCCAACGGTGAATAAAACTCACTGAATGATCTAAAGGCTTATATTAAATACGAAAACAAATCAAATCTTTCATTGAGAGATTTGCTGAACAAATTGATTCTTTTCCTTCTCCTATATATAGGAGCCAAGAAAAGAAGAGAAGGGACCTTTTTTTTTGAGAGAAAAACAGAGATAGGAGAATTTAATTCTCAAGTGGGAAGAAAAGAAAGGAGAATTTAATTCTCAACAAAGAAAACATAGGTGAGAAAAGGGAAAAAGATCAACTTCAAAAGGAGAATTTAATTCTCAAAATTTAAGAGTTTAACTCTTCTGCAAATAAAGAACTTAGTTCTTCTTCTGGTTGAAGATCTGTACATAGCACATCTCCCCATAGGATGAGAATTTAATTCTCATCGGGTCGAGATCCTGCCATGCAGATCCTAAACTTAGAAGGGGAATTGAGTTTTGAGAATTTAATTCTCCCAAACTCACATGAATTTAATTCCTCCTAAAATGAAATTAGGGTTTTACCCTAAATAAGAATTTAATTCTTTCACAATAGGAATTTAATTCCTCCAAAACAAAATTAGGGTTTAACCCTACAGAGAATTTAATTCTTAAAATAAAGAGACTTGAAAGATCTCCATGCACATAAAGAATATTGGTCACGTGATGACACGTGACCCCAATCCGCAGTGATCAGAAAAGAAGGAATAAAAGCCAAGGTCACGTGTCCCCACGTGACCCCTAAAAAGATCCCCGAAAATAAAAAGGAAGAAGCTTTGAGGCAATGCCTCACATGCTCCCACGTGACTCCCAAAACGCAGAAAGAAAAAGCAAAGGAAATGAAAGCTTTGGACGCTCTCACGTGTTATTACGTGATCCCTCAACAAATGCTTTAACAATTGGCGCACAGATCCCCATCACGTGCCAACACGTGATGCTCTAAAATAAAGATGAAAAGTGTTTAACACTTATTCGCAGATTTGAGGATAAAACAAAGGAGATCTGGCTCCACATTTAGGGCGCCCTCACGTGTCCCCACGTGACCCGTAACAAATCTCTTTAATATCCAATGGATGGATGCCTATTACGTGCCCGCACGTGATGGCCAGAGAGTCAAAAAGTGTTTAACACTTATTTGCAGAACAAAGTAAAAGGAAATTTGGCCCCATCTTCAGATGCCTCACGTGCTCACACGTGATGGCCTTAAAGCTAAGTGTTTAACACTTATTTGGAGCCTTAAGGGTAAAATAAAGGAGTTCCGGCCCAATCTCAGGCGCCTCACGTGACCCCACGTGATCACCCCATTTTTAGTGTTTAACACTATTTTTAAAGCGCATCACGTGGGAACACGTGATCGTCAAATACCTTCTAGTGTTAACGCTATTTCAAAACCAACCTAGCCCAAAATGGCTAAGTTTTTCCAGAGGCAGGATTCCTCTTTGACTGAACTTCAAATATACCCTTGTTTTCCAAACTTGATCATTTCACATGACATTCAAAGTAAACTCCAGAGCCATGATGAATGGTCAGTGCCTAATAAAAGCCAAAATATTGTCAGAGCCCCCAAAACTCTGTTTAGCACTGCTGCATGATGAAGGGCTGAACCCAGACAAATGTCTAATGGCCCAAAGGGCCAATATTTCAAACATAATTGGACTTAGCCCAAACTGGCCATAAGTCCTCAAATCATCTTGAAACTGAGCACATCTGCTCTTTCAACCAACTCATTGGTTCAAGGGTACATCTCTGAACTCCTCTGATATTTGTCGTTGTAATCCTTCAACGTCTTCAGAGAGGTGATGAGTCCCGACAGCCATACATTTTAATGGACCACTATGTCCTTAAACTGGTATTGGACCACTATGTCCCTAAACTGGTATTGGACCACCATGTCCCTAAACTGGAGATGGACCACCATGTCCCTAAACTGGCAATGGACCACCATGTCTCTAAACTGGAGATGGACCACTATGTCCTTAAACTGGTATTGGACCACTACGTTCCTAAACTGGCAATGGACCACCATGTCCCTAAACTGGAACAATAGAGCCCAAACACTCTTTTGTCGGATCTAAACGATCCCGTTAAGTTGATCTTAGTCTCAAATTGGACTAACGTATCCTTAACAAACGTTTAAGTTGATCTTAGCCTCAAATATGGCTAACGTGTCCTTAAATCAAACCTTCGAACAGACTTTAGTCCCAAATTGGACTATAGAACTCCCAACCAATTTTGGTTCAAGGGTACATCTCTGAACTCCTCTGATATTTGTCGTTGTAATCCTTCAACGTCGTCAGAGAGGTGACGGGTCCCGACAACCACACATCAATACGGACTGTGGAGTCCTTAAACTCATGGACTTATGCGTCCTTAAACCAACATCCGTCCCCAAAATGGGAATGTTGGACCACTACGTCCTAAACTGGAACAATATAGCCCAAATGGTCTTTTGTCGGATCTAAACGATCCTGTTAAGTTGATCTTAGTCTCAAATTAGACTAACGTATCCTTAACAAACGTTTGAGTTGATCTTAGTCTCAAATATGGCTAACGTATCCTCAAACCAAAACCCCAAACCCAAATCTAAGAAAATACGGATTTGGACTAATCCACGTCCTACGGGCGACAACATAACTTAGCCTCCGTATACAATCCACGGGCAACCAAACACAAAACAAACACCCACGACACGAAGTGACCAGCTGGAGAAGGAGAAAGTTGTTACCGCGATGCGGTAGCGTAATTAACTGCAGGGGCTTGCGCCTGCAGGGAAGAACGTCCCCACAATCAAAAACCCTTCAAACGAGGGGGAATCTGACGAAGTCTGCTACATCGGACGCATCCGTTTAAACCTTCGATACATGGTGTCATAAATCAACTTGGCATCTTCGGAGAGGTAGACGGATAGCACCAATTAGCATCTGCCCCGAATTTCAGGCAAGACGTCCCCGTCTTGCGCGTCTTTCGGAGGGGAACAGAACCGTTAAGGAGGGTGTGTAAGAACTCTCCAACTGCTATGCTGAAAAGATCTTCTCCACCTGCAGAGAGGGTTTCGGAAACGAAGCTGGAGCAGCCCCCTCAGCGGCTATCCTCAAAAATTTATAAAGTCTGGCGGAGGGTTCAAGACTCCGTAATTGACCAAGGTCACTCTCGTCAGCAGAAAAGGGCGAAAGTGCAAGAAGAAAAGAACCGTCCGGACAAACAGCAAAGGACGACCACCACCAGGGTGCCTGCTGCAACGACCCCCTCGACTTCAACGGCCCACAAGAGAAGGAGGCCGGAGAAAATTCCCACGCCCGCGGCAAATGCCAAGGATGGCGAGCCCAAACGCCCTAAGTCTGGGGGCATGGTGGTTCATACCGTCTACATGGCGTGTGGTAAAGAGGACAGCCGTGCATCTACAGGTCATCGACCGCTTACACGGTCAGTGGCCAAAGCTCAGGAGCAACAGCAAAAGCTCCAGGAGATGATGAACGCGATGGCCGCACTCACTGGGCCAAAAGAAATCCCTGAAGCGTCCTCGGATGAACGCCAGGAGCAAGAAACTGACGCTGAATTCCTTCGTCGGAAATTGGAGAAGAAGGATAAAGAGGCTGCTGAACAAGCAGCCAACATAAAGCGAATGGCCCTCCTGTTCCAAGACATGGTGGGAATGATGATCCAACAAGATCCTCCAGCTGAAGATCCCCCGATCGTCCTTGAAGACGATAGGGGAGAAACGTCAAATCCTCCACTAGCTCTGTCAACAGCCAAGTAGGAGACAATCTCCAAAGCTGACTTGGACGAATATATAGCCCAACAGATACGGGTTCATCATGCGACTGAAGCAGCCGGTCAGGTCGTAAAAACAGGACGACCATATCCGAGCTGGTACGATCAGATAAAATACCCGCCGGGCTATACAATACCCAAATTCCATGTCTATAAGGGGACGGGCAATCCCCACCAGCATGTTGCCCAGTTCAGGGCGCTTTGCGGCAACACTGGCGGTGATGATAAATTGTTGCTTCGCCAGTTCGTCGGTAACTTGTCAGATACAGCGTTCGAGTGGTACTCCGAACTCCCAAACGAATCTATTAAGACATTCGCGGAGATGGAACTGCTGTTTACCCAGCGTTTCGCAGGCGCCAGCAAACGCACCCCGATGACGGTATTGATTAATGCCAGGGTGAAGCCAGGCAAGACATGGGTCCAATATGCTATACGGTGGCGGAACTTATGGTCAAAATGAAAGCAACGCATTGAAGCAGCTCCTGCAGTGGGTATGTTTGTGGGAACCCTTGATCTGCAAGCAACCATCTCGCAATTTATGATGTTCTTCAAGCCGACTACCTTACAGGCCCTGATCGACAAGCTAGCGCAAATGGATCAAATGGGCCATAGACCTCCCCTTCCAAAGCCGGACTCCCGAAATGAAAAGGGGAAGGGGAAAGCGATCGTTGTCGCTAATGCTCAACAACAGCCGAGCAACTCGAAGCCGGCTGTCCGTCAAAATAATATGCGTCCGCACGTACCCCTTGAGGAGAGGCTAGGACGTCCTTACTCGTTTCCCCGAGATAAAACAAGAAGATTATTCGAGCTGGCGTTGCGCAACCGACTCATAAATCTGCCGGATCCAAAATGTCCGTCGCAGCCAAACGATGTCAATGAGCCCAACTACTGTCCCTATCATCGGGTATTGGGTCATCCGATCGAAGATTGCTACATCTTCAAAAATTGGATTGAAGACTAGTACCAACAGGTAAAGTTCGTGTTGTCCGACAGATGGAAGGTGAATCCGCCGCAGCCTCACACCTCTAAAAGGATGAATACGCCGGGGGCAACGTACTCTCTCGTTGAAGAAGCCCCATGGGAGGCTGTGCTATCAGCCAAGACAAAGAGGATGCTGAACGATCTTCAAACATGCCCAGCGATGAGGTGGAAGAACCCGTTGGAACCGCAGGTCATTGAGGGGATGTTGAAGCCGCGTCCAACTCCAAAGACCGATGGTGGTGGCCCAAGCACTCACAACCAGCCGTCAAAATCTACGAAGAAGAAGAAGAAGAAATCCAAGAAGCCTGTGAAGCCTGGCGACAAGCGCACGGACCTACAAAAACAAATTGACGCGCTGGAGTAATACAACCAGAAAGCACGGACTCCCATCACACTCCAAGAGTTTCTCAACCGCGTCTTTCAAGAGGAAGATGGGGGAGAGTTCGTCGGATGAATCTGAGGTATACGTGGCGAGCTGCCATATGATCTCCCATTCGTTTACAGACGATGAGAAGACTCCTTGCACTAAAAAGTTGAGGGCAGATCCTGAACCAAAAATTCTGGGTCCATTGGATGAAACAATTGACGCATTCCTCAATGAAGCTCTGTTGAAAAGTAAAGCTGATTGGGAACGCGAGACGGCTATATTTGAAAGGTCCAAGCGCCAGCGACTTGATGAAAGAGCTGAGACACTCCCGCTGGAGCAAAATACATCCACCGCGGATAGAAGCAAATTCAAGACGAGGAAAAGGTTTGCTAAAGCCATATCAATGGGTATGAAGCTACCATCCTCTGAAGGAAACATTACCGGTGAAGCGGAAATGCACCCCTCCTACTGCTTATATCATCGGAAGATTTCGCACCCCACTGAAGAGTGCAAAGCTTTCAATTGATGGTGGCGAGGATACGTTGCTCACCGACAACATTTTAAGTGGGAGAAGCGCAAAACTCACCGGGATCAGAAAAATACGACCGAGGGGCTTAACAGAACTACCGAAGATTGTCGCATGGTTAACGCTGGGGGATCGCAAGTGCTCACATTCGGGAGAGATTCTGACGAGGAAATGGCTCTTAGCCCCCTCTTTAAAGAGTCCACCTCGGGAAAAGAAGAAGAACCGAAGGTCTGCGAAAATATCCGGCTGCGTAATCGGATGCTGCCCGAAAAGAATCTCGGACCCTCAAACAAAAAAGATAAAAGGAAAGAAAAGGTCTCTGAAGATATCGTCTTAGATGGCCAAGTCATAGAAGAGCTAACTGCCAAGGACCCGCCACAGAGAAATAAGGTGGATTACAACGTCTTAGCGCATCTGAGGAAGCTACCCTCGCAGCTCAGCATTCTTGATGCCCTTTTACTATCAAAAGAGGCGAGAGATTCGTTAATCAAGGCACTACAGGAGCCGGAGCAATTCCAACCTTTCCTCGCCGAAGAAAAGATGAAGGATGAATTGGAGGAAGTGCACACGGCCGATGTCACTTTTGGTGATGAAGACCTTCTCCTTGGGACGTGCGAACACAATCTCCCCCTCTATGTCTCAGGGTACTGCCATGATATAAAGATAGGCAAAATTCTGGTCGACAATGGATCCTCCGTTAATCTCCTCAATGTGCGGGTGTTAAAAGAAATCTGCATGAGCGTCCAGCACCTTGCTCGGGACAAGATCACCATCTCCGGGTTCGACTCCCAATCATCAAGAACTCTTGGGTCTGTGATACTGACGCTACGATTTAGGCTACTCGTCACGGACATTAAGTTCCATGTCATAGACGCCAAGACATGCTACAATGCTCTGCTCGGCCGACCATGGTTACACGAGTACAACATCATCCTTTCTACACAACATCAGTGTATGAAATATTTTAAGGATGGTCTCGAGTATACCGTGACGGGAGAACTGAACCCGTTCTCTGTGAACGAGGTCCGCAAATATGAAGATGCCAAATACTTCTTACCGGATTTCGAAGACACGGAGAGGTGTCACAAGCCGGAGAACAAGACTAACGCCACCATCCCTGTCTTCGGGAGTGATACCGAGGAGGAGGAGGAGATAGTTTATTCGGGTCCGCCCCAATACAACAAGCCGAGACCATCTGCTCCTACGTTGATCTTTGGTAGCGACTCGGAAGATGAGGTCCATGCTGTATTCTCTGCTCGACCTTCAATACAAACGTCCGCTGACGAAGAGCAAAGTCTGCAAGTCGCCATGGTTCCACTTAAACACCATAAAGAACTGGATGCACTTGATATCTACAGTGTAGAAGAGCTGCGGACGTTCTATATCCCTCCCAGGCGAGAAGGCAAAAAGGCAATTCTATTCTACCGCTCTGAAGAAACCAAAGTGGAGAAAAAAATCTGGCACGGCGCGGATCCTACGCTTGACAGGCTTCAGCCCATCCGTCTCCCCAGATATTATACAGAAGGCTTGAAAAGGCTATTGAAGCGCCAGGGAATATCCTTCAAACAGACCACTCGAAAAGCCAAATTCTATGACAGGGTCTGGAACGTTCCCGGGACTCAGCACAAGTTGCCTAATGGGAGAATGGAAACAATCGGGCTTGGATACATTCGGTCCAAGAAACGAGAGCTACTCCACGGTTGCTACGTCGTGCATGACTTCGATGAAGAAGCGGATGCTCAATGGGAAGACGCTAATCCTGTGCCAGTAAAAGTTCCTGATGTAAAAGTGCCCAGTCCGTCGTTCGAAGAACAAATGAACAAGCTTATAAGGGAAGCTGGTCAAAAAGTCCGAGACGACCATAACCGCGAATTGTCCATCTACGAGAAAGCCAAAACGCAACGCCTACTCCAACAGGCTGTGAAAGATGAAAATGCCGCTCCCTATCAACCTGTTATAAAAAAGGCACGACACAGAGGCAGAAATAAGTCGAGAGGTGAAAAAGGTGCTCAACAGCAACAAAGCGGGACTAAGAAGCCATGCAAGCGGGAATCGAGCGGTTCCGATCTATCCCTCATAAGGAAAATGGGTCGAGCGTACTCTTTTCCTCGGGACAAGACGAAGAAAATACTTGACCTCGCTCTAAAACATCATATGCTTACACTGTCGGAGTCTAAATACCCCGAACAAGCAAGCGAAGTCTCTCATCCAAACTATTGCTCTTATCACCGAGTAATAGGGCACCCTCTCGAAGACTGCTTCACCTTCAAGAATTGGGTCGAAGATCGGTATCAGCTTGGAAAGTTCGATCTGTCTGACAACTGGAGGGTAACGCCGCCACAGAAGCACGAACTCAAAGCCACAAGAGCAGAACCAGTTCCACATTGGGCTTGGAAGCGAATTCGTACTTGTCACATGATAACAATATCAAAAGAAGAGCCCAAGAACCTGGATGACCTTCCCTGGTGCTTCGAAATCAACAGCGATGAGGTGATCTCAGAATTTCCGCCAGCACCGAAAGAGCTGGAGGATGGAATACATACCACTGCGGATAACCTCAAGAAAATTGAGTTGGGAACGGCGAATGACCCGCGATCGACATTCATTAGTGAGCTGATGTCTGAAAAAAGGGTGGCTGCGTTAAAAGACGTGCTGATGCAGCATAGAGATTGCTTCGCATGGAACTATTCCGAAATGCCGGGACTAGATCCAGAAATTGCTGTGCATAAATTAGCAATATCTCCGGACGTCAAGCCGGTCAAACAGACGCCAAGAAGAATGCGGCTCGAGCTTGAGATGAGTATCAATGCTGAGGTCAAGAAGCTGATCGACTCTGGCTTCATCCAGGAGGTCCGGTATCCTGAATGGATCGCCAACATCGTCCCGGTGATGAAGAAAAATGGGACGGTGCGCATATGCGTGGACTTCCGGGATCTCAATAAAGCTTGCCCGAAGGACGATTTCCCAGTGCCAGTCACCGAGCTGATGATAGATTATACGTCCACTCACGAGGTTTTCTCCTTCATGGACGGCTCATTAGGATATAATCAGATAAAGATGCACCCTGAAGACCAGAAGCACACCGCCTTCAGGACCCCTTTGGGTATATTCTGCTACAAGGTGATGCCCTTCGGTCTAAAGAACGCCGGTGCCACCTATCAGAGGGCCATGACGAAAATCTTTGATGACCTTATACACGAAATCGTCGAATGCTATATCGATGATCTCGTGGTTAAAAGCAAATCATACGAGGAACATCTCGAGCATCTGAAGACCGTATTTCAACGCCTTCGACAATACAACTTGATGATGAACCCTCTCAAGTGCGCATTCGGAGTTTCCTCAGGCAAATTCCTAGGATTCATCGTCCGACACCGAGGTATCGAAATAGATCCGTTAAAGATCAAGGCGATCATGGAAATGCATCCGCCAAGGACACTCAAACAGCTGCGGTCTCTCCAAGGGAAGCTCGCGTATATACGGCGATTTATAGCCAACCTTTCAGACAAGTGCCGTCCTTACAGCCACCTGATGAAGAAGGGAACCCCGTTCGTCTGGGACCAAAAATGCCAAAGCGCGCTAGACGAGATCAAGCAATACCTGCAGAACCCGCCTGTATTGGCTGCTCCGGTCAAGGGAAAGCCCCTCATTCTTTATACAACCGCCCTCGAAGGTGCCTTAGGTGCATTATGGGCACAAGAGAACGATCAAGGGAAGGAGAGAGCTCTCTATTACTTGAGTCGAGTTCTACTGGGGGCAGAAAGTAACTATTCCCCTATTGAAAAACACTGCCTGGCGTTGATCTTCGCGATAACAAAGCTTAGGCACTATGCGTTGGCGCATGAGATCCGTCTCATTTCGAAGGTGGACCCTCTTAAATATTTAATGTCAAAGGCCATATCGACGGGACGGCTCGCTAAATGGGCCCTGCTCTTGATAGAGTTCTCGATAACGTATCAACCTCTCAAGGCAGTGAAAGGCCAGGTCATCGCCGACTTCCTCGCTGAGCATCCGATACCCGCCGATTCTCCTCTGAATTGCAATCTTCCAGACGAACATGCGTTTGATGCGATCGACGGTGGTGATACCCGTTGGGAGCTTTATTTCGATGGAGCATCTTCCGTGAAGAAGCGCAAACAAAGTACCCCTATAATCAAATCGGGGATAGGACTCATCTTTGTAACTCTATAAGGAGGGATAATGCGCTTTGCTTTCTCCCTAACAGAGCCGAGGACAAACAATGAAGCCGAATACAAAGCTTTGATAGCAGGCCTCGATATCGCCATCGACATGGGAATTGAAAACCTCCTCATATATGGAGATTCTCAACTGGTCGTTAGCCAAGTAAATGGAGACTACCAAACGTGCAAACCAGAGTTGGTGAAGTACGGCGAAAAGGTGCAGCAACTCTTGACCCAAATCCCTTCCTATACTTTGGAAAACATACCGCTCGTGGAAAACAACAAAGCGGACGCGTTGGCCAAGCTCGCTAAGGAACTGGCTGATGAGAACCTCGATGACGTAAGAATCGTGGTACAAAGCCGTCGGGTGCTTGCCCCAGCAGAAATATCTCCGGAATCACCCGAAAAGAAGGAAGCGACTGAGTAGACGACCCTGCAAATAAAAGATCGGGAAAATACCGAGGATTGGAGAGAAGTCTTTATAGACTACTTCAAATACCGTCGAGCGCCCGAAGATGCGTCCTCAAGACATCAGCTTATGAAACGAGCTCTGTCTTTCGCCTTCGTCAATGATACTCTGTACAAGAGGTCATTTGATTCTCTGTGGTTGAGATGTCTGGGACCTGACGAAGCGAAAAGAGTCGTTCAGGAAGTTCACGACGGACTCTGCGGTTCTCACCAAGCAGGCCCAAAGATGAAGTTGAAGATCAAACGGATGGGCTACTACTGGCCCACGATAATTCAAGACTGCCTTGAGTATGCGAAGCAGTGCCACTCATGCCAAATTCATGGAGACTTCATCCACCAGCATCCAAACCCACTCCATCCAACGGTGGCTAGCTGGCCATTCGAAATGTGGGGAACTGATATAGTCGGCCCAATCGAACCAGCATCGTCCAGGGGACATCGTTTCATCCTAGCGACGACTGACTACTTCTCCAAATGGGCAGAAGCAGTACCATTAAGAGAAGTGAAGACGGAGAATATCCTCCATTTCTTCAAGACGCACGTCATATATCGGTTTGGAACTCCGCGACGGATCATCTCCGATAATGGGCCATCTTATAGAAGCCACAAGATCAGTCGCTTCGCGCAACAACACAATATAGACTAGAGATATTCCTCGGTTTATAATCCGCGAGCTAACGGTCTAGCTGAGGCCTTCAACAAGACCTTGACAAAGATCATGAAGAAGACGGTGTCCCGAAATAAGAAGGACTGGCACGAGAGACTGCAAGAAGCTCTCTGGGCATATCGAACTACGTTCAAGACAGCCACGAACACAACGCCGTACGCGTTGGTATTCGGTACAGAAGCAGTACTCCCTCTCGAGATAGAGTTATCCTCTCTACGAGTGGCAGTCCACTACGAGCTGACGGACGAAGAAAATGCTCACCTTCGGCTTAAGGAACTTGATGCCCTTGATGAAACCCGGCTCATAGCGCAACAAAATCTGGAGGCCTATAAAGCAAAGATGACGCGCTCATATGAAAGATTGACCCGGCCGAGGACATTCCGCCAAGGCGAACTCGTGCTAGTGGTCAAAAGGCCTATGATCCTCAATCGCGCCACGCGGGGAAAATTCGAACCAAACTATGAAGGCCCGTACATCATAGACAAGGTCTACCATGGTGGAGCCTATCTACTCAGGGATATGCACGGTGAAAGGCCTTTCAGGCCAATAAATGGTCGATTCCTAAAGAAATACTACGCTTAGAAAGTTACTGTCTGGGTCAATAATAGATGACGACGACTATGTCCGCTCGCTATCTTCCTAAGCTCAAACTTTATAAGCAGTAGCCAGCCTTCTCCTGGTGGACCGAAACGGCCTTAAACTAATGGCAGACCGAAACGTCCTTAAACTAATGGCGGACCGAAACGTCCTTAAACTAACGAAGGACCGAAACGTCTTTAAACTACTACCGCAGCATCCTTAGTCTGACGAGATAAATAAAAAAATATATAAAAAAATATAAAAGAAAAAATATAATAAACGGTATGTCCATAAGCAAAATGGGCACGGATGAAAACCCGAAAGGGCTCCGTGAGTAAAAACAACAGGGCTACCGGCAGGTGTTCGTGAAAACCCGAAAGGGCGCGACCTCGTAAAAAGAAAAGAGAGAATAAAAAGAATTAAAAAAACGGTATGTCCATAAGCAAAATGGGCACGGATGAAACCCCGAAAGGGCTCCGTGAGTAAAAACAGCAGGACTACCGGCGAGTGTTTGTGAAAACCCGAAAGGGCGCAACCTCGTTAAAGGACACTTACAGGGTCCTCTCGACCTTGTAAGGAGAAACCACCCGCGTGAGATCCTTACGACTCACAAGGGAGCAACACACTTAGGGATCCCCACGATTCCTAAGGAGAAAATACACTTGCGAGATCCTCACGACTCGTAAGGAGAACTCTCTTATGGGACCCTCACGGCTCATAAGATTTGAAAGTCTTAAGTTACAAAGACCTAAACCTGTGCTTAAGCAGCCTCCACAACCTTCGATTTTGCCCTACAAGTGGTTCAATACTGACCCTTGTATACAATCCACGGGCACGAATAAACATTTCCCTAACCAAGTCCCATCCATGACTGGGGATATGTACGCATGATGAACAACCCTTATAAGTCCTCTCGACTTACAAGGAGAAAACCCTCTTATAGGATCCTTACGACTTACAGAGGAACATACACTTAGGAATCCTCACGATTCCTAAGGAGAAAATACACCTACAAGATCCTCACGACTTGTAGGGAGAAATACCTTTGTGGGACCCTTACGGCTCATGAAGTTAAAAGCCTTAGTCGACAGGACCTTAACCCTGTTCGCTAAGCCACCTTTGTTCAACCACGACAGAGGCAAATGATGATTCTCTCCTGGCAATATCCCAGTTGTAGCGGTGCTGATGCCGAAATCGGTGTCTAATTTCAGGTTTACGGTGGAAAGCCAGCAAGCCGCACATGCATACAAAATAGCCGAAATGATGTGGCAACTTGCAATAAAAAGCAGCAAGTAAAAACATATGCATATAAAACAGCCGAAATGATTGGGCACCGCGGAAAATAGCCGAAATGATTGGGCAATCGCGACTTTCACGATATAAAAGCTGAAATAATAGAGCATCGTGGAAATAAAGAAAAAAAATGATGATGAAACTTTTGCCCTACAGGTGAGATCACATCGATCCCTGTATACAATCCAAGGGTGCAAACAAAGAGGGAACCATACCTTCCCAACAGGCTCCGCCAGAAAGCAAAGCCAAATCTCGACGGTTCACCAACAGCCTAGAGACAACCGTGACATTCTTCTTGATGCAACAGACGCAGTGCCAATGAACGAAGCGAAGATCAAATTCCTAGCTTCACGGTTTTGACGGTAACTCATATGGAACCTGAAAGACCACCAGAAATCAGCTCAACTTCCGGGAAAACCAGTGTCCTTGGCAAACTCCTCAACTCAGGGAAACTAGCGTCCTTGATGAGAGCCTCCTGATTCGCGTCGGCTCGCAGAGAAACCAGTGTCTCCGCGAGAAATTCCCGATTCGTTTCAACCCCGAAGAAACCAGTGTCTTCGGCAAAATCCTTCGAATCAGGGAAACCAATGTCCTTGACGAGAAAATCCTGATTCGTGTCGACCCGCAGAGAAACTAGCGTCTCCGCAAGAATACATCAATTCGTTTCAACCCCAGGGAAACAAGTTTCCTTGGCAAATACCTCAATTCAGGGAAACTAGCGTCCTTGATGAGAGCCTCCTGATTCGCGTCGGCTCGCAGAGAAACCAGTGTCTCCGCGAGAAATTCCCGATTCGTTCCAATCCCGAAGAAACCGGTGTCTTCGGCAAAATCCTTCGACTCAGTGAAACCAGTGTCCTTGACGAGAAAATCCTGATTCGCGTCGACTCGCAGAGAAACTAGCGTCTCCGCAGGAATACATCGATTCGTTTCAACCCCAGGGAAACAAGTGTCCTTGGCAAATACCTCAATTCAGGGAAACTACCGTCCTTGATGAGAGCCTCCTGATTCGCGTCGGCTCGCAGAGAAACCAGTGTCTCCGCGAGAAATTCCCGATTCGTTTCAACCCCGAAGAAACCAGTGTCTTCGGCAAAATCCTTCAACTCAGGGAAACCAGTGTCCTTTACGAGAAAATCCTGATTCGCGTCGACTCGCAGAGAAACTAGCGTCTCCGCAGGAATACATCGATTCGTTTCAACCCCAGGGAAACAAGTGTCCTTGGAAAATACCTCAATTCAGGGAAACTAGCGTCCTTGATGAGAGCCTCCTGATTCGCGTCGGCCCGCAGAGAAACTAGCGTCTCCGCAGGAATACTCCGATTCGTTTCAACCCCGAAGAAACCAGTGTCTTCGGCAAAATCCTTCGACTCAGGGAAACCAGTGTCCTTGACGAGAACATTCTGATTCGCGTCGACCCGCAGAGAAACTAGCGTCTTTGCAGGAACACCTCGACTCGTTTCAACCCCAGAGAAACCAGTGTCCCTGGCAAATACCTCAATTCAGGGAAACTAGCGTCCTTGATGAGAGCCTCCTGATTCGCGTCGGCCCGCAGAGAAACCAGTGTCTCCACGAGAAATTCCCGATTCGTCTCAACTTGCAAGATAAAGCCTTAGGCAGCAGGGATTAAAAAACTTGTTTCCTGAGCACTGGGACCCTGCAAGTCGGTCTAAAATGGTCTCTTGCATACTATTCACGGGTCTCACTCTCCAAAGTCGAATCTCGACAAGGAGGGAAACAACCGCTTATGGGTCCTCTCGACTCGTAAGAGGGAAAATTCTCTTATAGGATCCTTACGACTTATAAGAGAAAACCCACTTAGGAATCCTCACGATTCCTAAGGAGAAAATACACCTACGGGATCCTCACAATCCGTAGGGAGAAAAGTCTCTATGAGACCCTCAAGGCTCATAGAGTTGAAAAGTCTTAGGCGGCAGATCTGAACCTGCGGCCTAAGCCATCGTTGTTTCTTGGAAAAACTAAGATGCTTACTCTATTATCTGTCAACCGTGTTTATTAAGACAGCATGCTGATAATAAGAGAAAGGGAGAAAGCAAAAGAGCATACAAGACATTGCAAAAAAAATGTGTATCTTTATTTATTAACTTCAATCAAGTACAAGGTGAATCGTACAAAAGAATAAAGAATGGATATATTTTATTCGAAAAAGGAAAATTTTACAAGTATATTGATACAAAGGCAGCTACTGGGAAGGAAGCGTCTTAAATAGCCTTATCAATTGTTCGCGCACTTCCCTTCATGCCTTTTCCTGATCGGCTGCCACCGCCAGTTCTGCCTCCACTTGAGCCCGTTGCTGCAAGAAGGACGCAAGCTGCTCCCCAACGTCCTGCTGAGCTGCTTCACGGCCTTGGGCATTACGCTCGGCATCATCGAGTTTCCGCTTCAGTGTTAGCCCGTTAGAGATACGCTCCAGGAGGCCTTCAAAAATAACCTTCACTTGGGCAGCGTTAGCCTCAACCTCAGCGCGCAGACGAGCCGTCTCGCTCGAGGTCTCTTGGCATTCTCTCAGCCGTGAAGCCGCTTCTTGTTCCAGGTGACGGAAGTAAGAAGAGCTTTGCTCGATCCACGCTGCTCTTTGATTGCTTACGGCTAAGGTCTCAGGAGCAGGGCGCATAAACTCCGACTGATGCAGGCGGACCTCGATTTCCCTGCAGTGGTTGACCCAAAGCTCGACGACGCCTCCATCATAAAAAGTCACAAGCGCCGCCAACATCGGGTTAACCTCCGCAGCAAAATCCGCAGCAGATGAGAGAGCGTCTGCGTCGAGCTCCTCGACATATCCTCTCAGCATGCCCAATCTCATTACAGCACTCTTTGAAGACGGACGTCTCAGGAAGGGGCCTGCCGGCATTATGACGCGAGACTCAAAGGGCGCCGGGATCGGAACGACAGCTAAAAAAAACAAAATACGATTAGATGACAGTTCAAGAAATACAAAAAAAGTCATTGATGAGATAGTTTACTATACCAGCTGCAGCAGGCGGCAAGGCTGGAAGGGCCGGTGGCGCGACCGATCTTTCATCCCCTCCTTCGATTTGTAGTACTACGATCAGGACGAGGGAAAGCCAGAAATAATTCCATTACTAAAAAAAAAAGATATCAGTTGAAAACTATACTCACCGGCGCCACCGGAGGAAGAAGCGAGCCCAGATGGGAAGGAGAAGTGTGGGAGCATCACCTGATAGAGATGGTCAAAAAGCACTCCTGGAAAGACGCAATAGTACGACATTAGTACATAAATTATGCGGCTGAAAGAGAAAACTAGTGGGTTGCAAATCCTTACCTTCCAACATCTTTGAGGGTACAAGGGAAGGCTGAGAGGTGACCACCGCCAAGGCAGTAGTTGACGGCGCTCCCTCGAGCAATGGAGCATCGGCGCTGGCCGCACCTGCGTTAAAAACAAAGGTAAACTTGTCAGAAAGGATTGTAAGATAAAAAAAGAGACAGTAACTTGGGATTTTACCTGATGAGCTGCCGGCCGAAACAGAGGCGTTTCCCTCCTCCATCGATACGAGTCCACCTCCCGTGGCCTCATCACCGGACTCGACAGGGGCTGTCGTCGTACTCGCCCGACCGGGGGGACAGCAGAGGACCGTAGACGGGGAGAGCAATGATCGGAGCATTGCCAGACTCTTGAGAAAGAGCGGCTGGCTCGTCCCTAGGAGTCGTGTCCATCTCACCCGCTACTTCTTCGGGCTCGGCGGCCGCCATTGTCTCGTCCGCCATTACCATGAGGTCACCAGTCCCAGATGCTCCGCCCGTCGCCGCCCCAGGCTCAGTGATAGCGGTCGTCTTATTTGCCGCCACCTCGGGCTCGGCATCAACGGCCTTCTCTGGTGCAGCTCCCTCAACCCCCAGTTCAGGCTCAGCAACCCTGGCGACGTTGCTCACCGTCGGCTCGGGTTCGGCCGGTGCCTCCTCCTCTGTCTCCTTGGGTTCGACGGTCTCCGCCTCCCACTCGGTTGGACTTGGCCCTGCAGGATAGAATATATAAGAACCGACAGGTTTATAATTCTTACAACAAAGTTTTGAAAGATACATTACCTGAGGTGGACTTATCGTTAGCCTCCCTATTTGTGCGCACCGCCTGCCTGTGAGCTGTAGACAAGGCGACCGGGGGCTCTTCCGAGGGAGTATCAGCACGAGGAACAGTGCTTGGGCCCGCTCCCACGGCCAAAGCAGCCTCGCGTGCCTTCGCCTCGTGCCTCAACCGCTTCCTCTCCTCCCGGGCCATCGCGACGGACCTCTTCGACGCTTCCTTCATCAAGGCGTCGTCGTCCTCGTCCTCGTTTAGAGTTGCCTCCAGATCCTTCAAGGCATCTCTCATCGGCTCTTCAAGTCGGGTCTCTTGCGGTAGCCCCGAAGAGACCGAAACATCAGTGGCTAGCCCCGGAAGAGTCTCTACGTCACTGTGCGGGACCGGCATTGTGGTTCCTGTGATGAGAAAAAGAAAGGGTCAGATCGACCATAACAAAAGGAGAATAAAGACTTAATGAATCGAAACGTACTGAGGCCTAAGGATGCCCTGAGTCGTTCTTCCTCTTGAAAAGTCTTGAGGGAAGCAGCGATGGCTTCTTCAGTGGTGATGCCTGTTTGAAGAAAAAGAAAAGAAAAGCATTAGTCAAAGACAAAGATAAAAGTACAATGCAATAAAAAAAGACGACTAGTAATTACCCGATTGTGCAAGCCTGGCTAGCCATGTGTCACGCCTTGCCAATCGCTCTGAAGCTGCGATGGCGGCCGCCAGATCAGTGTCATCTGGTGGCATAACCAATCCTCTATTGGTCCCGTACTCGCCCAAGCCCTCGCTATAGGGAGCGTGAGGTTCCTGACCGAACGCAACGTCAGCGGAGAAGAGCGACTTCTTCTTCCTCTTCTGCCCACCGGCCCTGGGTGCACCCGGGAGCGACTTGTGCTTTGCAGGCACCTTGGGGCGGCGGGTCCCGATGTCCGCGCCCACACCAGACTCCGGCGAAGTTACAACTACTGTCTCCACTGGAGCGCAGGGCGCTGGTGGCGCATCCGCAGTATCAGGAAGCGGCAATCCGCGTGGAGGACTCTGCACACGCGGTGGTCCGGCTCTAGCATCTTTCAGCGGGGGAACTACCGGGGTCCTTGGCACCAGAGGAGCTTTGCGGTCGCTGCTGGGGGGCACACCCTTACGGTCGACCAGCAATAACTTTTCTTCCTTTATAACGGCGCCCGTCGAATGATTGTACCATTCTGTATATGCATTGAGGAGTCGTAGGGCGCAAGCCGGCTCGCTGATAAAAAAATGAGAACCCGTATTCAGACGCATGAAGTGATGCAGCGCGCTCTCCATCCCTTCTTCAGTAGCAGCAGGTTCCAGTAAGAAAGCTTCCAATGGTACCCCTTGATTGTAGCTCAGTTGTTGGGCGAAACGACGCGGGTTGTATCTCATGAAAATCGCCGCACCGTTGTGCCTAAACACCAGGAAGCCCGGTCTGATAGAATATAGATGGAGGGTCTCCCGGGCCGTCAAAACTGAGGCCCCATCTTTGAAAGTGTCTTGCAATGGCCGCACTGTGGTGGTAGATGCATTTCCAATAGTCAGCACTTTGTCAATGAAAGACACCCCGTCTTCAACGGCGTGGGGGCGAAGGAGCAAACCCCTGGCATTCCGTGGCGATGGAGTCACAATTGAGGCGCCGATCAGTCGTATAATTCGAGGGAAGCTGCACCTGTCACAGAACGAGGGCCTTTTGTCGATACCGAAGACGCCCAATGTATGTAGCTCGAGCCATGATACGAAGTAGTGCATCAGGAAGATCACGTGCAGTACCCCAGGCTCATTAGCATCCACCGCTTGACTAAGGCCGTGATACAGGTGTGCCAAGCCGGCGTTCCCAACGGCCACTTTTACCCCAATGGTCATCCGGTGAGCTGGGTAAAAGACAGAGGGCCGCATATGGGGAGAATGTATCGGGAGCGCAAACTAACTCAGCCATAGCCCAAGAAATCCTAAGAAGAAGGCTTCCTCGTCCATCCCGGGGGCTGCAACTTCCGCAAAAGACACAATTGGGGAGTTAGGAAGGAAAAAACCCTTTTGGTCTATCTCCTTCGCCGGCAAGTTGTCCAAACCTAGACCGAAAGGGTCATCAAGTGTGGCAAACTTAGCAGCTTCTGCCGAGAGGAAGTTTGGGTGAAGGAATCGAGCGATGAAATCCTCGAAGCTAACTCCGCGGCTCCCACGTTCGATAAAAAGGGCCTCATAGATGTTCAACATTTTGATCAAACTTGGAAATTGATGTTCAACAGCATTTTCCGGAGTGAGGGCCCTTATTGCCGGCTTAGCACCGAAGACATATTCGTCTGTAGGAAGCAACTCCTCATAGTGCTACCCTATAACCGGTAAGCCGGAGACCTCCATGAATTCCTTCAAAGAAATCGACACTTCCCGGTCCATTGCGAGAAAAGTGTGAGTAGGGATGTTCCACTGCTCCAAAAAGGCCTTAAACCACCAGGTGGGAAGCGTGGGATATTGGAAGAGGGAAACATAAACTGCAGTGTACAACCCTAGCCTTATCAACTGCGACTTCTTCGCCGACAGAATGTAGCGAGCCCATGGCAGATAGCCGATCGGATGGCGGGGGATCAGACCTATGTTATATGATTGCCCCCAAGGTCGCGCCTCGCCTTGACAAATACGGCGTCCCAGGATATCCAAAACCATAGGACGCTGAACCGGAATTGCATCTATAGCAGGATGAAGAAAGCCCTTTGAAGTCCAATCGACCATCTCCACGCCATACTGCACCGGGGGTGGGCTGGCATAGTGGATCGCCGTAATAGGCTCTGATGGTACTGCGCACGAAAAGCTCTGTCGACCCATGATAATTTGGTTGTACCACGACCCCCAAAGGTGAAGATTCTTATATTCCGGGTCGTGGTCCCTGATCATATCTAGGACCTCACGGTCTACGGGTGCTTCGGGGAATCCTTCCTCCGAACGAACAAACGGGAATGAGATATCGAAAGACATGTTTCCTGCGGAGGGACAAAATTAGCCGTCAGTGTTGTAATTCCAATGCTTGGCGCTTTAAAAAAAATAATTAATTAAATTAAAAATTAATTAAAATTAAATTAAAATTAATTACACCACACTGCAATACAGTGGGCATGAGACCAAATGGGGACCCACAAAATCTGGATGACTGTGCATCAGTTAATAAGACAGCCCCATCATTGGATGAGACTGTCAATTAATGAAGAGACCCTAAGAGAATATCCTCATTAATGGGAAATCCCTAGAGACAAGGAGAAAATCTCATCTTTCAAAGCAAAGCTCTGTCACAAAGTGACATTTGTCAAACTCTGGTCTCAAGGGAATAAAATTTCATTAAAAAGAGCTTAGCTCTGTAATAATGATGGAGAGATCCATTAAAAGAAAATTTTAACTCCTAAAAATTAAAAAAATTGGATCTTAAAAAAATCCATGAAGACTTATAAAAAAGTTCTCCATTTTTGGATCAAAAAAGATCTACATTTGATCTGTGAGCAAAGCTCTGTTCATGGGTTAAAACCCATGAACAAGATCTCTGTAGATCTATAGATTTTTGAGAGCAAGGCTCTGTTGATAAAACCCCAAAGGGGTTTTCTTTAGATCAAAGATCTATGAGAGCAAGGCTCTGTTAATTAAATTAAATTTAATTTAATTTAATTTTACCTAAGATAATTCTAGGTTCTGAACTTTGAAGTTCTTGGGAAGAAACGAGAGCAAGGCTCTAAATTTTCAAACAAGAGCAAGGCTCTGAAAATTCTAGTTCTTGAAAAATGGTAAAACATTTACTAAGGAACAAGGGTCCTATTTATAGGCGCTTGCGCCCCTTCAGCTCACCCGTTGATCCAACGGCTAAGACCTTGCCACCGCTGCACTCACATGTGTGCCACGTGAGCGCAACGGTGGGGGGCATTTGTTTCCCCCAATCAGAGCAAAGCTCTGTTTGAATTTCAAAAATTCAAAAATTGAAGCAACGTTTCAAATCCCGTGCGCTGCGCGCGACGCGCCACGTGTCAGAAATTGATACGACGGCGCAGCGCCCAAGGCAGCGCGCCCAATCAGAGCAAGGTTCTATTTAAAACAAAAATTAATTGAGGCAACGCTTCAGTTGCGCAAGCGCTGCGCTGCGCTGCACGACACGTGTCAGCGCAGTTGCGTTGCGCTGTGCGCTGCGCGACACGTGGCAGCGCAGTTGCACTGCGCTTTGCGCTGCGTGACACGTGTCATGCGCTGGGGCGTTTGCACCAAACAGAATTAAAATTCTAGTAAGATCCTTCTGTTCTTGTTAAAACAAGAAGCTTGTCTTCTGTAAAACAGAAGCTCTTGGATCAAAGATCCAACGGTGGGGAAAATTCCCCAAATCACTCAGAGAATGATCTTTTTAACAAACTTAACAAATTTATGGGCACTATATAAAGACCCCTAGACCCCAATTCAGAGGAGGATCAACATCGTGAGAGATCAAGAACTTCAAAACAGAGAGAACTCTGAAGAATTTTGAAAAGAACTCAAGAAAAAGGTAAAAACCTTTATAAAATAGAAGAATTTCTTCTGAATAGATCATTGATCTAAGAACAAGATCAATGATCTTCAATAAAAAATAAATAATAACAATGTCTTGCACTTTTTATGAACCATTGGTTCTGGAATTTCAGAAAAATTCTTTTCTTGAATCCAAAATTGGATCAAGTTATTGAAACAGTGCCTTCCACTTGCAAAACTGCACTGTTGCGCTCGTGGGTTGGTGCAAGCCACCAGAGAGCGCCGCGTGCCAGCGGCGCAACAGCGCAGCGCACTGCACTGTTGCGCTCGCGCTCACCAGAGCGTGACACGTGTCACCTCCATATGCGCTTGCGCTCAATGATTGGCGCAAAGCGCCTGATAAGCCAATATCAGACAATTAATGCACTGCATTATTTACTGAAGGGCCAAGCCCAATTAAAAAAGGCCTAACAGGCCAAATAAAATGCAATGCATTAAAAGGGCAGAGCCCAAACAAAGCAGATGCTCTGCATCATTTATAAAAGGGCAGAGCCCAAACAAAACAAAATGCAGTGCATTATTAAAAAGGGGCAAATCCCTAGCACGGGCCTAATAGGCCAAAGATAAATAAAAACGTTGAATATTCCCAACTGGACTTAGCCCAATCATGGTTGTAAGTCCTCAAATTAAATTGACTGAGCACGGCTGCTCTCCTAAATCAATTTACATCCGGTTCGAGGGTACATCTCCGAACTCCTCTGACTCCTATCGTTGTAATCCTTCAACGACGTCAGAGAGGTGACGGGTCCCGACAACCACACATCAACACGGACTGTGGGGTCCTTAAACTCATGGACTTATGCGTCCTTAAACCAAGAAACGGACTGTGGGGTCCTTAAACCCACGGACTTATGCGTCCTTAAACTAACGGACTAACGCGTCCTTAAACACACCCATATGGACTGTGGGGTCCTTAAACCCATAGACTTATGCGTCCTTAAACTACCCATGGACCACCATGTCCCTAAACTGGCAATGGACCGCAATGTCCTTAAACTACCTATGGACCACTACGTCCCTAAACTGGAACAATAGAGCTTCCAAATGCTCTTTTGTCGGATCTAAACGATCCCGTTAAGTTGATCTTAGTCTCAAATCAGACTAACGTATCCTTAACGAACGTTTAAGTTGATCTTAGCCTCAATATGGCTAACGTATCCTTAAACCAAAACACCAAACCCAAATCTAAGTAAACACGGATTTGGACTAATCTACGTCCTACGGGCGACAGCATAACTTAGTCTCCATACACGATCCACGGGCATCGACAAACAAAACAAACACACACGACACGAAATGAAATTTCTGGAGAAGGAGAAAGTGGTTACCGCGACGCGGTAACGTAATTAACTGCAGGGGCTTGCGCCTGCAGAAAAGAGCGTCCCCACAATCAAAAACCCCTCAAGCGAGGGGGAATCTGACGAAGTCTGCTACATCGGCCGCATCCGTCTAAACCTCCGATACACGGTGCCATAAATCAACTTGGCATCTTCGGAGAGGTAGACGGATAAAACCATATAGCATCTGCCCCGAATCTCAGGCAAGACGTCTTTACGTCTGTCTTGGCCGCCATTCGGAGGGGAACATAGGGTTAGGGTAGATGAAAAGTTAAAAATAAAAATGTGATAAAATGTAATAAAAATTATTAAAAGTGGAGTAATTGGGGTTTTTTAAGAGCTCTGGAAGTGGTCTGAGGCTGAAATTTTGCAGGTGCATAGGGAATATGAAAAGACACAACTTTCATGTTGGGGCCGTCACCGGAATCGGCCGACTCGGGGGTGACTCGGCCGGAGCACTGAGTCGGCCGAGTCGAGGCCGAGTCGGCCGATTCCCGGCCGAGTCCGGCGGCCAGGATCCCCCCCGACGGTTCATCTAACTCATGGAAGTTTTACATCTTTGGGTGTAGTGGGGTTTTTGTGAGATATGCACGTGTAAACTCTTGGTATTCTAAAGGTTTTAAAAAATTCAATATTAAAAATAATGTGGGGTATGTGATTTGAACTCTGATGGCTTTGTTCAGCAGTGCAGGGTATTACCAATGAGCTACAAGCTCCTTCTTGTAATTATGGTGCTTTTTAATTATTTAAAATGATAGCAGTAAGAATAAATACTCCAAGTATACATTAAATTTAAAGTAATTTCTTGTACACTAAAAATGGAGTTATTACAATTTTGTAACTTGTAATTAAAAAACAAAATAATTACTTATATCTTGTGCTCAGGCTAAAATACCCCTTTATGGATTTGAAAAAAAGTTTAAATTTTTGTGCAGAAAAGTGTATAGAAAAATTATGGTTGTTACAACTGGTGACTGCGGTGGAGCATGGGTATGATGAGAATTATTTGAGCCCGTGGATTGTATACGGCAATCATCTTGGGGACCAACCGTAGGGTTGGGGGAATTTTGGAAAATTGGATTTTGGCATCTGCATCGCTGCACTGGAATATGGTACCAGGAGCAACTCATCATTCGCTGTTGTTTTGTTTGTTTTTCTTTTTGTTTTTTTTTACCGCGATTGCTCTATCATTTCAGCTTTTCTTATCGCGAAGGTCGCGATTGCCCTATCATTTCGGCTTTTATTCGCGGTTGCCCTATCATTTCCGCTTTATTTTTCATCTTTATTTTACTCGCTGATTTTTATTGCGAATTGCCCCATCATTTCGGCTTTTCTTTTTATTTATTTATTTACATATTTTTTTTACATTCCCAGTTTAACGACTTAGAGGTCGCCTGTTCCCAGTTTAATGACGTGGTGGTCGATTGTTTTCAGAGAAAGGCAGATGTCTGAGAGAATCAGTTTCACGAAGAACTTCGGTCTCTGTTTGTATGAAATTGACGGTCGCAGCTGGACTGTTTGTTAACACGCCTTTAGACAGTTCTATCTCTTTTGCCTTGTATTGCTTTTCGACCCAATATTTGAAGACGAAGCAGTCCTCAATGGCATGACCTATCACTCTGTGATAGGGGCAGTATTTGGGGTCGTCGGTCATATTCGCTTCCTGCGGTCTTTTTGACTCTGGCAGTTGTAGACCGTTCCTTAGGGCGTCTTTGAATATCTTACGGATTTTATCCCTTCTGAAGGAATAGACCTTATCTAGATTCTCTTTCAGTGGAGATTCTCCTCCCTCTCCGAACACTGGCTTCCGAGTCTGGTTGGCATTAAGCCCGCTCATCCCATCTTATTTCGGTTAGCCGAAGTGTTAAAAGGTTCAGAATCGTCAGAATTTCCGCCTTTGCGATTATCGTCCTTTCGGTTTCTCCAGGACCTATTGTTATTTTGGGAATCCGAGAAGAACTCCTGCTTTGAGCGCTCCAACATCTGGACTTTTCTGCTCAGCTCTTGGAATGTTTTGAGACCCGCGGTGCATAGAAACAGGGCCATCCAATTGTTGAGATTTCCGACGAGGAGACTGACAGATTGGTCCTGCTCTATCGGCGGTTCATATTTGACGGAGAGATTGCGCCATCGAGTTATAAAATCCGTGCTGCTTTCGTTGTTCTTTGGCTTGGTCCTTACGAGGTCGGCGATGGTGATCTTATCGCTAACGCTCATGAACCTCTGTCGAAACAGAGACTCCATTTGGACAAAAGTTGTGACGGAGCCATCCGGTGTGCTCGCATACCAGTCGAAAGCAATATCGACCAAGCTATTAACGAACTGGCGGAGGAGAAGCGCGTCATTGCCCCCAGTATTTCCGCATGAGACTTTAAAGTGGGCGATGTGCTGATTCGCATTTCCCGTCCCATCGAATCTTCCGAATTTAGGGATGACATAGCCGCTAGGAAATTCTACCATATCATATTGAGCAGGATATGATCTCCCGCTACTGCTAATATCTTTTTGCGCTTTAGCTTCGGCTACCAATGTTTTGACTCTGTTGGCAACCAACTCCATGATTTGATCTTGAGTTAGCGGGCTACTGTCATCGGTTGCCAAGACATTTCCCGGGATAGGATGTGACTGACTTTCATGCAGTCCGCCCACCTTTGGATTTGAGGGAATAGGCGTTGGCTGCCTCGGGACACCGTTTCCCGGTTCATGAGCAGAGCCCTGCGCTTGATTGGGCGTCTGAGAGGCAAGTCGGGCCGTGAGCTGCATCACGACATTCGTCAAGTCGTCAACTTTTTAGTAGAGCTTGGCCATCTCCTTGTCTTTACTTCTGAGCTGTTTTCGGAGCACTTGTAGAAGTTGCTGCTTTGCGTTCTTAGGACGGAAGATCGGCTCATCTTCGCTTTCCGAGCTCGACTTCTCATGAACCGAGGGATCTCTCTGCTCATCAACCTTACTGGAAGGGTTTTCATTACCTCCCAGAGGATGCTGGTCTTGGGAAGTGGCAGCCACATTCATACCAGATTGGGCTTGGGATGTGGTGGCCCTATCCTTGCCCTTGCTGCGTGTGCCCACCATGTAGACAGTGTGGACCACATATCTAGCCGTCTCTTTATCTTTGGTGGGGCAACCCTGTTCTTGGAGCCTCATGAAGTTCAGCCTAGCATGAGCCCTAGCCCTTTTGTTGGCTCTATATCTGAGCCTTTTCTGTCTTAGATTCTCGATTTTGAGGGCTTGGCGGGCATCCGTCATCCAGGAAGCCATCGTGAGCCGATTAACGGGGAGCTTAAAGAAGATACCCGATCGAGCAGTTGTCAAGGGCACCACTGGAGCTTGCTCGAGACGCCATGTTGCTTTGTTGGTGTTAATAGCCTTGCCCCCAGCTGGGTCCAAGGAAAGTCGTTCAAACACCGACTTGCTTTTGGGTAGTGGTGCCTTCGAGACCCCCACATTTGGCCTCTTGCCTTTCGAGGTCGGTTTATCTGTTACCGAAGCTTGAGGAACCGAGATGGCGTTAGCTAACATGAACATAATAGAGCCAAATGGTTGCGGCTGCTCCTCCCATTGTTGCCTGAGACTGACCGGGAGGACCGTCCTGGCGTCCATCTTCATGGTGTAGGAGATGAGAGCTGCGTCGAGAGCTGAGCTGATCCTTGGAGACATGGTTGAGGCTTAATCGCTTGAAGTCCCGCATGAAAGAGCATTATTTTAGTATAAATATCGATATTTATATTGATTGAGTTCGCATAAACGTTTAACCTGAAATATGGGAGGAGTGATGGTCCCACCGGGCGTGCTAGAATCTGTAGGGTGTTTTTCGTCACCTCATTGAGATGGGAATACACGCACGCTTGTCAGGCGCATTACAGATTCTCCCTGCCTAAGGTAGACGGGGGTTTATTGATTGTGGGGATCCGAATCTCCGGCAGCCGCGGACTAAGCTGCCGTTAATTACTGTCACGCCCCGCTTCCCAGTGTACGGCGAAGTGGACGCGACGAGGCCCGCTACGTATATACTCAGAAGTATATACGCTAAGCGTAACTAAGCAATATAAAGTAAATCACAAGAGACGAATAATATAGAAATAACAGCAACTTTTATTAATAACATTCTTTTTACAATGCAGGAAAAGAAAATATAACTGGAATGAAAAACAATGCCTAAACAGTGGCATAACAGAAAATGAAATAAACTGGAAAGAACAAGGTACGGTATCTAGAGCTCTGGATCTTCCTGGAACTGCTCCAAATCTTCACCGGTGGGCTCGATCTCAGCTTGGTCCAACGCACCTGACGACATTCAAAGAAGAAAGAGATAGAATGTCGTCAGCGAACAGGTCGCTCGGTAAGTCCCAAAGAATAAGAAGAATGAGAATGACAGAGTAACAGTATTTTCTAAAATATTATATTGTTTAATATTATGGAACATTGTATAACGTTGTTGTTTGTAGCTTGGTACAGAAGGATGCCAGTGTATACGAGAGGGATCTCTATATGCTAGAGATCAGGGCAAAAGAAAAGTACAAGGAACCGTTATGCCACGGTACAACAGCAATAGGATTCAGGTTAGGTGTCTTAATCTGACCACCTCGTGCCACCTTTAACACCTTCCGTACCAATCTACCCCTTAAACCCCGTAGTGTTTTAACAGTATTGTAGTATTAGAATATGTAAGTTGGATGACTGACCAAAACCATGATATCAGTAAACATGTGGTAACTGTATAATCAGGTAAATGGAATATCAGGATAATGGATGAATATCCATGGTTTGATTCAGTCAAAAAAGAATATATTGTTAACTGGATTCAGGGTTCATGTATTCAAATCGTATTGGATTATAAAAGAATAAAGATTGACTTGAATCATATTCGAGTCAGGAATAGTCAGACTCTAACCCGAGTCAGACTAAAAGAAAGATAATTTGAAGTTCAATATTAGCTAGGGGCCTTATTGTAATTTGTAAAACTTGAGGGGGTTTTATGTAAAAAGTACTTTTGTATAGTTTTCAAAATACATCCCAAGTATTTAATAATCGTCTTTATTGTTATAATGAATGTGAATTTTATTTGTATTATTCTAGTGAATATATCCTAATAAAAGTATTAATTGTTTTATCTGAAATTCATGGTATTTTAGTGTAACTTTTAATCTTGTAATTTTAGGAAAAATGTGGAAACTTATATTATGATAAAATAGATGTTTAAATGATAATTATATATATATTAACACATGAATAATTTTATATAAACATTTTATTTAGAAAAATCTCATTTTCCCTAAATATCGTATTTTGAACCTTTCGAGACCAAATGCTCCTTGCGGAGGTCTGAATCTCGCACTACTAGCCTGCGGGTGCACGATGAACCGTACTATCTCTAACAGGTTCCCCAAAAGTGGGTTGTAGCGGCGCTTTGCTTAGGTTTAACAAATACTTTTTATTTGGGGAAACGGTTTTATAAATATGGGGTATTTATTTGCAAAAGAGTACAGTTTTCCGTATTTTAGTTATTAGGGTTTCCTAAACCAACTAGCCTATTTCTAAGGTCTAAAGGATGAGTCATTAGAAGCCTCAAATCGCCTCTTCACCGTCAATTACGGCCAGGTAAGTGCCAGGTAAGTGGGAAGGAACCACAGTCGTAGGCCTAATTAAAAACTACTAGCCTTAGACACACTTGCCTAGGCACCACAAGACAGTTTAGATAAACAATCGATGTCCATGACCAATCGTGTTTTCATTTTATTAAAAGATTTTATCTAGAAAAGTTTACAACTTAAAGCTTTAAATAAAAGTTGTAAAGATTATGGTATTTTAGTGAAAAGTCATGTAATTTCGTATTATGTATTTTGATATTTATCAATTAGGGTTATATTGAGTGTGTGTAAGGGTAGGTCATTACACCGTGACTTATTTTAAGTTTTGGTGAAGTTTAAAGGTAAAACATGACAAGTTAAAGTTGAAGGTATTAAAGTGCAAGAATACGGTATTCGAAAACGTTATCATTTTATGTGTGAAATTTCATTCAAAGTGGGTTCTACAAGTTTAGTGATCAAGATAAACCTATTTAGGAGTGAGCGAATTAATTAGAACAAGAAAAATAAACTTTATGGTATTTTTATGAAAAGAATACGGTTTTGCAAAGAAGTTATCATTTTATGTGAAAAAGTTTGATTAAATTGGTTTATGGGTGATTAATAGTCAACATGGATATGGGTAGATAATATGTATTAGGTGACAAGTGGAAATTTATAGAAAAACCGAATCGGAAATCGGTTTGTCCGATTTCCGTCGGGTTCCAAAAAGTCGTATTTTTATCTTAAAGAAAAGAGAGATAGAAGAAGGTGGGACTTACGGTTTGGGCAAGCTAAGGAAGCTAATGGACGTGGTGGTTGTCGATTCGTTGAACACGTCGCGAAGGTTCTGATCCGGTCGCCGGAATCCGTCGTCGATTTCGGCAGCGCTTCGCTTCTCGCTCTTCGTACCGAGTTCTCGAGAATTTGATAGAGTGGACTTAGAGTTGTGAAGGGAAAATGTAGAGTATAGGGGTCTTTATATAGGGCTAAGCTAGGGTTAGGGTTAGGGTTAAAAAATATTAAAAGAAAATATAAAAAACATTAAAAATTCATTAAAAATCATTAAACCTAGGAGTAAAAGGGATTTATTGGCCAAATTAAAACCGATCCAGGTATAATAAGTGTGCAAGAGGGTTGACCAAGTCAAGAGCCAACTTTTCTCAGTTGGTGACTCGGCCGTCCGGCCAAGTCCGGCCGGCGGCGCCGGACCGAGTCGGTCGAGTCGCCGGCCGGCGGCGCCGAGTCGGGCCGAGTCGGGGGTCCATTGGCCGGGGATTTTCTGGGGGTACAATTTGGTATATTTACTTTTTCAAGTCCAATACATATTTTGGGAGTTATGACCTTTTTACCGTTAACTTCCCAAAAAAATTAAAACAAAATAAATACAAAAATAATGTGGGGCATGGGATTTGAACTCCGGCGGCTTGGTTCAGCAGTGCAAGGTATTACCAATGAGCTACAAGCTCCTTCTTGTAATTATTATGGTTTTTAATTATTTAAACTGATAGCAGCAAGAATAAATACTCCTAGTATACATTAAATTTAAAGTAATTTCTTGTACACTAAAAATGGAGTTATTTCATTCTTATAGCTTGTAATTAAAAACAAAAATAATTACCTAAATCTTGTGCTCAGGCTTAAATACCCCTTTGTGGATTTTGAAAATATATTTGAAAAATTTTGTATAGGAAAAAGTGTATCAAAAATTAGGGTTGTTACATTCTACCCTCCTTATAAAAATTTCGTCCTCGAAATTTGTAAAAGAAAAGTGTAACAGTTTCAAGGAAGTTTTTGTGACAGAACTATTGGTAGTGTATGAAAATATTTAGAAGGAAGAAATATTGCAAAATGTTTTGGTCAAAGTAAGGGAGTTACCTGGGTTACTTTGGTTCTTAGTCTCAGGTTCTAAGGCCGTTGAGGTGGAGGCTTGACGTCTCGACACATTTTTCTGTGTAAGCCGATACATCGATGCCTGACTAGATAGGGATGGTCCATGTGGAGGTGGTGCTGGGAGTGCAATACTAGGTGTAGGAGTCTGGATAGCTGGCTGCTTCGGGTAGATAGTGGGTGTGTGGGCTGAGTTGCGTCTATAGGGACAGTCTCCAATTCTATGATCGGATGCGCCGCAAACTAGGCACAGGCCTTTCGCGCGCCTACAGTCCTTCCACAAGTGTCCATTCCTATGGCAGTAGTAGCAAAATCCTGAACTTGACTGGTTAATTTTTCCCTTCAGTCTCTTGGGTTTTGCAGGTTGTGTAGTGTAGGTTCCTCTTGCCATCTGGGTGGCAGTGCGTTTCCTGACGGTTGCTCCTGCTTCTGGTCGGTTCAATAATATGGCAGTCTGCTACTGCAGTCCAACCAGGAGGCTTTGGATTTCCTTAAGCAGAACCGTCTGCTCGTTGGGTGGAGCAGAAACGACAGGTGTGAGAGGTAGTGTAGGAGGTGTGGGTGTGTTGTTGACGTTGGTGCTGGTGTTGTTCGGGGAATCCATAATACTGAAGAAAAATTTGGATTAGGACAGATTCAAATACATGAAATGATAAGATTCAAGGAATAGAGATTTGCAAGATTTAAAGAACATGAATTGTAAAGAATGTTTTAGTTGCTGGTTCTTGTGTTATATTGCTTAGGTTGTTCACGCAGACCAGAACTGCATGACAGGGATTCATACAGCTCTGACCTGCATGGGCCACCAACAAAACCTGTCACGCCCCGCTTCCCAGTGTACGGCGAAGTGGACGCGACGAGGCCCGCTACGTATATACTCAGAAGTATATACGCTAAGCGTAACTAAGCAATATAAAGTAAATCACAAAAGACGAATAATATAGAAATAACAGCAACTTTTATTAATAACATTCTTTTTACAATGCAGGAAAAGAAAATACAACTGGAATGAAAAACAATGCCTAAACAGTGGCATAACAGAAAATGAAATAAACTGGAAAGAACAAGGTGCGGTATCTAGAGCTCTGGATCTTCCTGGAACTGCTCCAAATCTTCACCGGTGGGCTCGATCTCAGCTTGGTCCAACGCACCTGACGACATTCAAAGAAGAAAGAGATAGAATGTCGTCAGCGAACAGGTCGCTCGGTAAGTCCCAAAGAATAAGAAGAATGAGAATGACAGAGTAACAGTATTTTCTAAAATATTATATTGTTTAATATTATGGAACATTGTATAACGCTGTTGTTTGTAGCTTGGTACAGAAGGATGCCAGTGTATACGAGAGGGATCTCTATATGCTAGAGACCAGGGCAAAAGGAAAGTACAAGGAACCGTTATGCCACGGTACAACAGCAATAGGATTCAGGTTAGGTGTCTTAATCTGACCACCTCGTGTCACCTTTAACACCTTCCGTACCAATCTACCCCTTAAACCCCGTAGTGTTTTAACAGTATTGTAGTATTGGAATATGTAAGTTGGATGACTGACCAAAACCATGATATCAGTAAACATGTGGTAACTGTATAATCAGGTAAATGGAATATCAGGATAATGGATGAATATCCATGGTTTGATTCAGTCAAAAAAGAATATATTGTTAACTGGATTCAGGGTTCATGTATTCAAATCGTATTGGATTATAAAAGAATAAAGATTGACTTGAATCATATTCGAGTCAGGAATAGTCAGACTCTAACCCGAGTCAGACTAAAAGAAAGATAATTTGAAGTTCAATATTAGCTAGGGGCCTTATTGTAATTTGTAAAACTTGAGGGGTTTTTATGTAAAAAGTACTTTTGTATAGTTTTCAATATACATCTCAAGTATTTAATAATCGTCTTTATTGTTATAATGAATGTGAATTTTATTTGTATTATTCTAGTGAATATATCCTAATAAAAGTATTAATTGTTTTATCTGAAATTCATGGTATTTTAGTGTAACTTTTAATCTTGTAATTTTAGGAAAAATGTGGAAACTTATATTATGATAAAATAGATGTTTAAATGATAATTATATATATATATTAACACATGAATAATTTTATATAAACATTTTATTTAGAAAAATCTCATTTTCCCTAAATATTGTATTTTGAACCTTTCGAGACCGAATGCTCCTTGCGGAGGTCTGAATCTCGCACTACTAGCTTGCGGGTGCACGATGAACCGTACTATCCCTAACAGGTTCCCCAAAAATGGGTTGTGGCGGCGCTTTACTTAGGTTTAACAAATACTTTTCATTTGGGGAAACGGTTTTATAAATCTGGGGTATTTATTTGCAAAAGAGTACAGTTTTCCGTATTTTAGTTATTAGGGTTTCCTAAACCAACTAGCCTATTTCTAAGGTCTAAACGATGAGTCATTAGAAGCCTCAAATCGCCTCTTCACCGTCAATTGCGGCCAGGTAAGTGCCAGGTAAGTGGGAAGGAACCACAGTCGTGAGCCTAATTAAAAACCACTAGCCTTAGACACACTTGCCTAGGCACCACAAGACAGTTTAGATAAACAATCGATGTCCATGACCAATCGTGTTTTCATTTTATTAAAAGATTTTATCTAGAAAAGTTTACAACTTAAAGTTTTAAATAAAAGTTGTAAAGATTATGGTATTTTAGTGAAAAGTCCTGTAATTTCGTATTCTGTATTTTTATATTTATCAATTGGGGTTATATTGAGTGTGTGTAAGGGTAGGTCATTACCCCGTGACTTATTTTAAGTTTTGGTGAAGTTTAAAGGTAAAACATGACAAGTTAAAGTTGAAGGTATTAAAGTGCGAGAATACGGTATTCGAAAACGTTATCATTTTATGTGTGAAATTTCATTCAAAGTGGGTTCTACAAGTTTAGTGATCAAGATAAACCTATTTAGGAGTGAGGGAATTAATTAGAACAAGAAAAATAAACTTTATGGTATTTTTATGAAAAGAATACGGTTTAGCAAAGAAGTTATCATTTTATGTGAAAAAGTTTGATTAAATTGGTTTATGGGTGATTAATAGTCAACATGGATATGGGTAGATAATATGTATTAGGTGACAAGTGGAAATTTATAGAAAAACCGAATCGGAAATCGGTTTGTCCGATTTCCGTCGGGTTCCAAAAAGTCGTATTTTTATCTTAAAGAAAAGAGAGATAGAAGAAGGTGGGACTTACGGTTTGGGAAAGCTAAGGAAGCTAATGGACGTGGTGGTTGTCGATTTGTTGAACACGTCGTGAAGGTTCTGATCCGGTCGCCGGAATCCGTCGTCGATTTCGGCAGCGCTTCGCTTCTCGCTCTTCGTACCGAGTTCTCGAGAATTTGATAGAGTTTACTTAGAGTTGTGAAGGGAAAATGTAGAGTATAGAGGTCTTTATATAGGGCTAGGCTAGGGTTAGTGTTAGGGTTAAAAAATATTAAAAGAAAATATAAAAAACATTAAAAATTCATTAAAAATCATTAAACCTAGGAGTAAAAGGGATTTATTGGCCAAATTAAAACCGATCCAGTATAATAAGTGTGCAAGAGGGTTGACCAAGTCAAGAGCCAACTTTTCTCAGTTGGTGACTCGGCCGTCCGGCCAAGTCCGGCCGGCGGAGCCTGACCGAGTCGGCCGAGTCGCCGGCCGGCGGCGCCGAGTCGGGCCGAGTCGGGGGTCCATTGGCCGGGGATTTTCTGGGGGTACAATTTGGTATATTTACTTTTTCAAGTCCAATACATATTTTGGGAGTTATGACCTTTTTACCGTTAACTTCCCAAAAAAATTAAAACAAAATAAATACAAAAATAATGTGGGGCATGGGATTTGAACTCCGGTGGCTTGGTTCAGCAGTGCAAGGTATTACCAATGAGCTACAAGCTCCTTCTTATAATTATTATGGTTTTTAATTACTTAAACTGATAGCAGCAAGAATAAATACTCCTAGTATACATTAAATTTAAAGTAATTTCTTGGACACTAAAAATGGAGTTATTTCATTCTTATAGCTTGTAATTAAAAACAAAAATAATTACCTAAATCTTGTGCTCAGGCTTAAATACCCCTTTGTGGATTTTGAAAATATATTTGAAAAATTTTGTATAGGAAAAAGTGTATCAAAAATTAGGGTTGTTACAATTACCCATAGCCTTTGGAGCGAGAGAACCTCCGATTAACGGGTCAAAACAGGTCATGCGAACTCAATGTGCGGTGTACGTGTGTTGTGTTTTGAAAAGGGTTTGGGATATATCAGGGGCTCCGCAGCCCGTTAGAAATTTTTTCTAACGAGGAACAGTGCTGTAGAGTATGTGTGTGTGTAAAGGGAAAGAGCATCCAAAGGATGCGTGGGGGCCAGCGCCTCGCGTGCATGGCACGCAGGCGCTGGGCACTGGGCGCCTCACGTGCTCGGCACGTGGGCGCGAGCGCTCTAGGCACTGGGCGCACCACGTGCTCGGCACGTGGGCGCACCACGTGCTTGGCACGTGGGCGCGGGCGCCCTACGTGCTTGGCACGCGGGCGTTGGGCGTCAATCAGAAAAGGGGCTTTGTCCCTGTACTGGGAGCTGTGCTCCCGATTTGACCCTTGGAGTTAAACTCCTAAAAAGTTTAGAAATAATCAAAGGGGGCTGCTTTGTTTCTCACCTTTGGCCTTGGATCTTCCTAAGATGGGATTTCTGGAGATGGGTCTCCTCTTTCCTCCTCTGTTGGCCGGATCTTGAAGAACAAGAAGTATGAGATTTTAAAAATCTCTTATATTTAAGATCTGATGGGAGATCTAAGTTCCCCCTTGTGGGTTTTGTGGTGAAAAACTATTTTGTTTTTGAAAATGAAGAGTAAAACTTTTGATTTAATTCAAAAGAAAGGAGAAGATTTAGAACCTTGAGAAAGAGAGAGGAGGCACACAAACCCTAGTTTTTTTTGGGGGAATGAATTGTGTCTCTTTTATTCATCATCATGTTGCCTTATATAGGCTTACATATTTACATATAGCCCATTGAGCTTTACAAAATGGCATTTTGCCCATCCCACGGCTCATGTGCCATTTCTTTTTGCACATAAGATATGGGCTTTTACAAAAAAATGGCTTATGCCCATTCATGCATAAAAAAATTACATAAAAATTATTTATTACATTATTTCATTTTGGCAGGAGGGTTGGCCGCTTGCTCGTCATGGGCATGGGCCCGCTTGACCTGGGCTTGGGCCCACCTGGCTTGGGATTGACTTTGACTTTGACTTGGTAAACCGGGATACAATTTTGGTCCCACCGTGCGTGCAAGAATCTGTAGGGTGATTTTCCGTCCCCCATTGAGATGGGAATGCGTGCGCTTGTTAGGTGCATTATAGATCCCCCTGCCTAGAGTAGGAGGGGGTTTATTGATTGTGGGGATCCGAATTTCCGGCAGCCGTGGACTAAACTGCCGTTAATTATCCCTTGCATTTGGAGCGAGAGAACCTCTGATTGACGGGTTAAACTGGTCAAGCGACCTCGATGTGCAGTGTTGTGTTTTGAAGCGGTTTGGATATATCGGGGGCCCCGCAGAGTTTTCACGGGGGTCCCGCTACTCGGATAGAGGGCTGGGGGTTAAGGGGGCTAGCATCCCCCTTGCGGGGTGCGGGGCAGCGCCCCGTTAGAAATTTTTTTTAACAGGGGACAGTGTTGTAGAATATGTGTGTGTATATGTATGTATGTATACATACATACATATACACACACACACATACATACATAAAAAGGAAAGGGTATCCAAAGGATGCGTGAGAGAAGGCGCCAGCGCACCGCGTGCGTGGCACGCGGGCGCTAGGCATCAGCAGCAAAAGGGACTTGGTCCCTGCATTGGGAGCCGTGCTCCCGATTTGCCTTATGGAGTTAAACTCCTGATAGAGATTAATTTAGGGAGTTAAATTCCAATGGATCTTAAATGAAGTTAGACTCCTAAACATATTTAGAAATGATCAAAGGGGGCTGCTTTGTTTCTCCCTTTGGCTCTGGATCTTCCCAAGATGGGATTTTTGGAGATGGGTCTCCTTCTTCCTCCTATGTTGGCCGGATCTTGAAGAACAAAAAGCATGAGATTTTAAAGATCTCTTATTTTTACGATCTGATGGGAGATCTAAGTTTCCCTTTGTGGGTTTTGCGGTAAAAAATTATTTAGCTTTGGAAAAGGAAAAGTAAAACTCTTGATTTAATTGAAAAATGGAAGAAGGTTTAGAACCTTGAGGAAGGAGAAGGAGGCACAAAGAACCCTAGATTTTTGAGGGAATGAAAAGTATATATTTTATTCATCATCATATTGCCTTATATAGGCTTTACACATTTACATATAGCCCTTTGGGCTTTACAAAATAGCATTTTGCCCATCTCACGTCTCATGTGCTATTTCTTTTTGCACATAAGCCATAGGCTTACAAAAATTTGGCTTTATACCAATTTTGCTTACATTCATACATAAAAATTACATAAAAATTATTTATTACATGGTTTTTATTTCGGCATGGGAAGGCCGGCCGCGGGGCTTGATTTGGGCATGAGCCCACTTGATCCGGGCTTGGGTCCACCTGGCTTGGAGTTGGCTTTGACTTTGACTTTGACTTTGACTTGGTCACCCGGGATGCAATTTTTGATCCCAACATGTTGTTTGGTGGGAAATTAGGGTTTTTGGTGGAAACAGTAGTGAATTTTGAGCGGAAAAATGTTGGTAGGAATATTTAATGCTTAGTCTTTTAAGCAAAAAAAAATCACAGAACAGATGTTACAGGCAAACCACTAGATGCTGCATACAACTTAACTGCTCCTTAACTGCCACGAATTTACAACTGCCAATCGAACCCGCGCACATGGGAAAAGCAGAGGCAATTGGGGAATATTCTAAAATACCATCTCTCTTTTATATACCAGGGTTTTACTAATGGGCCTAGGGGTTTTTCAACCAGTGGAAAAGGCCTAGAGACTTGTTTTAGATGGGCTGGATTCTTCTCAACAATTGTCCCTTAAAAATAACACAAGCATGGGCTCCTTTTATCTTGGATCAGGCCTCAATTTAGGTCTGAGGCTTTATCACAATCTCCACAAAGCTCAACTATATAGAAAACCCCTAACCAAAATCTCTCTCTCTCTCTCTCTCTCACTTCCCGCTCCCTCGCCTTATCCAATCCCTTCAATGTCTCTCCTCTCTCCCTCTCTTTCCTCCATCAATCCCTGCACCTCCTTCTCTCTCTCCCCTCTCCTCTCCCCTTCTACGATTCGAAACTCTAGGTTTTGGAAAGATTTCGCTCGATCTCGCCGTTCCAAGCTCCGATCGAAGCGGAATGGAGTATCGGCGACGATCACGACCGCGGAGATCGAGGCCGAGGAGAAAGAGAGGAATCGGTCCGTACCTACCTTTCAACAGGCGATTCAGTGTCTCCAGGTGATTTCGTATGAAAAGAGTAGCAGTGGTTTAGTTTCTATTGATTGTTGCAATGGTTCTTAATGTTCGTTGTGTATGATAGATGATAAATAATTAGGATCAATGGCTCAATTACAAAACAAGCACGGTTTTTTCAGCAGGTGACTCAAGGTGATTTGAATCGAGACGCTCGGCAATAATGTCTAGTAATTGATCTGATGCTTGTGAATTTTGGTTGGTTATATCGTTGTAGAATGTGCGTTGGTCAAGTTCCTTATAAGATTCTGGAGGAAAAAAGCAGTTTTAGGATGAATGGATTAATTCAAGTATGTAGAAACTTTCTAGCTGGCTATCCTGGGCGTCCAGGCGATTTCACATAAAAATCGACTGAATTACTTTGAACTAAGTGATATCATGCATGCTAATTTTAGCTTGATGTTCTACAATAATGCCCATTTTAGATGTGTGATGGTTAGGAATAGATGGTATTCCTTTTGAAGTTTGGACATGGTTAGGAGATATAAGATTAGTGTACCAATGTTATTTACTAAAATATCAGATACGAAGTATATGCCAATTGAATGAAGGAGAAGCACCTTGATACCTATTTATAAGAATAAAAGAGATATATAAAATCGTTCGAACTATCGTGGTATCGAATTTATGAGGCATTCAATGAAGTTATGGAAGAGGGTAATTGAACATTTATCCGAAAATCAATTTGGTTTTATGCCAAGAAGGTCTACCATGTAAGCTATCCATTTATCAAGGCAATCGATGTCTAGATACACAAAGAAGAAAAGGGATCTATAGATGGTTTTCATTGGTTAAGAGAAGTCTTATAATAGGGTCCTTAGAGAGATAATGGGTTGGGTTTAAGAAAAGAAATTATTATCTTATAAGTACATTGATATTATAAAAGGCATGTTCGATGGAGCAATGGCCAGGGTGAGGACGATTGGAGGACACATGGAGCCATCTCTTATCATCTTAGGCTTAAACCAAGAATAAACTTTAAATCCTTATCTTTATGCGTCAATGATGGATGAAATTATTTGCCTATACATGATAATATTCCTTATGTATGGTGGTTGCCGATGATATTATTTTTGTAGTTGAATCAAAAAATGGGATAATTTCGATGCCTTAGAATCTAAAGGATTACACCAAAAGGGCGGAAGAGTGGTAAAGTTGAGGAATTGTGAGGCCACAGAATTTGAGGAACGGTAAAGGAAAAATGGGGAGTTAATTTAACCCAACTACAGTCCTAAAAAAAGAATATAAAAGATTTAAAATTAGTAGGACAAAAACAAATTATATGAAATGCAATTTTCATAAAACTATAAGAAGAATCAGAACACGGTGCAAATTGATGGCCCAAAGATATCTAGAAATAAGCATTATCATTATTGAAGATTTACTATAATTAATTAAGATGGTGAAATAGAGGAAGATGTAGTGCATAGGATGAAAGTTGGGTGGTTGAAGTGGAGAAATGCTTGAGCATCGTGATCGTAGGATACTTTGAAGTTGAAAGGAAAATTATATAAAACGACTATAAGGCTGGCATTCTTTTATGGTTCAGAATGTTAGACAAACAAGGAACACCATCTCCAAATCACGAATGTGGGTGTCATGAGAATATTGGGATGGATGAGGATGAGCGATAATACTCAAAAGGACAAGTTAAGAAATGAGCATATTCACAACTTGAGGTCGCTTGTATAGAGGATAAGACGAGAGAGAACCGATTGATGGTGTGCATCAGAGACCAATAAAGCTTCGATTAGGAGAAGTGACAAAATAATAGTAATCGACCAACGAGAGATAGCGGTAGACCCAAACAAATATGGATAACACAGCTATAAACAATACAATAATTGTCAATTTAACTGAGGAGACGATACTTAATAGAGCAAAATGGAAAAAATGGATTCATTAAGTGATCCGATAAATCTAGGATGAAGGCTTGTTATCGTATGGCCATGAATAGATAAAAGTTAAGCATTCAGTTAAATGTGATTATTAGGACTTATGACTCAGTTCAATCAAGCAAAAGCTTTCCAGCATGCGGTTCAACGTTTCCAGGTGATTTCACATTGCAAAGTCTAGTTTAATGCCTCTTAATCTGCTTTCAAATTTGTTTGGACATAGTAAGATAACTTGTAGTGATGGTCAATTCCAATAAAGTGATAAATATTGTGAAAAATTGAAATTATTGGTATTAATCGGTCAGTTCAAGTAAGGAATGCCCTTCTAGGAAGCAATTTAGTCTCTTCACGTTATTTCCATCAAGTTGCCTGGTTTAATGTTTTTTAATGGTTGGATATAGTATGAATTTTTTTGATTTAGATGTGTGATCTGTGATTGTAAATAACCGAATAGGAGAACACCAACACAATTATTTGGACTAATGTGACAATTCAAGCAATGAAACTTTTCGGCAGGCAATTCAATGACTCCAGGTGATTTCACGTCAAAAGTTCTTTTGTTAATGCCCCTTTAATATTATGCCTATGAGTTTGCTTGGACATGGTGCAATAATACCCATATTTGATGTGCGATGGTAGTCCAGGAAAGGAGCAACCATTTTGAAATAGCAATAACTAGGATTCTAGATTTCTGGCTCCTATTAAGTAATAAAAACTTTCAAATTCAACATCTCTCTGGTGATTTACATTAAAAACTTATCCAGTTTAACTTATTAAACATCATGATGATCGAGAATTTAAATTTGAATGTAGTATATAATATGGCTATAAGGGGCATGCAGTGCCGAGACCCATGGGCACTCCGGGCCCTGGGGCTTTTTTGCAAACAGGCCACTGGGCCCGCAGTGCCCATGGGTCTAGGTACTGCAGGCTGGTCCCGAATCCTTATAAGATATATGTTTGATTTATACATGATGTTCAAGATATATCAAGGAGCAAACGTTCTGAAATCAAATGCAATTATTTTAATGAATGACTCAATTATAAAAGGAGAATCATTCCAGCAGGTAATTCTCTATCTTTAAGTGATTTCTTGTCGAAAATTGTTGTTTTAATGTCCTTTAACATTCCGATGCCTGCATATTTTTCATAGATATGGTATGACAAAGTCCAATTTAAACATGTGATTTTTAAGTAACCTTACGGAGTTAACATTTTGGGTAAAAAAATTGCATTTATGATAATTAATTGTTCCATTCAAAAAAATTAAATCCATGTTTTGCCTACATTTTGCTATGTGTGATAAAGAAGCATTGCATTTGAAATTAGCTTTGTATAGGCAAAGACACCTTTTCAAATCCTCATCCTATTGTCAACGCAACTTTATTATTGATGAAGAACTTATCTATCTAATAGAAAATAAGATGAGAGAGAACCTATTGGGATGATTTGGACATGTTCAACGAAGACAAATATGTGCTCCAGTTAGGAGAAGTGACAAAATTGCAGTTAATGGCGCAATGAGGTCTAGAGGTAGACCTAAACAAACATGTATAGAGCGAGTAAGAAATCAATAAGGTAATTGTCAGTTTAACCAAGGAAATGGCCCTTAGTATAATAGAATGGAAGAAATAGATTCATATAAAAATTTGTGATAAAGACTTCTTGTTGTTGTAAGAACTTATATGCAAAAAAGTGTAGATTGATGGTGGTTATTTATTTTTAACTTATATATGGAGTTACTTTTCCCTAGGTATCCCACATGGCATTTAAAGAGGTTAAGTATTCTATCCGTCGACGCTTGCTACAAAGTATCATAGACCATACATGGCTTAATAAATCGAGATCCCAAATGATTTCCATTCCTCCGCTTGTTTTATGACATGTCTATGTTTTGCATGTTCTATATGTAGTAGTTTTTTTTGGTCAGCATTACCCCCAGTATTTTTTTTGGTTGTTGGCAGCATTTACAAGCAAACTTAGACATAAATTTTGAAATCCACATGATCCTTTTTAAATATTTGAATTTTCTCAAATCTCAAATAAATTTATCTCAGAGCTAACAATTGATTTACTACTTAGTTGGACATGCATATGCTACATACTTCCAAGTTATTGTTAATTCGATGTTGGAGTACTTACCCATGTAAACTCAAACTTTAGGTAGCGTGTAAAATTTATGGTGTGAGGATTATTTGACAATTAAATATAACTCTTTGCCAGTCCTCTTTTTCCCCTTTGAAGTTTAATAATCTTTTCAAGTATACTTTTATGTTCCAGGAGTATTGGGCTTCTGTGGGATGTGCCATAATGCAATGCAGCAATACAGAGGTAATGCTAAGGTAGAAGATTGTCATTAATTATAGTCTTGTGTGCTCACTGTCGAGTTTCTTTGTGATCCAAAGGATAATATTTAAATTTTGTTTTGAGGAGAACAGTGAAAACTTAATTTCTTGAGCATCTTTGGTTATATCTAGCTCTAATGTTCGTTTGATCTCAGGTTGGAGCTGGAACAATGAATCCATTGACATTCTTGCGGGTTCTTGGTCCAGAACCGTGGAATGTTGCGTAAGTGTCTTTGGCTGTGTTTTTTTGCATCCTGATGTTTGCAAATGAGCACAATCTTCAAATTTTAGACAGAATCAAAGATTCTTGTTTTAATGGGATATGGTATATAATATTGCAGCAACCACACCTAGCATTATCAGTACTGAAGCATTAACTTGATAAAACATTCTATTAAAGGTACTCTTGAACTTGATTGGTGCATAAGTGCATTATGTTGAATTTCCACAGTTTTAGTCTGCAATATGTTGAAATTGCAAAAGGACTTGGGGCAGACTTCATCATTGGTGCACTACATTAGCCGTTCCATTATAAGTTCCTCAGGTCCCTGTATTCTTCTTATGCTTTTTTAAGCAGTCATTTTAACCTTTAAGGCTTTTTCACCCTCTTAGAGTCTCACATTTAGTTTGCCCTTTCTGTGAGCTCTAAGGAAGTTTCACTTTTGTGCTATTTTCTTTTTACTGTTTTTGGAGTTCGAATACTTTTAGGAAATTTTCATCATCATCATCTTCTTCTTAAATATTCATATTTCTTCCAATTCTGATTTATTACCGTTCTTAAATATTCATATTTCTTCCTATTCTGATTTATTACTGTAGTTCTCTGCCTGAAGAATGTATTGATATTAGTTATTATCCTGATATGGGACTTCATTTCTTACTAAAGGTATGTTGAACCAAGTATACGACCGGATGACAGCCGCTACGGCGACAACCCAAATAGGCTCCAACGCCACACTCAATTTCAGGTAGCGTTTCTTGTTATTTTTCATTCTATAAGCTTACATCAAGGATCAACATTAAGCCCTTGTCTTTACAACTAGTTATGCATGAATTTACTAGTTATAGTTATAGGAAATTCACAAGGCATACATATTATGATCTCCTTTGGTTAATGTTTTTTTCTGATGTTATCAGTCAATGAGACTAGAGCACGAAACATTTATATGATTGAAAGAATCTAGAGTTTCAGGGTTGGAAATGGAATTGGAATGTAACTATAGCAAGACTATAAGAGCAAAGAGGATACAGTCTAGAATCTAGATAGATGGCCATGGAATACCTAGGAGTGAATGACTGAACGTTTTTGATAGTTAGGATTAATCATCCGTTGCAACAACAAAATTGAGGAAAGATGTTCATAGAATCAAAGCAAGATGGTAAAGTGGATAAAATTAGTAAGCAGTCCTATGGGACCATGTTGTCAAGGGAGAATTTTGTTACATGGATATACAGTCACTCCTGGTTTTGGGATCAAAATGTTGGGACCATAAAAATAATAAAATTCTTAAGAATAATTGAAATATAAATGTTAAAGTTTGATGAATGGAAGTACTACAAGATAGGTTAAGAAATGAATGCATCAATACTCTCCAATTGTGGAGAGGACGAGCAAATTTTTTTAAAGATAATTTGGACATGATTGATGAGTGCACGGTAAAGACTACCGTTAACGGAACAACAAGGTCTTTGAGTAGAGCTAAACAAACATGGATTGAAGAAGTAAAGATGACATGATAGCTGTTGGTTTGACAGAGGAGAGGGTCCTTAAGAGGGGTGAATTGAGAAAATTGATTGATGCCGACTCTGATAAAGTCTTTACAGTTGCTGCTTATAATTTTAAAATCTTTTTCTGGTCAAGTGAAGGTACATTGCAATCGAGGAAACTCTGTTCTAATAGTTTTTTAGTTTGACCATAGACCATAGCATTATCAAATCAAGAAAAACTCTATTTTATGCCTTTTTAGTTTGACCATAGCATTTTGCTTATAATTTCACTGCTGTTCCACTTCCATCATTGTCAGGTCATCTTAAAACCTGATCCTGGAAATTCACAGGACCTCTTCCTTGGAAGCCTGTCGGCATTAGGTGAGATCTTCCATTCTCTGATTGATTTTCCCCTTTTTGTGATGAAATTCCTATGAGAAACCTTAGTTTTACAGATAAGTCTTCAATTGACTTCAATGCTTTAAGCGTCACTTGCTGTTTTAGTTCTGTGATGTTCAAGTTACAGTAATCATGCCTTCGCTGAGTTTGGTTTTTTTATTTTTTTATTTGGTGCACTTTCAGTAGAGATTAGTTCATAGTTCATACAATTAGGTGAACCATGGCTAGCATTTTCTGAGATGTGTTTCATTGTTGAACTAAATTGATGCTGGATATTGGTTTTATATCTAATGTACTTGTCAACATCTTGTTGATCAAGTTGAGACAGAGAGTTAAACCTTTAATGTGTGTTTGACTCGCCTTTGCATCACCAAATTTGCAAGAGTGTCTTGGAAAAACTTCTTCAACTTCATGAGCTTGGTTCAGCTTACAACTAAGGATAGAAATATTCCATGTTTGAAGAAGTAAAAATATCGGAGAGTGTTAACCCTTTTTATAATAAGAAAACATTGATTAATAAAACCAAGTATTTGCTAGTGTCTTAGCTGTAAAAAGAACGGTGAGACCCAACAAGCATTGTAGTTGCAAGTATTGTGGTTGTATAAACATGCAATCAAGTGGCTAAAACATTATTTATAAGGTGGTGATGAAGTGCAAGATACCTAAGAGCATAGCGACTTTGGATTTTGTGTGATCATGATCATGAGAGTTGTGGTCACCGTGGTTATTACCTTCGTCCTGCTCAACAATGAGACTAAATACTGCTGGTCATGGCGGCGGTGATGGAGGATGAAACATAAACGGTTGGGATGCCCAAGAGAACTTTGGAGTATGATTGGTAGCCGGTCTACACATAAAAACAAATATCCATCATGGACTTATTCGATCATATGCATCTTCCTATGGATATTGAACCTTGCTTATTAGCCCCTTGAACTCATTCGCCCCCCCCCCCCCCCCCCCCCATCACACAAAAAGAAAGAAAAACTTTGAGATCACCGCACATGTGTAGACGGAACATCTGTAATATCATATCATTACATTAGAGACCAATATCTTAAATTGACATACATAACCTTTCACACTGTTGTATTGCTTAATCTTGTTCAGAGTTCTTACTTGCTACTGTAAGTATGTACATCCGCAAACTGATTTGCTCATGGTGCTGGTCCGATGGATTCATCATAATATCACCTTAATGGCTAATAAAATTTCTTGGCGTGCTATCATTCTTTCAACTTCAGCAAACTCACAGTGATGCACATTTTTGTATCCTGTGGTTGCTAAGAATTTGGTTGTGACAACATATGTTTGGATCCTACTCTTTAGATGGATCTGTTTTTACTTTCTTGTGCTCAATACAGGATAATCCTCAAGCGAACAACATCAAACACCAAAAACAACTGAGCCTTTTATCCCAAGCCTTTGGGGTAGGCTACACGAACCAATTTGAGAATCATGTAGGGTCGAGCACATGAATCCTCCGCCTCCACTCACTCCTATCGAACAATATACTTTCATTAAGTCCTTTGGCATCCATATCTTTTCGAATCGCCTCCATCGATGTTTTCTTCTATCTCCCTTCCGCTCTTTTGACTTGGCCTAAATCGAGAATATCCAATCGTCGAACCGATACTTCTGTGGGTCTGCAGCGCACATGACTAAACCATCTTAGACGGTTTTCCCGCATCTTTTTCTTCACGGATGCTACACCAACTTTTGCACGAATATCCTCATTTTGCATCATATCTTTTCTAGTGTTACCACACAAGCATGTGCATCTTTGCTGTATGCATCTTCTGTGCATGATGTTTTTTTGGAGCCCAGTATTCTGTACTATATAATAAGTGTTAAAAAATAGAGTATTTAAGTTGAGGGAGTGATGGGCTTTTATAGGTATATATGGGCCTTTGATATAAGTGGACTTCTAATAATAAGACTCAAGCCTTATTGAGATTTGACCCATCATATATCTTATACCATATGTTTCTTTTGTTGTTTCCAATGTAGGACTATCTTTAAAGTCTTCCAATCATTTGGTTTTTACTTTTAACACTTCCTCTCAACACTTCCTCTCACGTGGTGTGGTTGTCACGTGGAAAGTACGAGATGAGTTACGTGCAACCATCATTTTTTCTTGGTTTGGTTGTCACGTCGAGAGAACGAGTTTGGATCGAACCATTGCCTCTGATACTATGTTAAAGAGATAAAGTATTTAAGTTGAGAGAGTGATGGGTTTTATAGGTACATACACATAGGCCTTTGATATAAGTGGGTTTCCAACAATAAAACTAGCCTTGTTGAGATATGACCCATCTTATATCTTATACCCATGTGTTTCTTTTGTTGTTTTCAATGTGGGACTATCTTTAAAGTCTTATAATCATTTGGTTTTTACTTTCAACACTCCTCTCACATGCAACCATCACTTTTTCTTGGTGTTGTCACGTGGAAATTACGAGACGAGTTACGTGCAACCATCAGCATACTGAATAGCGCTTAGATAAAACTTCCCTTTCAATCTTAACGAAAAGTTACGATCGCACAAAATCCCCGCTGCACTTCTCTATTTCAACCAGCGAGTCTGAATCCTTTGGTTGACATCGCTATCGATCTCCCAATCCTTTCGGATGATGGAACCTAGATATCTAAATTGATCGTTAGGAGATATCTCTTGCCCATCCAGTGTAATACTACTGTGATATTGACTTCTCTGTTTACTGAATTTGCACTGCATATATGCTGTCTCGGACCTACTCAATCTAAACCCTCATGATTCCAACGTTTGCTTCTATAACTCCAATTTGGTATTAACCTTTGCTTTCGTCTCATTTACCAGAATAATATCATCAGCAAATAACATACACCATGGTACATCATCGTGAATAGTTCTAGTAAGATCATCTATCACTATGATAAATAAGAATGGACTTAAAACAGATCCTTGATAAAAGCCAATTGTGATCGGAAAATCAATCGTCAGGCCGCCACAAGTCCTTACATTCGCCACTACATCATACATGTCCTTGATTATGTCAATGTACCTGATTGAGACTCCCTTCATCATTGCTCGCTATAATACCTTTCTAGGTACCATGTCGGAATCTTTCTCCAAGTCAATAAAAACCATATGCAAATCCTTTCTTTTTCGAAAACGTTCGACAGGTTGACGAAGTAAATGAATAGCCTCTATCGTCGATTGTCCATGCACAAACCCAAACTGGTTCTCCGTTATCTTAACATCTTGTCTTAGTCTGTGTTCAATTACCATCCTAAAGTTTCATAGTGTGACATATGAGTTTTATTTCACGGTAGTTTGAGCAACTTTGAATGTCACCTTTGTTTTTATAGAGAGGTACAAGAGTACTTTTTCTCCACTCATTTGGAACCTTTTTGGTTTGCCAAATCTTATTAAACAGGCCCGTTAGCCATTTAACGTCCATGTCTCTTAGGCTTCTCTATACCTCAATAGGAATTACGTCTGGACCAATAACTTTTCTTGATTTCATCCTTTTCAAAGCCTTTGTAACTTCAGGTATTCTTATTCTACGCATGAAATCACGGTTTATATCTTGAGATTGAATGACAAGTCCATCCAAATCCTTAGTAAAACTTCATTAAACAACTTGTCAAAATAATCCCTCCACCTTTACTTGATATCCTCATCTCAAACTTAAACATTTTGATCTTCAACACACTTCACCGCACATAAATCTCTGGTCTTCCTTTCTCTTATATGAGCAGTCCTGCATATATTATTTTCAGCCTTCTTGGTGTCCAACTTCTCGTACACCTCTTTGTAGACTTTAGTTTTGGCTTCCCAAACAGTTTTCTTAACTTCCTTTTAGCTGCCTTGTACTTCTCAATCTCACTACATCTCTACTCTTCTGTAAATTTTTATAAGAATCTTTTTTGATTTTAATTACTTTTTATTTCACCATAATATGTTCTTAAATGGTGGAGCACCACCCCTCGACTCACCAAGTAACTCTTTAGACACTCTCTTAATGTAACTAGCCATCTTGTTTCATATTGTGTCTGAATCGTTTTCGGACTTCCAATCAGTCCCTTGAACTACACGTTCTACAAATGCTTTTTGGTTGACTTCCTCCAGTCGCCACCACTTAATTTTAGGCTTTACTTATATCTAGTCTTCTTAGGCCCTCTTCTAAACCGAATATCTAGAACTAAAAGTCTATGTTGAGTGGTTAAACTCTCATCTGGCACTACCTTACAATTGTTGCAAAAATCTCTATCTATCCTTCTAGTCAAAAAAGCCATTTTGACTAGTATTCGATCCATTCCTAAAGATGATCAAGTGGGACTCTCTTCCTAAACTAAATATTTACCAAGATCAAGTCATAAGATAAGGCAAAATCTAAAATCGAGTTATCTGCTTCATTTCTCAAACCAAAACCTTCATGGATAGTATTAAATCCACTATGATTAACATCTACATGTCCATTGAGATCTCCACCAATAAATAACTTCTCTTTACTTGGTATCTTTTGCACCATCTCATCTAAATCCTCCCAAAATTGACACTAGCGTCATCAAGACCTATTTATGGTTCATAAGCACTAATAATATTAAGGATCTTCCCACATAAAATAAGCTTAACTAGTAAAATCCTATCATGTTTTCTCTTAATCTCAACACATCCTCAAGCAACCGTTTATCTATGATTATATCTATCCCATTTCGATTTTTATCTCTACCCGTATATCAAAGCTTATAACTCCATGGCTCCATAACTCTACCTTTTTTACCTACCCATTTAGTTTCTTGCAAACACTCCCTCCGTCCCTTTTTACTTAACGTTTTAGAGGAATGCATACCGACTAAGGAAAGCATATCACTTTCTTAATATCAACAATTTATTTACTGCCACATCATCACTAAAAAATCATACCATTTCTGTTCTCAACTATTTTGGAAAGCATTAATGGTATAGAATTACCACTGGTAATTTTCTAGGCTATTTTTGGTACTGTATTATTTATTGATATCTTTATCATTAATGACTTCCTCGTTATTCCCAAACTTTCTTAATATCAGCAATTAATCTACTGCCAGATCATCACTAAAAAAATTCACCATTTCCGCGTTCAACTATTTTGGAAAGCATTAATGGTATAGAATCACCACTATTAATTTTCTAGGCTATTTTTGGTACTGTATCATTTATTGATATCTTTATCATTAATGATTTTCTCGTTATTCCAAAACGTCAAGTAAAGTGCAACACTTTTCTCTCTCTAAAATATCAAGTAGAAAGGGACGGAGTGAGTAATACTAACCCTCCTCCTAATCATCGCCTCCATCAGTTCTGTTAATCTACCCGTAAGATAATCTATGTTCCAAGAAGATAGACGAATCATATGAAACCCTTGCTTAATTAACAGTACATCCGGGATTCGATGCAACACCCTAGAACTTCGATACGGTAAAATAATAGTATCACTTTAATTTTTTCAAATAAAATTACTAATTTTATTATTGGAGTTAATATTTTCTTTTAGTTAAGATAAAACATATAATGGTTGTTTTAAGTTTGTTATAATTATTGTTTTCCAAGTTTGTTAAATATGTATATTATTAGTGTTTAAATATTTGTTACCAATCTAATAATATCTTATTTATATTCTAGTACAATGTTTTGTTAACCAGAGAGATATTGTAGTTAACATTCTGTTATGATAAGTTTTGATAAATCCCTTTTAATATTTTTAAACATTGGTTAAGGGTTTAATTTTGTGCGCAAGCTAATTTTGAGTATATATATAACCCATAATATATTTCTCTATATGTATATAGATAAAATCCTAAACGAATCATATCTTTTTCCCTTCTCTCTTAAACAGATTTATCTCTCTTCCCTATTCTATTTAATTTTAGCATCTTCACCCTCATCATTTTCTCACTCTCATCTTTTTTTCCCTTCTCCTCTAAAATAAAACCAAGCCCTAACCTAGAACCTCCGATCAACCCCCCCAACCCGCAGCTCCTTCACCTTCTTCCCAACTCCGAGACTCATCTCCCTTCACCCCACCGTCGACCTAACCCAGCATCCCATCGAACCCAAATCTCCATCCAACTCTTAACTCTAGCCGAGCCAAGATCAAGCCAAGCAACATAGTGTTTTCGAGCCGAGTACAACACCTTGAGCCAACTTGGAAATCCTAGCCGTACGTGTTCTTTGATAAGCTCAAGTTTCGATCTTGCTTCGTTCGTATTTTTCATGTCCACATTCGTCTCGAGGCGAGTACTCTTGCTCTTTTTTAGCCGACGTAACATCGACAAATATCGCAATAAATTCTTAGTCTATAATATTTGAATGAAAATTGTATTATTGTGCAATTTCACTAAAATACCACATAATTATTATATATATGATGAAAACCTTAGTTTTATACTGCTCATATAAGTTTGCATGCTGCTCATATATATATAGCTTATATTTAGACTTATTTGCATAGTTGATATAAATTTTAATTAGTAGATATGAATTATCATTTTATTAAGTTAAATAATCAATTCAGTTTTATTTTTGTTGAATTTATGTAGAATATAGCTTACATAATATAGTGCTTAGTGAACAGTAGTTTAAGGTAATTAAATTATATATATATATATATATATATATATATATATATATATATATAAGATCATATCATTGTAACAACAAGAAAATAAATATATAATGTATAATACAATCAAGAATTTACTCATTGTTACTAATAGTATGAAACAGAACGTTTAAACGCATTTATATAAGATAACTATATTGAATGTGTTTTAATACCCTTTGTATTAATTTTATATATTTAGTTGTGTTTTTATTAACAATCAAATCATATGCTATTAAATGAAACCTCATGTTTATCATGCATGAAATGAAAGTCCTAGGATTTCTAGAGCACCTATTAATCATAGTAATCCTTTAAAACCATATTTTAGTTTATTATTCTTTCCAATAATAAATCCGTATATTAAATGGAGATACTTGCAAATTCATATAGATTCTTGTTTACATTATTGATACTATTATATTATATCGATTGTATTTGACATGCTACTTGAGAATATTATCATCGACCCTGTTCACGATTACTGTTTCCTCACATTAAAACGAGATCACTAATTAGAATGCTGAACATTCATGCCATGAAACAATTACTCGTGCTTACATGTTTACCATACCGTACTATCATCGTGACTTGTCCTGTTTTCCAGTTCAGTCAACATTTTTTATTGTGATTGAATTTATTACTATGTTAGTTATGGATACGCGGGAGGTTGGGATAGTTTGAGTGTGAGTTCGTTCGACAGGATCTCAGGAGTCCCATTGCCGGCAGCTCGTACCGGGCTATATCGGTCACTTGTTCAAACAGCTCGTACCGGGTTATATCGATCATTGGAGCTCGTACCGGGCTATATCGGTCACATGTTCATTAGCTGGTATTGGGCTTTAAACGGTCATGTTATTATAGCCGGTACCGGGCTTTAAACAGTCATATGTTATTATTGCCGATACCGGGTTTTATACGGTCACTTGTTCATTCCACAGTTAGGCCCATGTTTTCTTGCCCCTGAGGCCCTACCCTTGGGTTGAGAATTCTTCTGCAGAGATTGACGTACCCATTCGAACTCACGATATGATAGATTACCCTTTTAGTGACCAACTAGAATATGACTTGACCGACTTGACCTGTTTACATGCTTGATTCATAATATTGCCTGTAGGGTGTTTTTCGTCACCCCATTGAGATGGGAATACGCGCGCGCTTGTCAGGCGCATTAGAGATTCCCCCTGCCTAGGGTAGGCTGGGGTTTATTGATTGCGGAGATCCAAATCTCCGGCAGTCGCGGACTAATCTGCCGTTAATTACCCCCCGCCTTTGAAGCGAGAGAACCTCCGATTAACGGGTCAAACAGGTCATGCGAACTCAATGTGCAGTGTGCGTATGTTTTGAAAGGGTTTTTTGGATATATCGGGACCCCGCAGAGTTTTTACGGGGGTCCTGCTACCCGGATAGCGGGCTGGGGGTCAAGGGGGCTAGTAGCCCCCTTGCGGGGTAGCGCCCGGCCCAAATTTTTTTAGAGGGACGGTGTTGTGGAGTGTGTGAGTATATATACATATATATAAAACAAAAAAAGGAAAGGGCATCCAAAGGATGCGTGGGAAAAAGCGCCAGCGTTTTGAGCACAAGAGCGCTAGCGCTTTGAGTGCTAACGCGCCACGTGTCAGCACGTGGGCGCTCTTGCGCTAGTCTCTGAGCGCATGAGCGCTAGCGCTTTGAGCGTTAGCGCACCACGTAGACGCTCGAGCGCTAGCGCTTTGGGCGCTAGCGCTCTGAGCGTAAGAGCACTAGCGCTAGTGCACCACGTGGGCGTTCGGGCGCTAACGCTTTGGGCGCTAGCGTTCTGAGCGCAAGAGCGCTAGCGCTTTGAGCGCTAGCGCACCACGTGTCAGTATGTGGGTGCTCGGGCGCTAGCGCTTTGGGCCAAAGCACTAGCGCTCTGAGCGCACCACGTGTCAGCATGTGGGCGTTCGAGCGGCAAAATGGACTTGGTCCCTGCAATGAGAGTTGTACTCCCAAAAAGAAGCACTTATTATTCTATATATATATATGTGTATATGAGGAGTTAAACTCTTAGGATATTCTGAAGCTGATGAAGGGGCTTCTCCCATTGAGTCCTAGTTCTTCCTCAAAGTGGGGTTTCTGGAGATGGGTCTCCTTCCTCCTCTGTTGGCCGGATCTTGAAGTTCAAGAGATGTGAAATTTTAAAAATCTCTTCTTTTTGAGATCCGATGGCAGATCTGAGTTCCCCTTTGTGGTGAAAAACTATTTAGTTTTATAAAAGGAAGAGTAAAACTCTTGATTTAATTCAAAAGGAAAAAGAAGGTTTAGAACCTTCAGAAAGGGGAAAGAGGCAAGAACCTTAGTTTTTGGGGGAATGAAAAAGTGTATTGGATATTTTCATCATGCTGCCTTATATAGGCTTACATATTTACATATAGCCCCTTGGGCTCTACAAAATGTCATTTTGCCCATCCCATGGCTCATTGCCATTTCTTTTTTGCACATAAGCCATGGGCTTACAAAATTTTGGCTTTATGCCCATGTTGCATACATTCATGCATAAAAAATTACATACAAATTATTTATTACATGATCTATATTTTGGCATGGAGGAGGCTGGCCGCGAGCTCGACTTGGGCATGGGCCCGCTTGACCTGGGCTTGGGCCCACCTGGCTTGGGGTTGACCTTGACTTTGACTCGGTCAACCGGGGTGCAAATTTTGACCCTAACATTGCCATATCCATATTTACTTGTGCACGTGGGTTTCACTACACTCGCATACTCATACTATCACACACATACACAAACTATTACGATTGAGTACTTGTTGGGATGTTCTAACATCTCTGAGACTTGCCATCTCAGATTTAGAAACCGATTCACATGCACAACATGATCAGAGTGACTATCAGAAGTTTGACGAAGATCAGTAGTATTTGTAGGTTATTTCTATTTTATTTCAGTTGCTATTAGAATGTGGCCCATCGCGGGATGTTAGAAATGATGTATCTTTATTTTGCATTATGTATTTCGTTTATTCGGATCTTTTATCTTCCATGGATATTTTATTGGATCTATCATCATCTTGTGATTCCATTTTTGATATTACTCGTTATTCTTGCAGCATGATGCTAGTATTATATCTTGGGATATTATCGTACAGGTTTAGCTTGAGATTTAGGTGTGACTATAGCAACGCGATTTCCTCCTTAGGATTATTGGCAGTTTCAGTCCATATTTTTGTATTCCGGGAATTGGGGCGTTATATCCGATGTAGCGCGCTGCTTCCAGATGGTGGTCTAGAAGCCCTTGTATATTTAACACTACATCCGGGAGCCGATGTAGCGCGTCGCTCAGTAGGGAATGTCCCAACGATATTCTTATAGTGGTTCATGTCATAAAATGTGACAGTTTTATGTTGGCTGTCATAAGCCTACCAACTCTTTGGAACCTGCCTCTAGCGACGTAGAAAAAGGGACGAAACATTAAATATAAGATAAAGAAACGATCAGATTATGCAAAATGAGAAGTTTTTTGGGATGATGTTTTCCGCGCCATTCCCTTTACACCCTTGTATTAAAGCAAGGTTTTTGAAACTTCACTAATTATATATAGATTATGCAATTCCACTTCTGACCTGACTAGGATATAAAATTCCCTTTGATGATAATATGGAAATGACTATTATACTCATTTGCATTCCACCTAGGGCTGCATTCGGATCGGATGCGGATGGGATAAGAGCATTACCCTATCCATATCCGCGTTCTGCTTTCGGATACGGATACAAATATGGATATAGTTCGGTAGAAAATATTCATATTCATATACGACAAAATTGGATATGGATACGGATCGGATATGAGATAAATGGATACGGATACAAATTCGATATTGATAAATAAATATTTAAAATATAAAATAAGTGAATGTGAAGTGAAAATATGCATGCAATTGATACATACTAGAAAAAATTGAGTACAAATTAAATAGGAATGCTTAAAATAATTGAAACGAATAAATAATACACGTACGGAAAATATTAACAAATAATTATACATATATATTGTTCTATGTTTATTTCAAAATAAAAATAAATAAAGCAATATTTTATATGCATAATTTATTATACACATAAAATAAACAAACTAATATATTATTCAATTTTAATTTTACTATTAAAGTATCAATTAATTAAGCATAAAAATATTAGAAATTTAATTTAAAATGCTATATTTAACTTAATGTGTCCGTGGATATCTGTATCCGAATCCGTATTCGTATCCGGAAAATTTGAAAAGATCCGTATCCGTATCCGAACGGATCCGAAATTTCATATTTGTATCCGGATATCCGGATACAAATAAATATCCGGATATCCGGATCCGAATGCAACCCTAATTCCACCTATGTTTACTCTCTAATCAGACAATGGCTATGTTCGCCTGGCGAAGTCAAGAAAGGGTAACGACTCATGCCTGCCATTGGTGACAGCACCACACACAGATGTATTTTCTTCCGTCTTTGATGACAGATATATCCTGAGTTGCTAGTTTAGTTTGGTTGCTTTCTTTTGTATTTGCGTTATTTATTTATTTTTGTAGTTTATGGAGCCTGAACCTTCATATGACTACTTAATCTGTGCATAAAATACAGTACAATTGCTGTATGCATGTGAAAAGTAACTGATCAACTCTAGCAACCTGCAAATTGTTTTCAAATGGATGATCATGGTGGATCGCTATTTTTTGTGGCTTAACATAAATATATAACATGGTTGGAAACAAAATAGAAATAAGGACAGTGCCATTGGAAAACTTTAATTTTCTCTATAGAAGTACAACAATCCGTCTGATTAGTTATAAACCTATCTGTTATCCCATGCCAGGAATTGATGTAAATGAGCATGATATTCGCTTTGTGGAGGACAACTGGGAAAGTCCGGTAAAGCCTTCTTCATAAATAGTTTATCAGGGGTTTCCTGTAATCCTTCTAATTCAATTGTTCATATTATTTGGGAACAACTTAACGATTTCTCATCCTTTATTCAACATTATATATTATTTTCTAGGTAAAACGTTGTTCATGTTTTACTTCCGACATGCAATATCTATATCGAAGTAGATATGTAGCTGACATTTCCCCCTTGTTTTCATCTTATGAATGTTGGTAGGTTCTTGGTGCTTGGGGATTGGGATGGGAGATATGGATGGATGGGATGGAGATCACACAATTCACGTACTTTCAGCAGGTGCATTAGTATCTGCATGCAATATGGTTCGCTGTGGTTGCAGATATATATAATTTTTTTAAACTTCATTTATTTTTCTCAAATATGCACTAAACTAAATTTAGCTTCCACATTCAGCATTTAACGATTAGCGGCCACTATCATGCATAAAATGCATTGATTTCAAGTATAAACATGCATACAATGGGAAGTTTCTTGGTCTTCATATTTGGTATAACGACGCATACATGTAAAGATATCTTTGTAAGCAAGTTGGTCTGTTTCTTCTTTGAATTACCCTATCAAATTCTTGGTTGTTTAATACTTTAATTCATATATCAGAAGATTAAGTTAGTGCCTCAACTCGGTTAATTACCATTTACACAAAAGTATTTGAGCTATCTACTTATTTGTTTTCGTTTTATCTTTTCAGGCTGGAAGCCTTCAACTTCTACCTGTTTCCGTCGAAATAACTTATGGCCTTGAACGGATCCTCATGCTTCTGCAGGTTAGATTTTCTGGCCAATATACCAATTGTGTCTCAAAAATTATATTGTTAAATTAATTGGAAAGGACTGACCTTACTTTAATTTAGACATGCATCTCAGGGGGTTGATCATTTCAAGAAAATCCAGTATGCTAATGGAATTACGTACGGGGAACTATTTCTAGAGAATGAGTAAATCCTTTTGCTTACTTTGCCTTCTAAATTTTTTTCTTAAACTGATTTTTAGTCTTTTTTATCGCATTCAATATACATCTGTGAATACAATAAAATCTTATTATAATCTTGACTGTATCTGTTAATACCAACCCTATAAGGTAACTATGTATCGAGTGTTCGGTACATGATATACATGAATAGTTTCATGGTGCACTTTAGGTAATTTAACACTTGAGGGTGCACTTTATGCTATAGCTTTGTTGAATATGCCCTGATATAATTATGGCAACTATACAGCTCCCAAAATTTTGGGGTCGGCTATATGAATCCTCTTCTTCCATTCTGCTTGGTTAAGGGTCGACTCTTTAAATTGAGACTTAACACATCGTTTCTAATAGCTTCTATACATGTTTGTTACCTTTAGCCCTCACTGCGCCATTATACAAATTTTGCACTTCTCGCTGGAGCATTTATTGGTATCCGTTGCCCTGATATAATAGGTGTCCATATTACATGCACCAGCAATTTATACTTGCAGTAAAAGTATGTTCCTTTTCTTGTTCTCGCTCATGACATGTGACATTTTATATGTAAACCACCAGAAACAATTCTGGTAATTTATTTATTAATTAGATTTTGTGTATACAGGAAGGAGATGAGTGCCTACTATTTAGAACATGCTAGTGTTGATCATCTTCAAAGGCACTTTGAAAATTCCGAAGAAGAAGCTCACTCCCTATTATCACTCGGCCTTCCAATTCCTGCGTATGTTAAAGGATGAAATTACTATTCAACCACCCCCACACCCCACCCTCTGGGGTAAAGTCTCCATCATAATTCTCTCTTAAATTTGATACCGCTCTAATATATTTTAGGTACGATCAAGTTCTGAAGACATCTCATGCTTTTAATATTTTGGATTCAAGAGGCTTTGTTGGAGTAACTGAACGTGCTAGATATTTTGGCCGAATGCGTAGGTAAGACTTATAATTTTGGTTCATTTACTTTAATTTTAACTTAGTTATGCAGCAGTCACCATGGCTGCCTTGTCGTGAAAAGTAAGGTTATGAAATTGATGTTTTCTGAAATTATGGAGCAAGCATTGCTTTTTCTGTCCTACAGTGAGTTTCTTAGGTTTTAGTTCTATATTCTAACGAGTACTACATGAGACATACCAACTCCTTACCATGACCAACAGCCTTGCTCGCCAATGTGCTCAACTCTGGGTGAAGACTCGGGAGACTCTTGAGCATCCATTAGGCATCTCTTCTGATGATAGTCTTGTCAGTCATCCTTCCATTGGAATGGGAAAGGTTTGTCGTTCAAATATTCTGTTCTCTCAGCCTGTAATTTCATTTGAAGTGTGGTCTATAGAAGGTCATCGCTTGGCATTACAGTATTTTTTACCCAGGAAAGAAGAGTCGACGTTTGAGTTTTTTTTTATTTTAATTTTTGTAAGGCTGCAAGTTACAGGCAAACATTAAAATTAGTATGCTATGTTATGTTGTGAAAGTTAGATGGCTGATTGATGTGAAAAATTTATGTTTTGTGGTTTCCTAAATACCGCAACCAACACGGTGTCGCATAAACTAGCCACGGTGAGTACGAGTCGTCCACGAAGAGAAGGTAACTTATAAATCTTGTTTTAGACGAGTTAAATGAAAAAGGTTGATGTGTTTGATTTTAATCTAAGTGAGTTGAAAAATATTAGAGAAAGAACTCATTAGGGTTAGGATTAGGTAGATTAAGATATGTATTAAAAAAATACTTTTCCTTTAGCCAATTATTGAATTGATGTTAAGATAATAGAAAACAATGTGGATTAGGGTTCTTAAAGGGGTACTATCTAGTTCCCTCTATTGAGGCCTGTCCTTCCACTGTTTGTTCTTATCTCAAGCCTTCGGCAATGTTTAACCACAACTTGTCTCGAAAATTGGGTCGCAACTATCATGTACGGATAGAGCGTCCAAAAGGAGAGATGCGTTTTATCTTTGCAAAAGTTTTAAATTCATATGTTGGGCAAAGGGAAAGTGTAAGGGATTTTTCCATCTCTCAAACTCTCCTTCCTAAACCCTAACGAATGAGAAAATTACTCACCCATTAAATCAAATCAAAACAAAAAGGAAGAGAGAAGAAAAGATATAAAAAGAATGATTAAAGCTAATTTCTCGGGCCCTCACAAAAGCAAGGAGCAACCTTTGGGTGTCATCGCTTTATTAAAGATCAAAGAGATAAAAAGAAGGAGAAACAAACAAGAAAGCCATCAACTACGATCTTGAAATTAAATACGATGCATGACAAAATAAATAAAGAACGAGATAAAAATTAAGCAAACCTTTCTTTATTGATGAATTGAAGCTTCTCTGTAATTTTAATGGCTAAGAAAGAAATACAAAATTCGAATTACTTTTAACCTAAAAACTAAACCCTAGATGCCTTCTGTTGTGTGCTGCTCGCGTGTATTTATAGGCTCTGAAAGACGAAACTCTAGCTTAGATATCGATGTATGCGAAAAGACGATTCTGTCCTCGAAACCCTAGCTTCTACGGCGCAAAAGATGCGGCGGATCCGCCGCGTAATGGCTTGGGATTGCGGCAGTTCCGCCGTGACTTTGATGAGTTGGGCCTCCGTTTTTTCTTCTATATTCTTCTCGCTATTTTAGAGGGTCCTTGAGCATATAATAACTTAATTTTGCTAACATCGAATTTTGCAGGTCTGATTTGTTGACTTTGACTGGGTTTGAATCGGTCCGGTTTTAACTTGAAAAGTCCATCCGTTCCAAACCTTTTTCCTGCACTTATGTAGCAAACAAGAATTAAAAGCACCAAATTATAGGCAATATTATAAAGAATGAGTGGTATTGATATGTAGTTTTATGATATGAACAATGGCTTACCAAGCATCATGCCTTGAATTGAAGGCAATAAATTACTGATATGTCCACTCCTTTGAAACCCTTTCCCTTTGTAAGTAAATTTGATTGGTGATAGACTTATACAACTTCGATATTGCACTAAAAAATTTCTTTGGACAATAGCTTATAAAAGTTCCAAATTCCATATAATTAGAGCTGTCATATTCTACTACCTGGAGTTCTCTTTCTATTCAACTTTAGTTTGGCCTGTCGTCTTCTAAATAATTTGTTTATTTCCGCAGAACCATACCGTTCTTCCAAGTGATATCATGGCTTCTCTTTTGTCTACATTGTTTATCAGGTAGCACAGGATAGCAGGGCATTTATTCTTGAGATTGGAACAGAAGAGATGCCACCTCATGACGTTGCTGATGCAAGTGAGCAAGTATGCAAATAGAAAATCAAGTTGACTAATCCACACCTGTTATAGTTGTTTTCTTCCTTAAATTGGACATTACCTTGCATGGTTGTGCAATGAATGCCAGTGCTGTATATAGTTTTCTAGGTATTAGCCATCTGCTGACACTGGTCACAAGTAATAAGATATGATTGTGCAGGCAGACTTTCTCTAACTGGTTTTGAATTTTCTTAATTTAGATAATTCATATTTTCTCCTACAATCACTTGTCACATAGGCCTGGCAGTGGTCTTCTCCTGTTGCTATATATTTGATTTTTTTTTTTTGAATTTTGCAGCTCAGATGTTTAATTTTGCAAATGCTAGCGAAACGAAGGTTGATCCATGGAGAAGTATTAGCACATGGTACACCTCGCCGTCTAGTGGTATTAGCTTCCACTCCTGTTGTTTAATTTCAGAATGAATATAACATCAAAGTTTACTATTAATGTACCTCTTCAGTATCTGTATAGGGGCTGGTTCGAGTTATTAGTCATCTGATACGATATCCATAGTTGCATCTAATTTGCCTCTTAGCCTCCTATGTGCAACTAGGGGAAAATTAGTTAGGCATTTTAATATCAATTCAGACTTAGTATGGACACGAAGAAGCTTGAAACTCCTGTATAAAACCTACTATGATTTGTAAAACATCAGTTAAATATAAAGAAGGTATGTTAAAATACTTGCAATTTAATTACTGTAGCAAGGTGGATACCATTGTTTTATCTCCAATTGTTTTTGTTGCAATTTTAATTGATAAAAACTGCTTCTAGCACCTTGGCATCAGGCTTTAACTGCTCTCAAAGTATATCTTACATTTCTGTCAATCACAACTGAAATAAGTAAATCATGCATGCGTAGTCCTGTAGAAAGCCGTCTTGATACAGAGGATAAACCAGTGATAAAAAATGTAATTCGTACCCTGAAGATTTCACTAACTACTAGTTTGGGTATGTGTAATTCGTAACCTGAAGATCCCTCTATCATCATTAAAAATAATTATAACTTTAGAGATCAATACTGAATTATATTATGGTGATCATGTTATGACTAGTTATGCTGTTGGATCTAATGCTGATTTAAGAATAGTCCCTATACTGATTTCAGTATCACTATCCATACCTTCTTCCTAAACTTTTGATGTTGCCCTATTCCCACCTATTCTGAATCAACTTTCTGTGCACTTATCCATCGATTTTGTCAACCAGGCCAACTGTTACAGTTTCTAAAACGTTCTTTGTAATTTCAGCCATATTCTTCTAGGCCATTGTCTCCATTTTCTTTTATACTCATAAATTTCTCCTTTAGTCTTTAAGAATACGAAAAAACAATTTGTTCCTTTATTTTTCTGCCTCTTTCTCTTTGCAATGTTACTTCAGATTCTTAAAAGTATTGGTTGCAGAGTTCTTAAGAGGAAGGAAAGGTTTAGATCCTCAATAGTAGTCGGTATTATTCTGATAAACAATAGGAAGCAAACAGTAAAACTTTATGCACTTTACTATGAAGAACGCGTTCTCACTTCTCAACCATTGGAATAATCGGTCAACTGCCCTCGTTTTTTTTAATCAAAACGAAGGCAAATGCCCCCATGTTTCATTAAATGTAAATTTTAACAAAACATCAACTGTCTAAAAAGAAAGAGAACAGGGAAAAAAACAAACTAAAAGGAATACATCAAAACAAACTTCTCGCAGAAAATAAAAGGAGAATCCTTTCCACGCTCATACTCTAATGTCCGCACTAATCCGCAACCCTCGCATCACTAATCCGCAACCATCGCATCACGAACCTTCTTTACCACTATAACCTTAACCAGTGAATTTATGCTCCAGAATTTAGCGCTTCCTCCCCTGTGTTAACCTTCCCCTTTTTGCCCCCCTTCCGTCGCTATACTTGACCAAAATTTTGAACATGCATAATAGAATTTATCACATGCATAATAGAATTTTGAGCATTGTTAAAAATTCTACCATTCCGTTCTACCCAAATTCCCCGACATATAGATGACATCACAACTTCCCAATGCCCATGATATCTCGTACCTAAACCATCCCTCCATTTACTCTATAACGCAGTAAACATCCTAATAGCTGACCTATTCAAACCATTAATCCTGAACCTATCCCACACATGTCTAACCCCTTGACACGTCAGAAATAAATAATCAATCGTTCCCATTTCCTCCCCACACATTCCGCATAGCACCGACCCCATCCACTTTCTTGTGCAAAGATTGCCTTTAGTTAAAACCTCATTGTTGAAAGCCAACCACGTGAATATCCTAATCTTTAAAGGCACACCAAACTTTCAAATCTTAAGTTGATCATGTGATATTACTCCCCCATAATTCAAAATTGAATAAAAGGACTTCACTAAGAACACCTTACGTTTCGTCCATTTCCAAGATACCTTGCATACCCTTCCTGATGGAAAGGTTTCCAATCCTGTAGATGTTCAATCAATGCTCTTCGTTCCCTACGCTCTTGGCTGGTTAGACCTCGAATGAATTTTAGCTACCATTTGGTTCCTCTCCACTGACTCAATAGATGACTCCTATTTTTTGCTAAGATAAATAGACCAAGGAATTTCTCCCGCAAAGTTAGATCCCCATACCATTAGTCTTGCTAGAAATTAATCACTCCCATCTCCTATCGTGTACAAAATTCCCTGAAAGAAAGCCTCGTTCACATCCAAACACCTTTCCAAAAGCCCGAGGCAGAAGATATATTCTCTCTTGCTAATCGCGTTTATTGTCTTGATTTGTTGCCATACGCCGCATAGATACTCACCATCCATCGTCTCTTATTATCCGCCACCTAACGCCACCATCATTTTCCGAGAAGGGCCTTATTCATGTCATTAATGTTCTCCCCTAATCCCCCTCTTCTTTCGGTCTACATATTCTTTCACTTCACCAATTGGTACTTCTTTTTCTCCGTTGACGCCCCTCGCCAAAGAAATCTTTTACGTACTTGATCAATTCATTTTATAACCCAATCCGGTAGGAGATAGAATGATATGTAATAAGTGGGAAATGCAGTCAACACCGAGTTTAACAACGTTACTCTTCCACCAATCGACAGACACCGCCCCTTCCACCCTTCCAATCGAGACTACACTTTATCAATCAGAGGCAACCAATCCATCTTTAGTTTCCCCGGTCTCAAAGGTAACCCAAGATGGTTCATCAGAAATTCTGCCCGCTTACAATTAAAAAAATCTATTAACCGTCCCGCCCAATCACCGCTATCTTCCAGACAAACCACCGAGCTTTTATGGAAATTTATCTTCAGGCCTGACCTCAACTCGAATGAGTAAAATATCTATTTAAGAATACCTGCTTGTCTTTCACATAAGTGCCCAAAAAGCAAAGTATTGTCGGCATTCCGTAAATTAATCACCTCTGATCGGTCATCCCCATGTCTTAATCCCCCTTTCAAGCACCTCTCCTTACATCTTCGTATCATGTTTGATAATCCGTTTGCTACCAAGGTAAATACTAGTGGAGACAGCGGATCCCCTGGCGAAGACCTCTCTTACACCTAAACTCGTTAGTATTTTCGCCATTAATGCAGACGCTTGCAGAAGTAGACCTCAGCCAATGTTCAATCGATCTCGTCCATACCGGATCAAAACCTTTGCGATTCATACACTCCAGTATGAACTTCCAGTTCACCATATTATAGGACTTCTCAAAATCCAATTTCAAAATATACCCATTCTTCCTCCTCTTGAAATCCTGAATCACCTCACTAGCCATCGCTATTCCATCCATGATGTATCTTCCCGCCACAAAACCTGTCTGGGACCCGTTGACTATTCTTGCAATACCTCATGCAATCTACTTACCGGCACCTTTGTCAAGATTTTATAGGAACAATTAATCAAAGCTGATAGGTCTATAATTCTTTAGACCCAGTCACTCCTCCTTGGAATTAAAATTATGTTCGAACAATTTAGCCTCTCCCAACTCAGGGTATCTGTCTCCAACGCCTGAAAAAGTCAAAAAATACCCTCTTTAATAACAGCCAAGAACTTTTGATAAAATAAAATTGGGAAACCATGTCCTAGCGATTTGTCTGTACTCATGTCCCAAACCGTCTTTTTAATTGTTTCTTCCGAAAACCCCACTACTAGCGACGATCTTTGTTCTTCCTGCAAAGTATCTTTCTCTTCCCAAAACGTCTCTCTCATCTGCCATCTTGTTTCCTAAGATGTCCCCATTAAATCCTTATAGTAATTGTAAGCTGCCTCTTTGATATCCTCCACCTCTGTAAACACTTGACCCTCTTTTTCAATTCTCTGATACAGTTAGCCCTCTTTTTAATTTTTGCCATCCTGTGAAAAAAACTGTATTCTCATTCCCTCTCGTAACCAAATCTCCCTTGACTTCTGTTTCCACTCTATTTTCCCTTTCGATAAATTTCTTGAAGTTCGATTCTCAATTTGGACAAGTATTCAAATTCACCTTGTGGTAGATTTCCCTCCTCTTCTCTCTTCTCCATCTCTTCGATATACCCGATTATGTCAAACATTCTTTGCCTTTATAAAAGAAATCTCCTCCTATCCCATTTCCGCAAATCCTTTCGTAACCGTTTCAGGTTTGTGACCAAATCATTAGCCGCATCTGAACAAAACGTTGGACATTCCCAGCTTGTTTTAATTAAAAAGCACGCTTCCTCCAACCATTTTTTCTAGAATCAATACTTTCTTTTCCTACCTGATTTTTTCCTCTTCCCATCATAAAGAATGATTGGTAGATGATCCAATGCAGTCTTCGTGTCAGATCTGGAATAAGCAAATGGATGTCTGCTCTCCCAATCTAAGGATACCAAAATCCTATCCAACTTTGCCTGACGTATCTTATGACTATGATTTGACTAAGTAAATTTACGATCTGACATCGGGATCTCTACAAGGTCCAGATTTGATATAGTCTGATTGAATAGACCTCTATCCCTATCATCATTTAAAGTTCCTACCCTTTCATCCATGAATTTCACCACATTGCAATCTCTGCCAACCACCCAAGGAACGTTTCTTTTGCCTCTTATTTGGCGTAGCTCATTCAAAAAACCTTCACTAAGTTCCTTAAATGGCCCATAAACGATCGTCACCATCTGTCACCACCCATCTACTTTATTCGTAACTAAAGCTGTTACCAAGAAGATCCCTACAAAGGTATCCTCAATGTCCTCACCCTTGATCAATCCCTAGCAAAATTACCCCACTTGCCCCGTCCACGCTCTTTATAACCCATTTCACCTCAGCTCCAGCTCCTAAGCTATGCAAAGTTTTTGTAGAAGGATTACAAAGTTTTGTTTCCGATAAACCCATTATTGTGAAACAATCTTTTCGAATAACCTCCCTGACCATTCTCCTTTTAATAGTTAAACCCAAACCCAAACATTCCAAAACAGACAATTCATAAAAAATACGACGTGAAAGTAACCCTATCCCGCGGTCTTCTTTGACTTACCAAGTCTTAGACCAACATCGTCCTTTGCAGCATCTCAATAACCCCTTTGGAAAAGTGACACTGGTGCCCATCCTTTCACACTCAAGATCTCTTGTTTAAGCTAAATTGGAATTGACAACCTGATTAGACAAACCTATGTCTGCCCCAGCGGCGTCACGATACTGAATTAAATCATGATCAGGAAAATTACCAAAAACAATAAATTTAACCGTTCACCTGAAGATGTTGCTTTATTCTTTTTCCCTTCTTTGGCTTTACAATCCCCGAACTTTCCTTTCCAGCGCTCGCAACACGCTTGGCCTCGAGCCGATCACTCTTTCTATTCACAGCCATCAGACTATCCTCTTGCACAACGTCATCAAGACTATCCCCGACAAGTTTATCTGCTCCTTCACCGCCGTTATCCTGGATCTCCTCTTCTCGCGATTGCCTGATATGTATGTTTGTACCATATTCCGCTAAAGAACCACCAACCTTCGTCATATTTGCCACCGCCTGCTGAATCCCTTTCCTAATAAGCAAGGTTCGAGGGTTCGACCGAAACCACCGATACATGGTGGTTTTGTATCGGTTTCGGCGTAGACCGACACAAAACCCGAAACCGAGAAGAAACCAACCATATAATATTGTTTCGGTTGAAATCTTTAGTAACTTATTTTTTTAATACCATTTTTATTGTCATTGAGATCATTGTAGACCTTCGTTGTTAGAAAACCGCAAAAAAGTGAACCCATACCCTATATTAATATTTATCTAAGTACACTTTTCAATATATTTCGCATCATGGTTGGATTTATAAACACTACGATCATTGTCTTGTAATAAATAACCATAAATTTAAGTAATATACATCCATTTATGTATTTTGTATTACCGTCGAAATCAAAACCGAAACCGAGATTAGTGAAAATAGCCGAAACCCAACGAAACTAATAAAATTATGAGAGACCGAGACCGAAACCGAGTTCTTGAACCTTGCTAATAAGTGAATGGAAGTCCACTAAGAATGCATATTCTAATTGACGCCCGACATCTGGCCCCTCCAGTGTTCCCGTAACCCGTGCCTTATTTCTCTCCAAACTAGCACCGTTCATCATCGCATAATTGGCCACTTCAATGCCATATAGATCTTTTTATGAGCAATAACTATTTCCATTTGAAATATAATCGTCCTCCAAAATAGCCTTCAAATTCTCATCTGCATTCTCCTAATTCTCATTCTGCTTCCTTTGCAATTCCTCATACGGACCATCGAAATTAGTCGTTTTTTTAAGTCATCTTTTGCCAACACTCCCCCCGACTGCTATGTCAAAACCTGGACCACATCAATATTATTATCTTTTGAGTTGGAACCAGCCACCCGCCATACTCTCAGCCCAGCTCTGCCCGCTTCATTCCCCTTTGAAATTTGAGTTTCGCTCGTTATAAACCTCGCTGGATTCTCGCCCCAAATCATTGGCAACTTTTGTGTCGACTCCAGATTCGTCAAATTCGATCGAGAATGCCCTCTATCCGCACGCGTATCATGCAGCTGAATATCTCCCTTCTTATGTGAGTGAGGAGCTGCTGACATGGACGTTCTCTATTGGCTTACCCCCAGTCTACCATTGACTTGAGCCAGTTCGAGCCGCCTTTCTTCCTCCCTTTCTTGAAACCCTAGTTTCATCCACAACTCCTCACAACCATTTCCGACCGTCTTGTCATCCATAAAATTTACCGCTGGCACCCTCTTAATCGACTCTTCGCCCCTCCATAGAAAGAACAACCTTAAAATCTTGCCCCGCAATTCGTATTCTCTTTTCACGTGGCACAAGTTGCTGCCCTCACACCCTATCCTTACTCGAGACACATTACCAAGCTTCCTCACTACCGTGTCATCATCAAGCTCAAGCAACACCCTAAAGCTCCTTACTACCTCCTAAAAAATGAACCAATCCCATACATCCACCGACAAATTTTCGACTCGTAACCACATCTCGGTATTATGTCGATGATTGGTAGACCCCTCAAAAGCCAATCCATCTACATATCTTGACTTTGATTACACAAAATCTCAAGCGAAGTCTCAGCCGAAAAATAGGTCATATACTCTAACGGATAAGGCACAAGCACCCATTGGTGTGTATTAAATTTATTCGACTACTCTTGAAGCTTCGCCACAATTAAACTTGCCGGTGGAGTCCCCTCTTTCAAATTGAGTATCCTTATCATTCCAAGAGTCGCCACTATCCCGTTCTTTCGGTTCTCCATCTCTTCATTTTAGTGCACTTTGATATCGTCATTACCCACGTATCTTATCTTACCAGCTCCATTCCTCCTATCCTCCCTCTTTGGCAATTGACAATCCTTTGCCATGTGACCCTCACCGAAGCAATTATAGCAATTGAAACCTAACTGACAATCCTTAGCCATGTGCCCCCATTGACTGCTAGTGTAGCAACTCCCTTGATATTCCTTTGGCGGCGAACCGGTCCCAATGAAGCTTTTCACAACATTGGCTTCATTCTTAATGTCCACTGGGGCTCTCTCCGATCCATCCCTATCAACAAGCCTCCCTCCCTCCCTCCGGTGACATACAATCCTTAAACGCCTCCGGATCTCTTTCTCTCGCACCTGCCGTCGAAGCGCCGCCTCCTTCACTAAGTTTATTATCTCCTTCTCATACCTCTTCCCTCGAATCCACATCCATGTCGTCCCTGCCGTGACGTCTCTCTTACAACAACCCGTGAACCCATCACCGGTTGAATCTCCCTCCTTGACTCCACCACAGATCGACCCACCTCCCTTCGAGACCTAGATCTTGACCTCGACCTATTCATCCGTTCATGTCTTCCCTGCACAAACACTGCCGTACTTCCATGTCGGTTTAGGAGCCCTCCCCAACAGTCTCCGCCCTGGTGCCGTGCCCTTGACGGGGATCGGCCGTGACCGCGACGCGGAGACCGACTCCTTTGCTGCAGGGATCTGCTCCGGTTTCTAGGGTTCCGGCCTTCCTTACTCGCAAAGCTGTCAGAAGACCTCATCACTTGCGACGCCATCTAATTCCCCTGAGAACACCTTCACCTGAGAACGATCGCCTTCGCCTGAGAACTATCGTCGCCTGAAACCTAGCCCCCTGAAAGCAATCGTCGCTGATCGCGGTAGAACTATTGTCGCCTGAGAGCCCTCGTCGCCTGAGAACGATCGCCGATCTCCTTCGATCCTTGCCTCGAACGCTGATCCTTCCCTCGATCGCCCAAGCCCTCGTTGCCCTAAGCCCTAGGCCCTAAGCCCTACCTTTTGTAATCCTTCAACTGCCTATGTCAGCATCACCTTTTCCTTTGAACTGTTGCTTTTCACTACCTTTGAATTCAATTATTTTGCTTTAATTCCTTTACCTTCATTATAGAACACATCTGCCCATTTACCAACTTTCATAATCTACTATTACCTGTACTCAAGTAACTCTATGTCAAAGGATGGGACAATGCGAAATCAACTTATGAACATTTTGTCCTTATTTTGCTGATGCTTGTTTGTCGAGGACATAACAGCTGGAAAAGGTCTCACAACATACCCAAAAGCTGTCTTAACTGGTCTAGTGCCAAACTTTGGCTTCTTAATAATCCCGTTATATGTTTTTTAAAGCAATTATCTGTTAAGCTTTCTCCATAGAAATTATCATATCCAAGCCTTTATTAGGTATAAAAAGCTGAAAAACCGTCTTTGCAGATATGGATTAATAACCTTGGTTCCAAGCAACTAGCAAACGAGGTCGAGATACGCGGTCCTCCATCAACGAAGGCATTTGACCACCAAGGAAATCCTACAAAGGTATTGTCCTTTCTACTTCCCTGTATGCTGCAATTTTTGTTCACTGAAGGATTCATTCTTCATGCAAGGAAAAATAGTTCCTTAGAGCTAAAGAAATAGGTGTGATAGATTTCACATGGCACAATTAATGCAGCTTCTGATTATAAATGTTAACGTTAGTTGACGTTTATGTCTAGGACAAATTTGAATAGTTCATACTTCACAGCTTGCAGTGGATGGCTTATGAACATACTCGAATCTCACCTCGAAATGGTGCTTGTTGTATTTTTCTAAATTCTTCTGTCACTTTGATCAATTTGAAATTGTCCACTTTATTTGTTTATTACCTTTTTTCCCCTTGTCTTCTGCTGCTGCAAAATCTAAAATTCTAATGTTTTGCTTCTGGAATTTAACTATGCTAGATTCTTAAGTTTCATTTTTATCCTTTTCATGTCAATTAGGACACTTATTTTTATAGCTTCTATTCTGTAAGAGAGACAAAAGCTAGGCCTTGTAATAATAAAAAAATTATTTCAATTTTTTCTTCAAAAGATTAACTTATAATATGCCAATTATACTTTTGACAGGCTGCTGAGGGTTTTTGTCGCAAGAACTGTGTGCATGTAGACTGTCTATATAAGAAAGTTGAAGGTGTGTATCTAAATGTTCACAGATCTACAATTGGTTTCTCATTAGTTTCTATTTACTATTTTCTTTTGCTTTATCACTGTCATGGCAGTTCATGAAAAAAAGTAAAATATTATTGTCATGGCAGTCAAGCTTCAACTATTTCTGTTATGTTTTTGTTTTTGGGATCATTCCTATTTCTGTCTAAAGACACTTTCAAGTGGCATGCAAGAGCCATCCTTGCCATTCTCAATATCCACACATGAATACATTAACCATTTATATTTGCCTCTTCACCAACATGATGACACACTCCATAACCAACAAGTGCGATGTGTTGATACAAATTTTTATTTGCTACTGAAAATTATCTTCTCCTTTGCTATCATCAGGCGTTAATGCATCATTCAAAGCAGCTCCCCCCCTTGGGGCGTAACTCAGAAGATGATAGATATTGACTGTTATGGCCAGATGTTTTTGATCGGATGCATCATCTATTTTATCCTGCATCAAACTGCATTGCAGACATAATGTTTATTTTCTTAATGTTTTCCTTTTATGTCTTCTTCAAATATTTTCATCTTTCATGTTGACTGACAGTCTGAGCATGTGCACGTAGTTGGTAAGGTATTTGCAATTAACTTTTTGACAATTACACACCGTGTAATGGTTATTTACAGGTAAAATGGAATATGTTTATGTTCGAGTGAAGGAATCTGGCCGACCTGCTGTAGAGGTTTGTGATGAATTATATCTTTTTGTTAAATTGAATCTGATTATGTGAAAGCAATCCACCAATGCTATCTTTCCTTTCTAGTTCTTCTATTCAAGTCCTGATTTGATATGCAGCATTTGGGTACTTAAAGATTCATTTTCTTTTTTTCTGTTTTGGTAGTTATCAATGCCGATGTACATAATGGTATCTAGTGTTTAAGAGATGGAGAATTAAGGGCACAAGCATGGGCCATGGTCAACAACGAGAATCCAACTAAGAAACAATTTTATTTTGCAACATGCCAAAACAGAACAGAGTTTTATGATTTCTTTTTGTTTTTTTTTGAACTAGTGCTATGTTGTAAATATATCAGCGGATATGATTAGTCACCACAGTAATATCGCAGCGAAAAAGTGAATAAGTGTTTTGCGGTCGAGGGGAAAAGATTGTCGACGATGAACAAATAATACAAATACAAAAAACGCACACACCATGCACCAAGTACACAAGATATATCCAGGTTTGGCCACTAACTGGATCCACTCCTGCAACCGCAACAAGAACTTCCACTATAGAAAGAGTTACAGAGATTATACAAGCTCTTTGATCAAAAGCCTAATACAAAGACTTATCTCTCCCCCTCTTTAGAAACCTCTTTCTCTCTCTCTTTAGAAACCTCTCTGTTAATTTTTATTTTCGCCCGTCAAATCACTAAGGAAGAGCACGCATATGGAGAGAGCTTTGGAAGAATTAATGATAACCCCCAAACCTTGTTCTTTTCCATCAAAACTCCCCAAGTAGTAAACCCCATCCTACGTTCATGAAGCATTCCACATTCTTCATGAAGCATCCAACGTTCTTCTCACAAAAGAAGCAACAACCTTCTGAAATAGACAAAGCCCATGCATAAATTTCTCCAACAGCTCTTGCCTCCTTTCCTACGTGGTCCACGCAATTGCGTGGTCCTTATGCCATCGGTGTCGCCATCATGATCTATGCTTGGGCATGAATTTGCCATCCACAAAAATCAACACTCTCGTGGTCTGGTGGTCCATGCTTGCGGTGCCGTGCTCCCTCGGTCACAAAAGAAGAGACTTCATTCGTGGTTGTTCTAGGCAATTACCACTTGAATGGCTTGTTGTCCATGTGGTCCATGGTGGGAATTTTTTATCTTCATCATCGACAATCTTTTCCCCTCGACCGCAAAACACTCGATTCATTTTTCCGCCGCGATATTATTGTGGTGACTGATTCCTTCGAGAATCATATCCGCTGATATATTTACAAGAAGTGGTATCAGAGCTTCATGCTAGTGTTTTGGGTGAATGGAAAGACGACGTCTACAAATCAAAAGATCGAAAAGTTTGATGGGCGCAACAATTTTAACTTATGGAGACGGAAAATGATGGCCCTATTGAAGCAGCAAGGTGTGCATAAGATTGTCTTTGTGAAAGACAATTCCGGCGACGACCACAGAAGCAGTTAGGAACGATGGAGGACAAGTCTTTCAGTTCGATCAAGCTTCATTTAGCCAACGAAGTTCTGTGCGAAGTTGAGTAAAAGACTATGGCGGCAGGGATATGGAGCAAGTTAGAAGCTTTGTATATGAAATTTCTCACAAACCGTCTCTATCTGAAGCAACGACTATACACTTTGAAGATGGAGGAGGGGACATCGGTCAAAGATCACATAGACGAGCTCAACTGATAGTGATGGACTTGTGTAATGTGGAGGTAAAGATAAAGGATGATGATCAAGCAAATGATCCAACTCTGTTTTTTGACCCTCAATTATGGCCAGTTCGTGAAATCAATGGTGTGCAACCGAGACAAGCTCTCATTAGAGGATGTCAAGGCGAGTTGCATAACGAGGTGTTGAGGGGGAGAAGGTGGTGGGTGATAGGGAGTGTTATGAGAATGCGTAGTCCGTTCAAGGCCGTTCTCTGAAACGGTCAGATGATGGTTCCAAGAATAAGTCAAGAAGCCGAGTTAATAACAAATGCAACTACTGCAAGGAGAAAGGCCATTGGAGGCGAGATTGTCCAAAGCTCAAGGAGAAAGATAAACAACATTCCTCCAATACTGCAATTATGATGGAAGATTAAGATGACGGCAGTGATGGTATGCTTCTATAGTTCAGACATGCACGTGCCGGATCTGAGGAGGGGCTTTGATCTGATTGGATGCTTTGGGTGGGGTTGGTTTCAAGTGCGTGATCGATGGAGATTTCGGGATCTCCAAATATGTTATTATTGGCATGACAACGAATAAGGTGTGGACCTTATATAGGCATTGCACCGGTTCTTTCTCGCGGTGGGGTCAGCTATCATGCTTCCTTCATAGCTTCTCGGAGAAGTCGTGGGTGTATGTTATTAAAGTTGCGGAAGGCCAGGTGGAGAAGTGGGTCGGTAAGCATGTAAAGGTTCTTCGGTCCGATGTTGGCAGAAGGTTCTCTTCGCAGGGGTCCGCAGATTTCTGCAAGCCAGAGAGGATTATTGCATCAACACACCATTTTGGATCCTCAGTCGGCTGGTGTTACAAAGCGTATTTTCGGACAGTTGGGAAGAACAGATCTTTACTCTGATCTCCTAAGGGAGTTTTGGGTTGGAGCCCAATGTATCGTCAAGTATCTTATCGATCGGTTACCATCGACGGCGGTAGATAAGCAAATTCCCGAAGTTTGGACCGGAGAGGTTTGAAATTACTCAGGGCTTCGCGATTGGGTGCATCGAGGAGTAGTGGTACAAGAGACATTCTTGTCCGGCTTTGAAGTCGAAGTCAGAGGGTACATGTTGTAGTGTCCGGGTATCCATTGTAAAGTAATTAGCCGATATGCATGCGTCGAGTCTGTTATGTGTCGAAGAAAACAGACTCAGGCAGATGGTGCGGTGGAGTTTGATGGTTCCAGGTCCATATTTTTCGAAAGTGAGGTGATCAGAACTCCGATTCAGGTGGAGAGTTCAGCTCAGTCTATGGTGCAGAAGTCTACTGAAGCTAGACGCACATGAGTGGTTAAGGATGAGACTCCAAGATAAGGGGATCAGAAGTCCGACATGAAGTTTGCATATTTGATTCGTGGCATGCTCAATGTCAGGGATATGACGCCACTTCAGTTGCAGCAGCATATCGAGTTGGTTTTGGCTCGGTAGGAAAGGAGAAAACTAAACCCGTGTCTACTCTGTTAGATGCGCACTTCATTCGACAATGATATCATCATTGACCACTGGTGATAGAGGAAGGTAGAAGTCGACGATGGGTTACATGTCGGGCATGGATACAGTGCCAGGTAGATCTACGCTTCAGCCAGTTATTGCGTCAACAGTAAAGGCAAAATTGTCAACCGTCTTAGGGGCAGTAAAGGGGTCTGTATTTGCGGAGATTGTTTGGTATAGGAGTTCCACAGGGGTGAGAGTGTTCTTAGATCATAAGAAGAGGGTCATCGCTCTTACGAAGTTGGGTATCCTAAAGAATCTGGCAGTTGTACATACAGACATGGTTCCGGATATCGAGTTTGAGTAGTACTCGAACTTGATTTGCCTAGTAGATCGTTGAAGGTCAGGACGACGAGAACAAAGTTCCAAAGATTGAGCAAGTGACAAGATTATGGTGAATTTGCATCAACGTGGAGTTTGTTGTTTTGTGATGACAAATTTCCACCATGGACCACGTGGACCACCGAGACCATGAGCCATTCAAGTGGTAATTGCCTAAGACCACCACGAGTGAAGAGTTTTCTTTTGTGCCTGAGGGAGCACGACACCACAAGCATGAACCACTAGGACCATTAGGGTGTTGATTTTCTTGGATGGCAAATTCATGCCCAAGTATGGATCATGAGGGCGGCACCAATGGCGTGAGGACCATGCAATTGCCTGGACCACATGGGAAAGGGGGCGGGATTTGCTGCGTATGGAGAAATTTGTGCACGGGGTTTGTCTATTTAAGAAGGCTGCAGATTTTTTTGTGAGAAGATTGTGGGATGCTTCACGAAGAATGTGGGATGCTTCATGAACAACGTGGGATGGGAGCTACTACTTAGGGAGTTTTTTGATGGAAAAGATTAAGGTTCGGGGTTAATCATTAATTCCTCAAAAGCTCTTTTTATTACGTGCTCTTCCTTAGTGATTTGACGGGCCAAAATAAAAAATTAACAGAGAGGTTTCTAAAGAGAGAATGAGAGGTTTCTTGAGAGGGAGAGAGATAACTTTTTGTATTGGGCTTTTGATCAAAGAGCTTGTATAATCTCGTGTAATTCTTTCTATAGTGGAAGTTCTCGTTGAGGTTGCAGGAGTAGGTCTAGTTGGGGGCCGAACCTAGGTATATCTTGTGTACTTGGTGCATGGTGTGTGCGTTTTTCGTATTTGTATTATTTGTTTATCGTCGGCAATCTTTTCCCCTCGACTGCAGAACACTCGATTCATTTTTCCGCTACGATATTATCGTGGTGACATATCCGCCGATATATTTACAACATGCACAATGATGTACTGTCTACCATTTAATAATATTGACTGTTATTTTTCCCAATTCTCATTATGTAGTTCTGATTTAATTAATCATTCCTAGTAATATGTATGCTTCATGCCTTTCTGCAATGCATTTTGGATAGTGGGATATCTTGGCGCTGTTTTATAGTGTGGCAATTCATCCTGTTCATAATATGAATTTCTAATGCTATCAGAGGATATATGTGCCTCGTGACTTGTTTTAGCAGCACTACCAAATTATTTTGAGTTGAATGGGTGGGACACAATCCTCTCCTCATTTTAGGGAAGAAAGTCCCTCCTTTTTTGACACCCTTCATGGCTTGAATATGTGACCTCTCTCTTCGTTTTCCTTATAATATTCCCTCTTAGCCAACCAAGGTCAGTTTGGATGGTGGTTGCCCTTCCAATTAGGTTTGCTGCTTTTATAGATTGACTGTACATATCTTATATGGCCCCCTGTTGGTCCTTAAACATCGCAGCCACAAACAAAAATGTGATCTTTCTTGTGCGGTAAGATTGTTGCGTCATCATGTTATCTTGAACATTAGTCAAAAACAAATGGAGATAAGTCAGATAACATATGACTAAACTGATGGCCAAGTTTTAATCCTTAGTCTATTTGCTATAAATGCCTTCATATGGATGACGCTGAATCAATGTGATTTGACATGCTCTAGATGCTGTATTTGTTTGTCACTGTCCATCAAGAATTCATCTAACAAGTGATGTTCATGAGTAGAAATCTTAAAAATTATTCACCCCTTACAGCACCAAATCCTCCTCCTGCACGCATACACTTGCGCCGTGCACACCTCCACCTCCACCCCCAATCAAAAGATACAAATCCCCACCGTGAGCATCACGCTGTTGTCATGATTATTCTAATATAGTTACCCTGACAGATTTCCACGTCTTCAATATCTGCTCACATACAAGAAGTTCGCATAACATGCATAAAGTCCATTGACTCTTGAAATTGGAAGGGACAGGAAGTTCCTCTGGATAACAAAACAGAGCACCTTGTTTTATATCAGAGTGATGTCTGTACTATGCGCTTAACCATGTTTTATGGGATGTGAGCCTGGCTCATATTTCCTAGTTAGATAATTGGCTTGAGCTCTAAACGGGTTGCCATCAACTGCTGTATCTTCTCACTATGCACTTAACCATGTTTTATGGAATGTGAGCCTTGCTCCTATTTCCTAGTTAGATATTTGGTACGAGCTTTAAAATGGTTGCCTAGGTTGCACGGACACGTTTTGTTGCCGTATCCGTGTCGGACACGTATCAGCCACAGATTCATGCCCGGCACGAGCCCGACATGTATCCGACACAGAATTTCTGTGTCTTTCTTCAAAATGAGACGGCTTTGGATTTGGACACGTATCGGATATGTTTTTGTGCAACCACGACACAAAAAGCGATTCCTGACGATCCTATTTTTTCAATTAAAGGTGGGAAAACCCCTATGCTTAATGAACTTTTGTGTAGTTGACTTTTTCTTCCTATTTTACTCAATATTAGTACTTAATATTATTTCTATGATAATATATATAAGGTTTTTGCTAAAATTGTTAGAAAAACACTGAAATTATATGTTTTTACTGAAATTATGTTGAATATAGTAGTTTATTGTATGGTAATTGCTGAAATTACATCAAATACAATTAAAAAAATTGCTAAAATCATATTTTTTGGCGAAAATTGTTGAAGTTATTCTGAAAATAACTTAATTCTTTGCTGAGTTTTTATAAATACAATCAAAAAAGGTTGAACTGCCAAGGTTTTTGATGAATATTTTGTTGTTATGTTATGGTATTATATTTTTTATAATTATATATATCCGTGGCCCCGTATCTTATATTTTGGGATTTTGCCGTATCGCCGTGTTGCATCGTATCGTGTCCCCGTAATGGTTGCCATAAAATGCTGTATCCACTCCTAATTTTGGCCAATACCTTCATGTTAAGCCTTCATTATTTCGCCCTGTGTTACATTCCTCAGACTATTTTTTGAATAATACTTGACTGATGATTTTGATGATTTAAGTATTTACAAATTAAAAAGTGCATTTTTATTGTTTACATGTATCTTTGTCGTCAACCATAGAATGTAAGGCTAGTCATCTTTCTTTCTTTTCTGTTTATATAATTCTTCCATTAAGTTTTACCAAGTGAGTAATTTTAAACCTATTTTGGTAGTTGAAACTGACTGTTTCCCCCTACCTTACCTAGGTGTTAGCTGAAGATATACCAAACCTAATAACTAAGATTTCATTTCCGAAGTCAATGCGTTGGAACTCGCAGGTAAATATATACTCAATTTGTTCCCTCTTTTAATGAATGGTTATAATTTGCATTTCTTGTGCTAAATGCAGTATGTGTCAAATACTAGTATATATAATATACAAATGTCTTTAAAATATTTATACATTTTGTCATGTCTAGATATGCTTGTTAAGTGGTGCATTACTAGTCAAACCGCATTGTAAACCCATGTTCACTCTAAAGTCACAACAACTATTTCGTTTTTAATCCTGCTGAAGTTCCATTCAGATTTACTACCTATGTCATGAGAAGTTTCTTTGAATTTTTTCCCCTATGCACTTTCATCCTAGGCTCCTGTTGCCATTAAGAAACTTCTTGGATCCTTGATGCTAATTTGATTTCATATCTTGTGATTTGTCCTCTTTTTTCTTCGTGCCAGGCAGTTCTATATGGTTGTTCTTGCTATGCTCCTTTAGTCTCACTTGTTCCCATAGATTTATTCTACAATCTTTCTACTGTCAAGTGTGAGCAATAACAAAATAGTCCAGCAGATATCAGCAGAAAATACCAAATAACGGTTAGTTTAGAAACAGGCGGGAAAAGAAAGAGACAAACAAAAGAAAGTGACCAAGAAAAATATATAAAAGTGTGAAGGAAAAGGTGGCATTCAAATTATAGGAATAGTTATGATCACTTTTGAATTAAAGGCTATTACTTTTGGCTCATCTTATGAGTTATGATCACATTTAATGGTGGTAGTTTCTGTTATGTAAATTTGAGCATCTTACTGGATGTGAGCTTATAATTGACTGCACTAGACTTTTGGCTTAGTTATTGGTTAAACTTCTCATTTTGTTTAAAAAATGCATTGCTTATCCATTATGCTGTGTGCATATTTGCTAGTTTATCGATGTATTTTTGTTTTCAGGTGATGTTTAGTCGTCCGATTCGTTGGATATTAGCACTGCATGGAGATGTAGTTGTACCATTTATATTTGCCGGAGTTCCAAGGTATTGTTATTATGTCTGCTTTGTAACTATACCTTTAAATTGGTTGCCTATGCTTGCATTGCCTTTTCTATTTAAAATTTATTGTCGGGCCCTTTTTTGATCCAGCCCTCTAAAATAAATAGGGCCGGTTTCCTCTCCCTTGTGTTGGTTGCATACCGTAGACTTGCTAACTCCTTGTTACCATTCTCATGGTTTACCAACTCTCTAACTCATGATTCTCATGGGCTACCAACTCTGCCAGCCCGTAGGACATGTCATTTCTTGATTGTATCATGGAATTTTTGTTTCTTCTATCATGTGTTTTTTTGGTAATAATGTTTGCCCATCAGTCCGGATGAGAAAATGTGAGGGTTGTGGTGGGCTTGTGACAACCAACGTAAAACTGTCATATTCTATGATATGGACCACTATAAGAATATCGTTGGGGCGCCCCCTATTCAGCGACGCGCTATATCGGATCTCGGGTGTATGTTAAGTAGCAAGGGCTTCTAGGTCGTCGTCCGGAAGCGGTGCGCTACATCGGACCCCAGATGTAGTGTCAAATAAGTAAGAGTTTCATAGGATACGTCTAGCCTCTTGGAACAAAGGTTTTCTTACGGGTAGATTAACAGAATTAGTAGAGACGATGATTATGAAGAGAGTTGGTATTATGTGTTTGCAAGAAACTAAATGAGTAGGTGAAAAATATAGAGTTATAGAGCCTTGAGGTTATAAGTTTTGGTATACAAGTAGAGATAAAAAAGCGTAATGGGGTAGACATGATCATAGATAAACGGTTACTTGAGAATGTAGTTGAGATTAGAGAAAAGGTGATAGGATTATACTAGTTAAGCTTATTTTTGGTGGGGAGATTCTTAATATTATTAGTGCTTATGCACCACAAATAGGTTTTGATGACGCTAGTAAACGTCAATTTTGGAAGGATTTAGACGAGATATTGCAAAGGATACCGAATAGAGAGAAGTTAGTTATTGGTGGGGATCTCAATGGACATGTAGGTACCAATCATAGTGGGTTTGATACTATCCATGGAGGTTTTGGTTTTGGACAGAGAAATGAAGCAGATAACACGATTTTAGATTTTTCCTTGCCTTATGACTTGATCTTGATAAATACTTGGTTTAGGAAAAAGAGTCTCACTTGATCACCTTTAGGAGTGGATCGAGTGCTAGTCAAATAGACTTTTTTCTGACTAGAAAGATAGATACAGGTTGTATCAATTGTTAGGTAGTGCCGGGTGGGAGTGTAACCACGCAATATAGACTTAGTTCTAGATGTTCGGTTTAGAAGACGACATGGGAAAATTAGACGTAAGGTAGAGCCTAGAATTAAGTGGTGGCGACTGAAGGAAGGTAACCAATAAGTTTTTGTAGATCGTGTAGTTTAAGGAGCTGATTGGAAGTCCGAAAACGATTCAGACACAACATGGAAAAAGATGGCTGGTTGCGTTAAGAGGGCAGCTAGAGAGCTACTTGGTGAGTCGAGAGGCGGTGCTCCACTATTTAAGGGCACATGACGGTGGAATGAAAAAGTAAAGGCTGCTGTTAAAATCAAGAGGGATTCTTATAGAGATTTGAAGAAGAGTAGAGATGCAGAGAGATTCAAGAAATATAAGATAGCTAAAAATGAGATTAAAAAAGCTGTTTGGGAAGCCAAAACTAAGGTCTACAAAGAGGTGTACAAGAAGTTGGACACCAAGAAGACTGAAAATGATATATACAGGATTGCTCGGATGAGAGAAAGGAAGACCAGAGACTTATGTGCATTTAATTGTGTCAAAGATGAAGATCAGAAAGTTTTAGTTCGAGCTGATATCAATGAAAGGTGGAAAGATTATTTTGACAAGTTGTTCAATGAGTGCTTTACTAAGGATTTGGATAGACTTGTCATTCAATCTCAATATATAAACCGTGATTTCATACGTAGAATAAGAATATCTGAGCTTACATAGGTTTTGAAGAAGATGAAATTAAGGAAAACTGTTGGTCCAGACGGAATTCCTATTGAGGTATGGATATACCTAGGATAGATAGGCGTTAGATTGCCGGCGGACTTATTTAATAAGATTTGGCAAACAAAAAAGATGCTAAATGAGTGAATGAGTACTCTAGTACCTCTCTCCAAGAACAAGGATGACCTTCAAAGTTGCCCAAATTACCGTGGAATAAAATTCATGTGTCCCACCATGAAGATTTGAGAGAGTGATTGAACAGAGGCTAAGACATGATATTAAGATAACATAGAACCAGTTTCGGTTCATACCTGGACGATCGACGACAGAGGCTATTTATTTGTTTCATTAACTTGTCGAACATTTTCGAGAGAAGAGATTTACATATGGTTTTTATTGACTTAGAGAAACCTTACGATAAGGTACCTAGAGAGGTATTATGGTGTACAATAATGAAGAAGGGAGTCCCAATCAGATATATCGACATAATCAAAGACATTTATGATAGAGTAGTGTCAAATGTACGGACCTGCGGCGGTCTAACAAGTGATTTTCCGATCACAATTGGCTTGCAACAAGGATCTGTGTTAGTCCATTCTTGTTTGCCATAGTGATGGATGAGTTTACTAGAACTATCCAGGATGAGGTGCCTTGGTGTATGATATTCGCTGATGATATTATTCTGGTAAATGAGACGAATGTATGGGTTAATGCCAAATTGGAGTTATGGAGGCACACGTTGGAATCTCGGGGGTTTAGATTGAGTCGGTCTAAGACTGTATATCGCAATGCAAATTCAGTAAACAGAGAAGTCGAGATCATAGTGGTTAACATTGTATGGGCAAGAGATATCACCGAGCGAACAATTTAGATATTTAGGTTCCATTATCTAAAAGGATGGGGAGATCGATAGTGATGTCAACCAGAGAATTCAGATTGGTTGGTTGAAATGGAGTGTAACGGGGATTTTGTACGATCGTAACTTTCTGTTAAGGTTGAAAGGGAAGTTTTATCGAAGCGCTATTCGGCATGTCTTATTATATGGTACAGAATGCTGGGCTCCGAAGAAACATCATGCACAGAAAATGCATGTAGCGGAGATGCGCATGCTTCGTTGGATATGGTAATACTAGAAAAATTATGGTGTGAAATGAGGATATTCGTGTAAAGGTTGGTGTAACACATGTGGAGGAAAAGATGCGGGAAAATCGTCTAAGATGGTTTGGTCATGTGCGATGCAGACCTACGGAAGTATACGGATGGATATTATCGATTTATGCCAAGTTAAAAGAGCAAAAGGGAGACCGAAGAAAACGCGGATGGATGCAATTCGAAAAGATATGGATGCCAAAGGCCTTAATGAAAGTATATTGTTCGATAGGAGTGAGTGGAGGCGGAGGATTCATGTGCTCGATCCGGCGTGATTCTCATGTTGGTTCATGTAGCCTATCCCATATGCTTGGGATAATAGGCTCAGTTGTTGTAATGTTTGCCCATCTGTAATTCAGCCATAACGGCAAAGCTTCTTGATATTATAATGATACAGCTGTTTAGAGTTTTTCTTAGGTACTTTGATGCTGCATATGCACTTCATCTCATCATGGAATCTTAAGACTAAACATATCCAAGTGACAGTCTGTCAAATGGTTGGCACATACAAGACTCTTTTAGGAGCTTTGATGCTCATCTTGGAGTACAAAATAGATCCATCTTTTGACACTAAATCCAGATTTAAATGGCTCACAAAATTCTATGAATACCTGATTACATAGTTACTATTCTCTATCTAGTTTTTTCACTGACATATTTTCTTATTAACCTACCTCAGTGGGAAACAATCATGTGGCCTTCGCAATTCACCTTCTGCAATATTTGAGGTATTTAAACTGATGCTTCTGTTAATTGTTATGCCTGCCATATGTGTTTATTCAGTCCATGAAGTTCTTGCAAATTAAATGGTGAAAATGCACAACTTGCGAAGCAGTAAATGAAGTAGAAGTATCATTTTTTTTCATTGCTGGGTTTTGTTAATAATATGTGACATGCTATTTATCTTCTGCTATTTTCAATACACTTCACAGGTAGAAACTGCAGAATCTTACTTGTATACTGTGAAAAAAGCTGGAATTTTAATTGACATCAAGGTATGGCAATTATGTTCTCATCTTTGAGGCTTCAATTCTTTTTGGAGTAAAGACAATGCTTGATGTTTCATCTTCTTTTCTTTTTTTCATTTATCGCAATTGTTTGAATATCAATTTCTTTCGTTCTTGTCTTCTTGACTGGCTTCTTTCATGTGATTGCATGATTTGGTGTAATATTTACATATATCATATAAATACTTCTCCAGAAACTGCCTATTACCTAGTTCACTTCTCTAGTGTAAGTTCGAGTTGTAATAGTTCATGCCTTCTGTTGATGTTGATAACCTTTTTCTAGACGAGATATATCAATGATCAAGTAATTTGCACTTTACACAGAGAGCACAAGCACTAGATTTGGTTGTTATAATAAAATAGAGACTTTACACAGAGAGCACAAGCACTAGATTTGGTTGTTATAATAAAATAGAGAGCTTTAATATTTTAAGTAACGCTTCTGGTTTGCATTTTACTCACAGGTACGCAAAGAGGTAATTGTAAATAATAGTAAATTATTGGCGGAAGCTGTTGATGGTGATCTTATTATGCAGGATAGCTTAGTCGATGAGGTTGCCTTCTTGTTTCCTTTTGTGCAATTTGTATGCTATGGAGACCAGTATAAGATTTTCTGAAATCATATGTAGGTTGTAAATCTTGTTGAGTCCCCTGTTCCAATACTTGGGAGATTTGATGAATCCTTCTTGGAGCTTCCGAAAGATATTTTAATAATGGTATGCTAATACATTATTTCTATTGTTTTATGTCACCTTGCTATCAACTCTGCACTGTATGTATGTGCACGCACGCGCACACGCTTATATGCAATTTGTGTTGCTTGTGTCCATGTGTCAGCAATCTCAATAGAATAACTTGTCACATGTCCAAGTACAAGGGTGGGGTGTGCACCATTAACATATTATCTCCATACTTGGTAAAATAACAAATTATGCAGGGAGGATTCAGGATTGTGCCGGCAGAGGCATAGCAAGTTCCTGATTGTTTACTCCTGTTTATGAAGCTACAAGTTTTATTTCATGATTGTCTCCCATGTTTCAGTAAATATGTTAGGGGTATGAAACAGAATTTATTAGGCTATAGCTTAGTTGGCTGCAAATTGATGATGTATTCTGACATCTTAATCGACAGGCTCCAATGGATTACTGATGACCTATTGCATTTGTGCATACCTTATGCTAAACAAAATTAAATAAGCGACGGTCATTTTAGACGATAAAATTGAGCCTATTATTCAGTATTTTTTCTTCTCTCAATTTGCACAATGGCCTGTTATAGCTATAGAAGATTCATTCAAGTCCACTTCTTCTATATCATATCCAACTCCATCTCATTATCCCAGGAAGTGATTGTTCCCTTTTCCCTGAGGCCTTATTGCCGGTCATTCCTAGGGTTAATGCCTTTTGTTAGTGTAAATTATTTGACTAGAGCATTACATGGAGTGAAGTGATTATCTCCTTTTCTTATGAGGTTGAAGGCCAGGCATCACCGAATTCTGATATCTTCTTTGATCTGTATTTCTGTATGCTACGGCCTGCAAAATACTGGTTGTGATTATGCCTTCATAATTTTGTTCTCTAAATTTTGCAGGTTATGCAGAAGCACCAGAGATATTTCCCATTAACAGAGAAATCTGGCAACAAGCTACTTCCATTTTTTATTGCGGTAAGTGTACGAAAGGATTTTCACTTGTATTATTCTCCATGTAATTTATTTATCGGTATGCCATGTATCATTAGAATTTGTTTCTACCTGGCACTTCTTCTTATCATGAGCCTTAGAGATTATTGTTTCTACCTAAACACAGTGTCCTATGTCTTTCCTTTACTGGTATTTGTGTCAAAGATAACCGTTGGTTTTCTTTCTTAGGTTGCAAATGGAGCAATTAATGAAAGGGTAGTTCGGAAAGGGAATGAAGCTGTACTGAGGTTTGAAATATTACCTATTAGCTTTGCTGCAAATAATGGGTGATTATTGCCATTAATTGTTGCTAGAATGAATGAATTTTATGAGAATGGTTTTGTTGTGGAATTTTAAATTGTGCTACAGACTTGAGATTCTATCTTGTCTTCTAATTTATCTCTTAAATTAAATTATGCGATTCCCCAGCCCTTGTTTGCAAGATGCTATCTAAGGTTTAATAATCTATGCTGTTACTGAACCTTTGATCTATGTTTCAACTGTAACATCTTTTTTATTGTTCATCAGAGCTCGCTATGAAGATGCTAAATTTTTCTATAAGATGGATACACAAAAGAAGTTCTCTGAATTTCGGGATCATCTTAATGGAATTCTCTTTCATGTAATAGCATGGATACTCTCCACTGAAGAATTCTAGCCTTAAATTTTTGCCCTTCAAACTGATAATGAATTGTAAACAGGAAAAACTGGGAACAATGTTAGATAAGATGTCTCGTATCCAAAACACAGTGAGTAAATTAACTCTTGCTCTTGGCATGGATGAAGATGTGATACCAGTTGTTGAAGATGCTGCAGCATTAGCTATGTCAGATCTTGCTACTTCTGTAGTTACAGAGTTTACTTCACTTTCTGGAATAATGGCACGGCATTATGCTTTAAGGGATGGTTATCCAGAGAAGGTATGTGGGAAATGGTTATCTGCATATTTTTTACTGTTAAAAGGGTGAAGTTAGAATTATCATAGAATTGCATAATGTGCTATCTTTCGGCATTGAATAAGTGAACAAACTTGCAACAGAGGCTTATTCGAGTATGCGCTATCCCAAGACAATATTTTCTAAAATTTCTCATATATGAATGTCAGTAGGCTGACCAGAAATAGCTTCTCTTGCTTTTATTTTGGTTTTGGAAAGGAGGGAAGAGAAAACAAGCCCCAAAGTTATAATAAGATCATTATTCTTTTTGTTACGAAACGAGAAATCACAAAGTATCATTCTCTTAACAATTTCCTCAAATCATTGAAAGATCTTGCTGAATCTATTGATTACAGCAGATTGAAATTAAAGTATCAACAGTTTATTGATTAAATAATAGCAATTTTATCTTGATTATGGATTCTTCAGTTTTCCTCTTCGGCTCTTCTTCTAGATTTGTTAATTCCTTACGAATTTCCATCTATTTCCTACCTTCACAATCCTTCTTAATACCGTTTTTACCCCAATTTTTTTTAATGCACTGGTTATCACTTTCCCCTCTAAATTATACCTGCATATACCTGAACTCCTATTTGATACATGCATGCAAAATACTTACCTGCATATATCACCCTTCAAGTTTTGTATTATTGCTTCTTTTCTTCGTCTCTCTTTCAAACTCAGCCCTAGGTAAAGTTGGGACACAAGGCTTGTAGCATTAGAGAAGCATTTCCAGTTCTGCTTAATTTACATCCTTTATTGAATGTAACTTTTCTCTTAGGTATGTTGGAATTGATAGATTTGTATGAACTACATGCTAATGTTGTACGCTTATGATATTTTGGATAACAAAATCCAGTTACATAACTTAATCAATTTCGACCATTGCTCATTTGTTCGAATATATACTGTTAAGTTATTCATGTAGCTGTTCATGCTTATTTGTAGTTTGCCATCTTCCATCATGTAATGCTGACATCTTCTGCATGCAAGTGGATAACATTAGTATTCTGTTGGGCTAACTAATTTTCATGATCAAAGACTGCAGAGGCCTTATTTGAAATCATGCTTCCAAGATTTTCAGGGGATATACTTCCAAAATCTGATGCAGGGATTGTTTTGGCCATCGCGGACAGGTAGTATATCTTGTTCTTATTAAACTTTTCTTCTTTTCCCTAAATACATGGATAAATGTAATAGTAGTATTTCATAGTGTCTTCTTATCATTTTATTGAGTACTGGACCTACTGATGTTTCGGTGATGAAGTCAAAATAGGTTGCATAACACGATTGATAATAATAATAATTTTTTTATTCTTTTATTTTTATTTATTCATTGTTCTTACATCAGGTTGGATAGTCTAGTTGGCTTATTTGGTGCTGGATGTCAGCCAAGCTCCACGAATGACCCTTTTGGTTTGAGAAGAATTTCTTATGGACTTGTAAGTAAAGGTCATATATATGGGTCCTGCTTTTATTTTTATTCAAATTACATATCGTGCATCTTTTGTTCTCAGGTTCAAATTTTAGTGGATAGACAGAAGAATTTGGACCTAAGCAATGCTTTGAGGCTTGCAGCGGATGTGCAACCTATAAAAGTTGATGACAGTACCATACATGATGTGGGTTGATACCAGTTAGTTTAGCATTTAATGTTTATTTATATTTGCTATTAAAGCTAGATTTGTCAAATCTCTGATTGTTGATTTATTTGTAGGCGCTGCAATTTGTAACCAGGAGACTAGAACAACTCTTGGTATGGCTAAGAAACTGTTTTGCATTGCGTCCTATATTTTCTGTCCTTATATTACCTCCAATTTCTGTGAGGTTGTGATTAGCTGTTTTATGCCCTACATTTATGCTGTAAGCATTATGTATTTTATGCTTATTCATTATGTTTTTAATGGATTGGAATGTTGGACAATTAAGAAACAACATGTCCAAAAATGAGTGGCTGAAATGAGAATGTTAAGATGGATGAGTGTTATACACTAAAAGATAGGATAAGAAATGACTGTATTCGTAACGAGTTAGATCTATCTCTCATAGAGGATAAAATGAGAGAGAACCAATTGAGATGGGGAGATCAATTAATGCACCGGTTAGAACAAGTGACGAAATTATAGTTAGTGACATGAGAAGGGGTAGGGTTAGGGGTAGACCTATACGAATATGGATGGAGGCAATTAAGAATGATATGTTACTTGCTAATTTAACCGAGGAGATGGTCTTTAACAGAGTACAATGGAAGAAAAAGATTCATATAGCTGTCCCCAAAAATTTGGGATACATGCTTCTTGTCGTCGTCGTCGTCAAAGAATCAGAACTAAAATGTCGATAGCATAAATATATATTATCATCCAAACTTTTATTGGACAGCATGCATCATATTCAATCAGGACACTGAGGCAGTTCCCCCCTTTTCCATTCTTCTACCCTTTCTGGCAGAGCATAAAGGCCATATTTCTATGTCATCTCTTTCAAAGTTTTAGTGAGAAGAAGTTGATCTGATGAAACTGTGTCAGCCTGTGACAAGAGTTTGTCATCCTGTTACCATTCTAACCTCACACTATGTCCATGACATCTTATAGATGCAATCCCTTCACTGGTTTTGTGCAAAATTAAATATCTACATCCATTTCTTTTGGGCTTTAAATTATTCCATTCTACCTCTGTTCTTGGTTTATACAGGCCAACTTGAACTTGCTCAGAGTGCCAGAAGAGGAGTCTTTAAGTTAAATTGTGGGCACTAGAAGAACTGCAAAAATTAGCATGTAGTGAGGAACTATATATATATATATATATATATATATATAGAGAGAGAGAGAGAGAGAGAGAGAGAGAGAGAGAGAGAGAGAGAGATTAATGGAGGAAAGAGGCCATAGGACGGGATTTCCTCCTATGGCGTGGAAAAAATACAACCTCGATCATTTTTTCTGACGATCGGCACCCATCATCATCATCGTTATCATCTAAGATGTGCGTACACCAAATTTCATGTGATTCCACAACTTTTTCACCGTTGATTTAGTGGGTTCAAAATTAACGGTTTACCGACAATAGAACTTTTTACATTGCTAAATCAACGGTGAAAAAGTTGTAGAATCACATGAAATTTGGTGTACCCACATCTTAGATGATAACGATGAACATGATGGGAGCCGATCGTCGAAAAAATTGGTGGAGGTTGTATTTTTTCCACGCCATAGGAGGAAATCCCCTCCTATGGCCTCTTTTCTCCATTATTCTCATATATATATATATATATATATATATATATGCATTGTGCAATACTATCTTTGATAAGAATACATAGTTTCTTGTTCTAAATATTTTCTCTTGCAAGCTATTATAATTAACTGTCTTTTCTTCACTAAATAAAAAAATTAGGCTTAATTCCAAAACAACTACCAAATTCTTTGCCTCAACTAGGAAAAACAACCAAATTCTCTCAACATTACGAGAAAATACCATGCTTTGAAAGTTTTGCGGTAGTTTCTTGCAATTATTGCTGACGTGGCACCTTATTTATGGTAGTTTTTCGTAGTTTTTGAAAGTTTGTGATAGCTTCATGTAGTTCTTGAAAGTTTTGTGGTAGTTTCTTGTGTGTTAAACAGGAATTCGGTAGTTTTTGGAATTAAGCCAACAGTTAATTGACTCTTGGCCCAATTAGTATTTCTCAGTAATCGGATAATACATTATTACATCTAATTTTACTTCAAAATGAACTTGTTGCATCAAAATTAGTTATTACTGCATATTTTAGATAAGGGCATTATCTTAACCTGCTGTTTATCTCCGACAATGATTTTTCATGTCTATTTGTGCAATTAAAAGAGCTGCAGCATATTTCTTGTCTTCATGAAATCCGCTATTGTGGTTATCCATATATGTTGCTGCAACTTACCAATTGGTGATTTTATTTTCTACTAGGTGGATACGGGTATAAATTCTGAAATAGTCCGCTCAGTACTCGCTGAGCGTGCAAATTGTCCTTTTTTAGCTGCACGATCGGCAATAGAAGTGAGTTATTTTTGCATGTTGCTGTTTATTAATTTTTCTCTCTCTAAATTGTTGGTTGCTCATTTGGATCGCTACTCACTGTCAATTGAAGCAGAAGTTAACAACTAAACTATATTGTTTTCTGAATATGGCATATTCATTTCCTATTTTATGATTGTACACGTGGCATCTCAACTTACAAGAGCCAGAATCTTAAGCTGATGAAAAAAGATGCTCCTTAAAATGCAGGAGGTGCCGGACTTAACTCTGATGGGGCTAGATACAGTAGACAACAACAATAATCAATTGAAATAATTATTTATAAGTAACAAAGAAAGAAGAAATTTATGGTGTAAGACTGTCTTTTCCTATGTTCCTGCTGTTGGTCTCTTTTTCTATTACCATCGTTAAGATATGTACTATTTCCATCTAGATATTCTTGAATCTGCCAGATTTCCCTTCATTATCGAACTCCCTTCTTATTTCGTAGTTATGTACAATACAGTTATTATATCTTAGTTGATTTCAGTATAAATTTTTTGAGCAAACTTGTCTGAACAATATATATTTGTTTATCTGTATCATCTTTCATGTTGAATGTGCAGATGGATGCCTTATCCAAAGATGAACTTTTTCCAAAAGTAATTGAGGCATTCTCACGACCAAGAAGAATTATACGTGGAAAGGACATGAATGCTGAGTCAGAGGTAAGCCAATTATGCAAGCATTAGAGTTTGCACTGCTATAATTTTATACTACTATAACTGTCTCTTGTCTAGTGTTTTAATCCGGGAACCAAGTACTATCCATTTAGGCGGTGCCCATGTTGTCAGCCGATCCTCCCCCCCAAACCCCCACCAAACACACACACACACACTCTCTCTCTCTCACTCTCAGACTCTTTTCTCTTTAGCTCGGCTCACTCGTTTTAATAGGAGGTGCAGACAATGAACATGATGCATCACACTCTCATATAGTCACACAGTCTTCTATTATTTTTTATTGATATATTATAGGCTAAAGTTCACTAAACCCCCAATGAGTTTGACCATATCCCAGAAAACCCCCAATGAGTTTGATTGGCGCAGAAACTCCCATAGTTAACGGTGACGTCATCACCGTTAGTGCCACGTCACCAAAAAAATTACCAAATTTTCCAAACTACCTTCATCTTCCTCCCCCATACTAACCGTATCTAATTTAGCATAACCCTAACTCTAGCCTGCCACCGCCGCCGTCCCCTCCCATCTCTCCTCCCCGCTGCCTCATGCCCTCCTCCCCTTAGCTCCACACCAAACCCACCTCCTTCAACCTCAACACCACTACCAAATCCACCTCTTTCAACCTCAAAACACCACCAACAAACGCATCTCCTTCACCTCCATCAACCTCAACACCATCAAACCCACCTCAACACCGCCACCACCACCAAACCCACCTCAACACCGCCACCGCCACCACCAAACCCACCTCCTTCACATCCTACGATCTCAACACCACTACCAAACCCCACCTCCTTCACATCCTACGACCTCAACACCACCACCAAACCCACCTCCTTCGACCTCAACACCATCATCACCAAACCCACCTCCTTCGACCTCCTACGATCTCAACACCACCACCAAACCCTCCTCCTTCGACCTCAACACCACCGCCACCAAAGCCACCTCACCCACATCCTTCGACCACCATCCAGCCACTCATAGCCTCCTCCCGCCGTCCTCGCATACTCAGACCATCCTCTTCTTCCCAGAGCAAAATTTATTTTTGACATTAATTAATAATTTACCAATAAAATTAATATTATTAATTAATAATTTATCTCACTATGTTTCTTTAAAAGGGCAAAATAGCCATTTTAATGCCTACATAACACCATTAGCTAGCCACCGTTATCTTTGGGTTTTTTTTGTGTCAATCAAACTTTTTGGGGTTTTCTGGGATATGGCAAAATGTATTGGGGTTTAATGAACTTTAGCCTATATTATAGTACTATTACTTGTTGGCTGCACATGGACCTGCCATTTAGATTCTTGCCGTATCTTTCAGGAACTTGCGTTTAATTTTGAGTTTTTGCAATACACCCCCCACAACAAAACACCCCCCCTCAAATCTTCTTTATCTTGATATACCCCCTACATATCGTCCTATTTATTAAAATCACGATAAAATCCTTAGTTATCTTTAGACAATCCCCATACCCGTTTGTATACTAGGGTCTCCGGGTTAGGAAACACGGGCCCAAACATGGAATGAATAAGCGATCGTATTAGCCCCGTACGGGCTGTAATAACAAGCGACCGATATAGCCCGGTACGAGCCGTCGAAACAAATGACCGATATAGCCTGGTACAAGCTGTAGTAACAAGCGACCGATATAGCCCGGTACGAGCTGTCGGTATGGGACTCCTGAGATCCTGTTGAACGAATGCACACTCAAACTATCCCAACATCCCACGTATCTATAACTACCATGGTAATAAACTGAATCACTAATCAAAATGCTGACTGGACTGGAACTTGTAATATCATGATAATTGTATGGAAATGAAACTGGTAAACATGAAAGGTTGTGTCATGACATGTAATTCAACATTCTAATTAGTGATCTCGTTTAAATATAAATAAATAAGGATCATGAATAGGCATGTCAAGTCGAGGTATTCTATACATGTAAATCGACCTTAGTCTCGAATGTGTATAAAGCATGTAAAAGGATTCTTGTGCATGGTAATCATGTCATGACATCTATATTTAACAAAATTATTCACGCAACTCCGTTTTAAAAGGGGTTCGATTCTAATTTAAACAATTCCAATACTTGTGGCATTTAATCGAGCATGTAACAAGCATGATTTTTATAGTTCTTGTTAATGGGTGTGCTAAAACCTAGGGTTACCATCATATATACAAGAATCATAGGATATATAGTTATTATATATATAGAATTATAAGTGTAATGTATAAGCGGTTAATCGCATGTGTTAGTAGTCAAAGTTATCTAGCTATAAAAATTTAGTATGTAATTTAAAATCATACAGATATAGCATGTAAATTATAAACAATAATGTAGTTGATAATGAAAAGTATAAATATTGTATTATTGTAAGTAGAAAATGGGTTTTAACAATGCACACATTTTTAAGGTTGTTAAAATAATAGCAATAGGCAAACAAGTTCAAATTATTTAACACGTTTACATAATCACGTAAGTATAATTCGTTTAGTAAATGTATGTTTGTATATAATGTCTCATATAGTATATTAACAATTTGATTATAGTAATTCAATGTAACATATGGTAATTTAAGGTCAAGACTTTATGGAGAGATTCGTCAATATTGCATCAACTAAAAAGGAGCAAGAGTGCTTGCCTTAAGACGGTTAAATACGACGACACGAAACGCAAACCAAACTCGATTGCTCTACTAGAGAATCTCGATCCACGTTGCTCGCTGTTCTGTAGTTGGGTATGATTGGTGATGAATGCTTAGCAACTTTTAAAAGAAGGAGATTTGTGAGATGCATATAGGTTTAGAATTATATATATATAGCGCAGAGAGAGAAAGGAGGGGAGAGAAATATTCCGATTGGAGAGAGATTCCGATTGAAAAGAGTTTATGCTTAGGTAAAATATAGGTGTATTATTTATATATTTGTTAGAGTAAAATTGGTAGAATAGAGTAAAAATTTGTTAAACTAGATAAAACAATATATCACAAAACCCTCACAAGAACTATTTGTTAAAGATTTTAAGAGATCTGCTCAATTATTTATCATAACCAAAGCAATCTACCAAATATCTATGGTTACAAAAATATTGTAGACGGTATATATATCGTATGTATATTAATTAATATAAATATAAATTAGCATACCAATAAGCATCCTAAACAAACTAGATAATCACAATATATATATATATATATAGTTAAAATAGGTTTAGAGTTTGTTATTATATAGGATAATAGAAAATATTTATATAATTATATATATGGCTTTAAATAGATATGATGTATATAGATTAGTTTAAATGTGTATGATTAAAATGAGTATAGATTTGTTTGGGAAGATAAAATATATTTGGAGAGAGAGTATAAGAGAATATATATATATATATATATAAGTTTAGAAAAATAATTCTTATAACCCCTATTAGTTTAATTTGAAAGATTTAAAATAGAATTTAAAAATTAAAAGAGTATTAATAATATATCATGGTAGACAAAATATTGTATTAGAATAAAAATAAGATATTATTAGATTTGGAAAAACAAAACTTTAAAAGTTAAATATCATATACTTAACTAATTTAGATAACCATAATATATTTATTTACATATCTATTATTTGAAAATATATTAGATGTAAATTAAAATAAGATATTAATAAATTATCAAACAATTTTAAATATTAAATATCTTTTGTTAAAATAACTATACTAATATTATCTATTTAGTTACGAATCTAATGTTAGAGAAATAAATATTATATGTATAGAAATTTAAGATATTAATCAAATAGTAAACAAATATAAATACTAATAATATATTTATTTAACAAACTTGAAAAACTATAACTATAACTATAACAAATTTAAAGCAACCATAATAATATGTTCTATCTTAAGTAGAAAATATTAAACTCTAATTTAAAATAATAATATAACAAAACCCAATACATTCAAATGGAAAAAAGAACAAAACCTACGATTGGGCTAGGGTGTTACATCCTACCCACCTTATAAGAAATTTCGTTTTTGAAATTAGAAGAATGAAAATACAAGATTGCGAACTAATTAAAAGGATCAAGAAAAATAGATGGATACGAAAATCAAGTGTTAAAGAAACAAATGAGGGTACGAAGAGTCCCAGTTTTGGCTCGAGAAATCGGCGTGTGCAAGGAAATCGAATCAGTGGAAAGAAATTAAGTGTAGAACTCTAAGTTACTCAAACAGAATGACGCATTGTAACCATGCCGCGGTACATGAGTACAATATCGTAATTCTATCTCAGTCGTCCGAATTTTACAATCAGAGTCAATGAACTATGCAGCATGACACTATGAGAATCCTAGACACGTGATTTTAACCTAAAAAGTCGGTAGAACTAAGACGAATTCCGACGTCAGTCTGGCTCTGATACCAACATGTAACGCTCTAATTTCCGGAATACGAAAATGTGCACCGAAACCGCCAGTGCTTCTAGATAAGTAGAAATCGTTTTGCAATAGTCACACCTAAGTCTCTAACTAAATCTGTACGATAATATCCAAGATATAATACTAATATCATGCTGCATAAATAGCGAATAACACTGATGAATCCACGCAATAAAGATAAAGTCAATAAAAGATCCAAATAACAAAAGGTTCCGAATAAACGAAATAAAAGATCCAAAAAGATACATTATTCCTAACGTCCCGCGAGGACGTATATTGTAATAGCAACTGAAATAAAATAGAAATAAACTTACAAATACTACTAATTTTCGGCAAACTTTTGATAGTCACTCTGATCATGCTCTGCCTGTGAATCGGTCTCTAAACCTGAGGTGGCATGTCGCAGGGATGTCAGAACATCCCAATAAGTACTCAATCGTAATAGTGTATGTGTGATAGTATAAATTGTGAGTGTAGTGAAGCCCGCGTGCATATGTAGATATGATATGACAGTAATATGAAGCAAATATGTAAACGGGTCAAGTCGGTCAAGTCATATCCTAGTTGGTCACTAAAAGGGTAATCTATTCTGTTGTGAGTTCGAGTGGGTATGTCAAGCTCTGTAGGAGTATTCCTAATCCAAGGGTAGGGTCTCAGGGGCTAGGAAACACTGGCCCAAATGTGGAATGAACAAGCAACCGCATATAGCCCGGTACAAGCTGTAGTAACAAGTGACCGACATAGCCCGTTACGAGCTGTAGTAACAAGCGACCGATATAGCCCGGTACGAGCTATCGACATGGGGCTTATGAGATCCTATTGAACAAATGCACACTCAAACTACCCCAACACCCCACATATCTATAACTACCATGGTAATAAACCGAATCACTAATCAAAATGCTGTCTGGACTGGAACTTATAATATCATGTTAATTGTATGGAAATGAAACTGATAAACAGGAAAGGTTGTATCATGGCATGTAATTTAGCATTCTAATTAGTGATCTCGTTTAAATATAAATAAACAAGGATCATGAATAGACATGTCAAGTCAATGTATTTTATACATGCAAATCGATCTTAGTCTCGAATGTGTATAAAGCATGTAAAAGGATTCTTGTGCATGGTAATTATGTCATGTCATCTATTTAACAAAGTTATTCACGCAACACCGTTTTAAAGGGGGTTCGATTCTAATTTAAACAATTCCAATAGTTGTGGCATTTAAACGAGCATGTAACAAGGATTTTTATAGTTCTTGTTAATGGGTGTGCTAGAACCCAGGGTTACCATCATATATACAAGAATCAGGATATATAGTTATTATATATATAGATTTATAAGTGTAATGTATAAACGGTTAATAGCATGTGTTAGTAGTCACAATCATCTAGCTACAAAAATTTAGTATATAATTTAAAATCATACAGATAAAGCATGTAAATTATAAACAATAATATAGTTGATAATGGAAAGTATAAATATTGTACTATTGTAAGTAGAAGATGGATTTTAACAGTGCACACATTTTTAAGGTTGTTAAAATAATAGCAATAGGCAAACACGTTCAAATTATTTAACACGTTTACATAATCACGATAAGTACAATTCGTTTAAGTATAATAAATGTATGTTCGTATATAATGTCTCATATAGTATATTAACAATTTGATTATAGTAATTTAATGTCACATATGGTAATTTAAGGTCAAGACTTTATGGAGAATTTCATCGATATTCCATCGAATAAAAGAAAGGAGTAAGAGCACTTTGTCTTGAGACGGTTAAATACGACGATACGAAACGCAAACCAAACTCGATCGCTCGGCTAAACAATCTCGATCCACGTTGCTCGCTGTTTTGGAATTGGATGCGATTGGTGATGAGTGCTCGACAACTTTTAATAGTAGAAGGAGATTTGAGAGATGAATATAGGTTTAGAATTATATATATATAGTGGTGAGAGAAAAGAGAGAAGAGATTAAGGTTGGGTAAAATATATGCGTATTATTTATATATTGGTTAGAGTAAAATTTGTAGAAAAGAGAGAATATTTATTAAACTATATAAAACAATATATCACAAAACCCCACAAGAACTATTTATTAAAGATTTTTTTTTTTTTTTTTTTTTTTTTTTTTTTTATTTTTTTTATTTTTTTTTTTTTTATTAATTAATATAAATATAAATTAGCATATCAATAAGCACCCTAAACAAACTAGATAATCAATATATATATATATATATATATATATATATAGGTGCAGGGTTTGTTATTATATAGGATAATAGAAAATATTTATATAAATGTATATAGGGTTATAAATAGATATAATGTATATAGATTGGTTTAAATGTGTATGATTAAAATAGGTATAGATTTGTTTGGGAAGTAAAATATATTTGGAGAGAGAGTATAAGAAAATATATATAAGTTTAGGAAAATAATTCTCATAACCCCCAATAGTTTAATTTGAAAGATTCGAAATTCTCATAACCCCCAATAGTTTAATTTGAAAGATTCGAAATATGATTTAAAGATTAAAACATTATTAATAATATATCATGGTAGACAAAATATTGTACTAGAATATAAATAAGATATTATTAGATTTAGCAAAACAAAACTTTAAAAGTTAAATATCATATACTTAATTAACTTATATAACCATAATATATTTGTTTACATATTTAGTATTTGAAAATATATTAGATGCAAATTAAAATAAAATATTAATAAATTATCAAACAATCTTAAATATTAAATATCTTTTGTTAAAACAACCATACTAATATAATCTATTTAGTTACGAAACTAATGTTAGAAAAATAAATATTATATGTATAGAAATTTAAGATATTAATTAAATAGTAAACAAACATAAATACTAATAATATATTTATTTAACAAATTTGGAAAACCATAACTATATGAAAGTTAAAACAACCATAATAATATGTTCTATCTTAATTAGAAATTATTAAACTCCAATTTAAAATAATAATAATAATAATAATAATAATAATAATAATATAACAAAATCCAATACATTCAAAAGAAAAAAAATTACGATCGGGTTAGGGCGTTACGGGCAACAAGAGGGTTTGGATTAGGGATAGGTTAAGTGATGAAGATGATGGTATTTTGGGAATAATTGAACTTTTGTGATGATGTGGCAGTTAATGCTGACGTGGACCGTTGATACTAACGGCACACCGTTAGATAGGGCAGTTCTCTGCATTTTTTGAAGTATAGGGTAGTTCTTTCCCACAGGCCGAAACTATAAGGGAGTTTGTTGCTTTTAAGCTTTATTCTATCCGCACATTATAGGTCACGTGTTACCTGTTTTTTTTTTGATGTCACGACTAAACTAATCATGGCTAGTTTAATTGATTAAGTCTACAACCCTTTTCTAAACGAAGTTCTGTAAGTGTCACAGTACTCTCTGTTTCTCTGATAGAGGAATTATGAATCACCAGATTTTAAGCATTAGAAAGGATTTTTGTGTGTGCTTATTTACTGTTATCCAATCCAATTTGTAACGGCTATAATAAGCCTACAATGCAGCTATTCTAGGACATGCTTAGATATTCTTGATTTGCAAATATCGAAAAAAGGATTTTGAATAGCTTATAGGTTTTAGGGGTGAGATAAAGATATGGAGTTTATGGGGTGGTAAGATGAAACAATGAGTTTTGGGGTGATATATATATATATATATATATATATATATATATATATAGTTGGGAGAGGGAGAAGGTACCATAGGAGGGAATTTTTCCTATGGCGTCGAAAAAATACACCATCCACGATTTTTTCGATGACCGGTACCCATCATCATCATCTTTACCATGTACGATGTGGACTCCAAATTTTTTGTGATTCCCTCCCTTTTTCACCATTGATTTAGTGGGAAAAATTAACGGTTTACCGACAATAGAACTTTTTACATTGCTAATTAAACGGTGAAAAAGTGGTGGAATCATATGAAATTTGGTGTATCCACATCTTACATGATAAAGATGATAATGATGGGTGCCGATCGTCGAAAAAACTCGTGGAGGATATAGATTTTTGATGCCACCTAACGAAAAAGCCTCCAATGACCTCCTTTCTTCATTATTCACACGCGCGCTCGCGAAATACCATAGCATAAACTATGTAGCGAGTTTGATAAATTTAGTTTCTGTATATAATCGGAGGCACATGAGAAATTTGTTGTGTCCAAATATCTTAGTGAATAGATTATCACGATTATATGAACTTAATGTATCAGGTAAATGAGGCTGCATTTGAGACCAAAGAAGAACAAGCTTTATGGAGTGCCTACATGGAAGTCGCAACGAAGATTCAACCTGGTACTTTCTTTTATAGATTTTTTCGTTCATCATATTCATGAAACTTTCTTACATTACACATAATTTTTGTCCTCGTCATAATGTTTTTTTCCCTGTGTGTTCAGGTGTCGACATTGGCACCTTTGTTGAAACATCTTTGCGATTGTTACAACCCCTTGAAGATTTCTTTGAAAATGTCTTTGTTATGGCTGTAAGCTTTCCTGCTTATTATTTTTAGTCTAGTATCCTTTAGGTTTATAAGAATATTTTTATCACTGTTCAAATCAGTAAATTTAATCCCCCACTCCCCCCCCCCCCCCCCCCCCCGCCAAAAAAAAGTTTAATTCTGAGCAGCACTTGTACCCCTCGAATAGAATATTAGTGCAAATGCCCCCGCTACTCATTGAATAAATTCTACTCTGAACAACATAATAAGTTCTAAAATTAATATAAGTAAATGATTCATGTTGTTTAAGTAGAATTCTGCTCTGAACAACATAACATGTTGTTTAGGGGGCCATATAAAATAAACCCTATATATTAATGAAAAAATTAAACATTTGTTAGCAAAGATATGTTGGAACAAGGGCTATAACAAACCATGAAGAGCAACTTCTCCAAAGTCTTGATTTATTTTGTGTGATTTGCATCAAAGACTTATGTTGCCTAAAATATGAAACAATAAAATATGATTGTGCATTTACAGGACGACCCAATAATTAGGAATAACAGGCTTGTGCTTCTGAAGAAAATTGCTGATCTCCCCAAAGGCATCGCCGACCTCTCAGTTTTGCCTGGATTTTGAGGCATTCCCAATCTCTCAGTTTTGTTCATGATTCTGGAGACCTTTGAATTCTCTATCTTATTTTCGGAGGCCAGCACCCAAGCTGAGGGATATATATTGTAAATTTATGTATAATGCATGTGCATTATGTTGTACAATTAGTTTGTTGTGGTATTATTTAATTGTAAAATTTTGTATTCCTGATCCACAATTCATTATGTAATTGTTAAACTATGTAATCCTAATCCGCAATGCATAAGGTATTATTTAAGGCTTAATTTCAATAAACATCCAAAGCCTTTTTCTAATTCACCAGAAACTACTAAATAGTTTTAAACTACATACTAAATAGTTTTAATACTACGATAAACCTTCAAAATTAACGGCCACATTCAAACACCGTTTAGGGGCAGGTAAAATGACATTAATGCCTTGTATGACTTGTGTTGGATTGCTTTTGGTAAAAGTTATATTTTTTTCTCTGCTTCTCTCTCTCTCTCTCTCACCAACTTATAATTCCTTTTTTTTTATTGTGATGATCCAATCCATCGAGATCGATCTCTCCCAAGTGCAGGTCGACCAAATCCTAGCAAATCATCGACGATATGAGATCCTAGGGCGACGAAACCCTAGGAGTTAGACTCATCTTGAAGACGAAACCCTAGCAGTTCGACTCACCTCAAAGACAAAACCCTACCAGATCTGTGATGAACTTCTCCTGAAGATCTGGAATTTTCATAGCTTTATAAAGCCTAGGTAAATAATTTTTGATGAATTTAGTTTCTGTACGCCTACCAAACTTGAAATCAAAAGTCCAATGGTTCCCCATGCGATTAACTTGAACTATTAATGGTCCTAAACAATCCATTATTTGAGAAATTTTTTCCAAAATTTAGATTGCTTGTGCCCAAATGAAGTACTGTAGTACTGTAGTTGTAAAAATGGTGTGTCCTTGCTTGATGTCTTTACTTGCTGTACAGAACTTTGACCAGGCATATTGAAGTTCACCATAGTGGGGTTTCGAAAAATGTTGGAAGAGAGAATATATGAGGATGGCAGTTGCACTCTTGTAAAGAATGTTGATATTCATAGAATGACTTGGACTATATTGAGGCATCATCTAATGAAAGTTATAAGGCTATATGAGACCTACATTATCAACTAACTGTTGCCTGAACAATCACTGGACAGAGGCCGTGTTGTGATAGATGGTGAAGTTAGAATGGTTGAGATGTTGAAATATCATGATAGAACTAGAAACATAGTGTTGTATATTGAATATTTGGTCTATAGTAGTCATACTGAGAAATTCATGACTGCATATTGCAAAGATGGAGTATTTTCTACAGAAGGGATTAAATTACACACAATTGAGAAGGAAGAGGAAGTAGAAGTAGAAGTAGAAGGTAAATCATTTTGTAAAAATGATAGTATTAGTCCATTACTATTTAATTACCAATGCATATACATGATACACTCAATTACTTATAGTTCTTCATGAAGTGCCCAACAATAATTAGGAATCTCCAAGCAAAGCTAAAAAGAAAAGAATTGGTTAGTACTTTATTGTGATGATGAAATATAATTAGAATACATATATGTTTGATAGTAGCATGAATATATGGTTGTTTTCAGCAAGAGAACTTAATTCAACAATGAAACAGCCTAGCCATAATACAGCTCCCCTTAGAAAGAATGTCAGTTCTTCATATTTTAAAGGTAATACAATACAATCTTATACTACTTTGTATATCTAATTACATTATATTGTTGTAGTAATTTAAGATATCAGAAGAAGGGAGGCCGAAGCTTATGCAAAAGGTGAAGAACCAGTAGTCTATAAGATGAAAAAGAAATCAAATGAATGAGAATCTTCTACAGTATGTATACTCAATTAGCTGAAGATATACCAAACCTAATAACTAAGATTTCATTTCCGAAGTCAATGCGTTGGAACTCGCAGGTAAATATATACTCAATTTGTTCCCTCTTTTAATGAATGGTTATAATTTGCATTTCTTGTGCTAAATGCAGTATGTGTCAAATACTAGTATATATAATATACAAATGTCTTTAAAATATTTATACATTTTGTCATGTCTAGATATGCTTGTTAAGTGGTGCATTACTAGTCAAACCGCATTGTAAACCCATGTTCACTCTAAAGTCACAACAACTATTTCGTTTTTAATCCTGCTGAAGTTCCATTCAGATTTACTACCTATGTCATGAGAAGTTTCTTTGAATTTTTTCCCCTATGCACTTTCATCCTAGGCTCCTGTTGCCATTAAGAAACTTCTTGGATCCTTGATGCTAATTTGATTTCATATCTTGTGATTTGTCCTCTTTTTTCTTCGTGCCAGGCAGTTCTATATGGTTGTTCTTGCTATGCTCCTTTAGTCTCACTTGTTCCCATAGATTTATTCTACAATCTTTCTACTGTCAAGTGTGAGCAATAACAAAATAGTCCAGCAGATATCAGCAGAAAATACCAAATAACGGTTAGTTTAGAAACAGGCGGGAAAAGAAAGAGACAAACAAAAGAAAGTGACCAAGAAAAATATATAAAAGTGTGAAGGAAAAGGTGGCATTCAAATTATAGGAATAGTTATGATCACTTTTGAATTAAAGGCTATTACTTTTGGCTCATCTTATGAGTTATGATCACATTTAATGGTGGTAGTTTCTGTTATGTAAATTTGAGCATCTTACTGGATGTGAGCTTATAATTGACTGCACTAGACTTTTGGCTTAGTTATTGGTTAAACTTCTCATTTTGTTTAAAAAATGCATTGCTTATCCATTATGCTGTGTGCATATTTGCTAGTTTATCGATGTATTTTTGTTTTCAGGTGATGTTTAGTCGTCCGATTCGTTGGATATTAGCACTGCATGGAGATGTAGTTGTACCATTTATATTTGCCGGAGTTCCAAGGTATTGTTATTATGTCTGCTTTGTAACTATACCTTTAAATTGGTTGCCTATGCTTGCATTGCCTTTTCTATTTAAAATTTATTGTCGGGCCCTTTTTTGATCCAGCCCTCTAAAATAAATAGGGCCGGTTTCCTCTCCCTTGTGTTGGTTGCATACCGTAGACTTGCTAACTCCTTGTTACCATTCTCATGGTTTACCAACTCTCTAACTCATGATTCTCATGGGCTACCAACTCTGCCAGCCCGTAGGACATGTCATTTCTTGATTGTATCATGGAATTTTTGTTTCTTCTATCATGTGTTTTTTTGGTAATAATGTTTGCCCATCAGTCCGGATGAGAAAATGTGAGGGTTGTGGTGGGCTTGTGACAACCAACGTAAAACTGTCATATTCTATGATATGGACCACTATAAGAATATCGTTGGGGCGCCCCCTATTCAGCGACGCGCTATATCGGATCTCGGGTGTATGTTAAGTAGCAAGGGCTTCTAGGTCGTCGTCCGGAAGCGGTGCGCTACATCGGACCCCAGATGTAGTGTCAAATAAGTAAGAGTTTCATAGGATACGTCTAGCCTCTTGGAACAAAGGTTTTCTTACGGGTAGATTAACAGAATTAGTAGAGACGATGATTATGAAGAGAGTTGGTATTATGTGTTTGCAAGAAACTAAATGAGTAGGTGAAAAATATAGAGTTATAGAGCCTTGAGGTTATAAGTTTTGGTATACAAGTAGAGATAAAAAAGCGTAATGGGGTAGACATGATCATAGATAAACGGTTACTTGAGAATGTAGTTGAGATTAGAGAAAAGGTGATAGGATTATACTAGTTAAGCTTATTTTTGGTGGGGAGATTCTTAATATTATTAGTGCTTATGCACCACAAATAGGTTTTGATGACGCTAGTAAACGTCAATTTTGGAAGGATTTAGACGAGATATTGCAAAGGATACCGAATAGAGAGAAGTTAGTTATTGGTGGGGATCTCAATGGACATGTAGGTACCAATCATAGTGGGTTTGATACTATCCATGGAGGTTTTGGTTTTGGACAGAGAAATGAAGCAGATAACACGATTTTAGATTTTTCCTTGCCTTATGACTTGATCTTGATAAATACTTGGTTTAGGAAAAAGAGTCTCACTTGATCACCTTTAGGAGTGGATCGAGTGCTAGTCAAATAGACTTTTTTCTGACTAGAAAGATAGATACAGGTTGTATCAATTGTTAGGTAGTGCCGGGTGGGAGTGTAACCACGCAATATAGACTTAGTTCTAGATGTTCGGTTTAGAAGACGACATGGGAAAATTAGACGTAAGGTAGAGCCTAGAATTAAGTGGTGGCGACTGAAGGAAGGTAACCAATAAGTTTTTGTAGATCGTGTAGTTTAAGGAGCTGATTGGAAGTCCGAAAACGATTCAGACACAACATGGAAAAAGATGGCTGGTTGCGTTAAGAGGGCAGCTAGAGAGCTACTTGGTGAGTCGAGAGGCGGTGCTCCACTATTTAAGGGCACATGACGGTGGAATGAAAAAGTAAAGGCTGCTGTTAAAATCAAGAGGGATTTTTATAGAGATTTGAAGAAGAGTAGAGATGCAGAGAGATTCAAGAAATATAAGATAGCTAAAAATGAGATTAAAAAAGCTGTTTGGGAAGCCAAAACTAAGGTCTACAAAGAGGTGTACAAGAAGTTGGACACCAAGAAGACTGAAAATGATATATACAGGATTGCTCGGATGAGAGAAAGGAAGACCAGAGACTTATGTGCATTTAATTGTGTCAAAGATGAAGATCAGAAAGTTTTAGTTCGAGCTGATATCAATGAAAGGTGGAAAGATTATTTTGACAAGTTGTTCAATGAGTGCTTTACTAAGGATTTGGATAGACTTGTCATTCAATCTCAATATATAAACCGTGATTTCATACGTAGAATAAGAATATCTGAGCTTACATAGGTTTTGAAGAAGATGAAATTAAGGAAAACTGTTGGTCCAGACGGAATTCCTATTGAGGTATGGATATACCTAGGATAGATAGGCGTTAGATTGCCGGCGGACTTATTTAATAAGATTTGGCAAACAAAAAAGATGCTAAATGAGTGAATGAGTACTCTAGTACCTCTCTCCAAGAACAAGGATGACCTTCAAAGTTGCCCAAATTACCGTGGAATAAAATTCATGTGTCCCACCATGAAGATTTGAGAGAGTGATTGAACAGAGGCTAAGACATGATATTAAGATAACATAGAACCAGTTTCGGTTCATACCTGGACGATCGACGACAGAGGCTATTTATTTGTTTCATTAACTTGTCGAACATTTTCGAGAGAAGAGATTTACATATGGTTTTTATTGACTTAGAGAAACCTTACGATAAGGTACCTAGAGAGGTATTATGGTGTACAATAATGAAGAAGGGAGTCCCAATCAGATATATCGACATAATCAAAGACATTTATGATAGAGTAGTGTCAAATGTACGGACCTGCGGCGGTCTAACAAGTGATTTTCCGATCACAATTGGCTTGCAACAAGGATCTGTGTTAGTCCATTCTTGTTTGCCATAGTGATGGATGAGTTTACTAGAACTATCCAGGATGAGGTGCCTTGGTGTATGATATTCGCTGATGATATTATTCTGGTAAATGAGACGAATGTATGGGTTAATGCCAAATTGGAGTTATGGAGGCACACGTTGGAATCTCGGGGGTTTAGATTGAGTCGGTCTAAGACTGTATATCGCAATGCAAATTCAGTAAACAGAGAAGTCGAGATCATAGTGGTTAACATTGTATGGGCAAGAGATATCACCGAGCGAACAATTTAGATATTTAGGTTCCATTATCTAAAAGGATGGGGAGATCGATAGTGATGTCAACCAGAGAATTCAGATTGGTTGGTTGAAATGGAGTGTAACGGGGATTTTGTACGATCGTAACTTTCTGTTAAGGTTGAAAGGGAAGTTTTATCGAAGCGCTATTCGGCATGTCTTATTATATGGTACAGAATGCTGGGCTCCGAAGAAACATCATGCACAGAAAATGCATGTAGCGGAGATGCGCATGCTTCGTTGGATATGGTAATACTAGAAAAATTATGGTGTGAAATGAGGATATTCGTGTAAAGGTTGGTGTAACACATGTGGAGGAAAAGATGCGGGAAAATCGTCTAAGATGGTTTGGTCATGTGCGATGCAGACCTACGGAAGTATACGGATGGATATTATCGATTTATGCCAAGTTAAAAGAGCAAAAGGGAGACCGAAGAAAACGCGGATGGATGCAATTCGAAAAGATATGGATGCCAAAGGCCTTAATGAAAGTATATTGTTCGATAGGAGTGAGTGGAGGCGGAGGATTCATGTGCTCGATCCGGCGTGATTCTCATGTTGGTTCATGTAGCCTATCCCATATGCTTGGGATAATAGGCTCAGTTGTTGTAATGTTTGCCCATCTGTAATTCAGCCATAACGGCAAAGCTTCTTGATATTATAATGATACAGCTGTTTAGAGTTTTTCTTAGGTACTTTGATGCTGCATATGCACTTCATCTCATCATGGAATCTTAAGACTAAACATATCCAAGTGACAGTCTGTCAAATGGTTGGCACATACAAGACTCTTTTAGGAGCTTTGATGCTCATCTTGGAGTACAAAATAGATCCATCTTTTGACACTAAATCCAGATTTAAATGGCTCACAAAATTCTATGAATACCTGATTACATAGTTACTATTCTCTATCTAGTTTTTTCACTGACATATTTTCTTATTAACCTACCTCAGTGGGAAACAATCATGTGGCCTTCGCAATTCACCTTCTGCAATATTTGAGGTATTTAAACTGATGCTTCTGTTAATTGTTATGCCTGCCATATGTGTTTATTCAGTCCATGAAGTTCTTGCAAATTAAATGGTGAAAATGCACAACTTGCGAAGCAGTAAATGAAGTAGAAGTATCATTTTTTTTCATTGCTGGGTTTTGTTAATAATATGTGACATGCTATTTATCTTCTGCTATTTTCAATACACTTCACAGGTAGAAACTGCAGAATCTTACTTGTATACTGTGAAAAAAGCTGGAATTTTAATTGACATCAAGGTATGGCAATTATGTTCTCATCTTTGAGGCTTCAATTCTTTTTGGAGTAAAGACAATGCTTGATGTTTCATCTTCTTTTCTTTTTTTCATTTATCGCAATTGTTTGAATATCAATTTCTTTCGTTCTTGTCTTCTTGACTGGCTTCTTTCATGTGATTGCATGATTTGGTGTAATATTTACATATATCATATAAATACTTCTCCAGAAACTGCCTATTACCTAGTTCACTTCTCTAGTGTAAGTTCGAGTTGTAATAGTTCATGCCTTCTGTTGATGTTGATAACCTTTTTCTAGACGAGATATATCAATGATCAAGTAATTTGCACTTTACACAGAGAGCACAAGCACTAGATTTGGTTGTTATAATAAAATAGAGACTTTACACAGAGAGCACAAGCACTAGATTTGGTTGTTATAATAAAATAGAGAGCTTTAATATTTTAAGTAACGCTTCTGGTTTGCATTTTACTCACAGGTACGCAAAGAGGTAATTGTAAATAATAGTAAATTATTGGCGGAAGCTGTTGATGGTGATCTTATTATGCAGGATAGCTTAGTCGATGAGGTTGCCTTCTTGTTTCCTTTTGTGCAATTTGTATGCTATGGAGACCAGTATAAGATTTTCTGAAATCATATGTAGGTTGTAAATCTTGTTGAGTCCCCTGTTCCAATACTTGGGAGATTTGATGAATCCTTCTTGGAGCTTCCGAAAGATATTTTAATAATGGTATGCTAATACATTATTTCTATTGTTTTATGTCACCTTGCTATCAACTCTGCACTGTATGTATGTGCACGCACGCGCACACGCTTATATGCAATTTGTGTTGCTTGTGTCCATGTGTCAGCAATCTCAATAGAATAACTTGTCACATGTCCAAGTACAAGGGTGGGGTGTGCACCATTAACATATTATCTCCATACTTGGTAAAATAACAAATTATGCAGGGAGGATTCAGGATTGTGCCGGCAGAGGCATAGCAAGTTCCTGATTGTTTACTCCTGTTTATGAAGCTACAAGTTTTATTTCATGATTGTCTCCCATGTTTCAGTAAATATGTTAGGGGTATGAAACAGAATTTATTAGGCTATAGCTTAGTTGGCTGCAAATTGATGATGTATTCTGACATCTTAATCGACAGGCTCCAATGGATTACTGATGACCTATTGCATTTGTGCATACCTTATGCTAAACAAAATTAAATAAGCGACGGTCATTTTAGACGATAAAATTGAGCCTATTATTCAGTATTTTTTCTTCTCTCAATTTGCACAATGGCCTGTTATAGCTATAGAAGATTCATTCAAGTCCACTTCTTCTATATCATATCCAACTCCATCTCATTATCCCAGGAAGTGATTGTTCCCTTTTCCCTGAGGCCTTATTGCCGGTCATTCCTAGGGTTAATGCCTTTTGTTAGTGTAAATTATTTGACTAGAGCATTACATGGAGTGAAGTGATTATCTCCTTTTCTTATGAGGTTGAAGGCCAGGCATCACCGAATTCTGATATCTTCTTTGATCTGTATTTCTGTATGCTACGGCCTGCAAAATACTGGTTGTGATTATGCCTTCATAATTTTGTTCTCTAAATTTTGCAGGTTATGCAGAAGCACCAGAGATATTTCCCATTAACAGAGAAATCTGGCAACAAGCTACTTCCATTTTTTATTGCGGTAAGTGTACGAAAGGATTTTCACTTGTATTATTCTCCATGTAATTTATTTATCGGTATGCCATGTATCATTAGAATTTGTTTCTACCTGGCACTTCTTCTTATCATGAGCCTTAGAGATTATTGTTTCTACCTAAACACAGTGTCCTATGTCTTTCCTTTACTGGTATTTGTGTCAAAGATAACCGTTGGTTTTCTTTCTTAGGTTGCAAATGGAGCAATTAATGAAAGGGTAGTTCGGAAAGGGAATGAAGCTGTACTGAGGTTTGAAATATTACCTATTAGCTTTGCTGCAAATAATGGGTGATTATTGCCATTAATTGTTGCTAGAATGAATGAATTTTATGAGAATGGTTTTGTTGTGGAATTTTAAATTGTGCTACAGACTTGAGATTCTATCTTGTCTTCTAATTTATCTCTTAAATTAAATTATGCGATTCCCCAGCCCTTGTTTGCAAGATGCTATCTAAGGTTTAATAATCTATGCTGTTACTGAACCTTTGATCTATGTTTCAACTGTAACATCTTTTTTATTGTTCATCAGAGCTCGCTATGAAGATGCTAAATTTTTCTATAAGATGGATACACAAAAGAAGTTCTCTGAATTTCGGGATCATCTTAATGGAATTCTCTTTCATGTAATAGCATGGATACTCTCCACTGAAGAATTCTAGCCTTAAATTTTTGCCCTTCAAACTGATAATGAATTGTAAACAGGAAAAACTGGGAACAATGTTAGATAAGATGTCTCGTATCCAAAACACAGTGAGTAAATTAACTCTTGCTCTTGGCATGGATGAAGATGTGATACCAGTTGTTGAAGATGCTGCAGCATTAGCTATGTCAGATCTTGCTACTTCTGTAGTTACAGAGTTTACTTCACTTTCTGGAATAATGGCACGGCATTATGCTTTAAGGGATGGTTATCCAGAGAAGGTATGTGGGAAATGGTTATCTGCATATTTTTTACTGTTAAAAGGGTGAAGTTAGAATTATCATAGAATTGCATAATGTGCTATCTTTCGGCATTGAATAAGTGAACAAACTTGCAACAGAGGCTTATTCGAGTATGCGCTATCCCAAGACAATATTTTCTAAAATTTCTCATATATGAATGTCAGTAGGCTGACCAGAAATAGCTTCTCTTGCTTTTATTTTGGTTTTGGAAAGGAGGGAAGAGAAAACAAGCCCCAAAGTTATAATAAGATCATTATTCTTTTTGTTACGAAACGAGAAATCACAAAGTATCATTCTCTTAACAATTTCCTCAAATCATTGAAAGATCTTGCTGAATCTATTGATTACAGCAGATTGAAATTAAAGTATCAACAGTTTATTGATTAAATAATAGCAATTTTATCTTGATTATGGATTCTTCAGTTTTCCTCTTCGGCTCTTCTTCTAGATTTGTTAATTCCTTACGAATTTCCATCTATTTCCTACCTTCACAATCCTTCTTAATACCGTTTTTACCCCAATTTTTTTTAATGCACTGGTTATCACTTTCCCCTCTAAATTATACCTGCATATACCTGAACTCCTATTTGATACATGCATGCAAAATACTTACCTGCATATATCACCCTTCAAGTTTTGTATTATTGCTTCTTTTCTTCGTCTCTCTTTCAAACTCAGCCCTAGGTAAAGTTGGGACACAAGGCTTGTAGCATTAGAGAAGCATTTCCAGTTCTGCTTAATTTACATCCTTTATTGAATGTAACTTTTCTCTTAGGTATGTTGGAATTGATAGATTTGTATGAACTACATGCTAATGTTGTACGCTTATGATATTTTGGATAACAAAATCCAGTTACATAACTTAATCAATTTCGACCATTGCTCATTTGTTCGAATATATACTGTTAAGTTATTCATGTAGCTGTTCATGCTTATTTGTAGTTTGCCATCTTCCATCATGTAATGCTGACATCTTCTGCATGCAAGTGGATAACATTAGTATTCTGTTGGGCTAACTAATTTTCATGATCAAAGACTGCAGAGGCCTTATTTGAAATCATGCTTCCAAGATTTTCAGGGGATATACTTCCAAAATCTGATGCAGGGATTGTTTTGGCCATCGCGGACAGGTAGTATATCTTGTTCTTATTAAACTTTTCTTCTTTTCCCTAAATACATGGATAAATGTAATAGTAGTATTTCATAGTGTCTTCTTATCATTTTATTGAGTACTGGACCTACTGATGTTTCGGTGATGAAGTCAAAATAGGTTGCATAACACGATTGATAATAATAATAATTTTTTTATTCTTTTATTTTTATTTATTCATTGTTCTTACATCAGGTTGGATAGTCTAGTTGGCTTATTTGGTGCTGGATGTCAGCCAAGCTCCACGAATGACCCTTTTGGTTTGAGAAGAATTTCTTATGGACTTGTAAGTAAAGGTCATATATATGGGTCCTGCTTTTATTTTTATTCAAATTACATATCGTGCATCTTTTGTTCTCAGGTTCAAATTTTAGTGGATAGACAGAAGAATTTGGACCTAAGCAATGCTTTGAGGCTTGCAGCGGATGTGCAACCTATAAAAGTTGATGACAGTACCATACATGATGTGGGTTGATACCAGTTAGTTTAGCATTTAATGTTTATTTATATTTGCTATTAAAGCTAGATTTGTCAAATCTCTGATTGTTGATTTATTTGTAGGCGCTGCAATTTGTAACCAGGAGACTAGAACAACTCTTGGTATGGCTAAGAAACTGTTTTGCATTGCGTCCTATATTTTCTGTCCTTATATTACCTCCAATTTCTGTGAGGTTGTGATTAGCTGTTTTATGCCCTACATTTATGCTGTAAGCATTATGTATTTTATGCTTATTCATTATGTTTTTAATGGATTGGAATGTTGGACAATTAAGAAACAACATGTCCAAAAATGAGTGGCTGAAATGAGAATGTTAAGATGGATGAGTGTTATACACTAAAAGATAGGATAAGAAATGACTGTATTCGTAACGAGTTAGATCTATCTCTCATAGAGGATAAAATGAGAGAGAACCAATTGAGATGGGGAGATCAATTAATGCACCGGTTAGAACAAGTGACGAAATTATAGTTAGTGACATGAGAAGGGGTAGGGTTAGGGGTAGACCTATACGAATATGGATGGAGGCAATTAAGAATGATATGTTACTTGCTAATTTAACCGAGGAGATGGTCTTTAACAGAGTACAATGGAAGAAAAAGATTCATATAGCTGTCCCCAAAAATTTGGGATACATGCTTCTTGTCGTCGTCGTCGTCAAAGAATCAGAACTAAAATGTCGATAGCATAAATATATATTATCATCCAAACTTTTATTGGACAGCATGCATCATATTCAATCAGGACACTGAGGCAGTTCCCCCCTTTTCCATTCTTCTACCCTTTCTGGCAGAGCATAAAGGCCATATTTCTATGTCATCTCTTTCAAAGTTTTAGTGAGAAGAAGTTGATCTGATGAAACTGTGTCAGCCTGTGACAAGAGTTTGTCATCCTGTTACCATTCTAACCTCACACTATGTCCATGACATCTTATAGATGCAATCCCTTCACTGGTTTTGTGCAAAATTAAATATCTACATCCATTTCTTTTGGGCTTTAAATTATTCCATTCTACCTCTGTTCTTGGTTTATACAGGCCAACTTGAACTTGCTCAGAGTGCCAGAAGAGGAGTCTTTAAGTTAAATTGTGGGCACTAGAAGAACTGCAAAAATTAGCATGTAGTGAGGAACTATATATATATATATATATATATATATAGAGAGAGAGAGAGAGAGAGAGAGAGAGAGAGAGAGAGAGAGAGATTAATGGAGGAAAGAGGCCATAGGACGGGATTTCCTCCTATGGCGTGGAAAAAATACAACCTCGATCATTTTTTCTGACGATCGGCACCCATCATCATCATCGTTATCATCTAAGATGTGCGTACACCAAATTTCATGTGATTCCACAACTTTTTCACCGTTGATTTAGTGGGTTCAAAATTAACGGTTTACCGACAATAGAACTTTTTACATTGCTAAATCAACGGTGAAAAAGTTGTAGAATCACATGAAATTTGGTGTACCCACATCTTAGATGATAACGATGAACATGATGGGAGCCGATCGTCGAAAAAATTGGTGGAGGTTGTATTTTTTCCACGCCATAGGAGGAAATCCCCTCCTATGGCCTCTTTTCTCCATTATTCTCATATATATATATATATATATATATATATATATATATGCATTGTGCAATACTATCTTTGATAAGAATACATAGTTTCTTGTTCTAAATATTTTCTCTTGCAAGCTATTATAATTAACTGTCTTTTCTTCACTAAATAAAAAAATTAGGCTTAATTCCAAAACAACTACCAAATTCTTTGCCTCAACTAGGAAAAACAACCAAATTCTCTCAACATTACGAGAAAATACCATGCTTTGAAAGTTTTGCGGTAGTTTCTTGCAATTATTGCTGACGTGGCACCTTATTTATGGTAGTTTTTCGTAGTTTTTGAAAGTTTGTGATAGCTTCATGTAGTTCTTGAAAGTTTTGTGGTAGTTTCTTGTGTGTTAAACAGGAATTCGGTAGTTTTTGGAATTAAGCCAACAGTTAATTGACTCTTGGCCCAATTAGTATTTCTCAGTAATCGGATAATACATTATTACATCTAATTTTACTTCAAAATGAACTTGTTGCATCAAAATTAGTTATTACTGCATATTTTAGATAAGGGCATTATCTTAACCTGCTGTTTATCTCCGACAATGATTTTTCATGTCTATTTGTGCAATTAAAAGAGCTGCAGCATATTTCTTGTCTTCATGAAATCCGCTATTGTGGTTATCCATATATGTTGCTGCAACTTACCAATTGGTGATTTTATTTTCTACTAGGTGGATACGGGTATAAATTCTGAAATAGTCCGCTCAGTACTCGCTGAGCGTGCAAATTGTCCTTTTTTAGCTGCACGATCGGCAATAGAAGTGAGTTATTTTTGCATGTTGCTGTTTATTAATTTTTCTCTCTCTAAATTGTTGGTTGCTCATTTGGATCGCTACTCACTGTCAATTGAAGCAGAAGTTAACAACTAAACTATATTGTTTTCTGAATATGGCATATTCATTTCCTATTTTATGATTGTACACGTGGCATCTCAACTTACAAGAGCCAGAATCTTAAGCTGATGAAAAAAGATGCTCCTTAAAATGCAGGAGGTGCCGGACTTAACTCTGATGGGGCTAGATACAGTAGACAACAACAATAATCAATTGAAATAATTATTTATAAGTAACAAAGAAAGAAGAAATTTATGGTGTAAGACTGTCTTTTCCTATGTTCCTGCTGTTGGTCTCTTTTTCTATTACCATCGTTAAGATATGTACTATTTCCATCTAGATATTCTTGAATCTGCCAGATTTCCCTTCATTATCGAACTCCCTTCTTATTTCGTAGTTATGTACAATACAGTTATTATATCTTAGTTGATTTCAGTATAAATTTTTTGAGCAAACTTGTCTGAACAATATATATTTGTTTATCTGTATCATCTTTCATGTTGAATGTGCAGATGGATGCCTTATCCAAAGATGAACTTTTTCCAAAAGTAATTGAGGCATTCTCACGACCAAGAAGAATTATACGTGGAAAGGACATGAATGCTGAGTCAGAGGTAAGCCAATTATGCAAGCATTAGAGTTTGCACTGCTATAATTTTATACTACTATAACTGTCTCTTGTCTAGTGTTTTAATCCGGGAACCAAGTACTATCCATTTAGGCGGTGCCCATGTTGTCAGCCGATCCTCCCCCCCAAACCCCCACCAAACACACACACACACACTCTCTCTCTCTCACTCTCAGACTCTTTTCTCTTTAGCTCGGCTCACTCGTTTTAATAGGAGGTGCAGACAATGAACATGATGCATCACACTCTCATATAGTCACACAGTCTTCTATTATTTTTTATTGATATATTATAGGCTAAAGTTCACTAAACCCCCAATGAGTTTGACCATATCCCAGAAAACCCCCAATGAGTTTGATTGGCGCAGAAACTCCCATAGTTAACGGTGACGTCATCACCGTTAGTGCCACGTCACCAAAAAAATTACCAAATTTTCCAAACTACCTTCATCTTCCTCCCCCATACTAACCGTATCTAATTTAGCATAACCCTAACTCTAGCCTGCCACCGCCGCCGTCCCCTCCCATCTCTCCTCCCCGCTGCCTCATGCCCTCCTCCCCTTAGCTCCACACCAAACCCACCTCCTTCAACCTCAACACCACTACCAAATCCACCTCTTTCAACCTCAAAACACCACCAACAAACGCATCTCCTTCACCTCCATCAACCTCAACACCATCAAACCCACCTCAACACCGCCACCACCACCAAACCCACCTCAACACCGCCACCGCCACCACCAAACCCACCTCCTTCACATCCTACGATCTCAACACCACTACCAAACCCCACCTCCTTCACATCCTACGACCTCAACACCACCACCAAACCCACCTCCTTCGACCTCAACACCATCATCACCAAACCCACCTCCTTCGACCTCCTACGATCTCAACACCACCACCAAACCCTCCTCCTTCGACCTCAACACCACCGCCACCAAAGCCACCTCACCCACATCCTTCGACCACCATCCAGCCACTCATAGCCTCCTCCCGCCGTCCTCGCATACTCAGACCATCCTCTTCTTCCCAGAGCAAAATTTATTTTTGACATTAATTAATAATTTACCAATAAAATTAATATTATTAATTAATAATTTATCTCACTATGTTTCTTTAAAAGGGCAAAATAGCCATTTTAATGCCTACATAACACCATTAGCTAGCCACCGTTATCTTTGGGTTTTTTTTGTGTCAATCAAACTTTTTGGGGTTTTCTGGGATATGGCAAAATGTATTGGGGTTTAATGAACTTTAGCCTATATTATAGTACTATTACTTGTTGGCTGCACATGGACCTGCCATTTAGATTCTTGCCGTATCTTTCAGGAACTTGCGTTTAATTTTGAGTTTTTGCAATACACCCCCCACAACAAAACACCCCCCCTCAAATCTTCTTTATCTTGATATACCCCCTACATATCGTCCTATTTATTAAAATCACGATAAAATCCTTAGTTATCTTTAGACAATCCCCATACCCGTTTGTATACTAGGGTCTCCGGGTTAGGAAACACGGGCCCAAACATGGAATGAATAAGCGATCGTATTAGCCCCGTACGGGCTGTAATAACAAGCGACCGATATAGCCCGGTACGAGCCGTCGAAACAAATGACCGATATAGCCTGGTACAAGCTGTAGTAACAAGCGACCGATATAGCCCGGTACGAGCTGTCGGTATGGGACTCCTGAGATCCTGTTGAACGAATGCACACTCAAACTATCCCAACATCCCACGTATCTATAACTACCATGGTAATAAACTGAATCACTAATCAAAATGCTGACTGGACTGGAACTTGTAATATCATGATAATTGTATGGAAATGAAACTGGTAAACATGAAAGGTTGTGTCATGACATGTAATTCAACATTCTAATTAGTGATCTCGTTTAAATATAAATAAATAAGGATCATGAATAGGCATGTCAAGTCGAGGTATTCTATACATGTAAATCGACCTTAGTCTCGAATGTGTATAAAGCATGTAAAAGGATTCTTGTGCATGGTAATCATGTCATGACATCTATATTTAACAAAATTATTCACGCAACTCCGTTTTAAAAGGGGTTCGATTCTAATTTAAACAATTCCAATACTTGTGGCATTTAATCGAGCATGTAACAAGCATGATTTTTATAGTTCTTGTTAATGGGTGTGCTAAAACCTAGGGTTACCATCATATATACAAGAATCATAGGATATATAGTTATTATATATATAGAATTATAAGTGTAATGTATAAGCGGTTAATCGCATGTGTTAGTAGTCAAAGTTATCTAGCTATAAAAATTTAGTATGTAATTTAAAATCATACAGATATAGCATGTAAATTATAAACAATAATGTAGTTGATAATGAAAAGTATAAATATTGTATTATTGTAAGTAGAAAATGGGTTTTAACAATGCACACATTTTTAAGGTTGTTAAAATAATAGCAATAGGCAAACAAGTTCAAATTATTTAACACGTTTACATAATCACGTAAGTATAATTCGTTTAGTAAATGTATGTTTGTATATAATGTCTCATATAGTATATTAACAATTTGATTATAGTAATTCAATGTAACATATGGTAATTTAAGGTCAAGACTTTATGGAGAGATTCGTCAATATTGCATCAACTAAAAAGGAGCAAGAGTGCTTGCCTTAAGACGGTTAAATACGACGACACGAAACGCAAACCAAACTCGATTGCTCTACTAGAGAATCTCGATCCACGTTGCTCGCTGTTCTGTAGTTGGGTATGATTGGTGATGAATGCTTAGCAACTTTTAAAAGAAGGAGATTTGTGAGATGCATATAGGTTTAGAATTATATATATATAGCGCAGAGAGAGAAAGGAGGGGAGAGAAATATTCCGATTGGAGAGAGATTCCGATTGAAAAGAGTTTATGCTTAGGTAAAATATAGGTGTATTATTTATATATTTGTTAGAGTAAAATTGGTAGAATAGAGTAAAAATTTGTTAAACTAGATAAAACAATATATCACAAAACCCTCACAAGAACTATTTGTTAAAGATTTTAAGAGATCTGCTCAATTATTTATCATAACCAAAGCAATCTACCAAATATCTATGGTTACAAAAATATTGTAGACGGTATATATATCGTATGTATATTAATTAATATAAATATAAATTAGCATACCAATAAGCATCCTAAACAAACTAGATAATCACAATATATATATATATATATAGTTAAAATAGGTTTAGAGTTTGTTATTATATAGGATAATAGAAAATATTTATATAATTATATATATGGCTTTAAATAGATATGATGTATATAGATTAGTTTAAATGTGTATGATTAAAATGAGTATAGATTTGTTTGGGAAGATAAAATATATTTGGAGAGAGAGTATAAGAGAATATATATATATATATATATAAGTTTAGAAAAATAATTCTTATAACCCCTATTAGTTTAATTTGAAAGATTTAAAATAGAATTTAAAAATTAAAAGAGTATTAATAATATATCATGGTAGACAAAATATTGTATTAGAATAAAAATAAGATATTATTAGATTTGGAAAAACAAAACTTTAAAAGTTAAATATCATATACTTAACTAATTTAGATAACCATAATATATTTATTTACATATCTATTATTTGAAAATATATTAGATGTAAATTAAAATAAGATATTAATAAATTATCAAACAATTTTAAATATTAAATATCTTTTGTTAAAATAACTATACTAATATTATCTATTTAGTTACGAATCTAATGTTAGAGAAATAAATATTATATGTATAGAAATTTAAGATATTAATCAAATAGTAAACAAATATAAATACTAATAATATATTTATTTAACAAACTTGAAAAACTATAACTATAACTATAACAAATTTAAAGCAACCATAATAATATGTTCTATCTTAAGTAGAAAATATTAAACTCTAATTTAAAATAATAATATAACAAAACCCAATACATTCAAATGGAAAAAAGAACAAAACCTACGATTGGGCTAGGGTGTTACATCCTACCCACCTTATAAGAAATTTCGTTTTTGAAATTAGAAGAATGAAAATACAAGATTGCGAACTAATTAAAAGGATCAAGAAAAATAGATGGATACGAAAATCAAGTGTTAAAGAAACAAATGAGGGTACGAAGAGTCCCAGTTTTGGCTCGAGAAATCGGCGTGTGCAAGGAAATCGAATCAGTGGAAAGAAATTAAGTGTAGAACTCTAAGTTACTCAAACAGAATGACGCATTGTAACCATGCCGCGGTACATGAGTACAATATCGTAATTCTATCTCAGTCGTCCGAATTTTACAATCAGAGTCAATGAACTATGCAGCATGACACTATGAGAATCCTAGACACGTGATTTTAACCTAAAAAGTCGGTAGAACTAAGACGAATTCCGACGTCAGTCTGGCTCTGATACCAACATGTAACGCTCTAATTTCCGGAATACGAAAATGTGCACCGAAACCGCCAGTGCTTCTAGATAAGTAGAAATCGTTTTGCAATAGTCACACCTAAGTCTCTAACTAAATCTGTACGATAATATCCAAGATATAATACTAATATCATGCTGCATAAATAGCGAATAACACTGATGAATCCACGCAATAAAGATAAAGTCAATAAAAGATCCAAATAACAAAAGGTTCCGAATAAACGAAATAAAAGATCCAAAAAGATACATTATTCCTAACGTCCCGCGAGGACGTATATTGTAATAGCAACTGAAATAAAATAGAAATAAACTTACAAATACTACTAATTTTCGGCAAACTTTTGATAGTCACTCTGATCATGCTCTGCCTGTGAATCGGTCTCTAAACCTGAGGTGGCATGTCGCAGGGATGTCAGAACATCCCAATAAGTACTCAATCGTAATAGTGTATGTGTGATAGTATAAATTGTGAGTGTAGTGAAGCCCGCGTGCATATGTAGATATGATATGACAGTAATATGAAGCAAATATGTAAACGGGTCAAGTCGGTCAAGTCATATCCTAGTTGGTCACTAAAAGGGTAATCTATTCTGTTGTGAGTTCGAGTGGGTATGTCAAGCTCTGTAGGAGTATTCCTAATCCAAGGGTAGGGTCTCAGGGGCTAGGAAACACTGGCCCAAATGTGGAATGAACAAGCAACCGCATATAGCCCGGTACAAGCTGTAGTAACAAGTGACCGACATAGCCCGTTACGAGCTGTAGTAACAAGCGACCGATATAGCCCGGTACGAGCTATCGACATGGGGCTTATGAGATCCTATTGAACAAATGCACACTCAAACTACCCCAACACCCCACATATCTATAACTACCATGGTAATAAACCGAATCACTAATCAAAATGCTGTCTGGACTGGAACTTATAATATCATGTTAATTGTATGGAAATGAAACTGATAAACAGGAAAGGTTGTATCATGGCATGTAATTTAGCATTCTAATTAGTGATCTCGTTTAAATATAAATAAACAAGGATCATGAATAGACATGTCAAGTCAATGTATTTTATACATGCAAATCGATCTTAGTCTCGAATGTGTATAAAGCATGTAAAAGGATTCTTGTGCATGGTAATTATGTCATGTCATCTATTTAACAAAGTTATTCACGCAACACCGTTTTAAAGGGGGTTCGATTCTAATTTAAACAATTCCAATAGTTGTGGCATTTAAACGAGCATGTAACAAGGATTTTTATAGTTCTTGTTAATGGGTGTGCTAGAACCCAGGGTTACCATCATATATACAAGAATCAGGATATATAGTTATTATATATATAGATTTATAAGTGTAATGTATAAACGGTTAATAGCATGTGTTAGTAGTCACAATCATCTAGCTACAAAAATTTAGTATATAATTTAAAATCATACAGATAAAGCATGTAAATTATAAACAATAATATAGTTGATAATGGAAAGTATAAATATTGTACTATTGTAAGTAGAAGATGGATTTTAACAGTGCACACATTTTTAAGGTTGTTAAAATAATAGCAATAGGCAAACACGTTCAAATTATTTAACACGTTTACATAATCACGATAAGTACAATTCGTTTAAGTATAATAAATGTATGTTCGTATATAATGTCTCATATAGTATATTAACAATTTCAAGACTTTATGGAGAATTTCATCGATATTCCATCGAATAAAAGAAAGGAGTAAGAGCACTTTGTCTTGAGACGGTTAAATACGACGATACGAAACGCAAACCAAACTCGATCGCTCGGCTAAACAATCTCGATCCACGTTGCTCGCTGTTTTGGAATTGGATGCGATTGGTGATGAGTGCTCGACAACTTTTAATAGTAGAAGGAGATTTGAGAGATGAATATAGGTTTAGAATTATATATATATAGTGGTGAGAGAAAAGAGAGAAGAGATTAAGGTTGGGTAAAATATATGCGTATTATTTATATATTGGTTAGAGTAAAATTTGTAGAAAAGAGAGAATATTTATTAAACTATATAAAACAATATATCACAAAACCCCACAAGAACTATTTATTAAAGATTTTAAGCGATCTCAATTATTTATTATAATCAAAACAATCTACCATATATGTATGGTTACAAAAATATTGTAGACAGTATATATATCGTATGTATATTAATTAATATAAATATAAATTAGCATATCAATAAGCACCCTAAACAAACTAGATAATCAATATATATATATATATATATATATATATATAGGTGCAGGGTTTGTTATTATATAGGATAATAGAAAATATTTATATAAATGTATATAGGGTTATAAATAGATATAATGTATATAGATTGGTTTAAATGTGTATGATTAAAATAGGTATAGATTTGTTTGGGAAGTAAAATATATTTGGAGAGAGAGTATAAGAAAATATATATAAGTTTAGGAAAATAATTCTCATAACCCCCAATAGTTTAATTTGAAAGATTCGAAATCTCATAACCCCCAATAGTTTAATTTGAAAGATTCGAAATATGATTTAAAGATTAAAACATTATTAATAATATATCATGGTAGACAAAATATTGTACTAGAATATAAATAAGATATTATTAGATTTAGCAAAACAAAACTTTAAAAGTTAAATATCATATACTTAATTAACTTATATAACCATAATATATTTGTTTACATATTTAGTATTTGAAAATATATTAGATGCAAATTAAAATAAAATATTAATAAATTATCAAACAATCTTAAATATTAAATATCTTTTGTTAAAACAACCATACTAATATAATCTATTTAGTTACGAAACTAATGTTAGAAAAATAAATATTATATGTATAGAAATTTAAGATATTAATTAAATAGTAAACAAACATAAATACTAATAATATATTTATTTAACAAATTTGGAAAACCATAACTATATGAAAGTTAAAACAACCATAATAATATGTTCTATCTTAATTAGAAATTATTAAACTCCAATTTAAAATAATAATAATAATAATAATAATAATAATAATAATATAACAAAATCCAATACATTCAAAAGAAAAAAAATTACGATCGGGTTAGGGCGTTACGGGCAACAAGAGGGTTTGGATTAGGGATAGGTTAAGTGATGAAGATGATGGTATTTTGGGAATAATTGAACTTTTGTGATGATGTGGCAGTTAATGCTGACGTGGACCGTTGATACTAACGGCACACCGTTAGATAGGGCAGTTCTCTGCATTTTTTGAAGTATAGGGTAGTTCTTTCCCACAGGCCGAAACTATAAGGGAGTTTGTTGCTTTTAAGCTTTATTCTATCCGCACATTATAGGTCACGTGTTACCTGTTTTTTTTTTGATGTCACGACTAAACTAATCATGGCTAGTTTAATTGATTAAGTCTACAACCCTTTTCTAAACGAAGTTCTGTAAGTGTCACAGTACTCTCTGTTTCTCTGATAGAGGAATTATGAATCACCAGATTTTAAGCATTAGAAAGGATTTTTGTGTGTGCTTATTTACTGTTATCCAATCCAATTTGTAACGGCTATAATAAGCCTACAATGCAGCTATTCTAGGACATGCTTAGATATTCTTGATTTGCAAATATCGAAAAAAGGATTTTGAATAGCTTATAGGTTTTAGGGGTGAGATAAAGATATGGAGTTTATGGGGTGGTAAGATGAAACAATGAGTTTTGGGGTGATATATATATATATATATATATATATATATATATATATAGTTGGGAGAGGGAGAAGGTACCATAGGAGGGAATTTTTCCTATGGCGTCGAAAAAATACACCATCCACGATTTTTTCGATGACCGGTACCCATCATCATCATCTTTACCATGTACGATGTGGACTCCAAATTTTTTGTGATTCCCTCCCTTTTTCACCATTGATTTAGTGGGAAAAATTAACGGTTTACCGACAATAGAACTTTTTACATTGCTAATTAAACGGTGAAAAAGTGGTGGAATCATATGAAATTTGGTGTATCCACATCTTACATGATAAAGATGATAATGATGGGTGCCGATCGTCGAAAAAACTCGTGGAGGATATAGATTTTTGATGCCACCTAACGAAAAAGCCTCCAATGACCTCCTTTCTTCATTATTCACACGCGCGCTCGCGAAATACCATAGCATAAACTATGTAGCGAGTTTGATAAATTTAGTTTCTGTATATAATCGGAGGCACATGAGAAATTTGTTGTGTCCAAATATCTTAGTGAATAGATTATCACGATTATATGAACTTAATGTATCAGGTAAATGAGGCTGCATTTGAGACCAAAGAAGAACAAGCTTTATGGAGTGCCTACATGGAAGTCGCAACGAAGATTCAACCTGGTACTTTCTTTTATAGATTTTTTCGTTCATCATATTCATGAAACTTTCTTACATTACACATAATTTTTGTCCTCGTCATAATGTTTTTTTCCCTGTGTGTTCAGGTGTCGACATTGGCACCTTTGTTGAAACATCTTTGCGATTGTTACAACCCCTTGAAGATTTCTTTGAAAATGTCTTTGTTATGGCTGTAAGCTTTCCTGCTTATTATTTTTAGTCTAGTATCCTTTAGGTTTATAAGAATATTTTTATCACTGTTCAAATCAGTAAATTTAATCCCCCACTCCCCCCCCCCCCCCCCCCCCCGCCAAAAAAAAGTTTAATTCTGAGCAGCACTTGTACCCCTCGAATAGAATATTAGTGCAAATGCCCCCGCTACTCATTGAATAAATTCTACTCTGAACAACATAATAAGTTCTAAAATTAATATAAGTAAATGATTCATGTTGTTTAAGTAGAATTCTGCTCTGAACAACATAACATGTTGTTTAGGGGGCCATATAAAATAAACCCTATATATTAATGAAAAAATTAAACATTTGTTAGCAAAGATATGTTGGAACAAGGGCTATAACAAACCATGAAGAGCAACTTCTCCAAAGTCTTGATTTATTTTGTGTGATTTGCATCAAAGACTTATGTTGCCTAAAATATGAAACAATAAAATATGATTGTGCATTTACAGGACGACCCAATAATTAGGAATAACAGGCTTGTGCTTCTGAAGAAAATTGCTGATCTCCCCAAAGGCATCGCCGACCTCTCAGTTTTGCCTGGATTTTGAGGCATTCCCAATCTCTCAGTTTTGTTCATGATTCTGGAGACCTTTGAATTCTCTATCTTATTTTCGGAGGCCAGCACCCAAGCTGAGGGATATATATTGTAAATTTATGTATAATGCATGTGCATTATGTTGTACAATTAGTTTGTTGTGGTATTATTTAATTGTAAAATTTTGTATTCCTGATCCACAATTCATTATGTAATTGTTAAACTATGTAATCCTAATCCGCAATGCATAAGGTATTATTTAAGGCTTAATTTCAATAAACATCCAAAGCCTTTTTCTAATTCACCAGAAACTACTAAATAGTTTTAAACTACATACTAAATAGTTTTAATACTACGATAAACCTTCAAAATTAACGGCCACATTCAAACACCGTTTAGGGGCAGGTAAAATGACATTAATGCCTTGTATGACTTGTGTTGGATTGCTTTTGGTAAAAGTTATATTTTTTTCTCTGCTTCTCTCTCTCTCTCTCTCACCAACTTATAATTCCTTTTTTTTTATTGTGATGATCCAATCCATCGAGATCGATCTCTCCCAAGTGCAGGTCGACCAAATCCTAGCAAATCATCGACGATATGAGATCCTAGGGCGACGAAACCCTAGGAGTTAGACTCATCTTGAAGACGAAACCCTAGCAGTTCGACTCACCTCAAAGACAAAACCCTACCAGATCTGTGATGAACTTCTCCTGAAGATCTGGAATTTTCATAGCTTTATAAAGCCTAGGTAAATAATTTTTGATGAATTTAGTTTCTGTACGCCTACCAAACTTGAAATCAAAAGTCCAATGGTTCCCCATGCGATTAACTTGAACTATTAATGGTCCTAAACAATCCATTATTTGAGAAATTTTTTCCAAAATTTAGATTGCTTGTGCCCAAATGAAGTACTGTAGTACTGTAGTTGTAAAAATGGTGTGTCCTTGCTTGATGTCTTTACTTGCTGTACAGAACTTTGACCAGGCATATTGAAGTTCACCATAGTGGGGTTTCGAAAAATGTTGGAAGAGAGAATATATGAGGATGGCAGTTGCACTCTTGTAAAGAATGTTGATATTCATAGAATGACTTGGACTATATTGAGGCATCATCTAATGAAAGTTATAAGGCTATATGAGACCTACATTATCAACTAACTGTTGCCTGAACAATCACTGGACAGAGGCCGTGTTGTGATAGATGGTGAAGTTAGAATGGTTGAGATGTTGAAATATCATGATAGAACTAGAAACATAGTGTTGTATATTGAATATTTGGTCTATAGTAGTCATACTGAGAAATTCATGACTGCATATTGCAAAGATGGAGTATTTTCTACAGAAGGGATTAAATTACACACAATTGAGAAGGAAGAGGAAGTAGAAGTAGAAGTAGAAGGTAAATCATTTTGTAAAAATGATAGTATTAGTCCATTACTATTTAATTACCAATGCATATACATGATACACTCAATTACTTATAGTTCTTCATGAAGTGCCCAACAATAATTAGGAATCTCCAAGCAAAGCTAAAAAGAAAAGAATTGGTTAGTACTTTATTGTGATGATGAAATATAATTAGAATACATATATGTTTGATAGTAGCATGAATATATGGTTGTTTTCAGCAAGAGAACTTAATTCAACAATGAAACAGCCTAGCCATAATACAGCTCCCCTTAGAAAGAATGTCAGTTCTTCATATTTTAAAGGTAATACAATACAATCTTATACTACTTTGTATATCTAATTACATTATATTGTTGTAGTAATTTAAGATATCAGAAGAAGGGAGGCCGAAGCTTATGCAAAAGGTGAAGAACCAGTAGTCTATAAGATGAAAAAGAAATCAAATGAATGAGAATCTTCTACAGTATTAAATATTGAGATGAAGAAGACTGAAGCAGCAGCAGCAGCAGCAGCAGCTCAGAAGTTGGAAGAAGAAGCAGCAGCAGCAGCAGCAGCTCAGAAGTTGGAAGCAGCAGCAGCAGCAGAACCTCATAAGAAGAAGATTGCAGAAGAAGAAACAGCAGCTCAAAAGTTGGTAGAAACAGCAGCTGCAGTAGAAGCTCATAAGAAGAAGATTGAAGAAGAAGCAGCAGCTCATAAATTAGTTGAAGAAGCAGCTGCAGCAGAAGCTCATAAAAAGAAGATTGAAGCAGCAGCAGCAGCTCAGAAGTTGGAAGGAGAAGCAGCAGCACCAGAAGCTCATAAGAAGAAGATTAAGGAAGAAGCGGCAACAATGGCAGCTCAGAAGTTGAGAGAAGAAGAAGCAGCAGCAGCAGCTTAGAAGTTGGAAGAAGAAGAAGCAGCAGCAGAAGCTCATAAGTAGAAGATTGAAGAAGAGGCAGCAGCAGCAGCTTAGAAATTGGAAGAAGCAGCAGCAGCAGCAGAAGCTCATAAGAAGAAGATTGAAGAAGAGGCAGCAGCAGCTTAAAAGTTGGAAGAAGAAGAAGCAGCAGCAGAAGCTCATAAGAAGAAGATTGAAGAAGAGGCAGCAGCAGCAACTCAGAAGAAGAAGAAGATTGAAGAAGAGGCAGCAGCAGCAACTCAGAAGAAGAAGAAGAAGAAGAAGAAGAAGAAGAAGAAGAAGCAACGGCTCAGAAGAAGAAAATGAAAGTAGAGGAAGCAGCAGCATCAGCGGCTCAGAAGAAGAAAATGGAAGAATAAGAAGCAGCAGCAACATCTACGTGAGTATTTCAATAGTTTTTAATGGATAATTTTATAGATATATGTACTTATAGTTAGCTTAACACATCTCCTTGTTAGTGTAGTGTATCAACCAAGGAGTTAGATGAAGAGGAGAGCTGCTGCAACTTTGAGAAGTAAGATTATATCAGTGAAGAAAGAGAAGTTAGATGAAGTTAAAAGGAGGCAATTAGCTGAGGCGGCTCTTAACAATAAACAGTTAGAACAGAGGATCAGAACCAGACGCTAGAAACAAGTGCATGACAGGGAACAAGAAATTAAACAAGCTATGAAGAAGAAGGCATCTATGGAGAAGAAAGCAGCTATAGATGCACAAAAAAGCCAAAATGATAAGGAATTGGAACAAGAAGAGAGGAAGAAAAAGTTTGAAGAGCGCAGAAAGAAACATATTGAACAATACTTGATTATTTCTATTAGGATTGATAAAGCTTTGGATGCATTTAGAATAGTTGATGCTAAGAGAAGAGAATTAATGAAGAGAAGGGAGAGAGAAGAGGCAGCAGCTGCAGATGCATTAAAGAGAAAGAAGTATATTCTTGAAGCCGCTTCTAATAATGGCATAGGTGAAGGTGTTGATGTTGATGGAGATGACTAGGGAAAAAAGAAGAGTGTTGCTCGGAGATATTGATGAGGATGATTGTCACGTTCTGCTTTCCAAAATAAATAAAACGATAGTGGAGACGTGACGATGCCGCGGCGTATCTATACCGAGTAGCACTCTTTCCTGATATAGACCCGCTATAGACCCGCTAAGTGTTTATCACACAGTAGTAAATCCATCAAGAAAATACTGATGTCTCAAACAACAACCAAGATATATATACGTATACAATAAGTCATAAAATATCGTAAGTCTCACAACACCAAAAGATATGGTTAAATACATCACGAGTTTCCATAAAACCAACAAGCTAAAATCGGACGAAGGGTGAGTTGGGTCGAGATCCACTTGTGCATGAGCGTTTGTCAAATCCTCCGCCGTTGGTTCCTGTTCCGCTGGTGTAGCTTCATACTCCACAAAGGCTGTTGCCGACGAACATTTCAATCGGACAGAAATATTCATGAGCAAGCTGGCGCTCGGGTAAGTTTACCAGAATAAACGGTAATAAAGTAAGTGTGTGTGTGTGTGTGTGTGTGTCTAATATCATGTGAACAGGGAGAAGTCAATAAGCGTGTTATAGTTCATGGTGAATATTAATCAGGAAACAATAGACTATCAAGTTCATGTAATCATGGTAAGAAATCATTTCATGTCATGAATGTAAGTCAATACTTATCATGTAATTCACGATAAGCAATCATTTCATGTTATGAATGTAAGTCAATACTTATCATGTCATTCACAATAAATAATCATTTCCTATCATGTCGGGTCATGTCGTTACTTGTCAATCATTTCATATCATGGATACTTGACTTGGCATGTCGGTCACTATAAACAATCATTTCATATCATGTCATGTCGGGTTATGCATGCACCTACAAACGTCTCGGTGAGTGCCCGCACCTATATAGATTCAAGAGGTATCCTTTCCCTAGGAAGTTAATAGATGGTCTCGACATGGATTCAAGAGGTGTACGTCATCGTCATGACTACACATTGGTCCCAGTTGCACTTTGTTCCCTGGTGTACTTTGCCCTGCATACGACTTTTTGTATCGTTTTCAATTCATGGTATGAGCTTGATTAGAGTTCCAATGATACAATGCAATGCAAATGCAAATTCATGAACTAGAGAGCGTGACATCGAGAACATTCCGTTCGTAGTGTCAGAATTTCATATGGGGAATTCTAGATAAGCAGCGTGGATTCAAGAGGGGTGTTTACCCATATTCAAGATGTACACCGAAATGCACTTTGTTCTGAGCAGTACTTTGCTCCACGGGTTATCTGGCCCTGCCATACAATAACATATGCCTTCCCGATATAGACGTCTCTAGGGTTCAACTAATACATGGCAAGACATGATGCAAGCATAATAATGAAGAGTAGAACGATTAATATAATAAACATGAGTTTGACCTAGAATTAACATGGCAAGACATGATGCAAGCATAATAATGAAGAGCAGAAACGATTAATATAATAAACATGAGTTTGACCTAGATTAAACATGCGGATTAAGGTTCAATAGCTTATCTCGTTATCCGGGTCGAATATATAACAATTTAACATGAAGTAGATGACATGATATAGTATGAGGTAATTACAATAACTAGTACTATGGGTAGAATCAAGATATCGGAAAATATAGTTTCTATTCTAACAAGAATTTTTGGGCGTAGTTTTGGCCGATATCGGTTAAACTTATATTAGTTCAGATATAAATATCTAATAATATTGATTTATATACTTATATTATCATGATAATAACATGAGCAATCGGTAATAAAGTGATCACTGGATTAGTAACAAGACTATGAAACGTAATTTAGCAAAAAGCGATTTTTCCGATACTGATATAGTCTAAAAACGATTCTAAATATATCCGATCACTACTACAAATAAGGGTTGCCCCTACGGATATATGCGTAGGGGCGAAAAAATACCCCGTAAACGCAAAGGCCGCAGGTGCAAGTTGAGGTCCTGAACTTGCCCCTACGGGCAAATTCTTGCCCCTACGGATTTATGTGTAGGTCCTGTTGCCCCTACGGATTAAGCCGTAGGGTATAAGATTTTATATTATTTACGGTTTTTTTTAATATATTACTTGTATCTACGGTCATATCCGTAGGTCCACGTACTACCCCCTACGGATATATGCGTAGGTACGTTTCCGTAGGGGAGAGGCAGTGCCCCCTACGGATATATCCGTAGGGGCTTTACCAACCCCCTGGTACTGAGATCGGGGGGAAATATCAGCTACTGCTGATATTTTGCCCCTACGGATATATCCGTAGGGGTAACATATGTGCCTACGGAGTAATCCGTAGGTACATATTGTCTGTATTTTTTTTTAAAAAATGGGCTGCTTGATTTTTTTCCGTCCTGTGCACAATAATATATACATCAATCAAATCATATATTGCAGTATTCATAATCACATCTCACGCATATATATAATATACAAAAGAAATCCAAAAACTGAATATGATATAAATACAAACCAATATCAATATCGTTTCAAAATGTAGTACAATGTGTATGATATAAATAAATACATGTTTCAAAAAATAAGAACCAAAAATCTACCCTAGCTCGGTCCAGCTCCACCTCTGAATAACGATAGAATAACGCGCGCCTGCTCCTCGGTCAATAAACTCTGCAATTCGTCGCGAGCGGGAGTCTGAGCGGCATGTGGAGCTGGCAATGTGGTCTGCGCAGCCGCCGTCGAGGTAGTCGCTTGCGGAGCCGCGGCTGCGGGAGTTTGAGTGGGCGGTGGAGCTACAGGAGCTGTCTGTGGAACCGCAGCCGATGTAGTGGCTTGCGGAGCCGTAGCCGGAGGAGATGCATGTGGAGGCTCGGCCGATCTACCCTGTCGCGTCTGGACATAACGTGTGTAAGAAGCGTGTAAGAACTGTGTTTTATTCGAATTCGTATCATTATTAAGTTATTTCGAAACCCTGTTTGGATATCTAGTTTGGAAAAGCGTTGTTTATTTTAATTACATGTGTATGTATGATTAATCAAACTTAAGTCTAAAACCAAATAAGCTCAAGCTACGTACTAATTATGGATATGTTGATATGTATATAATATGAAATGATATTTTACTATAAAGTAGTATACATACCAGCATCTCCTTCAACTCCTGAATGGTGGCTCTCAAGCTTTCCAGTTCCTGATGGACATGTCGGTCACTGGAGACAGAGGAAGTAACCGCCGGGGTGGAGTCCAACCTTATATGGGCCCTGCTAGGGCTCAATCCCCGGCCTCTCTCCCAACCTCCGTGGTGCCCTCCGTGTGCGGCGTCCAGAACTGGGGTCAGCAGCCTCGGATCGTTCTGTCCGGTAAAATCGATCCCCGAGGCCTGTGCCTGCTCAACCACCCGCTCCTACACCCATATTAAGCAGTAAAGTATAATTATAGAATTTAAACTTGAACCTTCCAAAACTAAAATTTCAAATTTGGGTAGAAAAAATATTAACACTTACGCAGTACTCCTGGGTAGCGACGTCGGGATATCGAAGCTCGCCCGTGGCGGGATCTGTCGAGTTGCCGTGGACAACAAGATATGCGGACAGCACGCTCGGTGTACCACCTGACGCCACGGTCCGAGATGTCTCCAATATTAGAAAGTAACTCTTAATATTAGAAATATTAGAGAATAACTTTTAATATTGCAGAATATTAGAGAATAACTCTTAATTTACCGATAACTCCATGGCTCGAGTAATGTTTCTCGAGCCACCTGTGTAAGTGGGGCGACCCCTCTTCGCCGACTTCCTGTTCTCCATATTCTGAGCGGCCTGTTTCTGCACAACGCATTAACATTTAGTTTTCTAATTAAGAAACACAAAGAAATAAATTATATCATAAATAATGAATTAAATTTAAAATACATACCTGTTTGCGTTGGGAGTCGAAATAAGCGCACAATAGAGGCCATGTCTCTACGTCGACTCTCGCAAACGCCGGAGTAGATAGGAGGGCCGCTCTCTCTGCCTCGGGGGTCGCCATCCACAGGGAGTAGCAGTCGGCCTTCAGCTCACTCCTGTTGTATCGGACCTTGGCCTGCATGTTCTTCATCAGGCCATTGTACAGAGCATGAAGGTCGAGCACCCTCCCCGGGTGATTAGGGTCGGCTACAGGCTGAAAATCGTAATCCAACTGAAAATACAAAAAAAAAACATTGTTATTAGATTGCAAGTGTTAATAATAAATATATTGGATAGATCAAATGAAAATATATATTAATACATACCCGAGCCTGATCAAAGAAGAGGGCGAATGAGCGCTGGTGCTGCTCGCCCCACTCAACGTGAAGTGGATAGTTCTTCACGATCGGGCTCTCGTCCCCCAAATACCGGCCGAACCTCTCGGCATGAGGACCGGTATAGCGATAGTCAAGGGTAAAAAAAAGAGGGAATGCTGCCTCCCCCTAGCTCTATCAGGCCTCAGCCTATGGGACTGATTCGGGCCTCGAGTCCCCCTCTGGGGATGGGGAGGCCCTGCGTCTGCACGAAATATCAAGACAATCAATAATAAGACAAAGTTGTATTAAGAAATCAAGGTTAAACAAAAATTCAAGTGTGATATATACCTCCGGTGACTAGCGCATGAGCCTGGGCCCGGGCAGCAGCACGAGCGGGACGATAGTTCCTCCGGTGAGGAACAACCGGGGTCCCGGACCCGGACGCATCCCCTCCAACTATAAAATAAACATCGACGCTAAATTTCCATGAAGTTCATATTTATTCTATAGAGCATATGTAAAATGAATAAATATTTTAAATTTATTCATACTAACCTGCAGACGATGCGGAGGATATGGAAGCGGCAGGAGTGGCCCCTGTGCAAGGTGTGGACGCACCACCTATAATTAGACAATTAAAAATAGATTATATAAGTAATTGCAAAAAGAATGTGTAGATCAATAATATAACGTTCTAAATCAATATGCATGCATTATAAGATATATAAACATACCCGCAGATGCGGTGGTGTCACCACCTACAGCTAGACAATAATAAAAATTGCTAAGTAAGAGCAAAAGGAATGTGTGTATTTATGATATAGCATTCTAAATCAATATACATACACTATATGATATATAAACATACCTGGAGGAGCGGGGGTGGCCTCTGTCCCAGATGTGGACGCATCACCAACAACTAGACAATCAAACATTGACAATATAAGTAATTTTGACATAAACATGCATGAATATATGTAATATTACATTCAAAATGGATATGCGTGCAGTATACCTGGAGGTGTGGCCAAATCAACACGGAAGGAGGCATCCGAAGGGGTCTCCGATCTGGGTGCAAGACCGGCCCTCTGAAGCTCCCTACGGAGCTTTCCGGGCGGCAGAACCGCTCTGCCTCTGCCGCCCCTCGCTGCTCCCGACATCGTCATCAAATCTAGATAAACGGTTCGTGGACGCATTAGACAATCATTAAAAGTATTGACTATATATGATCTAGAGCGTAAAATGTGAAGTAATAATATAACATTACTGATAACCTTTTTCGTTTCGTGGGCGCATCATACATATCTACTTGGATTTCATCGTCGATGTCATTTCTAACCCACGTAACTTCATGATCGGTCGAAGACAACCCGTCCTTCGAAACAGACGGTCGGAGCACTTTAAGCTTTCTCTCTTCTTCGTCCTCATCGCTGTCCTCGTATTCTGGGACATCGTAGACATCTCTGGGTTTCCATCGGCATACAACACTCCACCCCGGATGCTTCAAACACTGTGAGTAGTATACTTGGAACGCTTGGTTCGGAAAGATAAACGGATCGTCCTGACCGTAAAATCGAAGTGTGTTCACACTGGTCAATCCATATTCATCTTTCCAAGTCCCAAGTCTGCTTCTCCACCTGTCCGTATCGGTTCGCGGATCGTACCAAGTACACTGGAATATATAAAAGGGTTCTGATCGTCCGGGATAGTGGATGCCGAGTATACAATTTAAGTACCCATAGTAAATCACACCGTCCGATCCTACCGTCGCAATCCCACTATTCTGAGTGGTTCTAGATGTTTCTATGTCCTTAACTTCGAATTTGTATCCAAGGACACCAAATCCTTTGTAATATGCAACCTCCATACTAGGAAATTGAGCTAAACATCTTGAATCACTCTCAAATGATGCAGACAAGTTCGGATCGTGGATCTAACAAAACAAATTTTACGACAAAATACATAACGATACAAGTTTAGATTAAAACTGATAGCAATAAAATGTTATTCGAATAGCTTACATGATCAGTGACCCAATCACAAAAATTATCCTGATGGTATTTTTCCAAACGTTCTTCGTTCCAATCAGGATGCCTCTCACGTACCTCGTTAAAATGAGTTCTGTTTTCGACAAGTAATTGTGACATTAATATTATGTCATTTCATACACACACAAACACAGATATAACAATTAATCCAAAAGAACTTACTCTCTAATTTGTTCAAGATATGCGCAATTAAGCAAGATAAACCGGTATATCTTGTTGATAAACATAGTGTCTACCCTCTTATACTCGGATTTACCATATGGCCCGTCTTGAATTCTTCATGGTCGGTTAAGCCTTGTCTCAATGTTCTCGTCCAGATAGCGGGAACAAAATGTGGTTGCTTTATCAAGAAGATAACCTTGCATGATAGAACCCTCTGGTCGATTTTTATTGCGTATATACTTCTTAAGAGTGTAGAGGTACCTAATGAGAATATGTTGAATAAATAAATACGGGCATACATGACAACAATAAATTTATAAATTGCGCGAAACGAAAAATTACACGTACCTCTCGACGGGATACATCCATCGATATTGTACTGGTCCGGCTAACTTCGCCTCAGTTGCAAGATGAACCGTCAAGTGTATTATGATATCGAAAAATGACGGTGGGAAAATACGCTCAAACTTGCAAAGTATCAACGCAATAGAATTTTCTATTTTATCCAGCGTCGCAACCTCCAGTGTTTTAGCACACAACTCCCTGAAAAAACAACATAGGTCGTTGATTACTAGACCAACCGAGTTGGGGAGAGAAGTCCTGAGGGCTAATGGAAGAAGGTGCTCCACGATAACATGGTGATCATGACTTTTCAGCCCATCGATCTTGCCCTTCACAATTTTTATTTTCTTGCTGAATGATCCTGAGAAACCTGTGGGGACTTTCAAATCATGCAACACCTGCTGGAATCTTTTCTTCTCCGGTTGTGACATATGATAAGCGGCATTGGGAAGTACAAACTTGTCCGGTTTACCCGCTACCGGTCTAGGGTGCAATTCACTTCTTATTCCCCACTCTTGTAGATCCATCCGAGCATTCATGTTGTCTTTCGATTTCCCGTCTTTACACAGAAGCAAGTTAAGTATGTGCTCTGATACGCCCTTCTCTATATGCATGACGTCCAGACAATGACGCACTGAATTTGTAGACCAGTACGGAAGCTCGAAGAAAATGCTTAACTTGTTCCAATATTGTGGTTTGACCTGTTTCGTCGGATCCATCCCGAAGGTCACGTTATTGTAACCATTCCATTTAGCAGTCACGTCCTCTCCGGATAATGGGGATGGAGGTCCAAGAAGCTCCTGATGACCATCAAAGTGAACCGTGTCTAACCTATAGGGGTGGTCTGGAGGCAGAAAACGTCGATGGCCGCAATAACAAACCTTCCTGCTAAAATTCAAAAATTTTGATGTTGTGTGTTCATGGCAATGAGGACATGCTTTGTGACCATGTACGGACCAACCTGATAGCATTCCATATGCAGGAAAGTCATTAATTGTCCACATTAAAGCCGCACGCAGTATGAAGGTTGTATTTGTGTTTGAATCATATGTCTCTATACCATCAATGAACAAAGTTTTCAGCTCCTCGATCAGAGGTCGGAGATAGACGTCGATATTGTTCCCCGGCAAGTTTGGTCCGTCGATAATAAGAGGCATCATAAAGTATGATTGGTCCATAGCCAACCAAGGCGACAGATTATAAATTATCATTACAACGGGCCATGTACTGTGACTTCCAGCCATATAGTTGAATGGGCAGAAGCCATCGGTAGCCAGTCCGAGCTGGACATTGCGAGGATCGCTACTAAATATTGCGTGCCTCCTATCGAAATCCTTCCATGCCGGTGAATCTCTTGGATGGCTCATTTTTCCATTTTCGCTTGGAGGAGCACGGTGATGCCAAATCATTGCCTCGGCTATTTTCTTGCACCTGAATAGCCTCTGTAGCCTCTGTATTATGGGAAAATATCGTGCTATCTTCACAGGTATATCAGGCTTCTTATCAGAATCTTTCGTCTTATACCTGGCCTCTCCGTATGTTGGACACTCTTTCAAATCTGAATTCTCTTTCCGGTACAACACGCAATTTTTAGGACATGCTTGAATCTTCTTGCACTTTAGACCTAAATCAGACATCATTTTCTGGGCTTCGTACCAGCTTTCGGGCACATTATTTCCCGGAGGCATAGAATCTTTCAAGAACGAAAGAAGCATTGTGAATGACTTGTTGCTCCATCCATTTAGGCACTTAATCTGGAAAAGTTGGACGAACCATGAGAGGGTGGAATACTTCGCATTCTCATAAATTGGTTTCCTAGCATCATTCATGAAATTTTCATATTTATCCGCACGCGGTCTTTGACCGGAAGGAATGTCATCTTCGGTACGAATAGATTCACCTAGGGCAGCCTCTACTATATCCTCCATTTCTTCTGATGGAAATAAATTTCCGTCTCCTGCCGTATTACCGAATTCTTCTTCTTCTCCTGCCGCATTATCGTGTTCTCCTTCTTCTTCTACCGCAGTACTGCATTCTTCTCCTTCCCCGTGATATTTCCAAGTTGAATAAAGTCTAGTAAACCCATGTTTTACAATATGAAGCTCTGCCAATTCTACCTTCTGCCAGTACTTATTGCCACATCTATCGCACGGACAGAGAATCTTCTCTATTATGATCTTATTATGTGCGCGTACAAATTCAAGGAAAGCAGCAACTCCTGCGACAAACTTAGGTTGCATACGTTGTTTCCAATCCACATACATCTAGTCCTTAACTCTGACGTACTCATGGGCCATGTTAGACTGAATAACATATAAATTGTAGGTTATGCTGACTATATTGAGAAATATAAGAACGGGATAGTTACTGACAAAGGAGAAAATCCGTGTATATGCTTTGTGTGTGCGTTTGTCGTTGAAAAGAATAAATTATCGCACGTTATGTTAACCGATAGACGGGGACTAAGTGGCGCTTTTAGTTTCATATATGAGTATCGATGGGAATATGAAGGTTTCATATTATCATATATTGGTTTTAACCCGAACATCTCGAATCGCTCTCTAATTATGCGTTTGTTTGTGTGTGTTCCGGCTGTCGGGGGTAGGCTTCTATCCCATTCAGAATGTATAGAGCGAACGCCCATCACTTGTGCTTTCAACCGTTTCGAGTAAATTTCGGCAGCACCTCCCCGCTGTTCTCCGAGTACACTGTAATAGAATAGATAATCATTTCAAAGCTGTGAAACAACGTTGAAATGAACATCTAATCTATCTTTGTACACGGAGAACCAGCGGAAAGGTACCGACGAAATATCTCGAAACGGATGAAAACACAAGTGAATGAAGGCATTTGCTTTATACATTCTTAACTTGTCCACACGGGACAAATCTATGGGTTACCATACGATTGAATTTTCTCGTCGCGTAGACTATACGACGGTTGTTAGTATCGAGCTATACTGTCCGATATTTAACAACCTTCGCATAGTTCAAGGTCACGACGAGCATCGCACGTATGTTGACCGATAGACGGGGACTAAGTGGCGCTTTTAGTTTCATATATGAGTATCGACGGGAATATGAAGGTTTCATATTATCATCGAGTATCATATATTGGTTTTAACCCGAACATCTCGAGTCGCTCTCTAATTATGCGTTTGTTGTGTATTCTTGTTGTATGTGTGTGTTCCGGCTGTCGGGGATAGGCTTCTATCCCATTAAGAATGTATAGAGCGAACGCCCATCACTTGTGCTTTCAACCGTTTCGAGTAAATTTCGGCAGCACCTCCCCGCTTTTCTCCGAGTATATTGTAATAGAATAGATAATCATTTCAAAGCTGTGAAACAACGTTGAAATGAACATCTAATCTATCTTTGTACACGGAGAACCAGCGGAAAGGTACCGACGAAATATCTCGAAACGGATGAAAACACAAGTGAATGAAGGCGTTTGCTTTATACATTCTTAACTTGTCCACACGGGACAAATCTATGGGTTACCATACGATTGAATTTTCTCGTCGCGTAGACTATACGACGGTTGTTAGTATCGAGCTATACTGTCCGATATTTAACAACCTTCGTATAGTTCTAGGTCACGACGAGCATCGCACGTATGTTTACCGATAGACGGGGACTAAGTTGCGCTTTTAGTTTCATATATGAGTATCGATGGGAATATGAAGATTTCATATTATCATCGAGTATCATATATTGGTTTTAACCTGAATATCTCGAGTCGCTCTCTAATTATGCGTTTGTTGTGCATTCGTGTTGTATGTGTAACATGATTTTAAACCATTGAGATCAAGATTGATAGAACTGATCATCCTACATTGCAATAGCATTCATCAACCAAAAACTATTATTGCAATGGTATTCATCTATAACAATCAACAATTAAAACTACAAATGTAGGATACTGATATCATAAAGCGTTATACGCAACATTGATAGAACTGATAAATAAAAAACGAAACACAAACCGTATCAAGATTTAACAACTTTGATTATGTCATATACGCGGGCCGATATTTTCATATTAGCCAATAGGCAAAAATAGATTGCGGTCTGGATATGGCATATTGGCAGATGTTACCTATATGCATACATGCATGTTGTCTCCCCATTTTTTCATAAATCAAACCAACTACATACATCAAACTAGTCCATGCCACCAATCGGAAACTCCACTATGTCTTTGAATTATTATTTTTCTAAATAGCATTGAGCTCCTATTGACTTTGTTCCATCCAACAAATTTGTTGTGCTTGCCTCGACCTTCATCTGGCTTTCACATGACATACACATTATATGAGTAATATAGTTATAAATTATGGTATTTTGTTGTCATCAATCCACCTAACCCTAACCCCAAGTTGCTCTCTGAAAGCACATAGAACCATCCCCCCTAGTCAAGCATAGCTTTTTCTGTGCAATTGTTCTCATTCTTAATTTCTCACATTCATTACTCTCTCATTTTCTTATCAACAAATTTGTTGTGCAATTGTTCTCCTTCTTAATTTCTCACATTCATTACTCTTTCATTTTCTTTTTTTTCCAACTCCCCACCACTTAACCCCAACCCAGCCCCAGCCCCAGCCCAGCCCCAACCTAACCCTAACCCCAGCACGGCCAGCTAAACCCCAACACCAACCATAAGGCAAACCCTAACCCCAGCCTCACCCCAGCAGCAGCCGAACCCCAACCCTAACCCTACCCCGACCCCGACCGCAACCGCGACCGCGACCCCTGCCGAACCCCAACTCGCGCGCGCAACCCCAGACCCAGCCATGAACCCTAAGCCCAAAATAATCAAAAAATTCTTTAATTTACCTCAAGATTTACTCACCTGAACGGCTGCTGCTGGGGCTGGGGCGACGACCTGAACGGCGGTGGCGACGACCTGAACCGCGGTGGCGACAAGAACGGCGGTGGCGACGAGAACGGCGGTGGCAACGAGGAGAACGACGGTGGTGACGACGGCGTGGCGATTTGGGGATTTTTTTCGCGCACGATCGAGAGAGAGAGAGAAAGTGAGTGTAGGCGATCGATCCAGGCTTTTGTTAAATCAATATTTACTTGCCCCTACGGATATACCCGTAGGTCCTTTGTTTGCGGCTCCGTAGGGGCAAACACCAAATTAAGAATTAATATTTTTATTCTTGGACGTCTGTGCCCGTAGGGGCAACCTTTTAGCCCTACAGATTAATCCGTATGACTAAGTTAAATCTGCCCCTACGGATTCCAGTATCCGTAGGGGCAACCCCCTATTTTACTAGTGGATATGAACCGTAATTACTAATCATCGTGGGAATTCAATAATAGCATTAGCATGCTAGTATTGGTATCAATGATGCATCAAAATAGCATTGGAGACAGACGGCTTAAAGTAAACTTACCGAAATGCAAGCCGGTATAACAACGGATGACTTACCGTTTTTTTTCTCCCAAACCGTAAATCCAAATGATCTAAATTTTTGATATGATGTAAAACAAGGGTTCTGGAATTTTTAGAAATTTTTCACGAATTTATCATTTTATTTAAAGGGTTAAAACATTAAAATGGCTAGGGTGGTATTTATAGGATGAAAAAATATTAAAATTACCATTTTATCCCTGCCCCCAAACTGCCCGTGTCATGCTCCTCTTTCCAAGATAGGGGAGAGGAGACGCGATGAAGCCCGCAACGTAACTATACCAAGAAGTAAACTCTCCCCGATACAGTTACGCTAAGTGTTTAGTAATGTAGGAGTACACAAAATGCAAAATAAATAAAAGCAACTTTATTTTATTAACCAACATTTATTACAAGCTAAGATCAATATTAAAGTTTTATTACATCAATAAAGCAAGCCCTAAACCGGTGGGCAAAGGTAAAAGAAATAAGGAAACATAAGTCCTAATCGTAAGTTGAGAGTTGAGCGTAATCTTCTTTCGTAGCTTTGACTTCAGCCAAGCCTTCTTCCAGTCCTAACGGACATTTCGGGAGAGAGAAAGAGAAATATTCGTCAGCGAGATAAACTCGAGTAGGATTCTCAAAGGGGTATATATGGGAACAAGGGTGAACTAAAGTATATTATGAGACAATTAGAACAATAAATGTAGTGTCGCATAATCATGTAGGTAAAAATGTGGGTAAAAAGTCGTTTAGCAACTAATTTCCGTATTTTAGTTTGTTTTAGTTTGGTTTCATAAGGATACATGCATTTCGGGAGTATTCCGTAAATGCCAAGAATCATGGTAACACGACAAGGAAGTTAATGTTCCGTTCCGGCTCGGAACAACAACGACTACGACCACGAGATTTAGCATTTTGTAAACGCTCGGAATCATGGTAACATGACAAGAGAACTCCTGAGACACATCGTTCGGCCTTACTATCCAAACTACCCATCCCCATGTAAATGTGTATTTAAGTCAAGTCATCAGTTACAAGCTAGCACACGGGACCAACAGGATATGGGAAACATGTTTCTTTTCAAACCGAGTCCTTTCATTTCCACCTCATATCTAGCGTTCATGCGCTCACGCATAACCGTTCAGGTTAAACAAGTTATAATAGTTCAAGACAAGTTTGGTTATGTAAGCTACATCAAGTGTAACAGGAGTTTTGCAAAGTATAGTTAAAAAAAAGAAGGTATATGTAACGACTCTGAAATCTCTATACGGAAATTCTTCTGTTACTATACAGAAAAGAGCATTACAGCCTGAGTTTGAGTTATAAGTTATTTTTATTAAATAAAAATAAGAAACAACTTGTAGCTCATTGGTAAAACCCTTGCACTGCAGTGACGCAGCCCCTGTGTTCGATTCCCATCAGACACAATTATTTTTTCTAATTTCTCTTTTTAACTTTTTGGAAGCCCAAAATATTGCACGTGCAATACACGGGGAAACGAAAAGTTCAGAAAAATCAAACATTTGGAAAATAGTGTAAACACAAAGAAATCTACGTGGCACGAATCTCGATACCCAACACCCAAAATCGACCGGTGGATTTGCCTCTTGGGCCGGTGGGGACGGTCAGGATGGAGCCAAATTGCTACGTGTATTGCACACTCGTCTCTTCAACTCCTCTGTACTGTTTAATTTCCCTGCAATCAAACAGAGACCTTTCATTTCACAATTTAACATCATTTTTAATGCTTTTTAATCCAAATTTTAATTTCCAAACCCTAATTCTCCACTATAAATACCATCTCACACTTTGGCTCAACACCATTCTGAAAATTCTAGCCAAAACTCTCTAAAAAATTCATGGGTGCAAGTAGAGTAAAGTGGAGTTAGCGAGCAAGTTGGTTCCGGCGAAGATCGAAACCAATTCCGGAGCTCCCGCGACGCCCCCGAAGCATCCCTCCTCTTCCTTAACCCCTTCTTGACATATTCAAACAGTAAGTCCCTCCCAATTCTCCTCCTTTTCATTGATACTCATTTTAAATCGAATATCGGTAAAGATGGAGTTATTACCGATATCATCTTTTCTAAAACCTATAACTCCATTTTTTTTTATCATTTGGACAATCTAATTTTACCACTTCACTTGTAATCTTAATACTAATGTTTAGAATCAAGTTTAACCAAGAATCTCATGTAAAACAAACATAATTGAATTTTTACATTAAAATACCTTGAACTTTGTTATCACATCTTTTCGACAAAATTGCTTATCAATACTTTTAGGAAAACTTTATGGGGTAGCGATCTATCCCACACTCACTCTTGGTTTCATAGCACGATGCCTAGTTGTATATGTTTTTGGTTCGAAAATAGTATTTACAATAAAATACCACATAATTCTAAAACCGTATTTCTTTTAAAGCGGTATTTCATTTCCTTTGCGATTATGCATCTACAACCCTCTTTAGGGGACCCATTAATGGATGGTGCAGATTATCGCATATCCTGTGAAAAGTAGAGCGAGATGCAGATCTCCTCACGGAGTATTCGATCTCGAAAGGATATAAATACAGTTTTTAAGAAAACGAATTTCTAAATAAAACTAATTTTTAAATTATATAAAATTATAAATTCTTATTTTCAAAATATAATAAAACGATATTTTTTCTAAAAACGAAAGATTAACAATTGCCAATAAAATACCATCAAGATACCAAAAAAACAAGTTTTTCAATAAAATACCATAAACTTTCCAAAGCTAAGTATTTATCACTAAAATACCCCAATACTTCAAATCCATGCTCATGAAAATCCTAAGTAATACTAATCACCCTCGAGGTTTTATTTTTAACTATATTAAAAATATTTTTCACAAACTGCCTTGAGATATACAAAACAATATTTTAAGGACTTTTGTAAATTTAGGTTTAAGCGGGATCAATCTTCTTGAGCTTCACGAAGCCGGAGAAAGTGAATGCTTGCCTATTTAAGATAGACAACTTAACGGTGTTATCAATGGTAATTGTCTTGAAAAAAGACACAAATCCTGCCGTCCATGTGCAGCAGTTGCCGATGACTCCCGAACCTAAGAATTCAAGAGTTATACAAGCATCTGACTCAGTCTGAGTCCAAACTCAAACATGAATCCAAGATCAAACACGAATACCTAATCATGAACTTGAACACTCGAAATCAATATCAAACTCAAACATGTATACTTGACCTGACCTGACCAAACCCTGGTCATAATTGGACATGAACTTAACATGAATACCAGAACACAATGGTTGCTATTGAAACTGACTTGACTCGAACCATGAATCCACCATGACATAAATACATGAACACTTGACACGAATACTTGATATTGAAATGAACTCAATCTTGTCACTTGATATATTCATAGATTCGAGCAAGGCTGGTAATTTTAACCGTAACTTTCGAAGATGCGGGGTGTTGGGTAAATGTAAATTTCGAGGACGAATTTTTTAAGGAGGGTAGAATGTAACGACTCTGAAATCTTTGTATGGAAATTTTCTATTAATATACAAGAAATGAGTTTTATAGCCTGAGTTTGAGTTATAAGTCACTTTTGTGAAATAACAGCAAGAAGCAACTTGTAGCTCACCGGTAAAGCCTTGCACTATTGTACGTAGCCCCTGTGTTGGATTCCCATCAGACAAAATTTTTTTCTGATATTTTTTTAACTTTTTGGAAGCCCAAAAGGGCAAAAGGTTACACGTGCAAGGCTCGGGGAAATGAAAAGTTCAGAAGAAAAAAAAAATCAAATATGTGCAAAATGGTTTAAACAGAGATTAAATCAAGTGGCATGAATATTGAGGCAAATGCCTCAAGATCGACCTTCCATTTTAGGGTTTCGGCCGGCGGGACGATTGGATGGTGCCCAATGAAGCCCATGCTCTGCACACATGACTCTTAAGCTACCCTTAATCTCTCTGCACTGTTTGATTTCTCTGCAATCAAACAGAGACCTTTCATTTCACAATTAAACACCATTTTAATACTTTTTAATCCACAATTTTAATTCCCAAACCCTAATTCTCTACTATAAATACCACCCCACAGTTTGGCTCAGCACCATTCTGAAAATTCTAGCCAAAACTCTTAAAATGTTCTTAGGTGCAAGTGGAGAAAAGTGGAGTTAGCGAGCAAGTTAGTTCCGGCGAAGATCGAAGCTAATTTCGGAGCTCCCGTGAAACCACGACGACACTCTTCCCTTCCTCACCCTCTTCCTAAGCTTTCTAAGCCGTAAGTCCCTCCCAATTCTCCTTCTTTTCATTGATACTCATTTTAAATCAAATATCGGTAAAAGTGGAGTTATTACCGATATTATCTTTTCTAAAATCTATAACTCCATTTTCTTTTATCATTTGGATAATCTAATTTTATCGCTTCACTTGTAATCTTAATACCAATGTTTAGAATCAAGTTTAACCAAGAATCTCATGTAAAACAATCATAATTGAAATTTTACATTAAAATACCTTGAACTTTGTTATCACATCTTTTCGACAAAATTGCTTAACAATACCTTTAGAAAAACTTCACGGGGTAACGACCTATCCCCCCCCACTCTTGGTTTCATAGTACGATGCCTAGTAGTATGTGTTTTTGGTTCGAAAATAGTATTTACAATAAAATACCACATAATTCTAAAACCGGATTTCTTTTAAAGCGGTATTTCATTTCCTTTGCGATTATGCATCTACAACCCTCTTTCGAGGACCCGCTAATAGATGGTGCGGATTATTGCACATTCTTGGGCTAGCAGAGCGAGATGCAGACCTCCTCACGGAGTATTCGATCTCGAAAAGATTTAAATACGTATTTAAGAAATACGAATTTTCTAAATAAAATAAATTTTAAAAAAAATTATATAAAATTATAAATCCATATTTTCAAAATATAATGAAACGATATTTTTTCTAAAAATGAAAGATTAAAAAAAATGTCAATAAAATACCATCAAGTTACCAAAAAGGCATGTTTTTCGATAAAATACCATAAACTTTCCAAAACTAAGTATTTATCACTAAAATACCCCAATACTTAAAATCCATACTCATGAAAACCCTAAGTAATACTAATGACCCTCGAGGTTTACTTTTGAACTATATTAAATATATTTTTCATAAAATCCCCTCGAGATATATATATAAACATTATTTTAAGGATTCTAGTAAATATGGGTTTAAGCGGGATCAATTCTTTTGAGCTCCAGGGAGCCGGAGAAAGTGAGTTCTTGCTTTTTTAAGGTAGACAATTTAACGGTGTTATCAATGGCAATTGTCTTGGAAAAATACACAAATCCTGCCGTCCATGTGCAGAAATTGCCGATAATTCCCGAACCTAAGATTTCAAGAGTTAAATCTGTACAAGCGTCTGACTCAGTCTGAGTCCAATTCAAACCTGAATCCAAAATCAAACCCGAATACTTGATCATGAACATGAATACTTGAATTCAAACATCAATATCAAATACGAAATGTATATCGTGGCACAAGAGGTCACTTAAAAGACACCTATATGAATTCTCGTGCCGTTGTCCTGTGGATTATGAAGGGGCCTTGTACTACATGTTACCGTATTTCACGGAGTAAGATGGTCTACTCTCGTATACATGAATACCTTCTTTACCAAACTACAAATAACCACGTTATAATAACTATCATATACCTGTGAACCATTATATACACTTTACCTGTTCATTTTACTTTATATACTATCTTCTCTTTCTTCTTTTAGGATTTACCTAGCGCTAGTTCGCTGACAACATTTCTTTCTATTTTTTTCTTTGGAATGTTCGTCAGGAGGACCAGACTTTGAGGAGATCGAGCCGAGCCAGGAGGACTTGGACCAGCTTACCGCATGGCCTGACTTCTAGTTCCGTTGCACTTATTTTCTTGCATGCCATTGTTTAGGCACTGCTTTACTCATTGTATCTTTTATTTTCAAACAACTGTATGTAAAGATGAATGTAAATAAAGTTTATGTTTTATTTTAATACTCTTGTCATTCTTGTACATTTACATATTGCTTAATTACGCTTAACGTATTTATTTCTTAGTAAATACGTTGCGGCATGCCACGTCACCGTTTCCTTCTACTGGGAAGCGGGGCGCAACAGGTTTTGTTGATGGCCCATACAGATCAATTCTGCATGAAATCTTAAGCAATATATCACAAGAATTATAAGAATCAGCAACTATACATTCCATACATTTCTAATTTCTTGAATCTATCCTAACCATTCATTTTTCTATCAAGGTAATGGATTCTCCGAACAACACTATCACGAACGTCAATGGCAACACCCCACCGCCTACTCTACCACCACCACCTACCGTTGCAGCTTCTATCAATGAGCAAACGGTACTGCTTGAGGCTATCAAGAGCCTGTTGGAGGGTTAGCAGCAGCAGACTGCTATCCTCATACACCGTCCCGAAGTCAAGGCACCCGGAGTCAAGCAATTCCGGGCACTGCATCCAAAACACTTCTCGGGAAAAGAGAGCCCACTTGAGACAGAAGAATGGGCTCAATCGATCGAAAATGATTTGGCTGTAGCTCAAGTGCCAGATATTACTTGAGTGAGAGTTGCTAAGCTGCAACTGATAGACAATACTAGAGTCTGGTGGAAGGCTGAGGAAAACCATCTCATCCAACCTATTGAGTAGAAGATGTTTCGCGATCTGTTCGATGCGAAGTACTTCCCTGAGACTGCCCGTTTTGACATGGAGCAGCAGTTCATTCATCTACAATAAGGCTCGATGTGGGTCAAGTCTGTGGATGAATACGATACTGAGTTTACCATGATTAGCAGGTAAGATATTGTCTCAAATTCAAATTTCTGATCTCACTCATTACACTGCTAACACAAGGTCGTAACAGGTTCGCTGCACACCTGATTCCTACTGCTGAGATCCGGGTATGATGATTTCAGCAAGGGTTGGACTCGGAAATCCAAGCTGCACTCGCTACAGGGGATTTCCCAACCCATGAACTTGCTTTGAAGGCTGCCCGACGCTATTAGGCAGTTGTGAAGAAGAAGGGCAGACCGCAGACTGCCGATGTGAAACATCCTGCCACACTGATGACAGGAGGAGTCTCTTCTATGCCGACCTTTGCACCCAGGAGACCGGGAGGATTATTTAACCGGTCCAGTCTAGATTTCTGTTTCTACTGCAAGAGAACTGGACACGTGGCAAAGGACTGCAGGCGTGCAAATGGACTGTGTTTGGTTTGTGGTGCATCCACTCACACCATAGGAGCATGTCCATATCATTTCAACCCATCACCAGCACCCAGACCCGCAATCAAAGTTCTGCAGCGGCCAGCCATTCAGGCTCCTGCACCCCATTTAGACCAGCTCCACGTGGACTTCCTGCACAGCTTCAACATCAATTCCATCAGGCATAAAGAAACATGCCTCAAGGGCAGATAAACATGCCCCAAGGATAGAGGAATGTGCCTCCGGTAAGGAGGAATGTATCACGACGTCAGGCTTTTACAATGACGGTCGAGAAGGCCGAAGCCACAGGACAAGTCATCACTAGTAATTCCCAATCCTTTCAAGACTTTTCAATCCTTGTATATCACTATACTTTTCCTATATCTAAACCCAAACGCACACAACTTAGGTACTATACTAGTAGCCACCTTTACTGCACTCGCACTTTTCGACACTGGAGCGTCACACTGCTTCACGTCCCAACGATTCGTGAGAACGCATGCGATTCCCATGAAGCCACTCATTTCAAGCTGGAATGTCAGTTCCGGGAATGGAGTTCTGAAAGCAACTATAGGGTTTGATCAGTGTCAAGTTGTAGTTTGCGGACGAGAATTCTACGCGAATTTCAAAGTACCGGGCATCCCAAATTTCGATGTTGTGTTGGGAATGGATTGACCTGGAGTATTCTATGCTACGATTGACTGTCGTCAAAGGAAGGTAGTTGTTCCCCTCCGAATGACAGAGACGCGATAAACGTCTAGCCTGAAATTCGAGGCAGATTCTAATAGGAGCTATCCGTCCACCTCTCCGAAGATGCCAAGTTGATTTATGGCACCGTGTATCGAAGGTTTAAACGGATGCCGCCGATGTAGCAGACTTCGTCAGATTCTCCCTCGTTTGAGGGGTTTTTGATTGTGGGGACGCTCTTCCCTGCAGGCGCAAGCCCCTGCAGTTAATAACGCTACTGCATCGCGGTAACAACTTTCTCCTTCTCCAGCTGGTCACTTCGTGTCGTGGGTGTTTGTTTTGTTTGTGGTTGCCCGTGGATTGTATACGGAGACTAATTTATATCGTCGCCCGTAGGACGTGGATTAGTCCAAAACCGTATTTTCTTAGATCTGGTTTTGGGGTTTTGGTTTGAGGATACGTTAGCCATATTTGAGGCCAAGATCAACTCAAACGTTTGTTAAGGATACGTTAGTCTAGTTTGAGACTAAGATCAACTTAACGGGATCGTTTAGATCCGACAAAAGAGCGTTTGGGTTCTATTGTTCCAGTTTAGGGACATAGTGGTCCATTGCATGTATGGCCATCGGGACCCGTCACCTCTCTGACGACGTTGAAGGATTACAACGACAGATGTCAGAGGAGTTCGGAGATGTACCCTTGAACCAATGTTGGTTGGGAGATTCATAGTCTAATTTGGGACTAATGTCTGTTCGAAGGATACGTTAGCCATTTTTTAGGCTAAGATCGACTCAAACGTTTGTTAAGGATACGTTAGTCTAATTTGAGACTAAGATCAACTTAACAGGATCGTTTAGATCCGACAAAAGAGCATTTATGGGCTTTATTGTTCCAGTTTAGGGACATGGTGGTCTAATACCAGTTTAGGGACATAGTGGTCCATTGTTCCTGTTTTGGGGACAAATGTTAGTTTAAGGACGCATTAGTCCATGAGTTTAAGGACCCCACAGTCCATATTAATGTGTGGTTGTCGGGACCCGTCACCTCTCTGAATACGTTGAAGGATTACAACGACAAATATCAGAGGAGTTCAGAGATGTACCCTTGAACCAATGAGTTGGTTAAAAGAGCAGATGTGCTTAGTTCAAGATGATTTGAGGACTTATGTCCAGTTTGGGCTAAGTCCAGTTATGTTTGAAATATTGGCCCTCTGTTGGTCCATTGAAGGAGAGGTTTTGCCTCTAGAAACTTAGCCAATTGGGTTGAAGCTAGTGTTAAACACTAAAGACCAACAGTGTTGAACACTGAGAATAAGATTAGCAAGTTAGTGTTAAACACTAAAAGATAACCAGTGTTAAACACTAGCAACAGGGCTTTCAAATTAGTGTTAAACACTAAAGCAAATCAGTGTTAAACACTGGTAATCAGAGATTTCAAATTAGTGTTAAACACTAAAGCAAATCAGTGTTAAACACTGGTAATCAGAGATTTCAAATTAGTGTTAAACACTAAAGCAAATCAGTGTTAAACACTGGGAACAAAGTCTTCAGATTAATGTTAAACACTAAGGAGAGAGGGGTCACGTGTGGACACGTGAGAGCGCCCTGATTTCCCTTATTTTATTCCGCGGATCAGTGTTTAACTCTTTTAATTCTGACGGCCATCACGTGTGAGCACGTGATGGAGGCCCCCGCTCTGGTCTGTTAGAATGCTCATTAGGGGTCACGTGGTGATACGTGAGGGTGCCCTAAATGTGAAGCCAGATTTCCTTTGTTTTATCCTCAAATCTGCGAATAAGTGTACACTTTTCATCTTTATTTTAGAGCATCACGTGTTGGCACGTGATAGGGATTTGTGCATCGATAATTACGGCACTTGCTGATGGGTCACGTAGGGACACGTGAGAGCGCCAAAGCTTCTTTTCTTTTGTTTTTTCTTTCTGCGTTTTGGGAGTCACGTGGGAGCATGTGAGGCATTGCCTCAAAGCCTCTTTTCTTCAGGGATCTTTTCAAGGATCACGTGGGGGCACGTGACCCTAGTTCTTTTCATGAACAGAGATTTTTTTAAGAATTGAATTCTCTATAGGGTTAAACCCTAATTATGATTTTGGAGGAATTAAATTCCTATTGTGAAAGAATTAAATTCTTATTTAGGATAAAACCTTGATTTCTTTTTTAAAGGAATTAAATTCCCAGATATGTAAAAGAATTAAATTCTTGATTAGGCTTAAACCCTGGTTTTGTTTTAGAAGAATTAAATTCTCAAAACTCAATTCCCCTTCTAAATTTAGGATCTGCATGGCAGGATCTCGACCCGATGAGAATTAAATTCTCAACTTATGGGGAGATGTGCTCTGTGCAGATCTTCAACCAGAAGAAGAACTAAGTTCTTTTTTGTATAAGAGTTAAACTCTTGGATTTTGAGAATTAAATTCTCTGTTTGAAGTTTTGATTCTCTTTCTTTTCTCACCTAGGGTTTTCTTTGTTGAGAATTAAATTCTCCTTTCTTTTCTTCCCTCTTGAGAATTAAATTCTCCTCTCTATGTTTTTCTCTCCCAAAAGGGTCCCCCTCTCTTCTTTTCTTGGCTCCTATTTATAGGAGAATGAAAAGAATCAATTTGTTCAGCAAATCTCTTATTGAAAAGATTGATTTATTTTCGTATTTAATATAAGCCTTTAGATCATTCAGTGAATTTTATTCACCGTTGGATTTTAAATCCAAAAGATATTATGTTTGTTATTTCAGTGAGATTTGGGGAGATATTTCCTTATTTAAGATTTTTCCATAAATTGGTGGTTTTTAATCACCATTGGATTTTTAATCCAACGGTCCCCATAATCCTTTTCCATTTGGAAAGATTTAGAGAAATTTAGAATTTTAATTCTATTTGGAAAGATTTAGATAAATTTAGAATTTTAATTCTATTAAACTGTAAGGCTTTCAAAGCCAGCCATCTCAGCATTCATTCACGCTTTAGTTTTAACCATCACGTGTCAACACGTGACCACTGGTCACGTGTGAGCACGTGATACCTCATTGAAGTAACCTCTGATTTTTAATCAGGGAACAGATTTTAGAATTTAATTCTATTCATTATTTTAGAGGTCTTAAGAGCCCATCACGTGTCTGCACGTGACTCATGGTCACGTGTGAGCACGTGATGCCCCATTGGGGTCTTTTCTGAGTTTTAATTATATTTTTTAACTCCTCCAGCGGGTTTTTAAAGGTCCATCACGTGTGGACACGTGATACCTCATAACTTTTGATCCCGGATGAATTATGAGGCCCATAATATATCAAATCGAAGGGTTTTTCGATACGCTTTCAATACCATCATAATTTAATAGTTCCTCGTTCGGGAGTTTATCAAAATACAGGTCGGAAGATACTGGTTCGCATTTCCTTGAGCGTATCGCTGCCATTTGATACCTTGGACTCCTTTGCGCAGAAATTTTTGGTGGGAACAAATGCCCCCCACTACTTTGCCCACGTAAGTATGTACGTGGGTGAAGTAGTGCAGAGTTATGTATAGCGTATGACCAGTTTCGGGTTGGTATATAACTTTCAGAATCTTGATCTGAGAAGATAACGAGCGGACACAAGCGTCGTCATTTATCATTGACTCAAATATCAACTCTTAAGGGATATAGTTCCAAACCCTCATCCCCATGAGCCACACCCTTCCATTTTTGATGTCTTACTCTGGAGTGAATTAGTTTATATGCTCATGAGTAGGTTCTCCATTTCAGTGGCATGTAGTTTTGGCAAGTGTGGCTCATAGATGGTCCATCTTGAACTCTTTGCAAGGCAGCGGTGGCTTAGGAGACAGGGTTATGATCTGCCACCTAAGACTTTTCAACTTTATGAGCCGTGAGGGTCTCATAAAGACTTTTCTCCCTACGAGTCGTGAGGATCTCGTAGGTGTATTTTCTCCTTAGGAGTCGTGAGGATTCCTAAGTGTGTTTTCTCTTGAGAGTCGTAAGGATCTCACAAGAGAATTTTCCCGCTTATAAGTCGAGGGGACTCGTAAGTGGTTGTTTTCCTCTTTGTCGAGATTCGACTTTGGAGAGTGTGACCCGTGAATAGTATGCAAGAGACCGTTTTAGATCAACTTGCAGGGCCCCAGTGCTTAGGAAACAGGTTTTTTAATCCCCGCTACCTAAGGCTTTTCCTCATGAGTCAAGACGAATCGAGCATTTCTCGCAAAGACACTAATTTCCTCACGAGTCGAGATGAATCGAGCATTTCTCGCAAGAATGTCCTAACGTCACAGTTAACATCTGCTCTTTACGACAAAGGTCCGTTAGGGTATGTGGTACTAGGATTTTGGCCGTCGTACCGTCGCGTTGGCTGATGTATTCCTCGATAGGCAGTTTTGCTGTTCGAGTAGCCTTGCGACATGTCGTGTCTCTGATCCCTTCGGGGGCTGGACAAGACGTCTTCAAGCAATCCTCCTAGGCAGTTTGACCGTCGGAAGAGCAAGCGTTAGGAATTTTTCCATGCCGCTTTTTACTTGAGGTTATGCTCATTTTGGAAAGCCTCGATGAGTCATAACCACTCCGCGCTGGTCTGGGATGATCTCCGATAGTCTTTCAGGCTTTATATGACTTGCCGTTAAGACCCTGAAGCTAGGAATTTGGCCTTTGCTTCGTTTGCTGGCATTGCGTCCTCTGTATCGAGACGAATGTCGTGGTTGTCTCTAGGTTGCTGGTGAACCGTCGAGATTTGGAACTAGGGATTTTACCGTGGCTCCTTTTGGTGATGTTGCATCTGCTGTATTGAGACGAACGTCGAGGTGGTGACCACTCCGCACTGGTGCGAGATAATCTCCGGTTGTCTTTCAGGCTTTATATGACTTGCCGTTAAGACGCATGAAGCTAGGAATTTGGCCTTCGCTTCGTTTGCTTTGGCGCGTCCGAATCCTGCTGGGGGAAGAACGCTGGGGTGACATTTCATCTGTTGTATTGAGACGATCGTCGAGGTGGTGACCACTCCGCGCTGTTGTGAGGTGATCTCCGATTGTCTTTCAGGCTTTATATGAGTTGCCGTCAAGACCCTGAAGCTAGGAATTTGGCCTTTGCTTCATTTGCTTTGGCGTTGCATCTGCTGTGTCGAGACGAATGTCGAGGTGGTGACCACTCCGCGCTGGTGCGAGATGATCTCCGATTGTCTTTCAGACTTTATATGAGTTGCCGTCAAGACCCTGAAGCTAGGAGTTTGGCCTTTTGCTTCATTTGCTTTCATTGCGTCTGCTGTATCGAGACGAATATCATGGTGGAACTGGGATTTTGCCGTCACTCCGCTTTGTTTCGACCATGGGGTCTTTCGCCGACGTTGCATCTGCATCGTGCTGTATTGCGAGGGAATGCCGTTGTTGACATCGTGTCCGCTGTAATGAGACAAATGCTGAGGTGGAGCTGGGATTTTGCCGTCACTCCGCTTTGTTTCGACCATGAGGTCTTTTGTTGAAGTTGCTTCTGCATCCTGTTGGACTTGCGAAGGAACGCCATTGTTGGCATCTCGTCTGCTGTATCGAGACGAATGCTGAGGTGGAGTTGGGATTTTGCCGTCGCTCCGCTTTGTTTCGACCATGAGGTCTTTTGTTGAAGTTGCTTCTGCATCCTGTTGGACTTGCGAAGGAACGCCATTGTTGACATCTCGTCTGCTGTATCGAGACGAATGCTGAGGTGGAGTTGGGATTTTGCTGTCGCTCCGCTTTGTTTCGATCGTGAGGTCTTTTGTTGACGTTGCATCTGCATCCTGCTGGACTGCGAAGAAACGCCATTGTTGACATCTCGTCTGCTGTATCGAGACGAATGCTGAGGTGGAGTTGGGATTTTGCCGTCGCTCCACTTTGTTTCGACCGTGAGGTCTTTTATTGACGTTGCATCTGCATCCTGCTGGACTGCGAAGGAACGCCATTGTTGACATCTCGTCTGCTGTATCGAGACGAATGCTGAGGTGGAGTTGGAATTTTGCCATGGCTCCATTTGATGGTGTAACATCTGTGTCATGCTGGAATAAGGAAGCCCACCGTTGTTGGTCTCCAGGCTGTAGATGTGGTCATTGAGATTTGGAACTAGGGACTTTGCCATGGCTCCGTTTCGTTGCGACTCTGAGGTCGGTTGTTGACGTCATGTCTGCATCTGGTTGGAGTGAGAAGAAACGCCGTTGGTGATCTTTAAGTTGTCGATATTGACGTCTAGACCCTGAAGCTAGGGATCTTTCTTTGCTTCATTTGTTGACATTGTGTCTGCAATATTACGACAAATGTCGAGATTGTCTCTAGGTTGTCTATGAACCGTCGAGATTTAGCTTCTCTTTCTGATGGAGCCTGTTGGGAAGGTATGGTTCCCTCTTTATTTGTGTCCCTGGATTGTATACAGGGATCGATGTGATCTCACCTGTAGGGCAAAAATTTCATTTTTTCATTCATTTTATTATTTCCGCGATGCTCTATCATTTCAGCTTTTACATCGCGAAGGTCGCGATTGCCCAATCATTTCGGCTATTTTTCGCGGTGCCTAATCATTTCGGCTATTTTTTATATTTTTACTCGCTGTTTTTTATTGCGAGTTGCCCAATCATTTCGGCTGTTTTTGTATGCATACATTTTTACTTGCTGATTTTGTTGCAAGTTGCCCCATCATTTCGGCTATTTCGTATGCATGTATGGCTCGCTGCTTTTTTTTTATCGCGAGTAGGGGATTTGGGATCTGTCGCCAATCTCAGCATCAGCATCGCTACAACTGGAATATTGCCAGGAGCGAATCATCATTTGCCATGAAAGGACTTGGAATTTGATACCGTTTCAGGCATCAGCATCGCTACAACTGAGATATTGTCAGGAGCGAATCATCATTTGCCTCTATCGATGTTGAACAAAGATGGCTTAGTAAACAGGGTTAGGGTCCTGTCGACCAAGGATTTTGACTTCATGAGCCGTAAGGGTCTCACAAAGGTATTTCTCCCTACAAGTCGTGAGGATCTCGTAGGTGTGTTTTCTCCTTAGGGATCGTGAGGATTCTTAAGTGTATGTTCTCCTGTAAGTCGTAAGGATCTTACAAAAGGGTTTTCTCCTTATAAGTCGAGAGGACTTACAAGGGTTGTTTACCATATGGACATATCCCTAGCCACGGGTGGGACTTAGTCAGGGAAAGGTTTATTCACGCCCGTGGATTATATACAAGGGTCAGTATTGAGCCACTTGTAGGGCAGTATCGGAGGTTGTGGGGGTTGCTTAAGAACAGGTTCAGGTCTCTGTAACTTAAGACTTTCAAATCTTATGAGCCGTGAGGGTCCCATAAGAGAGTTCTCCTTACGAGTCGTGAGGATCTCGCAAGTGTAATTTCTCCTTAAGAATCATGAGGATCCCTAAGTGTGTTGCTCCCTTGTGGGTCGTAAGGATCTCACGCGGGTGGTTTCTCCTTACAAGGTTGAGAGGACCCTGTAAGTGTCTTTTAACGAGGTTGCGCCCTTTCGGGTTTTCATAAACACTCGCCGGTAGCCCTGCTGTTTTTACTCACGGAGCCCTTTCGGGTTTTCATCCGTGCCCATTTTGCTTATGGACATACCGTCTTCTTTTTTTTATTCTTTTTATTCTTTTTTCTAACGAGGTTGCGCCCTTTCGGGTTTTCACAAGACTCGCCGGTAGCCCTGCTGTTTTTACTCACGGAGCCCTTTCGGGTTTTCATCTGTGCCCATTTTGCTTATGGACATACCCCCTTTTTTTTACCACGCCAGCCTGAGGATGCCGCGGGTTGATAGTAGTTTAACGACGTTTCGGTCATCAGCCAGTTTTAGGATGTAGTGGTCCGTCGTTAGTTTAAGGACGTTTCGGTCTGCTGTTAGTTTAAGGACGTTTCGGTCCGCTGTTAGTTTAAGGACGTTTCGGTCCGCTGTCGCCGTATTTGAGGCGAATTTCTAGTTTACTGACTTTTCGGTCCAGCGTCGCCGTATTTGAGGCGAATCTCTAGTTTACCGACTTTTCGGTCTATGGGGCTTTCCCTATGAATGAGCATGATGCCCCCGGCATAACCATCTTTCTCGAGGCATGTGGTTGTGGCGGGCTCACCTTCCAGTTTTCGGACAGCGCGAGTTTGTTTTGTTGGTATTGGTTTTCAACCCAGTTTTTGAAGACGTAGCAATTTTCGAGTGGGTGACCCATTACTCTGTGGTAGGGACAATAGTTAGGATTGTTAACGTCACCTGGCTGCAACGGACGTTTTGGATCTGGCAGAGTGATGAGCCCGCTGCGCACTGCTAGCTCGAACAATCTCTTTGTTTTATCTTTGGGAAACGAGTAAGGACGTTTCAACTTCTCATTGAGGTATCGCGGCTTGTTGTTTTGACGACAAAACGGTCTCGGGTTACTCGGCTGTTGTTGAGCGTTGGAGACGAAGGTCGCTTTTCTATTCCCCTTACCCCTTTTGTTCGATCCCTTGTTTGCGGGTCCGAGATTCTTTTCGGGTAGCGTGCGATTGCGCGGCTGAACGTTCTCACAGCTCTTCTTTTCTTCCTCTTTTCCTGAGGTGGATTCTTTGAAGAGAGGGCTAAGAGTCATTTCTTCTTCAGAATTGCTCCCGAATGTGAGAGGTTGCGATCTTCTGCCGTCAACCATGTGACCGTTGCCGGCAGTTTTCATATGCTCATTTGTCGTGCTTCTCTGTTTCCGACGAGCTTTGCGCTTCAATCGCTGAACGTGCTGCCGGTGAGCAACGTATCCCTGCCTCCAGTTTTTAAAGGCATTGCACTCTTCGGTTGGGTGCGCAATCTTTCGATGATATAAGCAATAGCTAGGATGTACATCCGCTTCATTAGGAGTGTTTCCTTAAGAGGGTGGCAGCTTCATTCCCATCGATATGGCTTTGGCGAATCGTTTCCTTGTCTTGATCCTGCTTTCATTTGCGGCGGATGTACTTTGATCCGGTGGGAGTGTTTCGACTCTTTCATCTAGTCGCCGGCGTTTGGCTTTCTCGAATATGGCCATCCCGCGCTCTCGATCAGCTTTGCTTTTAAGACGGGCTTCATTCAGGAATGCATCAATCATTTCGTCTGATGGTCCTAGAAGTTCTGGCTCAGGATCTACCCCCAGCTTCTCTGTGTAAGGAGCTTCTTCGTCATTTATTGACGAGTGAGAGATCACATGGCAGCTTGCCACATAATCTTCAGATTCATCCGACGAGTCTTTTCCATTGTCATCATCTCCGTCCTCAAGGACGTGGCTGAGAAATTCTTGGAGTGTGACTGGGGTACGCGCCTTCTGATTATATTCTTCCAACGCGTCAATCTATTTTTGCAGGTCTGTGCGCTTGTCACCGGGATGTACGGGCTTTTTGGTCTTCTTCTTCTTCTTCTTCGAAGACTTTGACGGTTGGGTGTGAGCGCTCTGACCATCACCACCCGTTTTTAGAGTTGGGCGCGGTTTCAGCATTCCCTCGATGATCTCGGGTTTCAGTGGATTTTTCCACCTGATTGCCGGGCATGTTTGGAGATCCTTCAGCTTTCTTTTCATCTTGGCTGAAAGAACGTCCTCCCATGGGGCTTCCCTTATGAATGAGCACGATGCTCCCGGTGTGTCCGTATTTTTAGGAGTGTGCAGTTGTGGTGGGTTTACTTTCCACTTCTCAGACATCGCAAACTTACCTTGTAGGTACTGATCCTCGATCCATCCCTTAAAGACGAAGCAATCTTCGATCGGATGGCTTACTGTTTGGTGGTAAGGGCAATAATTGGGATTGTTGACATCGCCTGGCTGCAACAGACGTTTTGGATCAGACAGATTGATGAGTTTGTTGCGCACTGCCAGCTCGAACAGTTTCCTCGTTTTATCTTGGGGAAACGAGTAAGGACGTCTCAGTCTCTCCTTGAGGGATGGGCGTGGACGCACGTTGTTTTGGCGAACAACCGGGTTTAAATTGCTCGGCCGTTGCTGAGTATTAGCAACGAAGGTTGCTTTCCCTTTGCACTTTTCATTCCAAGGCTTTGTCTTTGAAGAGGAAGGCCTATAGCCCATCTGGTCCATTTGGGCCAGCTTGTCAATCAAGGCCTGGAAGGTGGTCGGCTTGAAGAATATCATGAATTGGGAGATGATCGCTTGAGGGTCGAGAGTACCCACGAAAATGCCCACGGCAGGAGCTTCTTCTATGCGTTGTTCGCATCTTGACCATAGGTTCCGCCACCGGATTGCATATTGCACCCACGTCTCTCCCGGCTTCACTCTGGCATTGATCAATGCCGTGATCGGGGTGCGTTCACCGGCTCTTGCGAACCGTTGAGTGAATAGAAACTCCATTTCTGTAAACGTTTTGACGGAGTCGTCGGGAAGCTCCAAGTACTATTCAAAAGCTGTGTCTGCTAAACTACCGACGAACCGGCGAAGTAGAATTTTATCATCACCTCCAGTATTGCCGCAAAGAGCCCTGAACTGAGCGACATGTTGATGGGGATTGCCTGTCCCCTTGTACACATGGAATTTCGGGATCGTGTAGCTCGGCGGGTACTTTATCTGATCATACCAGCCTGGATACGGTCGCCCAGTTCTAACGATTTGCCCAGCCGCTTCATTCGCCTGGTGAACTCGTATTTGTTGAGCAATGTAGTCATCCAGGGCAGCTTTTGAGATCGTTTCTTCTTTAGCTGCTGAAAGAGCCGGAGGAGGATTAGATGTATCCCCTCTATCGTCTTCAATAATGATCGGAGGGTCTTCAGCTGGAGGATCAGGCTGTAACATCATCCCTACCATATCTTGGAAGAGGAGTGCCATTTGTTTTATGTTAGCCGCTTGCTCTGCGGCTTCTTTGTCCTTCTTTTCGAGGACTCTGCGTAAGAAGTCAGCATCGGTTTCTTGTTCGTGACGCCACTCTGATGATACCTCCGGGCCTTCTTTGGGCCCGGTGAGTGCGGCCATCGCAGTCATCATCTCTTGAAGCTTCTGTTGTTGCTCCTGAGCTTTCGTCACGGATCGGGTGAGCGGTCGGTGACCTATCGAAGCGCGGCTTTACTCTTTTCCGGAAGCCATATAAACAGTGTGCACCACCATGCCACCAGACTTGGGACGTTTGTGCTCAGCGCTTTTACGGTTCGCCATGTTCACAGGGGCTTTCTTTGGCTTCCTCTCCTTTTGAGCAGTTGAAGTCGAGGGGGCCGTTGCAGTGGGCACCCAAGTAGCTGTTGTCCTTCGTGACTTGACATGACGATTCTCTTCCTGTTGAATCTTCGCCTTTTTCTGTCGGCGAGAGTAATCTTGATCAATTACTGAGTCCTGAATCTGTCGCCAGACTTTGTAGATTTTGGAGGACATCCGCTGAGGGGGCTGCTCCGGCTTCGCCTTCGGTGCATTTTCCATGGGTGGAGGAGATTTCTTCAGCACTGCAGTAGGAGAGTTCCTGCGCACCTTGTTGAGCAGTTCAAAGCTGTTCCCAGTTGGAATAGCAGCATTGATTTCCACCGTTGGAGCTGGTGGGGTTAGCCCAGAGGGGGAGCTGCCCCCGGCCTTCCTTACTCGGCGCCAGTGACGACGTCGAGCGTGTCGAGCTGTTGGGACTGGTTCGGCGATGGGGATGGTTTCGTCTTTCCCCCTGTCTAGATGAGGCGCCGCTGGTGCCAGCCTCTTGAAAATTGATGTCTTTTGAGTAGCGGTATCCAATCTGTCAAAGACAGACCTTTGAGCAGGAACGGGAGCCGGAATAGTCAGTCTTGTAAAGACCGACTCTTTGGCAGGAGAAGTCGCCTTGACGACTTCAAGAGCAGAGATGGCTGTCTTCCTTGGGATGGCCACTTCAGGAGTCATGGGCTTCTTCGCAGGCCCATCGGAGTTCAAGTTCATCCTGGTGAAGACTGATGCTGCCGGCTTAGCATTGGACGACCCGTTGAGAGGGGCCGTGGTGGTAGCAAGTCGATCGAAGACCGTCTTCTTTTGCGCTTCCGGTACGGGCACTGGAATGGTGGAGCTTGCTGGCGGGAGCATGGTCTTGAAGAACAGACCGGTGGTAGCCTGAGTCAATTTTTATACCGGCATAGGAAGGATGGAGGCCGCTTGAGGCCCATAGGCTACACCTCCAGGTGAGGCGGAGCGTCGGTTGCATTTGCATTTGGCGCAGCTTGAGCAGTTGGACGCCATTGCTGTTTGATTTCTGCGCCAGGCAAAAGACCAAATCTTAGTGACTTGAAACCCAAAGGCAAACATTAACAAACCACGATTCGCTCGCGAATACGACACACGTGTTAGTTATGTATATGCCCTAGAGGCCATTGTTGTACATATGATGTATATTATAATGGATGCTTGGTTATATATAGAGAAGACTTTCTTGCTCGTCATGATAGTATGCTATTTGGTTTCACTTTATCTTAACATATTGACTTGTATTGGTTTACTGTTTTGCTCTCACATGTTGATAAAGCCCTTAGGATCTGTACTCGACTACTGGGACTATGATGAGATCATACTAGTGGGGCCGCGGTAGTCGATGAGTACATCCTATAACTGTTCCTAGTCGAGGGTATATCGAGACAGGGCATCGATACACCAGAGTAGACTAGCGTATACGCATCTTGACCCATATGATGGGCGATGGATGATCCCATATCCATCGGTGTTAGACATCAAAGATGGTGTACGGGTGCTCAGTGAAGACTGGGTACACTGGACGGACTCGCCGAGAACTCCCAGATGGTGATATACCACACGTCAGATGGCAGTTCTCCGGTGACACAGGTACAGGGTAGTCTGTAGACCCGAGATCGTCATAGAGTCTTGTGTGATTCCCACTGTGCTTTGATTTCCACCTTACCACGTCCAAGAGGGCGTGCAAAACGGTGGCTTTTGGGTACAGTCCCGAATCACATGGAGGCAATGAGCGATAGGAGGGGATTCGTCTCTCCCGGTATAGGGAGTTGATGTTGTGCTGTGTTCGATTGGCTATAACTGGAAGTCCCTGGCCAGGGCTGATATAGAGATTTACTGGTAAGTGTTACTAGTAGTTTCTCGACCCGTTATGAGCCATACATCGACACGACTTATCGGTTACTGGGGTCTGACGTATACCACCCCTAGACTTGATATGCGACATATCAGACGAACAGACCGGACTGTACGGGAGTGTTACTGGTTGGATTCACAGGAGAATGCACAGGCTAGCTTGTTGATCTTCTGATCGCTCAATACCTGGGTGGCTGTTACGTTTAGCCGACCGCTTGCAGCTTGTGGGTGTTTGATATGATCATCACCTGCTACCGGCGTATTGACGATTCTTTAGAGTCCTACACAGAGGTTTCTTGGCTCAGGCGAAACAGAGTAGTGGCACATATGTGATATGCGCAGAAGAGAGAATAATGCGATATGGGATACCGTATTATATTCTCGCGATATTTGGATATGAACCGGGTCATCGGATCAAGTGTTGATTCGATGAATCGGTACATGATATATTAGTCGGTAATATTCGATATAGCCGGATCGTCGGATCAAGTGTTGATTCGATGATTTAATATATAATAATATATATGATATATTATTATATTAACTAATATTGGCTTGCTTTATTATTTCATTTTCTCAGTGGATGATACATTGATATATATGCGATATATGTTAATTGTATTATTTTCTTTTGTTGCAAATATATAATATATATATGATATATATTATTGTGACATGATATGATTAATTGTTAAACATGTTTAAGGATGATTAATTGAGGTTAGGGTTTAATTAGGGTTAGTTGCTTCATGCACCTTCTAGAAGCTATTTGTTTTGTCATTGTAAAGATATTTATGGATGACACTTTACTAAACCTAACCAAACCCTAACTCTAGTTATTTCTCTACACATTCTCATCCATTCATCCTTGACCATGGTTCACAATTCAATCATATAGATTATATTCTATTCATCACAAAAGAATAATTGATATTAACATTTCTATTATCTTCTTCTTCTTCTTCTTGAAGAAGCTCTCTTGAAAATCCTTAAGTGATGAAATAAAATGAGAAAATGATATTAAAAGAAAGCAAAATCACTACTCTCTCATCCTCATCTCATATAGCCCATGTGATTAGGGTGTTCTTCTCTTTTGAGTGAGAAAGCTTGAGTCGAAGCAACTTCAAGGTAGATCATCGGAGATTTGGAATACGACAAGCTAGAATGGATCGTTCGAGTCGTGGAGCCTCTCATGAGTCCGGGAGATCGTGGATCGCGGCAAAGGGACTTCTACTCGGAGCTTGTGAAGTGAAGGAGCGGACTACAAAGGTTGTAATCCCTCACACTTAGATAAAAGTTATCTTATTGCATGTTAAACCCTAATAATCTAGCAAAGATCCCGGCTTTGGGTTGTTCGGCACGTCTAAAATTTTATCCGGGCATGTTTGATGCCTTAAGAACCTTCACAAGAGTGCCTAGGAACCCTACAGTGGTATCAGAGCCTAGCTAGAGCATTAGGCGATGTGTTTACGAAGTTAAAACTCCGATCGAACCCGGAATGACGAAACTTGACCACCCCTCTCTGGAAATTTTTTAAATTTTGGGATTTTTCTGAATTAAAAATATGTAAAAAAATCAGCAGGGAATTCTAGGAATTACCATGAAACACGTGCCCACAATTCCACCAAAGTAGCGCGGAAGCGCGGCAGAAGGAGGGTTCTCGCGGCGGTTCCGCGGCGGCGCTGTAGGATTGGGACACGTGGCTTCATGGTTTTAACCGTAGGTACTTGCTGACTATTCTGGGTATTTTTAATCTGTTCCAGGTGTTTAAAATTCTGGGGTTTGTTTTGTAATAGTAGACTCGATCGGAAATTTTAAATTCGTATTTCTTTCCGGATATTTAGAAATTGTTAAACTAGTTGAACGGATATCATTAACCGACTTTTTCCCGGCACGGCAAACTTTTAAGCGTTGAATTTTTATTGGGTTTAAATCTTTCGGAAAATTGTACAAGTTAAGCGGTGGACCCTCTAGAAGACAACAAACCTTAACTCGATTATGTGACCGTCTTGAACTGCCTTTTGAACCTTCGGGTTTGGGGCAGTACGGCGTGCCACATGTGAGGCGTTGGCTTGACCCTTCTACGGCTGGATCACCGGTACTGTGACATATTCTGGGATTATTTGAACTCCGCTCAAGAGTTGAGCACTTTGGGAAATTTTGGGTGTTTGATTATCTGTTCGGAAAGTTTAATACTGTATATTTATCTGGAATGTGATACAATATGTGGAATTCATAGAGTTAGGTATGAAATGCGGAGTATGTGATATTTCGGATTTATGATGTCTAAAGTGATTGTGGATTCCAAATATTGTAGTTTTACACTTTCTTTTCTGTGACCGTAAGTGTAATATGTGATATCGCCGGTTTCGTTGCTATATGTCAACGACAATTGGGATGCGCATATTTACTTACGTTGATGATATGAGATATTATGTGTTGCTGTGATATGTTATATTGGATCGTCGCGTTCTGAATAGCCGGGGGTTTTATGTGAGATGAGGGTTTTTATTTTCATTCATGTAAAATTCATTTGTAATGTAATATTCTTTTATTTGGGGCACTTCCAGGTTGCGGTTGCTGTCACCAGTGTATATTATTTACTTTTCCGCATTAGGTAGACCCAAGGTGGGGAGCACAAGTGGCCGGGTTCTAGGGTCCAGTGGGAGGCCATCTCGAGGAGTCGAGACCGGGTCTCCTAACCCTAGAATTGGCAGTATTACTTGCCGCTCTCGTAGGGGTCTTGGGATGTGGGTTTGGCTATTCGTCGCGACCATGGAATCCGTGTTTTATACAGGCTCGTATTAAAAACACGGACGTCCTAGTATATCCAATATTTCATATATGTTCTTCTGCTGCAATGTTCTGTGATGAGATCATATTACTGCCTGAGACGAATGCTTATACTATATATATATGCTGATATATAAATATTACTGCTTTCGTTTCTTCTGTGATGCTTAGGAAGCATAAGCTGATGGAATTTTTATTAATGAGATTAATAAAAGAAAAGAAACCTAAAGATGTTGTAGAATCAAAACTTAATAAAAAGGGTAGCTACAGTTTTGCTTTGCACAGTGATATATGCGATATATCCTGCACCTTATTCGATGAGGAAAGGACCGAGATCCCTTCACCGGGAGTGACTCCTTTAGCAAAACTGACAGATGCTACAAAACACGGTTTGTCTTTTGATTGCTTTTAGTGTTTTGCTTTGCACAGCGGTATATATGATATATCCTGCACCTTATTCGATGAGGAAAGGGCCGACGATCCCTTCACCGGGAGTGACCCCTTTAGCGAAACTAAGAAAAGCCTCAAAAACACTCCTTTTCAAAAAACCACTCGATTCTACGACGATATCAAGTTCATTACGCTCAGGGTTTTCTGAAAAACCTGCGTAGCCCTCCGTCATTTCAGATAGATATTATTTAGTATTCGTGCTATGTTTGTTGACTTAGTTAAGGCATAGTGTACGGTAGCTAAGTAATGTTTATCTGCTAAAACATGAGATGTGATTGGATTAGGGTATTCGTACGGCTTTGTTGACTTAGTTAAGGGTCGTGCGGGTGGGTTTAATTCAATCGGGAAATGTACGGGTTGAACTTGACTTGCGATTTATGGTTTGTTGACTTAGTTAAGGTCATAGATCGCTAGGGGCAAAAATATTATCGGGAATTTCAAATGTTGAAATTTGCAATGAGATTGCATACCTCCTATGAGATAGTTGGATCCCGATACCCACTGCGAGTAAGAGTTACTCCTGGGAGAGTTTTACACAGGACAATTAGTCATTCAAGTAGGTGTCTAGAAAAGTGTTAACGAGGTTACGCCTCTGGGAAAACGAGGTTTACTTTAATTAGGTCCGTGCGAAAGCACGGGGAACCTCCCTCAAAGTACCGACACTGATCTGGCTGAAAGATTGACGAAATTGTAGGGTGTAATTAATCCCGGCTAATCTTACCTTTTAGGGTTTTAAGGTAGATTTGATAAAACCAGTGGGAGACATCCTGATTAGATAAGATAATAACCAATCTAATCTTGCAAGAGCATACGCTAAAAGTGTTTTCTTCTCTCTCTCTCCAGGTAGCGACCATTTCATGCCATAATCAAGATAATAATATGGATGTATTGACTGAACCTAATTATTGTACTGAGCAAGGGAACGTTAGACCCATTCTTTCTTATAAGAGTTATAAGACTGAACAGGAAACAGGAGAATATCTGGATTCTCACGCCGCCCAAAAGAACATGCATGTTGATGCATCTTCTTCAGGTGTGTTTGTTATTGAGAACTGTTTCTCAGTTCACCCTACGTCCTGGGTATTAGATACCGGATCAGGATCCCACATATGCAAACAGTTGCATGGGCTACGTAAAGGTAGAGAACTAGGAAAAGGTGATCATTCCGTTCAAGTAGGGAACGATGCGAGTATTGTAGCCAAAGCAGTTGGCGAATATCACCTTGTATTGCCAAGTCGTAATACACTGATTCTAAATGAGTGCTATTATATACCGAACATGATGTGCAACATTATATCAGTTTCTTTATTGAGTAAAGAGGGATATAATTTTGTAGTACAGGATAATGTTATGAACATATTCCTAGATCAAAAGTTGATTGCATCAGGCTCGTTACATAATGGCATATTCATTCTAAATCAGAATACAGTCCTGAATATACAAAACACACACAAGAGGAAAAGTTCAGATATGAACGAATCCTACTTGTGGCATTGTAGACTTGGTCATATCAATGCGACACGACTGGCTAAGTTACATAAGGATGGTTATTTGAATCCGTTCGAATTATCATCTTATGATACTTGCCATTCATGTCTCAAAGGAAAAATGACCAAAGCTCCGTTTAGTGGACACGGAGAAAGAGTTACCGAACTCTTAGGACTGATACATAGTGATGTATGCGGTCCCATGTCTACGCATGCCAGGAACGGTTCTTCCTACTTCATTACATTCACTGACGATCTCTCAAGATTCGGATATGTGTTCCTGATGAAACACAAGTCTGAAGCTTTTGAGAAATTCAGAGAATATAAGCACGAAGTAGAGAACCAAACGGGCAAAAGTATTAAGATTCTTCGATCTGATCGAGGAGGTGAATACTTAAGCAATGAGTTCCTAGATTATCTAAAAGAGAATGGGATTCTCTCTCAGCTTACTCCTCCTTATACACCACAGCACAACGGTGTATCGGAGCGGAGGAATCGCACCCTATTAGATATGGTGCGCTCTATGATGAGTACAGCTGAGTTACCTATTTCCTTTTGGGGGTATGCGCTTGAGACAACCATATACATATTGAATCTAGTTCCGTCTAAATCTGTACCTACCACACCATATGAGATATGGAGTGGGAAGAGACCATATTTTAAACGAGTTAAGATATGGGGTTGTCCGGCCTATGTCAAAAGACAAAATCCAGACAAACTCGAGGCACAATCAGTTCTTTGCAAATTTGTGGGATATCCTAAGAATTCTCAAGGATATATTTTCTATCACGCCGAGGAACAAAAAGTGTTTATTTCTCAATATGCCACCTTTTTAGAAAAGGAATTTCTTGCGAAAGAAATTAGTGGCAAAGAGGTAGAGCTGGAAGAGGTTCTAGAAACACAAATTACAACTGAAGATTTAGTGGAACCAGAGGATTCAGTAGTACCCGACGAACCCCAGCCTCTCCGCCGATCTAGTAGGGTTTCTCGTCCACCTGAGAGATACTACGGTTTTCTCATCGATGGTGGAAGCGAGGATTGCATCATGGATGATGATGACCCGACTAGCTTCGAGCAGGCCATCACGAGTGGTGACTCTGTGAAATGGCTGGATGCAATGCGATCTGAGATGGAATCTATGTACACCAACAAAGTATGGACTTTGGAAAATGCTCCTGAAGGGGTAAAACCCATTGGGAGCAAGTGGATCTTTAAAAAGAAATTTGGTGTAGATGGAAAAGTTGAGACTTTCAAAGCTAGACTTGTAGCAAAGGGATTTCGTCAAAGACCAGGTGTGGACTATAACGAAACCTTTTCTCCAGTAGCTATGCTTAAGTCCATCCGGATCTTACTTGCCATTGCTGCATACCATGACTACGAAATCTGGCAAATGGATGTTAAGACCGCCTTTCTAAACGGTGATTTAGAAGAGTGCGTGTACATGACTCAGCCAGAGGGCTTCGTAGATAGTGGGAGCAGCGGAAAGGTGTGCAAGCTGCTTAAATCCATTTATGGGTTAAAGCAAGCATCGCGGAGTTGGAACATCTGTTTTGATGTTGTAGTCAAAGAGTTTGACTTCATCAAAAATATAGATGAACCTTGTATCTATAAGAAGGTAGCAGAGGGTAAGGTTGTCTTCCTCGTATTGTACGTGGATGACATACTCTTGATAGGAAATGATATTCCTATGCTGCAATCAGTCAAGCTCTTCTTATCACAGAGATTCTCAATGAAAGATCTAGGTGATGCCTCCTGCATATTGGGAATCATGATCTATAGAGATAGATCTAAACGGATACTGGGATTGTCCCAATCCAGGTACATTGACACCATACTAAAGAGGTTTAGTATGGAAGAATCCAAGCGTGGGAACCAACCCACGATCTCTGGACTCACTCTCTCCAAAGAGATGTCTCCCAAGACTGATTTAGAGAGAGCTCGCATGCAAGGGATACCCTATGCTTCGGCAGTAGGCTCTATCATGTATGCGATGCTATGTACCAGACCCGATGTAGCATACTCACTAAGTGTAGTGAGTCGGTATCAAGCAGATCCTGGAGAGAGTCACTGGACAGCTATGAAGAACATTCTCAAGTACTTACGAAGGACTAAGGAGATGTTCTTGGTGTATGGTAATGGAGAACTCCAGGTGGAGTCCTTTACTGATTCCAGCTTCCAAAGTGATAAGGACGACTCTAAGTCGCATTCGGGTTTTGTCTTCACCCTCAATGGAGGGGCGGTATGTTGGAAGAGTTCCAAACAGGATACCGTTGCAGACTCAACGATGGAGGCTGAATACATCGCTGCCAACGATGCTGCCAAAGAAGCTGTCTGGATCAAGAAGTTCATTAGTGAACTTGGTGTGGTTCCATCCATTGAGCATCCAATACCTCTGTATTGCGATAACAATGGAGCTGTGGCGTTAGCCAAGGAACCCAGGTCCCATCAGAAGTCCAAACATATTCTGAGGCGGTATCACCTGATCAGGGAGATAGTTGATCGCCGGGAGATCGAGGTCAGGAGAGTAGATACGAAGGACAACACTGCGGATCCATTCACGAAGGCTATTCCCCAGATACAGTTTGAGAGATTATTCGGGATGCTAGGTATGAGATACTACAGCAGCTGGCCTTAGTGCAAGTGGGAGATTGTTAGTTATGTATATGCCCTAGAGGCCATTGTTGTACATATGATGTATATTATAATGGATGCTTGGTTATATATAGAGAAGACTTTCTTGCTCGTCATGATAGTATGCTATTTGGTTTCACTTTATCTTAACATATTGACTTGTATTGGTTTACTGTTTTGCTCTCACATGTTGATAAAGCCCTTAGGATCTGTACTCAACTACTGGGACTATGATGAGATCATACTAGTGGGGCCGCGGTAGTCGATGAGTACATCCTATAACTGTTCCTAGTCGAGGGTATATCGAGACAGGGCATCGATACACCAGAGTAGACTAGCGTATACGCATCTTGACCCATATGATGGGCGATGGATGATCCCATATCCATCGGTGTTAGACATCAGAGATGGTGTACGGGTGCTCAGTGAAGACTGGGTACACTGGACGGACTCGCCGAGAACTCCCAGATGGTGATATACCACACGTCAGATGGCAGTTCTCCGGTGACACAGGTACAGGGTAGTCTGTAGACCCGAGATCGTCATAGAGTCTTGTGTGATTCCCACTGTGCTTTGATTTCCACCTTACCACGTCCAAGAGGGCGTGCAAAACGGTGGCTTTTGGGTACAGTCCCGAATCACATGGAGGCAATGAGCGATAGGAGGGGATTCGTCTCTCCCGGTATAGGGAGTTGATGTTGTGCTGTGTTCGATTGGCTATAACTGGAAGTCCCTGACCAGGGCTGATATAGAGATTTACTGGTAAGTGTTACTAGTAGTTTCTCGACCCGTTATGAGCCATACATCGACACGACTTATCGGTTACTGGGGTCTGACGTATACCACCCCTAGACTTGATATGCGACATATCAGACGAACAGACCGGACTGTACGGGAGTGTTACTGGTTGGATTCATAGGAGAACGCACATGCTAGCTTGTTGATCTTCTGATCGCTCAATACCTGGGTGGCTGTTAAGTTTAGCTGACCGCTTGCAGCTTGTGGGTGTTTGATATGATCATCACCTGCTACCGGCGTATTGACGATTCTTTAGAGTCCTACACAGAGGTTTCTTGGCTCAGGCGAAACAGAGTAGTGGCACATATGTGATATGCGCAGGAGAGAGAATAATGCGATATGGGATACCGTATTATATTCTCGCGATATTTGGATATGAACCGGGTCATCGGATCAAGTGTTGATTCGATGAATCGGTACATGATATATTAGTCAGTAATATTAATTATAGCCGGATCGTCGGATCAAGTGTTGATTCGATGATTTAATATATAATAATATATATGATATATTATTATATTAACTAATATTGGCTTGCTTTATTATTTCATTTTCTCAGTGGATGATACATTGATATATATGCGATATATGTTAATTGTATTATTTTCTTTTGTTGCAAATATATAATATATATATGATATATATTATTGTGACATGATATGATTAATTGTTAAACATGTTTAAGGATGATTAATTGAGGTTAGGGTTTAATTAGGGTTAGTTGCTTCATGCACCTTCTAGAAGCTATTTGTTTTGTCATTGTAAAGATATTTATGGATGACACTTTACTAAACCCAACCAAACCCTAACTCTAGTTATTTCTCTACACATTCTCATCCATTCATCCTTGACCATGGTTCACAATTCAATCATATAGATTATATTCTATTCATCACAAAAGAATAATTGATATTAACATTTCCATTATCTTCTTCTTCTTCTTCTTGAAGAAGCTCTCTTGAAAATCCTTAAGTGATGAAATAAAATGAGAAAATGATATTAAAAGAAAGCAAAATCACTACTCTCTCATCCTCATCTCATCTAGCCCATGTGATTAGGGTGTTCTTCTCTTTTGAGTGAGAAAGCTTGAGTCGAAGCAACTTCAAGGTAGATCATCGGAGATTTGGAATACGACAAGCTAGAATGGATCGTTCGAGTCGTGGAGCCTCTCATGAGTCCGGGAGATCGTGGATCGCGGCAAAGGGACTTCTACTCGGAGCTTGTGAAGTGAAGGAGCGGACTACAAAGGTTGTAATCCCTCACACTTAGATAAAAGTTATCTTATTGCATGTTAAACCCTAATAATCTAGCAAAGATCCCGGCTTTGGGTTGTTCGGCATGTCTAAAATTTTATCCGGGCATGTTTGATGCCTTAAGAATCTTCACAAGAGTGCCTAGGAACCCTACAACACGAAGTGTAGAGTGGAAAGAGGAAAAGGTCCCACCGGGCGTGCCAGAATCTGTTCCCCTCCGAATGACGGAGACGCGATAAACGTCTAGCGTGAAATTCGGGGCACATGCTAATAGGTGCTATCCGTCCACCTCTCCGAAGATGCCAAGTTGATTTATGGCACCGTGTATCGAAGGTTTAAACAGATGCGGCCGATATAGCAGACTTCGTCAGATTCCCCCTCGTTTGAGGGGTTTTTGATTGTGGAGACGCTCTTCCCTGCAGGCGCAAGTCCCTGCAGTTAATTACGCTACCGCATCGTGGTAACAACTTTCTCCTTCTCCAGCTGGTCACTTCGTGTCATGGGTGTTTGTTTTGTTTGTGGTTGCCCGTGGATTGTATACGGAGACTAATTTATGTCGTCGCCCGTAGGACGTGGATTAGTCCAAATCCGTATTTTCTTAGATTTGGTTTTGGGGTTTTGGTTCGAGGATACGTTAGCCATATTTGAGACCAAGATCAACTCAAACGTTTGTTAAGGATAAGTTAGTCTAGTTTGAGACTAAGATCAACTTAACGGAATCGTTTAGATCCGACAAAAGAGCGTTTGGGTTCTATTGTTCCAGTTTAGGGACATAGTGGTCCATTGCATGTATGGCCATCGGGACCTGTCACCTTTCTGATGACGTTGAAGGATTACAACGACAGATGTCATTGGAGTTCGGAGATGTACCCTTGAACCAATGTTGGTTGGGAGATCCATAGTCCAATTTGGGACTAAAGTCTGTTTGAAAGATACGTTAGCCATTTTTGGGGCTAAGATCGACTCAAACGTTTGTTAAGGATACGTTAGTCTAATTTGAGACTAAGATCAACTTAACAGGATCGTTTAGATCCGAAAAAAGAGCATTTAGGGGCTCTATTGTTCCAGTTTAGGGACATGGTGGTCCAATACCAGTTTAGGGACATAGTGGTCCATTGTTCCCGTTTTGGGGACAAATGTTAGTTTAAGGATGCATTAGTCCATGAGTTTAAGGACCCCACAGTCCGTATTAATGTGTGGTTGTCGGGACCCGTCACCTCTCTGAAGACGTTGAAGGATTACAACGACAAATATCAGAGGAGTTTAGAGATGTACCCTTGAACCAATGAGTTGGTTAAAAGAGCAGATGTGCTCAGTTCAAGATGATTGAGGACTTATGTCCAGTTTGGGCTAAGTCCAGTTATGTTTGAAATATTGGTCCTCTGTTGGTCCATTGAAGGAGAGGCTTTGCCTCTAGAAACTTAGCCAATTGGGCTGAAGCTAGTGTTAAACACTAAAGACCAACAGTGTTGAACACTGGGAATAAGATTAGCAAGTTAGTGTTAAACACTAAAAGATAACCAGTGCTAAACACTAGCAACAGGGCTTTCAAATTAGTGTTAAACACTAAAGCAAATCAGTGTTAAACACTGGTAATCAGAGATTTCAAATTAGTGTTAAACACTAAAGCAAATCAGTGTTAAACACTGGGAACAAAGTCTTCAGATTAGTGTTAAACACTAAGGAGAGAGGGGTCACGTGTGGACACGTGAGAGCGCCCTGATTTTCCTTATTTTATTCTGCGGATCAGTGTTTAACTCTTTTAATTCTGACGGCCATCACGTGTGAGCACGTGATGGAGGCCCCCGCTCTGGTCTGTTAGAATTCTCATTAGGGGTCACGTAGTGACACGTGAGGGCGCCCTAAATGTGAAGCCAGATCTCCTTTGTTTTGTCCTTAAATCCGCGAATAAGTGTTAAACACTTTTCATCTTTATTTTAGAGCATCACGTGTTGGCTTGTGATGGGGATTTATGCATCGATAATTACAGCACTTGCTGAGGGGTCACGTGGGGACACGTGAGAGCGCCCAAAGCTTCTTTTCTTTTGTTCTTTCTTTCTGCGTTTTGGGAGTCACGTGGGAGCACGTGAGGCATTGCCTCAAAGCCTTTTTTCTTCAGGGATCTTTTCAAGGGTCACGTGGGGGCACGTGGCCCTAGTTCTTTTCATGAACAAAGATTTTTTTAAGAATTGAATTCTCTATAGGGTTAAACCCTAATTATGATTTTGGAGGAATTAAATTCCTATTGTGAAAAAATTAATTTTTTATTTAGGATAAAACCTTGATTTCTTTTTTAAAAGAATTAAATTCCCAGATATGTAAAAGAATTAAATTCTTGATTAGGGTTAAACCCTAGTTTTGTTTTAAGAGAATTAAATTTTCAAAACTCATTTCCCCTTCTAAATTTAGGATCTGCATGACAGGATCTCGACCCGGTGAGAATTAAATTCTCAACTTATGGGGAGATGTGCTCTGTGCAGATCTTCAACCAGAAGAAGAACTAAGTTCTTTTTTGTATAAGAGTTAAACTCTTGGATTTTGAGAATTAAATTCTCTGTTTGAAGTTTTGATTCCCTTTCTTTTCTCACCTAGGGTTTTCTTTGTTGAGAATTAAATTCTCCTTTCTTTTCTTCCCTCTTGAGAATTAAATTCTCCTCTCTCTGTTTTTCTCTCTCAAAAGGGTCCCCTTCTCTAGTTTTGTTTTAAGAGAATTAAATTTTCAAAACTCATTTCCCCTTCTAAATTTAGGATCTGCATGACAGGATCTCGACCCGGTGAGAATTAAATTCTCAACTTATGGGGAGATGTGCTCTGTGCAGATCTTCAACCAGAAGAAGAACTAAGTTCTTTTTTGTATAAGAGTTAAACTCTTGGATTTTGAGAATTAAATTCTCTGTTTGAAGTTTTGATTCCCTTTCTTTTCTCACCTAGGGTTTTCTTTGTTGAGAATTAAATTCTCCTTTCTTTTCTTCCCTCTTGAGAATTAAATTCTCCTCTCTCAAAAGGGTCCCCTTCTCTTCTTTTCTTGGCTCCTATTTATAGGAGAATGAAAAGAATCAATTTGTTCAGCAAATCTCTCATTGAAAAATTTGATTTATTTTCGTATTTAATATAAGTCTTTAGATCATTCAGTGAATTTTATTCACCGTTGGATTTTAAATCCAAAAGATATTCTGTTTGTTATTTCGGTGAGATTTGGGGAGATCTTTCCTTATTTAAGATTTTTCCATAAATTGGTGGTTTTTAATCACCATTGGATTTTTAATCCAACGGTCCCCATAATCCTTTTCCATTTGGAAAGATTTAGAGAAATTAGAATTTTAATTCTATTTGGAAAGATTTAGAGAAATTTAGAATTTTAATTCTATTAAACCGTATGGCTTTCAAAGCCACTCACGTGCTGACACGTGACCCTTGGTCACGTGTGAGCACGTGACCCCCAATTGAGTCCTCTTCTCAGCGTTCATTCACGCTTCAGTTTTAACCATCACGTGTCAACACGTGACCATTGGTCACGTGTGAGCACGTGATACCTCATTAAGGTAACCTCTGATTTTTAATCAGGGAAAAGATTTTAGAATTTAATTATATTCATTATTTTCGAGGTCTTAAGAGCCCATCACGTGTCTGCACGTGACCCATGGTCACGTGTGAGCACGTGATGCCCCTTTAGGGTCTTTTCTGAGTTTTTATTATATTTTTAACTCCTCCAGCGGGTTTTTAAAGGTCCATCACGTGTGGACATGTGATACCTCATAACTTTTGATCCCGGATGAATTATGAGGCCTATATTATTTCAAATCGAAGGGTTTTACGATACGCTTCCAATACCATCAGAATTCAATAGTTCCTCCTTTGTGAGTTTATCTAAATACAGGCCGGAAGATACTGGTTTGCATTTCCTTAAGCGTATCGCTGCCATTTGATACCTTGGACTCCTTTGCGCAGAAATTTTTGGTGGGAACAGTAGTATTTGTGATACCAGATCATCCAGTCTTCTATTTCAAAAGTGGAGATAGAAATTTGGAGCTAGGAAGATACCGGGCTAAACCGAAGAATGCAGAAGTTTTCTCGCTACCGGTAGAAGAAGAAAAGCCCGAGATAGTTCGAGAGTTCGAGGATGTGTTCCCAGAAGACATATCAGGTTTGCCTCCTGATCGAGCTCTTGAGTTTAGCATTGATTTACCACCTAGTGCTCAATCTGTAATCAAAGCTCCGTACAGAAGGATTGAAGGAGATCCGCATTCAGTTGGATGAACTCCTAAAGAAAGATTGGATTCGTCTCGGTACTTCAAATTGGGGATCTCCGGTATTACTTGTGAAGAAGAAAGAAGGTTCATACAGGATATGTGTGGATTATCGAGATCTGAACGAAGTGACGATCAAGAACAAGTATCCACTACCACTCATCGATGATCTTTTTGATCAGTTAAGTGGGTCTTTTGTATTTTCAAAGCTAAATCTTCGTTCGGGTTATCATCAGGTGAAGGCCAAAGAGTCCAACATTCCGAAAACGACGTTTAGAACTCGCTATAGTCATTATGAATATCTCGTAATGCCATTTGGAGTGACCAATGCACCTGCCATGAACTAAGTTTTTCGAGAGTACTTAGATAGGTTCGTTGTCATCTTCATCAACGACATCCTGGTGTATTCAAAGAATCGGAAAGAACACGCCGAGCACTTAAGGATTGTCCTGGAGACATTGCAACAACATTAGCTCTGCGCCAAGTACAGTAAGTGTGGATTTTGGCTAGATCAAGTCGGATTTCTCGGACATATCGTTTCAGGCGAAGGAATCTCAGTAGATCCAGCTAAAGTGTCAGCTGTCAGTGAGTGGCCGACACCAAAGACGGTAAAAGATATACGAAGTTTTTTGGATTAGCAGGATACTATCGATGATTCATTGAAGGCTTTTCAAAGATTGCAGCACCCCTGTCCAAGCTCACACGTAAAGATGAAGCATTCGTGTGGTCAGAAGCATGTGAAAAAGCTTTTGTAGAATTCAAGTCAAGATTAACCTCTGCTCCTATTCTTGTAAGACCGGATCAATCTGGAGAATTCGTTGTGCATTGTGATGCGTCCGGTAAAGGATTAGGATGTGTTCTACACCAGCATGGAAAAGTTGTGGCTTTTGCATCAAGACAGCTAAAAGTACTTGAGCGCAACTATCCAACACATGAGCTGGAGCTGACAGCCGTTATCTTCGCACTTAAGATTTGGCACCACTATCTTTTGGGAGAACGAGCGGATATATACACTGACCCCAAGAGTCTGAAGTATGTATTTACTTAGAAGAAACTAAACATGCGGCAGAGAAGATGGTTAGAACTCATGGCGGATTTCGACATCAACCTACAGTTTCATCCTGGGAAGGTGAATGTAGTTCCTGATGCACTTAGCCGCCAGCTATTAGCAATGAACCTCACCGCTCAGTGGAAGCTACAATAGGAATTGCACGGATTGGAGATCGAAGTAGTTATGCCAGGTAACGCTTCATATTGATGAACTTACAAGTCCAGTCCACTCTTGTCAATCAGATTAAGCCAACACAAGCAAATAATGCCAAGCTACAAAAGATCCGAAAACAAGTAGAAAGTGGACTTCGAACTAACTTCATCATTCACGAAGATGGATCCTTGCAATATGTAAGTCGATTATGTGTACCCATCGGCCCTGTTCGAGAAGAGTTGATGAAAGGAACTCATAGCTTTCCTTATTCTGTACACCCCGGTGGTATAAAAATGTACAAGGATCTATGGCAACACTACTGGTGGCATAGAATGAAGCGTGAAGTAGCAAGGAGCGTAGCCAAGTGTTTGGTGTGTCAGTAAGTGAAGGCTGAATATCACAGAACTGCTAGTCTACTTCAGCCGTTACCAATCCCAGAATGGAAATGACAGCATATTACTATGGACTTCGTGATTGTCCTTCCTCGCAGCACAAAAGGTAATGACGCATTATGTGTTATTGTGGATTGACTCACTAAGTCGGCTCACTTTATTCCATTTCGAGTTGGCTAATCAACCGAGACGTTAGCAAAGAAGTACATGGAGGTAAGCATAAATCTAAAGTAAGATTTAAACCTTCAAGATATACCATATCTGATACCCATGAACTCATGCAGGAGATCGTGAGATTACATGGAGTACCTGTTTGCATCATATCCGATCGTGATACAAGATTCCGATCATAATTTTAGCAGAGTCTGCAAGCTAGCCTGGGAACGAGTCTGAATTTCAGCATGGCTTATCATCCACAAACAAATGGACAATCCGAGCGAACAATTCAGATTCTAGAAGATATGCTAAGAGCTTGATTTTAGACTTCGGAGGTTCATGGGAAGATCACCTACACCTTGTGGAGTTTTCATACAACAACAGTTATCAGGAAAGCATTGTAATGACACCATTCGCAGCACTCTACGGAAGAAAGTGTCGTTCACCCCTAAGTTGGGACAACGTTGGAGATCGTGAACTTCTTGGACCAGAGATGATCGTGGTAACTGTGGACGTCGTTTGCACGATCAGGGAAAGGATGCGCATAACCCAAGATAAACAGAAGCATTAGGCAGATGCAAAGCGTCGACATCTGGAGTTCCAACCTGGAGTCAATGTATTCCTAAAGATCTCTCCAAACCGAGGAGTGATCCGCTTTGGCAAGAGGGGTAAGCTAAGTCCAAGATATATAGGACCGTTCGACATACTCGATTGAGTTGGAGAAGTGGCATACCGTTTAGCGCTACCACCGTCATTGGAAGGAGTGCACAACGTATTCCACATATCCCAGCTACGACGATATGTGAACGACCCTAGCCACATACTAGATCATTCAGAGCTCACAGTACAAACCGACTTAACCTGCGAGCAACAACCAGTTGAGATCCTGAACCGAAAGGTGAACACATTATGGAACAAGGAAGTAAACTTGGTCCGAGTGATGTAGAGAAATGATTCGCCAGGAGAATCAATATAGGAATGAGAAGAAGACATGCATGCAAGATACCCTTATTTATTTGAAAGTTAGTCCTTATGTAAATGTAAATTTCGAGAACGAAATTTTTTAAGGAGGGTAGAATGTAACGACTCTGAAATCTTTATACGCAAATTCTCTATTAATATACAAAAAATGAGTTTTACAGCTTGAGTTTGAGTTATAAGTCACTTTTGTGAAATAACGGCAAGAAGCAGCTTGTAGCTCACTGATAAAGCCTTGCACTGCTGTGACGTAGCCCTTGTGTTCGATTCCTATCAGACACAATTTTTTTTTGATATTTTTTTTAACTTTTTAGAAGCCCAAAAGGTTGCACGTGCAAGACATGGTGGAATGAAAATTTCAGAAAAAAAATCAAACATGTGCAAAATGGTTTAAACAGAAATTAAATCAAGTGGCTCGAATCTCGAGGCAAATGCCTCAAGTTCAACCGGCCATTTTAGGGTTTCGGCTGATGGGGATGGTTGGATGGTGTCCAATGAACCTCGTACTCTGCACACATGACTCATCAGCTATCCCTAACCTCTCTGCACTGTTTTATTTCCCTGCAATCAAACATAGACCTTTCATTTTACAATTAAAAACCATTTTAATGCTTTTTAATCCACAATTTTAATTCCCAAACCCTAATTCTTCACTATAAATACCACCCCACATTTTGGCTCAGCATCATTCTGAAAATTCTAGCCAAAATTTTCTAAAAAGTTCCTAGGTGCAAGTGGAGTAAAGTGAAATTAGCGAGCAAGTTGGTTCTGGCGAAGATCGAAGCCAATTCCGAAGCTCCCGCGACGCCACGATGAAACTCTTCCCTTCCTCACACTCTTTATAAGCTTTCTAAACCGTAAGTCGCTCCCAATTCTCCTCCTTTTCATTGATACTCATTTTAAATCAAATATCGGTAAAAGTAGAGTTATTACCGATATCATCTTTTCTAAAACCTATAACTCCATTTTCTTTTATCATTTGGACAATCTAATTTTACCACTTCACTTGTAATCTTAATACCAATGTTTAGAATCAAGTTTAACTAAGAATCTCATGTAAAACAATCATAATTGAACTTTTAAATTAAAATACCTTAAACTTTGTCATCACATCTTTTCGACAAAATTGTTTAACAATACCTTTAGGAAAACTTCATGGGGTAACGACCTATCCCACACGCACACTTGGTTTCATAGGACGATGCCTAGTTGTATGTGTTTTCGGTTCGAAAATAGTATTTACAATAAAATACCACATAATTCTAAAACCGGATTTCTTTTAAAGCGGTATTTCATTTCCTTTACGATTATTCATCTACAACCCTCTTTAGGGGACCCGCTAACGGATGGTGCAGATTATCACACATCTTTGGGCTTGTAGAGCGAGATGCACACATTCTCATGGAGCATTCGATCTTGAAAGGATTTAAATACGTTTTTAAGAAATACGAATTTTCTAAATAAAATAAAATTATTTTTAAATTTTTTTTATATAAAATTATAAATCCATATTTTAAAAATATAATGAAACGATATTTTTTTCTAAAAATGAAAGATTAAAAAAAAATTCAATAAAATACTATCAAGTTACCAAAAAAGGTAAGTTTCTCAATAAAATACCATAAACTTTCCAAACCTAAGTATTTATCACTAAAATACCCCAATACTTAAAATCCATGCTCATGAAAACCTTAAGTAATACTAATCACCCTCGAGGTTTACTTTTAAACCATATTAAAAATATTTTTCATAAAACCCCCTTGAGATATATATAAACACTATTATAACTATTCTAGTAAATATGGGTTTAAGCGGGATCAATTCTCTTGAGCTCCAGAGAGCCGGAGAAAATGAGTGCTTAACTATTTAAGGTAGACAATTTAACGATGTTATCAATGGCAATTGTCTTGGAAAAAGACACAAATCCTGCCGTCTATGTGCAGAGGTTGCCGATAATTTTCGAACCTAAGATTTCAAGAATTAAATCAATACAAGTGTCTGACTCAGTCTGAATCTAATTCAAACCTGAATCCAAAATCAAACCCGAATACTTGATCATGAACATGAATACTTGAATTCAAACATCAATATCAAATTTGTATACTTGACTTGACTTGACCGAACCATGGTTATAACTTGACATGACTACTTGAATACATGATTACATCCTGAACATGAATACCTGAACAATTTTGTATCCATGCTTTCGGTAAGATTTGTAAACATAATCGATACAACACATTGCGCGGGGATAAAATGGTAGATTGGTACGGAACGTATATCGCGGTACAACAGGTCACTTAAAAGACACCTACATGAATTCTTGTGTCATTGTCCCGTGGATTTGCAGGGTGTTTTTCGTCACCCTATTGAGATGGGAATACGCGCGCGCTTGTCAGGCACATTACAGATTCTCCCTGCCTAGGGTAGGCTGGGGTTTATTGATTGTGGGGATCCGAATCTCCGGCAGCCGCGGACTAATCTGCCGTTAATTACCCCTCGCCTTTGGAACGAGAGAAGCTCCGATTGACGGGTCAAACAGGTCATGCGAACTCAATGTGCAGTATTGTGTTTAGAAGGGGTTTTGGATATATCGGGGGCCCCCCAGAGTTTCTAACGGGGGAGGTATTTTTAGTGTAGAGTACATGTAAAATGAGGGGTAAAAGGCGTCCAAAGGACGGGTGAGCGCTAGCGCGTGGGCGCTGGCGCTAGCGCTTCACGTGCCCGGCACGTGGGCGCTCGGGCGCTAGCGCCTCACGCGCCCGGCACGTGGGCGCTCGGGCGCTAGCGCCTCACGCGCCCGGCACGTGGGCGCTTGGATGCCAGCACTAGCGCTTTGGGCGCTAGCGCCTCACGCGCCCGGAACGTGGGCGCTCGAGCTCCAGCGCTTTGGGCGCTCGAGCCTCACGCACCCGGCATGTGGGCGCTCGGGCGCCAGCTCTAGCGCTTTGGGCGCTAGCGCCTCACGCGCCCGGCACGTGGGCGCTAGTGAAAGAAAGGAGGTTTTACCCCCAGAAATAAGAGTTAAACTCCAAAAGAGGGTTTTGAGTGGAGTTGAACTCCAAAAGATCTGAATCAGGAGTTAAACTCCTTTGAGAATTTGGGTCTTGGAGTTGAACTCCCTAAAAATCTTCAGATGTTCTTCTCTCTTAAACCTGGGATCTTCTCTTGTGCCTTGGATCTTTTTCAAGGTGGGATTTTCGGAGATGGGTCTCCTTCTTCCTCCTCTTTGTTGGCTGGATCTTGAAGAACAAGAGGGGTGAAATTTTAAAAATCTCCCCTTTTAAGATCTAATGGAAGATCTGAGCTCCCCTTTATGGGTTTTGTGGTGGAAAACTATTTAGTTTTGAAAAAGGAAGAGTCAAACTCTTGATTTAATTCAAAAGAAAGAAGAAGGTTTAGAACCTTGAGGAAGGAGAAGGAGGCATAGACCTTGATTTTTTTTAGAGAGAGAAAAAAGAACTCGAGATATTTTCATTATCTTTGCTTTTATAGGCTATACACTTTACATATAGCCCTTTGGGCTTTACAAAATGGCATTTTGCCCATCTCATGCCTCATGTGCTCTTTTCTTTTGCCCATAAGCCATGAGCTTTTTCAAAAATTTGGCTTTATGCCCATTTTGCTTACATTCATGCACAAAAAATTACATCAAAATCATTTGTTATATTATTTTTTATGTTGGCATGGGGAGGATGGCCGCTGGCTCGACTTGGGCATGGGCCCGCTTGACCTGGGCTTGGGCCCACCTGGCTTGGGGTTGACCTTGACTTTGATTTGGTCAACCGGGGTGCAAATTTTAACCCCAACAGGGTTATGATGGGGCCTTGTACTACATGTTACCACAGTCCACGGGTTAAGATGGACTCCTCCCATATACATGAATACCTTCTTTACCAAACTATAAACAACCACGTTATAATAACTATCATATACCTGTGAACTATCATATACACTTTACCTGTTCATTTTACTTTATATACTATCTTCTCTTTCTTCTTTTTGGACTTACCGAGTGCTAGTTCGCTGACGACGTTCCTTTCTATTTCTTTCTTTGGAATGTTCGTCAGGAGGACCAGACTCTGAGGAGATCGAGCTGAGCCAGGAGGACTTGGACCAGCTTGCCGCACAGCCTGACTTCTAGTTCCGTTGTACTTACTTTCCTGTATGCCATTGTTTAGGCACCGCTTTACTCATTATATCTTTTATTTTCAAACAGTTGTATGTAAAGATGGATGTAAATAAAGTTGTTGTTTTATTTTAATACTCTTGTCATTCTTGTACATTTACGTATTGCTTAATTACGCTTAACATATTTATTTCTTAGTAAATATGTCGCGCCCCGCTTCCCAGTAGATGGAAACGATAACGTGGCAAGCCCGCGACGTATTTATTTCGAGAAGGCCATTTCTCGAAATAAATACGCTAAGCGTCTATATGCAACATAAAGTAACAAGAACAAACAAAAAAATGAAATCCAACTCTGATTTATTATATTCATGATTCATAGTAGACAAAATATCTGAATACAAGATATATAACATGATAAGCCTTAACAAGGAGGCATACATAAATAAGGTGAAATGAAATGAAAAGCTGAATGAAACTATACGTCTGTTTGTGATACGACCTGGTTGTACTTTTTTTCAACCACTTCTATCTTCTCTATCTTAATGTCACCTGACGAACATTCCAAGAAAGAAAGAAAGATGGGTGGAATGCCCGTCAGCGAACTTGCACTCGGTAAGTCCCCAAGAAAGGTGGGATGTGAAAGTATATAAATAAATATGCAAGGTGACATGTGATATAATATGAATAGAAATAAAACATGAACAGGTATAATATGATAATGTTAATGGCAACTATGTAAGCATGGCAATATAACATAAGCATAGTAAACAAGTATAGCATGGCTGTGGAGTGTAGGTATAATGAACATGAAGTGAATGCAAGCGTCCTAAAAGGTCTCTAAAAAGGTAAAATTAACTAACGTGAGTTCAAGTGTGAATGCCAACCAATCTCAAGAGTATTCTCGAACCCAAGGCTATCGTCCAGGGGCAAGGAATTACGGGCCCAAAATAGCGGGACTTCAATTATTATTAAAGTATTCCAAACCCAACAGGCTATCATCCAGGGGCTTGGAAACACCGACCCTCATTCGTGAATTCGTGATTTGTACCGTTTCAGCCTGGTACCACATCAACATGATTTGTACCATTTCAGACCGGCACCACAGCAACATGATTTGTATTAATGGGACTAATGAGATTCCGTTAGGTTCATACTCAAACTACCTCAACACCCCGTGTATATAAATCTATGATTGATGTTTTGAGTCTTGATCGAATCTATGAATATTAAAGGTGATATAAGATATCAAGTTTTCAAGATTGAGTTTATGCAATCATGTCAAGTGCAAGTCATGCTAATTGTATTTATGGTTCGAGTCAAGTTGGTTCAAGTGTACATATTGGGTTCAAGTATTCATGATTGAGTCGTGTCAAGATCAAGTCAATTCTAGCATGTAATGATTTAATCACAAGTCATATAAATAAACATAAATAAGCAATCACAGAACATGATATGAGATAAGTATACAGGTAACGTCCAAAACAATGTTGTAAATATGTGATATGTACAACTAGTTAATCAAGTCATTTGAAATTAGAATATAAATGAAAACACAGCCTTAAGTGTTATACACACGTGAGTTTCAGTCTCGCTTAAATACGACTACCGGTTTGGGAGATATACATGTTTTCGTATCATCGCGCAAAACAGATCAGAATCTGTTTAGCATCGTCACACATTTTTAAAACGCAGTTTGATTTAATTTTCATCAGGTTTCAAATTATGAAGATTAATAGAAAATTGTAGGTATTTCTAAGTACTTATCCAAAACACTAAGTTTCGCGCGATTTGGATTTCTGAAGCTCTAGTTATGATCGTTTTAATATCAGCGTTTAAAACAGAAATTCAGATTTCTGGACAGCAACTATATGTTATATTGCAAAGCCTATATAGGGTTGTTTCATGTGTTTATAAGTAATCTAATATACATAAAATTATATTTCTATCAATTGTGCATCTATACATCTAAAGTTTGTCACAAACGGATATCGTGAGTTCGAGTTATGTCCTATTTAAAAACAATGTGCGAATCAGGACAGATTTTGTCCAAAACACTTGAGTAAAAATATAAAACTAATAAAATCTAGATCATTCGATGTAGATATCCAAAACACTTGAGTTTGCTCAATTTGGATATCGGTATGCCAATTTATGTGTCCTAAAAGTTGACCGATAAGTGCAGTTTTCTGTTTTACGAACAATAAATAAAAACGATATAATTCATAAACCATTAAGCGATTCGATCTGAAATTTTTACAGCATGTACAAAATAATATATTCTGTCATAGATAAATTTCTTGAAATTTCCAGAAGTAAAAACTAATTTCTAAAAATTATTTTAAAAGTAAAGGTATTGATATGTCATATGTGAGAAATGAGAAAACCATGATATTTATTCGTAACTAAATTTTCTTTTACAAAATTTGAATAAAGTAATTTAAAATACAACAACAAACGATGCAATCCTAATTGGTTACTATGAAATCTTAACATATGGATTGAGAGTAATGAAAAAGACTTTACAAACTATATATGTGTGTATGTTTGTGTGTGTTCATTATTTATATATGTATCCATTTAATTAATTATTTAGGGACTATGATATGATGGGAAATTTTTTTCATGGAAATATAAAAAAGAGAAAGATAAAGAGAAAGAGATCGAAAAATAGTACAACCAGTTCGTATCACAAACAGACGTATAGTTTCTTTTAGCTTTTCATTTCATTTCACCTTATTTATGTATGCCTCCTTGTTAAGGCTTATCATGTTATATATCTTGTATTCAGATATTTTGTCTACTATGAATCATGAATGTAATAAATCAGAGTTGGATTTTATTTTTTGTTTGTTCTTGTTTCTTTATGTTGCTTATAGATGCTTAGCGTATTTATTTCGAGAAATGGCTTTCTCGGAATAAATACGTCGTGGGTTTACCACGTTATCGTTTCCATATACTGGGAAGCGGGGCGTGACAGGTTTTGTTGGTGGCCCATGCAGGTCAGTTCTGCATGAACATCGTAAGCAATATAATACATGAATTATGAAGTCCAATTATTACATTCGATTTTTCCTTTGAATCCTACCCCATTCCTTGAATCTATCTTGAACTCCACATTCAGCTTCCTTGAAGTCTATCTCTCGACTTTTGAATTCTTAACTCTTGTTCATCCTTTCTATTTGTATCTCGTAGGCCTATTAGCACAATTGGTTAGAGTATCAATCGACGGAGCTCGAAGACGATATCATCATAATCCTGTTTTCTTACTCTGTTGCAATATCCTTCTTGAGTAATTTCGAGGACGAAATTATTTTTAAGGAGGGTAGAATGTAACTACCATAATATTACTATACCTTCGTATTTTCTTTCTTTAGTAAAATATTGTGTTTATTTATTCTTAGTATTTTTCCGTATATTTTGTTTTCCATTAAATATATTATTTTATTATTCCATCTAATTTTCTAAAACTTATTTCTTTATACTAAATTTTAACCTATTCAAAATTAAATGCAAGACCTGACCCAGCCCATAACCCAAATTGAATATCATTTTCATTTTCTTTTATAAAACTATGAGCCCAAAAGCCCACTTTCTTTTCAAGCAACAACATATATTTAATTCTAATTAAATATGTGCATGAACAATCTTGTAGCACATTGGTTAAGTCCTTGCATTGTTATTCCATAAGTCATATGTTCAAATCTTCATTCTTGTAATTATTTTTTTTTTATCAATTTTTATTCTTCTCATAACCTACAAATGAGACATTTCATTTCATCTTCTTTTTAACTCTCAAAATAATTAGAATGGTTATGAGCCATAATTTATTAGAATTATGGTGATCATAAACTTTTTTATATCTCACTTCTCTTTCTTTTCATCATCACACATTTCTATCATTTCACATATCTCTCTTCATCTAGATTCCCCGAAGAAGAACATGAAGAAATTCTCTAGAAAGTCTCGCTAGAAACACCAGGCTGTCGGCGAATAGACAAGCCCGGTGACAATACTGGCTTGTGTATGTAAGTCCCTTCTCTCTTTCCCTCCCTCCCTCCATCTCTTTATCTTTATCTTTCTCTTTTTTATATTTCCTTGAAAAACTTCTCTCATCATATCATAGTCCCTAAATAATTAATTAAATGGATACATATATAAATAATGAACACACACAAACATACACACATATATAGTTTGTAAAGTCTTTTTCATTACTCTCAATCCATATGTTAAGATTTCATAGTAACCAATTAGGATTGTATCGTTTATTGTTGTATTTTAAATTACTTTATTCAAATTTTGTAAAAGAAAATGAAGTTACGAATAAATATCATGGTTTTCTCATTTCTCACATATGACATATCAATACCTTTACTTTTGAAATAATTTTTAGAAATTAGTTTTTACTTCTGGAAATTTCAAGAAATTTATCTATGACAGAATATATTATTTTGTACATGCTGTAAAAATTTCAGATCGAATCGCTTAATGATTTATGAATTATATCGTTTTTATTCATTGTTCGTAAAACAGAAAACTGCACTTATCGATCAACTTTTAGGACACATAAATTGGTATACCGATGTCCAAATTGAGCAAACTCAAGTGTTTTGGATATCTACATCGAATGATCTAGATTTTATTTGTTTATATTTTTACTCAAGTGTTTTGGACAAAATCTGTCCTGATTCGCACATTGCTTTGAAATAGGACATAACTCGAACTCCCGATATCCGTTTGTGACAAACTTTAGATGTATAGATGCACAATTGATATAAATATAATTTTATGTATATTAGATTACTTATAAACACATGAAACAACCCTATATAGGCTTTGCAATATAACATATAGTTGCTGTCCAGAAATCTGAATTTCTGTTTTAAACGCTGATATTAAAACGATCATAACTAGAGCTTCAGAAATCCAAATTGCGCGAATCTTAGTGATTTGGATAATTACTCCGAAGGTCCTACAATTTTCTATTAATCTTCGTAATCTGAAACCTGATGAAAATTAAATCAAACTGCATTTTAAAAATGTGTGACGGTGCTGAACAGATTCTGATCTGTTTTGCGCGATGATACGAAAACATGTATATCTCCTAAATCGGTAGGCGTATTTAGGCAAGACTGAAACTCACGTGTGTATAACACTTAAGGCTGTGTTTTCATTTATATTCTGATTTCAAATGACTTGATTAACTAGTTGTACATATCACATATTTACAACATTGTTTTGGACGTTACATGTATACTTATCTCATATCATGTTCTGTGATTGCTTATTTATGTTTATTTATATGACTTGTGATTAAATCATTACATGCTAGAATTGAATTGATCTTGACACGACTCAATCATGAATACTTGAACCCAATATGTACACTTGAACCAACTTGACTCGAACCATAAATACAATTAGCATGACTTGCACTTGACATGATTGCATAAACTCAATCTTGAAAACTTGATATCTTATATCACCTTTTATATTCATAAATTCGATCAAGACTCAAAACATCAATCATAGACTTATATACACGGGGTGTTGGGGTAGTTTGAGTATGAATCCAACGGAATCTCATGAGTCCCATTAATACAAATCATTTTGCTGTGGTACCGGGCTGAAACGATACAAATCATGTTATTGTGGTACCGGGCTAACACGGTACAAATCACGAATTCACGAATGAGGGTCGGTGTTTCCAAGCCCCTGGATGATAGCTTGTTGGGTTTGGAATATTTCAATAACAATTGAAGTCCCGCTATTTTGGGCCCGTGATTCCTTGCCCCTGGACAATAGCCTTGGGTTCGAGAATACTCTTGAGATTGGTTGGCATTCACACTTGAACTCACGTTAGTTAATTTTACCCTTTTAGAGACCTTTTAGGACACTTGCATTCACTTCATGTTCATTATACCTACACTCCACGGTCATGCTATACTTGTTTACTATGCTTATGTTATATTGCCATGCTTACATAGTTGTCATTAACATTATCATGTTATACTTGTTCATATTTTATTTCCATTCATACTATATCACATGTCACCTTGCATATTTATTTATATACTTTCACATCCCACCTTTCTTGGGGACTTACCGAGTGCAAGTTCGTTGACGAGCATTCCACCAATCTTTTTTTCTTTCTTAGAATGTTCGTCAGGTGACATTGAGATAGAGAAGATAGAAGTGGTCGAAAAAGAGTATAACCAGTTCGTATCACAAACAGACGTATAGTTTCATTCAGATTTTCATTTCATTTCACCTTATTATGTATGCCTCATTGTTAAGGCTTATCATGTTATATATCTTGTATTCAGATATTTTGTCTACTATGAATCATGAATGTAATAAATCAGAGTTGGATTTCATTTTTTTTACAAACTTAAAATAAAGTAATTTAAAATACAATAAGAAACGATGCAATCCTAATTGGTTACTATGAAATCTTAACATATGGATTGAGAGTAATGAAAAAGACTTTACGAACTATATATGTGTGTATGTTTGTGTGTGTTCATTATTTATATATGTATCCATTTAATTAATTATTTAAGAACTATGATATGATGAGAGAAGTTTTTCATGGAAATATAAAAAAGAGAAAGAGAAAGAGAAAGAGATGGAGGGAGGGAAAGAGAAAAGGGACTTATATACACAAGCCGGTATTGTCACCGGGCTTGTCTATCCGCCGATAGCCTCGCGTTTCTAGCGAGACTTTCTTGAGAATTTCTTCATGTTCTTCTTCGGGGAATCTAGATGAAGAGGGATATGTGAAATGATAGAAATATGTGATGATGAAAAGAAAGAGAAGCGAGATATAAAAAAGTTTATGACCACCATAATTCTAATAAATTATGGCTCATAACCATTCTAATTATTTTGAGAGTTAAAAAGAAGATGAAATGAAAGGTCTCATTTGTAGGTTATGAGAAGAATAAAAATTAATAAAAATAATAATTACAAGAATGAAGATTTGAACATATGACTTATGGAATAACAATGCAAGGACTTAACCAATGTACTAAAAAGTTGTTCATGCATATATTTAATTAGAATTAAATATATGCTATTGCTTGAAAAGAAAGTGGGCTTTTGGGCTCATAGTTTTATAAAAGAAAATGAAAATAATATTCGATTTGGGTATGGGCTGGGTCAGGTCTTGCATTTAATTTTGAATAGGTTAAGATTTAGTTCAAAGAAACGAGTTTGAGAAAATTAGATGGAATAATAAAATAATATATTTAATAGAAACAAATTATACGGAAAAATACTAAGAATAAATAAATATAATATTTTACTAAAGAAAGAAAATACGAAGGTATAGTAATATTAGGGTAGTTACAAAATACGTTGCGGCCTGCCACGTCTTCGTTTCCGTCTACTGGGAAACGGGGCATGACAAGGGGGCTTCTTCTAGGGCTGAAGATGGTAGAGTTGGGGCTTTGAGAGAGCTGTGTTTGTGGGAAACAAAGTGCTCTCAGATTTCAGATTGGAAGCATAGCTAAAAAGACCAAGAAGCCAGAGATGGTGTATATGGACGTATGAGGTCCGGCCTCGGTGGAGTCTTATACAGGGAATCGGTACTTCATGACGTTCATCAACGATGTAAGACGGAAAACTTGGGTGTATACGATGAGGAAGAAGTCCGATGTGTTTGGTACTTCAAACACTGGATTGCGCAGGTTGAGAACCAAACGGGGGCTAAAGTAAAATGCCTTAAGTTTGATAATGGAGGGGAATATTGCACACATGAATTCCAGGTGTTTTGCTCGCAAAAGGGTATTCATTGGTTGAAGATGATACCGGGGATGCCGCAGCAGAATGACATCGCTGAAAGGATGAACAGGACAATCCTAATGCGAGTGCAGACCATGACCTTGGATGCAAATGTTCTGTGGGCAGCCGTTGTCGATGCTACCGTGTACTTGATCAACAGAAATCTAACAAGCGCGCTTGATGGAAGCATTCCGGAAGAAATTTGGATAGGTAAACCGGTTAATTATGCACACCTAATGTATTTGGTTGTATTGCATATTCTTTGGTTGATAAGGTAGAAAGGTGTAAGCTTGACTCCAAGTCTAGGAAGTGAGTTTTCATCTGGTATTGTCACGCCCCGCTTCCGAGGATACGAGAAAGTAGACGTGACGGGCACGCGACGTATTTACTCAGAAGTAAACATGTTTAGCGTAAATAAGCAATATAAATAAATGCACAAGTATAACAAGAGATGTAATATAAACAACAACTTTTTATTAACTTTCATTCTTTACATTACAACTGATTTGAAAAGGAAATGTACAATGATAGAAAGCAATGCCTGAACAGTAGCATATGAACTAAAATAAGTACAAGTAAAAGCTAGAAGTCTAGCTGCTCTATGAACTGGTCCAAGTCGTCCTGGCTGGGCTCGGTCTCTTGAGGGTCCGGTCGTCCTGACGAACATTCAAAGAAAGAAATAGAAGGAATGTCGTCAGCGAACTAGCGCTCGGTAAGTCCCAAAAGTAAGAGTAGAATAAAATAGAATAGGACAAGTATAGAGTATATGACTGGTAATTTGTACATGTATATGTTTGTTATACTAACGTAGTTGTTTATAGTTTGGTACAGAAGGTATCAATGTATACGAAAGGAGTCCAACTTGCTCCATGGACTATGGTAACCTGTAGTATAAGGTCTTGTCAAAACCCACGGGACAATGGCACAGAATATTCAGGTAGGTTTCTTTTAGTGACCATCTCGTTCCACTTCTAATACATTCAGTACTAGTCTATCCTGTTAAACCCCGTAATGTATATTGTATTGATTATAGTTATCAGACTTGCCGAGACCATGGATACAAGTTGTTTATGTAATCAGGTTCATGATGTATCAAGTAGTCAGGTAGTCAAGTCAAGATATAGCCATGGATCGGTCAAGTCAAGTAATGTTTGCATGTTGATATTGTTCTGGTATTCAGGTTCAGGTTCAAGTATTCATGTTTGGTATATTGGATTCATGTTTGAATTGGATTCAGATTAGACTTAGACTCAGATTGAGTCAGACACTTTAAAACAGATTTGGATCCTGAATTATATTCGGGTGTTATCGGTAACTGCTGCACATGGACGACATGATTTGTGTCTTTTTCCAAGACAATTACCATTGATAACTCCGTTAAGTTTTTCTACCTTAAATAGGCAAGCACTCACTTTCTCCGGCTCCTTGAGGCTCAAGAGAATTGATCCCACTTGAACCTATACTTACTAAGGTCCTTAATGTAATTTTATATAACTCGAAGGGGTTTTATGAAAAATATTTCATATACTTTAAAAATAAATCTCGAGTAATTATTTATGTTCTTTAGGGTTTTCATAGATGTGAATTTTTAAGAGTTGGGTATATTAGTGAATATTTACATAGCTTAAATAGTTCAAGGTATTTTAGTGTAAGACTTGTGTTGTATTGATACGTGATGGTATTTTAGTGAAACTTGTCATTCTTTTATTTTAAAAAAAATATGGAATTTTATTATAACTTGATAATATGTGGTTTGATAATATTTATATAGTATTAAAAATTATTTTATTATTAATTAGAAAATCTCATTTTTCTTAAAAATCGTATTAAAAATCTTTCGAGTCCGAATGCTTCATGAAGAGATCTGCATATCGCTCTACTAGCCCGAGAATGTGCGATAATCTGCACCATCCAATAGCGGATTCCCCAAAATGGATTGTAGATGTATAATCGCAAAGAATTTAATAATACAATTAAAAAGAAAACCGGGTTTTTATAGTCAATGGTATTTTAATGAAATATTGTATTTGCCACAAAAATATATTTCCAAGAGTATCGTGCTATATAAATATGTGTGTATGTGAGAGGTAGGTCATTACCACGTGAAGTTTTCTAGAGGTATGATTAAGCAAAGTAATAAAATATGGTAGATACAAAGTTCATGGTATTTAAATGTAAAACTAAATTTAAAGTTATTTAACATGATGATTTAGGGTGAAAATTGTTTCTAATTATTAGTTTAATGGTTATAAATATATGTTAAGAATATGGATGAGCAATGATTAAGAAAAAGTGTGATTTCAAGGTTTTAGAATCAAAAGTCGGTGTTAACTCCACTTACCGACATGTTTGGAAAAAGAGAACTTTTTATGTAGAAAGAGAAGAATGAGGTGGGCTTACTAGCTAGAACGGTAGGAAAGAGATAGAAGAAGATAGCTTGATCGTTGTGGCGTCGCGGGGTCACTGGAACTTGCTCGATTCCTCGCCGGAAGTTGGTCTTGGGCTAACTCCACTTCTACTCCACTTGTACTTAGACAAATTTGATAATTTTGGTTAGAGATTTCCGAATGAGGAAAGGCAAGGGTATGGGGTTATATTTATAGTGTGGAATTAGGGTTTTGGAATTGAAAGAATGAATTAAAATGCATTTAAATTGGATTTAAAGGTGAAATTGAAGTCTCTGTTTTAATTCAGAGTAAACAAACAGTGCAGGGGTAATAGGGGTAGGGGAAACGACAAGTGTGCAAAGCCGGGCACTTTTGCCCACGGGCTAGCCGTCACCGCCGGCCCATAGGGTCATCTCACCGGCCAAGTGTGAAGGGAATGCCAGTGGATTTGTGCCACGTGTCCTCTTCTGTATATATATCATTTTACACATGTTTGTTTTCCTGCATGTTCATATTTTGTGTGCAGTGCACATGTAAACTTTTGGGCTTCCAAAAATTTTAAAAGAAAAATCAAGAAAAATAATATGTGGCTCATGGGATTCGAACACAGGGGCTATGTCACAGTAGTGCAAGGCTTTACCTATGAGCTACAAGTGCTTTCTTGCTGTTCTTAAACAAGAATAACTTTTAAATTGTGCTCAGGCTTTCAAACTCCTTTCTGTACTTTAAGAAGAAGAAATTTTGTACAGAAAATTCAGAGTCGTTACAGGTATGGTGGAGACGAGTTCGGATATCAGCTATGGGATTACATAAGCAAGAAGGTAATACGAAATCGGAACGTTGTTTTTGATGAGCATCACTTGTACGAAGAAGAGAAGCAAGCTAAAGATGGTGCGGTATCGGAGTTCGTCGAGTTGGACAGAACTTAAGAGAGCATTCAGGTACCTACAGGTGGAGATCAGAATATGGAAGAAATTGTAGTGTAGGATCAGATTCAAGAACAGGATGGTGACCATGTTCAGCAACCAGATGTACCGGTTTTGAAGAGATCTACACGAGATAGGTGGCTACCTGAAAAACTTATGACCGATTTTGTTTTGTACACAGATTCGGGGGAGTCTGAATCCTTTAAAGAAGCAATAAACAACGGTGTTAGCAAGTAGTGGGAGCAAGTTATGAATGAGGAGATGTATTCTTTGAAGGAGAATCGTACGTGGGATCTAATGAAGCTACCCAAGAGTCGAAAAGCGTAGCTGAAAAGGTGGGTGTACAAAATTAAAGATGAGGCCAATGGTGTGAAGCGGTATAAGGCTCGTTTGGTGGTCAAAGGATATGCGCAAAAGTAAGGAATTGACTATCAATAGATTTTTCCCCGGTCGTGAAGATGGCATCTATTCGGGTAATTCTCAGTATCATGGCGGTGGAGGATTTTCACTTAAAGCAGCTGGATGTGAAGACTGCGTTCCTTTATGGAGATTTGGAGAAGAAGATCTATATGATGCAGCCAATAGGATACGAGATAAAGGAGAAAGAGAATATGGTGTGTAAGCTACGAAAGAGCTTGTATGGCATCAAGCAAGCTCCTAGGCAGGTATCTCAAATTCGATCGGGATTTGTGTGCTATGAATCAGATCACTGCAAGTAAGTTCAGACTTTTAAGGATAGAAACTACATTATATTGTCACTGTACGTGGATGACATATTGGTAGCGGGTCCGAATTTTGAGAAAATTCAAGATTGAAGAAGATGATAGCTGAGAAATTCTCTATGAAAGATTTGGAAGTGGCAAAAAAATCTCGGACACGAAGATCGTGAGAGATAGGAAGCAACGGAAGCTGTGGTTATCGCAAATGTACTACATCGAGAAAGAAGTAGTTCAACATGGTGTAACAACCCTAAACTTTCTGTACAAATTTTTCCAAAATACAGAAAGAAATACCTTAGCCTAAGCACAAGTTATAAATTTGATTTGCTTTTGAACAGCAAGAAAGCACTTGTAGCTTATTGGTAAAGCCTTGCACTGCCGTGACATAGCCCATGTGATCGAATCTTCCCAGCCACATATATTTTTATTGTATTTTTCTTTTAAACTTTTAGAAACCCAAAGGTTTGTACGTGCACAACACGTAAAATGAAGAGTCATAAAATAAACAAACATGTGCACTAGGTTATACCAACAGACACCAACACGTGGCGAGAATCCCATACCCTGACCCCACTTCTCGACCGGCGAGATCACCATATAGACCGGCACCGCCGGTTTAGCCCGACGATAATGCCTCCAAACTTTGACCTTACACCCCTTGGACTCCCCCACTAACCCTAGACTGTTTGTATTCTCTGCACATTAACAGAGAGTGATAAATCACCCTTTAATCCATTTTTAATACAAATTTTTAATGCATTATTTAACCCTTAAAACCATAATTTTCCCTATAAATACCACACTCCATTTCACTCTTCCTCACTCAGAATTTCATTACAAAAACTCTCAAAAAATTTCCAAATTCTTATAGTGTGCAAGTGGAGTTAGCAAAGGGTGAAGTTCCGGCGAAGTTCCAAGGAGATTCCGGCAACGAAACGACACCCCGACACCATCCCTAGCTTCCCCCTTCTCCCCTATAACCTTGTAGCCTGTAAGTCCCTTCTTCCCCTCTCTTATTCTATTCTAAACTTTCAATCTTCAAAACTCGACGGAAGCGGAGTTAATCCGACTTCCGATTCGGTTTTCCTTTAAAATTCTATTTTTCTTAAACAATAAAATACCATACTCTCATATAATCTTTAACAAATATTAACAAACACTTTAAAACAAGTTTCATCTCAAAAGAATCTTTTATGCACCTTTTATCGTATTTTACGGTAAAATACCATATACTTTACATTTCGTCATAATTCACATATTTCCTTGTATTACCTTTAGAAAAATTATGAGGTAATGACCTACCTCATCACAACACACATATTGGACATAGCATGATTTATTTTTGGGCAATGTTTTTGGGAATACCACGAATTACAATAAAATACCCTAAACTATTACAAAATCGTTTTCTTTAAAAAGAGTATTCATTAATTTCTTGCAATTACGCCTCTACAACCCATTTTGGGGAACCCCGATCGGGATGGTGCGGATTATCGCACGTCCTCAGGCTTAGTAGAGCGAGATGCAGACCTCCGCAAAGAGCATTCGATCTCGATGGAATTTTTAATGCTATTTTTAAGAAAATAAGATTTTTAGAAAATAAATAAAATTTATTTTTATTAAATATATAGATATATATGAATATTATCAAAAGATCTATTTTAAACATATTATACAAATATTCAATGTTCTCTAAATCAAAGGAATCACCATTTCATGAAACTACCGTTACACTTCAATGCAATTCCAATATTTCATTAAAATACCATGTACAATGGAAAATAGATTCTACTCACTAGAATATTTTATTTTTTATAAAATATATATCTATGAAAACCCTAAAGACGATAATTAAATACTTGAGGTGTATTTTGAAAATATATCAAAACTATTTTACATAAAACCCCCTCAAGTTATATCAATTTACAATAAGGATCCTAGTAAAAATAGGTTTAAGCGGGACCAATTCTCTTGAGCCTCGGGGAATCGGAGAAAGTGGGTGCTTGCCTATCTAAGGTAGACAATCTAACAAACGGTTTTATCAATACGGTAATTGTCTTGGAAAAAGACACAAATCCTGTTGCCCATGTGCAGCAGTTATCGATAACATCAAAACTAATTCAGAACTTCAATTTCTTTTCAAAGTGTCTAACTCAAACTGAGTCTCAATCTAATTAATCCGACTTGAATATAATTCAAGTATAAAACTAAAATTCAACATGAATCCGTCTATTCAATCTATACCAATCTATATTGACCGAACCGAACCATGGATATACTCCGGTTACATGACTATCTATTTACATCGATTCCGTCTACTGATATCATAGTTTCGGAAATGTCTTCCATTTACTACATGACAATATAATACAACCAGTACAATCAATACAATAAACATTACGGGGTTTATAAAGGGGTAGACTGATACGGAACATGTTAAAGGTGGCACGAGGTGGTCACATAAGACGTAATTACATCCATGCCGTTGTTCCATGGTATTTTCGACGGAGCCTTGTACTATGGGTTACCAAAGTCCACAGTATAAGTTGGACTCCTCTCGTATACACTGGCATATTCTGTACCAAGCTACAAACAACCGCGTTAACAATATAATCAAACATTTCTAGTTTTACTCTATTTCTGTATATTCTATTTCTATCTATCTTTAGGACTTACCGAGCGATTGTTCGCTGACGACATTCTTATTTCTCTTCTTCTTTGGAATGTTGTCAGGAGGACCCGACTCACTGGAGCTCGAGACCAGCCAGGAGCACTTGGAGTAGTTCACAGAAGATCCTGAGCATTGACTTTACTTGTACATATTTTTCATTTCAGTTATGCCATTGTTTAGGCATTGCTTTCTATTCATGTATTTACATTCCAGTTGTACCTGTAAAAGAATGTTTAATAAATAAAGTTGCTATTCAATTACATCTATTATCATTTTTCTTGTGTACATTTACTTTATATTGCTTAGATACGCGTAGCGTGTTTACTTCGGAGTAAATATGTAGTGGGCCTCGCCGCGTCCCCTTCCCATACACTGGGAAGCGGGGCGTGACACATGGACATGTCAAAACCGATGAGTACACCTTTAGCGAAATATTTCTGTAACGACTCGGAATTTTCTGTACAAATTTTTTCTTTTTAATGTACAGAAAAGAGTTTGCAAGCCTGAGTACAAGTTATGAATATATCTTGTTCAAGAACAGCAAGAAACAACTTGTAGCTCATTAGTAAAGCCATGCACTGCTGTGACGTAGCCCCTGTGTTCGAATCCCCTCAGACACATTATATTTTTTCTGAATTTTCTTTTAAACTTTTTGGAAGTCCAAAAGTTTACACGTGCAATGCACATAAAAATGAAAAGTCTGAGAAAATAAACATGTGCAAAATGATATAAATACAGACATGGACACATGGCATGAATCCACCGGCCCCTACCCACCAAACGACCGGCAAGATTGCCAAATTGGTTGGTGCCGACGGGTGACCTGTAGGCAATGAAGCCCGGGTTTTGCACACAGGTCCCTTGGCCTACCCCCATTACCCCTACACTGTTTGATTACTCTGCAATCAAACCGAGACCCCTCAATTTCCCAATTTATCATATTTTAATGCATTTTAATTCACTCTTTTAATCCTAAAACCCTAATTCCACACTACTGTTCCCGCCAAAAATTTCTGCGCAAAGAGCCTAAGGTATCAAATGGCAGCGATACGCTTAAGAAAATGCGAACCAGTATTTTACGGGCTGTATTTTGACAAACTCCGAAATGATAAACAGCTAAATTCTGATGGTATCGAAAGCGTCTCGAAAAATCCTTCGATTTAATATATTATGGGCCTCATAATTCATCCGGGATCAAAAGTTATGAGGTATCACGTGCCCACACGTGATCGGGCATCACGTGCCCACACGTGACCATTTACAGCAAAGCTTGTAGGCACTGAATAAAATAAAAAATTAAATGGACTCACGTGTCCACACGTGATAAGCCCTTCAACCCACTAAAAAGGAATTAAAAGATATAATAAAAACTAATGAAAAATCCTAATGGGGCATCACGTGCTCACACGTGACCAAGGGTCACGTGACGATCCTTAGTCCTTTGAAACAACAGAATTAAATTCTGGGTAAAGTATCAATCAACAGGAGTCATGTGCCCACACGTGATGAGCCTCTTAATCTCACTGAAAATCATAATAAAAATAAGGGAACACCCCAATGGGGCATCACGTGTCCACACGTGACCAACAGTCACGTGATGGGTTCCTAAGTTCTCTGGCTAATAGGAATTAAATTCCAACAATGAGGTCACGTGTCAACACGTGATAGGCCTTTAAACTCACTGAAAAGAATTAAAAGTATAATAAAATAACAAGGAAAAACCCCAATGGGGCATCACGTGCTCACACGTGACCAAGGGTCACGTGCTGACACGTGATAATTCCTGAGTTCTTTAAAACAACAGAATTAAATGCTTAATCGAGGGGGTCACGTGTCAACACGTGACGGGATCCTAAAATCTCTGAAATAATAGAATTAAATTCTAATTAAGGGAAATCAAAAACCCTAACTGGAAAAATATTTCTTTAAATCTTTCCAAACAAAAAGGATGGTGTTCTGTAAAATGGAGCACCGTTGGATTAAAAATCCAATGGTGATTAAAAATCACCAATTTATGGAAAGATTTTAGACAAGCAAAGATTTCCCTAAAAATCTCATCAGAAATAACAAACAGAATATCTTTGGATTTAAAATCCAACGGTGAATAAAATTCACTGTATGATCTAAAGGCCCATATTAATTATGAAAACCAACAAAATCTTTAAATGAAAGATTTACTAAACAAATTGATTCTTTTCCTTCTCCTATAAATAGAAGCCAAAAGAAGAGAAAAAGATATAGAGTTTTGGAATCTTGAAATTTCAGAGAGAAAAGAAAGGAGAATTTAATTCTCAACAAAGAAAACCCTAGGCGAGAAAAGGAAAAAATATTAAAACTTCAAAAAAAGAGAATTTAATTCTCAATCTAAGAATTTAACTCTTCTACAAAAAGAACTTAGTTCTTCCTCTGGTTGAAGATCTGCAAAAGCACATCTCCCCATAAGTTGAGAATTTAATTCTCACCGGATTGAGATCCTGCCATACCGATCCAAAACTTAGAGGGGGAATTAAGTTTAGAGAATTTAGTTTTCCCAAAAACAAAACTAGGGTTTAACCCTAATTGAGAATTTAATTCTCTCAAATTCACAGGAATTTAATTCCTCTTAAAATGAAATTAGGGTTTCACCCTATACAAGAACTCAATTCTTTTACATATATTGGAATTTAATTCCTCTAAAAGAAATTAGGGTTTAACTCTACATAAGAATTTAATTCTTTCATAATAGGAATTTAATTCCTCCAAAATCATGATTAGGGTTTAACCCTACAGAGAATTTAATTCTCAAAATAAAATAGGGAGACTTAAAAGATCTCTGTGCATAAAAAGAACTAAGGTCACGTGTCCCCACGTGACCCCGAAATATCCCCAAAAATGAGAAGGAAAAAGCTCTGAGGTAATGCCTCACGTGCTCCCACGTGACTTCCAAAACACAGAAAGAAAAAGCAAAGGAAATGAAGGCTTTGGGCGCTCTCACGTGTTGCCACGTGACCCCTTGGCAAACGCTTTAACAATCAGCGCATCACGTGTCAACACGTGATACTCAAAATAAAAATATAAAAAGTGTTTAACACTTAATTGCAGAACAAAGAAAGGAATCTGGTCCCACCTCTGGGCGCCCTCACGTGTCCCTACGTGACCCCTTTTTCTTTAGTGTTTAACACTAATTCGAGAACTTTATTTTTAGTGTTTAACACTAACTTGAGAACCCTATTTCCAGTGTTTAACACAACACTGTTGCTTTCTAGTGTCTAATACTAAATTGAGAATTATATTTCCAGTGTTTAACACTGATTATCTTTTAGTGTTTAACACTAATTTGATGGATATATTTCCAGTGTTTAACACTGTTTTCTCTAGTGTTTAACACTATTTTTAATCAAATTGGTTAATCTTTCAGAGGCAAAGCGTCCCATTCAAAATTGAGTAAAATTCAGAGCTATAATGTTCCATGCTCAGTCAAAGATAAAAATGTTATCAAAGCCCTCAAACTCTTGTTTAGCATTGCTAAATAATATGGGGTTGAACCCAGACAAGTGTTAATGGTCCAACAAATGGCCAACTCTTCAAATTTGATTGGACTTAGCCCAAGTTGGCCATAAGTCCTCAATTCAGACTTAACTGAGCCCAAATGTGCTCATAATCTAATTAATTGATCTTAGTTCCAAATTGGACTATAGATCACTTAATCCACTTTGGTTCGAGGGTACATATCTTCACTCCTCTGATATTTGTCGTTGTAATCCTTCAACGTCTTCAGAGAGGTGACGGGTTCTGATAACCACACACTTCACAGACTATGACGTATCTAAACTGGACTGTGGGGTCTTTAAACTCACGGACTATGATGTCCTTAACCTTGACTGTGAGGTCTTTAAACTCACGGACTATGATATCCTTAATATTGACTGTGATGTATTTAAACTCACGGACTATGATATCCCTAACCTTGACTGTGATGTCTTTAAACTCATGGACTATGATGTCCTTAACCTTGACTGTGAGGTCTTTAAACTCACGGACTATGATGTCCTTAACCTGGACCACTATGTTCTTAAACTGGTATTGGACCACTACGTCCTTAAACTGGTATTGGACCACTATGTCCTTAAGCTGGTAATCGACCGCAATGTCCCTAAACTAAACAATACAGTTCAAATGCTCTTTTGTTGGATCTAAATGATCCTGTTAAGTTGATCTTAGTCTAAAATTAGACTAACGCGTCCTTAACAAACGTTGAGTTGATCTTAGTCTAAAATTAGACTAACGTATCCTTAATGAACGTTTAAGTTGATCTTAGTCTCAAATGAGACTAACGTATCCTTAAACCCAAACCCCCAAACCCAAATCTAAGAAAATACGGATTTGGACTAATCCACGTCCTACGGGCGACAATATAAATTAGTCTCCATATACAATCCACGGGCAACCAAACACAAAACAAACACCCACGACACGAAGTGACCATCTGGAGAAAGAGAAAGTTGTTACCGCGATGCGGTAGCGTAATTAACTGCAGGGGCTTGCGCCTGTAGGGAAGAGCGTCCCCACAATCAAAAACCTCTCGACGAGGGGGAATTTGACGAAGTCTGCTAAAACGGCCGCATCCGTCTAAACCATCGATACATGGTGTCGTAAATCAACTTGGCATTTTCGGGGAGGTGGACGAATAGCACCAATTAGCATCTGCCCCCAGATTCAGGCAAGACGTCAGTCTTTCCCGGTTTCCGGCGGTAAACAGATTCTGGCACGCCCGGTAGGACTTCTTCCTCTTTCCACTCCACACTTCGTGTGTCGTGTTCGCGAACGAATCGCGGTTTGTTATGGTTGCCTGTGGATTCAAGATACTTAGATTTAGTATCTTGCTCCGTGCAGAAAACAAAAGATCAATGGCGTCTACTTGCCCGAAATGTTCTAATTGCAACTGCAACTCTCACTCCGTCCCATCCGGAGGAGTGACTTACGGGCCCCAAGCAGCCTCCATCTTCGCTATGCTAGTGGAACAGGCCACTCAGGCCACCACTGGATTATTCTTCGGGACCATGCTCCTGCCTATGAGCTTCAATGCCCCGACGCCATCACAGGAAGCTCCCAAAAAGTCGGTCTTTGATCGGCTTGCAACTACTGCGGCCCCTCTCAACGGTTCGGCCGATGTCAAGCCAACAACATCAGTTTTCGATAGGCTGAGCCTGAACCCCAATGAGCCCGCCAAGAAGCCCACGATAACTGAAGCGGCCATTCCAAAGCGGGTAACCATTCCTGCTCTCGAGGTCACTAAAGAAGCTTTTCCCGTCAAGGGATCAGTCTTTATGAGGTTGGCCACCCCGACTCCCGTTTCTACTCAAAGGTCTGTCTTTGACAAACTGGACGCTACTCAATGGACATCAGTCTTCAAGAGGCTGACGCCAGCAACAACCCTTCTCCAAAACAGGGGGCATAACGAAGTCGCCCCTAAAGCTGAAACAATCCCAACGGCTCGACACACTCGACGTCGTCACTGGCGCTGAGTAAGGAAGGCTGGGGGAAACTCTCCCTCTGGGCTAACTCCACCAGCCCCAATGGTGGAAGTCAATGCTGCTGTTCCAACTGGGAACAGCTTTGAATTGCTGAACAAGGTGCCCAGGAATTCTCCTACCGCCATACTGAAAAGATCTCCTCCATCAGTGGAGAATGTCGTGGAAGCAAAGCCAGAACGGTCCCTACAGCGGCTGTCCTCCAAAATCTACAAAGTCTGGCGACGGGTCCAGGAGTCGATGATTGATCAAGACTATCCCCGCCGACAGAAAAAGGTGAAAGTTCAGCAAAATGAAAATCATCTTGCCAAGCCACAAAAGGCAACAGCTGTCGGGGTGCCCGCTGCGATGGCCCCCTCGACGTCAACTGCTCAAAAAAGAAGGAGGCCAGAGAAAGCCCCTATGACTGTGGCAGGCCACAAAGACACTGAGCTCAAACGCCCCAAGTCTGGGGGCATGATGGTACATACTGTCTACATGGCTTCCGGAAAAGAAGAAAGCCGCACTTCGATGGGCCACCGACCGCTCACCCGATCAATAACAAGGGCTCAAGAACAACAACAGCAGAAACTTCAGGAGATGCTGACTGCAATGGCTGCACTCACCGAACTAAAAGAAAGCCCGGAGGCGTCATCAGAGCAGCGTCATGAACAAGAAACCGATGCTGACTTCCTCCGCAGAGTCCTCGAAAAGAAGGACAGAGAAGCAGCAGAACAAGCTGCCAATATAAAACGAATGGCGCTTCTCTTCCAAGACATGGTCGGGATGATGTTACAGCCGGATCCTCCAGCTGAAGACCCTCCGATCATTATTGAAAATGACCGAGTGGAGACATCAAATCCCCTTCCGGCTTGTTCAGCAGCCAAAGAGGAGACCATCTCAAAAGCTGCGCTCGATGATTATATTGCTCAGCAAATACGAGCTCACCAGGCAAATGAAGCGGCTGGCCAAATTGTCAAGACCGGACGACCCTATCCGGGCTGGTATGACCAAATAAGTTACCCGCCGGGATACACGATCCCCAAATTCCATGTGTACAAGGGGACAGTCAATCCCCATCAACATGTCGCTCAGTTCAGGGCTCTATGCGGCAATAGTGGAGGCGACGACAAACCGTTGCTTCGCCAATTCGTCGGCAGCTTAATGGAAACGGCCTTCAAATGGTATTCGGAGCTGCCTAACGATTCCGTCAAAACTTTTACAGAAATGGAGTTGCTATTCACCCAACATTTTGCGAGCGCCAGTGAACACACTCCAATCATGGCACTGATCAATGCCAGGGTGAAACCGGGAGAAACATGGGTCCAGTAAGCGATACGGTGGCGTAATCTATGGTCGAAGTGCGAGCAACGCATCGAAGAAGTGCCTGCGGTAGGCATGTTCGTGGGTACTCTTGACCCTCAAGCGACCATATCCCAATTCATGATGTTCTTCAAGCCGACCACCTTCTAGGCCTTGATTGACAAGCTGGCCCAAATGGACCAGATGGGTCATAGACCGTCTCCTCCAAAGCCGGATTCTCGAAATGAAAAAGGGAAAGGAAAAGCAACTTTTGTCGCCAATACTCAACAACAGCCGAGCAACTTAAAGCCAATTGTTCGCCAAAACAATATGGGTCTACGCCCATCCCTTGAGGAGAGACTAGGACGTCCCTACTCGTTTCCCCAAGATAAAATGAGGAGACTGTTCGAGCTGGCGGTGCGCAACAGACTCATCAATCTGCAAGATCCAAAACGTCCGTTGCAGCCAAACGACGTCAACGATCCCAATTACTTCCCCTACCGCCGAGTATTGAGCCATCCGATCGAAGACTGCCACGTCTTCAAAAACTGGGTTGAAGACCAATACCAACAAGGCAAGTTCGTATTATCCGAAAATTGGAAGGTGAACCCACCACAACCTCACGCCCCTAAAAAGGTGGACATGCCGGGGGCATCGTGCTCATTCATAAGGGAAGCCCCATGGGAGGACGTTCTTTCAGTCAAGACGAAAAGAATGTTGAAGGATCTCCAAACATGCCCGGCGATCAGGTGGAAAAATCCACTGGAACCTGAGATCATCAAGGGAATGCTGACACCGCGCCCAACTCCAAAAACTGGTGGTGATGGTTAGAGCGCTCACACCCAGCCGTCAAAGTCATCGAAGAAGAATAAAAAGACTAAAAAGCCCGTGAAACCTGGTGACAAGCGCACGGACCTGCAAAAACAAATTGCCGCGTTGGAAGAATATAATCAGAAGGCGCGGACCCCAGTCACACTCCAAGAATTTCTCACCCATGTCCTTGTGGACAAAGATGATGACAATGGAGAAGACTCGTCGGATGAGTCTGAGGATTATGTGGCAAGCTGTCATGTGATCTCTCACTCGTTAATAAACGGTGAAGAAGCTTTGGATGTAGAAAAACCATGGGAAAATCCTGAGCCTGAACTTCTAGGACCATCAGACGAAATGATTGATGCATTCCTAAACGAAGCCCGTCAGGAAAGCAAAGCCAATCGAGAGCGTGAATTGGCTATATTTGAAAGTGCCAAACACCGACGACTGGAGGAAAAGGTCGAGACACCCCTACTGGAGCAAAGCATCCCTATCGCCAGCAAAAGCAATCTTAAAGTAAGGAATCAATTCGCTAGGGCCCTGGCAATAGGAATGAAGTTGCCCTCTCTCAAAGGAAATTCCCCTAGCAATATACGTCTTGATGAAGCGGATATACATCCTAACTTCTGCCTATACCATCAGAGGATTGCACACCCCACCGAGGAGTGCATAGCCTTTAAAAACTGGTGGCAGGGATATATTGCCCATCGACGCCACGTTCAACGAGTGAAGCGCAAGGCTCATCGGGAACAGAAAAGCATGACAGATGAGCGCGAAAGAGCTGCTGACAACTGTCACATAGCTGACACTAAGGGATAGCAAGTTATCACCTTTGGAAGCGACTCTGACGAAGAAATCGCCCTCAGCCCTCTCTTGAAGGAATCCACCTCTGGCACAAAACATGCGAAGAATTGCGGCAAAATCTAGCTGCGTAATCGTACGTTGACCTAATGACCGAACGTTAAACTACTACCAACCCGCAGCATCCCCAGGCTGACGTGGTAAAAAAAAAGAAGCAAAAAAAGGGATACGTCCACAAGCAAGAGGGGCATGGATGAAAACCCGAAAGGGCTCCATGAGTAAAAACAGCAGGACTACTGACGATATTTGTGAAAACCCGAAAGGGCGCAGACTCGTATAAAAAACGGTATGTCCACAAGCAAAATGGGCACGGATGAAAACCCGAAAGGGCTCCGTGAGTAAAAACAGCAGGGCTACCGGGGAGTTTTGTGAAAACCCGAAAGGACGCGACCTCGTTAAAAAAAACAAAACAAAAAAAAACGGTATGCCCATAAGCAAAAGGGCACGGATGAAAACCCGAAAGGGCTCCGTGAGTAAAAACAGCAGGGCTACCGGTGAGTTTTGTGAAAACCCGAAAGGGCGCAATCTCGTTGAAAGACACTTGCAAGGTCCTCTCGACTTTGTAAGGAGAAACCACCTGCGTGAGATCCTTACGACTCACAAGGGAGCAACACACTTAGGATCCCCACGATTCCTAAGGAGTAATTACACTTGCGAGATCCTCACGACTCGTAAGGAGAATCCTTTTATGGGACCCTCACAACTCATAAGATTTGAAAGTCTTAAGCTACAGGGATCTAAACCTGTTCTTAAGGAGCCACCACAACTTACGACACTGCCCTACAAGCGGTTCAGTATTAACCCTTGTATACAATCCACGAGCGTGAATAAACATTCCTCTAGCAAAGTCCCATCCGCGACTTGGGATATGTCTACACGGTGAATAACCCTTGTAAGTCCTCTCGACTTATAAGGAGAAAACACTCTTGTAAGATCCTTACGACTTATAAGAGAACACACACTTAGGAATCCTCACGATTCCTAAGGAGAAAACGCACCTACGAGATCCTCACAACTCGTAGGGAGAAACACCTTTATGAGATCCTTACGGCTCATGAAGTCAAAAGCCTCAGTCGATGGGATCTAAGCCACCTTTTTTCAACATCGACAAATACAAATGATGATTCGCTCCTGGCAATATCCCAGTTGTAGCGATGTTGATGCCTAAATTGGTATCAAATTCCAAGTCCTTTCATGGAAAATGATGATTCGCTCCTGGCTATATTCCAGTCGCAGCGATGCTGATGCTGAGATTGGCATCAGATTCCAAGTTCCATACTCGTGATAAAAAAAATCAACGAGCCAAAAATGCATATGAAATAGCCGAAATGATGGGGCAACTTGCAACGAAATCAGCAAGTAAAAATGTATGCATACAAAAAACAGCCGAAATGATTGGGCAACTCGCAATAAAAAGTAAATAAAACAAATAGCTGAAATGATTGGGCAATCACGATTTTCACGATGTAAAAAGCTGAAATGATAGAGCATCGCGGAAATAATTTTAAAAAATGAAAGAATGAAACTTTTTGCCCTACAGGTGAGATCACATCGATCCCTGTATACAATCCAGGGGCACAAACAAAGAGGGAACCATACCTCCCCACCAGGATCCATCAGAAAGCGAAGCTAAATCTCGAAGGTTCATAGACAACCTAGAGACAACCTCGACATTTGTCGCAATATTGCAGACACAATGTCAACAAACGAAGCAATGGAAGATCCTTAGCTTCAGGGTCTCGACGTCAACATCGACAACTTAGAGATCACCAACGGCGTTTCTCCTCACTCCAACCAGATGCAGACGTGACGTCAACAACCGACCTCAGAGTCACAACGAAACGGAGCCATGGAAAAGTCTCTAGTTCCAAATCTCAATGGCCACATCTACAGCCTAGATGTCAACAACGGTGTGCCTCCTCATTCCAGCAGGACGCAGATGTTACACCATCAAACGGAGCCACGGCATAGTCCCTAGTTCCAAATCTCGACGGTTCACAGACAACCTAGAGACCATCTCAGCATTCATCTCGTTACACCAGACGCAATATCGACAACGGCGTTCCTTCATAATCCAGCAGGATGCAGATGCAACGTCAACAAAAGACCTCATGGTAAAAACAAAGCGGAGTGACGGCAAAATCCCAGCTCCACCTCAGCATCCGTCTCGTTACACCAGACGCAGTGTTAACAACGACATTCCTTCGTAATCCAGCAGGATGCAGATGTAATGTCAACAAAAGACCTCATGGTCAAAGCAAAGAGGGGTGACGGAAAAATTCCAGCTCCACCTCAGCATTCGTCTCGTTACACCAGACGCAATGTTAACAACGGCAATTTCGGCTTTCAAAAAAAAAGGGTGACACCGAGCTTAAGCTCTCTTCTTTTTCTTGTCTCGATTCAAAGTCTGCAATCCTTCGCAGTCCAGCAGGATTCAAATGCAACGTTAACAAAAGACCCCATGGTCGAAACAAAGCGGAGTGACGGCAAAATCCCAGCTCCACCTCAGCATTCGTCTTATTACACTAGACGCAATGTCAACAACGGCGTTCCTTCGCAGTCCAGCAGGATACAGAAGCAATGTCAGCAAACGAAGCAAAGGCCAAATTCCTAGCTTCAGGGTCTTGACAGTAACTCATATAAAACCTGAAAGGCTACCGGAGATCATCCCACATGGAGTGGTCACCACCACGACGTTAGTCTCGATACAGCAGAAGAGATGTCACTACAGCGTCCTTCCTCCAACAGGATTCGGACACGCGAAAGCAAACGAAGCGAAGGCCAAATTCCTAGTTTCAGGGTCTTGACGGTAACTCATATAAAACCTGAAAGACAATCGGAGATCATCACACACCAGCGCGGAGTGGTCACCACCTCAACGTTCGTCTCGATATAGCAGACGAGACGTCACCACAGCGTCCTTCCTCCAACAGAATTCGGACACGCCAAAGCAAACGAAGCGAATGCCAAATTCCTAGCTTCAGGGTCTTGACGGTAACTCATATAAAACCTGAAAGGCAATCGGAGATCATCCTACACCAGCGCGGAGTGGTCACCACCTCGAAGTTCGTCTCGATACAGCAGACGGGATGTCACCACAGCATCCTTCCTCCAACAGGATCCGGACACGCCAAAGCAAACGAAGCAAAGGCCAAATTCCTAGCTTCAGGGTCTTGACGGTAACTCATATAAAACCTGAAAGACTACCGGAGATCATCCCACATGGAGTGGTCACCATCTCTACGTTCGTCTCGATACAGCAGACGAGATGTCACTATAGCGTCCTTCCTCCAACAGGATTCGGACACGCCAAAGCAAACGAAGCGAAGGACAAATTCCTAGCTTCAGGGTCTTGACGGTAACTCATATAAAACCTGAAAGACTACCGGAGATCATCCCAAATGGAGTGGTCACAACCTCGATGTTCATCTCGATACAGCAGATGAGATGTCACCACAGCGTTCTCCCTCCAGCAGGATTCAGACGCGACAATCAAACAACGGAGCCACGGCAAAATCCCTAGTTCCAAACCTCGATGGTTCATCATCAACCTAGAGACAACCGCGACATTCATCTTGATACAGCAGACGCAATGCTAGCAAACGAAGCAAAGGCCAAATTCCTAGCTTCAGGGTCTTGACGGCAACTTATATAAAACCTGAAAGACTATCGGAGATCATCCCACACCAGCGCGCAGTGGTTATGACTCATCGGGGCTCTCCAAAATGAGCCTAACCTCAAGTAAAAAGCGGCATGGCAAAACTTGCTCTTCCGACGGTCAAACTGCCTAGGAAGATTGCTTGAAGACGTCTTGTCCAGCCCCCGAAGGGATCAGAGACACGACAGTCGCAAGGCAACTCGAATAGCAAGATTGTCTATCGAGGAATACATCAGCCAACGCGACGGTACGATAGGCAAAACCCTAGTACCACAGACCCTAACGGACCTTTGTCGTAAAGAACAGAGGTTAACTGTGATGTTAGGACACTCTTACGAGAACTTCTCGATTCGTCTCGACTCGTAGGAAAAAGCCTTAGGCAATCGGGATAAGAACCGGTTTCCTAAGCACTGGGGCCCTGCAGGTCAGTCTAAAACGGACTCTTGCATACTATTCACGGGCCACACTCTCCAAAGTAAAATCTCGACAAGGAGGGAAACAACCGCTTACGGGTCCTCTCGACCTGTAGGAGGGACAATTCTCTTATAAGATCCTTATGACTTATAAGGGAAAACACACTTAGGAATTCTCACGATTCTTAAGAAGAAAATACACCTACGGGATCCTCACGACTCATAGGGAGAAAATTCTTTATGAGACCCTCACGGCTCATAAAGTTGAAAAGTCTTAGGTGGCAGATCCTAACCCTGTCTCCTAAGCCATCATTGCCCTACAAAGAGGTTAAGATGGACTATCTATGGGCCACATTCCCCGAAGTCAAATATCGACAAGGAGGGAAACAATCACTTATGAGTCCTCTCGACTTGTAAGGGAGAAAATTCTCTTTTGAGATCCTTACGACTCTCAAGAGAAAACGCACTTAGGAGTCCTCACGGCCCCTAAGGAGAAAATACACCTGCGGAATCCTCTCGACCTGTAGGGAGAAAAAACCTTCTTGAGACCCTTACGGCTCATGAAGATGAAAAAGTCTTAGGTTACAAGAACCCTAAACTTGTCTCCTAAGCCATCAATTATATTACCATGTGTAACTCTGCACTACTTCACCCACGTATATACTTACGTGGGCAAAGTAGTGGGGGGAATTTGTTCCCGCCAAAAATATCTGTGCAAAGAGCCTAAGGTATCAAATGGCAGCGATACGCTTAAGAAAATGCGAACCAGTATTTTCCGGGCTGTATTTTGATGAACTCCCAAATAAGAAAAACTAAATTCTGATGGTATCGAAAGCGTCTCGAAAAATCCTTCGATTAGATATATTAGGGGCCTCATAATTTAACCGGGATCAAAAGTTATGAGGTATCACGTGCCCACACGTGATCGGGCATCACGTGCCCACACATGACCATTTACAGGCAAAGCTTGTAGGCACTGAATAAAATAAAAAAATTAAATGGAGTCACGTGTCCACACGTGATAGGCCCTTCAACCCACTAAAAAGGAATTAAAAGATATAATAAAAACTAAGGAAAAACCCCAATGGGGCATCACGTGCTCACACGTGACCAAGGGTCACGTGCTGACACGTGACGATCCTTAGTCCTTTGAAACAACAGAATTAAATTCTGGGTAAAGTATCAATCAACAGGAGTCACGTGCCCACACGTGATGGGCCTCTTAAGCTCACTAAAAATCATAATAAAACTAAAGGAACACCCCAATAGGGCATCACGTGTCCACACGTGACCAACAGTTACGTGCAGACACGTGATGGGTTCCTAAGTTCTCTGGCTAATAGGAATTAAATTCCAACAATGGGGTCACGTGTCAACACGTGATAGGCCTTTAAACTCACTGAAAAGAATTAAAAGTATAATCAAATAACAAAGAAAAACCCCAATGGGGCATCACGTGCTCACACGTGACCAAGGGTCACGTGCTGACACGTGATAATTCCTGAGTTCTTTAAAACAACAGAATTAAATGCTTAATCGAGGGGGTCACGTGTCAACACGTGATGGGATCCTAAAATCTCTGAAATAATATAATTAAATTCTAATTAAGGGAAATCAAAAACCCTAACTGGAAAAATATTTCTTTAAATCTTTCCAAACAAAAAGGATGGTGTTCTGTAAAATGGAGCACCGTTGGATTAAAAATCCAATGGTGATTAAAAATCACCAATTTATGGAAAGATTTTAGACAAGCAAAGATTTCCCTAAAAATCTCACCAGAAATAACAAACAGAATATCTTTGGATTTAAAATCCAAAGGTGAATAAAATTCACTGTATGATCTAAAGGCCCATATTAATTATGAAAACAAACAAAATCTTTCAATGAAAGATTTACTAAACAAATTGATTCTTTTCCTTCTCCTATAAATAGAAGCCAAAAGAAGAGAAAAAGATATAGAGTTTTGGAATCTTGAAATTTCAGAGAGAAAAGAAAGGAGAATTTAATTCTCAACAAAGAAAACCCTAGACGAGAAAAGGAAAAAGTATCAAAACTTCAAAAAAAGAGAATTTAATTCTCAATCTAAGAGTTTAACTCTTCTACAAAAAGAACTTAGTTCTTTCTCTGGTTGAAGATCTGTAAAGAGCACATCTCTCCATAAGTTGAGAATTTAATTCTCACCGGGTTGAGATCCTGCCATGCCGATCCAAAACTTAGAGGGGGAATTGAGTTTAGAGAATTTAATTCTCCCAAAAACAAAACTAGGGTTTAACCCTAATTGAGAATTTAATTCTTTCAAATTCACAGGAATTTAATTCCTCTTAAAATGAAATTAGGGTTTCACCCTAAAAAAGAACTCAATTCTTTTACATATATTGGAATTTAATTCCTCTAAAAGAAATTAGGATTTAACCCTACATAAGAATTTAATTCTTTCATAATAGGAATTTAATTCCTCCAAAATCATGATTAGGGTTTAACCCTACAGAGAATTTAATTCTCAAAATAAAATAGGGAGACTTAAAAGATCTCTGTGCATAAAAAGAACTAAGGTCACGTGTCCCCACGTGACCCTTGAAGAGATCCCCAGAAATGAGAAGGAAAAAGCTCTGAGGAAACGCCTCACGTGCTCCCACGTGACTTCCAAAACACAGAAAGAAAAAGCAAAGGAAATGAAGGCTTTGGGCGCTCTCACGTGTTGCCACGTGACCCCTTGGCAAACGCTTTAACAATCAGCGCATCATGTGTCAACACGTGATACTCAAAATAAAAATATAAAAAGTGTTTAACACTTAATTGCAGAACAAAGAAAGGAATCTGGTCCCACCTCTGGGCGCCCTCACGTGTCCCCACGTGACCCTTTTTTCTTAAGTGTTTAACACTAATTCGAGAACTTTATTTTTAGTGTTTAACACTAACTTGAGAACCCTATTTCCAGTATTTAACACAACACTGTTGCTTTCTAGTGTCTAATACTAAATTGAGAATTATATTTCCAGTGTTTAACACTGATTATCTTTTAGTGTTTAACACTAATTTGATGGATATATTTCCAGTGTTTAACACTGTTTTCTCTAGTGTTTAACACTATTTTTAACCAAATTGGTTAATCTTTCAGAGGCAAAGCCTCCCATTCAAAATTGAGTAAAATTCAGAGCTATAATGTTCCATGCTCAGTCAAAGATAAAAATGTTATCAAAGCCCTCAAACTCTTGTTTAGCATTGCTAAATAATGTGGGCTTGAACCCAGACAAGTGTTAATGGTCCAACAAAGGGCCAACTCTTCAAATTTGATTGGACTTAGCCCAAATTGGCCATAAGTCTTTAATTCAGACTTAACTGAGCCCAAATGTGCTCTTAATCTAATTAATTGATCTTAGTTCCAAATTGGACTACAGATCACTTAATCCACTTTGGTTCGAGGGTACATATCTTCACTCCTCTGATATTTGTCGTTGTAATCCTTCAACGTCTTCAGAGAGGTGACGGGTCCCGATAACCACACACTTCACAGACTATGACGTCTCTAAACTGGACTGTGGGGTCTTTAAACTCACGGACTATGATGTCCTTAACCTTGATTGTGAGGTCTTTAAACTCACGGACTATGATGTCCTTAACCTTGACTGTGATGTCTTTAAACTCACGGACTATGATATCCTTAACCTTGATTGTGATGTCTTTAAACTCATGGACTATGATGTCCTTAACCTTGACTGTGAGGTCTTTAAACCCACGGACTATGATGTCCTTAACCTGGACCACTATGTTCTTAAACTGGTATTGGACCACTACATCCTTAAACTGGTATTGGACCACTACGTTCTTAAACTGGTATTGGACCACTATGTCCTTAAGCTGGTAATCGACCGCAATGTCTCTAAACTAAACAATAGAGTTCAAATGCTCTTTTGTTGGATCTAAATGATCCTGTTAAGTTGATCTTAGTCTAAAATTAGACTAACGTGTCCTTAACAAACGTTGAGTTGATCTTAGTCTAAAATTAGACTAACGTATCCTTAATGAACGTTTAAGTTGATCTTAGTTCTCAAATGAGACTAACGTATCCTTAAACCCAAACCCCCAAACCCAAATCTAAGAAAATACGGATTTGGACTAATCCACGTCCTACGGGCGACAACATAAATTAGTCTCCGTATACAATCCACGGGCAACCAAACACAAAACAAACACCCACGACACGAAGTGACCATCTAGAGAAAGAGAAAGTTGTTACCGCGATGCGGTAGCGTAATTAACTGCAGGGGCTTGCGCCTGTAGGGAAGAGCGTCCCCACAATAAAAAAACCCTCGACGAGGGGGAATTTGACGAAGTCTGCTACAACGGCCGCATCCGTCTAAACCATCGATACATGTTGTCATAAATCAACTTGGCATTTTCGGAGAGGTGGACGAATAGCACCAATTAGCATCTGCCCCCAGATTCAGGCAAGACGTCAGTCTTTCCCGGTTTCCGGCGGTAAACAGATTCTGGCACGCCCGGTGGGACTTCTTCCTCTTTCCACTCCACACTTCGTGTGTCGTGTTCGCGTACGAATCGCGGTTTGTTATGGTTGCCTGTGGATTCAAGATACTTAGATTTGGTGTCTTGCTCCGTGCAGAAAACAAAAGATCAATGGCGTCTACTTGCCCGAAATGTTCCAATTGCAACTGCAACTCTCACTCCATCCCGTCCGGAGGAGTGACTTACGGACCCCAAGCGGCCTCCATCTTCGCTATGCCGGTAGAACAGGCCACTCAGGCCACCACTGGATTGTTCTTCGGGACCATGCTCCCGCCTATGAGCTTCAATGCCCCGACGCCATCACAGGAAGCTCCCAAAAAGTCGGTCTTTGATCGGCTTGCAACTACTGCGGCCCCTCTCAACGGTTCGGCCGATGTCAAGCCAACAACATTAGTCTTCGATAGGCTGAGCCTGAACCCCAATGGGCCCGCCAAGAAGCCCATGATAACTGAAGCGGCCATTCCAAAGCGGATATCCATTCCTGCTCTCGAGGTCACTAAAGAAGCTTTTCCCGTCAAGGGATCAGTCTTTATGAGGTTGGCCACCCCGGCTCCCGTTCCTACTCAAAGGTCTGTCTTTGACAGACTGGACGCTAATCAACGGACATCAGTCTTCAAGAGGCTGACGCCAGCAACAACCCTTCTCCAAAACAGGGGGCATAACGAAGTCGCCCCTAAAGCTGAAACAATCCCAACGGCTCGACACGCTCGACGTCGTCACTGGCGCCGTGTAAGGAAGGCTGGGGGCAACTCTCCCTCTGGGCTAACTCCACCAGCCCCAACGGTGGAAGTCAATGATGCTGTTCCAACTGGGAACAGCTTTGAATTGCTGAACAAGGTGTGCAGGAATTCTCCTGCCGCCGTTCTGAAAACAGCTTTGAATTGCTGTTCCAACTCGTGCTTTTCCATGAATTTCACTGTTTAGAGCTGAGAACCTGTATCCTGCAATTAACTAGCAAACACGGCTCAAGAGTACCTACCGATAAGCAATGTAATAAAAATTGGGCGGTATAAAAATGCAAAAATCTGATATGAACAAAACCCTAAAGAATATAAATAATTTCTCGAGGTTATTTTGAACTATATTAAAAATATTTTTCATAAAACCCCCTCGAGCTATATAAAACACTGTTAAGGACTTTAGTAAATATAGGTTTAAGCGGGATCAATTCTCTTGAGCCTTAGGGAGCCGGAAAAAGTGAGTTCTTGCCTATTTAAGGTAGAAAAACTTAACGGTGTTATCAATGGTAATTGTCTTGGAAAAAGACACAAATCCTGCCGTCCATGTGTAGCAGTTACCGATAACTCCCGAACTTAATTCAGGATCCAAATCGGTTATAAATGTCTGACTCAAGTCTGAGTCTAAATCAAACTTGAAGTCAACTCAAACCAGAATTCAATTCAAATATGAAACCAAACTTTAGCATGCATACTTGAACATGAACCTGAATACCTGAATTCAAACACATATATCAAACTTGAATACATGACTTGACATGACTCGAATCATGAATACAACCTAACATGAATACAAGAATACTTGATATGAATACTTGATATATGTATGAACTCTATCTTGCAAACTGATGTATTCATGGATTCGAGCATGGCTGGTAATTTTAGCTGTAACTTAGCATATACGGGGTGCTACGGTAGTTCATGCATGAATCCAACGAAATCTCAGGAGTCCCACTAGATCATGAATCCGTGTCTACTAACACAAGCAAGCTATCATGAGGGCCCGTGTTTTCTTTCTCCTGAATTACAGCCTGTTGAGTTTGGAATACTTCAACACTAGGTCGAAGTCCCGTTACTAATACTTTATTCGAGCCCGTGGTTCCTTACCCCTGAATTACAGCCCGTTGGGTCCGAGAACATTCTTGAGATTGGTTGATATTCACCCTTGAACTTACGTTAAATTAGTATACCCAAATAGAGACCTGTTAAGACACTTACATTCACTGCATATTCACTATACTTACACTACACATCCATGTTACTTTTGTTGGCCATGCTCATGCTATCATGCTTATCTATTTGTCATACACTGCCATACTTGTTCACATATATTACGATAAAACTGCATGCTACATAAACTCATCATGTTTACATTAAACGACATGTTGGCACATCATAATCCATAATCCATTGTTCATGATATACAATTTTCTTATCATTACAATTTATATTTCACTTCATTTCTTGGGACTTACCGAGCGAAAGTTTGCTGACGAGCATTCCACCCTTCTCTGTTTTCTTGGAATGTTCGTCAGATACTGTGGAGACTGAAGATGTAGACATCTCAGAGGAAGAGCACGATCAGACCGAGACATAGGCCTAGACCGGTTATCTTTCTCAGTTTATGTACACTACTTGTTTAGGCGTTTCAATCCTTGTATTGTTCTTTCAGTTAAAAATTATGTATTGTAAATGAATCAAGTTGAATGTAAATAAAGTTGTTGAATTATAAAACTCATGTTAATTTTCTTGTCATTTTTATATTGCTTCTTCTACGCTTAGCGTATTTATTCCGGGAAAGGACCTTCTCGAAATAAATACGTCGCAGCCTTGCCACGTCACCGTTTCCGTCTATTGGGAAGCGGGGCGTGACAATTTCAAATTCAGAAAGGATTTGTGCCCGACAACTCACGAGCAAAAAGATGAGATAGCAAGCGTGCCTTATGCATCTGCGGTGGGGAGTTTGATGTATGCGATGGTGAGTACGAGACCAGATATTGCACATGCAGTGGGAGTTGTTAATAGGTATATGCAAAACCCAGAGAAGGAACATTGGAATGCGGTGAAATGGATTTTGAGGTATCCAAGGGGTATGTCAAGTCATTGCTTATGTTTCAAGGGTGACTCTCTAAAAGTGCAAGGTTACGTTGATGCGGACTGCTCGGGAGATCGAGATAGTGGGAAGAGCACGATGGGGTACGTATTCACGGTTAGGGGAACAGCGGTGAATTGGGTCTCTCAATTGTAAAAAGTGGTGGCATTGTCGACTACGGAGGCTGAATACGTGGCGAGCACGGAATCCAGTAAGGAGATGATATGGTTGCAAGGGCTACTTGAAGAATTGAAAAAAAAGACTTCAATACCTTATAGAGCGACAGCCAAAGTGCGATACATTTGGCGAAAAATGCAGCATATCACTCTCGGACGAAGCAAATCAAGATGCGGTACCACTTCATACGCATAGCAGTAGAAGAGGGCGAGTTGACACTGCAGAAGATCGCGGGAAAAAAGAATCTGGCGGATATGTTCACCAAGGTCATAGACAGAAACAAGCTAAATCTCTGTTGCAGGTTGGCGAACCTCTCCATGAAATTATCATGAGGAGAGAATAGAGCGGAGTAGTGTGAAGTCTACCAGCGTTAGGAATCAAGACTGAAGTATCTCCAAGTGGGAGATTATTGAAATTATGGAGAAACATCAGGCAGATGTCTTGACGTGCATACAAGCCATATCAGATTTTACCAAAACTATGGTTTCTTAATTAAGAAGTGTTTTATGGCAGTTTCTTAATTAAGGAGTGACTTATGCCGGTTTATTAATTAAAGAATGTCTTATGGCAGTTTCTTAATTATAATAGTTTCTTATTTAAGAAATTGGTTTGTGTATAAATAGAGACCTCTTATATGTTTTATATAAAAACAAATAGAAGAGAGACTATTGTATTGAGAGGGTGACGTATAGGGATTGGAGAGATCTAGAGAGATTTGAAAGAAATCTCCTAAGGTTGCTTGGTGTAATTGATTCAAGAATTGTTAGTAGACATTTACAGATTCCACTCTGCCGGGGACTAGCCATAGGTGGGTGAACTACGTTAACAAATCCCTCTCTTATTTGGTTTGTGATTCTTATTTACTTATCCTCGAACTTATTTATTTATGATCTTTCGTTGTTATTGAGTGATTGTGTTGATTGCGTGATTTGGTTGCTTGTCGCGAGCATTGTCCTATGCAGCGGCTTCTCCATCCCAACAGCATAGGATTAGTTTAAAATTTTGCACATTTGAATGAATATTTTTCCTACTATTGTTAAGTACTAAAAGGTGTTTATTGTAAATATAGAACATATGAGAATTTATTTGTAAAAAGTTTATTATCATATAATTCTACATTTTAATTAACATAATTATGGAAAATATATGCATATACTATTTAAATGAATTCTTAATAATTAAAATATGCATATCATATCAAATATTTCTAATCAATGTTTTTAAGATATTATATCATTTAAATGGTTAGAATAATATCTCAAAAATACCAAATGCTACTAATACTTTGATTTGAGATATGGTGCAGATATTAGCTCAGGTCTGGAATCCAAGTAAGAGATCTAAGTCAAATCGGGATATCGGAACCGAATCTGCCAAAATTTAGAAGCAAATCGAGAGATTTAGCAACGGCAGAGACCCAGAGCATTATTTTTATAATCTAGACATCAAGAGGATCTCTAAATATCAACATAAAAGACCATAAAAATCCCAAGTCATGATCCCACCAAAGCGCAGCGGAAGGGCGGCCAAACGTGGAATTTTGCGGCGGTTCAGTGGTCAAATCTGGGCCGTTGGATGTGAGATTTTGGGATCATGATCTTAACTGCTTCTATTCCTATATGGAATCTAGGGTTTCTGGTTTCAAGGACTATATAAGGGACCGAGAGCTGTACATTAAAAATGATCACCGAAGAGATCAAGAGATCCAAGAGATCCATGTATCCGAGTGATCATCATCTATTTATCTACCTCCAACAAGAGAGAGATTTAGAGCAAACTATGGTTCTTGCATTCTACTTTCTAAGGAGAATTGTAAATACAATGGTTGATTAATAAAGGTAGTTTTTAGTTTATTTCTTGTTGCATTTATTTTCCGCATTTAATTTCTGCACTTATTTTTCTGCATCTTCATTACGATTTCATTCTTCAACCTTTCTTCTAACTTAACCATGAACGAGTAATTCCTAACTTGCAAGGGTTTGTAGGATAGGGTAGGATAATGGATGAGAAAACCTTTTAACTTCTTTTATATATTTTAAAGTTTATAAACTTTTGCAAAATAAATGTTAACCTCCTTATCGGGCGCGCTATCAATTTATTGATAGGCTCGACCACGATTTGAGATTGGTTTAACACTTATTTTGTTAAGGGCTAGACATGAATAGAGATCAATGAAAGGACAAGGGTCAATAGTGGGGAAACCCTAGTTTCTTCCTAAAAAAAACATAATCTACATTCATCACTATCGATCTAGTTTTAAACAATTAAAAGATAAAAGGAGTCATTTTTAATTATTCATCCATTAATACTAAGTCTTATGAACCCTACAAGACTTTTTATTATAAATTTTATACACGTTTCAAAATATAACGACAAACAATCACCCATCTTTCATCAACTCATCTAAAGCAAGAAAAGAGTTCACGTTTCCCTGCGGACAACCCGTACTCATCACGACTAGCTACTAGCGAGCCGTCTTGATTGCGGTTATTTAAAAAAAAACACTTTTTAATGATCAATCAAATGGAGCCGCTGCCGGGGAAACGGTCATAATTTTTCCTTGTTATTCGGGTTGATTTCTTATAAAATCCAACGAAAATAACATAAACGAGAACCAAAACCGCATCTTGCGATTTAAACGATTATTGTGTGAGTTTTGCAAAAGAATCTGGAGTAACTGGAGAAAGGAAATAGATATTCAGAGATTTCAACTTGGACCAGAGGAGTATATGAGAGTCCTGAAGAAAAAATAGCAGAAGATCCCCAAGGCGGCGGCGGAACCGCAACAGTTTGGTGGGTTTGGCGGCGGAACCGCGGCACATTGGTGGATTTGGGCCCCCAAAATCCTCAGGTATTTTCCTAATATCTTTCTCTCTCCTCTAAAACTCCAATAATCTAATCTTGCCTGCAGGATTTTTTGCAAACAGCGCGGCTTAAAAAAATCTTTTTGCGTGTTTTGATTTCGGTTTGTTTCTGCATATCTAAAACGGACATTAAGGGGAAATAAACCCAAATTTAGATTAGGTGGGGATTTCATCACCCTTCGTAGGCCCCACAAATTACCAACGAGTATACTCTCATCCTATATTAATTAAAAATATCTAGACCTAACCCCTAAGGACATTCGCGCTCAATTAGGACAGAGGAGGGTTGTGGGTAATCTATTGCTTATCCGCATTTTTCTTGTGGTGTCTGAGGCAAGTGTGATTAAGAAAAGTGGTTACTTAATTAGGCCCGCTATTTCGGTGATTCGTATAGCGGATACCTCCCACTTACCTGACCACAAGATTGATAAGGAGGTAGTAGAGAATTGATCCTGCGACTTGTCCTTTGGAAGTCTAGGAGCGGTCTAGTGACTTAACTTGGATGACTCTAGTTCTAGGGATTGATTGTGCATTTTTTGATTTGATGAGTCAAGCCGCAAGTCTGACTATTTTTCAAAACAAACCTTCTTCAAATCGTTCTCATGCACGCTGTCACGCTTAGTGCGTGATTGGCTGGACACGGGATTCTAGTGCCCGTCTTGTCCGTGTTTTATATATCGACTACGAAGTCAGTACTTCTTCATCTTCTATTTCCCCTCCACCCACCACATCTCCCAAAATGGACGGATCTTCATTGGGATTTAACGATACCACGCTGCCACCACCCGTAGGTGCGCAGAATCCACCGCGCATCTCTCTCCAAGAAAGATGCTACCCCGTACGTGGACCCCTTCCTACTTGTCTGTCTCTTCCACCAGCCAATAGGGATAATTTCGAAATTAAACCCCATTTCATCAACCTGTTGCCCAAATTTCACGAGCTTGAATCCGAAGATGCATACATTTTTATAACTAAATTTGAAAACGTATGTGTAATGATAAGCACAACCCAAATTTCAGGGGATGTTATACGATTATGTCTTCTCTCTTTTATCTTGTACGATCTAGCAGAAAAATGCCTTTATAGCACTGCCACACATTCTATCGCCGAATGGGATGAATTCATTATAGCATTCCTTAAGAAATTTTATCCTCATCACAAAACCGCCCGTGTTCGAAACGAGATTAATCGGTTTACCCAACTTCCCAATGAACCATTTTGGAAATGGTTTGAACGGTTTAAAGATCTTCTTGTCCAATGCCCTCATCATGGAATAGATAGATGTCAACTTTGCCGAATTATATATGAGGGTATTAATCCAGCCATGAAACAAATGCTCGAAACCATTTGTCAATGCTATTTTATGTCAAACGGCGATGGCGAAGCTTGGCAAATTTTGGAAGATCTCGCCGAACAGACATACAATGGGAGAGCACTAGATCTACCACATCGTCTTCATCTAGGGAAGGTATCCATCAGCTCAATGTTTCCATCGCAGTAAAAGCGGAAATGGCCGCGATACAAATGAAACTCGAAGCTATAGAAAATAAATTTTCGTCAGCCTCCCATAACCAAGTTACGCTCCCCAAAACCGTGTGTGGTTGTTGTTTTGACTCATCATATTGAATGGAAGAATGTCCTTCGAATCCTCTGTCTCAAGGTCAAGAACAAACCAATGCTGTTTTTTAGCAATGACCTAGAAACGATCCTTATTCCTCCACATACAATCAGGGATGGAGGAATCATCCTAATTTTGCTTGGAACCAAAACCAAACTCAAACTCAAAATCATTTCCCAAGCCAAAACAACTTTCAAAGGCTTCTCCCACAGCAACAACAGCCACCACACCAAATTCAGCACCCTTTTCAACTGCAATCTTTCCAAAATCCGGCCAACAACAGTGTCCCTTATAATAATTCTTTCCAACCACAGAATAATACTCCAACAGCCGGTACCGAAAAAACCTCTGCACTCGAAAGAAGTTTAGAAACGTTTATTAAATACTCTATACAAACGATGGCTAATTTAACATCTTCTAACCAAACGTTAGTGCAACGCAATGCTTCCCACGGTGAATGCATAAAATCGATCGAAGCACAAATTGCACAGATAAATTCCGCAATGAGTGAAAGAGAGAAAGGGAGACTTCCATTTCAACCCTTATCAAATCCCGGCCACTCACAAAGCGCAAATATCGTCTTTAACCAACAAAATCATAACGTGGGTGTCGTAACTACATTGAGATTGGGAAGGCTGCTGAACAATAATGTTGGTAAACAAGTTGATGATGATGATTCAGATGAAACCTCAGCTACTACTTCTACTCCTACTTCGTCTAATCCAACATCTTCTTCCGAGCCTATTCTCCATTTTCCACTAGGCTCGAACACTCAGCCCATTTTCTTGAAGGAATTACCATCTACGACCATTCCAAATCCAATTTTGGGATCCATTCTATCCCCACAAATTTCTCCTCAAAAGTTGGACCCAATCATTTTTTATAAAGCTCATTTTCCAAACAGGTTGAAGGCCAATGGACCAAGTCCCAAGATGGAGAAGATTGTGGAAATTTTTAAACAAACTAACATAAATATTCCTCTTCTAGATGCTATTCAACAAGTTCCTTCCTATGCGAAAATTCTAAAGGGCTTGTGCACTAGGAAAAGAAAAATCCAAGTACCTAAAAAAGTTTTCTTAACGGGTAATATGAGCAATTCTCTTACCCAATTGGTGCCCACGAAACGTAAGGACCCCGGTTGTCCTACAATATCTATAACTATTGGGGGTAAAAATATCAATCGTACTCTACTCGATTTAGGTGCTAGTGTTAACTTACTTCCGTATTCTGTTTATGAGCAACTAGGCATAGGAGAGTTGAAACATGCGCACTGCACTCTCCAGATGGTCGATCGATCTATCACCCAAGCTAGGAGTGAACTAGATGACGTGTTAATTAAAGTCGGGGAATTTATATTCCCTGTGGACTTTATAGTTATATATACACAGCCTGTAGCAAACCCACGAAACCAAATTCCGGTGATTCTAGGTCGACCTTTTCTAGTAACTTCCAACGCAATAATCAATTGTCATAACGGTTCAATGAACCTGTCCTTCGGGAAGATGAAAATTGAGCTTAACATCTATAAGTTAGGAAGTCAACCCTCCGAGCCTTATGCTCATATAATTGATGTATGTTCTGTCGAAAAGATAGCTTCCAACAGTTGCGAATTTGAGGAGTTTCACGATACCGATCTTGACGCCACTAGTGCGTTATTATTTGATCTTACTATTTATTATACACGTGAAGACCCTTCTGTTGACAAGTCCACACCCGAGTCTAAATCCTTTGACTTATCGAATAATTTAGTCGAGCTATCCGAATATCATAACTTTCTTTCCAATAAGATTATCAACGGAATATCGATGGAAGTTTCGAAGACATTTTTACCGAAGAAATTACATTCCTAAAAGACATGGATGTTGTGACAAATCAACCTACACCCAAAGAAGTTGAATCGCCACCCCTTCTTCTTATCAAGTCCAAGAATGCGAATATCCCAACTACTCCTTATCTTTCAAATTCTCATTTTCATTTACCATCATTGTTTCGTCTCTACTAACCGAGACATAAACCCGTACAATTACACCTCTTATCTCCTCCCCACTTCTTCACGTCTATATGTAACATGATTTTACCATGGTATTACATTGATAAAATATTTGAATGGTTGATGTTGACTTTTGGTCTTTGTAAAGATTTGTATAGACCAATAATTTTACCCCCTTTATGATTTTAAATGGTTAAAACAATTTTTAATTAAGTTTGGGGGGAGAAAAAAATATTTTGGCTCTTGAAAGAAAAAGAAAAGGTTTGCACAATTGTGAGCCAAAAATAAATTTGGGGGAGGATTTCACTGTCATTGACTTTTGTTCCCTTTTGCTAATAATTGAGAACTTTTCCTCCCAAATCTACAGGTCTTGAGCTTAAAAGGTGACATTAGTGAGGACACTGCTGCAAATAGGTTTGGGGGAGGTTTGTGCTTATTCACGCATCATTTTGCATTATACTAAATAAAAGCACTAAATTTTTTTTGATAATAAAACTTAGAAGGAAAAATATATATAAATGACAGGAAGAAATTTAAGAAAAGCAAGAAAATTAGATATTTTAAATCGAAGCTAGTAATAGATCGTCATGAGCTGTTGTCCCAAGGGTTAGTAAGATGAAGGAAATCACTAATCTGAGAATAGAAATAAGTCTGAAAATAGTCTATATTCTTGAGTCCAAAACTTCTGAATGTTGATACCTTACTATACGCACTTGCACACATCTTGAAACTTGAGATAATAGAGGATACTTTGAAATGCTCTTATCTAAAAGCCTTGGTATGAAGAGAAAAAATAATATATAAATCAACAAAATATAAATGACACATAAAAAATAAATGGTGAAGAAAAACGAACACTGGTTTTGTAATTACTTAAGGCAGCATAAATAAAAAAATATAGCGAGGGTGCCTTATCATCTAATGCCTTAGACCAACTGGTTTGGGAGTCACTGGTAAGCCTTAGGTGTTGCAAGACTAGGATATTGCTAATTACACCTTAATGAGTGAGCACATTTGGTAATCGGTTGGTTAGTACCTTGTTTCCCCCAATCAGAGCAAACCTCTGTTCAAATTTTCAAAATTTGAAATGAAGCAGTGCTTTATAAAAAGCGCCAGCAAGCAGCACTCACGTGCAAAGCACGAGTGCGCTAGCGTAAAGAGCGTCAGTGCTCTGAAGCAGCGCTCACGTACAGAGCACGAGTGCGCTAGCGCTAAAAGCGCCAACGCTCTGAAGCAGCGCTCACGTGGAGAGCACGAGTGCGCTAGTGCTAGAACTAAATGTTCCCCGCCGTTGGATCAAAGATCCAACGAATATGATTGGAAATCATCAATTGAACAGAATAAAATTCTGTTATGAAAACGTTCTTCAGAATCTTTCCAAACAGGAAAGCTTATGCTCTGAAAATCAGAGCACCGTAGGATCAATGATCCAATGGTGATCAAAATCACCAAAATACAGAATAAATTCTGTATGGGAAAAGATTTCCCAATCTTATTAAAAACAAGAAGATTGCCTTCTGTAAAACAGAAGCCCTTGGATCAAAGATCCAACGGTGGAGAAATCCCCAAATCAATTAGAGAAAAGATCTCTTCAAACCGATTCAACAAATCAGCCTTCACTATATAAAGGCTCCAAGACTTCAAGTCTGATATAGAGGAACCCCCCATAAACTTTGAGAAAGTTCAGAGAGTAGAGCAAGCTCTTGACAGAAGAAGAATTTCTTCAAGGTAAAATAAAGAGATCAAAGCATCTCATCATAAAAATAACTTAGTTCTTATGCTAGATCATAGATCTTTAAGACAAATTATCTTTCACAACAGAGATCATAACATCTCCCTATAAAAGGGGAAAGAATAATTCAATTCTCTTAGGATCACAGATCCATAAAGACAAAACCTTTCACCAAAAACATAAGAGATTGAAACATCTCCTATAAAATATGAACTTTGTTCTTAGATCCATGAGACAATGTCTCTTATAAGAGAGAATTCGATTCTCAGAGCGCAAAGCCGCCTAAAAGAGCCCTAGCGCTCTAATTAAAAGAAGCGCATCAGCGCTTCAAATCTAGCGTACAGCGCTGCAGAACCTTAGCGTTCTAAATTTAAAGAAGAGCTTTAGTGCTCCAAATTTAAAGAAGTGCTTTGCGCTCTAAATTTCATAATAAGCGCTTTGCGCGCGCTTCTTATTGACTGGCGCTCAGCGCCAAGCGCGCCGCGTGCTCTTCACGTGTGCGCTACTTAATAGAAGCACTTGCGCTTATTGACTGGCGCTCAGTGCCAAGCGTGCCACGTGCTCCTCACATGTGCGCTACTTCATAAGAAGCGCCTTAGCGTTCCAAATCTGATGACCAGCGCCAAGCGCGCCACGTGCTCCTCACGTATGCGCTACCCAACAGAAGCGCTTTGCGCTCATTGACTGGCGCACGGCGCCAAGCGTGCCATGTGCTCTTCACGTATGCGCTAAGAGAACATAAACTGTTCTATAAATAAAAGCCCAGAGTTATGATGAGTGCTCAGCATTCAATAAAAGGCAAAAAGATTGTCAGAACTCAAACCAATGTTCAGCATTGTTAAATGTTTAACATTTTAACTGAATGGGCCGAGCCCAAGTTGGCCACAGATCCTTAATTGAGCCCATATGCTCACAAATCTTTGATCTTAGTCCCAAATTGGACTACAGATCTCCCAACCAATATTGATTCAAGGGTACATCTCTTTACTCCTCTGATACATGTCGTTGTAATTCTTCAACGTCTTCAGAAAGGTGACGGGTCCCGACAACCAGACATTCCACAGACTGTGGGGTCCTTAAATTCATGGACTATGATGTCCTTAAACTTTACAAACTATGATGTCTCTAAACTACCATGGACTGTGAGGTCCTTAAACTCATGGACTATGATGTCCTTAAACCATGGACTATGATGTCTTTAAACTCGATGGACTATGATGTCCTTAAACTTATGGACCGTAAAGTCCCTAAACTAAACAATAGAGCCCAAATGCTCTTTTGTTGGATCTAAATGATCCTATTAAGTAGATCTTAGTCTAAAATTAGACTAACGTATCCTTAACAAACGTTTAAGTTGACCTTAGTCTCAAATGAGATTAACGATCCTTAAACCCAACCCAAACCCAAATCTAAGAAAATACGGATTTGGACTAATCCACGCCCTACGGGCGACAGCATAAATTAGTCTCCGTATACAATCCACGGGTAACCAAAAACAAAACAAACACACACGACACGAAGTGACCATATGGAGAAGGAGAAAGCGATTAATGCGATGCGGTAGCGTAATTAACTGCAGGGGCTTGCGCCTGCAGGGAAGAGCGTCCCCACAATCAAAAACCCCTCAACGAGAGGGAATCCGACGAAGTCTGCTACATCCGCCGCATCCGTTTAAACCTTCGATATATGGTGCCATAAATCAACTTGGCATCTTCGGAGAGGTGGACAGATAGCACCAAATAGCATCTGCCCTCGAAATTCAGGCCGGACGTCCCAACGTCCCGGTCGCGTCTTTCGGCGGAGAACAGATTCTAGCACGCCCGGTGGGACCTTTTCCTCTTTCCACTCCACACTTCGTGTGTCATGTTTTTCCGCGATCAAATAATCGCGGTATATATGTTTGTGGTTGCCCTTAGGGGAGGGGATACTGAAGCCGGCATTTTGTCTCTATGAAGAATGGCGTTTGCTCCCACCTTAGCAACTCAGGCTCTGTCATATCTGGTGGAGTCAAGTACGGGCCACTTGCAGGCTCAAATCTCTGCAATACGGCTCTTCAAGAAATCAACGGGCTTCTTTTTGGATCGATACTTGTACCTCCCACCCTCGGTGCCTCAACGCCGATGGAGGAATCCCACAGGAAGTCTGTCTACCATATGCTGGTTCCCCAAGCAGCAGCTTTGCCGACGGAATCGGTCCTCAAACAACTGGCACATGTCAAGGACCAAGGTCGACGCAGGGGGTAAAATATTAAACTCTCAAAGAAAACAGGGGCAGGCTCAGCAAAATCCTGAAGCTAATCAAATCCCGGCCGTAAGAAACGGTCGACGTCGATATCGGCATCATACAAAATGAGATGGGGGCAGTCCCCCGTATGGTCCTGTTTCAACCCTAGTGGTGAATGTTGTTGTTCCAACTGGGAACAGCTTCAAACTGTTCCGAAGGGTCAGAAAAAATTCTCCTACCGCAATATTGAAGAAGTCTCCGCAACCCATGGAGATCCCACGAGAGCAGAAACAAGTTCGCTCCCTGAGACAGCTTTCCTCATCTATAAATAAGGTGTGGAAGCAGGTGAAGGGGACTCACCCCAAGACGGATCCTGATACAGCGGTTTCTCTCAAAACCAAAGCGGCTTTTCACAAAAAAGAGAGGCTTAATAAAGCTCAAGTGCACGAAGCAAACTCTAAAGGCCAAGACTTCAAACACCCCAAGTCTTGGGGCATGGTAGTTCACATAGTCTATGTGGTGAATTCCAAAGACGAAGTTCGAGCTTCTACTAGTCACCGACCTCAAACTCGGTCCCTGACAAAAGTCCAACTGCAAACGTGAAAAGCTGTAGGATATGCTCGCTCAGGCGGAAGCAAACGCTAATCCATCGCCTAAGGAAAGTCCCGAGGACGCACCCGAAGAAAGAATAGAGAAGGAGTCGGATATTGATTTCCTAAAGTGCGCTCTGAAAAAGAGAGATGAAGAAGCGGCAGAAATGTCCACCAAAATGAACCAGATCGCCCTTCTGATTCAGAATATGGCTGGAATGATGGTTCAATCGGAACCACAAGCGAATGAACTGCCGGTAGTCGCTCTTAAAGACAAGGGTGACATTTCAAATCCTCGAAAAATCTCATCAACGGCCGAAGAGGAGATGATTAAAAAAGCAAAGCTGAACGAATATGCCGCTTAGCAAATCAAAACCCACTACGCCAGTAAAGCCGCAAATAGATCGACCAAGACCGATCGACCGTATCCGACATGGTACGATCAAATACAGTACTTGCCAGAGTACACACTTCCAACGTTCCACATGCACAAAGGAACTGGGAATCCTCGCCAGCACACCGTGTGATTTGAATCCATGTGCGGAAATACTGGAGGAAATGATATACTCCTCCTATGACAGTTCGTCAGCTGTCTGGCGGGCATTACCTTCGAATGGAATGCGGAACTCCCAAATGACTCCGTGAATACTTTCGATGAGATGGAGATGCTCTTCTGTCAAGAAATTCGCTAGTCTGAATAAACGCACTGTCGTAACGACGTTGGTCAACGAAAGGGTTAAACCGAATGAGACTTGGGTTCAATATGTTACCCATAACGCATCGATGAAGTTGCAGACATGGGAATGCTCATAAGCCACCCTTGACCCAAATTCAAAGGCATCCTCGTATATGGCCCTCTTCAAGCTGACGACTTTCCAAGAACTCATGGATAAAATGGCTCGATTGGATCAGCTGAGTCAAACCCTTCATCATCTGATGAAGATGAATGAAAAGCGGAGGTAAGGTGGTATTTGTCGCCGACGCTCAACAAAAAAAATGAGCGAATTTGAAACAACCTGTCATCAAAAATAGCGACGGCGTGGGTACTCGCTCCCCTCGAGGTATACACAGGGGGCATATTTCTTACTGGAGGAAGAATCTCTATGTAAGATGGTCCTTTCTTCTCAAAGAATAGAAAGGATATCAAGGGGCTTACAAACGAGTCGTGCAGTCAAGTGGAATATCCCACTTGAAATCCAAAAAAGAAACGGTATGTCCATAAGAAAAATGGGCACGGATGAAAACCCAAAAGGGCGCCGTGAGTAAAAACAGAAGGACACCGGCGATGTTTGTGAAATCCCGAAAGGACGCAGACTCGTAAAAAAAATGGTACGTCCGCAAGCAAAATGGGCACTGATGAAAACCCGAAAGGGCTCCGTAAGTAAAAACAGCAGGGCTACCGGCGAGTCTGTGAAAACCCGAAAGGGCGCAGACTCGTAAAAAAATTCATGCACACCGGCAAGGTCCTCTCGACCTTGTAAGGAGAAAATACCTGCGTAAGATACTTAAGACTCACAAGGGAGCAACACACTTAGGGATCCCCACGATTCCTAAGGAGAAGTTACACTTATGAGATCCTCACGACTCGTAAGGAGAATTCCCTTTTGTGAGCCTCACGGCTCATAGGATTCAAAAGCCTTAAGCTACAGGGATCTGAACCCGTTCTTAAGCCGTCATACACCCCGATTATGCCCTACAAGTGGTTCAATACTGTCCCTTGTATACAATCCACGGGCACAAATAAACGTTTCTCCAACAGAGTCCCACCACTGACGAGGGATATCTTCATATGGAGAACGACACTTGTAAGTCCTCTCGACTTATAAGGAGAAAGCACTTTTGTGAGATCTTTACGACTTATAAGAGACCATACGCTTGATTGTTTCGAAAGAGTGTGTTTGTAGTTTAACCGCAATCAGAACGGTGTCGCGCGTAACTAGACCGAGGTGGGTACGGGTCGTCCTTAAGGAAACGTGGAACCTTTTAATCTTACTTTAGATGTGTTGAGAAAGAGAGGAGGAATAAAGAATTTTTGTGAAAAGTTTCTAGATCTACTTTAAGCAAGAGTGCAAATTTATAGATCTAGATTATTTTAGGAATATAGTTAATATAATAAGAGGGCTTGTAGGGTTCGTTAGGATTTAGTAGTTATGGATGATTAATTAAAAGTTACCCTTTTATCCTTTAATAGATTTAAAATTAGAACGACGGTGATGCGTGTAGATTAGGGTTTCTGGAGGGAAAAGAAATCCCACTCTTAACCCTTATCTCGACACGGAACTCCGTTCAAATCTAGCCTATATCAAAACAATCATTAATCTAATCTCTAATCGCGGTCGGAACTAGCAAATAATTGCTAGCGCGCCCGATTATGATGTTAATGATTCTTTTGATAAAGTTCATAAACTTTATAGGACTTAAAAAGGATTTAGGGATGTTCATCATCCATTAGCCTACCCTAATCCTACGAACCCTAACAAGCGGAGAATTACTCGCGCATGTTGGGAGAAGAAGATGAAAGGACAGAGAGGGAAAACATAATGTAAAATGCAAAAGAATTAAATAAAATAACTACCTTTATTAATCAACTTGAACAATCTACACTTTATTCCGTAGAAAATGATTACAAAACTAGTTGCTTCTCGATCTTTCCTAAGGAGGTAGACGAACAGTTGATGATCAGCCTGGATGCGTGAGCGTCAGGGACTTCGTGATCTCTTCGGCTTGATCCATTTTCCAAGAGGCTCTCGGTGCCTTTTTATAGTGCCAAAGCCAGAATACAAGCTTCTAAAATATGAATTAAGCAGCAAAGATCTTCCCTAAAAATCCTCAGCTCCCAACTCCCTCTACCTGAGGCGGATCCGCGGCATAAATGGGTTAATGCCGCGGATCCGCGGCGTTCTCATCGTGGCCGTTGATCAATCTTTTGGGGATGTCTCGTAGTGACATTTGGCGATCCTTGGAACCCTCAGAATTTGGAAATCTTTTCGTGGTTGCTGCCAGACTTGGTCTCCAAGTTTTGCTTCTTAATTAGGCAAGTCTTCTTCAACAACTTGATTTGCTTGATTCTAGTCTTTGAAAAATTCTGCACACTTGGAAATCTTTTGCACAACAACTGAAATAATATTTAGTAGACTTTGTTCTACTAGGATTTGGTCAATGAATTTATTTGCATACATTTTCCTACCAAATGCTAATTATAATATATCAACACATGGAAAATAGTATTTTTACACATAAACCCTCATATGTATGATATATTATAATAAAGTCCTTCTTTAATATGAAAATAGTAGGAAAAATGTAATACAAATGTGCAGTTTTATCAACTGAACAAATACCCCCAAACTTATCTTTGATCGTCCCGAGCAAACTAGTTTATTCAAGAGGAAATAAGGAAAGGAGAAAACTAAGCACACTTTCGTAGGCAGACACGATTGCACTGAGCACGTGCAATAAGCCGTTAAACCTCTAGGTGTCTCTAGTAGGAGGAGTGTTGTCTCCTGAGGGTTTTCAGTGGATTACACCCACAAAATCCAATAACAAAAGAGAGATGGTGAAATTTACATATAAAGATAAGAACCATAAAAGAAAGACTTTGAAAATAAGAGTTTCCAACTATACTAGCTTTTCAGTTGTCACGAGCCCTATCTTAATAGTCATGAAAAAATGTTAGAAATCACATCATCTCTCAATAAAATATCATCTTTATTTTTCGTTCCTACCTTTCATCCAAACATTGATCATATAACCCCACGTGTGTGTTAAGAACATCCCTACACTTGGAGAATTCAATTCAAGCTATCATACTCTTGTCCATCTACCTTAGTACTTTTTAATTTGATGAATACTTAGGTTTGCCCACGCCTTTTCATGCGACCGTTAATACTTCTTGAGATACTAACCGACCGATTACTCATGTGCTTGCTGATCCGGTGATAATATTTTCCTCGTCTTGCACCACCTAAGTCTTAGCAGTGACTCCCAGACCAATTGGCCTTAGGGCACTAGGTGAAGAGGCACCCTTGCTATATTTTTTTATTGCTGCCTTGGCGATACAAAACCAGTGTTCATTTTTTTTTCTTTTCACCATTTTTATATTTTCTTCATTTTTTTATTTCCTTCTTACTTTGGCTTTTAGACAAGAGCATTTCAAGGCATCCTCTACTATCCCGAGTTTCAAGACGTGTGTAAGTGCATATAGTAGGGTATCAACATTCAAATGTTTGGCTTCCAGAATAGAAACTATTTTTCAGACTTATTTTTATCCTCAGATTAGTGACTTCCTTCATCTTACTAACCCTTGGGACAACAGCTCATAACTACTTATTACTAGTTCGTTTAAGAAAACTTCTAATTTTCTTGGTTTTCTTAAACTATTCCTATCTTTTGGATGTAATTTTTCACTTTCTACTCTTTTGTTATATAAAAAAAATTTAATGCCCGGTGTCAAAGATAATTTAGTGAATATAAACCTCCTCCCCAAACCTGTTTTCAGCAGTGTCCTCACTGATGTAGCCTTTTGAGAACATGGACCTGTATACTAAGGGAGAGATACAAGGGGTAAAATAATAGTTAAATGAAAAATTCCCCCAAACTTATTCTTTGACACGCACAGATATTCAATCAAATCTATTTTTACTCACCTCCATTTTTAAAATGAGAAAATGTTACAAAAACATGGAGGTGAGGTGGAGGAATTTTAGTTTTGATAAAGCGGCTCCTGTAAAAACAGGAGCTCCTCCGCGGGGTCAGCAGAAAAATACGGTATTAATCTATGCCCATTTACTTTAAAAATTGAACCGTTTTTCAAATTTTCGACTTCCACTGCCCCGTGCGGGTGTACATACCGCACCACAAAAGGTCCTTTCCAACGAGATTTAAGCTTACCCGGATGAAGATGGAGACGGGAATCGTAAAGAAGGACTTGTTGCCCCGATGTGAAGGTTTTTCTAAAAAGATTTTTATCGTGGAACACTTTAGTCCTGTTCTTTACTATCACCGCATTATCGTGAGCTTCATCACGGAGTTCGCTTAGCTCATTCAATTGCAGCTTCCGATAGCTTCCTGCATGATCAAGATCAAAATTAAGCTCTTTAATAGCCCACATAGCTTTATGTTCGATCTCGACGGGAAGGTGGCATGCCTTCCCAAACACAAGGCGGTATGGAGACATACCAAGATCGGTCTTATAAGCGGTGCGGAATGCCCAAAAAGCACCCGTCAATTTGGTTGACCAATCTTTACGGTTTTTCGAAACCGTCTTCTCCAGTATCTGTTTGATCTGCCTATTTGAGATCTGTTCATACCAGAATATTGCATTTTATACCGCCCATTCTTACGCTCGTTTGTTTATAGGCAGGTGCTTTTTATCAGTGTTTGCTACATAATTGCAGAATACAGGTTCTCGGCTCTGAACAGTGAAATCCATGAAAAGTACGACAAATTCTGGATTACTGCCAACAACTGATAAAACACGGGTCTCCGCTCTCTATCCGTGTGTTGCCACATACCAGTTAAGGGACAAGATGGCAAATCGATTGTCATGTCATGCACAAGGCTCAATGGCAACACAAGATCCAAGAAATCTACGCGGAGCTCGAGGAAATCATGGCAAAAGATCCACATCACATCACCTTTTGTTCTACTAAAATTCTGGAATAATTGTGAAGAGTTTCTGAGAAAAGTCATATACCACATAGCAGACAACATGAAACCAGGGAAGTACCCAAAACACGACCACTCAACTCCACCATAGGGCCGCGGATCCGCGGCCAATAGGGGGTCTAGGCCGCGGATCCGCGGCCATGTAGTGTCCTCTGGTTGTCGTTTTTTTAGGGTAGTTTGGGTACTTCATGTTATGCCAGCTTCTTGCCCTAGGGTTTCTGTAAGCTGCCTATAAATACTCCAGAACTGAGTCCAAAAACTTGTGTTCATTCTTTGTTCCTCTTTTGTAGTTTTTTGTGTAGTTCTTCTTCTTCTTCTTCATTCTTTCTCCATGGAAATATAGTGAGAGCATTGAGTGGATATTAATGAAGATGAGGGTTTTGTATCATTCTCTTTTGTTTCTTCTTCCCCTTGAGATTCTTGCTTTCTCTTGATCATTCAACCTCTTCATTGAGCTTGAATGGTTAAGGGTTAGTTATTGATCTCAAGGGTCGTATTTTCTTATGGAATTAGCGCTTCATTTCACATGCGGTCTCTACCCTTCTCTTGATCTTGCAACCTCTTGATTGAGCTTGCAAGTTTAAGGGTTGGCTATTGATCCCATGCTTGTCTTGAGTTCTAGTTTCTTGTTCTTTTTATTTCTTATTTATTACTTGCTTTTTATTACCTTGCTTTACTTTCTTGCAATTTAATTCATGCACTTACTTTCTTGTAATCTTTTCTTTTCTTTGTTCTTTTCTTTTGCTCTTTGTTGTTCATTTTGTGAATGTTGTAATTATTATTGTTAAGAAGAAATACGATATTATAAGTTAAAGATTTTCTTTTCTCTTTTCCTTTTCCCGTTATTTTCCATTGAACTCCGCCCAAACCATACGCAAGCGCTCCGTTAGGCACCCTACCCTAACAAGGTAACGGTGATTCCTAACCGCGACCGGTTGCGTTCGGTTTGGCCAGAGGCGAAAGCAAGAGACAAGAACGGAAGGACAAAGGTAAATAAGCCGTATTCCACGAATACCGCGCTTAAATCCCCTAATCCACGTTGTTGCCGATTGCTCTAGCTTCAATTGGTTAAGACTCGGCTCAAAGGTTTTGAGTACGGATTTCTTTAGCTTACAATCTCGTATCTTTTCTTAACAACTTCATACTTGCAAATAATACACATAGGTTAGATTGAAAAAACTCATACAAATTCTTTATTGACTCGTCTAAAACTCGAAAGGACATACAACCATCTTCCTGTGGATCGACCCGTGCTCAACCGGCTAGCAGCAAAGCGACACCGTCTTGATTGCGGTTAACTTTAATTCTTTCAATCAAATGGCGCCGTTGCCGGGGAGACGGTAGCGTATTTTCTTTCTTGTTATTCGGGTTAATATTCTTTTTGTATATATTTATAAATAAATTAAAAAAAAAAATTGATAATTTTGGTGGGCAAGATTGCAGATTTTCGCAGATTTGCAAACTGCGATTGTGGGGAGCAAAGTGTGCACTCAAGGCAAAGGTGATTACGAAGTACAGTGCCAAAGATCCGGGTAGTTTGACCCGCGCAAGCGAACCTTTCAAGCTTACCGGATTTGATTCAACGGGGGTTTCCTAACCCAAAACTTAACGGTACGTATTTTACTAACACCTTCTTCTCAAATCCGACGCATCCAATATACTATTCTTTGCAGGATTCTTTGCAAGTTCGCTAGCAAACGCTAAAAATTGACTAACCCGTATTTGTTGCAGTGCCGCGCTTAAACTAAAAAAAAACAATTTTTTGATTCTTTATAGAATTTTTATTGAATTGTGCATTGCATCAATTAATACGGACTTAAGGGCAAGCGAACCCCACAACATACGGTAAAGGATTTCATCACCTTTTCCGTGGCCCACAAATCACGAACTTGAGCATAACGTTTACCCGCACAAAATTTAAAAGAAACTAGACTTTAAGCCTTAAGGACTTCACGCTCACTAGGAGAAGTTAACTGTGTTTAGAACCTTGCTTAACGGTATATTGTTTACGGGGTGTCTAGGAAAGTGTTAACGGCGAAACCGCCAAAAGAGAAAGGGTTATTTAATTAAGGAACTTCGCGAAAGCGTTGGAAAACCTCCCCTTATCTCTGCACTTACCTGGCCTCGTGATCAGTGTATCTTGAGCCTGTTTCTCGACACAGTTTTACTTCGACAATCAAGTTCTGGAGCAGGTCTAGTTGACCTAGGTTAACCCTAGAACGATTAGGTGTGTGGTGTTTTTTTGTGTCGTGATTATTTGTGTCCATATTCTTTTTGTGTATATACTTCATTCTTTTGTTAATATATAACTAAAAAAAATTATCACATTCTTTTTCCCCTCCTTTTCTCTGTCTTTCTTTCTTTCTCTCTTCATATCATGGGTACTCCACCTCGCAAAACTCTTGCCGAACTTTGGTACCCACAACCAGACATTACTTCTTACGGTTCTTGCTTTGGCCGAACATCGAACGACCCCTCCATGCCCAAAGTTTCACTGAAAGATCGCATAGCAGCGTCTAGGACAAACACTTGCACTCCTCATTCCACTTTGTATCAACCTTTTCAACCTCCCCCACCCGCTTATGTTGATACCCTTTTTGCGAGTCGTCCTTTGTCCATCGCAGAACGTATTGAACAATCTCGTAGCCGATCTTTCACTCCTTTCACCACTTCAAATTCTTGGGATCAACAATTCCATTCACCTTCCTATCCAAATGTTGATCCTGCTCCTGTCCAGCCATTCAATTCCTACCAATCCTACCCTACTTTTGCACCTTCCCTAGACATTGCATCAGAACCGCCATTTGAGAGTTTTCAGTATCCAAACAAGTTTGAATCTTTTACTGAAACCCCTTCACAACCAATGTCTAGTCTAGAACAGTCGTTGGAAGACTTTAGGGTAGCGTCAAGCCAACAGATGATGGATTTGAATGCGTCCATGGCCGCTCTCATACAACCTACTGACCCGGTAGCTAGTTTCCAGCTAGCTCCAAATTTTCCAATGTATGATGAGGCGGTAGGACAGGCAGAGAATTTGAGTGGAGAAAGTGAGCTGTATACCCTTCCAAATCAAACCTACCCGTCTCAAATTGAATCCCACAACTCCTGTGTTGAAAGTCTATCAAGTGTCCCAAATGAATTATCAGTTGAAGATAGAATGTTTAATGAGTTGTGCGACTTTGTAGTGTTTGATTTGCCAAATTGTGAAGGGACCTTGCCAAGTGAAACCACACCCAAACCTTTTGACCTCTACACCTCCACTTTAGAACCAGAATCGATTGATATCCATGCTTTTGTTGAGGTGTCAGAGAATTTTGATTTTCACTGGATTAAGGATATTGACGCCGGGAATATTTTGGATGATGAACCCGTAGATTTGGCTGCGTTTGTCTCTTCAAATCATCATCCCGAGTCATTAAATGTTTTTCCCGAACCCCATATACGTCTGGACTTTGAAGAGAAGAGCATGGATGTGCTAAATTTTGAGGAGAATATTGAGGATAGTTTTGAGGATGAACCAGTTTTGCTTGATGAGTCGGATTTTCCAATTCATCCTGTTCCTTCCACTGACTGTGTACACCCTCCTGAACCTTTAACCGATACCCTTCCTCAACCACTTCCCTCCATCCTTTCCATCATTCCGACCTTGCAAGAACCCGTCTCACTTTCATTTACTGTGTCTGGTTTACCAAGTTCGGCGTACCCATGGTTTCTCACGAATCTTGAGGGATTTGACCCCATTTCTCGACGGATAAATATATTAGCACAATCGCTTTTTACACATCGCTCATCACAAATTGTGCTAATCTATTTACTCCATTTGCACCCTCAAGTTCGTATTCCACTTCTTTTTCCCTTCTGCCATTCTTCTTCCTCTCATATACCGAGACCGTATCCCGCTTCTCTTCGCATACGGTCTCGCGTATTGTCCATCTCTTTTCTCTACGCCTTCTTTCCCCAACCAGCACATTATAGAGATAAAATTTTTGAATGGTTGGTGTTAACTTTTGGCCTGTGTAAGGCCCTGTATAGTTTGATACTGTTTTCTTTCCCCCCCTAATACTGAATTTCAACGCTTAACAGTGGAAACACTGTTTTACTTAAGTTTGGGGGGGGCATTTTTTTGTATATATTTTTTGTTTTTCCTTTTTGTATAGAATTTGTTTTTAGGGGGAGCGCCGATAATTTTGACCCTCTTGGTATAGCCTGACAGTGAGGGCACTGTCAAGTTTAAGTTTGGGGGTGTGCTCGGTAAGCTTTCTTCCTTCGCATTCATTTGTATATTTTGCATTTGCATACCCTATTAAAAACCCACAAAAATTGAAAATTTTCCAAAAAATATAAAAACTTTGTCGTCAAATTAGCTAATAGGGTAACTTAGGTTTTTATTCTGAAAGTTTAGTTGATATGATAAAAATAACTAAATTCTAGGCTTAGGATTTGAAAACCCGAAGAATAACCCTCATTCTGTCTAACTTTGGTAAGTATACGTCCTTACAGTTTTTTTTGAGAAATAGGTAATCTTGAGTTCAGTTCTTTAGTTAAGTCAAGATGAAGGGAAAGTATTGATGCTCTACTGAAGGATAAGTCTGAAAAATAGTTTCTTTTCTTGAGTTCAAATTTAGAAAGTATATACCCTACAAACTGCACATACACGCACCTTGAAACTTGGGATAGTAGAGGATACCTAGAAATACTCTTGCCTAAAAGTCTAGTATGAAAGAAAAAACGGTATTTAAAGCTAAACACCAAAAGAGCATATTGAAAAATATATCCGGTCTTGAAAAAAAAGAAAAAAGAAAAAGAAAAAGAAAAAAATAGAATAAAGTCAAGACCTGGAAACTGTTATTTACGCTTTAATGTTCACACATTCAGTAATCGGTCGTTAGTGCCTCAAGAAGCATTAATAGTCGCATGAAAGGTGTGTGAGCAAATCCGTCCATCCTTAATGAAAAGAAGTAATATTAGGTATTAGGGCAAGGGTATTATAGCTTGAATTGAATTCTTGAGTGTAGGGGTGCAAATATACACACACGTAGGGGTATACAATCGATGTTTGAATAAAAGATAGAAATAAAGAATAAGACTTGTGTTTTCTGTAAAGGTGATAAAAATCCCTAATTTGAGGCCGCACTTTAGAAGGAAAACTCAGGAGAACCAACATCTTTCTAAACTTTTTTGGAACGTATATGATCTAAGGTTAAATAGATTAGAGGTGTGAAGTATTAGGGTTGGATATTTCTAACTTAGGATGATAGAATTTCTAACGTAAATACTAAACTGTAGGAGTAAAATTGATGTTAACTTATGACACTAACTTGACGGGATTTTGTGGGTAGTATCCGCTGAAAACCCTCAGGAGACAACACTCCTCCTACTAGGGACACCTAGAGGTTTAACGGCTTGTTGCACGTGCTCAGTGCAATCGCGTTCCCTGCGAAAGTGCGGTTATCATTATATTTTTGTGAATAATTGGTTTTGCTTGGGACGAGCAAAAGTTAAGTTTGGGGGTATTTGTTCATACCAGAATATTGCATTTTATACCGCCCATTCTTACGCTCGTTTGTTTATAGGCAGGTGCTTTTTATCAGTGTTTGCTACATAATTGCAGAATACAGGTTCTCGGCTCTGAACAGTGAAATCCATGAAAAGTACGACAAATTCTGGATTACTGCCAACAACTGATAAAACACGGGTCTCCGCTCTCTATCCGTGTGTTGCCACATACCAGTTAAGGGACAAGATGGCAAATCGATTGTCATGTCATGCACAAGGCTCAATGGCAACACAAGATCCAAGAAATCTACGCGGAGCTCGAGGAAATCATGGCAAAAGATCCACATCACATCACCTTTTGTTCTACTAAAATTCTGGAATAATTGTGAAGAGTTTCTGAGAAAAGTCATATACCACATAGCAGACAACATGAAACCAGGGAAGTACCCAAAACACGACCACTCAACTCCACCATAGGGCCGCGGATCCGCGGCCAATAGGGGGTCTAGGCCGCGGATCCGCGGCCATGTAGTGTCCTCTGGTTGTCGTTTTTTTAGGGTAGTTTGGGTACTTCATGTTATGCCAGCTTCTTGCCCTAGGGTTTCTGTAAGCTGCCTATAAATACTCCAGAACTGAGTCCAAAAACTTGTGTTCATTCTTTGTTCCTCTTTTGTAGTTTTTTGTGTAGTTCTTCTTCTTCTTCTTCATTCTTTCTCCATGGAAATATAGTGAGAGCATTGAGTGGATATTAATGAAGATGAGGGTTTTGTATCATTCTCTTTTGTTTCTTCTTCCCCTTGAGATTCTTGCTTTCTCTTGATCATTCAACCTCTTCATTGAGCTTGAATGGTTAAGGGTTAGTTATTGATCTCAAGGGTCGTATTTTCTTATGGAATTAGCGCTTCATTTCACATGCGGTCTCTACCCTTCTCTTGATCTTGCAACCTCTTGATTGAGCTTGCAAGTTTAAGGGTTGGCTATTGATCCCATGCTTGTCTTGAGTTCTAGTTTCTTGTTCTTTTTATTTCTTATTTATTACTTGCTTTTTATTACCTTGCTTTACTTTCTTGCAATTTAATTCATGCACTTACTTTCTTGTAATCTTTTCTTTTCTTTGTTCTTTTCTTTTGCTCTTTGTTGTTCATTTTGTGAATGTTGTAATTATTATTGTTAAGAAGAAATACGATATTATAAGTTAAAGATTTTCTTTTCTCTTTTCCTTTTCCCGTTATTTTCCATTGAACTCCGCCCAAACCATACGCAAGCGCTCCGTTAGGCACCCTACCCTAACAAGGTAACGGTGATTCCTAACCGCGACCGGTTGCGTTCGGTTTGGCCAGAGGCGAAAGCAAGAGACAAGAACGGAAGGACAAAGGTAAATAAGCCGTATTCCACGAATACCGCGCTTAAATCCCCTAATCCACGTTGTTGCCGATTGCTCTAGCTTCAATTGGTTAAGACTCGGCTCAAAGGTTTTGAGTACGGATTTCTTTAGCTTACAATCTCGTATCTTTTCTTAACAACTTCATACTTGCAAATAATACACATAGGTTAGATTGAAAAAACTCATACAAATTCTTTATTGACTCGTCTAAAACTCGAAAGGACATACAACCATCTTCCTGTGGATCGACCCGTGCTCAACCGGCTAGCAGCAAAGCGACACCGTCTTGATTGCGGTTAACTTTAATTCTTTCAATCAAATGGCGCCGTTGCCGGGGAGACGGTAGCGTATTTTCTTTCTTGTTATTCGGGTTAATATTCTTTTTGTATATATTTATAAATAAATTAAAAAAAAAAATTGATAATTTTGGTGGGCAAGATTGCAGATTTTCGCAGATTTGCAAACTGCGATTGTGGGGAGCAAAGTGTGCACTCAAGGCAAAGGTGATTACGAAGTACAGTGCCAAAGATCCGGGTAGTTTGACCCGCGCAAGCGAACCTTTCAAGCTTACCGGATTTGATTCAACGGGGGTTTCCTAACCCAAAACTTAACGGTACGTATTTTACTAACACCTTCTTCTCAAATCCGACGCATCCAATATACTATTCTTTGCAGGATTCTTTGCAAGTTCGCTAGCAAACGCTAAAAATTGACTAACCCGTATTTGTTGCAGTGCCGCGCTTAAACTAAAAAAAAACAATTTTTTGATTCTTTATAGAATTTTTATTGAATTGTGCATTGCATCAATTAATACGGACTTAAGGGCAAGCGAACCCCACAACATACGGTAAAGGATTTCATCACCTTTTCCGTGGCCCACAAATCACGAACTTGAGCATAACGTTTACCCGCACAAAATTTAAAAGAAACTAGACTTTAAGCCTTAAGGACTTCACGCTCACTAGGAGAAGTTAACTGTGTTTAGAACCTTGCTTAACGGTATATTGTTTACGGGGTGTCTAGGAAAGTGTTAACGGCGAAACCGCCAAAAGAGAAAGGGTTATTTAATTAAGGAACTTCGCGAAAGCGTTGGAAAACCTCCCCTTATCTATGCACTTACCTGGCCTCGTGATCAGTGTATCTTGAGCCTGTTTCTCGACACAGTTTTACTTCGACAATCAAGTTCTGGAGCAGGTCTAGTTGACCTAGGTTAACCCTAGAACGATTAGGTGTGTGGTATTTTTTTGTGTCGTGATTATTTGTGTCCATATTCTTTTTGTGTATATACTTCATTCTTTTGTTAATATATAACTAAAAAAAATTATCACATTCTTTTTCCCCTCCTTTTCTCTGTCTTTCTTTCTTTCTCTCTTCATATCATGGGTACTCCACCTCGCAAAACTCTTGCCGAACTTTGGTACCCACAACCAGACATTACTTCTTACGGTTCTTGCTTTGGCCGAACATCGAACGACCCCTCCATGCCCAAAGTTTCACTGAAAGATCGCATAGCAGCGTCTAGGACAAACACTTGCACTCCTCATTCCACTTTGTATCAACCTTTTCAACCTCCCCCACCCGCTTATGTTGATACCCCTTTTGCGAGTCGTCCTTTGTCCATCGCAGAACGTATTGAACAATCTCGTAGCCGATCTTTCACTCCTTTCACCACTTCAAATTCTTGGGATCAACAATTCCATTCACCTTCCTATCCAAATGTTGATCCTGCTCCTGTCCAACCATTCAATTCCTACCAATCCTACCCTACTTTTGCACCTTCCCTAGACATTGCATCAGAACCGCCATTTGGGAGTTTTCAGTATCCAAACAACTTTGAATCTTTTACTGAAACCCCTTCACAACCAATGCCTAGTCTAGAACAGTCGTTGGAAGACTTTAGGGTAGCGTCAAGCCAACAGATGATGGATTTGAATGCGTCCATGGCCGCTCTCATACAACCTACTGACCCGGTAGCTAGTTTCCAGCTAGCTCCAAATTTTCCAATGTATGATGAGGCGGTAGGACAGGCAGAGAATTTGAGTGGAGAAACTGAGCTGTATACCCTTCCAAATCAAACCTACCCGTCTCAAATTGAATCCCACAACTCCTGTGTTGAAAGTCTATCAAGTGTCCCAAATGAATTATCAGTTGAAGATAGAATGTTTAATGAGTTGTGGAACTTTGTAGTGTTTGATTTGCCAAATTGTGAAGGGACCTTGCCAAGTGAAACCACACCCAAACCTTTTGACCTCTACACCTCCACTTTAGAACATGAATCGATTGATATCCATGCTTTTGTTGAGGTGTCAGAGAATTTTGATTTTCACTGGATTAAGGATATTGACGCCGGGAATATTTTGGATGATGAACCCGTAGATTTGGCTGCGTTTGTCTCTTCAAATCATCATCCCGAGTCATTAAATGTTTTTCCCGAACCCCATATACGTCTGGACTTTGAAGAGAAGAGCATGGATGTGCTAAATTTTGAGGAGAATATTGAGGATAGTTTTGAGGATGAACCAGTTTTGCTTGATGAGTCGGATTTTCCAATTCATCCTGTTCCTTCCACTGACTGTGTAGACCCTCCTGAACCTTTAACCGATACCCTTCCTCAACCACTTCCCTCCATCCTTTCCATCGTTCCGACCTTGCAAGAACCCGTCTCACTTTCATTTACTGTGTCTGGTTTACCAAGTTCGGCTACCCATGGTTTCTCACGAATCTTGAGGGATTTGATCCCATTTCTCGACGGATAAATATATTAGCACAATCGCTTTTTACACATCGCTCATCACAAATTGTGTTAATCTATTTACTCCATTTGCACCCTCAAGTTCGTATTCCACTTCTTTTTCCCTTCCGCCATTCTTCTTCCTCTCATATACCGAGACCGTATCCCGCTTCTCTTCGCATACGGTCTCGCGTATTGTCCATCTCTTTTCTCTACGCCTTCTTTCCCCAACCAGCACATTATAGAGATAAAATTTTTGAATGGTTGGTGTTAACTTTTGGCCTGTGTAAAGCCTTGTATAGTTTGATACTGTTTACTTTCCCCCCTAATACTGAATTTCAACGCTTAACAGTGGAAACACTGTTTTACTTAAGTTTGGGGGGGCATTTTTTTGTATATATTTTTTGTTTTTCCTTTTTGTATATAATTTGTTTTTAGGGGGAGCGCCGACAATTTTGACCCTCTTGGTATAGCCTGACAGTGAGGGCACTGTCATGTTTAAGTTTGGGGGTGTGCTCGGTAAGCTTTCTTCCTTCGCATTCATTTGTATATTTTGCATTTGCATACCCTATTAAAAACCCACAAAAATTGAAAATTTTCCAAAAAATATAAAAACTTTGTCGTCAAGTTAGCTAATAGGGTAACTTAGGTTTTTATTCTGAAAGTTTAGTTGATATGATAGAAATAACTAAATTCTAGGCTTAGGATTTGAAAACCCGAAGAATAACCCTCATTCTGTCTAACTTTGGTAAGTATACGTCCTTACAGTTTTTTTTGAGAAATAGGTAATCTTGAGTTCAGTTCTTTAGTTAAGTCAAGATGAAGGGAAAGTATTGATACTCTACTGAAGGATAAGTCTGAAAAATAGTTTCTTTTCTTGAGTTCAAATTTAGAAAGTATATACCCTACAAACTGCACATACACGCACCTTGAAACTTGGGATAGTAGAGGATACCTAGAAATACTCTTGCCTAAAAGTCTAGTATGAAAGAAAAAACGGTATTTAAAGCTAAACACCAAAAGAGCATATTGAAAACTATATCCGGTCTTGAAAAAAAAGAAAAAAGAAAAAGAAAAAGAAAAAAATAGAATAAAGTCAAGACCTGGAAACTGCTATTTACGCTTTAATGTTCACACATTCAGTAATCGGTCGTTAGTGCCTCAAGAAGCATTAATAGTCGCATGAAAGGTGTGTGAGCAAATCCGTCCATCCTTAATGAAAAGAAGTAGTATTAGGTATTAGGGCAAGGGTATTATAGCTTGAATTGAATTCTTGAGTGTAGGGGTGCAAATATACACACACGTAGGGGTATACAATCGATGTTTGAATAAAAGATAGAAATAAAGAATAAGACTTGTGTTTTCTGTAAAGGTGATAAAAATCCCTAATTTGAGGCCGCACTTTAGAAGGAAAACTCAGGAGAACCAACATCTTTCTAAACTTTTTTGGAACGTATATGATCTAAGGTTAAATAGATTAGAGGTGTGAAGTATTAGGGTTGGATATTTCTAACTTAGGATGATAGAATTTCTAACGTAAATACTAAACTGTAGGAGTAAAATTGATGTTAACTTATGACACTAACTTGACGGGATTTTGTGGGTAGTATCCGCTGAAAACCCTCAGGAGACAACACTCCTCCTACTAGGGACACCTAGAGGTTTAACGGCTTGTTGCACGTGCTCAGTGCAATCGCGTTCCCTGCGAAAGTGCGGTTATCATTATATTTTTGTGAATAATTGGTTTTGCTCGGGACTAGAAAAAGTTAAGTTTGGGGGTATTTGTTCATACCAGAATATTGCATTTTATACCGCTCATTCTTATGCTCGTTTGTTTATAGGCAGGTGCTTTTTATCAGTGTTTGCTACATTATTGCAGAATACAGGTTCTCGGCTCTGAACAGTGAAATCCATGAAAAGTACGACAAATTCTGGATTACTGCCAACAACTGATAAAACACGGGTCTCCGCTCTCTATCCGTGTGTTGCCACATACCAGTTAAGGGACAAGATGGCAAATCGATTGTCATGTCATGCACAAGGCTCAATGGCAACACAAGATCCAAGAAATCTACGCGGAGCTCGAGGAAATCATGGCAAAAGATCCACATCACATCACCTTTTGTTCTACTAAAATTCTGGAATAATTGTGAAGAGTTTCTGAGAAAAGTCATATACCACATAGCAGACAACATGAAACCAGGGAAGTACCCAAAACACGACCACTCAACTCCACCATAGGGCCGCGGATCCGCGGCCAATAGGGGGTCTAGGCCGCGGATCCGCGGCCATGTAGTGTCCTCTGGTTGTCGTTTTTTTAGGGTAGTTAGGGTACTTCATGTTATGCCAGCTTCTTGCCCTAGGGTTTCTGTAAGCTGCCTATAAATACTCCAGAACTGAGTCCAAAAACTTGTGTTCATTCTTTGTTCCTCTTTTGTAGTTTTTTGTGTAGTTCTTCTTCTTCTTCTTCATTCTTTCTCCATGGAAATATAGTGAGAGCATTGAGTGGATATTAATGAAGATGAGGGTTTTGTATCATTCTCTTTTGTTTCTTCTTCCCCTTGAGATTCTTGCTTTCTCTTGATCATTCAACCTCTTCAATGAGCTTGAATGGTTAAGGGTTAGTTATTAATCTCAAGGGTCGTATTTTCTTATGGAATTAGCGCTTCATTTCACATGCGGTCTCTACCCTTCTCTTGATCTTGCAATCTCTTGATTGAGCTTGCAAGTTTAAGGGTTGGCTATTGATCCCATGCTTGTCTTGAGTTCTAGTTTCTTGTTCTTTTTATTTCTTATTTATTACTTGCTTTTTATTACCTTGCTTTACTTTCTTGCAATTTAATTCATGCACTTACTTTCTTGTAATCTTTTCTTTTCTTTGTTCTTTTCTTTTGCTCTTTGTTGTTCATTTTGTGAATGTTGTAATTATTATTATTAAGAAGAAATACGATATTATAAGTTAAAGATTTTCTTTTCTCTTTTCCTTTTCCCGTTATTTTCCATTGAACTCCGCCCAAACCATACGCAAGCGCTCCGTTAGGCACCCTACCCTAACAAGGTAACGGTGATTCCTAACCGCGACCGGTTGCGTTCGGTTTGGCCGGAGGCGAAAGCAAGAGACAAGAACGGAAGGACAAAGGTAAATAAGCCGTATTCCACGAATACCGTGCTTAAATCCCCTAATCCACGTTGTTGCCGATTGCTCTAACTTCAATTGGTTAAGACTCGGCTCAAAGGTTTTGAGTACGGATTTCTTTAGCTTACAATCTCGTATCTTTTCTTAACAACTTCATACTTGCAAATAATACACATAGGTTAGATTGAACAAACTCATACAAATTCTTTATTGACTCGTCTAAAATTCGAAAGGACATACATCTTCCTGTGGATCGACCCGTGCTCAACCGGCTAGCTGCAAAGCGACACCGTCTTGATTGCGGTTAACTTTAATTCTTTCAATCAAATGGCGCCGTTGCCGGAGAGACGGTAGCGTATTTTCTTTCTTGTTATTCGGGTTAATATTCTTTTTGTATATATTTATAAATAAATTAAAAAAAAATTGATAATTTTTGTGGGCAAGAGTGCAGATTTTCGCAGATTTGCAAACTGCGATTGTGGGGAGCAAAGTGTGCACTCAAGGCAAAGGTGATTACGAAGTACAGTGCCAAAGATCCGGGTAGTTTGACCCGCGCAAGCGAACCTTTCAAGCTTACCGGATTTGATTCAACGGGGGTTTCCTAACCCAAAACTTAACGGTACGTATTTTACTAACACCTTCTTCTCAAATCCGACGCATCCAATAAACTATTCTTTGCAGGATTCTTTGCAAGTTCGCTAGCAAACGCTAAAAATTGACTAACCCGTATTTGTTGCAGTGCCGCGCTTAAACTAAAAAAAAACAATTTTTTGATTCTTTATAGAATTTTTATTGAATTGTGCATTGCATCAATTAATACGGACTTAAGGGCAAGCGAACCCCACAACATACGGTAAAGGATTTCATCACCTTTTCCGTGGCCCACAAATCACGAACTTGAGCATAACGTTTACCCGCACAAAATTTAAAAGAAACTAGACTTTAAGCCTTAAGGACTTCACGCTCACTAGGAGAAGTTAACTGTGTTTAGAACCTTGCTTAACGGTATATTGTTTACGGGGTGTCTAGGAAAGTGTTAACGGCGAAACCGTAGTTCACGATATCCACGAACCAAGGTTCATAGGATACAGTCAAGAGCTGTTCGTCAGGAAATGAGTCATTTATCGGCACGGTCAAAGTTGGTGAAGAAGTGATGCGTGAAAGATGGTCGGCTACAACTTTTTCACATCCACTCTTGTCTTGAATGACAAGATCAAATTCTTGTAACAATAGGATCCAACGTATTAGCCTGGCCTTTGCATCCTTCTTCGATAAAAGATGTCGTAGGGCGGATTGATCTGTGTAAACCACAATAGGCAAGCCAATCAAGTAGGGCCTGAATTTCTCTAATGCAAATACAACTGCCAAGAGTTCTTTCTCGGTAGTTGTGTAATTTATTTGTGCATCATTCAAGGTCTTACTTGCATAGTAAATTACATGTGGCATCTTATCAATATGTTGTCCTAAGACAGCACCGATAGCAAAATCTGATGCGTCACACATAAGCTCGAACGGGTGGTTCCAATCCGGAGATGATAGAACCGGGGCTGTAGTGAGTGATTCTTTAAGCGATTCAAAAGCAGCCTCACAATCCGAATCGAAGTGAAAAGTAGTGTCCTTGGCCAATAGAAGGGTTAAGGGTCTAGCAATTTTGCTAAAGTCCTTAATAAATCTTCTATAAAATCCTGCATGGCCAAGGAAAGATCGTATATCTTTGACGCAGTTGGGACGAGGGAGGTTATAAATGACATCTAATTTAGCTCTGTCAACCTCAATGCCTTTTCGTGAAATTATATGTCCAAGTACAATACCTTCTTGGACCATAAAATGGCATTTTTCCCAATTCAAAGTCAAGTTCTTATCCTTACAGCGGGTAAGAACCGCGTCAAGATTACGAAGGCAGTCCTCAAAGGAGTCCCCAAAAATGGAGAAATCGTCCATAAAAATTTCTAAAAAATTTACCACCATATCTGAAAATATCCCCATCATGCACCGCTGAAATGTAGCGGGAGCATTGCATAACCCAAAGGGCATGCGTCTATAAGTAAAAGTTCCGAAAGGACAAGTAAAAGTGGTTTTATCTTGATCCTTTTCGGTGATGGCGACCTGGTTATAGCCATAGTATCCGTCCAAGAAACAGTAGTAATCGTGTCCCGCTAATCGTTCTAACATCTGGTCAATGAAAGGTAGAGGGAAGTGATCTTTCCTCGTAGCGGCATTGAGTTTCTTGTAATCAATACATACGCGCCACCCAGTTTGGGTGCGTGTTTAGATTAACTCATTAGCTTCATTAGTGATGACCGTGATGCCAGACTTTTTAGGGACCACATGAATTGGACTTACTCATTGACTATCAGATATGGGGTAAATTATTCCACTATCAAGGCACTTGACGATTTCTTTCTTTACCGCCTCCTTCATAACGGGATTTAACCGTCTTTGTGGGTCTCGGGTTGGTTTGGCTTCATCCATCAGATGTATGTTATATTCAACAATTAAGGGACTAATCCCTTTGATGTCGGCCATCGTCCAACCAAATGCTTGCCGATTCGATCTCAACACTGCCAAGAGTGCATTCTCTTGCTCTAAGGCTAGAGAAGTGGATATAATCACTGACAAAGTTTCATTCTCTCCTAAATATACATATTTAAGATGAGAAGGTAGCGGTTTGAGATCAAGAATTGGAGGAGAGACAATAGAAGGAGGGGTAACGGAATGATATTCGGACTCCTTAAAAGGTTCAAAACTTGCATAAGATATTGACTCGGAAAGTGCTGCTGACTGTTGCAACGAGTCAACGGGTTCAATCTCAAGGTCGGACTCATTGAACATATCCTCACTGTGAAGTGGTGCAAGATCAAACGATGTCTCATTAGTGTTGTCGAGAACATCAAAGCAAAGTTCCTCATCCATGCAGCTTTCGGAAGCTATCTCGTGGATGGTGTTAGTGTTTATGCCCTAGAAGGCCATTACTGTATCATACTAGCTTGTATATTACTTAATGGAAGCTTGGGATATTCACATGTATATAACAGTCTTGCTAAACATGGTAGTATGCTACTTGGTTTTTCTATCTTAATATGTGAGTGTACGTATTGATAGAGCTCTTAGGATCTTGCTTGTCTACCAGCGTTGTGATGGCAGTCACACTAGTGGGGGCTGGGTAGTCTACAAGCACATCCTTATTCAGGTCCCCGGTCGTTGGATTATCGAGACAGAGCATCGATACTCCGGAGTAGACTGGTGTGTACGCTTCTCATCCCAGTTGGGGAGATGGTCTGTCCCACAGCCGTCAGTACGTCGTACTGGAGATAGTATACAGGTGCTCGTTAGGTTACGGGTACACCGGACAGGACTCACAGGGAACTGTTGGTTGGTTTGATACCAATCGTCAGTGAACAGTTCCCAGGTGACATGAGTACAGCGTAGTCCGCAGACTTGACACTGCTACTTCGCCTCGAGTGTGTCCCACTGTTCTTAGATTGCTACCCTACCACGGCTCAAAGGAGTCGTGCAAACAGGTAGCAGTTGGGTGCAGTCCCGAGCACTTGGAGGCAGTGGCGGTTAGACAGGATTCGTCCCTCCCGGTATTGGGAGTAGATATCGTGCTGTGTCAGAGAGCCATTACGCAAAGTCCCTGGCCAGGGCAAGCGAGATTTGCTGGTAGGTTCCAGTAGTTTCTCAGGGTGTAATGGGCTTCCCTCCGACACGACTTATACCGCTATTAGGGGACTGACGCTTGCCGCCCCCCTAGGCCCGATATGCGATAGTCTTGGACGAACGGACCGGACTGTATGGAGATTGTCACATCAGACTCAGTAGGAGTTCGGATGGGTTTACTCATCGGCCTTCTTATCGACAACTACCTGGGGACCGTTACGTACAGCTAGTGCCGCTTGCGGTCTGTGGTTAAACCCACTGCCAGCGTAGTAGTCGAGTCTCTAGAGTCCCACACAGAGAGTTTCCTACTCCAGGCGAAACGATATAGAGGTTGCATGGTTTTGCGACAAAGGGTTCGGACGCATACGTGCGTTTACGCGCGTACGACTTTCGGACAGTTTTTACCAGTCGGCTTTGGTTTAAGCCAGTTACTGGTATCCGGTTATTGGATTTTTACAGTCTAAAGTTTTTCCGTATTTTTGCGGATCGGAGGGGCGTTCTCGTAATTGTACGAGAAGCTTCTAGAAGATGGGACTAAGGAGGTTTCTTTTGGAAAGAAAGTGAGTCATGGTGGTGATTCATTCATTTCATTAATGCACATTTATTGCTTAATGACTCATGCTAATGAATCACCACTAGATATTTTGTGAAGCATGCTTATTCATTTCCTTTATTGATTATTCTTAAAAAGAAATGCTTCATAATATATTATGATACACTCTCTCTCCTCTCATTATCTTATCTCACATTCTCTCTCCTCAAGCTCTCATCTTCAAACCCTAATCCTTAATCCTCATGTGTTGAGATCAAAGGATTAGTTAGACTAAACAATCCATAACCTACACTCTACATCATCCTTTCATCTTTGATTAGCAATCAAAGTTGATTAGTTACCTCAAGTTAGAGGTTTAGCTTGGAGTTTCGCTCTCGGGTGGATCGTCTACTACCTAGAGAAGGTCGAGGAGAACAAAGGAGGACACAAAGACGAAGGACTAGTTTCGATCGGTATAATCCCTTAACACTATAGTTTAGTTTAGCTATGTGTTTGGTTATTATTTGTTTAGCTTCGATTCAAGCGGTTAGTCGATGTTCGTTGTTTAAACTTGATCGTTTTTGAAAATTCCGCCTCCCCATAAGTACTGGGGTGTACTACATCGACTTACAGTGGTATCAGAGCCTCGCTAAACAATATATAACTTAATTGCAAATTTGTACGAATTTCGAACGGAAAAACAAAGCCGCAAAACCCTAATTCTGTCAAGTTTCTGTCGAAGTTAAAATCAAGTCAGAAAATTTTTCAGGTGTGTTCAGAGAGCTTGACATGACCACAGGAGAACACCCAAGAAATTCGAGCACATGATTCGACTAAAGAGCCGCGGAAGGGCGGCGGATCGCACCGATTCGCCGCGCTTCCGCGGCCGAGTTGCCGAGTCATGGGCTCATCTTTCATGGGTGGGTCCTCTCTGGTGTTTGGGGTTTTCTGGAATATTTAATTATTGCTCAGGTTACTGTTTAACAGAGCAGATTTTGGAGCAATATTGAAGTTGTTTATTCGATCGAATTGTACAGTATTTGCGTATTGGATTATATCTGTGATTGTTTAATGTGTTCGTAAACCTCCCCTAACTGCTAGTATGTCGGTTGGCAGGGGGTTGCACATTTCTGAAATGGTTATATCTGTTTGTGCATATAAACTGTATTGGACTGTTGTGGTGTATAGCCGGGGTTAGCAATGGGTTATTTGTTTAATTCATTTGTTGTAAATGTAATTTGTTGTAATATTATTTTTGCGGGGCACTTCCAGGTTGCGGTCGTAGCCACCGTTGTATTATTTCATTTTACTGTTTTTGCTCCTAGGACTGACCCAAGGTGGGGTACACAAACTGCCGGGCGGGTAGTTTGCCGTACCCGTAGGGGTCGAGGGTGGGGTAACGGCTATTCATCACAACTGTGTAATCTGTCTTTTCTTGCAGGCTCAAAAGAAATACAGATTGCTTGCAAATCCAATATTGTTTATCTGTGTTCTGGAATGAATATCATTGCGTCAGACGAATGTAAAATATCTATATTATGATAGCTATTTAGACGCCACTTATGTTTTACACCCGCGCTAGCCCAGCCCCCGCTCTGTCGTTAGTTAAGTAACCTAACGGGTGATGACGGGACCCCGTGGCGAATGCGGATGGCATAAGAGGACGTTGTATTTTCGTTGTTTTCTGCAATGATAGGTTAATGATGGGACGCATTATCTATAATGCAAAGTAAAACAAACCAAAGTTTAAATCGTTGGAACAATTTAAAAGAAACCACTCGGTTATTTTTAAAACAGATATTTTTAAATGCGGAGCTTTAACCACTCCTTTTAAAAGCTATCAGGTTCCTTCGGTTATATCAAGTTCACTACGTTTACGGTTTCGCCAAAACCAGTCGTAGCCCTCCGTCATTTCATTTGGGTATTCAGTAGTATTCAAGCTATGCATTTTGGCCAAAGTTAAGGCATAGTGTTTGGTAGCTACTGGGTTTTCATTTGTTGCATAAGATAGATGAGTTGGTTTGGGACAGTCGTATTACCATTTGACCAAAGTCAGGGGTATATACGGATGGGTTCAAATTGACAAGATAATGACGGGTAGAACTTGACATGTGACTTATGACATTTTGACCAAAGCCAAGGTCATAAGAGCATGGGGCAAAAACCTTATATCGGGAATTTCTAAAGAAACTGAAATTTGCAAAGAGATGCATACCATTTGGAGTTTGATGAATGTTGGTAGGATTCCTTCAACATTATCATACGATGATATTTGGATCCCGATCCTACTGTGAGTATATGCTACTTATCAGGATATTCGTCGCTTAACGATCAATGCTATAAACCTAGTAGGTGTCCAGAAAAGTGTCAGCGGGGTTACGCCCCCAGAGAAAAGAGGTTACTTAATTAAGGAACTTCGCGAAAGCGTTGGAAAACCTCCCTCGAAGTATCGACACCGGCCTGGCTGAACGGTTAAGCAAGTATTGTACGGTGAGAATAGTCTTGGCTAATTCTTCTTTTATGGTTTGAGGAAGGATTCGAGAAACAGTGGGAGCCATCCAGTTTAGATAAACTAAAAACCACTCTAAACTTGCAAGAGCATCATGCTAAAGAGTTTTCTTCTCTCTCTCCTAATTGCAGCGACCCTGAAAATGACTGGACTTAAGTTACTTTTAGAGAAAAATATACTGACGGGGCCAAACTATAAAGATTGGCTGCGGAATGTCAAGATGGCCTTGACCTACGACAAATTGGGGTACATCCTCACCGCTACGGCACCTGCTGTCCCTGGTCCCAAATCCAGTAATGCGGATAAGGAAATCCGCAAAACCTGGGATTTAGATTGCGCGAGAGCCAAGTGCATCGTGCTTGCCTCGATGAATAATGAACATCAGAGGAGGCACGAGGATATGTCCTTAGATGGCATATTTCTCCATACAAAGGAACTTTATGGAGAGCAATCTCGTATAGCAAGATACGAGACCTCAAAGAAATTGTTTCGAGCGAGGTTGGCTGTCGGGTCATCGGTAGGTGAACATGTCCTACAGATGATTGGCTATATAGAAGAGCTCGCAGACCTTGGGACGACTTTGGATAATGAGCTCTATACAGACCTTGTTCTCCAGTCCCTTCCTCCCACCTACGCCCAGTTTATCCTCAACTTCAATCTTCAAGGAAAAGAAGTTGAACTTGCGGAACTCCTGAACATGTTAAGGAGTGCGGAGGGCACCTTGCAGAAGGCAAGGGAAACACCCGCTATGTTTGTTGGCGGAGCATCTTCTTCCGGGTCCAAGGCTAGGGCCAAAGGAAGGAAGAAGAAGGCCTCACCCAGACCTAGAGGAGGTGTTAGTAAGGTGGGAAAGAAGGGAAAGAAAAAGATTGCAGCACCGGTAGTTGGCCTGGATGAGTGCTTCCATTGTCACAGGAAAGGGCACTGGAAGAAGGATTGCAAGGCGTGGAACGCCAAGAACCAGGAACCGAAGCAAGCTGTGGCTTCGACTTCAGGTGTGTTTGTAATTGAGAATTGTCTGTCGATCAACTCTACTTCCTGGGTATTGGATACCGGATCAGGATCTCATATTTGCAATTCATTGCAGGCACTGAGAAACCGTAGAGTGCTGAAGGAAGGTGATATGATCCTCAGGGTTGCTAACGGAGCTAGCGTGGGAGCTGCGTCCGTCGGGGATTATCACCTAGGATTGACGAGTGGACACATTTTGGTTTTACATAACTGTTATTTTGTACCCAGCTTAACGTGTAATATCATATCAGTTTCCTTGTTATCAAATAAAGGTTATGATTTCACGTTTGTAAGAGATGTTGTCAACATCCACCTTAATCATGGTTTGATTGGGTCCGGTACTCTAAATAACGGCATATATGTGTTAAACCAACTCCAAATTTTCAATGTCCAGAACACACTAAAAAGAAAGTCTCCAGATTTAAATAAAGCTTTCTTATGGCATTGTAGACTGGGTCACATCAATGAGAGAAGGTTGACTAAGTTGCATAGAGAAGGATATTTGGACACGTTCGAATATCAAACTTATGACACTTGTCAATCTTGTCTCAAAGGAAAGATGACAAAGACTCCATTCACTGGACAAGGAGTAAGAGCGAGCGAGCTCTTAGGACTCATACACAGTGATGTATGCGGTCCAATGTCTACACATGCGAGAGGTGGTTTTTCCTATTTCATTACTTTCACGGATGATTACTCAAGATACGGATTCATTTATCTGATGAAACATAAATCCGAGGCTTTTGAGAAATTCCAAGAGTATAAGAATGAAGTAGAAAACCAAACCGGCAAAAGTATAAAGACACTTAGATCTGATCGAGGTGGTGAATACTTGAGTGCCGAGTTCCTAGGTTACCTAAAAGAGAAAGGAATTCTCTCTCAGCTTACTCCTCCGTACACTCCACAGCATAATGGTGTATCGGAGAGACGGAATCGAACCCTATTGGATATGGTACGATCCATGATGAGTAATGCTGAGTTACCGCGATCTTTCTGGGGTTATGCGCTAGAATCAGCGGCATATCTTCTGAACAGGGCTCCAACCAAGACTGTGCCTACCACTCCATATCAGATGTGGACTGGGAAGAAACCCCATCTTCAGCATATGAAGATTTGGGGATGTCCAGCTTTTGTTAAAAAGCAGCATGTGGACAAGCTCGAGGCACGATCAGTAAAATGTTTGTTTGTGGGATATCCAAAGAACTCCAAGGGATATTATTTCTATTACGCAGAGGAACAAAAGGTTTTTGTTTCTCGTAATGCCCATTTTCTGGAAAATCAGTTTTTAGAAAAGGAAATAAGTGGGAGCGAAATAGAACTGGAAGAAATTCCAGAACCACAAACTGCTACTGAAAGTTTGGTAGAACCAGAGGTTCAAGAAGAACAGAACATTCCCGCACCCCTCCGCAGAAGTAGTAGGCCGTCTCATCCGCCTGAGAGATACTACGGTTTTCTCATTGACGGGGATAGAGAGGATTGCATCATAGAAGATGATGAACCTACTGACTTCCAGCAGGCCATCCAGAGCGGCGACTCGGTACGATGGCTAGATGCAATGCGGACCGAAATGGAGTCCATGTACACCAACAAAGTATGGACTTTGGACTTTGCTCCAGATGGGGTAAAACCCATAGGATGCAAATGGATCTTCAAGAAAAAGATTGGTGTAGATGGACAGGTGGAAACCTATAAGGCTAGACTTGTTGCAAAGGGTTTTCGTCAAAGACCTGGTTTGGACTATGACGAAACTTTTTCTCCAGTGGCTATGCTCAAATCCATTCGGGTCCTTCTTGCTATTGCTGCCTTCCATGATTATGAAATCTGGCAGATGGACGTAAAGACGGCTTTTCTGAATGGAAATTTAGAAGAGAGCGTCTATATGGATCAACCAGAGGGTTTCAATCAGAGTGGGAGCAGCGGGAAAGTATGCAAGCTGCTTAAGTCTATTTATGGACTAAAGCAGGCATCGCGGAGTTGGAACATCTGTTTTGATGAGACAGTCAAAGAATATGACTTTATCAAAAATCCAGATGAACCGTGCATATATAGTAAAGTTGTGGCCAGAAGTGTCGTATTCCTCGTCTTGTACGTGGATGACATTCTATTGATAGGAAATGACATTCCTATGCTACAATCTGTCAAAGGATTCTTGTCACACAGGTTCTCCATGAAAGACCTGGGTGATGCCTCTTACATTCTGGGGATCCGGATCTATCGTGATAGATCCAAGAGGATGTTGGGACTTTCGCAGTCCAGGTATATCGACACTGTACTGAAAAGATTCAGTATGGAAGATTCTAAGCGCGGTAATCTACCGGCTTGTCACGGAATCACCCTCTCCAAAGAGATGTCTCCCAAGACTGATTTGGAAAGGGAACGCATGTCTATTATACCCTACGCTTCTGCGGTAGGCTCTATAATGTATGCGATGTTGTGTACCAGACCAGATGTAGCTTACGCACTGAGCGTGGTAAGCCGGTATCAGTCAGACCCAGGGGAGAAGCACTGGATAGCAGTAAAGAACATTCTCAAGTACCTGAGGAGGACTAAGGAGATGTTCTTGGTTTACGGCGCTAAAGACCTCAGGTTGGAGGCCTTTGCTGATTCCGGCTTCCAGAGTGATAAGGACGATTCCAAGTCCATGTCGGGTTATGTCTTTACCCTCAATGGAGGGGCGGTGTGCTGGAGGAGCTCCAAGCAGGACACCGTTGCTGACTCGACGATGGAAGCGGAGTATATAGCTGCTTGCGATGCCGCAAAAGAAGCAGTCTGGATGAAGAAGTTCCTAACAGAACTTCAGGTGGTTCCTACCATAGTTGATCCAATACCTCTGTATTGCGACAACAACGGAGCTATAGCTTTAGCGAAGGAACCAAGGTCCCATCAGAAGTCCAGACACATCTTGAGGCGGTATCACCTGATCAGGGAGATCATTGATCGTCAGGAGATCGAGGTTCGGAGAGTTGCTTCAGAAGAGAACATTGCTGATCCATTCACGAAGGCCCTTCCTCAGATTCAGTTCGAGAGGCTGCTCGAGATCATTGGTCTGCGATATGCCAGTACATGGCCCTAGTGCAAGTGGGAGATTGTTAGTGTTTATGCCCTAGAAGGCCATTACTGTATCATACTAGCTTGTATATTACTTAATGGAAGCTTGGGATATTCACATGTATATAACAGTCTTGCTAAACATGGTAGTATGCTACTTGGTTTTTCTATCTTAATATGTGAGTGTACGTATTGATAGAGCTCTTAGGATCTTGCTTGTCTACCAGCGTTGTGATGGCAGTCACACTAGTGGGGGCTGGGTAGTCTACAAGCACATCCTTATTCAGGTCCCCGGTCGTTGGATTATCGAGACAGAGCATCGATACTCCGGAGTAGACTGGTGTGTACGCTTCTCATCCCAGTTGGGGAGATGGTCTGTCCCACAGCCGTCAGTACGTCGTACTGGAGATAGTATACAGGTGCTCGTTAGGTTACGGGTACACCGGACAGGACTCACAGGGAACTGTTGGTTGGTTTGATACCAGTCGTCAGTGAACAGTTCCCAGGTGACATGAGTACAGCGTAGTCCGCAGACTTGACACTGCTACTTCGCCTCGAGTGTGTCCCACTGTTCTTAGATTGCTACCCTACCACGGCTCAAAGGAGTCGTGCAAACAGGTAGCAGTTGGGTGCAGTCCCGAGCACTTGGAGGCAGTGGCGGTTAGACAGGATTCGTCCCTCCCGGTATTGGGAGTAGATATCGTGCTGTGTCAGAGAGCCATTACGCAAAGTCCCTGGCCAGGGCAAGCGAGATTTGCTGGTAGGTTCCAGTAGTTTCTCAGGGTGTAATGGGCTTCCCTCCGACACGACTTATACCGCTATTAGGGGACTGACGCTTGCCGCCCCCCTAGGCCCGATATGCGATAGTCTTGGACGAACGGACCGGACTGTATGGAGATTGTCACATCAGACTCAGTAGGAGTTCGGATGGGTTTACTCATCGGCCTTCTTATCGACAACTACCTGGGGACCGTTACGTACAGCTAGTGCCGCTTGCGGTCTGTGGTTAAACCCACTGCCAGCGTAGTAGTCGAGTCTCTAGAGTCCCACACAGAGAGTTTCCTACTCCAGGCGAAACGATATAGAGGTTGCATGGTTTTGCGACAAAGGGTTCGGACGCATACGTGCGTTTACGCGCGTACGACTTTCGGACAGTTTTTACCAGTCGGCTTTGGTTTAAGCCAGTTACTGGTATCCGGTTATTGGATTTTTACAGTCTAAAGTTTTTCCGTATTTTTGCGGATCGGAGGGGCGTTCTCGTAATTGTACGAGAAGCTTCTAGAAGATGGGACTAAGGAGGTTTCTTTTGGAAAGAAAGTGAGTCATGGTGGTGATTCATTCATTTCATTAATGCACATTTATTGCTTAATGACTCATGCTAATGAATCACCACTAGATATTTTGTGAAGCATGCTTATTCATTTCCTTTATTGATTATTCTTAAAAAGAAATGCTTCATAATATATTATGATACACTCTCTCTCCTCTCATTATCTTATCTCACATTCTCTCTCCTCAAGCTCTCATCTTCAAACCCTAATCCTTAATCCTCATGTGTTGAGATCAAAGGATTAGTTAGACTAAACAATCCATAACCTACACTCTACATCATCCTTTCATCTTTGATTAGCAATCAAAGTTGATTAGTTACCTCAAGTTAGAGGTTTAGCTTGGAGTTTCGCTCTCGGGTGGATCGTCTACTACCTAGAGAAGGTCGAGGAGAACAAAGGAGGACACAAAGACGAAGGACTAGTTTCGATCGGTATAATCCCTTAACACTATAGTTTAGTTTAGCTATGTGTTTGGTTATTATTTGTTTAGCTTCGATTCAAGCGGTTAGTCGATGTTCGTTGTTTAAACTTGATCGTTTTTGAAAATTCCGCCTCCCCATAAGTACTGGGGTGTACTACATCGACTTACAGATGGAACAAACATCCAGCAAATGAGCAGAAGGTTCTGATGGATGACTTTCTAGCTTGTAAATATTAAGCTCAATTTTCATTTTCCCGAAGGATAAGTTCATATAACCGTTACGATAATTAATTACAGCGTTAGAAGTTGCTAGGAAGGGTCGACCAAGTATCACCGGGATTTGATTGCGTGGGTTTGCCACAGGTTGTGTATCTAAAACAATAAAGTCCACGGGAAATATGAATTCCCCGACTTTAATTAACACATCCTCTAGTTCGCCCCGAGGTTTGGTGATAGATCGGTCTGCCATCTGGAGAGTACAATGGGCGGATTTTAACTCTCTAATTCCTAACTGCTCGTATACTGAATAAGGAAGCAAGTTAACGCTAGCGTCTAGATCGAGTAAAGCACGATTAATATTTTTACCCCCAATAGAACTAGAGATTGTAGGACAGCCGGGGTCCTTACGTTTCTTTGGTATTTGTTGGGTAAAAGCGGTGCTAACATTACTCGTCATGAAAACCTTCTTAGGCACTTAAGTTTTTCTCTTCCTAGTGCACAAGTCTTTAAGGATTCTTGCATAAGATAGGACTTGTTGAATAGCATCTAGGAGGGGAATATTCATGCTAACTTGCTTAAACATTTCCACAATCTTTTCCATTTGCGGGTTAGGTCTGTTGGCGCTTAATCGGTTTGGAAATGGAGCTCGATCAATAAGTTTTGGGTCCAACGTTTGTGGAGAAGACTGTGGCGACGGATTCGATCCCAAAATTGGAGTGGGAGTCGACTTAGATAGATTTGGCGAAATGTTCAAGCCTTGGGGAAAACGGAGAATAAGCTCGGATGAAGGTGGGGGACTAGACGAATTATGAGAAGAGGAAGAAGAAGATGGGGTATCAAATGTGTCACTAACATCAAATTGCTCACCCACTCGGTTATTCAGCTCTCTCCCCGATCTCAACGTAGTAATGGCATTCACATTATAATTTTGTGAATGGCCAGGATTCGGTAGGGGTTAAGATAAAAGTTTCCCTTTCTCTCTCGCACTCATTGCGGCGTTTAACTGTGCGATTTGGTTTTCTATTGATTTAATATTCTCACCATGGGAGGCGGAGTTTTTCGTTATGGTATCAATAGAAGACTTCATCTCAGCCGACAATTGCATGGATTGTTTCATGAACATATCCAAAGTTTGTGCAAGTGAGTTGTCAGTACCGGCCACTTGTGGTGTAGAAATGTTGGCCGGATTTTGGAAATTCTGTGACTGAAAGGGGGGCTGATTCTGTGGTTGTGGTTGCTGTGGAGGAGGTCTTTGATAATTGCTTTGTTGGTTTTGATTCCAAGCAAAGTTAGGATGATTCCTCCATCCTTGATTGTACGTGGAAGAATAAGGGTCGTTTCTAGGTCGCTGCTGAAAAGCAGCATTAGTTTGCTCGTGACCTTGAAATGGTGCATTCATAGGACATTCTTCCGTTAAGTGCGAAGGATCCGAACAGCAACCACAGACGGTCTTAGGAAGCGTGACCTGATTTAGGGAGAATGATGAGAATTTGTTCTCAATAGCGTCGAGTCTCTTCTGCATCGTTGCCATTTCGGCTTTCACTGCGATGGAAACATCGAGCTGGTGAACACCTCCCTTAGAAGAAGGTGGTCTTACGCTTTCCCACTGCAAAGTGTGTTCAGTAAGGTCTTCCAGATATTTCCAAGCTTCACCGTCGTCTTTAGACATGAAATTGCATTGACACATTGTTTCAAGCATCTGCTTTGTCGCTGGATTAATGCCCTCATATATAATTCGGCATAAATCCCATCTATTAATTCCATGATGAGAACATTGGACAAGCAGATCCTTGAAACGTTCAAAGCACTTCCAAAATGATTCATTGGGAAGCTGGGTGAACTGGTTGATCTCGCTTCTAACACGGGCAGTCTTATGGTTTGGGTAAAACTTCTTAAGAAATGCTATGACGAATTCATCCCAATTAGTGATAGAGTGTGCGGCAGTATTGTAAAGCCATTTTTCTGCCAAGTCGCACAGTGTGAATGGGAGAAGACGTAAGCGCATAGCATCTAAAGTCAATTGTGAAGTACCCATCATTGCGCATACGTTTTCGAATTTGGTGATGAAAACGTACGCGTCTTCCGACTCAAGCCCGTGAAATTTGGGCAGCAGATTGATGTAGTGGGGTTTAATTTCGAAATTATCCCCGTTAGGTGGTAGTAGAGATAGACAAGTGGGAAGAGGACCATGGATAGGATAGCATCTCTCTTGGAGAGAGATGCGCGGTGGATTCTGCGCACCTTCGGACGGTGGCAGCGTGGTGTTATAATTTGATGGAGTGCTAGGGTTGATGCAAATGCTCGGTTTGTGATTTGTGGGGCTTAGGAAGGGTGATGAAATCCCCACCTAATCTTGATTTGGTCTTTGCCCCTTAAAGTCCGTATTAAAATATGCAAAACAAAACCAATCACAAAACTTTTGCAAAAAAAGTTTTTGAGCAGCGCTATTTTGCAAAGAATCCTGCAGAAAATAGATTTTATTGGACTTGAGAGGAGAGAGAAGGAGTTGATAAAGATACCAGAAAAGACTGAAACCCTAACTCCCCTGTTGTGCCGCGTTTCCGCCGCCACAAGGGTGTTTTTGCCGCGTTTCCGCCGCGTGGCAAAAGGATCACTTGATGAAATTTTTTTGTATAGCCTTCTGTGCTCCTCTGGATCTCTAAAAATGTCTCTGTTTCCTGTTGTCCTTGATTCTGTGACTCCAGATCTCCTTGCAAAAATTCATACACAAATCGTTAAATATGCAATTTGCAGTTTTGTTTTAATAATGATATGAATCGTCTAAGAATTCAACACAAATAATAAGAATAAAAAATTACGCACGTATCCCCGGCAACGGCGCCATTTGATTGTTTCGAAAGAGTGTGTTTGTAGTTTAACCGCAATCAGAACGGTGTCGCGTGTAGCTAGACCGAGGTGAGTACGGGTCGTCCTCAGGGAAACGTGGAACCTTTTAATCTTACTTTAGATGTGTTGAGAAAGAGAGGAGGAATAAAGAATTTTTGTGAAAAGTTTCTAGATCTACTTTAAGCAAGAGTGCAAATTTATAGATCTAGATTATTTTAGGAATATAGTTAATATAATAAGAGGGCTTGTAGGGTTCGTTAGGATTTAGTAGTTATGGATGATTAATCAAAAGTTACCCTTTTTATCTTTTAATAGATTTAAAACTAGAACGACGGTGATGCGTGTAGATTAGGGTTTCTGGAGGGAAAAGGAATCCCACTCTTAACCCTTATCTCGACACGGAACTCCGTTCAAATCTAGCCTTTACCAAAACAATCATTAATCTAATCTCTAATCGCGGTCGGAACTAGCAAAGAATTGCTAGCGCGCCCGATTAGGATGTTAATGATTCTTTTGATAAAGTTCATAAACTTTATAGGACTTAAAAAGGGTTTAGGGATGTTCATCATCCATTAGCGTGCCCTAATCCTACGAACCCTAACAAGCGGAGAATTACTTGCGCATGTTGGGAGAAGAAGATGAAAGGACAGAGAGGGAAAACATAATGTAAAATGCAAAAGAATTAAATAAAATAACTACCTTTATTAATCAACTTGAACAATCTACACTTTATTCCATAGAAAATGATTACAAAACTAGTTGCTTCTCGATCTTTCCTAAGGAGGTAGACGAACAGTTGATGATCAGCCTGGATGCGTGAGGGTCAGGGACTTCGTGATCTCTTCGGCTTGATCCATTTTCCAAGAGGCTCTCGGTGCCTTTTTATAGTGCCAAAGCCAGAATACAAGCTTTTAAAATATGAATTAAGCAGCAAAGATCTTCCCTAAAAATCCTCAGCTCCCAACTCCCTCTACCTGAAGCGGATCCGCGGCATAAATGGGTTAATGCCGCGGATCCGCGGCGTTCTCATCGTGGCCGTTGATCAATCTTTTGGGGATGTCTCGTAGTGACATTTGGCGATCCTTGGAACCCTCAGAATTTGGAAATCTTTTCGTGGTTGCTGCCAGACTTGGTCTCCAAGTTTTGCTTCTTAATTAGGCAAATCTTCTTCAACAACTTGATTTGCTTGATTCTAGTCTTTGAAAAATTCTGCACACTTGGAAATCTTTTGCAAAACAACTGAAATAATATTTAGTAGACTTTGTTCTACTAGGATTTGGTCAATGAATTTATTTGCATACATTTTCCTACCAAATGCTAATTATAATATATCAACACATGGAAAATAGTATTTTTACACATAAACCCTCATATGTATGATATATTATAATAAAGTCCTTCTTTAATATGAAAATAGTAGGAAAAATGTAATACAAATGTGCAGTTTTATCAACTGAACAACGCTTAAGAATCCTCACGATTCTTAAGGAGAAAATGCATCTATGAGATCCTCACAACTCGTAGGGAGAAATACCTTTATTAGACCCTTACGGCTCATGAAGTCAAAAGCCTTAGTCGACAGGATCTTAACCCTGTTTGCTAAGCCACCTTTGTTCGAACCGACAAATGCAAATGATGATTCTCTCCCGGAAATATCCCAGTTGTAGCGATGCTTTCCAAGTCTAAACTCGCGGTTAAAATCAGCGAGCCAAAAATGCATATGAAATAGCCGAAATGATGGGGCAACATGCAACAAAATCAGCAAGTAAAACATATATACACAAAATAGCCGAAATGGTTGGGAAACTCGCAATAAAAAGCAGCGAGTAAAAAAAACAGTCGAAATGATTGGGCTCTGCGAAAAATAGCCGAAATGATTGGGCAATCGCGACTTTCGCGATACAAAAAGCTGGAATGATAGAGCATCGCGGAAAGACAACAAAAAAATATATGAAATGAAACTTTTGCCCTACAGGTGAGTCTATACTAACCCCTGTATACAATCCATGGGCATAAACAAAAATGGGACCACATTTTCCCACCAGACCTTGTCAAAGGGAGAGTCAGATCTTGACGGCAACATTTGCATCCCAGGAGACCCCCAACGGCGTTCCTCCTCATTCCAGCAGGATGCGGACGCGACATCACCAATCGGAGCCACGGCAAAGTCCCCGGTTCCAAGACTCTACGGTTCACAGACAACCTAGAGTTAACCCGACACCACAGAAAGCGGAAATACGTTGGCCAATGACCTCCGTCTCGGAAATACGTCATCCAATGACCCTGTCTCAGAAATACATCAACCCTGACACTGCAGAAAGTGGAGTACACCGCAGGAGGCGGAGCACGTCAACCTACACACCGCAAAAAGCAGAACAAGTCAACCGACCCCAGGGAAATCAGTGTCCTTGGAAAAACCTCTCGATTCAGGGAAATCAATGTCCTTGATGAGAGCATCTCGATTCGCGTCGACCCGCAGAGAAATCAGTGTCTTTGCAGGAATACCTCAATTCGTCTCAACCCCAGAGAAATCAGTGTCCTTGGCAAAATTCTCGATTCAGGGAAATCAGTGTCCTTGACGAGAGCATCTCGATTCGCGTCGACCCGCAGTGAAATCAGTGTCTTTGCAGGAATACCTCGATTCGTCTCAACCCCAGGGAAATCAGTGTCCTTGGCAAAAACCTCGATTCAGGAAAATCAGCGTCCTTAACGAGAGCATCTCGATACGCGTCGACCCGCAGAGAAATCAGTGTCTTTGCAGGAATATCTCGATTCGTTTCAACTCCGAGGAAATCAGCGTCCTTGGCAAAAACCTCGATTCGAAGAAATCAACATTCTTGATGAGAGCATCTCGATTCGCGTCGATCCGCAAAGAAATCAGTGTCTTTGCAGGAATACTTCGATTCGTCTCAACCCCAGGGAAATCAGTGTCCTTGGCAAAAACCTTGATTCAGGGAAATCAGCGTCCTTGACGAGAGCATCTCGATTCGCGTCGACTCGCAGAAAAATCAGTGTCTTTGCAGGAATACATCGATTCGTCTCAATCCCACGGAAATCAGTGTCCTTGGCAAAAACCTCGATTCAGGGAAATCAGCATTCTTGACGAGAGCATCTCGATTCGCGTCGACCCGCAGAGAAATCGGTGTCTTTACAGGAATATCTCGATTCATCTCAACCCCAGGGAAATCAGTGTCCTTGGCAAAAACCTCAATTCAGGGAAATCAGCGTCCTTGACGAGAGCATCTCGATTCGCGTCGATCCGCAGAGAAATCAGTGTCTTTGCAGGAATACCTCAATTTGTCTCAACCCCAGGGAAATCAGTGTCCTTGGAAAAAACCTCGATTCAGGGAAATCAACGTCCTTGACGAGAGCATCTCGATTCACGTCGACCCGCAAGGAAATCAGTGTCTTTGCAGGAATACCTCGATTCGTCTCAACCCCAGGAAAATTAGTGTCCTTGGCAAGAACCTCGATTCAGGGAAATCAGCGTCTTTGACGAGAGCATCTCAATTCGCGTCGACCCGCAGAGAAATCAGTGTCTTTGCAGGAATACCTCAATTCGTCTCAACCCCAGGGAAATCAGTATCCTTGGCACAAACCTCGATTCAGGGAAATCAGAGTCCTTGACGAGAGCATCTCGATTCGCGTCGACCCGCAAGGAAATCAGTGTCTTTGCAGGAATCTCTCGATTAGTCTTAACTCCGAGGAAATCAGTGTCCTTGACCTCGATTCATGGAAATCAGCGTCCTTGACGAGAGCATCTCGATTTGTGTCAACCCGCAGAGAAATCAGTGTCTCTGCAGGAATATACGACGTCAACAAAACGGAGCATGGCAGAGTCCCTAGTTCCAAGTCTCGACGGCCACATCTACAGCCTGGAGACCCACAACAGCGTTCCTCCTCATTCCAGCAGGATTCAGACGCGACAATCAATCTCGGAGCCACGGCAGAGTCCATAGTTCCAAGTCTCGACGGCCACATCTACAGCCTGGAGACCCACAACAGCGTTCCTCCTCATTCCAGCAGGATTCAGACGCGACAATCAACCTCGGAGCCATGGCAAAGTCCCTAGTTCCAAATTTCGACGGTTCACAAACAACCTAGAGACCACCTCGATATTCGTCTCATTTGAGCAGACGCAACGTCAGCAAAGCGGAGCTACGGCAAAGTTCCCAGTTCCAGGACTCGGCGATGCACAGACAACCAAAGCCAATCCTGACCCCGTATGGCTAAAGTCAATCCTGACCCCGTATGGCTAAAGTCAACCCCTGGCCCCGTAGAATACGGCTAAATTCAATCCTGACCCCGTGGAAAACGGCCAAAGTCAACCCTCGACCTCCTCGTCAAAGCAATGCTTTGATTCGGAAGTAGTTCAACTCATCAATCACTTACGAGTCCTCTCGACTTGTAAGGAAGAAAATTCTCTTAGGAGATCCTTACGACTCTCAAGAGAAAAACACACTCAAGAATCCTCACGATTCCTCAGGAGAAAATACACCTACGAGATCCTCTCGACTCGTAGGGAGAAAATTCTTTATGAGGCCCTCACGGCTCATAAAGTTGAAAAGTCTTAGGCGGCAGATTCTAACCTTGTCTCCTAAGCCATCACTGTCCTGAAGGGAGGTCAAAATAGACTATCTACGGGCCACACTCTCCGAAGTCGAACATCGACAAGGAGGTAAACAATCACTTATGATTCCCCTCGACTTGTAGGGAAGAAAACTCTCTTGTGAGATCCTTACGACTCTCAAGAGAAAACGCACTTAGGAGTCCTCATGACCCCTAAGGAAAAAATACACCTGCGGGATCCTCTTGACCTGTAGGGAGAAAAGTCTTTATGAGACCCTCATGGCTCATAAAGTTAAAAAGTCTTAGGTAGCAGATCCTAACCCTATCTCCTAAGCCGTCGCTGCCTTGCAAGGAAGTCAAGATGGACTATCTACGGGCCACACTCTCCGAAGTCGAATATCGACAAGTAAGGAAACAATCACTTATGAGTCCTCTCGACTTGTAAGGGAGAAAATTCTCTTGTGAGATTCTTACGATTCTCAAGAGAAAACACACTTAGGAGTCCTCACGACCCCTAAGGAGAAAATACACCTGCGGGATCCTCACGACCTGTAGGGAGAAAAGTCTTTATGAGACCCTTATGGCTCATAAAGTTGAAAAGTCTTAAGTGGCAGATCCTAACCCTGTCTCCTAAACCGGCGCTGCCCTATAAGGAGGTGAAGATGGACTATCTATGGGCCACATTTGCCAAAATTACATGCCACTGAAATAAAGAAACTACTTACGGGTCCTCACGATTCGTAAGGAAAAATACCCGAGTGAGATCCTTACGACTCACGGAGGCGATGAACACTTAGAAATCCTCACGATTTCTAGGGAGAATCTGTACCTATGAGATCCTCTCGATTTGTAGGGAGAAAAAACTTTCTTGAGACCCTTACGGCTTATGAAGATGAAAAAGTCTTAGGCTACAAGGACCCTAAAACTTGTCTCCTAAGCCATCAATTCTATGGCCATGCATAACTCTGCACTACTTCATCCACGTACATACTTACATGGGCAAAGTAGTGGGGGCATTTGTTCCCGCCAAAAATTTCTGCGCAAAAGAGCCTAAGGTATCAAATGACAGCGATACGTTTAAGAAAATACGAACCAGTATTTTCCGGGCTGTATTTTGACAAACTTCCGAATGAGAAACAACTAAATTATGATGGTATCGAAAGCTTCTCGAAAAAACCTTCGATTTGATATATTATGGGACTCATAATTCATCCGGGATCAAAAGTTATGAGCAAATGTGCTACGCACGTGTAATCTAAGTAAGAAAATGTGAACCAGTATTTTCCGGGCTGTATTTTGACAAACTCCCGAATGAGAAACAGCTAAATTCTGTTGGTATTGAAAGCGTCTCGAAAAATCCTTCGATTTGATATATTATGGGCCTCATAATTCATCCGGGATCAAAAGTTATGAGCAAATGTGCTACACACGTATAATCTAAAGTAAGGCTATACTACATGGGGATGTATTTTTAGTCCCACATTAGGAAAAAGAGAGATCCCTTCTTTATCACTCCTATATAAATAAGAGGGGATATCTCTTAGAAAAAGCAAAGAATTCAATTCTCAAAGGAGTTTAGTTCTCCAAGTTAGGGCCATAGCTGCCCCCCATAATGCGCATATGTGCAAGCGTCATGTGCGCCACGTGCAATGCACATGTGCCCGCCACATGCGCGCCACGTGCAACGCACGTGAGACAAACATATGCAACACACATGGGAGAATTTGATTCTCAAAGGAACTTAGTTCTCCATGTTAGGGCCTTAGCTGCCCCCCATAATGCGCATATGCACAAGCGCCATGTGCGCTACGTGCAATGCACGTGCGCCCGCCACATGCGCGCCACGTGCAATGCACGTGCGCCCGCCACATGCGCGCCACGTGCAACGTACGTGCGCCAAACATGTGCAACGCATGTGGGAAAATTTAATTCTCAAAGAAGCTTAGTTCTCCATAGGATCTTAGTTCTCCAAGTTACGACCTTAGCTGCCCCCCATGATGTGCAAGCGCCACGTGCGACGCACGTGCGCCCGCCACGTCCGACGCACGTGCGTCCAACACGTGTGACGCATGTGCGCAAACGCAAAGAGGCCTTTTTCAGCAGTTAGGAGTTTAAACTTCAACATATTCTTCCTCCTGATAAGTGGGACATGGTTCAAAGGGTACATCCCTCTACACCTTCGATATATGGGCTGCAATCCCTTAGCGTCGTCGGAGAGGTGGTGGGTCCCAACGACCAATGATCTCTCTTTCCAAATAACAGAGGAATCCTGTTTACCCCAATCAGAGCAAAGCTCTGTTCAAATTCCATGGCAGGAAATGAAGCAACGCTTCTGTTTCCCTCAATCAGAGCAAGGCTCTGTTCTGAAAATTAAAATGAAACTTAAAGAAGCAACGCTTCAGCTGACTTGCGCTCTGCGTTGCGCGCCACGTGGCAGCGCGGTTGCGCTGCGCTCGTTGCGGCAACGCGGTTGCGCTGCGCTCTGCGCTGCGCGACACGTGTCAGGCGCAGGTGCGTTTGCGCCAAACAGAATTAAAATCTAGTAAGATCCTTCTGTTCTTGTTAAAACAAGAAGATTGTCTTCTGTAAAACAGAAGCCCTTGGATCAAAGATCCAACGGTAGGGAAAATTCCCCAAATCACTCAGAGAATTATCTCTTTAACAAACTTAACAAATCTATGGGCACTATATAAAGACCCCTAGACCCCAGCTCAAAAGAGGATCAACATTGTGAAAGATCAACATCAACAGAGAGAGAACTCTTTTAAAGAAAATTTTAAGAAGAGCTCAAAGAAAAGAAAGGTAAAAAAATACCTTGGATAAAAGAAGAATTTCTTCTAAAATATCATTGATCTAAGAACAAGATCAAAGATCTTCAATAAAAATATAATAATAATAAAGGCATTGCCTTTTGATGAACCACTGGTTCTTTGAAAAACAAGAAAATTTGTGTTCTTTGATCTAAAATTGATCAAAATAATAGAACAATGCCCTGCACTTGCAAAATCTACACTGTTGCGCTCTCGGGTTGGCGCAAGCCACCAGAGAGCGCCACGTGTCAGCCCCATAATGATCTGCGCTATGCGCTTCTAAGAACAGAGCACTGCTCTTATGAATTGGCGCAACTCACCAGAGCGCGCCACGTATCAGCAGCGCACTGCGCTTGCGCTCTCCTGAGCGTGACACGTGTCACCTCCTCATGGACTTGCGCCTTACGCTCCTCAATTGGCGCAAAGCGCCTGACAAGCCACGTGGCATTCTGTCAGACTCATTAATGCAGCGCATTATTAAAGGGACATAGCCCAATTAAAAAGGCCTAACAGGCCTAATAAAAAATGCAGTGCATTATGAAAAAGGGGCAGGGCCCAAATAAAGGTCTATCAGACCAAAATAAAATGCTCTGAGCCTAAAAGGCCAGAGAAAATGCACTGCACTATTAAACAGGGGCAGAGCCCTAGTAAAGGCCTAACAGGCTAAATGCAAATAAAACGTTGAATATTCTCAACTGGACTTAGCATAATTCTGGCAATAAGTCCTCAAATTAAATTGACTGAGCACGGCTGCTCTCTTAAATAAATTTACATCCGGTTCGAGGGTACATCTCCGAACTCCTCTGACACCTATCGTTGTAATTCTTTAACGACGTCAGAGAGGTGACGGGTCCCGACGACCACAAACAATGGACCACCATGTCCCTAAACTGGCAATGGACCGCTATGTCCCTAAACTGGAACAATAGAGCCCAAATGCTCTTTTGTCGGATCTAAACGATCTCGTTAAGTTGATGTTAGTCTCAAATTGGACTAACGTATCCTTAACAAACGTTTAAGTTGATCTTAGCCTCAAATATGGCTAACGTATCCTTAAACCAAAACCCCAAACCCAAATCTTAGAAAATACGGATTTGGACTAATCCACGTCCTATGGGCGACGACATAAATTAGTCTCCGTATACAATCTACGGGCAACCACAAACAAAACAAACACCCACGACACGAAGTGAAATTATGGAGAAGGAGAAAGTTGTTACCGCGATGCGGTAGCGTAATTAACTGCAGGAGCTTGCGCCTACAGGGAAGAGCGTCCCCATAATCAAAAATCCCTCGAACGAGGGGGAATCTGACGAAGTCTGCTACATCGGCCGCATCCGTCTAAATCTCCGATACACGGTGCCATAAATAAACTTGGCATCTTCGGAGAGGTAGACGGATAAAACCATATAGCATCTGCCCCGAATCTCAGGCAAGACGCCCATGTCTCGGCCGCCATTCGGAGGGGAACAAACCCACCTCGATAAACTCCAAGTTCAAAAAGAGGGGAGACACATAGAGACAGAGGGAGAAAGGGGAAGAAAAATACAGGGAGAATTTAATTCTCTAAAAAGAAGAAAAACCCCTCCCAAAGGCTCCCACAAAAAAGAGAATTTAATTCTCAAACCTAGAGTTTAACTCTTCTCAAAGAATTTAGTTCTTCCTCTGGTTAAGATCTGCAGAAGCAGATCTCCCCACAAGTTGAGAATTTAATTCTCATCGGGGAGATTCTGTCATGCAGATTCAAAACCTAGGGGAAGGAACTGAATCCAAAAGAGTTTAACTCTTACAAAACATATGGGAATTTAATTTCTTTAAAACCAGGGTTTAACCCTTTAAAAAGAATTTAATCCCTACAAAAAATAAAAGGAGAACTTGATCCCTCGGAACCATAGAAAAACATCCTGATGATTCATTAGCATTCAAACGCTACATAAAAGCTCACGTGATCCCACGTGAACACCTTTGAGGAACAAAGAGGGAAAGAATGAGATCTAGCCACGTGACCCCTCAGAAGTGCTCAACACTTATAAAAGAGAAAAGGGAATAAACCCTATTTTTTGGGGCGCCTCACATGACCCCACGTAACCCCCAAGCAGTTCTTAACTTTTATAAAGCAGAAAGGGAATAAATCAAAGGGCAGTTTCCATTCTTGGGGCGCCTCACGTGATCCCACGTGACCCAATAATGCTTCGCAATCAGAAAAGAAACAAGGGAATAAACTCAAAGGAGCAGCGCCAACTTCAAACACCTCACGTGACCCCACATGAGCGTTTCAAATCTTCAGTGTTTAACATTACTTCAAACGCCTCACATGACCCCACGTGAGCGCTTCAAATCTTCAGCGTTTAACACTACTTCAAACGCCTCACATGACCCCACGTGAGCGCTTCAAATCTTCAGTGTTTAACACTACTTCAAACGCCTCACGTGACCCCACGTGAGCGCTTCAAATCTTCATTGTTTAACACTACTTCAAACGCCTCACGTGACCCCACGTGAGCGCTTCAAATCTTCAGTGTTTAACACTACTTCAAACACCTCACGTGACCCCACACGAGCGCTTCATATCTTCAGTGTTTAACACTACTTCAAACACCTCATGTGATCCCACGTGAGCGCTTCAAATCTCAGTGTTTAACACTACTTCAAACACCTCACGTGACCCCACGTGAGCGCTTCATATCTTCAGTGTTTAACACTACTTCAAACACCTCACGTGACACCACGTGAGCGCTTCAAATCTCAGTGTTTAACACTACTTCAAACACCTCACGTGACCCCACGTGAGCGCTTCATATCTTCAGTATTTAACACTACTTCAAACACCTCACGTGACACCACGTGAGCGCTTCAAATCTCAGTGTTTAATACTACTTCAAACACCTCACGTGACCCCACGTGAGCGCTTCATATCTTCAGTGTTTAACACTACTTCAAGCGACTCACGTGACCCCACGTGAGCTTTTCAAATCTTCAGTGTTTAACACTACTTCAAGCGTCTCACGCGACCCCACGTGAGCGCATCAAATTCTTAGTGTTTAACACTATTTCAAGCGCCTCACGTGGGAGCACGTGAGTGCTGATCATACACTAGTGTTTAACACTACGAGAGGCCAACATTAGCCCAAATTAACCAAGTCTCCTGAAACCTTGACCTTTTTTTTTGGTCATCAATCAACCGAGCCCTCATTATACTCAGGTTTTCTCAAAATTGATCCGAGTCTCGGAAATAGCTAATGAACTCCTGGCATCTAAGATGATGTTCATTCCACCCTAATCTCTCCCCTCGATATGGAATTTGGTTCAAGGGTACATCTCTCCACACCTTTAATACATGTCGTTGTAATTCTTCAACATCTTCAGAGAGGTGGAGGGTCCCAATAACCAATAACTTTTGGCGCACCCCCAAACTGGTTAAACCAGAACACCATGGACTATGAGGCCCTTAAACTCATGGACTTTGATGTCCTTAAACTTTATAGACTATGAGATCTTTAAAATAAACTATGATGTCTTTAAACTGGACTATGAGGTCCTTAAACTCATGGACTATGATGTCCTTAAATTTTATGGACTGTGGGGTCCTTAAACTCATGGACTATGATATCCTTAAACTTTACGGACTATGAGATCCCTAAACTCATGGACCGTAACGTCCTTAAACTAAAACGATAAAGCCTAAATGCTCTTTCGCTGGATCTAAATGATCCTAAAACCCTATTAAGTAGATCTTAGTCTAAAATTAGACTAATGTATCCTTAATAACCATTTAAGTTGATCTTAATCTCAAACGATATTAACGATCCTTAAATCAATCCAACTACAGATCCCTCAATCTGGCATTTGGTTCAAGGGTACATCTCTTCACTCCTCTGATATTTGTCATTATAATCCTTCAACGTCTTTAGAGAGGTGGCGGGTCCCGACAACCAGACATTCCATGGACTGTGGGGTCCTTAAACTCATGGACTATGATTCCTTAAACTTTACGGACCGTGGGGTCCTTAAACTCATGGACTATGACGTCCTTAAACTTTACAGACTATGAGGTCTTTAAACTAGACTATGATGTCTTTAAACTGGACCGTGAGGTCCCTAAACTCATAGACTATGGTATCTTTAAACTTTACAGACTATGACGTCTTTAAACTATGGACTATGATGTCCTTAAACTCCATGGACTATGATGTCCTTAAACTTATGGACCGCAAAGTCCCTAAACTAAGACAATGGAGCCCAAATGCTCTTTTGTTGGATCTAAATGATCCTGTTGAGTAGATCTTAGTCTAAAATTAGACTAACGTATTCTTAACAAACGTTTAAGTTGATCTTAGTCTCAAATAATATTAACGATCCTTAAACCCAACGCAAAACCAAATCTAAGAAAATACGGATTTAGACTAATCCACGCCCTACGGGCGACAACATAAATTAGTCTCCGTATACAATCCACGGGCAACCAAAAATAAAAAAACACACACGACACGAAGTGACCATCTGGAAAAGGAGAAAGTGGTTACCGCGATGCGATAGCGTAATTAACTGCAGGGGCTTGCGCCTGCAGGGATGAGCGTCCTCACAATCAAAAACCCCTCAACGAGGGGGAATCTGACGAAATCTGCTACATCGGCCGCATCCGTTTAAACCTTCGATACATGGTGTCATAAATCAACTTGGCATCTTCGGAGAGGTGGACGGATAGCACCAAATAGCATCTGCCCCCAAAATTCAGGCCGGACGTCCCAACGTTCTGGTCGCGTCTTTCGGCGGAGAATATACTTCAAGAAGTATTAACGGTCGCATGAAAAATGTGTGAGCAATTCCATCTAAAATATTCACCGACTAAAAAGTACTAAGGAAGATGAACAAGAGTATGATAGCTTGAACTGAATTCTCTAAGTGTAGAGATGTCTTTTACACATACGTAGGGATATATGATCGATATTTGGAAGAAAGGTATGGAGGAAGACTAAAGGCGATATTTTATTGTGGGATGATATGATTTCTGATATCTTTTCACGACTATTAAGATAGGGCTCATGTCAACTAAAAATCTAGTGTAGTTTGAAACTCTTATTTTCAAGTTTTTTTTCTTTTATATGTTCCTTATCTTTGTATGTAATTTTCATCTTCTTTCTTTTATTATGGGATTTTGTGGGTGTAATCCGCTGAAAACCCTCAGGAGACGACACTCCTCCTACTAGGGACACCTAGAGATTTAAAGACTTGTTGCACATACTCAGTGCATCGTGTTGCCTATGAAAGTGTGCCGGTTAGGTTTTTCTTTTTCTCTTTAATAACTAGTATGCTCAGGACGATCAAAGTTAAGTTTGAGGGTATTTGATTAGTCTAAAATATTGCACATTTGAATGAATATTTTCCCTACCATTGTTAAGTAGTAAAATGTGTTTATTGTAAATATATAACATATGAGGGTTTATTTGTAAAAAGTTTATTATCATATGTTTCTAAAATTTAATTAACATAATTAGGGAAAATATATGTATATAATATTTAAATGAAATCTTAATAATTAAAATATACATATCATATCAAATATTTCTAATCAATATTCTTAAAATATTATATCATTTAAATAGTTAGAATAATATCTCAAAAATAGCTAATGTTATTAATACTTTGATTTGAGATATTGTGCAGATATTAGCTCAGGTTTGGAATCCAAGCAAGAGATCCAAGTCAAATCGGGATATCGGAACTGAATCTGCCAAAATTTAGAAGCAAATCGAGAGATCTGGCAACGGCAGAGACTCAAAGTATTACTTTCAGAATCTAGACATCAATAGGATTTCCAAATATCAACACAAAAGACCAGAAAAAAATCCCAAGTCATGATCCCACCAAAGCGCGGCGGAAGGGCGGCCAAAGGTGGTATTTTGCGGCGGTTCAACGGTCAAATCTGGGCCGTTGGATATGGGATTTTGGGATCATGATCTTAACTGCATCTATTCATATATGGAATCTAGGGTTTCTTATTTCAAGGACTATATAAGGGACCGAGAGCTGTACATTGAAAGTGATCATCAAAGAGATCAAGAGATCCATGTATCCGTGTGATCATCATCTATTTATCTAGCTCTAACAAGAGAGAGATCTAGAGAAAATTAGGGTTCTTGTATTATACTTTCTAAGGAGAATTGTAAATGCATTAGTTGATTAATAAAGGTGGTTTTTAGTTTATTTATTTTTGCATTTAATTTCTGCACTTATTTTTCTGCATCTTCATTATGATTTCATTCTTCAACTTTTCTTCTAACTTAACCATGAGCGAGAAATTCCTAGCTTGCTAGGTGTTCAGTCGAAAATATTGCAATTTTGAACATATCAATTTCTTCACTTTTCTAATCATTTAAGGATAGTTGTTATAAATGTAACACATATTACTAGTTCATCTGGGAAATATCAAATATCACGTGTTATATATATAATCAACGTCTTTTAAAGGAAATTGTATGTTTATCATGTCACGCATAATATTCTTTATCTCAACATTCTTCATTAATATTTTGTGCAGAAATTTATCTCAGGACAGATATCGGAATTGCAAATTCGCCGACAAATTACAGGAAATCAAAGAGATAAAATCTGGCAGAGATTCAGAAGAGATAAAAAGATTCCAGATATCAAAGATATACCCTGAAACCAACACTAGACTACCACAGAAATATGAGGCAGTGATCTCACAAATCGGCCGCAGATCCGCGACCGAGTCAGCCCGATCCGCCACGGATCCGCGGCCGAGTTGTGGGCTCCGGTGACGACATTTCTCCAGAAGCTTCCCTAGAGCTCTTTAGCTTGTTGAAGACGCTCCACTGTAACAATCTTGTTCTGAAAACTTCCCCCCAACAGCCTAGTTTCTTGAGAAAGCTTGATAACTACCTTACTCTAGATGTTTCCCTACAACTACCTAGCTTCTTTGAAAAGATTGACCTAGCTTCTAGTGAAAAATTGGTGAAGAGCTATATAAAGGGACCTAGGGCTTTATTGAAAATGTTGTTCATCAAGTTACAAAGTACAAACTCCAATTCAAAATCCAATTCAATTCAAGATCAAGATCCAATTCAAGAATCGTTGAGAACAACATCAAGCGACGACATCAAAGATCCTTTACGCGAAGCCGATCATCATCAAGAGCGCGAGATCCTCGACAGGTCCAAGTCTCACGAAGATCGAGCGGAGCGAAATTCGACGAAATAGTTACCTCTTCAAGGGAGCAATCGAGAGTAATTCTTATAACCTCGGATTGAAGGAATGTGTAATTAGAAGTTGATTAATAAAGGCGATTCAATCATTAATTCTCGCTTTCTTTAAATTCTTGCATTATGAAATTTCTACTTCTTGATTCTTTTGTTTTCATGATGCGTGAGTAAATCTCCGCTTGTTAAGGATTCGAAAGAATTCGGTAGATCAAATGGTGATGAAATCGTATACGCATCTTAAGTCTTATGAGAATTATGAACTTTAAAAGATTCATCAACGACCAAATTTGGAGCGAGATCACCGTTCTTGATAATTTCGTTGAAATTTGGGATTAAATGAGTGATGATTTTCTTTTCTAGAGGCTAGATTTGAATGATGATCAATGAAAAGACAAGGGATAGTGAAGGAGAAACCCTAGTTTCTTCAATGGATCCTTAATCTTCATTCATCATCATCGTTTTAGCTATAATTCATCAATAGATAAGATAAGTAACTTTTAGTATTCATCATTGACTACTAATTCCTATCGAATCCTACAAGCTATTCTATATTTTCTTGATAACTAAAATTGATATTGGACACTTTCTTGATTCCTAATTCTTGAACATTTTCTTGATTTTCTTTAAATGACAACTCAATTAAATCTTGAATCACTTTCTTGAATTTTCTTTACTATTTTCTTTCGACTCAACTAAAGCAAGAACGAATAAATACACGGATCTCAGTGGACGATCCGTACCCATTAACAAGCTACGTCGACACCGTTATTTATTGCGGTTATAAATTCTTTGGTTGTGAAAACACTTTTCCATACCACATCGAGAACGATCAATTAAGTGGCGTCGTTGCCGGGGATTGTGTGCTATTTTGTTCGTTCTTGCAATTTGAGTTGAAACATTATTATTCCATCAAAAATTTGAATCAAGAAACATCATGTGCTTAACGTTTTTGTTTGTGAATTTTGCAAAGAAATCTGGAATCACTGCAGAAGTGAGAAAATTATTCAGATCATTGCATCTAGGACAGAGGAGATAAAGTAGCAGTAGTACAAAAATTCGTTCAAAGAACTCTTCATTGTACCGCGGAACCGCAGCGCATTGCAGGTTTTGGCGGCGGAACCGCGGCCTCTTGGTTGATTCAGTGAGTCAACTCTCTGTGGTATATTCTCTTCTTTCTTATCTCCTCCCTGATCTGTCTAATAACACTTTTCTGCAGGATTCTTTGCAAAAGTTCGCAGCACCCAAAAACAAAATTTGTTGCTTTTCTTGATATTGTTTGTGTGCATATTGTAATACGGAAATTAAGGGGCAAAGACCAAATTCAGATTAGGTGGGGATTTCATTACCCTTCCTAAGCCCTGCAAAACACAAAAGTAGCATCCGCATCACCCTCATTAAATAAAAAATATCTAGACAAGACTCTAAGGACCGTCGCGCTCAATTTGGACAGAAGAAGGTCGTGGGTAATCTATTGCTTATCCGCATTTCTTTTGTGGTGTCTAAGGCAAGTGGTTACTTAATTGGGCCCGCTACTTATGTAGCGGAGAATCTCCCACTTACCTGGCACTTACCTGACCACAGGAGAGATAAAAAGACAGTAGAGGATTTATCCTGCGATTTGTCTTTTGGAAGTCTAAGAGCGGTCTAGTGACTTGACCTAAGTGACCATTAAATCTCGGTTGCTTGTGCATTTTTTGTGATTTTTCAAAAATCATTTTTTTTCAAAACAAACAACATTTTTTCCTTAATTATAACTAACGCTGCCACTTGTGCTAAACCAATTAATGCATGCTCGGCTGGACACGGGATTCTAGTGCCCGTCTTGTCCGCGTTCCTCTTATCGACTCCGAAATCGGTAATTCTACATCTATTTTTTCTTCACCCACTACCACATCCACCGCGATGGACGGTTTTCCATCAAACTTTAACACCACTCTGCCACCGCCCGCAGGTGCGCAGAACCCACCGCACATCTCTCTCCAAGAGAGATGCTACCCTATTCGAGGTCCTCTTCCTACCTGTTTTTCCATTCCACCAGCCAACGGTGATAACTTTGAAATCAAACCACACTACATCAATCTTTTACCTAAATTTCACGGTCTCGAGTCTGAGGACGCATACGTTTTTATTACCAAATTTGAAAACATATGTGCTATGATGGGTACTTTACAGTTTTCTGTGGATGCCATGAGATTGCGTCTTCTCCCATTCACTTTGTGTGATTTAGCCGAAAAGTGGCTTTATAACACAGCCGCACATTCTATTGCCAACTGGGATGAATTCGTTGTAGCATTCCTTAAGAAATTTTATCCCAATCATAAGACCGCCCATATCCGTAGCGAAATCAATCAATTTACCCATCTTCCCAATGAACAATTTTGGAAGTGGTTTGAACGATTCAAGGATCTGCTGGTCCAATGTCCTCATCACGAAATCCATAGATGGGATCTCTGTCGAATCATCTATGAGGGCATTAATCCAACAACAAAGCAGATGCTTGAATCTATGTGTCAAGGCAATTTCATGTCTAAAGACGATGGCGAAGCTTGAAAATTTTTGGAAGATTTCGCTGAAAAACTTTGCAATGGAAGTGTGTTAGTCAATCATCATTTAGGGGTGGTATCCATCAGCTTGATGTGTCCATAGCAGTCAAAGCTGAAATGGCAGCAATGCAAAAGAAACTTGAAGCTATGGAACACAAATTTTTATTAGCCTCCCTAAACCAGGCCACACTCCCTAAAACAGTGTGTAGATGCTGTTCTGATCCATCAAATTTGACAGAAGAATGTCTATTGAATTCTCCGTTTCAAGGTCAAGAACACACTAATGCTGCTTTTCAGCAATGACCTAGAAACGATCCTTATTCTTCCACTTATAATCAGGGTTGGAGGAATCAACCTAATTTTGCTTGGAACCAACACCAAACTCAAAATTCGGTTCCAAACCAAAATAACTTTCAAAGGGTCCCTCCACAACAACAGCAACCACTACAACTGAGTCAGCATCCCTTTCAACCACAAAATTTTCAAAATCCGGCTAACACTTCTGCACCGTATAATAATCCTTTGCAATTGACCGGTACCGATAATTCCTCTTCACTCGAACAAACCATGAATTTGTTTCTGAAAAATTTCATGCAAGTTTCGGCCGAGATTAAGTCTTCTGTCGATAATATAAAGAAGGACTCCGCCTCCCACGGTGAGAGTATTAAATCGATAGAAGCACAAATTGCACGATTAAATACCGAAATGAGTGCTAGAGAGAAAGGAAAACTTCCATCTCAACCCCTACCGAATCCTGGGCATTCACAACACTATAATGTGAATGCCATCACAACGTTGAGATCTGGAAGAGTGCTGAATAATCAAGTCGGTGAACAGATTGATAATGATGGAAATATCAATGACACCCCGGCTTCCACTTCCACTTCTGACCCTAGTTCATCTTCTTGCGAGCATATTCTTCATTTTCCTCTAGGCTCGAACTCGAACCCTCCCTCACCTTCTTTGAGTCCACCTCACTCGATCCCAACTTCAATTCTGGGATTTGTTCCACCCACACGACCTTCTCCAATGTCGGACCCAGCTCTTATTGCTAAAGCTCATTATCTGAATAGGTTAAGGGAAAACAAACCGAGTCCGCATATGGATAAGATTATGGAACTGTTTAAACAGGTTAACATAAATATCCCTCTCCTAGATACTATACAACAAGTCCCAGCTTATGCGAAAATTCTTAAGGACTTGTGCACTAGGAAGAGAAAGACTCAAGTGCCCAAAAAGGTATTCATGACAAATAATGTTAGCACAACTTTTACCCCATAATTACCAAAGAAACGTAAGGACCCTGGTTGTCCTACAATCTGTATTTCTATTGGGGGTAAAAATATTAACCGTGCTTTACTCGACCTTGGCGCTAGTGTTAACCTGCTTCCATACTCTGTCTACTAGCAGTTAGGGATTGGAGAGTTGAAACCCGCTCATTGTACTGTCCAAATAGCAGACCGATCAATCACCAAACCTAGGGGTGAACTTGAGGATGTGTTGATAAAAGTCGGGGAATTTATATTCCCTGTGGACTTTATTGTTTTGGATACACGGCCTCTAGCAAACCCACGGAACCAAATTCCGGTGATTCTTGATCCACCTTTCCTAGCCCCTTCCAATGCTGTCATTAATTGTCGAAGGTTCCATGAACCTATCCTTTGGGAAAATGACAATTTAGCTTAACATTTACAAGATTGTAAGTCAGCCATTTGAACCCTCTGCTCATTTGCTTGATGTATGTTTTGTCCACGAGATAGCTCCCGAAAGCTGCAAGGTTGAGGAACTTTGCTTTGATGATCTCGACGACATTAGTACATCATTGTTTGATCTTGCACATTATAGTGATGATACTTTTGATGAGTCCACCCCTGAGTTTGAACCTTATGACTTATCACAAAAGTCAGACACACTTTTCAAGTCTGTATCCTTTGCAGGTTATTAACTTCTTCAAGAATCCGAATGTCATTCATTTACCCCACCTTTTATTGTCTCTCCACCGACATTAGATCTCAAATTATTATCTTCTCACCTTAAATATGCATATTTAGGTGAGAATGAGTCTTTGCCCGTGATCATATCTGCTTCTCTAGCCTTAGAGCAAGAGAAAGCTCTTTTGATGGTCTTGAAATCTAATAGGCAGGCCTTTGGTTGGACAATGGTTGACATCAAAGAGATTAGTCCCTTGATTGTTGAACATCATATACATTTGATGGATGAAGCCAAACCAACCCGAGAACCACAAAGACGGTTAAATCCCGTCATGAAGGAGGCGGTAAAGAAAGAAATCGTCAAATGACTTGACAGTGGTATCATTTACCCAATCTCTGATAGCCAATGGGTGAGTTCTATTCATGTAGTCCCTAAGAAGTCAGGCATCACGGTCATCACTAATGAGGCTATTGAGTTGATCCAGACACACACCCAAACTGGGTGACGTGTATGCATTGATTATAGAAAACTCAATGCCGCAACGAGGAAAGACCACTTCTCTCTACCTTTTATTGACCAGATGTTGGAACGATTAGCTGGACATGAATATTATTGTTTCATGGACAAATACTTTGGCTATAACCAGGTCCCTATTGCCGAAAAAGATCAAGATAAAACCACATTTACTTGTCCTTTTGGTACCTTTGCTTATAGACGCATGCCCTTTGGGTTATGCAATGCTCCCGCTACATTTCAGCGGTGTATGATGGGGATATTCTCGGACATGGTCGAGAATTTTCTGGAGATTTTCATGGACGATTTCTCGATATTTGGGGATTCTTTTGATGACTTCCTATCTTATCTTGACGCGGTTCTTACTCGTTGTAAAGATAAGAACTTAACTTTGAATTGGGAAAAATGTCATTTCATGGTCCAAGAAGGTATCATGCTTGGACATGTCATTTCACGGAAAGGCATTGAGGTTGACAGAGCTAAGATAGATGTCATTCATAACCTTCTTCATCCCAAATGCGTCAAAGATATACGATCTTTTCTTGGTCATGCAGGATTTTATACGAGATTCATTAAGGATTTTAGCAAAATTGCTAGACCCTTAGCTCTTCTCTTGGCCAAGTACGCAACATTTCACTTTGATTTGGATTGTGAAGCTGCGTTTGACTCGCTTAAGAATTCCCTCATTACAGACCCCGTTCTATCATCTCCTGATTGGAACCACCCGTTTGAGCTTACGTGTGATGCATCGGATTTTGCTGTTGGTGCAGTCTTAGGACAGCACATTGATAAGATACCACATGCAATTTATTATGCAAGTAAGGCCTTGAATGATGCCCAAATTAATTATACAACCACCGAGAAAGAACTCTTGGCAGTTATATTTGCATTAGAAAAATTCAGGCCTTACTTGATTGGCTCACTGATTGTGGTCTACACTGATCACTCTGCCTTAAAACATCTTTTATCGAAGAAGGATGCTAAGAGTGGGTTAATACGTTGGATCCTTCTATTACAAGAATTTGATCTTGTCATTCGAGATAAGAAAGGATGTGAAAACGTAGTAGCCGACCATCTTTCACGCATCTCTTCTTCACCAACTGTGACCCTGCCAATTAACTATTCTTTCCCTGACGAACAGCTCTTGACCACATCCAGCGAACCTTGGTTCGTGGATATTGTGAATTATCTTGCAACGGGACTTATTCCAAGCGATTGGTCTAAACAAGACAATTATAGATTTCTATCCCAAGTAAAGCATTTTTACTGGGATGATCCTTATTTGTTTAAGTATTGTTCCGACCAAATCATTCGCAAATGTATCCCCAATGATGAATTCAAGAGTGTTTTGTCTTTCTGTCATGATCAGGCATGTGGAGGTCATTTTGGTCCACGAAAGAAGGCGGAGAAGGTTTTGCAATACGGTTTCTACTGGCCGACTTTATTCAAAGATGCATATGATCATTGCAAAATTTGTCCACGGTGTCAAAACATAGGTCGGATTTCTAAAAAGAATGAGATGCCTCTTCAACCGATCTTGGTTGTTGAAATTTTCGACGTTTGGGGTATTGATTTTATGGGTCTTTTCCCAACTCTTTTGGGAATTTGTACATCTTGTTAGCGGTTGATTACCTCTCGAAATGGGTAGAAGCTATTCCATGTCGCACTAATGACAACAAGGTTATCATTAAGTTCCTTAAAGAAAATATCTTTTCGCGATTTGGACACCCTCGTGCTATCATTAGCGATAACGGGATGCATTTCTGTAATCGGTCTTTCGAGACTTTGATGTGGAAATATACAATCAACCACAAACTTTCCACACCCTGTCATCCCCAAATGAGCGGGCAAGCTGAGATTTCCAACAGGCAGATCAAACTAATTCCGGAGAAAACAGTTTTTAAAAATCGTAAAGATTGGTCAACCAAATTGACGGATACTCTTTGGGCATTTCGTACCGTATATAAGACTGATCTAGGTATGTCTCCTTACCGCCTAGTGTTTGGAAAAGCTTGCCACCTTCCGGTCGAGATCGAACATAAAGCATTGTGGTCCATTAAAGAACTTAACCTTGATTTAAATCAAGCCTGCAACTTTCGGAAGCTGCAATTAAATGAGCTAAGAGAACTCCGCGATGAAGCTTACGATAATGCGGTGATAGTAAAGAACTGGACTAAGGTATTTCACGATAAAAATATTTTGAGAAAAACTTTTACACCTGGTCAACAAGTCCTTCTTTATGATTCCCGTCTCCATCTTCATCCGGGTAAGCTACGATCTCGTTGGAAAGGACCATTTGTGGTGCGGTATGTCTACCCGCACGGGGCAGCTGAAGTTGAAAATAGAAAAAACGGTACAATTTTCAAAGTGAATGGGTATGATTAAAATCGTATTTTTCCACTGACCCCATGGAGGAGTTCCTGTTTTTACAGGAGCCGCTTTACAATGACTAATTTTCCTCCACCTCACCTCCATGTCTCGGTAATATTGTTTCATTTTTAGAATGGAGGTGAGTCAATTTTTGTACATAAAATAAAAATATATAAAAATAAAAAATTGCAAAATTGTACATACTATTAAAAAAAATAAGTTTGGGGGAAGATTTTCACTTTCATTTATTCTTGCCCCCGTCAATAACTTTTCCTCCCAAGCCTACAGGTTTCTGAGCGTTAACGGATGACAACAGTGAGGACACTGCTGTAAACAAGTTTGGGGGAGGTTTGTGCTTATTTACGCATCACATTGCATCACACTTTGCATAAGCACAAAATTTTCAAAAATTTTCTTTGATAATAAAAGATTAGAAAGTGAAAAATTACATTTAAAAGATTGGAAGAATTTAAGAAAACCAAGAAAGTTAGATATTTTCTTAAACGAAACTAGTAATAAGTAGTTATGAGCCGTTGTCCCAAGGGTTAGTAAGATGAAAGAAGTCACTAATCTGAGGGTAAAAATAAGTCTGAAAAATAGTTTCTATTCTGGAAGCCAAACATCTGAACGTTGATACCCTACTATACGCACTTACACACGTCTTGAAACTCTGGATAGTAGAGGATGCCTTGAAATGCTCTTGTCTAAAATCCAAAGTATGAAATAAATAATAAATGAAGCATAAAAGTATAAAATGGTGAAGAAAAATGAATATTGGTTTTGTAATCACCAAGGCAGCATAAAAAAATATAGCGAGGGTGCTTCATCACCTAGTGCCTTAGATCAACTGGTTTGGGAGTCACTGCTAAGCCTTAGGTGTTGCAAGACGAGAAAATTACTAATTACGCCTAATATGTGAGCACATTTAGTAATCGGTCGGTTAATACCTCAAGAAGTATTAACGGTCGCATGAAGAATGTGTGAGCAATTCCATCTAAAATATTTACCGACTAAAATGTACTGAGGTAGATGGACAAGAGTATGATAGCTTGAATTGAATTCTCCGAGCGTATGAATGTATTTTACACACACGTAGGGGTATATGATCGGTGTTTGGAAGAAAGGTAGGAATGAAGAATAAAGACGATATTTTATTAAGGGATGATGTGATTTCTAACATTTTTTCATGACTATTAAGATATGGCTCATGACAACCAAAAAGCTAGTGTAGTTGAAAACTCTGATTTTCAAGTTCTTTTCTTTTATAGTTCTTATTTTTATATGTAACTTTCACAGTCTTTCTTTTATTATAGGATTTTGTGGGTGCAATCCGCTGAAAACCCTCAGGAGACAACACTTCTCCTATTAGGAACATCTAGAGGTTTAAAGGCTTGTTGCACGTGCTCAGTGCAATCGTGTTGCCTACGAAAGTGTGCTAGTTAGTTTTTCTTTTTCTTTATATTTTCTCCTTCTCTTGAATAAAAGAAGTTTGCTCGAGATGATCAAAGTCATGTTTGGGGGAATTTGTTCAGTCGAAAATATTGCAATCTTGAACATATCAATTTCCTTACTTTTCTAATCATTTAAGGATAGTTGTTATAAATGTAACACATATTACTAGTTCATCTGGGAAATATCAAATATCACGTGTTATATATATAATCAACGCCTTTTTAAGGAAATTGTATGTTTATCATGTCACGCATAATATTCTTTATCTCAACATTCTTCATTGAGATTTTGTGCAGAAATTTATTTCAGGACAGATATCGGAATCGCAAATTCACCGACAAATTACAGGAAATCAAAAAGATCAAATCTGGCAGAGATTCAGAAGAGATAAAAAGATTCCAGATATCAAAGATATACCCTGAAACCAACACTAGACTACCACAGAAATATGAGGCAGTGATCTCACAAATCGGCCGCGGATCCGCGACCGAGTCAGCCCGATCCCCTGCGGATCCGCGGCCGAGTTGTGGGCTCCGGTGACGACATTTCTCCAGAAGCTTCCCTAGAGCTCTTTAGCTCGTTGAAGACGCTCCACTGTAACAACCTTGTTCTGAAAACTTCCCTCCAACAGCCTAGTTTCTTGAGGAAGCTTGATAACTACCTTACTCTAGCTGTTTCTCTACAACTACCTAGCTTCTTTGAGAAGATTGACCTAGTTTCTAGTGGAAGATTGGTGAAGAGCTATATAAAGGGACCTAGGGCTTTATTGAAATTGTTGTTCATCAAGTGACAAAGTACAAACTCCAATTCAAAATCCAATTCAATTCAAGATCAAGATCCAATTCAAGAATCGTTGAGAACAACATCAAGCGACGACATCAAAGATCCTTTACGCGAAGCCGATCATCATCAAGAGCGCGAGATCCTCGACAGGTCCAAGTCTCACGAAGATCGAGCGGAGCGAAATTCGACGGAATAGTTACCTCTTCAAGGGAGCAATCGAAAGTAATTCTTGTAACCTCGGATTGAAAGAATGCGTAATTAGAAGTTGATTAATAAAGGTGATTCAATCATTAATTCTCGCTTTCTTTAAATTCTTGCATTATGAAATTTCTACTTCTTGATTCTTTTGTTTTCATGATGCGTGAGTAAATCTCCGCTTGTTAAGGATTCGAAGAAATTCGGTAGATCAAATGGTGATGAAATCGTATACGCATCTTAAGTCTTATGAGAATTATGAACTTTAGGAAAAAGATTCATCAACGACCAAACTTGGAGCGAGATCACCGTTCTTGATAATTTCATTGCAATTTGGGATTAAATGAGTGATGATTCTCTTTTTTAGAGGCTAGATTTGAATGATGATCAATGAAAAGACAAGGGATAGTGAAAGAGAAACCCTAGTTTCTTCAAAGGATCCCTAATATTCATTCATCATCATCGATTTAGCTATAATTCATCAATAGATAAGAAAAGTAACTTTTAGTATTCATCATTGACTACTAATTCCTATCGAATCCTACAAGCTATTCTATATTTTCTTGATAACTAAAATTGATATTGGACACTTTCTTGATTCCTAATTCTTGAACATTTTCTTGATTTTCTTGAAATGGCAACTTAATTAAATCTTGAATCACTTTCTTGAATTTTCTCTACTATTTTCTTTCGACTCAACTAAATCAAGAACAAATAAATACACGGATCTCAGTGGACGATCTGTACTCATTAAAAAGCTACATCGACACCGTTATTGATTGCGGTTATAAATTCTTTGGTTGTGAAAACACTTTTCCATACCACATCGAGAACGATCAATCACTAGGGTTTGTAGGATAGGGTAGGATAATGGATGAGAAAACCTTTTAATTTCTGTTATATATTTTAAAGTTTATAAACTTTAGCAAAATAAATGTTAACCTCCTTATCGGGCGCGCTATCAATTTATTGATAGGCTCGACCACGATTTGAGATTGGTTTAACACTTGTTTTGTTAAGGGCTATACATGAATATAGATCAATGAAAGGACAAGGGTTAATAGTGGGGAAACCCTAGTTTTTTTCTAAAAAAACCCTAATCTACAATTATCACTATCGATCTAGTTTTAAACTATTAAGCGGATAAAAAGAGTTATTTTTAATTATTCATCCATTACTACTAACTCCTATGAACCATACAAGCCTTTTTATTATAAATTTTATATCCGTTTCAAAATATAACGACAAACAATCATCCATCTTTTATCAACTCTTCTAAAATAAGGAAAGAGTTCACGTTTTCTTGTGGACGACCCGTACTCATCACGGCTAGCTACTAGCGACACCGTTTTGTTTGTGGTTATTTACAAAAACACTTTTTAACGATCAATCAGCATACCATGTAAGCATGCATTGTCTACAATAAGATTATTGAGAGGAGACTATAAGAGCTGCATTGACAACTGTTATAGTATTTCTACTTATTTAGAGGCATATAAAGATATGATTCATCCTATCTTTAACTCCATGTCTAGGCCTACGCAAGACTACTTACCCATATTGCCTCCAAATGTTAGTAGATTACCAGGTAGACCCCGAAAGAAAAGGAAGAGAGGTCACGATGAGCCGAGGCCTACATGACCAGTTTCTAGGTTAGGCCATATAGTTACATGTTGTAATTGTAAACAATTAGGGCACAAGAAGAAAACTTCCATGAATGCTTTTGTGATAAGAGCAAGGAGACCTCCTATATCAGGTGGTAGGCCAAGAATAATACAAAGCGGCGATGATGGTGGTTCAAATGTTGTGAATGCTAGAGTTCCAAATAGTGGTGATATGGTGGGGTGTCCAGTGCTGTTAATACTAGATCTCAGCTCAATTAAGCTTGCTATAAGTACAAGAAACAGAGGAGCAAAGGATGAAAGAGAAAGCAGAGGAAGTAGGGGTGAAAGAAGAGGATGTGGCACTGAACAAGGAGAAGGAAGCAGTGCTACTCCTACTCAGGGAATCAGCAATGAAGAACCAGCTCAACAACAAGAGACATGAGATTGTTTGAGTTTGAAACTTGTTTGGTAATTTTGAAACTGTGTGGACTGCTATAATGTTGATATTTTGTTTATGTTATTCTGCTATTATGTTCTAAATTTGAAACTGTGTGGACTGTGTTGTAAACCGTGTGCACTTTTGGTATACTTGTTGTTGTAAGTTGTAAGATAGTAACTTATGGAATATTTGTATTAATGCTCATTAATTATTGTGTTTACTTAATGTTATTTATGTATGAAGTATGCTTCATTATGAATCTGTTTATTAATTATGGAGTTGTGGTGGTGTTGTTTTTACTTACAGTTGAAGTATTGAGTATTTATGTATGAGGCTGCATCTATTAGAAAAGTTTGTAATTTCTGTAAATGATTCGATTTGTAATCCAAAGTATGGTTCAATTCTGTACATTACTGAAACATGTTTGGTAGTTATTTTTACATTATAGGAACTTGTTTGGTAGTTTTCTGTAAATTATGAGCACACTTTTGGTACTTCCATGTAAAGTTTGAGAAGTGTTTGGGGGTTTTCTGTACTTTCATGTCAAACAAACATTGATATTATTTTGACATTTATAAAACATGTTTTATAGCTTTCTGTGCATTGTTCTGTGCATAGTTGCTTAGTTGTTCCATCTTTTAACTTCATAATCCATCAACTTTCAATTACATATTTGAAACATCATGGAATTTACACAGTAATTCATGAGACATATTCATTGATAGTTTATCTGTAAATTATAGAAAATTTGGTGGGGGGTTTTCTATACTTTTTTTAAACTTATTTGGTATTTCTTTGTACATTATAGAAACTTTTTTGGGGTTTTTCACATTATAGAACTTGTTTGGTAGTTTTATGTATATTATGAGACCGTTTTTAGTATTTGCATGTAGAATGTCAATCTAACATTGGTATTATTTCAACCTTTATATTAGATTTTGCAGCTTCGAGCGCAAACGGCGCGAGGCAAAGGTGCGATTTGACCTGGCTCTGATATCATATTAGATTTCGAGGGGGTGCGACTGTATATTTTATCTGTGAGTGTACACGGCTTTGATATAAATGGGTTTCAACAATAAGACTCAAACCTTGTTGAGATTTGGCCCATTTTATATTTTATACCCATTTACCTTTTATAGTTTTTCCGATGTAAGACTATTTTAATTCATATATCTTAACACTTTATATAACATATCGTGTAGCTTTCTATACGTTGTTCAATAGTTCTTCCATGGATTAAACTCATGATTCATCAACTTTTAATTTTAGATTTGCAACATCAATGGAATTTAAACAGAAATTCATGAGTCATATTCATTTACTTCAGTTTTGTTTACAAAGTTAGACAAAATACAAAATGATAAGCCCCAAATTTTCATTCGTAAACCAAAATAAAACACAGTCATCCAAAAAACAAAAAACATAATCATCCCTAAAATTTACGTTCTATCAAAGATAAAACTCACAAAACACCCGAGATAAACATAAAATACTACTAAATGTTTCTCCTTTTCGTTGCCGATTGGGTTTCCATCCCTAACCACGACCCCTTCCTCCTCATGCTCTTTGACCTAACCATCAAACCCACGAATATCCTTCGCCGGCCATCTAGGGCAACCCCAAAACTCTCGACCAAGATGCTTTGGATTTTGGGAGAATTCAACCCTAGCTCGAAAACCGCACTTACAAAGCTTGATTGATCTCGAGCTAGAGGAGGCGCAAGAAACCATCAGATCTAGGGTTAGTGAGCTTGAGTTAGAGAAGAAAAGAGGAAACAATATCTGCTGAAACAAATGAAGTGAAAAGACATAAAATAGTGAAGAAGGGCATTTTGGGTATATTTCAAAAGTATTAAGGTCACGTGCTCACCCCCTTAACGGTGTTGGGGTCTGACCCGTTAACTTGGGGGGCGTTAACTTTGGAGGTTTCTCGTAGTTTTAAAATTATTTGGTAGTTTCTGGTGAATTAAGAAAAGGCTTTGATGGTTTTATTGGAATTAAACCATTATTTAATTGTAAAACTATGTATTCCTAATGAATGGTATTATTTAATTGTAAAATTTTGTATTCCTAATCCACAAAACATGGTATTATTTAATCGTGAAGTTTGTGTATTCCAAATGCATGTATATGTATTTTCAGCTTGTTCCTCATTAGTTGTAAGTATAAGATTGTGTTATAAAACAGCAGGAAGCTTGCATGAAGCTTTGTTGCTTTGTAAAAGTCTTGTGTGCATAACTGTATTTCAATGTAGTTAAATTCTTAATACCCTTCGAATTGTCGATGGTTTGCGGTTCCAGTATAGTTTTGACATTTTTTTCTGTTTCCCTATAGTAAAACTGGCATGATTTCTTCACATAAATTTCATGAAAATCCCTCATTCTTTGAACAAGTTTCAGATAAATATCTTGAAACTTTTTCCTGCAACAAATAAACTCCCTAGGCTTGTCAAATCGTAAATAAACATCTTAAATAACGTCTATATGCGTGTCTTTACTTTTATAACCAGAACACGGGATGGTCATGTTGGTGATGCGGTACATCCAATTTTAATAGGAAGAAAAGTAAAGAACAAAGAAAGAAAAAACTCTTTGATTACTAAGGATGTCCACATCCTCGTTGATATTCCAAAATTAAAAAATGTATATTCACTAATTTAGTTGCAATTTTCTTTCTTTTGATGCTACCCCTTTTCACATGTAGTTACAAAATTTTAAAAATCATCATCGCCACTACAAATTTTTATGGCTAAATGGTATATAAATACCTTTTTTTACCCTAATGGCAAATTGATACCCATGTTTTAAAGTGTGCCACTTTAATACCTTAAATTTTGCTTTTTGGCACTTTACCATCTTCCCCGTTCTCCAAAAATGTTTTAAATACTTCTATATTCCAAAGAAAAATCTATATAAGAAGGGAACAAGAAGTAGGCGGTTAAATGCTAAAATGCAAAACTTCATGTATTAAAACATATAAGCATTTATCTGCTCTTTGGATGCACAATGGTTATTTACATGTGCCATTTAGCCAATCTTTTTTATTAAAAGTTCTAATTCACTAGTAAATCTGAACGCAAAATAATTTCACATCTCAAGAAAACTAACAATCTCACTCCCTATGTTCCTCAAAAGCAAAATCAAGCCCCAAAAGCTCATTTTCAAATTTCACCGCCACCAATATTCAATCTCCTCCCTCAACAAGCAAATCACCCACCACATCCACAACAACGACCTCGCCTCCGCCCTCAGCCTCTTCAACTCCATGCCCACCAAGTCCACCATCACCCACAACTCCCTCCTCTCCTCTTACACCAAGACCCCCGGCCATTTACACCATGCCCTCCACCTGTTCGACACAATGCCCAGCCCAGACATCGTCTCGTACAACACCCTCCTCTCGTGTTATCTCATCAACTATGATCTCAATGGTGCGTTTCGGCTGTTTGAGTCGATGCCCGAGAGAGATTTCGTGAGTTGGAATACGATGGTGTCTGGGTTGTTTAGGTCGGGGAGAGCCAGCGAGGCAAGGGAGTTTTTTGGGAGGATCCCGGTGAAGAATTCGGTGTCGTGGAATGTGGTTGTTTCCGGGTTTGTGTTGGCCGGGGATATGAAGGCGGCGGAGGAATATTTTGCGCTGGCGCCAGATAAGGATGATGTCGTGCTGCAGACCGCTATGGTGTCGGGGTATATGGGCTTAGGTAATATTTATATATTTAGCCTAGTTATTTGTTTGAATTATTAAAATGTAGTTTAATTTATGGATGTTAGAATACGCCAACTTAGGATTTTTAGAGATGCTAAGACGGTATCAAGCTAAGTTTGAAGTTCTAGATTTCAAACCACTAAAAGTACGCTCAACCAGTGGAGGAGTGTTAAAATGTGAAAATACATCCCTAAACCTTCATCACGATTTCGGTGTTTTGGTGTCGTGACTAGGATTTTAAGACTCTATATGATTTGAGCTTAACTAAAAAAGGAGGAAAAAATGACTTTCTACACAATACACAACACTCTTATAGATAGAATTCGAACCCAGACACTGTATCATTCACTTTGCTCTCATGCCATTTCATAACTGGCTTAAATGGTGCATTTATGTATTGTAAACACTGCTGTACAGCACGGTGATCCTCTTGACGGCGAAGGAAACACATAGGCACAGCCTAACAAACAAATGATAAAGCGCAGCAGAATTCAAAACATGATCCGGTGTTTCAGGATCGAATGAAAAGGTTATAACTGACGGCTAATCAAACTACTCAGAAAAGAGCACACCAAGCATCCAGTAACACAACATATACCCAAGTTTGGCCCCCAACTAGACCTAATCATGCTACAGCGACAAGAAACTTTCACTAAAGAAAGAATTACACGAGATTATACAAGTTCTCCCACTCATACAAAGCTCATTACAAAGAGAACACTCTAAAAGAGAAATTCTCAATAAAAAGAGCAGCACAAACAAAAGAAGAGAGCAGAGCGACTCTCTGCACAAAACTCTTCAACTCTCTCTGTATTTTCCCTCACACAAATTCTCTGGAGAATGAAGCTCTCACACTTCACTTCATCTCTCCTCTCTTTGTTTGCTTACTAATTGAAGATTGCTATTGTTTTGTACAAAGAACCGAGTGTTGGGGTCAAAAGTTACACCCCGGTTGACCAAGTCAAAATCAAAGTCAACCCAAAGCTAAGTGGGCCCAAGTCTAGGTCAAGACCGAGCATGGAAGGGACCGGCCCCATGACAAAAGGAATGAAGCCATAAATTGGTTTAATGTAATTCTTTATATATATATATATATATAGAAATAAATGTATGTAAAATGGGCTAAAAGCCAAAATTTTGTAAACCCCATGGCTTATGTGCAAAAAGAGATAAGCACATATAGCATGGGGTGGTACAAGGGCTATTTGGCAAAGCTCAAGGGCCTATATGTAAAGTGTGTAGCCTATAAAGGCAAAGATGATGAAAAAATCAAAAAAGAACTCTCTCAAAAAATTAGGGTTTTGTGCCTCCTCCTTCCTCAAGGTTCTAAACCTTTTTCCTTTTTCTTAAATTAAATCAAGAGTTTCACTCTTCTTTTCCCAAAAAGAAATAATTTTTCACTATGAAACCCATAAAGGGGAGCTCAAATCTCCCATCAGATCTCTAAAACGGGAGATTTTTAAGTCTCACCTCCCTTTTCCCCTAAGATCCAGCCAACGGAGAAGAGGAAGAAGGAGACCCACCTTCAAGAATCCCATTTTGGGAAGATCCATGGCTCAAGGGAGAAGAAATAGGTCCCTTTTCATCAGCTTCAAAAATCTCTTAGGAGTTTAACTCTACAAAAAAATAATAATAATAATAATAATAATAAATTTTTTTTAGGAGTTTAACTTCAAAAGTCAATTGGGAGTACAACTCCCAGTGCAGGGGCTAAGCCCGTTTGTCCTTTTTTTAGGAGTTTAACTCCAAAAGTCAATTGGGAGTATAACTCCCAGTATAGGGGGCTAAGCTCCCCCTTTTTCCTGCCGGTGCCAAGCGTCCGCGTACCAAGCACGTGAGGCGCTGGCGCTCACGCGTCTTTTGGACGCTATTTCCTTTTTTCTTCATATATACACACTTCACAACACTGTCTCCATTAGAAAAAAATTTCTAACGGGGCACTATCCCACACCCCGTAAGGGGGCTGCTAGCCCCTTAACCCCCAGCCCGCTATCCGGGTAGCGGGACCTTCGTAAACTTTGCGAGTCCCCCGATATACCCAAGACCCTTCAAAACACAACACACGCACACTGCACATTGAGTTCGTATAACCAGCTTGATCCGTCAATCGGAGATTCCTTCCTCTAAAGGCGAGGGGTAATTAACGGCAGCTTAGTCCGCGGCTGCCGGAGATTCGGATTCCCACAATCAATAAACCTCCGCCTACCATACGCAGGGAAAATCTGTAGCACGTCTGACAAGCGATGCATATTCCCATCTCAATGGGATGACGAAAAACACCTTACATCGAGTCCATGCTTGGGCTTTTATAGGCATGAGAATATTAATGAAGTATACCTATAGTTTTGATGCCAATCAATGAGCAACACAGAGATTGTCAGTCAATGCTTTGGGCAAACATGAGGTATTTGACAAGCAAGAGGCTGCATAATTGTAGGCTTGATTGCCCACATGTTGATGTGAACTTCTCTACATGGGTTTGGGCCCCACCCAACAAACCAATGGTTTTGGGCTTTGATTTTAAACAAAAACTCAACAATCTCCACTTTTGAAAGAGATTGTAGATGTTTTTGGTGTTCCACAAAAGGTGACAGTGTTCTTTCTTCCTGAAAGATGAAAAGAAAGTCCATGCTATTGCAGAGATGGGTACTCATGGAAAGTCCGACTGATACAGAGGTGGATCCGGATATCGAGTTCAAGCAGTGCTTGGACTTGATTTGCCTAGAACATTGTTGAAGGGTCTTGGACGACGAGAGCAGCGTTTCAATCTTTGAGAAAGTGACGCGATCGGTGATGAATTTTAAACAGAGGTGAAGATTGTTGATTTTTTTGTTTAAAATCAAAGCCCAAAACCATTCCATGTGGAGGGGTCCACATCAACATGTGGGCAATCAAGCATACAATTATGCAGCCTATTGCTTGTCAAATACCTTATGCTTGCCCAAAACCATTGGCTAACAATCAATGTGATGTCCATTGATTGGCAGCAAAACCAAAGGCATTCTTCATTAATTAATTCCCTTCTCATGCCTATAAAAGCCAATGCATGGACTCAGTTCTTTACACAGAAAAGAGTAGCAAGATTCAATCAGTAAGCAAACACAGATAGGATGGGAAGTGAAGTGTGAGAGCTGCAATCTCCAGAGAATGAGAGGGAAAATACAAAGAGAGTTGAAGAGTTTGTTTAGAAAGTTGTTATGCTCTCTTCTCCTCTTTTGTTTGAGCTGCTCTTTGTTTTGATTATTTCCCTTTGTGCGTGTTCTCTCTGTAGCAAGGCTTTTATGAGTGGAAGAGCTTGTATAATCTCGTATAATTCTTTCTCTAGTGGAAGTTTCCCGTCGTGGATACTAGATTAGGTGCTAGTTGCGTCGAATCTGGGCATATCTTAGTGTACTTAGTACAATGATCGTGTCGATCTTGAGGCAGGTTCAAGGTTGTAAAACATATATTCGTTCACTATTCGTTCGGAAGGTGGGTAAAGTATAATCAGATTATTAGGCGATTAATTGTTTTACGCAGATTATACGGCCATGAATATTTTAATAAAAACATTAAGAAAAATGTATGAGAAGAATAGATTAAAAAAGTACAAGACTCTAATATTTGCTAGAGATCGCAAAGATTAACGAAGATCGTAGAGATTAGTCGATGAGATGAAGGTTCGGGTGGTCTCGGGTTAGATAAAGAAGAGATGAGATGGAGATAACTCTAATTGGTTACAAGGTTGGACTAATTAATTAGCAAGTTTAGGTTAGGTAGGATCAGTCATTAGCGATGGGGTGTGGGATTTTAAACTATTTGAAAATTCAAAATTTAAATAAATAACCGATTAATCAAAGAATAATATACAGTGTAATTCGAATAATCTAATTAATACCCAAATAACCGGTTTGTCCGTACAATGGACCGAGTAATGGATTATTTAATCGTTTTGCTACTGAGTACGATTAATCGGCTGTGCAATCCGTTTTTTCCAACATTGGGCAGGTTTATGCTTTGCGATGCCTAACTATGAGGAATACGCTTCCAATCGTGCGTGCCTAAAGAGGTCTTTATTTAAAATCGGTCTTTGTACTATAGATGAATGTTGATTACCTCCCTTGCTCTGGAATTTGTTGATTGATACAAGGTTTGATTGAGCAAGCTCTGGATTTTGTTAATTGCCTAAAGGTCACTAGCTCTGATACCATGTTAAAGTTATTTTTAAAGTAGAGTAGAGTTTAAAGGTAAAGAAAAGTTGGATGAGTGATGGGCTTTTTACACATGGGCTTTTAATGATAACTGGGTTCCAACAATAAGACTCAAGCCTTGTTTAGGTGTGACCCATTTTATATTTTATATCCATATGTTTCTTTTGTTGTTTCCAACGTGGGACTATCTTTAAAATCACATCATTTATTTTTTTCACTTTCAACAGTATTATTTATCCATCATCGGCAATCTTTCCCACTCGACCACAAAACACACAATTCACTTTTCCACCGCAATATTATTATGGTGATTGATTTCTTTGTGAATCATATCCGCCAATATATTTACAACATTAGGCACTTTTTGTCGATACCGGATAGAGATTTTGTAACGTGAATGTGATGGTGTCAGGGTTGTTTAAGTCGGGGAGAGTTGATGAGGCCAAGGATTTAATTGAGAGATTTCCGGTGAAGAATTAGGTATCTGGAAATGTGATTGCGGAGGAGTATTTTGAGTCGGCGACAGACGATGGTGATGTTGTGTTGCGGACATCAGAATATACGAGCTTAAGTGAGAGTTGTGTTTGCCGAGTTCTTGATTGTGGGGGTGTACAGTAGTTTAAGCATGACTTGTGTGAATTATTTGCGAATTGTTTGACCAATACATACCACACCTAACCCTTTACAAAAACTTCTAAGTTTTGGTGCGTCACAGGCGCTTTAAGATTTGTCTGATGCATATTTGAAAAGTGGATTAGAACAAATCATATCGCTGCGCAAAGCTCCATTTCTCGGCCCAGCACTAAACGTGCGGTGGAGTCTTAGAATATGAAAATCTCTCTCTCAAACATCACTGTGACTTCAATGTTTTGTTGAAGTGGAAGCGATGTTACAAATAAATAGGATTAGGGCTTAAACTAGTATTAGTGTAAAGTATAGAGTAGAGAATATACACTAAAATTTAACTGCTAGAAACAGATCGATGATTTCTACAACAATACTTGAACTGCATAGTGTATATTGAATCTTATCAATTAAATTCTTTAGGTTATTTGGGAACATAAATGCTGTCAGTAAATTCTGAACTAATCATTAATATATATATCAGCACATCATGGATTTTTTACTAAATCATACAATTTTCTGTCATTAAATGCTGTCAGTAAATTCTTGAGGTATTTTCTTCTTTTTTCCTTTCGTAAATGCTGAACATATTCATGGAAACATTTTGAATGTTGAAATTCTCACTATGTCAGGTATGCTCAAACAAGCTCAAAAGATATTTAGCAGTATGAAAGTAAGAAATCAAGTCAGTTGGAATGCTATGCTTGCTGGATTTATCAACAATAAGCAATCTGAAGAAGGATTAAAATTATTCAAACAAATGATCGGCTCAGTCAAAATTCGACCAAACCAATCTACACTAAGCAGTGCATTATTAGCATGCAGCAACCTCTCATGTTTGAATTTAGGCAAGCAAATACATCAGTGGGCTTCTAAATTACCCTTAAGTCTCAATGTAACGGCTCAAACCTCACTTGTGAGCATGTACTGCAAATGTGGAAATTTAGACGATTCTCGAAAATTATTTCGTCGAATGCTTAAAAAAGATGTTATATCGTGGAATGCAATTTTATCTGGGTATGCCCAACATGGGTTCGGAGCAAAAACAATTCAATTGTTTGAAGAAATGAAGAAAGAGGCGATAAAACCTAATGAAATCACCTTTGTTGCACTCTTATCAGCTTGCAATCATTCTGGGCTCCTCGAAACCGGGGAAAATTATTTTATATCAATGGAGAAAAATTACGGCATTTCCCCTCAATTAAACCATTACTCTTGCATGATTGATCTTCGTTGTCGCGCAGGCAAATTAGAAAAAGCAGTTGAATTAATTCATCAAATTCCATTTAAGCCTCATCCTTCGGTTTATGGGACACTTTTGCGTGCGTGTCGCGTGCACAAAAATTTAAAATTTGCAGAATTTGCTGCAGCCAAATTGATTGAGCTTGATCCAAAAAGTGCAGGGGCCTATGTGCAACTTGCAAATATATATGCATCGATGAGTTTGTGGGATGAAGTTTCTAGAGTTAGGAAACTGATGAGAGAGAATGATGCGGTTAAAATACCAGGATACAGTTGGATTGAAGTTAAGGATGTCGTGCACGAGTTTAGGTCCGGAGATAGAGTTCATTTAGAGTTGGATTCAATATGTAAAAAATTGGATGAGCTGGAGAAAAAGATTAAAGAAAAGGGTTATGTTGCAGATCTTGATTTTGTACTGCAAGATGTGCGGGTTGAGCAAAAGGAAAAAATGCTTATGAGGCACAGCGAGAAGCTTGCTATTGCTTTTGGGTTGGTCAAAACTTCTGCAGGAATTATGATTCGGGTGTTCAAGAATCTAAGGGTTTGCGGTGATTGTCATAACTTTGCGAAATTTGTTTCTTTAGTAGAAGGGAGAGTAATTGTGTTGAGAGATATCACCAGGTTTCATCATTTTAGTAACGGTGCTTGCTCTTGTGGCGATTACTGGTAAGAAAGTAATTAGGAGAAATTACATCTCCAGGATGAAGGCTACATTCAGCATTCGAATATTTATAAAGCACAGATGAATGCTCCATGCAAATGTCAGAAAGTATTGAGCAAGTCGATGATCGACAAAGAACTTTTCCGGAAAAGACATTTGTGCTTCTTCAAAGGTAACTGTATGCTTTATCTGATTCTTGCTGCATTTTTTTTTTAAATTCAACCATGGAACAGAAAAAATAACGAAAAGAGAAGTGAAATAGAATCATCTAGTATGGTCATAGTTATGCTTTACATATTTGTTGAACTTATATTTTGTAAATGGCCACAACCCTTTTAACTAATGTAAAGGTTTTTTTTGTACAGGACGTTTGGCAGTGGTTTTTGAGTAAAAACAAAAACAACCGTTGAGCAAACACGTTCTCTTTTAATTTAAGCCTCTTCAAATTCCCTTTTTTCTCCCTTCGTATTCAAAATTGATATTAAAAGGAAATGGTATATACATATGGAGAGGGTATATTTGTTTCGAATAAGAATACAGTAATTCCCCCGCACATGCTGAGTAAAGGAAATGGAGGGGCTAAACCAACTTCTCATGTATGGATCATCGATAGATGTTTAAAATTAATTGGGATCGTAAACATGGAATTGATTCTGAAGCTTTTAAAGAGAGATGATACCGGGATAGAACACAATTCCCATTATGTCCAAAGGTCGCTACAAAATATGGTATGATATTTTAGCGACCGCTATGTGAGACCGAGGAGGATGATATTAGTAACATTCACTTATTACAAACATTTGTGTTCTTTTTTTTTTTTTAATATAGATTTTTTATGAACACTTTGAATTACCCATAGTGATTTTGCTTGTGAATGCAGAGAAGAAAGCGAATGATCAAAAGTAGCAAAATGCTTGTATTGTTGGTAGAGTGCTTGTTGTAATAAGAAAAGAATAAGAGTTGACAGGTGGACTCTTAACCAACAAAATGCAAAGAAATTTTTTTCTCGGCGTTGAAAATATGAGGGTGTTATTGACCTTTATTAACTCAAAAGCCTCTCGGTTTTGTCTGCAAGGAAAAGCCGGATAATGCTTCTGTATAAAGAATAGTATGATACATCATGTCGAGTTATTGCATTTTTGTATATAATATTTAAGAATTTGTTGTGTAGTATTTTGCTGTATTGTTTTATGTTAAGCATTGTTCTCTTTGTTGCCATTTTTCTTAATTATTTTCTTATTGAGCCCGCGCATGTAACATGTAATAGCATCCGAGGCCTTGTTGTATACAAAACGGAAGAATAGCGAATGAATTAAATTTAATTGCACTTATCGAAAATAACTTTACTGATCAAAATATTGTATAAAGGTAGGGATTTATTTAAGTCATTCAATTTAGTATTACTTAAAATTATCTTTGTTAACTATTTTGCTAAAATTTCATCACAATTTTTCTAAGCAATATATTTATTTAGTTAATGTTTTATTTGGAATTAGACCAAGAACAGATTCTTGCTCTAATAAACAGGGTAAATTGTCCAAAGAGAAAACCCAGCAGGTTTTGCCTTTTAAGTACTGGTTATAGTTGAAGTTTGAACTTCAATTATATAGACACAAGACTTTACTAGTTATAGTTGAAGTTTGAACTTTAATTATAGACACAAGACTATGAGCTTATTCAATTACAACTAATATTCATAAAAATTCCATTTCAAATTTTCCTTTCTGTTCTTCTATTTTTTTTGCCTAGTGTGTTATTGTTATATATGTGGCATGCATGTATATATTTATATATATAAATAATATATATTTATATTGTATGTTATGAAAAACTATTATCGACGGAATTCAGTATGGAAAAAACTAAAAAGAAAGAACGATCCTTTTTGAGTAATTCGTGTTTTTCACATACAACAATAAAAATGAGTATATATGGCAGTTCCAAAAAAGAGTATTCATAGAAATATTTGAAAGAAAAAGGGATATTTAGCTATAATAAAAGCTTTTCTTCAGCAAAATAAGTTTTTACCAAAGATTCAAAAAGGCTTTCTGTGCGACAAACAGGTAGGAAAATCTTGGAATAATTGGAACAATCAGAATAATCAGAATTTCTGACAAAAAGCCTGATCCCAAAGCGGTCGCAAAATCTTGAATTTTTTTCTTGCAGTATCTATATAGTTGCCTGCTATATCTAACCGCTTCATACATATCCCAAACAACTGTATAGATATTGCAAGCAACTAAATACATATAGCAGGCAACTATACATGTACCACAAACAGGAGTTTTCTTGACAATTAAAAATTTTTTCAAGATGTTTTTGACAACCGTTTTGGAGCTAGGGTTTTTTAGTCAGCGGGAAAACTTGCGTGGGTGTTCTATGACAATTTACCGTAATAAAAACTATTTAATTAGAAACCGCCTGGTGTAATTTTTATATCATTATAAAGACTCTGTCCTTGGTCTAATTCCAAATAAAAAATCAAATATATAAACATAATAATTTTTTTCTATATTGTACCCTAAAAACTTGGCTAATTCTAAAACAAGCAAAGATCGTTCTGCCTCTAAATATAACGTTTAAACCTTCTCTTGTAATTAAATAAGCCTCTTATGGTAAATTAATCGGGTTTATGCTTGATTTAAGGCTAACTTTAGGTTAGGTTTTTGATGTTGATGCATCTTGATGTATTCTCAACAATAACGCATTGTTATTTATGCTTGTGCAAGATGCAAAAGCTTAGACAAGCATCAATATGAAAAAGCAGCCGCTGATAAAAATAGTCGTTGTAATAGATAAGTGAGAAAAAGAGGGTGAGGACGTACCTTGTCATATTAACCGTCTAACGGTTAACACTGACGGTTAGAAGGATGAAAGTTGCTCATGAGACGCTGTATAATCTAGTTAGAAGTTTCAAGGATTGTATTTATCGGCCAAGTTTTAGAAAACCCCCTAACCACAAGAACAACAATGACCTAGGTTGTCGAAGCACATATTATAACTATGGAGGTTCTGTTTGTAATTTGACCTGAGGTCTACATATGCAAAATTCAAATTATATTGGACCTCTTCGTATTTTATTAGGTTCTTATTAGTTTATCACCTCGCTCCGATCTCTCAACTCTCGCTCTCCCTCCCCTCATTTTACTCAATTTTTTCGAAACCCTAAAGAGAAGAATTCGTCGTCTATTTTCCTCAATTTTCCGGCGAAAGCCCATCGGAATCGCGCTGGACTATTCCAAATCCTTTCGCCATGAATCCAGAGTAGTAAGTCTCGAGGATCTTCGATGTTTTGTTTTTTCCGTAATATCATCTTAAAATCGTTAAATTTAGATCAAGATCATCGATTTGCTACGTTTTTTTGGATCTCGTTGAATCTGATGGCTAATTGTGCGTACTTACGTTTTGTTGAAGCTTTTTTGTGGAGATCTGGTGTTTTTGTCTGAATTGCATCGTAATTTTCGGATTAGATAGGGTTTTGAATGAATATATGATCGAGATCTGGTGTTTTGACTCTAGATCTAGCTTAGATGATTAAAACTTTAATGAGTTGAGCGTTTTGATTGTTTGCTGAATTCTCTCTAGATGATAAGTGCTGCAATTGATTGTGGTTTGTTGTTTGGGTGGGAGCTGATGCTATTAGGTCAACAAACAAACTATTCGTAAAAATAGATTATATGTAGCATTGTTCTGTGAATTCGTCAAATAAAACTGAACAATGTGGTAGGATTGTTTGATATTGATATATCCTTTTGTTTGGGCAATCACTTGCTAGATGATTGGTTGTTATATTGGTTATAACACTGTTATATACCATTGTTAAGTGTCTCTAGTTGTTGAATGCAATGTTTTTAAGCGTCGTATGTCGGGTTCATGTCTCCCGGTAAAATTCCATATGGAATGGTGGATGTTGGTGTAGAAAGGATTAGTAAATATCGGTCGTCATAGCAGATGGAGTTGTGTCTTAAATACCATCTCGACAACTTCTGCGTATACTTCTTTTTATTATTATTATTATCATTATTTTATATTATCAATATAATTCAACATAATTCATTAATAAGAACATTTGCATTGAATGCAATAATTAACATTTTCATAATTATAATGACATAAATTTAATTAAAGAATCAACTTTTTTAAAGTTCAGGGCTTGGAGTAGCACGTAGGGGAGACCCGGAATCGAGCCCGTGGTCTTCCATTTATGAGGGGTGGCTAATTTATCCCATCTATTATCTCAAAAAAAACTTATGTTGAGTTCTTGATGCATTGCTTTTAAGCTATTCAAGTTATTATAACAAAAACAATTAAATAAACAATAGAAACTTTTTTTTAGTCTTAATGCGTTGCTATCAAGCAATTCAAGTTATGATATAACAATAAAAAAACAAATAATTATAAAATATATTTTAGCTCGTATATATCATCAAAGTTGAAAGATATCAAGTCGAAATATGTCAACTAGTGTTGGGGGATAGGTCAGGTCGACTAGACCATGTTGGGACGTTGACTGAAGATATTGAAAACAATATTTGCTTGCATACTAGTGGCAGCTAGCGCTCAAAAAAGGCATGGTGGACAACAATGGTTGAATAAACCTTGTTACATGCTAGTGCATTGTAAAATTGATTTTGTAATCAGTAACGAGCCACTATATATATATATATATTCTCTTGTGGCAGATATAGATTTGAGTAAGTATATTTATTTATTTATTTAGTTATTGAAGTTGAACGAAATATACATATTTGATGCAAAGGAATTTGTACTCCACAGATTCATGTTCTTGTCTAGAAATGAAGTTAATTTGTGTACCTTTACTTCATGTCTTCATCTTTTACTCCTGCTTATACTGCACCAGTCACATGTAGAGCTTCTTGCAAGTACACTTTACTAACTGAACTTGTTTTCCTGGTAATAGCAATAAACTGAAGCATTGAAATTTGAATATAAGAAAACATATTGGCATTAATCATCAGTTAATACTAATTAAATAGTTGCTCAATGGATGGATGCTTGGCACCTTGGCATTACCTCACTCGTTTTGGAGAAGGTACACTTGCTTGGCATGAATTATTGAATCAAATTAGTAGCTACCACATGACGTAGATGCATACACTTGTCATTAACCTAGTAGTTAAGAGTAGTGACTTTAGTATTGCCTTTCACTGCATGTCTTGGTGTCATGAATATGAATACTAGCTAATTTGAATCTTGATTTAGGTTGGCATTGAATTTGATATTTGAATGGTACCTGCCTATACTGAACCAGTCACGTATAGAGATTCATATAAGAACAATTTATTAACTCAATTTGTTTTTCACGGAATAGTAATAGATTGAAGCATTGAAAATTAAATCCAAGAAAACATATTGGCATTAATTCATCAGTTATTGTTGATTTAGTAGTTGCCTTATGGATGGATAGTTGGCACCTTGGCATTACCTCAGTCATTTTGGAGCAGACAGACATGCTTGGCATGCATTATTGGATTGTGCTAATAGCTACCACAAGACAGATACACATATTTTTCATTAACCCAGCACGTAAGAGCAGTGAAGTTTAGTTTTGGCTTTGCATGTCTTGGTGTCAGGAGTATGAATACTCGCTCATTTGAATTTTGATTTAGGTTGGCATTGAATATGGTATATGAATGGTATCGGAATTTTTAAATATATGATCGATTTTTAAATATATGATTAATAATTTAATAGTTCACTCTCTGTTATATCCATTTTGGATTTATGTCACCTACCATATGATAATTTGATGTTCCCCACAGGCCTCCATGAACCCACCACACCTCAAGGGAAACCTTCTTGTTATATTAACTTTTCTATTTTGGAAAAAGAAAGAGGAAACTTATGAGATTTCTTCCTTTGCAGTGATTACTTGTTCAAATTGTTGCTTATTGGAGACTCTGGCGTCGGTAAATCTTGTCTGCTTCTGAGATTCGCGGTAATGAGTCATGTTACCGAGCATCTCTTTTATGTTATTTATTTATTTTAATTGTCAGTGATGTGTGCTGCTAGTCTTTTGCAAATATATTTGAAGCAATTCAAAGTATTGGTTGTTCAAGTTTTGAAACTGAATTAAATATGATGAGCTTTGATGATGTATAAAAATTTCATAGAACAGACTTGCTTATGTATCAGTTATATTTTTGTTAGGATGATTCATATTTGGAGAGTTACATAAGCACCATTGGAGTTGATTTTGTAAGTACTTTCCTTTTCATAAAGTTATGCTTTTGATTTCGATTAGTACGTCATTGACAATGCTCTTTTTCTTGTAGAAAATACGCACTGTGGAGCAGGATGGGAAAACCATTAAACTACAAATCGTGAGTTTTATGAATTAGATTGTTTATTTTTAGTAGGGTTCTGTGAAAATTGTACTCGTATAAATTTGTGATGCTATTCATTCAAGTTGAAATACGTTCAAAATTATTGAGGAGGTATAACTGCGAGCTTTCGCTATGCAGTTATCTCTCATCCTGATGTGTGGCAGTTACTAGGTTTTGCACCATTTGTTTATTCTTGATATGCCTCATGATTATTCTGTACTAACAGCGAGATTTCTGGTGGCTTGACATGAACACTGCTGTTTTTTGAGTTTGGTTGTACAATTTAGACAAACACCCAGAACCTGTCGAGCGTTTTATGATAATTGCGAAATTATTATTTCGTAATTTTTTAAAAGGTTTTTACATGTTTCAGCAGTATTAATTTTGTGTTTTATTTTTAATTTCCTGCTTTTGCATCACAGTGGGATACTGCTGGACAAGAACGTTTCAGAACTATCACCAGCAGCTACTACCGAGGTGCTCATGGGATTATTGTAAGTTTCTAGTATCTGCTGTACTATCTCACCCTCTTGGTATACTGCATGGAAATGTAAGGACATTCTAGGGCAATCTACACAACTATTCACAACAATGTTTGAAGTTTCGGTATATACAAGTAGAATACCAATCCCACACTGGTAATTGTACATATGGCCGGTATACTTGTAATTGATAATTCTATATTTAGATTAATTATAAGATATATAAAATTTCTATTGAAAATTTATCAGTAATGGACCATTTAATAAATTAATAGAACACTAGCTTGTTGGCTGTGGTGGCAGTATTAACTGTACCCACCCTGTGGGGATATGATATCAGCAAAGCTTCAAACACAGGTTCTCAATGAACTTTATGTTGGCAGGTGGTTTATGATGTGACAGACCAAGAGAGCTTCAATAATGTGAAGCAATGGTTGAATGAGATTGACCGCTACGCAAGTGAAAATGTCAACAAACTCCTTGTTGGGAACAAGTGTGACCTTACTGCAAACAAAGTTGTTTCCTCTGAGACAGCCAAGGTGCATTTCTCTTCCCCCCCCCACCCAACACACACACACCATAATATATTAAAATATATTCAACATTGTCCTCTTGTTGAAATGCCCTCTTTCTTCCTTGTCTTTTTTCTTCCCTTTTTTGGGTCATCATATATTCGTGTTGTTTCTAAGAATAATTTTTTAAATATAAATTAGGTTCTTCCCATTCCCCTCCCCCCTTTGATTTAGAAAGACTTTTCACCTTGCATTCCTTAGATTAGTTTTCACTGTTGTCTATATTGTGGTTGACAGCAATGCCTTCCCCTAAAATTTCAATTTGAAATTAGGGTAAATTTATAAAGCACCATTGGACTTTCAAGACATTTGAGATAGCATCATTAGACTTTAAAAATTCCATGAACCCTCCTTGAGGGTTTGTTTGGTCAAAAAATTAAAGGGTAATTTCATCAAAACATATCATGTTCATTTACTTTAGGATTATTTAGTCCATATGCAAGATCATTTTAGGGAGAATCAATAGATTCTTTTTCGGGAGCGATTCATCCTTCCCGAACGCAGCATACAACTCTCCGTTGTACTGCGCTCTTCAAGTGTGCTTGTTCCCCCTTCTCCCTTACCATGGCAAGTCTTTGTGAAATAACTCCGATGGGAAGAAAAAAGAAGGCGTTAAGAGATTTAGGTGGGTAAAAAATAGATGTATGGTAAAGAACAAAATAATATTATGCCGCCTTTTCTTTTTTTTTTCTTTCTGGGTTTTTCATTTTTTCATACTGTGCTTTCTCTCACTCAAAAAGAATGTTAAGTCTTCATATTCCTATATTAGCTAATCAAAAAGAATATCTTGAATTAGAAAATTCCAACAAAAAAAAAGAAGAACAACAAGGCCAAGGAGATCTTATTCGGCCTATTCGTGTCTTAAAAGAGTTAAAGAAACAAGCATTTTTAGATAACTATGTTAGATCAGGGGTTTCATGGCATTTTTAAAGTTCAATGGTGGTATCTCAAAAACTTAGAAAGTTTGATGGTGCTTTATGAAATTTATCCTTTATTTTAATGTGTACCACGTATTTTGGGGGAATGCTTACCTTCATTTTCCTTTTTGTATTTTGTGTTAGGCTTTTGCTGATGAAATTGGCATTCCTTTCATGGAGACTAGTGCCAAAAATGCCACTAATGTGGAACAGGCCTTCATGGCTATGGCTGCTGACATCAAGAATAGGTGATGCTTTGCTAACATTTGTATTGAGTGCATTACCTTGTATCCCCTACAAAATCTGCATCCGTGCCTAGTTAGCTAATTGTTTGATTCGAAACTTTCCAGCTATAAAATCTTCAAATATCTTTTTAGTTTTAACCAACTCTAGATTACCTGTCTTCAGTTATTCGGTCTTAAATGGCTTTACTCTAATTCCTATGTGAAAATGATTTCCCATATTATGCTTTTGTGTGATGATCGCTTCTTCAACATGAGACTATCCTTAATTCAGGGAAGCAAAATCATTGAAATGTAAAATATTACCCTTTTTTAAATGATTTTTTTTTTATCTTTAAGAATTGTTGCGTATTAACAATATACGTAGTTAGTCCACCATCGAGTAGCTTAAGCTTTTGGATTTAGTGGTTTTTAACATGGTGGATTAGAGCATTAAGTTCTCAACATGTACTGACTATTGGGTGAAAACATCGTCATTGTCAGTTTTAAAATATAATTATGTACCCTTATTTATTCTGTGTTTACAATCTAGAATTCTCGCTTTTTGCTTATCCACATGGCTTGATGTCCCATGTGTGAAAGTGTTACGTGTTATGTTAGTTTGATATACATAGTTTTTCCATGACCCCATAGCTTAAGCTTTCGAGTAAAGTAGTTCTTGACAAAGTGGATTATTTATACTATTGTTATTTGCAACCCTCCAACTCCCACAATTTACCTTCACAATGCATTGGGATAATCTCCACATATATATTGGACCAGAGCTGCATTTGTAAGCTTTAGCATTATTAGCTAGACATATTGGTAAGGGCTCTGATTCTGGTATCCAAAATTTTAAACAGGTTTGAATATCATAATATTTCATGCTTAGCTTTTGTTTAGTATTCTTTGGGTTAACGCACAAAACCCCTTTTAGTTTTACCCTTGCAGCCTTTACACGCCCTCAAGTCATTTATCAGCGAAAACTCATCCGCTCATCGACCAAAACCCTTGAAAAACTAAAAAATTCACCTCTAAACTGTTCACATGATTGTCTAAGTTAACTCTATAATTTGTTTGTGTTGATTAGAGTAGGATTTGAGCTTTTTTCTTTGAGGATTTTGATGAGTGAAGAGAGGGGGTGTTGCACTTATAAATCACTTGAGAGCTATGTTGCCATAAATCGTTAAACCGTTGGCGAATTGCCATTTGTAACGATTGTTCCCAATTCGGAAACACTAGCGTTCCACTATGAAGCACCGACACGGATACGGGCATAGGACACGGTAAATTTGTAAAACGGAGGACGCGGGATTCGGCTATATATATATATATATATATATATATATATATATATATATATAAAACTTAAGGTAAAACACACAAGAATAAAGTCAATATAGTAAAAACAAATAAAATATTAGCCCTTTTTAAGTAGAGCTAGCTTTAATATAACCAACTTCATCACTTGCATCAAGTTGAATCTTTATTCCTAGATTTAGTCCGAATTAAAAATATTGAAATTTTTTATATTCTTGTATCCAAGGTATTAAAATAATCCACGTACACATTCTTATTTTTCAACTCTTTACATCATGTAGAAGTGTCGTACATGTCGAATTTGGATAGACATGACACAAGTGTGTCAGACATGGCATCCAACGGAGCGTCCGAATGTCCAATATGTGTCGGACATATGCACGACAAGTAAATAGAAGTGTCTGTGCTTTCTAGACGTTCCGGATCGGAAGATCACTATTCCGATTAAAACTTAAGTTAAACGGGGCATATAAACGGGTTTGTGTTAGATTATACTAAAAAATATTTATTTTTTACCAAAAGAAATGGAATTATATTTATGTATATTATATACAAATACATATACATACATACAAACGGTCCACAATCAGTTCCTTTTTAAGAGGTATGCTTTCTATCCCATATAAGCATATGGAAGAAGACCACCTTTACCGTATCATGTTCCACAAGTAGCGTTCCGTGTGCCCGTTTTCGTTTTGCATACCGAAACGTTCCGCGTTCCGGGTAACATCGCCTGAGAGTACATGTGCTTATGAATTCACATATATTATGCTATTTTGCAGGATGGCAAGCCAACCAGCGATGAACAATGCGAGGCCCCCAACAGTGCAGATCAGGGGCCAGCCAGTCTCCCAGAACACATCATGCTGCTCTTCTTAGTTTCTTTTATTGAATTGGAGAAAAAGGAGACTGGCTTTGCATTTTATATATGTTTTATTGATTTGCTTTACTTGTGTTCATTGAATAACCTTCATGACGGTGATGGTGATGATGATGATATAAATCAATTCTTTCTAGCTATTTGTTTTCAAAGCATGTACAAATTCAGACTTGAAACAATAATAGTATTTGCCATTTCTGTTCGTTTTAGTTCACCCAAGTTTTTCAAATTTGCTTATGGTATCTACATGCTAGTCCTTCGTTTTCATTGGAATAATTCTGTTTTCGCTAGGGATGGAGTAATGATAGGTGCTGAAGTTATTCTTGTCGTAATTTGCAGACCTTTGGAAGTGTCGTTTTACTGGTAGCAATTTTGTGTTGAGAGAATCAATTTTCTTCCATATCTTTGATGAGTGTATTGTTTATTTTTATTTTTCAAATTTATCTATTATACTTGCCTTCTTTTCTAAAACTTCATCATTATTTTCCTTAGGGATGGCAAATTGCATCCATGATACTGAAGATACCAAAGAGGAATTACTCATTTTTGCTTATTCCGTCTTGAATCGACTTGTTTGATTAGCTTGTTGAGTCCGCTTTGTTCTTCCTTGCATCAACTCATTCGCTCCGCGTTTTGAGTCCACTTTGGTTATTATGCCTTTTCATTAACCTATTTGATCCACGTGTCGAGTCTCGCTTTGGTTATTACACCCTTTCATTAACCTTGTTCGATCCGTGTATTGAGTCCACTTTGATACATCCGTTCTTGCATTAACTCATTCTGTCTGCGTGTATCTTGCATTAACTCATTTGGTCAGCGTCTTGGTCAACTTCGGTTATCCCGCCCTTGCCTTAACTCATTCGGTCCGCTTGTTGAGTCCATTTTGGTTATTCCGTCCTTGCCGCATTGGCTACTCCAGCCTTGCATCAACTTATGGTCCGCATGTTGAGTTCACTTTGCTTATTCCGCGTGTAGAGTCCACGTAGCTCCCTTTGCTTGTTATGAGCTTTGAAGAATCCGCCCCTTTTGCATCTCTTTTATTATTAGAATTCACGGCTTGTTTCTTTCGTTTTAATGAGCCATTCTGCTAAATTCTTCTCTTTTACTTACAACGACCATACCTCACCTTCTTCCTCCATTTCTTTTACCATCTCTTTTGCATTCAATTGTAAGATGAAAATATGATTCCCATATAATAAGTTGGTGAGATCAATCACTAGAGAAGCGTAGGTATTCCTAAACATCAGGTATGCGCATGTAGTTTTTTTTGGAAATTATTTGTTCATGTAGTTAAAGCAATGTTCGTTCAGTATATGATGTGATCTTATGAATATCTTATGTTCTTTTGGCTTATATATATTTTTTGGCACTTTCTTTTGGCTTATATATATTTTTTGGCACTTTCTTTTGGCTTATATAGTTCTATTAAGTATCCTATGTCAACTATTTAATATCATGAAGAGATTTACCCCAAAAATAAAATAAAATCACGAGACTCGATGCTGATGATTTTCAAAGCAGAGTTAAAAAATAACGTTCAAAGCTTCAAAGCTCAACATTTTGACATGCCCATCAAACCTATCCGCCAGACCTCTTTTGATTAAAAGTTAATTTTTAAGCAACATGATTTCAAATCCACCCTAATATTTTGGATTTGCTAAGAAAAATATTTCACACATAACTTTATCAAGGTCAGTAATCCAAAGTTTTTACTTTCTCTGTTTATGTGACGTATTCACAATTTGTTTTTTCAAAGTTCAGTTAATAAAAAGGGGAAAAAGAATGAAATATGCTTTATTTATAGAATGTTTTATCAGTACTTGTATGCATGAAGAAATCAAATGTTATTTTTTGGAAACAAAATCCTTCCCATTTTTTCACCATTAGATTAACTTTGGAATTTATGCATTCAATTATGTTATGTTTGGTAATAAATGAAAAGCTTTATTCATAATTATTAGCACACATCCCAAAGTTTAAATCTAATGGTGGAAAAACGGAAAGTATTTGTTTTGAAATCCTTCCGATTGGACCCCAGTCTCAATTCATTATTTTCTTTATCAGCAATGATTAGTACCTACCACTATATAATTTCATACCATCACATAATATGCTAAAACATTAAAATGGTTTTTTAATAGGTAAATATTTAATATTTAAATGGTTAATATTTCTAATTCAGGGTCTCTGCATGAAGTTGGAAGAGGAGGCTGTCACTATACTCTCAACCATGAGTTTTGTTTTCGGATGACATTTTGCTACATTGATGGCATCACTTTTAAATATGTAATCACATGCTACGAGGAAGTCTTGCTATCTTGAGATATATTCCATCAAATATTCCCTTTTGTAGCCGTCATGATATCAAGTTTTACAGTTCATGTAATAAAATTAATCTTATGTTAGCGCACAGCCGCACATCGATAAGATGGCTGCTATGTAAGAAGGTCATGTATCAATTATTTTCTAAATATAAAACTTATCAAGTTGTTAGCTAATCTTGCTCTCTAAATATCTCCCAGAAAAGGAAAAAAGAAACGAAAGTGAGCAATATTGGAAACACAAAATATATATGCTACTGATAGATTGATGAAATTTAATCTGATAGAAAATAAACAAATAAGTGAAATATACAACTTCCAATTGCTTTCTTTATTTTTTTTCCTTAAAAAAGGGTAAATCAAGGGCAAGATGTACTCCATACCAATAACCAAAAAATAAAAAATAAAAAAATAAAAATTGTTGCGTGATTCTAAACTTCATGAAGTCCAGATACTCCAAACACAAATAATAATGATTAACATCCTAAATTGAAATTGCTTAAGTTGAATTCGAAGACTCAACATAGAACTATATTAATTATGTCATCTCATACAAATAACTTTACATGATTGTTCTTCTCTCAAGTTCACATTACGTCGTTGCCACATTTTTTCAGGTAGGAGCTAAGCCAGAAAAATATTCTTCTCAAGAATAAATATATTTTCCCCCTGAAGGAAATAGAAGGAAATGGAAGAAAAAGATTTTCGCTGGCTCCATCCCTATAGAAATCTTACAGAAACTTCTTACAAGGTTTCCATCATCTGCAAATGGGGTGGAAACTGCGGAAACCTAGCGGGGAGACACTACATGACGGATGAAGACCTCGAGAAATGCCGGCGACGACATCAGCTGATCTTACCATGCAATTCCATGAGATGCTTTCCGACAGTTCTCATTCTCCTTTCTCGTAATTGATCTCACCGGCTATAGTTTTAAGAACAAAGATGAGTTTTCCCCAACATTTTCTACTACAAAGAGAGAATTATCATCTTTGTACAACCTCTATATACAGAGCATGTATTTGATGTTAAATTATGGAACTATAATGAAAATTAATAAATGGTAATTAAGATAGAAAACACAAAGATAGAGGGGTATTTATACTGGCACTCGGCGGAATTTACTAGGGTATGCAAGTTTTGTAACTGACTCAAAAGCATTGTTTGAAGTGAAGGTAACATGAATAATTTGTGAATGTATAACAATACAAGATAGGGGTCAGATTACCTGTCATTATTTTCGCCTTTTTGGTGCGCGTGATACATGTGATTATTTAAAAATATCAAGAAAATAAATGGTTTTTTATTTGTATTTTAACTATACCTATAATGTAGTACATTTTTTTAGATGTCATTTTAATTTTTAAGAAGATTGATTAAATTAGTTATAAATGTTGAATTATTTGTTAGCTATAATAATTTTGTTGGCATAAGGCCGGTCTAATTGACAATACAAGATAGGGCTCATGTAGGGGTCGGCCAAGTCGGGGCGGCTCCTAGAGGGAGTTGTTCTCGGGGTGGGTCTGGTTCATTGACGGAGCCCAAATCTCATTAGGATTTGGTCCTCTAGATGTGATCCAGGCCGTCTCGTTGTTTTCCCCTTTGCTATATATAAGTATGCAAATGCTAGGGTTAATTAGCACAGAGAATTATATAGATATTTGACTAGGGTTTTTTTAGGTTCTATCATCTCCTTCGAATTAGTAGCAGCTACAGCGGACAAGAGAGCTTTCCGATCAACGTCGTGATCATCTCTCACCGACTAGTGGATCTGGGGTGCATGACATCCGAGTTATCGAATAACTCCGTTTGTTCATTAAGGAGAACCTTTTGTTGGTCCTAACGGATTTGGCTGTACGGCTACCCTCTTGCAGGTATCAATGGTCATATGGCGGCGCTACATTTAGTATGAAGAAAGATTGATGAAAGGGTACCAGTGAAAACCGAGCAGACATGACGGCGCCCACTCGATTGTATGAGTGGGAGTATGTTGGCATATGGCTCGTCCAATTGAGTGGGTGGACTGACCCAATCCGACCCGACTAGAGCCGAGCCCAAGTTAGGTTCGGGTTCATGTAGGGTCGGCCAAGTCAGGGCCGGCTCCTAGGAGTTGGTCTAAGGGGTGGATCCGGTTCATTGATGGAGCCCAAGTTCCATTAGAATTTGGTCCTCTAGATGTGATCTTGGCTATCCGTTGTTTTGCTCGCTATATATATGTATGCAAAGGCTAGGGTTAATTAACGCAGAGAATTATATAGATAATTGATTCAAGTCTTCAAGAGAGAAAACTAGGGTTTTTTAGATTCTATCATCTCTTTCGAACTAGTAGCAGCCGCGGTGAACAATGGGACTTTCCGACTAATCTTGTGATCGTCTCTCTCCGATCATCGTAAAGAGAAGCGGAGAACACATAAGGAACAAATATCAGAGATCGACCAAACGATAAAGGAGATCTTCTACCCCGCTAAGCTTTACAAGATCCTAGTGTTCGTATAGGCCGCTAGTTAAATATATTTCCTTCCGCTATTTTTGTATTGATCTTTGCATGGATTCGAATCCATGGAAAGATCTAGGATGTAGTCATACCTCGCCTTTACCATATAAATTTTTTCAAATAATTGTTTTAGAAAAACTATTTATAAAGATTTAAAGCTATTGATTTTACATAGGATTTTCTTAATAAAAAAGTCAATAATGATGACTTGGACAGGCCTAGAAATAAGAATTTTCTCATTTTTTGGGATATTTTATTAAATAAACGTGAGACTACAACATGCCTCTTTCATATATATTCAAACTATAATAGTAGAGATTATTACTAGTTTTTAGCACATGTGAACAGAACGAAACGAAAACACAAATTCATTCTTTCCACAGTGCATACAAAAGTCTGAGCTTAATATCATTCATTATAGAGATATAATAATAAATAGTATCAATTATTTATGTATTGTTAAATGTGTTTTCTAATTCATCAAATTTGGGTATAATAAAAATATTATTTTATTGAGCTTATTATATTATTATTATAGCAAAACAGTACTAAATATTTATTAAATTGGTATCCATTCATATATTTATGTTTAAATGATCTTTTACTAATTTTTTGAACATTTTGATGGAGGGATCTTTCTCTTTTTGAAAATGAAAGGAAGGGAGGCGAATAGATTTTATTTGGTGTTTTTTGGGTGTGTTGGGTGGGAGGGGTTGGGGGTGGGGGTGGAAGTGAGCTAATATGGAGAACATTCATGATAAATGCGTTATCCGCCAAACATTAAAGTTCAAAATGTTTTTTCTGTGTCTCTTTCAATACGACACATGCGATTGGAACAAACAAGTCTCTTTTACCATTGTACGAACAACCATACCAACTGCGAGTGAATCACTATAATTTTTGGGTGGATCAAATGGACACTCGAAAAAGAAAAAATTAAACGGTAACTGTAATATGCTTAAAATATCAAAGAAATTTTCTCCTCCAAGACATATTCGGATGTTATGCGTTATTAAAACAATTTCAAAATATAAGTAAAACGTCTTATATGCATCATAATCCCCCTTTCTTTTGCCCTATGTTAAATTGTAGATAACCACCAATACTTCTGCCTGTCTAGTAGAGAACTTCTGTCATATAATCTTGCGCTTTGCCTCGTAAATTAATGGTCGCTAATCTTGTTCCATTTATACAGAAAAGTTATTTTCAAACTACACTCAAGTATAATTACAAAATGTCAAAACAGTGGTACGATAGAAAACTAAAATAATTTCAGAGATAGTTTCAATATAAACTTTGAATAAAAACTGGAAAAAAGTATTTGGTATTAAAATAAAAGGTAAAGTATTTTTAAGGTAGAATAAGGACAAAAAAAGAACAAGTTTTTTTAAAAAAATATTATTTATCATTAAAGGTTTGAGAGCCAAAAAACATAAATTAAAAATGAAGAGGACAAGAGTCGATTAGAAAATGTACCCATAGTAACAGAAAGAAAAGCAAGAGGAAAAGCTTTTTATTTTTTCCCCCTCACATTGGCACTTTTGTCCTTACTCTCAACTGAGCCAACTCATCATTTATCATGTTTCGGGCTTTCCTGCATTGTTTCTGAGTTTCCAAAGTTGGTAAAATACAAATTTTGCAATTATTCTATTCAAGCAATTAATAAAGACATGGTGTCGTAAAGAAACCTGCAGAAGATAGAATGCAGCGGATGCGAAAGATTTGAGAAGAAGGAGTTAAGAATACTTAGGAAGGATGAGGCCAAAAAGCCTCGTCAAAGTTTTAAGCTCACGAAAGTGCTGAATGCTTTTTTTCTTGAATCATGGTCGATATATCCCCTTTTTTTGGCACTGTATTCCCAATTATTCCTCTGGAACGCTCGAGCACAACTTGCAAAGCACCCCCCTCTTAATGCAATCGTCTAAATTGGAAAATCACGAAAAATCAGATAATTAAACTTGAAACGAGGCACTGCTCATCCGAAAAGTATTTGCAAGTCAAAATTAATTTCATAGCACATATTATGAATGAACAAAGGATATATAGTGACTAGGAGGAAGCTGGAGTTAAAATTACACAAAAGTGCGGTCGGGGGCTGCATTTTTGCCGCCCGGGATTGCAATTTAGTTGGATTAGGTCTCCTGATTTTTCCTACTTTCTACATGCCCTATTTACATTATAACTATGTTCTCTAAAGTCCATAAATTTTTATCACAATTACAGCAAATTCAAAATCTAGAGAGCAAAAGACTAAAATTGAACCTAACAATTATTAATATTTTTATTTTTGTTTTCTAAATTTTTGTTTTTTAAATATTTACAAAAGTTTGAAAAATAACTCGAATAGCAATGTTATCAAGCAACCGTTTCCCCGGCAATATCGCCATTTTTGTTGAGGTTTTTTCCGTGTATGTGAAATGTGAAAGTTTAGACTACACAATACGGAATCGTGTAGAAGTAATTACCATATTCAACATTTACGATAAGTAAGCGATGAGTACGAGTCGTTCTCAGAAAAACAGAGTTTGATTAAATTTCTTTATACGAGTTATTGAATATCATTCTGGAGTTTTTTTTTGTGATATACAAGTTTAAAGAATGAAATTAATAACGACTTGCTAATGCTAAGAATCGGAAAGAAACGAAACGGTTATAATCCCTATATTTTTCTTTCACTCTATTTCTTACTGAATCCGGGTCGTCAATCCGTTTAGCAAGTTAAAACCCCTAGCTAGTTACTAACTTGGTGTTTGTGAGCACGGAATATCAAATACATAATGGTCAAGGTAGTGGAGCATAAACCGTTAAAACACACCGAAGCAAGTAACTAATTAGATTCAGAATTGTGCTAGAAACAACGAAGAAAGATGTGAGTTAGGAGATAAACTGATTGCGAGTTGATTGGTGCATTTTAATACATATTTATCTTTATTTTGCCTATTTAATGCTACTCCTAGCATGTTTTATTGATAAATGAAGATTATAGGGTCTAAAGGGAAAAAGTACACAAAAGGCATTTTATGTGCGTCGGATATGGACAACTTAATGAAGAAACTGATATTTATCAACCAAACAAAGAGCCAAAAGAATCAACAGACCAAACCAAGCCAACACATCAAAGCGGGGCCTAAGAACTTACCTAAATTCGGTTTTAGCTGAATTTTGTTCAGGTTAAGACGATTTTTTGTTGAGTTAGGACTTGCAATTTTAGGGTTTTCTGGAAGATTTGAAGATATTTCTTTCCTTCCCTTATAATCGGCCTAAAAGCCTATAAATACTGTTGTATAATTATTTTATGGTTTCGTCTTCTCTTTGGGGGGGATCGAAGTTTTGTAAGATCTTTCTAATTCAATTTTTATCATATTTTCTTTTAATTATTGTTTCTCTTTTATTATGAATAGCTAGTTCTCTACCTAGGTATTAGATGATTCTTGTACTATGATTGGTGTTTGTTTTCATTGATCTATTCTTTTTTTTTTTTATTCTTAATGATGAACACTTTATGATAAAAGATAGTTTATTTTTACGTAATTCTGTTAAACTAGATAGATCAATGAGTGATTGACAACCATGAGTTTTATCTATGGAAAGGTTGCATTGCCTATAAACTAGTTAAGTTGATGATTGATTGACGACTATGAAACTTAACTAGAGAAGGTAAAGTTTGTATTTTTATTATTTGTGTTCTATCTAGTTAATCTAGGGTTAGATTAGACTATGCCGATATAACAAGATAAGCCATTGACTGAGAACCATTAAGTTTATTAAGTAAAAGGGTAGATTTAACTGTTTTCTTATTAATTAGAACTTGTTCTTTAAATTGATTCCTTACTTATTTGTAGATTGCTAGTGTTAGGTTCCTTATGCTCGCGCCGCAAGATTTGTGTCTAAGGCGGAAGCAAAAACGAAAATTTTAATTGCACAAGTAACCAAAATCCTAGAAATCGATCCAAATGATAAACTAAGCAAACACAAGAGAGCTAGAGTAAGAGTTTAGGAGACTAGCTATCTTTGTAGCGTGTCCGACCAATTACGGAAGACCCCTATGATGCTCCATGGGCTTTAGCTAGGATCCGAAATCATCCGGAACAAGCTTGTAAGCGGATCGACCTTGCCGAAGATGATCCACCCGAGCGAGTTTGAAATCAAGCTCTAGCTTCACACGAAGATATCAAAAATGAAGCAACTCACAACCTAAGCTTGCTAGGAATAAGTTGTGAGTGATGTAGTGATGTATCTCTTTCTTTCTCTCCTTTTCAAATTTCCTGTTCCATTTTAGAAGCTAAGCCTAAGAGAAGAGAGAGTGGAGAATCATGCATAAAAACTTAGCATATTCTTATTCCTTTCTTGCTTTTATCTTTGTGAGGAAAGTGGGTGGATTTGTGACTTACTATATGAGTCACAAGCCCACACATATCTCACAACTTCTAAAAAGAAACCATAAACATATGTACATACACACACATAATGCCGTATATGCAATAAATACATATATCCGTATTCTTATCAAAATACAAATACCGTATTTGTATCAAAAATACAAACACCTGTATTCGTATCAAGATACTAATACCTGTATTCGTTTAAATACTCGTATCCGTATAAATACCGTATTTGTATCAAAATACAAATACCCAAAAGAGAGAAAATGAGAGATATAATACTAGCTCACATATCAAATATGTGATCAACTTGGCTATCTTTCAAACCTGATAGTATTATCAAAATGTCCGATTAAAATACGTGTACTAAATACACTTATTTAATCGAACCTCCGTATGTATCAAAATAAATATACTATATCGTTTCGCCCGAACCGGAAAACCCTCTGTGTTGGACTCTAAAGACTCGACAATATACTGGCAGTAGTTACTGGATTTAATCTATAATCACAAGCATGTCGTGACACTAACTGTACGTAACGGCTACCCAGGTATTGAACGAAAAGAAAGTCGACAAACAAGCTCATCCATACCCTTACTGAACCTGTAAGTGACAATCTCCATACAGTCCGCTCTCTTCGTCTGAGAGTGTCGCATACCGTGTTTAGAGCATGGTAAATGTCAGACCCCTAATAACCCGATAAGTTGTGCCGGTGTCAAGCCCATTACCAACCGAGAAACTACTGATCTCCTATCAGCAAATCTCATCCATCCTGATTAGGTATTTATGGTGATGGTCAACCGAACACAGCGCGACATCAACTTCCTATACCGGGAGAGACGAATCATTTCCGACCGCTCACTGCCTCTATATGGTTTAGGATTGTACTCAAATAAAACCTATTTGCACGACTCCTTTGATCCGTAGTAAGGTAGTAATCAAAGTACAGTAAGAACTCACACGAGAAAAATGACGATCTTAGATCAGAAGACTACCCTGTACTCATGTCACCAGAGAATTGCTATCCGACGATAGGTATAATATCATCTAGAAGTTCTCGGTGAGTCCGTTCGGTGTACTCACCTCCAGTGAGGACCTGTATACAATCTTAGGTGCAACACACTAATGGCTGTGAGACCGGCCACCGCTCCTCGTCGGGGTCTAGAAATATATACACTAGTCTACTCTGGAATATTGATGCCCAGTTTTGATACTCCCACGACTAGGAACATTTAAGGCTGTGCTTATAGACTACCCAGCTCCTACAAGTATGATCGCCATCATAATGCTGGTAGTCAAGCAAAGATCCTACAGGCTTTATCATTATGTATTAGCGACACGTAATAACATATAAATAGTATACACATAATTGATAAAGACAAACCAGATAATATACTATCATCTTGAGAAAGACTGTTTTATCTGTATATGTCCTTCTTCAATTATCATAATTGCCTATCTGCAATTACAATAATTGCCTTGAGGGCACTATAGCCAACAATCTCCTACTTGCACTTAAAACTAATTATTGCGGTATCGCATACCCGTAGCTCATATGCTACCGAATACCCAACTTTTCTACTAACAATTTCGCAAAGCTCATTTTTTGATAAACTTCCGTGTTCGAGAAATTGTCACGCCCTGCTTCCCAATAGACGGAAACGGTGACGTGGGAAGCCCATGGTATATTTATCCAGAGAAGTCATTCCCTAAATAAATATACTAAACGCATTGAAACAATAATACACAATGCAAGAATAAATTGAGACTGTAAATTTTTTTTTCAACAAATATCTTTATTTACATTCAAGTTCCAATATTTACAAATACAAGGGTTTATGTTGGAAAGTAAATACAATAAAGAAAATGTATAAACAAGTGGTATACATAAAATGAAGGAAAAGAAGCTGAGCTAGCCCTGAGTAGCTATCTGGTCGTAGTCCTTCTCCGTGGCTTTAACTTCCTCCATCTCGACAGTATCTGACGAACATTCCAAGAGAAGAAAAATAGGTGGAATGTCCGTCAGCGAATTAGCGCTCGGTAAGTCCCAAGAATAGGTAAGAGTAAAGAAAATGACAAGAGTAGAATATATATATATATATATATATATATATATATATATATATATATATATATAGATATGACGAGTAAGAGTATATGATCATGGGTAAATATATATTATAGGCCTCTAGATGGTCATTATGTTAACGTTTTGTTCCAAGTGTGAATGTCAACGCAGCCGTAGAAGTATTTATGACCTCAAGAGTGGGGCCCCATGAGCAAGGAAACACGGGCCCATTTCATGTGTTGGCATCGAGGCTCTAGGCTTTGGATGAGCCAACCCGACTGCTATTCGAGTAAAATAAAAAAGAGGTTAATACGTGATTCCTGAAGCTCCGTTGGAGTCACACAAGAAACTATCCCCAAGCACCCCGTGTATAATATATTATAATTGGTTAATTTTCTTATCTGATTTGATTGATTAATTGATATTTCTTGATCGAAACCCTAGATTACAAAAGGTGTAAATTGTATTCGAGTGAGTCGAGTAATGTGCGAGTCATGACAATCACAATCTGGATTCGAGGCAAGTTGGTTCGAGTAGATTGGATTCGAGTTCATATTCGGGTTTAGATTAGATTTCGAGTTTGTATTCGAGTTCGAGTTCAAGTTTAGATTTGAGTTTGGATTTGAGTTCATTTCTTTTCATGTGAATTGATGTAAATTGTTAAACTCTTATGTTTAGGAGAAATCGGCAACTGCTGCACATGGACAGCAGGATTTGTGTTTTTTCCAAGACAATTGCTATTGATAACTCCGTTAAATTGTCTAACCTGAATAGGCAAGCACTCACTTTCTCCGATTCCCTGGGGCTCAAGAGAATTGATCCTGCTTAAACCTATATTTATCTAAAATCCTTAAAATGTTGTTTGCATATCTCGAGGGGGTTTTATGAAAAATATTTTAATATAGTTTCAAAATAAATCTCAAGGGTGATTTATAAAATTTAGGTTTTTCATGAGCATGTATTTTAATTATTGGGGTATTTTAATGATATAATCTAGCTTTTTGAAAGTTTGTGGTATTTTTATGAAAACTACTAGTTTGGGAAACTTTGTGGTATTTTATTTACAATTTTTAATCTTTCATTTTAGAAGTATAGTTTCTTAATTTGTTTTTATTGAAAATACGGATTTCATAATTTTTATATAATTTTCCTAAAAATTAGTTTTTATTTGAAAAAATCGCGTTTCTTAAAAAACCATATTTTTTTATTCCTTTCGAGACCGAATACTCCGTGAGGAGTTCTGCATCTCGCTCTACTTTCTCAAAGATGTGCGATAATCCGCAATATCCATTAGCGGGTCCCCTAACGAGGGTTGTAGAGGCGTAATTGCCAAGGATTTTGAAATACCGATTTAAAGAAACCCATTTTGAAACGGTGTGGTATTTTAATGAAAAGCTTATTTATTTAACTTAGCTATAGATCTAGAATACCGTGCTATGGAACCATGGAGTGCGTGTGGGGTAGCTCGTTACCAATTGAAGTTTTTCTAAAAGTATTTAAACTAATTATCGATGAGAGCGCGATACTAAAGTTCATGGTATTTTATTGAAAAAGTTTGTTATATGTTCGTTACATATGAAAATTTTGTTAAAAACTAAAAACTAATTGATGTGAGTAAGGTTAGGATTATTGTAGCATGTTAGTTTGATCTAGTTTTCTTATCATATGGCTTGCAAAGGTTAAAAAGAAAGCGATATCGGAGATAACTCCTCTTTTGTCGGTTTGTTTTAAAAAGTGGTTTAAGATAGAAAGAGAGAGGGATGAAGGGACTTACTATTTTTATATGACTAAGAAGAGATTGAAGAAACTCTCGGGGGTTGTGGTTTCGTCGGAGATGCTCCGGTCGTCGAGTTTGGCTTGCTACTCCACTTGAGGGGCTTAACTCCACTTGGCACTTAGAAGTTTTTAGAGAATTTTTGCTAGAATTTCAGAATGATGAAGTGCTAAGCTATGAGGCGATATTTATAGTGAAGAATTAGGGTTTGGGAATTAAAATTTTGGATTAAAAAGTATTAAAAAATGTTAAATGGTGAAATGAAGGGTCTCTGTTTGATTGCAGGGAAATCAAACAGTGCCGAGGAGTTAATGGGAGCTGAAGGGAAAGTGTACAAAGCACGGAAGCTATTTGAGCTCATCAGACCATCGGCGCCGGCCCATAGGGCAATTTGGACGGTCGGATCTCGAGGTTCTGCCTCGAGATTCATGCCACGTGGGTATTTCTGTGTTTACTCCATTTTGCACATGTTTGATTTTTCTGAAACTTTTCATTTCCCCATGTATTGCATGCGCAACTCTTGGGCTTCCAAAAATTAAAAAGAAAAAAAAAATAATTGTGTCTGATGAGAATCGAACACACAGGCTACGTCACAGCAGGCTTTACCATTGAGTTACAAGTTGATTCTTGCTTTCATTAAACAAATCTAATTTATAACTATTACATCGGCCGTAATACCCTTTTCTGTACAATAACAAGAATTTTCTGTACAGTGATTTCAGAGTCATTACATTCTACCTTCTTTATAAAAATTTCGTCCACGAAATTTACAATTACATAGAGATTAATTTTCAAATAGGTAAAGGTATCGTGTATGCATATCCTCTTTCCTTTCCCAAGTTGATTCTCCTGGCGAATCCTTTCTCCACATCACTCGGACCAAGTTTACTTCATTGTTCCGTAATGTCTTCACCTTTCGGTCCATGATCTCAACTGGTTGTTGCTCACAGGTTAAGTCAGTATTTACTGTGAGCTCTGAGTGATCAAGTATATGGCTAGGGTCGCTCACATATCGTTGTAGTTGGGATATGTGGAACACGTTGTGCACTCTTTCCAATGAGGGTGGTAGTACTAAACGGTATGCCATTTCTCCAACTCATTCGAGTATGTCGAATGGTCCTATGTATCTTGGACTGAGTTTACCCCTCTTACCAAAATGAATCACTCCTCTGTTTGAAGAGATCTTTAGGAATACAAAGTCTCCAGGTTGGAACTCCAGGTGTCAGCGCTTTGTATCTGCCTAATACTTCTGTCGGTCTTGGAAGATGCGCATTCTTTTCCTGATCGTGCGAACTATGTCCACAGTTGCCACGATCATCTCTAGTCCAAGAAGTTTGCGATCTCCAACTTCATTCCAACTCAGCGGGGAATGAAACTTCCATCCGTAGAGTGCTGCGAATGGTGTCATCCCAATGCTTGCCTGGTAACTGTTATTGTATGAAAACTCCACAAGGTGTAGGCGATCTTCCCACGAACCTCCTAAGTCTAACATACAGGTTCTTAGCATGTCTTTCAGAATCTGAATTGTTCGCTCGGACTTTCCATCTGTTTGTAGATGATACGCCGTGCTGAAATTCAGACTCATTCCCAGGCTAGTTTGCAGACTCTGCCCAAATTATGATCGGAATCTTGTATCACGATCGGAGACGATGTAAACAGGTATTTTATGTAATCTCACGATCTCCTGTATGAGTTTATAGGTATAAAAAGGTACATCTTGAAGGGTTTAAATCTTACTTTAGATTTATGCTCACTTCCATATACTTCTTTGCTAACGTCTCGGTTGACTGGCCAACTCGAAATGGAATAAAGTGAGCCGACTTGGTGAGTCGATCCACAATAACCCATATTGCATCGTTACTCTTCGTGCTGCGAGGAAAGGGAAGTCACAAAGTCCATGGTAATGTGCTGCTATTTCCATTCTGGGATTGGTAACGGCTGAAGTAGACCGGCAGTTCTGTGATGTTCAGCCTTCACTTGCTGACACTCTAAACACTTGGCTACGCTCCTTGCTACTTATCGCTTCATTCCATGCCACCAGTAGTGTTGCCGTAGATCCTTGTATATTTTTGTGCCACCGGGGTATACCGAATAAAGAGAGCCGTGAGCTTCTTTTATCAACTCTTCTCGAATAGGTCCAACTGGCACACATAAACGACTTCCATATCGCAAGGATCCATCTTCGTGGATAATGAAGTCAGTTCGTAGTCCACTTTCTACTTGTTCTCGGATCCTTTATAGCTTGGCATCATTTTCTTGAGCTGCTTTGATCTGATTTACAAGAGTGGACTGGATTTGTAAGTTCATCAAGGATGAAGCGTTACCTGGCATAACTACTTCAATCTCCAATCCATGCAATTCTTGCTGTAACTTCCACTGAGCGGTGAGGTTCATTGCTAATGGCTGGCGACTAAGTGCATTAGGAACTACGTTCACCTTCCCAGGATGATATTGTAGGTTGACGTCGAAGTCTGCCATGAGCTCTAGCCATCTTCTCTGCCGCATGTTTAGTTCCTTCTGAGTAAATACATACTCCAGACTCTTGTGGTTAGTGTATATATCCACTCGTTCTTCCAAAAGATAGTGGCGCCAAATCTTGAGTGCGAAGATGACGGCTGTCAATTCTAGATCATGTGTTGGATAGTTGCGTTCATGTACCTTTAGCTGTCTTGATGCAAAAGCCACAACTTTTCCATGCTGGTGTAGAACACGTCCTAATCCTTTACCGGATGCATCACAATACACCACGAATCCTCCAAATTGATCCGGTATTACAAGAATTGGTGCAGAGGTTAACCTCAACTTGAGTTCTACAAAAGCTTTTTCACATGCTTCTGACCACACGAATGCTTCATCTTTATGTGTGAGCTTGGTCAGGGGTGTTGCAATCTTTGAGAATCCTTCAATAGTATCCTGCTAGGCCCAAGAAACTTCGTATATCTTTCACCGTCTATGGTGTTGGCCACTCGCTGAAAGCTGACACCTTAGCTGGATCCACAGAGATTCCTTCGCTTGAAACAATATGTCCGAGAAATCCGACTTGATCTAGTGTCATGCCCTGCTTCCCAGTATACGGGCAAAGGACGCGATGAGGCCGCTACGTATCTACTCTGAAGTAAACACGCTAAGCGTATCTAAGAAATATAAGAAAACTGCACATGAGACAATGTCAATGGATATAATTGAACAACAACTTTATTTATTAAACATTCTTTTTACAATACACTGGAAATTAAATACATGGAATGGAAAGCAATGCTTAAACAGTAGCATAACAGAAATGGAAAATACATAATGTAAATGTGTACAAGGAATCTAAAGCTCTGGGTCGAAAGCTAGCTGGTCTAATTCCTCGCTGGTGGGCTCGATCTCCAGAGAGTCCGAATCACCTGACGACATTCCAAAGAAGAAGAAAGAGAATGTCGTCAGCGAACAAATCGCTCGGTAAGTCCCAAAGATGAGGGAGAAGTAGAATAGACAGAGAGAGAGAGTATAACTATTATAATGTTGATTGTTATGTTAACGCTGTTGTTTGTAGCTTGGTATAGAAGAGGCCGGTGTATATGAGAGGAGTCTCACTAGACCAGAGACTACGGTATACGGAGTACAAGGAACCGTTCAGCCACGGTACAACAGCAATTGAATTCAGGTTAGGTGTCTTTATGGTTGCTGTCTCGTGCCACTTCTAACACCTTCTGTACCAATCTACCCCTTATAAACCCCGCGATGTTTTGATTGTATTGATGTATTGTTTGAATTATATATTGTATATAGATGGATGACTTACCGAAACCATGATATTAGTAAATGGAGGTAACTGGAGAATCATGTAGATGGATGTATATTCATGGTTCGGTTCGATCAACATAGATTGAATAGATTGAACAGATTGAACAGATTGAATATATAGATTCATATTGAATTGTATTTTATACTTGAATCATATTTAAGTCAGATTAATTATATCGAGACTCAGTCTGAGTCAGACAATTAGAAAAGAAATTGAATCCTAAATTATGTTTTGGTGCTAGCTATCGGTAACTGCTACACATGGACGACAGAATTTGTGTTTTTTTCAAAGACAATTACCGTATTGATAACACTGTTTGTTAAGTTGTCTATCTTAAATAGGCAAGCACCCAAATCTCCGGCTCCCTGAGGCTCAAGAGACCGGTCCCGCTTAAACATATGTTTACTAGGGTCCTTATTGTAATTTAGTATAACTTGAGGGGGTTTTACGTAAAAATAATTTTGTATAATTTTCAAAATACCCCTCAAGTATTTTATTATCGTCTTTAGAGTTTTCATGGATGTATATTTTATTAATGTGACATTTCTAGTGAATAAAACCTAATTTCATAATATATGGTATTTATTTGTAATATTGGAATTGTATGGTATTTTCTTGTAAATGAGATGTTTTTCTTGAATTTTGGAAATGTGGAATATTATAAATATTAAAAATAGATATTTTGAAATCAATTACATATATATTTATCTATTAAAAATATAAGTTTTATTTATAATAGAAATCACATTTTCTAAAGAAAATTGTATTTTAAATCTTTCGAGATCGTATGCTCCTTGCGGAGGTCTGCATCTCACTCTACTAGGCCCGAGGATATGCGATAATCCGCACCATACCGAATGGGTTCCCCGAAATGGGTAGTAGAGGTGCAATTGCAAAGATTTGTTAAATACACTTCTTATAGAAAAAGGTTTTAATAGTTGAAGGTGGTTTTATATAAAGTTGTATTTTCCCAGATCTATGTTCCCAAATTTCATCATGCTATGGTAGATATGAGTGTTGTGAGGAGGTAGGTCATTACCTCGTGAACTATCTATAGGTATAATAAGGAATTATGATAGTTTATGTTAAAATTAAATTATATGGTATTTTTCTTAAAAAGTATAATAAAAGTTACAAAAATGATTAGTTTGATGTGCAACTTATTTTATTAAGTTTGTTAATGTTTATTAGTTAATATATAAGAGTATGGTTTTATTTCGTTAAGGAAAAGTGTAGTTTTTAAAGAAAACTGAATCGGAAGTCGGACTAACTCCGCTTCCGTCGGGTTTTAGTTTTGAAAATTTTTAGAATAAAGAAAAGAGGAAGAAGTAGGGACTTACAGGTTACTAGACTAGAAGAGAGGAGGAAGAGGTAGGAGGTGTCGGTGTGTCGTTTCGTCGTCGGAATTTCCTCGGATTATCGTCGCCCTTTGCTAACTCCACTTGCACACAAAAAGTCTTGGGAGTTTTCTTGAGAGTTTGGGCAGGGATTTGTGAGTGAGGGGGGTGATTTGAGGGGTGGTATTTATAAAAAAATATAGGGTTTAGGGTAGTGAAAGGGTGTGATAAAAATTGTATTAAAAATGATTAAAAGATGGTATTTTAATTCTCTGGTTAATTGTAGAGAATTTAAACAGTGTAGGGGGAGTGGGGTAGGCCAAAAGGTGCAGGGGGTTCAAGAAAAAGTGGGATCGGACCGAGTTGACACGGCGGCGCCGGCCGAGTCAGTTGATTCGCCGGCCCGAGTTGGGCGAGTCGGGGCGCGTCTTGATGCCACGTGTCCCTGACGCTTGGTCTAGTCTTGTGGTCATGTTTGTTTATTCTGTAACTTATCCTATTACGTGTAGTGCACGTGTAAACTCTTGGGCTTCTAAAAGATTAAAAGAATTTAATTAAAAAAATGCGTGGTTGTTGAGATTTGAACTCTGGTGCTTTGGTTTAGTAGTGCAAGGTCTTACCAATGAGCTACAAGCTCCTTCTTGCTGTTCAAAAGCAATCAAACTTATAACTTGTGCTCAGGCTCAAGTACTCCTTTCTGTATTTTTGAAGAAAATTGTACAAAAAGTTTAAGGTTGTTACATTTTACCCTCCTTATAAAAATTTCGTCGTCGAAATTTGTAAAAGGAAAGTGTAACGGATTCAAGAAAAGTTTGGTGATAGAACTATTGGTAGTGTATGAAAAATATGTGAAAGAACGAAAGGGTTAGGATAGATTCAAAATATATGAAATTGGAAGATTCAAAAAATATGAATTGTAAAGAATGTTTTCAGTTGCTGGTTCTTGTGTTATATTGCTTAGGTTGTCCACACAGTACTGAACGGCATGGTAGGGTTCCATACAGCTCTGACCTGCATGGGCCACTAACAAAACCTGTCATGCCCCGCTTCCCAGTATACGGGTAGAGGATGCGACGAGGCCGGTACGTATCTACTCTGAAGTAAACACGCTAAGTGTATCTAAGCAATATAAGTAAAATGCACAAGAGACAATGTCAATGGATATAATTGAACAACAACTTTATTTATTAAACATTATTCTTACAATACACTGAAATGTAAATACATGGAATGGAAAGCAATGCCTAAACAGTGGCATAACAAAAATGGAAAATACAGAATGTAAATGTGTACAAGGAATCTAAAGCTCTGGGTCGAAAGCTAGCTGGTCCAAATCCTCGCTGGTAGGCTCGATTTCCAGAGAGTCCGAATCACCTGACGATATTCCTAAGAAGAAGAAAGAGAATGCCGTCAGCGAACAAATCGCTCGGTAAGTCCCGAAAATGAGGGAGAAGTAGAATAGACAGAGAGCGAGTATAACTATTATAATGTTGATTGCTATGTTAACGCTGTTGTTTGTAGCTTGGTACAGGAGAGGCCAGTGTATACGAGAGGAGTCGCACTAGACCAGAGACTACGGTATATGGAGTACAAGGAACCGTTCAGCCACGGTACAATGACAATTGAATTCAGATTAGGTGTCTTTATGGTTGCTGTCTCGTGCTACTTCTAACACCTTCCGTACCAATCTATCCCTTATAAACCTCGCGATGTCTTGATTGTATTGATGTATTGTTTGAATTATATATTGTATATAGATGGATGACTTGCCGAAACCATGATATCAGTAAATGGATGTAACTGGAGAATCATATAGATGGATGTAGATCCATGGTTCGGTTGAGTCAACATAGATTGAATAGATTGAATATATAGATTCATATTAAATTGTAGTTTATACTTGAATCATATTTAAGTCAGATTAATTATATCGAGACTCAGTCTGAGTCAGACAATTAGAAAAGAAATTGAATCCTGAATTATATTTTGGTGCTAGCTATCGGTAACTGCTACACATGGACGATAGAATTTGTGTCTTTTTCGAAAACAATTACCGTATTGATAACACTGTTTGTTAAGTTGTCTATCTTAAATAGGCAAGCACCCATATCTCCGGCTCCCTGAGGCTCAAGAGACCGGTCCCGCTTAAACATATGTTTACTAGGGTCCTTATTGTAATTTAGTATAACTTGAGGGGGTTTTACGTAAAAATAATTTTGTATAATTTTCAAAATACCCCTCAAGTATTTTATTATCGTCTTTAGAGTTTTCATGGATGTATATTTTATCAATGTGATATTTCTAGTGAATAAAATCTAATTTCATAATATATGGTATTTATTTGTAATATTGGAATTGTATGGTATTTTATTGTAAATGAGATGTTTTTCTTGAATTTTGGAAATGTGGAATATTATAAATATTAAAAATATATATTTTGAAATCAATTACATATATATTTATCTATTAAAAATATAAGTTTTATTTATAATAGAAATCATATTTTCTAAAGAAAATTGTATTTTAAATTTTTCGAGATCGTATGTTCCTTGCGGAGGTCTGCATCTCACTCTACTAGGCCCGAGGATGTGCGATAATCCGCATCATACCGAACGGGTTCTCCGAAATGGGTTGTAGTGGCGCAATTGCAAATATTTGTTAAATACACTTCTTATAGAAAAATGTTTTAATAGTTGAAGGTGGTTTTATGTAAAGTCGTATTTTTCTAGATCTATGTTCCCAAATTTCATTATGCTATGGTAGATATGAGTGTTGTGAGGAGGTAGGTCATTACCTCGTGAACTATCTATAGGTATAACAAGGAATTGTGATGGTTTATGTCGAAACTAAATTATATGGTATTTTTCTTAAAAAGTATAATAAAAGATACAAAAATGATTAGTTTGATGTGCAACTTGTTTTATTAAGTTTGTTAATGTTTATTAGTCAACATATAAGAGTATGGTTTTATTTCGTTAAGGAAAAGTGTAGTTTTTAAAGAAAATCGAATCAGAAGTCGGACTAACTCCACTTCCGTCGGGTTTTAGTTTTGAAAGTTTTTAGAATAGAGAAAAGAGGAAGAAATAGGAACTTACAGATTATTAGACTAGAAGAGAGAAGGGGGAAGAGGTAGGAGGTGTTGGTGCGTCGTTTCGTCGTCGGAATCTCCTCGGATTGTTGTCGGAAATTCGTCGGAGCTTCGCCCTTTGCTAACTCCACTTGCACACAAAAAGTCTTATGAATTTTCTTGAGAGTTTGGGCAGGGATTTGTGAGTGAGGGGGGATGAAGGGTGGTATTTATAGGAAAATATAGGGTTTAGGGTAGTGAAAGGGTGTGATAAAAATTATATTTAAATTTGCATTAAAAAGGATTAAAAGGGGGTATTTTAATTCTCTGGTTAATTGCAGAGAATTTAAACGGTGCAGGGGGAGTGGGGTAGGTCAAAGGGTGCAGGGGGTTTAAGAAAAAGTGGGATCAGACCGAGTTGACCCGGCGGCGCCGGCCGAGTCAGCCGATTTGCCGGCCCGAGTTGGGTGAGTTGGGACGCGTCTTGATGCCACGTGTCCCTGACGCTTGGTCTAGCCTCGTGGTCATGTTTGTTTACTCTGTAACTTACCCTATTACGTGTAGTGTACATGTAGACTCTTGGACTTCTAAAAGATTAAAAGAATTTAATTAAAAAAAAGTGTGGTTGATGAGTTTTGAACTCTGGTGGTTTGGTTCAGCAGTGTAAGGTCTTACCAATGAGCTACAAGCTCTTTCTTGCTGTTCAAAAGAAAATCAAACTTATAACTTGTGCTCAGGCTCAAGTACTCCTTTCTGTATTTTTGAAGAAAATTGTACAGAAAGTTTAGGGTTGTTACATTCTACCCTCCTTATAAAAATTTCGTCGTCGAAATTTTTAAAAGGAAAGTGTAACGGATTCAAGAAAAGTTTGGTGATAGAACTATTGGTAGTGTATGAAAAATATGTGAAAGAACGAAAGAATGCGAAGTGTTGGGGTAAAAATTTACACCCCGGTTGACCAAGTCAAAATCAAAGTCAACCCCAAGCCAAGTGGGCCCAAGCCCAGATCCAGTGGGCCCATGCCCGGGTCGAGCCCGAACATGAAGCGGCCGGCCTTCCCCCATGCCAAGATAAAAATTTTGTAATAAATAATTTTGTTGTATTTCTTTTATTTTATTTTCGGATAAATGTAAGAAAAATAGGCATAAAGCCAAATTTTTGTAAAGCCCATGGCTTATGTGCAAAAAGAAATGGCACATGAGCCATGGCATAGGCAAAATGCCATTTTGTGAAGCCCAAGGGGCTATGTGTAAAATGAATGGCCTATAAAGGCAAGGATAATAAAATATCCCAACATCTTTTTCTCTCTCAAAAAAGTTTTCCAGATCTGAGATCTTTCCTTCTTCTTCAAGGTTCCAAAACCTTCTTCTTTCTCTTGAATTAAATCAAGAGTTTTACTCTTCTTTATATAAAACAAATTAGTTTTTCACCACAAAACCCAAAAAGGGGAACTTGGATCTATCATTAGATCTCAAAAAGAAGAGATTTTTAGATCTCACATCTCTTGAGCCAGCCAACAGAGGAGGAAGAAGAGGAACCCATTTCCCCAACCAAAACATTCTTTTTTTTAGGAGTTTAACTCCACTAATTTCTCTTTCGAGAGTTTTTGGGGCTAAAAGCCATCTTTTCCTCTCCAGCGCACTGCGCCCGAGCGCAAAGCGCCCACGTGCCGACACGTGGCGCGCGCGCTTGCGCTCCAGCGCGCAGCACTCATGCGCAAAGCGCCCACGTGCCGACACGTGGCGCGCGCGCTTGCTCTCCAGTGCGCTTGCGCTCCAGCGCGCAGCGTTCATGCGCAAAGCGACCACGTGCCGACACGTGGCGCGCGCGCTTGCGTTCCAGTGCGCATGCGCTCCAGCGCGCAGCGTTCATGCGCAAAGCGCCCACGTGCCGACACGTGGCGCGCGCTTGCGCACCAGCGTGCAGCGCTCATGCGCAAAGCGCCCACGTGCCGACACGTGGCGCGTGCGCTTGCGCGCAGGGCTCATGCGCAAAGCGCCCACGTGCCGACACGTGGCGCGCGCGTTTGCGCTCCTGCGCGCAGCGCTCATGCGCAAAGCGCCCACGTGCCGACACGTGGCGCGCTTGCGCCTGAGCGCACAGCACCTAAGCGCACAGCGCCCAAGGTGCTGCCCCACGCATCCTTTGGATGCCTTTTCCCCTTTATTTATATATATATGTATATATATATACATTTGTATACAAATGTACACATACACATACTCCGCGACACTGTCCCTGTTAGAAAAAAATTTCTAACGGGACGCTGCCCCGCACCCCGCAAGGGGCTGCTAGCCCCCTTGACCCCCAGCCCGCTATCTGGGTAGCGGGACCCCCGTAAAAACTCTGCGTGGCTCCCGATATATCCAAACCCCCCCTTTTCAAAACACAATACACGTACACTGCATATTGAGTTCGCATGACCATTTTAACCCGTTAATCGGAGGTTCCCTCGCCCCGAAGGCAAGGGGTAATTAACGGCAGCTTAGTCCGCGGCTGCCGGAGATTCGGATCCCCACAATCATTAAACCCCGGCCTACCCTAGGCAGGGGGAATCTGTAGTACGCCTGACAAGCGCGCGCGTATTCCCATCTCAATGGGGTGAAGAAAAACACCCTACAGATTCTGGCACGCCCGTGGGACCAATCTCTCCTCCCATATTTCGGGTTAAACGTTCATGCGAACTCAATCAATATACATACCTGTATTTATACTAAAAATAATGCTTTTTCATGCAGATTTTCAAGCAATCAACCTTCGACGACAATGTCTCCCCAGACGAATTCAGCTTCCAACGTGACCCCGATTCCGTACGTGGTCAAGATCAACGCTCGTGTGGTTCTCCCCGCAAGCCTCAGTCGACAGTGGGAGGAACCGCCCCGCCAGTTCGGCTCCGTCATCATCTACCCTGCCGGAAGCGCTCATCTGGCGGAGATCCCGGCGGAACAGGTGGCCAAGCCGGTCTCAAGGGGTAAGAGGCCGAATGTCGTGATTGCTAAGGCACCACAGCCGAAACTTAAGATGGTGTCTGAACGACTCCCTGGCGCTCTAGCTGGGGGCAAGACTTCCGATGCGAAGGGCAACATCAAATGTCGCGGACGAGCTCAGGCGATGACTCCAACAAATGCACAATCGGGCGTATCTCCAAGGCCCTCCATCAACCGGTCTGCGGCATCTTCCCAAAGAGCCGAAGTCTGCCAGGTGCTTAGAACAGAAAAGTTAAGGCAGAAGCGGCTCAGGTATCGAGCCAACAAGAGGGCCAAGGCTTCGGCCAAATGGAATCGTGTGAAGTTCCAAGAGCAGGGTTGCCCCGCGACGACGGCTGAGTCGGACGTAAGAATCAGCAATTCCTTCGAGCCTCTGAAGTGGGTTCAGAAAAACGCCATGACCGCCAGAATCAAGAAGACAGCGGTCCGAACAGTGCAACAAAGAGACGCGTCCTGGCCCCAACAGAAGAAGTATGACACTGTCTCTTCAAGAGTCTATCAAGCACTCTGTGCTGCACGAAAGCAGCGGGGCAAACCCAGAAAAGAAGCGCTAGCACCATTCAAGAATCTGGTTAGGCCGGCCGCCTTCAATCGACTACCATCTACCGAAACAAGGGGGTCAAGACAGCGATCCGTGAAATCAGCTGCCAATGATAGAAAGACGGACGGATATATCATCCATACGGTCTATATGGCGGGTGGGCGCCCCAGCGACAACCTTCGCAGCAAAAGCAAGGACGGAGCCACCACATCCCAAGCCCAATCTAGCCTGAATGTGGTTGCCGCCACCCAAGAACAGCCGCCCCCGCTGGATGAAGAAAACCCTCTCGATGAGGATGATAGGCAGATAGACCCCTCGGTTCATGTAGAGTCAAGCTCGGACAGTGAGGAAGAGCCGACTTTCCGCCCTAGGACTGCGGAGCAGGAGCTGCTTCAAGAGCTTCGAAAACAGCTCAGGAGCAAAGATAAAGAGATGGCCAAGCTCTATTTGAAGATTGACGACTTAACGAACGTGGTGATGCAGCTTACGGCTCAAATTGCTCGAGCGCCTCCCAATCAGGCACAAGCCGCTACTAATCAGCCGGGTGATGACAATCCGAGGCAGCCAATGCCTGTTCCTTTGGGACCAAGACTGGTCGAGCTAAATGAAAGCCGGCTACATTCCGCTTCTGGGGACGCCTTGGCCCCAGATAGCACTATCCCGCTAACACAGGATCGGATAATGGATTTGGTCACCAGCAAGGTTAAAACATTGGTGGCCGAAGCTGAAGCTCAGAAAGAAATCGACAGTAGTGGGCGGCCATATCCCGCGCAGTACGATCTGATTGAGTTCCCAAGCGGCTACGTCATCCCTAAGTTCGGAAGATTTGATGGAACGGGGAATGCAAACCAGCACGTCGCCCACTTCAAAGCATCGTGCGGAAATACAGGGGGCAATGACGCGCTCCTTCTTCGTCAGTTTGTCAACAGCCTGACCGGCGTCGCCTTCGACTGGTATGCGAGTATACCGGACGGGTCCGTCATTACCTTTGCCCAAATGGAGTCCCTGTTTCGGCAAAGGTTCATGAGTGTCAGTGATAAAATCTCCATTGCCGACCTTATGAGGACTAAGCCGGGGAAGAATGAAAGCAACACCGACTTTATCGCCCGATGGCGTAATCTCACAGTCAAGTGCGAACCGCCGCTGGAGCAGGACCAGTCCGTCAGCCTTCTCATTGGGAACCTCAGCAATTGGATGGTCCCATTCTTGTGTACAGTGGGCCTCAAGACATTTCAGGAGTTAACCAAGAAAGTCCAAATGCTGGAACGCTCAAAGCAAGAGTCCCCGCCGGACTCTCAGAGAGACAAAACTTGGAAAAGCAAGAGGGACGACAGCCGTAGAAGCGGGAGTTCCAGCAGTACCAATGTCTTCAATGCCTCCGACAATGAAGAAAAGCGAAGGGCGGGCGAATCCAAAACCTACCGGTCTCGAAAACCATTACTGGGAGGAGATGGGCCTTCCCTAGAGGAGAAAAAGAACAAGGTTTACTCTTTCAGAAGGGACAAGGTCCGCAAAATATTTAAAGATGCCTTGAACAACGGCCTACAATTGCCGGAGTCGAAAAGACCCCAAGAAGCAAAGATGACCGACAATCCCCTGTATTGCCCGTACCATCGAGTGGTGAGCCATGCGATCGAGGATTACTATATCTTCAAGGACTGGGTCGAGAAGCAGTACAAGGCCGGAGAGATCGAGCTGTCCAAAAGCGTGTTGGTGAACAATCAAGTTGCAACCGCCAACTTTATACAGACGGAAGCTGAAGCCTCCTGGGAGCAGATAGCCGAACCCGCTGCCCTGACAAACGAAACTGACTCATCACGGCCTCCGTGGAGTACGCACATATCTAATAAGACGAAGAAGATGATAAAGCTACTTTGGAAAGAACCCAGGATGGAATGGGAAAGGCAGAAGAAGCCTACCAGTCCAGTTGCCAATGCGGCTCCATCAGGCTTAGAATCCAAGAAGCTCAAGAAGAAGAAAAGTGCAGCTCGACGCGAAAAAGAGTCTGCAGGGAGATCGACCATTCAAAAATATATCGATTCCCTCGAAGAATATGAACAAAAGGAAAGAACATTGATTCAATTGAAGGAGTTCTTCCTTATACAAGCGGCTGAAATTCTGGAGGAGTTAGAAGAAGACTCCAATGAAGAGATCCCAGTAGTGACCTGCTACGCCATCCATCTTGGCAGCGACTCCGAGGATGAGCTCTGTTTTCCCGAAGAGGACGAGGAGCTCACCACGAAGGCCAATCAAATCCAGCTCAGAAGCGGCAGGGCTCTACCGCAAAATCAGGGCAACGCCCCAAAAGGGAAGGAAAAACAAGTCGTTAATGAAGAAGATGGCAGAGAACCGACTGATGAAAACATAAGTCCTTCCTCGGTGGACTATAATGTCTTGGAACATCTCCGGAAGCTTCCATCTCTCCTGAGCATCTACGACGCTTTGGTCCTATCTAAGGAGCTTAGAGATGTTCTCATTTACGCTCTACAAAACCCCGAGCGGTATCAAGCTCACTTTGCGGAAATTAATATGAAAGAAGCCCAGCACGCTTTGCATGCCGCCGCAGTCACATTTAAAGATGAAGACTTGCTACTGGGAACGGCTGAGCATAATCGGCCGCTTTACGTGACCGGGTACAGCGACGGAGATCGAATTAATCGCATATTGATTGATCCGGGGTCCTCAGTGAACATCATGAACTTGCGAACTCTGAAGAGTTTGTCAATGGACGTCCGACACCTGTCAAGGGAAATGATTGTCATTCAAGGCTTCAACCAAAATTGCCAGCAAGTTCTGGGGTCTATAGCTTTGCCAATCAAATTTGGGGATATGCAAACTGAAGCTAAGATATACGTGATCGACGCCGACATGTCTTATAAGATTCTCTTGGGGCGGCCGTGGCTCCACGATTATGGCATCATTCCGTCAACTCTCCATCAATGCATGAAGTATACTAAAAATGGCGAAGAAAGACGCATTGACGGAGACATCCAGCCGTTCGGTGTGCATGAAGTCCGATATGAAGATTCTCGGTACTTTACGAACCACCAAAATGCTAAGCCACAACTGACTGAGGATAGAACGGCCCCAAGACTCAAAAGCAAATCTGCGCCGGCTATCACTTTCAAAAGCAAAAATACCCAAGTGCGCCCGCATTTCGGCAGCGACACTGATGAGTCCGACGCTGGAAGCCCGTCCTTCCACAAAACTCGTCCTCATTTCGGCAGCGATACGGACGAATCTGTTACTGAAGGCCCATCTAGCAGCAAAGTCCGCCTTCATCTTGACAGTGACACTGAAGAGTCAGAAGAAGAGGACCTGCCGTGCAACAGCTGTGCAGATCGGCCCCCCATGCAGCAAGCGAAACTACGAGAGACATTCGAAGTCGCAGAAGGGTCCCTGGCCATTACAAGGGTGCCGGAATGGACGCGCAAAGAGTTCGACGCATTGTCAGTCTCTACCGTGGACCAGCTAAAAACTTTCTACGTGCCCGGGAGGAAAAATGGACAGAAGGGCATCCTGTTTTACAGGTCAAACCCCGTTGTGCACCCGGACGATCTTTCTGTCGCGTGCCTTCCCTATGAGAGAGGCATAAGAGCCGTCCTCAATCCCAGATACTATGCGCCCGAGATGCGGGAATACTTTAAGAAGTGCGGATGCCGGTTATATCAAACGGAGTCCGAAGCAAAGTTTTACGAAGGGCTATGGTATCCGCCCCAGGTCCGAGCACTCATCGATGGACGAATTCCAGATAGACGGGGCATAGGCTACATTCAACCTGATTCCAAAGCGTGCTACATGATCCATGTTGGTGAGGCCAGCGAAAGATCAAATGATGATGACGAGATAGCCGAGCCAGAAGAAGCTCCTCAAGAGCTCGAAGATGGCGGACAAGCAACCTTTGATGAGCTAACCGAGATTGACTTAGGAACGCCCGATAATCCAAGGCCGAACTACATCAGCTCACTCTTGTCGGAGGAAATGAAAGAGCAGATAATTGCCCTGCTGCGTGAGTTCGTCGACTGCTTCGCGTGGACGTACAAAGAAATGCCTGGCCTTTCCCCTGAGGTAGCCGTGCATAAGCTGGCTATATCTCCTGATGCTAAGCCAGTCAAACAAGCTTCTCGAAGAATGTGAAGGGAGTTGGAAGAAAAGGTCATCGAGGAAACCAAGAAACTCATCGAGGCCGGCTTCATCAGGGAAGAGAAATATGCAGACTGGATCGCATGCATAGTCCCAGTGAAGAAGAAAAATGGGCAGATCCGAGTTTGTGTCGATTTCAGGGACCTCAACAAGGCATGTCCTAAAGACGACTTTCCGCTACTGGTCATGGAAATGATGGTCGATGACACCTCAAATTACGAACTGTTCACCTTTATGGACGGCTCGTCTGGATATAATCAGATCAAGATGTCGCCTGAGGATGAGAAGCACACAGCATTTCGAACCCCGATCGGAATATATTGCTACAAGGTAATGCCATTCGGACTGAAGAACGCAGGTGTTACATATCAAAGGGCGATGACTAATATCTTTGATGACCTAATCCATAAAGTCGTCGAATGCTATGTTGATGATCTGGTCGTCAAGACTAAAGCCAAGGCCGATCATATCCAAGATCTCAAGACCGTTCTCACCAGACTGAGGGAATACGATCTGAAGATGAATCCTCTGAAGTGCACTTTCGGCGTGTCATCGGGAAAATTCCTGGGATTCATAGTCCGACATCGAGGGATCGAAGTTGACCCATCAAAGATAAAGGCCATCATGGAGATGCCCCCTCCGAAGAGTCTGACGCAGCTAAGATCTTTCCAAGGCAAGCTTGCTTATATACGGAGGTTTATCTCAAATTTATCGGGGAGATGTAGGCCCTTCTCAAAGCTCATGAAGAAAGGAGCTCCTTTTATTTGGGATGCCGAATGTCAAGCAGCGTTCGAAAGCATCAAACAATACTTGTTGCACCCTCCAGTGCTGGCCGCTCCCATTCCAAATAAACCGCTGACTCTCTACACTGCCGCGCTGGACGAGTCACTCGGTGCGCTCCTTGCCCAGAATAACGAGGAAGGAAAAGAAAATGCCCTCTACTACCTCAGTCGAACTCTAGTCGGGGCGGAACATAACTACTCCCCAATCGAAAAGCAATGCCTGGCTCTAATATTTGCTGTGAAGAAGCTGAGGCACTATTTGCTCGCTCATCGGGTTATGCTGATCTCCAAGATCGACCCGCTCAAACACTTGATGACCAAAGCAAGCCTAGCCGGCAGAATGGCAAGATGGGCTGTCATGCTACTTGAGTTTGACATAGTTTACACTCCTCAGAAAGCAGTAAAAGGGCAAGCTCTTGCAGACTTTCTCGCTGCTCATCCCATACCAGAAGGGTCGCAGCTAAATTGTGAGTTACCCGACGAACAAGTGCTGCACCTTAAGAATGACGAGCCATGTTAGGAGCTCTACTTCGATGGGGCCTCATCGATAAGAACCTCCAGTAAATCAAGCGTCCCGGAGATAAAAGCAGGGATAGGATTGGTGTTTATCACACCATCAATGGGAACCCTACGGCGTTCTTTTGCTCTTACCGAGCCTCGGACAAACAATGAAGCTGAGTATGAAGCTCTGATAGCTGGTTTGGAGCTCGCCATAGAAATGGAAATCCGTCGGCTACGAGTTTACGGTGACTCCCAGCTCGCCGTCAACCAAGTAAGCGGCGATTATAAGACATACAAACTCGAATTAGCTCGGTACAGGGGCCGAGTGGTGGAACTCATGAAACGGTTCACTCATATTGAACTAACGAGAGTCCCTAGAGCGTTGAACGGAAAAGCCGACATACTCGCCCGCTTAGCCAAGGAGCTGGTTGATCCTAACATGGACGAAATTCTGATCACAGTCAGGAGCCGGCAAATTCTACCCCCAGTCTCTCTACGAGAAGAGGAAAGCGCGGAACAGAAGAGCAGTCCTGCGGAAGAAGCTTCGATCATCCAAGACGAGCCCGATTGGAGAGAACCCTTCATAGAGTACCTCCGATACGACAAGCTGCCCGAAGAAAAATCTGCGAGGATTCAGCTGAAGAAAAGAGCTTCCGATACGTGTTTGTAAATGACACGTTATACCGCAGGTCATATGACTAACTCTGGCTCAGGTGTCTGTCATTGGCCGAAGCCCAAAAGGTCATGAAAGATGTCCACTCGGGCGTTTGCGGTGCTCACCAATCTGGCCCCAAGATGCGACTTCAAATCAAACGGCTTGGGTATTACTGGCCCACCATGATACGGGATTGCGGAGAGCATGCAAAGAAATGTTATATCTGCCAAATTCACGGTGATTTTATTCACAAGCATCCCAACCCATTGCATCCTACAGTGGCGTCGTGGCCCTTCGAAGTTTGGGGCACCGACATTGTTGGCCCAATTGATCCTCCGTCATCTAAAGGCCACCGGTTCATACTGGCCGCGAAAGACTACTTCTCCAGGTAGGCTGAAGCTGTCCCGCTAAAAGAAGTCAAGACAAAGGATATTCTGACATTCTTCCAGCATAATATTCTATACCGCTTCGGTACACCAAGAAGAATCATTTCTGACAACGGGCATTCTTTCAAGAGCTTCAATGTCTCAAGGTTCGCTACTCAGCACAAGATAGACTGGAGATATTCCTCCATCTATAATCCAAGAGCCAATGGGCTAGCCGAAGCCTTCAATAAGACTCTATGCAAGCTCCTGAGGAAAAATACTTCAGCCAACAAGAGAGACTGGAATCTCAAGCTTCACGAGGCATTGTGGGCATATCGTACTACGCACCGTACTCCAACTCAGTCCACTCCATACTCATTGCTCTTCGGAGTGGAGGTGGTCCTCCCCCTTGAAGTCGAAGTTCCAAGCTTAAGAATGTCCGTTCAGCATGAGTTGACGGAGGAGGAAAACGTGCTCCTTCGACTTGAAGAACTCGATGCCCTCGAAGAAAAGAGACCTACGGTGCAGCAAAGTCTGGAGCTATACCGAGCCTAAATGTCACGGGCCTATGACAAGATAACCCGTCTCCGTGCTTTCAAGAAAGGTGAATTGGTGTTGGTCTTCAAAAGGCCGATCATCCCCAATCGACATGCCAAGGGAAAATTCGAGCCAAACTGGGAAGGACCATACGTCATCGAGAAAGTGTTCGACGGAGGATCCTACCAACTAATAAGTGCAGAGGGAGAAAGGCCAATGGCACCCATCAATGGACGATATCTCAAGAAATACTACACATGAATGCTCCAAGTCGCAGGAGAATTGAGCACATCAGCCCTACGGTCTGGATCAGACATCCTGCAAAACCGTATACAATCCACGGGCGTAAATGACCCCTATTTCTCCCAAATCCTGCCGGTGAGACTACTTTAAAGTCCCACCAGCGGCAAAAAAAAAAGAAAAAAAAAAGAAGAAAGAAAGAAAAAGAGAAAAAAAAAGAAGAAGAAGAAATAAACGGTATGTCCACAAGCAAAATGGGCACGGATGGAAACCCGAAAGGGCTCCGTGAGTAAAAACAGCGGGACTACCGGCGAGTCTGTGAAAACCCGAAAGGGCGCAAACTCGTGAAAAGAGATGAAACACACTCACAAAGTCCTCTCGACCTTGTGAGGAGAAAACCCCTGCGTGAGATCCTTACGACTCACAAAGGAGCAACACACTTAGGAATCCTCACGATTCCTAAGGAGAAAATACACCTGCGGGATCCTTACGACTCGTAGGGAGAAAATGCTTTTATGGGACCCTCACGGCCCATAAAATTGAAAAGCCTTAGGTGGTAGGGACCCAAACCTATCTCCTAAGCCATCGTTCCCCAACGGGCAACGGCAAATGATGATTCGTTCCTGGCATTTCGCTTCAGTGTTAGCGGTGCTGATGCCGACCAAAAACCCAAATCCCAAGTCCTCCCGAGGCAAATGATGAGTTGCTCCTGGCATTATTCCAGTGCAGCAATGCTGATGCCAAACAAGATCCAAATTCCAAGTCCCCAAACGGCGAATGATGAGTCACTCCTGGTACCATATTCCAGTGCAGCGATGCAGACGCCAACCAAAATCCAATTTCTCAAAATTCTTCCAGCCCTACGGTTGGACCCAAGTTGACTACCGTATACAATCCACGGACTCAAATAATTCTCGTCATACCCATGCCCCACCATAATTACCAGTTACGCGGCTGGTCTCCGCCTTTGGAATTATGCTCCATTGAGAAGACCCACTCATGTGTCCTCACGATACATGAGGAGGACAAACCTTTGTGGGATCCTTACGACTCATAAAGGAAAAACACACTTAGGAGTTCTCACGACTCTTAAGGAGAAAATACACCTGCGGGATCCTTACGACTCGTAGGGAGGAAATGCTTTTATGGGACCCTCACGGCCCATAAAATTGAAAAGCCTTAGGCGATAGGGATCTAAACCTGTCTCCTAAGCCATCGCTCCCCAATCCCCAAATAGCGAATGATGAGTCGCTCCTGGTACCATATTCCAGTGCAGCGATGCAGACGCCAACCAAATTCCAAATCCCATACCCCAACGGCGAATGATGAGTCGCTCCTGGTACCATATTCCAGTGCAGCGATGCAGACGCCGACAAAGTCCCAAAATTTTTCCGGCCCTACGGTCTGGATCATACATCCTGCAAAACCGTATACAATCCACGGGCGTAAAACAATCCCAATTTATCCCAAATCCTCTCGGGGCAAATGATGAGTTGCTCCTGGCATTATTCCAGTGCAGCAATGCAGATGCCAAACAAAAACCAAAATCCCAAAAATCCTCTCCTTGACAGATGATGATTCGCTCCTGGTACCATATTCCAGTATAGCGATGCCGATGTCAACCCAAATCAAAATCAACAAGTCAACTTCCACTCCGACACCGCAAGAAGCGGAGCAAGTCAAGTCTACCCCTGACATTGCAAGAAGCAGAGCAAGTCGAATCAAGCACCGACCGTCACGTCGTAAAAAGGGCAGAACCGACCGTCCACGTCGCTAAAAGGGCAGCACCGACCGTCCACGTCGCTAAAAGGGCAGCATCGACCGTCCAAGTCGCAAAAAGGGCAGAACCGACCGTCCACGTCGCTAAAAGGGCAGCACCGACCGTCCAAGTCGCAAAAAGGGCAGAACCGACCGTCCACGTCGCTAAAAGGGCAACACCGACCGTCCAAGTCGCAAAAAGGGCAGCGCAGGATTCCTACAAAGCGGGAACCAGATAGCTCCGGGCCAGGGAAAACGCCTATCACGGACACTCCGTCTCGGAGACATGTCAAGCAACGACCGTCCATGTCGTAAAAAGGGCAGTGCCAGCTTCCCAAAAGGCGGGAACCAAATCAAGTCGCCTCCACGTGAAAGAAGATCCATCAATTTCAGGCACACGACCCACATATGTGGTGTGCATTTATTGATGGGGGGCAATTTGTTAGGGTAAAAATTTACACCCCGGTTGACCAAGTCAAAATCAAAGTCAACCCCAAGCCAAGTGGGCCCAAGCCTAGATCCAGTGGGCCCATGCCCGGGTCGAGCCCGAACATGAAGCGGCCGGCCTTCCCCCATGCCAAGATAAAAATTTTGTAATAAATAATTTTGTTTTATTTCTTTTATTTTATTTTCGGATAAATGTAAGAAAAATAGGCATAAAGCCAAATTTTTGTAAAGCCCATAGCTTATGTGCAAAAAGAAATGGCACATGAGCCATGGGATAGGCAAAATGCCATTTTGTGAAACCCAAGGGGCTATGTGTAAAATGAATGGCCTATAAAGGCAAGGATAATGAAATATCCCAACAACTTTTTCTCTCTCAAAAAAGTTTTCCAGATCTGAGATCTTTCCTTCTTCTTCAAGGTTCCAAAACCTTCTTCTTTCTCTTGAATTAAATCAAGAGTTTTACTCTTCTTTATATAAAACAAATTAGTTTTTCACCACAAAACCCAAAAAGGGGAACTTGGATCTATCATTAGATCTCAAAAAGAAGAGATTTTTAGATCTCACATCTCTTGAGCCAGCCAACAGAGGAGGAAGAAGAGGAACCCATTTCCCCAACCAAAACATTCTTTTTTTTAGGAGTTTAACTCCACTAATTTCTCTTTCGAGAGTTTTTGGGGCTAAAAGCCCTCTTTTCCTCTCCAGCGCACTGCGCCCACGTGCCGACACGTGGCGCGCGCGCTTGCGCTCCAGCGCGCAGCACTCATGCGCAAAGCGCCCACGTGCCGACACGTGGCGCGCGCGCTTGCGCTCCAGCGCGCAGCACTCATGCGCAAAGCGCCCACGTGCCGACACGTGGCGCGCGCGCTTGCGCTCCAGTGCGCTTGCGCTCCAGCGCGCAGCGTTCATGCGCAAAGTGACCACGTGCCGACACGTGGCGCGCGCGCTTGCGTTCCAGTGCGCATGCGTTCCAGCGCGCAGCGTTCATGCACAAAGCGCCCACGTGCCGACACGTGGCGCGCGCGCTTGCGCACCAGCGCGCAGCGCTCATGCGTAAAGCGCCCACGTGCCGACACGTGGCGCGCGCGCTTGCGCGCAGGGCTTATGCGCAAAGCGCCCACGTGCCGACACGTGGCGCGCGCGTTTGCGCTCCTGCGCGTAGCGCTCATGCGCAAAGCGCCCACGTGCCGACACGTGGCGCGCTTGCGCCTGAGCGCACAGCGCCCAAGGTGCTGCCCCACGCATCCTTTGGATGCCTTTTCCCCTTTATTTATATATATATGTATATATATATATATATATATATACATTTGTATACAAATGTACACATACACATACTCCGCGACACTGTCCCTGTTAGAAAAAAATTTCTAACGGGACGCTGCCCCGCACCCCGCAAGGGGGCTGCTAGCCCCCTTGACCCCCAGCCCGCTATCCGGGTAGCGGGACCCCCGTAAAAACTCTGCGTGGCTCCCGATATATCCAAACCCCCCTTTTCAAAACACAATACACGTACACTGCACATTGAGTTCGCATGACCATTTTAACCCGTTAATCGGAGGTTCCCTCGCCCCGAAGGCGAGGGGTAATTAACGGCAGCTTAGTCCGCGGCTGCCGGAGATTCGGATCCCCACAATCATTAAACCCCGGCCTACCCTAGGCAGGGGGAATCTGTAGTACGTCTGACAATCGCGCGCGTATTCCCATCTCAATGGGGTGACGAAAAACACCCTACACGAAGGTTTTGATAAGATTGTAAAAAAGGTGAGGGAATTTTGGGTTAGCACAGATTCAAAATATATGAAATTTGAAGATTCAAGGAATATGAATTGTAAAGAATGTTTTCAGTTTTCGGTTCTTGTGTTATATTGCTTAGGTTGTCCACACAGTACTGAACGGCATGGTAGGGTTCCATACAGCTCTGACCTGCAAGGGCCACCAACAAAACCTGTCACGCCCCGCTTCCCAGTATACGGGCAGAGGATGCGACGAAGCCGCTACGTATCTACTCTGAAGTAAACACGCTAAGCGTATTTAAGCAATATAAGTAAAATGCACAAGAGACAATGTCAATGGATATAATTGAACAACAACTTTATTTATTAAACATTCTTTTTACAATACACTGAAAAGTAAATACATGGAATGGAAAGAAATGCCTAAACAGTGGCATAAAAAAATGGAAAATACAGAATGTAAATATGTACAAGGAATCTAAAGCTCTGGGTCGAAAGCTAGCTGGTCCAAATCCTCACTGGTATGCTCGATCTTCAGAGAGTCCAAATCACCTGACGACATTTCAAAGAAGAAGAAAGAGAATGTCGTCAGCAAACAAATCGCTCGGTAAGTCTCGAAAATGAGGGAGACGTAGAATAGATAGAGAGCGAGTATAACTATTATAATGTTGATTGTTATGTTAACGTTGTTGTTTGTAACTTGGTATAGAAGAGGCCAGTATATACGAGAGGAGTCGCACTAGACCAGAGACTATGGTATACGGAGTACAAGGAACCGTTCAGCCACGGTACAACGGCAATTGAATTCAGGTTAGGTGTCTTTATGGTTGCTGTATCGTGCCACTTCTAACACCTTCCATACCAATCTACCCCTTATAAACCCCGTGATGTCGTGATTGTATTGATGTATTGTTTGAATTATATATTGTATATAGATGGATGACTTGCCGAAACCATGATATCAGTAAATGGATGTAACTGGAGAATCATGTAGATAGATGTATATCCATAGTTCGGTTGAGTCAACATAGATTGAATAGATTGAACAGATTGAATATATAGATTCATATTGAATTGTAGTTTATACTTGAATCATATTTAAGCCAGATTAATTATATCGAGACTCAGTCTGAGTCAGACAATTAGAAAAGAAATTGAATCCTGAATTATATTTTGGTGCTATCGGTAACTGCTGCACATGGACGACATGATTTGTGTATTTTTTAAAGGCAATTACCGTGTTGATAACACCGTTTGTTAAGTTGTCTATCTTAAATAGGCAAGCACCCATATCTCCGGCTCCCTGAGGCTCAAGAGACTGGTCCCGCTTAAACTTATGTTTACCAGGGTCCTTATTATAATTTAGTATAACTTAAGGGGGTTTTACGTAAAAATAATTTTGTATAATTTTCAAAATACCCCTCAAGTATTTTATTATCGACTTTAGAGTTTTGATGGATGCATATTTTATCAATGTGACTTTTCTAGTGTATAAAACCTAATTTCATAATATATGGTATTTATTTGTAATATTGGAATTGTATGCTATTTTCTTGTAAATGAGATGTTTTTCTTGAATTTTGGAAATGTGGAATACTATAAATATTAAAAGTTGATATTTTGATATTAATTACATATATATTTATCTATTAAAAATATAAGTTTTTATTTATAATAGAAATCAAATTTTCTAAAGAAAATTGTATTTTAAATCTTTCGAGATCGTATGCTCCTTGCGGAGGTCTGCATCTTACTCTACTAGGCCCGAGGATATGCGATAATCTGCACCATACCGAATGGGTTCCCCGAAATGGGTTGTAGAGGCGCAATTGCAAAGATTTGATTAATACACTTCTTATAGAAAAAGGTTTTAATAGTTGAAGGTGGTTTTTTGTGAAGTCGTATTTTCCCAGATCTATATTCCCAAATTTATTCGTGCTATGGTAGATATGAGTGTTGTGAGGAGGTAGGTCATTACCTCGTGAACTATCTATAGGTATAACAAGGAATTATGATGGTTTATGTCGAAACTAAATTATATGGTATTTTTCTTAAAAAGTATAATAAAAGTTACAAAAATGATTAATTTGATATGCAACTTGTTTTATTAAGTTTTTTAATGTTTATTAGTCAACATATAAGAGTATGGTTTTATTTCGTTATGGAAAAGTGTAGTTTTTAAAGAAACCCGAATCGGAAGTCAGACTAACTCCACTTCCGTCGGGTTTTAGTTTTGAAAGTTTTTAGAATAGAGAAAAGAGGAAGAAGTAGGGACTTACAGGTTATTAGACTAGAAGAGAGAAGGAGGAAGAGGTAGCAGGTGCCGATGCGTCCTTTCGTCTTCGGAATGTTCTCGGATCGTCATCGGTAGTTCGTCGGAGCTTCGCCCTTTGCTGACTCCACTTGTACACAAAAAGTCTTGGGAATTTTCTTGAGAGTTTGGATAGGGATTTGTGAGTGAGGGGTGATTTAAGGGGTGGTATTTATAGGAAAATCTATGGTTTAGGGTAGTGAAAGGGTGTGATAAAAATTGTATTTAAATTTGCATTAAAAATGATTAAAAGGGGGTATTTTAATTCTCTGGTTAACTGCAGAAAATTTAAACGGTGCAGGAGGAGTGGGGTAGGCCAAAGGGTGTAGGGGGTTCAAGAAAAAGTGGGATAGGACTGAGTTGACCCGGCAGTGCCGGCCGAGTCAGCCGATTCGCCGACCCGAGTTGGGCGAGTCGTGGCGCAGCTTGATGCCACGTGTCCCTGACGCTTGGTCTAGCCTCGTGGTCACGTTTGTTTATTCTGTATCTTACCATATTACGTGTAGTGCACATGTAGACTCTTGGGTTTCTAAAAGATTAAAAGAATTTAATTAAAAAAATGTGTGGTTGATAGGATTTGAATTCTAGTGCTTTGGTTCAGCAGTGCAAGGTCTTACCAATGAGATACAAGCTCCTTCTTGCTGTTTAAAAGCAAATCAAACTTATAACTTGTGCTCAGGCTCAAGTACTCCTTTCTGTATTTTTGAAACAAATTGTACAGAAAGTTTAAGGTTGTTACATCTAGCCAAAATTCACACTTGCTGTATTTGGCATAGAGCTGATGTTGTTGCAATGTCTCCAATACAATTCATAAGTGCTCGGCGTGTTCTTTCCGATTCTTTGAATACACCAGGATGTCGTCGATGAAGATGACAACAAACTTATCTAGGTACTCTCAAAAAACTTGGTTCATCAGGTTCATAAAGATGGCAGGTGCATAGGTCACTCCAAATGGAATTATGGGATATTCATAATGACCATAACGAGTCCTAAACGCCGTCTTCGGAATGTCGGACTCTTTGACTTTCACCTGATGGTAACCCAAACGAAAATCTAGCTTTGAAAAGACACAAGATCCACTTAACTGATTGAAAAGGTCATCAATGCACGGTAGTGGATACTTGATCTTAATAGTCACTTCGTTCAGAGTTCGATAATCCACACACATCCTGTATGAACCTTCCTTCTTCTTCACCAGCACCACCGGAGATCCGCAGTTTGAAGTACTGGGACGATCCAACCTTTCTTCAGGAGTTCATCCAACTGAATGCATATCTCCTTCAATCCCTCCGGACTTAATCGGTACGGAGCTTTTATTACCGATTGTGCACCGGGTTGTAAATCGATGCTGAATTCAAGAGCTCGATCGGGAGGCAAACCAGATATATCTTCCGGGAATACATCCTCGAACTCTCGAACTACCTTTGGTTTTGATTCTTCCGCTTGCAACACTACAACCTCTGCCTTCTTTGGTTTTGCTTTGTAGACTCTACGTTCCACGGTACGGTCTCCACTCTTGAAATAGAATACTCGATCATCTGGTATTTCGAACACTACCCTCCTTTGGCGACAGTCGATTGTAGCGAAGAAAGTTCCCAGCCAGTCCATTCCGAAGACTACGCCAAAGTTTGGTATATCCAGCACCTTGAAGTCCGCATAAAATTCTTGACTGCAGAAGACCACTGGACACATATTATATTCCAAAGTTGCTTTTAGAACACCATTCCCTGAACTAACGTTCCAACTGGATATGAGCGGTTTAACTGGGATCGCATGAGTTCGAAGAACCTTTGCGACATAAAGTAATGTGATGCCCTAGTGTTGAAGAGTGCTAGAGCAGGTAGGGAGGCTACTAAGATTGTACCAGTGATAACTTGACCCGTAGCTTCGGCCTCTTCGACCGACATGGTGAATGCTTGGCATCATGGCACTTTCCTCTGTGCCTGGTTAAACACTCGGCGTTGAGGTTGAGTGGTCTGGGTGCGGGGAGATGGAGTTGGTAGAGCTAACCAGGTAGGAGGAGCTTAGATCTCCGATCTAGCTGGAGGGTTGTTGGGTCCTCGGTTCTGGGGTCATTCTCCAATGGCGTGAGTAGAAGACCTACATATTAGGCATAGGTTGTTTGCCCTGCGACAGTTCTTCACAAGATGTCCTGTTCTTTTGCAGTAGGTACAAAAGTCTGGCCTGCTGTTGTCGAACGAACCAACTGGCCTTCGCGATGGACCATTAAAAGCTGGCCTGGAAGAGGCCCCTCCTGTGATCTGGTGCACATAGCGTTTCACACCGGCAGTCTGCGGCCTGCCCTTCTTCTTCACAACTGCTTCATAGCATTGGATAGCCTTCAAAGCAAGTTCATGGGTTGGGAAATCCGATGTAGCGAGTGCAGCTTGGATTTCAGGGTCTAACCCTTGCTGGAATCATCGTGCCCGGATCTCAGCAGTGGGAATAAGGTGTGCAGCGAACCTGCTACGACCTTGTGTTAGCAGTGTAGTGAGTGAGATCAGAAAATTGAATTTGAGACAATATCTTACCGGCTGAGCATGGTAAACTCAGTATCATATTCATCCACAGACTTGACCCACATCGAGCCCTGCTGTAGATGGATGGACTACTGCTTCATGTCAAAACGGGCATTATCAGGGAAGTACTTAGCATCGAAGAGGTCTCGGAATGTTCTTCATTCTATCAGTTGTGCGAGACGGCTCTTCTCAGCCTTCCACCAAACTCTGGCGTTATCGGTAAGTTGCAACTTAGCAGCTCTCACCCAGGCAATATCTGGCACTTCAGCGGCTACCAGATCATCATCGATTGCTTGAGCCTATTCTTCTATCTCAAGTGGGCTCTCTTTTCCCGAGAAGTGTTTTGGCTGCAGTGCCCGAAATTGCTTAACTCTGGGTGTCTCGGCTTCGGGGCGGTGCATGAGGATAGCAGTCTGCTGCTGCTGACCCTCCAATAGGCTCTTGATAGCCTTAAGCAGTACCGTTTGCTCAGTGATAGGAGCTGCAGCGGTAGGTGGTGGTGGTAGAGTTGGCAGTGGAGTATTTCCGTTGACGTTGGTACTAGAATTGTTCAGAGAGTCCATCACCTTGATATAAAAGATAGGTTACGATCGATTCAAAGAATTTGAAATGCAAGAAATGTAAATGTTTGTTGAACTCATTAATTCTTGTGGTATATTGTTTACGACTTCATGCAGAACTGACTTGCATGGGCCACTAATAAAACCTGTCACGCCCCACTTCCCAATAGACGGAAACGGTGACGTGGCAAGCCCGCGGTATATTTATCCAGAGAAGGTCATTCCCTAAATAAATATACTAAGCGTATTGAAACAATAATACACAATGCAAGAATAAATTGAGACTGTAATTTTTTTCGACAAATATCTTTATTTACATTCAACTTCCAATATTTACAAATACAAGAATTTATGTTGGAAAGTAAATACAATAAAGAAAATGCCTAAACAAATGGCATAGATAAACTGAAGGAAAAGAAGCTGAGCTAGCCCTGAGTAGCTATCTGGTCGTAGTCCTCCTCTGTGGCTTCAAATTCTTCCGTCTCGACAGTATCTGACGAACATTCCAATAGAAGAAAAATGGGTGGAATGCCCGTCAACGAACTAGCGCTCGGTAAGTCCCAAGAATAGGTAAGAGTAAAGAAATGACAAGAGTAGAATATATATATATATATATATATATATATATATATATATATATATATGACGAGTAAGAGTATATGATCATGGGTAAATATATACTATAGGTGTCTAGATGGTCAATATGTTAACGTTAAATTCCAAGTGTGAATGTCAACGCATCCGTAGAAGTATTCACGAGCTCAAGAGTAAGGCCTTAGGAGCAAGGAAATACGGGCCCATTTTATGTGTTAGTATCGGGGCTCTAGGCTGTGGATGAGCCAACCTGACTGATATTCGAGTAAAATAAAAAAGAGGTTAATACGACACTCCTGAAACTCCGTTGGATTCACACAAGAAACTATCCTCAAGCACCTCGTATATAATATATTATAACCGGTTAATATGCTTATCTGATTTGATTGATTGATATTTCTTGATCAAAACCCTAGATTGTAAAAGGTGTAAATTGTATTCGAGTGAGTCGCGGGTCATGACAATTGCAATCTGAATTCGAGTCAAGTTGGTTCGAGTAGATTAGATTCGAGTTCATATTCGGCTTTAGATTAGAGTACGAGTTTGTATTTGAGTTCGAGTTCAAGTTTATATTTGAGTTCATGTCTTTTCATGTGAATTGATGTAAATTGTTAAACTCTTATGTTCAGGAGAAATCGGCAACTGCTGCACATGGACAGCAGGATTTGTGTCTTTTTCCAAGAAAATTTCCATTGATAACTCCGTTAAATTTTCTAACCTGAATAGGCAAGCAGTCACTTTCTCCGGCTCCCTGGAGCTCAAGGGAATTGATCTTGCTTAAACCTATATTTATTTGATTCTTAAAATATTGTTTGCATATCTTGAGGGGGTTTTATGATAAATATTTTAATATAGTTTCAAAATAAATCTCGAAGGCGATTTATAACATTTAGGGTTTTCATGAGCATGTATTTTAATTATTGGGGTATTTTAATGATACAACCTAGCTTTTTGAAAGTTTGTGGTATTTTTATGAAAACTACTATTTTTAGAAACTTGGTGATATTTTATTTACAATTTTTAATCTTTTATTTTAAAATTATAGTTTCTTAATTTGTTTTTATTGAAAATACAGATTTCATAATTTTTATATAATTTTCCTAAAAATTAGTTTTTATTTGAAAAAGTCGCGTTTCTTAAAAAACCGTATTTTTTATTCCTTTCGAGACCGAATACTCCGTGAGGAGTTCTGCATCTCGCTCTACTGTCCCAAGGATATGTGATAATCCACACCATTCATTAGTGGGCCCCCTAATATGGGTTGTAGAGGCGTAATTGCCAAGAATTTCGATATATCAATTTAAAGAAACCCGTTTTGAAACGGTGTGGTATTTTAATGAAAAGCTTATTTCTTTAACTTAGCCATAGATCTAGAATACCGTGCTATGGAACCATGGTGTGCGTATGGGATAGGTCGTTATCTCATGAAGTTTTTCTAAAAGTATTTAAACTAATTATCGATCAGAGGGCGATACTAAAGTTCATGGTATTTTACTGAAAAAGTTTATTATATGTTCGTTACATATGGAAATTTTATTAAAAAATAAAAACTAATTGATGTGAATAAGGTTAGGATTATTGTAGCATGTTAGTTTGATCTCGTTTGCTTAGCACATGGCTTGCAAAGGTTAAAAAGAAAGCGATATCGGAGATAGCTCCTCTTTTGTCGGTTTGTTTTAAAAAGTGGTTTGAGAAAGAAAAGGAGAGGGATGAAGGGACTTAATGTTTTTATATGACTAAGAAGAGGTTGAAGAAACTCTCGGGGACCTTGGTTTCATCGGAGATACCCCGGTCGTCGATTCTAAACCCCACTTAGTTACTAGGCTCGCTACTCCACCACGAGTCATCTATTCTAAACCCCTTCAGAATGGTGTCTAAGCACCCGAATCGGGAAACTTCCCAATCTAGATCTATCGATATAGATCTAGTCACCATAATTCCTGATATATTATTCTAATTCTATGTGAAAAAATATTTGTGACAACCACAGTTTGATTGATTGCAGTATAAGAATATCACTTCCTATCAGGAGTTTGTATCCATGATAGCACTCCCTACATCCTTCTTAATAGGTTCGTCTGTTATTTTGATGAAGTTAAATACCTTGACTGTTATATTAAAACAATTGATTCATGTCCACTTTACTTGCTTTATTCTATAAATGAACATGAGCAACTTGCACACCTTCCGTTACTCCCGCTGACTACGACAACCCTCTGACAAAGTCATATACACGTGCACTTCTAAATTCTCATTTAGAAAGACGTTATAGTCATCCACCTGCCAGATCTCATATCATGAATAGCAACAATGGTAAGTAGGGTCATCATCACTATGATGCCGATCTCTCTGTCACCGTCTATGAGGAAACCGAAGTATCTTTCGGGTGGCTGAGGTCACCTACAAAAATCTACGGAGTGGCTAATGGTTTGTCGGGTCCAATCGAATCCTTAGGTTTTACAAAATTTTCAATAATCATTTGTGGTTCTGGAATACCTTCTAGTTCTACCATACTCCCACTAAATTCTTTTGTAAAGAAGTTCCTTTTATTAAAAGGTAGCGAGTTAAGAATAATACAACTATTGATCTTGTAAATGGTAGAAGTTAAACCCTCGTGAAAGCTTGGGATAACCCACAAACTGCCATTACCGAAACACGCCTTGAGTATATCTAGATTTTGCTTTTAAATAGAAATTTAAAAACTCCGTATCTTAACTATCTTAAGATATTCTGCTCTTCTATATCCATATAGAATCAAAGGCACAATTTTAGAGGGAACCATATTCAATTGGTATGCAGCTGTTTCCAGTGCATACCATCTAAATGCACTATTACAAATATGGGTTCCAGTAATGGGGATATAGTCACAGTTCAATTCGTTACCATATTTCTATAACGGTTGCAAGGGATATGGTCACAGGTATAACCGTGACCAAATCAAACATGAGGCGGGTCCCCACAACCCTTGATCCATAAAACTCCAAATCCTCTTCCCAAATCCCTTCGAGCCCTTCATTTTCACTCCCTAAAAATCCCTCCATCCCAAATTTTCTCCCGCCTAGCTAGATCCGGTCGCTTCCTCCGCCGCCGTCGCTTTCGTAGTCAAGCCCTATCGAAGCCCTTGCCGCTATTGCCTTCATAGTTGAGCACCGTCGAAGCACTCCGCCGCCTCTCCTCGCCTCCTAGCTATCACTACGCCTCTGTGGCCACCGCCTCGGCTTCATGGCCACGGCGTCACCTTCGTCGCCTCTGTTCGAGCTCAATTTCATTGTCGCTGGAGATCGTAAAAACCCTAACTTTTTTTTTGAAAGTTCCCATTTTTTTCTTTTGAAGATCAAACCCTAACTAACTTAGTTTGTTTGATGATTTAGAATCATAGGAACATAATGGAGAAGAAGAGGATGATCCTCGATCTCACGTACGGATCTGAGCAAAATATCTGTCTTGACTTCGAGCGATTCGAGAAGAGATAGTGAGGCGCTGCAGAAGATTCCAGGGAAATTTTTTCTTATCTTCTCACTTGCTTCTGCTTAAAAAAAGGAGATTTTTTCCTATCTTCTTTTTATCTCTCTAAAATTATTCATCCAAGAGGTCGAGATCCGAAGAGGTGCAGCTTTGAGTGAAGATAAGGTCCTCGATCCACTGTCATGTGTTTTTTTAGCAATTGCTGTGTATTTTGGCCAATTTTGTGTGTTTGTTGCATTTTTGGGGGGTAATTAAGGGTTTTGGGGACTTAAGACTTCAAATTGAGATCAGCGAATGGAATTTTTGAGATCTGTTAATTTTGTTCTTATGTTGTTGTAGTTATTGTTATTGATGCTATGATTGTTTGGGATGTTGCTGTGGTTGTTGTTTTTGATGCCATGATTGTTTGGGATGTTGCTTGATAATGTTATGTTTAATTTTAGGTGTTGAATTTGAAATTAAGGTAGAGGTTGATAGAGGGGGAGGGGGAATTTTAATTTTTTTATAATGCCCATGATATGGTCACGGGTATAACCATGGCCATTTTTTTTATATATAATCACGGTTGGAACCGTGACCAAACTTTTGGTTACGAGGTGTAACGGTTGTGTCACGGTTTAAACCATAACCAAAATGTATTTCTGTAGTAGTGATGGAAGAAGGCTATACATCATTATTCATCAAGGAGCACACCCAAGGATGAGTAACCCGTGAAAGAATCAAGTTCTCAATTATACATCTATGGAATACCCAGTATAAGTATCCACATCTTCGATCGATTCGAAGAATATTGATACTTCCAACGTATGTTTCTCTACTTTATTCTTATACCCTATGAACTTTTTTTAATCTTTAGACTTTGCACTTTAATGAATGCATGCCTAAAACCAAAGAAATCATAGGTAAAATGGAATGAAGTATGAGTACCATCCCCTTCTCCTAAAGAACATCGGACAACATATATTTCTATGTATAAATTCCAAGAGTTCACTGACTCAAATTCCATGTGTTGTATGCTGAAAAAATGTATTTTGGTTAAGAACGTCCATAATGTTATTCAATATACATTATCTTATCCTCAGCCGATGAAGGTAAATGTTTAGAACACAATTTTCAAAAAATTATATCCCACATTATAAAATAAATATACAGATATATCATTTTAAAAATTGGTGCATAACAACAGTATCCAAAACTCAATATTTGCCGTAAGGCAAAACCAAGTGATTTAATCCAATATCACCAATTACTACGAATTCCGATATTGAGGATCAAATCACCAATTTCCCAATATTCCACTCCTTCTCAGCATTTTTAACGCCCTATAGATATGGGATTCTAATCCGGTATACATATACCTAGGAGTCAGAATTAATTGAGAAACAATTTTCAGTTACAAAAACACAGGAAAATCGAAACATATAATGTTTCAAGGGGGTGGTCGGGTATTCCTAGTAATGCCTCTTTCACTTTCCAGACTCATGACACTAGTTACTATTTCTTTTTCCATCACTTCAATCTCTTGATATTTCTCTGCATCTTACCTTCTGTACACCATACTTAGAATAGTTAGTTTTCTTCCTTCCTTATCTTTCAACACCAGCCTAAGGTTTGGAAGAAAACTATCCAACAAGCTTAACTGGTGTACTCTCCTAATAAAAGGAGCTTATAACTTGAAAGAAGGTGAAGAAGAAGAGACAACAGAATTATCCAATTCAATTTTCTCCAGAACCTGTGGCCATCCTCGACTGAAGCAACTTCTTTGAGTTCGTATGTAACTATACGAGATGGCCATTCCAAGTAATATGGATATCCGTAGTGATACATAGTGTTTTGGAGAATGCAAAGGGTAAACAAGAAGTGGTAGGGAAATATGCGACTTTTTCGTGAATCATTACAATCCAAAGCCAAAGTTTGTAAAAAGGTTCGGTTAACTTGGTTTATGAGTTTTAGTTTAAGGTTAGTCATGGTCACAAACCAGAGAGACAAAAAAGAAACACTCAGCATGCACTCTATCAAGATTAGATTGGTTTATTAATATATCTAATTAGGATAGCTCCCACTTTTTTCTCGAATTCTTCTTCAAATCCTAAAAGGTGAACTAGTCGGGATCATATACACCTTACAAGTTCGCTAACCGTTCAGCTAGGCCAGTGTTGGTACTTCGAGGAAGGTTCCCCGTGCTTTCGCACGGACCTAATTAAATAACCCCATTTCTGCAGAGGCATAACTCCATTAGCACCTTTCTAGACACCTAATGAGTTAGCTAGTTGTGAAGTGAAAATCTCCCGAAGAGTAATACCTACTCATCAGTGGGAATCGGGACCCAACTATCATCGTATGATAACATTGATAGAAGCTAACCAAAGTCACCTTACTCCAGAAGGTGTGTGCATACTTGGAAAGTTTCCCGTATATTTGAAACTCCCGATATGATTTTTAACCCTAACGACTTATGACTTTGACAGAGCTAACATATCATAAGTCGCTATTCAAGTTCAACCCGTCATTATCTTGATTAATTTAGATCCATATGCACAATCCTTGACATAGCCAACATGGCTATGCGACTGTCCTAAATAATCACATCTTATGCTACAGAAAAGCACCACTTAGCTACCGCACACTACATCTTGACAGAGATCAACAAACATAACACGAATACTAAGCACTACTCGTAGGAAATGACGGAGGGCTACGGTTGGTTTTTGTGAAAAACCGTGAACGTAATGAACTTGAAATCGTTGAAGGAACTTGAGTGGCTTTGAAAAGGAGTGATTTATGCTCCGTGTTCCCTGCCGAAAACGCGGAGAGATGCGATAAACGTCTCGTCTGAATTTCGGGGCAGATCCTAATTGGTGCTATCCGTCCACCTCTCCGAAGATGCCAAGTTGATTTATGGTACCGTGTATCGAAGGTTTAAACGGATGTGGCCGATGTAGCAGACTTCGTCAGATTCCCCCTCATTTGAGGGTTTTTTTATTGTGGGGACGCTCTTCCCTGCAGGCGCAAGCCCCTGCAGTTAATTATGCTACCGCGTCGCGGTAACAACTTTCTCCTTTTCCAGATGGTCACTTCATGTCGCGAGTGTTTGTTTTGTTTTTGGTTGCCCATGGATTGTATACGGAGACTAATTTATGTTGTCGCCCGTAGGGCGTGAATTAGTCCAAATCCGTATCTTCTTAGATTTGGGTTTGGGGGTTGGGTTTAAGGATACGTTAGTCTCATTTGAGACTGAGATCAACCTAAACGTTTGTTAAGGATACGTTAGTTCAATTTTTAGATTAAGATCAACTTAACAGGATCGTTTAGATCCAACAAGAGAGCAATTGGGCTCTATTGTTTAGTTTAGAGACATTGCGATCGATTAGTTTAAGAACATTATGGTCCATTGTTAGTTTAAGGACATCTCGGTCCAAGGTTAAGGACATCATAGTCCGTGAGTTTAAAGACATCACAGTCAAGGTTAAGGACATCATAGTTCGTGAGTTTAAAGACCTCACAGTCAAGGTTAAGGACATCGTAGTCCGTGAGTTTAAAGACCTCACAGTCAAGGTTAAGGACATCGTAGTCCGTGAGTTTAAAGACCTCACAGTCAAGGTTAAGGACATCGTAGTCCATGAGTTTAAAGACCTCACAGTCAAGGTTAAGGACATCATAGTCCGTGAGTTTAAAGACCTCACAGTCAAGGTTAAGGACATCATAGTCCGTGAGTTTAAAGACCTCACAGTCAAGATTAAGGACATCATAGTCCGTGAAATGTGTGGTTGTTGGGACCCGTCACCTCTCTGAAGAAGTTTAAGGATTGCAACGATAAATATTAAAGGAGTGAAGAGATGTATCCTTGAACCGAAGTTGACCGAAGTTGATTTGGGGATTTGTAGTCCAATTTGGAACTAAGATCAATTAATTAGATTATGAGCACATTGGCTCAGTTAAATCTGAATTGAGGACTTATAGCCAATTTGGGCTAAGTCCAATTAAATTTGAAATGTTGGCCTCTTGTTAGACCATTAAACATTTGTCTGGGTTCAACCCCCTATTATTTGGCACTGCTAAACAGGGGTTCTGACAACATTTTATCTTTGTTGAGTGCTAGGCACTCATATGCCATATGAGGTGATCAATCTTAGAAGACAAGGGTATATTTGAGGCTCAGTCAAAGGGGAGTCTTGCTTCAGAAGGACTTAACCAATTTAGGCTAGGGTTGATTTGAATATAGTGTTAAACACTAACATATATTTTATGGTCACGTGTTCCCACGTGATGCGCTGAAAATAGTGTTAAACACTAAGAACAAAACGCTTCAAAAATAGCGTTAAACACTAAAATGGGATTGGTCACGTGGGGCTATGTGAGGCCTCTGAAGGTGGGGACCAGTCTTCCTTTATTTTGTTCTCAGAGTATTCAAAGGTGTCAAACACTTAAGTCTTCACGGCCATCACGTGTGGGCACGTGACGGGCACCCATGCATTGATTTATTAAAGTGTTTATTAGGGGTCACGTGAGGGCGCCCAAAATCGATTCTGCCTTTGGCTTTGTTCCCTTTATTTTAAGAGTCACGTGGGAACACGTGAGGCATTGCCTCCAAGTTTTTCTTTTCTCATTTTGGGGAGTTTGTTTAGGGGTCACGTGGGGGCACGTGACCAAGTTTTATTCTTTCTTTTCTGATCATTGAGGATAGGGCTCACGTGTCACCACATGACCAAGTTCTGTTTTTTCTTCTCTGCTCATTGAGAATGGGGGTCACGTGTTACCACGTGATCAAGTCTTTATGTGCATGGAGAGCTTTAAGTCTCTTGTTTTAAGAATTAAATTCTCTGTAGGGTTAAACCTTAATTATGTTTTAGAGGGATTAAATTCTCATGTATGTGGAAGAATTAAATTCTCATATAGGGTTAACCTTAGTTCTGTCTTGGAGGAATTAAATTCCTATAAATTTGGGGAGAATTGAATTCTCATGCAGGGTTGAACCCTAATTTTATTTGGAGGAATTAAATTCCTATGAATTTGGGAGAATTAAATTCTCATATAGAGTTAAACCCTAGTTTTATTTGGAGGAATTAAATTCCTATGAATTTAGGAGAATTAAATTCTCTAAACTCAATTCTCCCTCTAAGTTTTGGATCTGCATGGCAGAATCTTCCCGATGAGAATTAAATTCTCAACTTGTGGGGAGACCTGCTTCTGCAGATCTTCAACCAAAGGAAGAACTAAGTTCTTTTGCAGAAGAGTTAAACTTTTAGACTGAGAATTAAATTCTCTTTTTGTTTTATGGAGCTTTGATCTCTTTCCCCTTTCTCACATAGGGTTTCTTTTCTTGAGAATTAAATTCTCCTTTCTTTTCTCTCTGCTATTGTTTTTTCTTCAGAAAATTCCAAGATTCCAAAAATCTCTCTTTCTCCTCTTCTTGGCTCCTATTTATAGGAGAAGGAAAAAAATCAATTTGTTTAGTGAATCTTTCATTGAAAGATTTTGTTTGTTTTTATAACCAACATGATCTTTTAGATCACTCAGTGAATTTTATTCATCATTGGATTTTTAATCCAGAAGATATTTTGTTTGTTATTCTTGGTGAATTTTAGGGAAATCTTTCCTTGTATAAAATCTTTCCATAAATTGGTGATTTTTAATCACCATTGGATTTTTAATCCAACGGTGCTCCACTTTACAGAGCATAATCCTCTTTTCTTTGGAAAGATTTAAAGAAATACTTTCCCAGTTAGGGTCTTTGATTTCCCTTAATTAGAATTTAATTCTATTAATTCAGAAGGCTTTTAAAGCCCATCACGTGTTGGCACGTGATCCCAATATTTGATCATTAAAATAGAGTTTAATTCTATCAGTTAAAGAGCTAAGGGACTTGTCATGTGTTGGCACGTGACTCTCTTTTATTCTGAATTTAATTCTGCCTTTTAACAGAGCTAAGAGACCATCACGTGTCAGCACGTGACCCTTGGTCACGTGTGAGCACGTGATGCCCCATTGGGGTCTTTCCTTAGCTGTTTTGTTACATTTTTGTTTGATTAGAATTTAATTCTATAAAGTAGAGATCACAGAAAACTATCACGTGTCAACACGTTACCCTTGGTCACGTGTGAACACGTGATACCTCATTGAGGTATTTCCTGATACTTTATCAGGGAACACTCCGCTTTTAAAACAATTGGTTTTATAGAAAACCGAGTGGTTTTAGGTTTATTTTCCCTGCATTAAGCATATAATGCGGTCCCATCATTTAAGGTTCTAGCCTCAACAGAAACAACCAAAATAATATGCTTTTATATGACATTCGCATTCACCTCGAAGCATCAGGTCTTCACTGTAAGATTACTTAACTTACGGCAGGGCGGACGTAGGGCTAGCACATATGCAAAACATATAGAAGCATATATATATATATATATATATATATATATATATATATATATCATCGCAGGCAAGTAATAAACATCACATGCATTCGATAAACAACAAACAAGATGGAATATCAGATAAACAAGGAGTCCCGTGTTTCGTTTGAGTCGCAAACGAAAACCAACATTCTCCGGTCGTGTGGATAACCCGTACAACATTGAATCAAGACCCCTACGAGCGCAACAAGTTACCCGCCAATTCTAGAACTTAGGCAACCCGCAATCAATGTCATGAGTGGGCCACCCTATACTTCTTGGAATTCGGTAACTTGAGCACTCTTCCGTGGGTCAACCTAATACCCTAACAGTGCGGCGAGAAATCCGCCAATTCTAGAGCGAGGCAATCTAGTCTCAAACACCATGAGACTGCCACCTACCGCACTCTAGAACCCGGATACTCGAGCACTTCTCTAGAGTCAATCCTAGTACAGAAAAGAAATAATATACAAAGGCAACAATGCCCACATCCTATACATGTCCCAATAAAAGAATATATCAAACGGAAACGATGGTCACAAGTCGGCCGCTCATTCCGAATAAATGAATATACATTCAAAACTATACAATCAAATCACACGATAGGCAATCCATCACGACAATCCGGCTAAACCATCACCAAGATATATATCACAAACACAACATCACAAGAACATATGTGCAACCGTATCTAATTGAACATATAGCAATTAGACGACGTTATCTAACACATAATCAAAACTACGGATCATAAATAATGCTAAATTTTTGACCAAAAGATTTTTCGTGTTGCCCGAAATAAAGATTACTCCAAACTGAAATCTGGGCCGAAAAGACATGTCTTAAAAATCAAGTTTCGACAAGTTCAAGCCATTGATCAAATTTCGAGGCAGAAGGCCTCTGCCTGGCTGACCCAGGTGGCCAGAAGGCCAGCCTGGGAGGTCAGGCCAAGGCCTCCTGGCCTCGAATTTCGTGCCCATCATGTTGGTTTAAAAACTAGGCCATTGGTACCATTCAAAAAAATTTTAGGTGCCGTTTTCAAAAACGGACAGTGTCTTAAATTTTGAAACAAGATACAATTAAAATTTTGGTTTCAAAATGATTGCATCACCTACAGCGAGTTATAGTGTTTGTCACGGCTCTGATACCACTGTTAGGTTCTTTACCCTCGCGCCGCAAGACATACGGCTAAGGCATAAGAGAAAAAGAAAACTTTTATGCAAGCACCAGCGACCAAAACTTGGAAGACCCCTACGATGCATTATAGACTCTAGCCAGGCTCCGAAGTCATCGGGAACAAGCTTGTAAATCGATCGACCTTACTGAAGATGATCTACCTAAGGGAGTCCGAAATCAAGCTCTATTTTCATACCAAAATATCAAAAGTGAAGCAACACACAACCTAAGCTTGCTAGGAATAAGTTGTGAGTGATGTAGTGGTGAATCTCTTGCTTTCTCTCTTTAATTTCCTTTTCCATTTTAGAAGCTAAGCCTAAGAGAAGAGAGAGAGAGAGAGGAGAATCATGCATAAAAACTTAGCATATTCTTATTCCTCTCTTGATCTTATCTTTGTGAGAAAAGTGGGTGGATTTGTGACTCACCAAGTGAGTCACAAGCCCACACACATCTCACAACTTCTAAAAAAAAACCATAAACATATGTACACACACTTATACACACACATAATGCCGTATATGCAATAAATACATATACCTGTATTCGTATCAAAATACAAATACCGTATTCATATCAAAAATACAAATACATGTATTTGTATCAAGATATAAATACTCGTATTCATACAGGTACTCATATTCGTATAAATACCGTATAAGTATCAAAATACAAATACCCAAAAGCGAGAAAATGAGAGATATAATACTATCTCACATATCAAATATGTGATCAACCTGGCTATCTTTCAAACCTTCTAGTATTATCAAAATGTCTGGTTAAAGTACATGTACTAAATACATGTATTTAATCGAATCTCTGTACGTATTAAAATACGCACACTATATCGTTTCACCTGAACCGGGAAACCCTCTATATGGGACTCTAAAGACTCGACAATACGCTGGCAGTAGTTATTGGATTTAATCCATAACCACAAGCACGTCGGTGGCACTAGCTGTATGTAACGGCTACCCAGGTATTGAAAGGAAGGTCGACAAGAAAGCTCATCCGTACCCTTACTGAGTCTGTAAGTGACAATCTCCATACAGTCCGATCTCTTTGTATAAGAGTGTCGCATAATGGATCTAGGGGTGGTAAATTCTGATCCCTAATAACCCGATAAGTCATGTCGTTGTCAAGCCAATCGAGAAACTACTGATCTCCTATCAGTAAATTTCATCCACCCTGGGCAGGGATTTATGGTGATGGCTAACCGAACATAACGCGACATCAACTCCCAATACCGGGAGAGACGAATCCCTTCCAACTGCTCACTGCCTCTGTGTGACTCAGGACTGTACCCAACTAAACCTGTTTGCATGACTCTTTTGAACCATGGTAGGGTAGTAATCAAAGTACAGTGGGAACTCACATGAGACAAATGACGATCTCAGGTCAAAATACTACCCTGTACTCATGTCACCAGAGAACTGCTATCTGATGATAGGTATATATCATCTAGAATTTCTCGGCGAGTCTGTTCGGTCTACTCACCTCCAGTGAGCACCTGTATACAATCTTAGGCGCAACACACCAATGGCTATGAGATCGGTCACCACTCCACGTTGAGGTTTAGAAATGTATACACCAGTATACTCTGGAATATTGATGCCCAATCTCGATACTCCCACGATTAGGAAAATTTAAGGATGTGCTTATAAACTACCCAGCTCTCAAAAGTATGATTGCCATCATAACGCTGGTAGTTAAGCAAAGATCATACATGATTTTTCATTATGTATTAGCGACATGTAATAACAAGTAAAACATATACACATAAATGATAAAGACAAACTAGATAGCATACTATCATCTCGAGTAATACTATTCTATCTGTATAGGTCCTCCTTCAATTATCGTAATCTCCTACCTGCAATTACAATAATTATCTTGAGGGTACTATAGACAACAGATAGGGTATTTCCATGATCGTATGATTTATGCTTTCTTTATGGATTGATATTTTATTGCGATGAACATATACTCTATGCATTTTTGTAATTGATAGATAATTAATTTAAAGATGGAAATCAAGAAAAGGATAGATATTATTTATAACACTATGATTAGACAAGATGATTCTAAACCTTAGGCTTTCCTTTAACTTTGAAATCTCTTTTAATTTGCAATTTACTTTCTCATTATTACTACTTTTTAGTATAATTCTTCAAATCAATTCTTTTTATATTTAATTCGCTTTAGACTTACTAGAATTGTCACCTTTTCTGTGGATCGACTCATAAGTGTTACAACTGATTAACTGTGTACTTGCGGTTTAAATTTAGAGACTAATAAAATCTCCATCAAGTTTTTGGCACTGTTGCCGGGGAGGACGGTATCAATTTTAATTAGTTTTATTTCGGATTAAATTTCTTAATTTTTGCAAATTTTTTCTTTTGTTTCAGGAAATTGGCTGCTGCATTGGACGATTTGGAGTAAGAAAGATTTTGCATGAAAATTTCAGCTTCAAAACCGAACAAAGTCTGGCTAAACCTGGTCCAGATTAGGCTAAAACCAAATTTTGGAGCCTTCCGGATTCAAGCTTTGGCGCTAAAGTTAGTCTTTCTATCCTCTATTGATATCCAGATTTGGTTGCTTTTAACTTTCTTTTTAGTAGTTTAAATCTTAATTCAGTTTTTAATTTCAGTATCTCCTTTTTTGCATTTTATTTTTAAAAAAATTGGTGATATGATCCCCGCTGAACGTACGCTACTGGATTGATGCTAACTTGTTCGTATCTCTTTACCTTCATGCATTGTTTTGCCACCAACCGTTGGTGACAACTATGAGATTAAACCTGCTTTCATCAATTCTCTTCTTAAATTCCATGGCCTTGAATCAGAAAATGCATACGTCTTCATCAGGGAATTTGAGTACCAATGCTAAATGTTTAAGTTGAAGCAATTAAATTCTAATCCAATTAAGCTTAGACTCATACCTTTTGCACTCACTGGTAAAGACAAACATTATCTTTATAGCATTCCAGCGAATACTATTCACAATTGGGTGGAATTCACTAAAACCTTTTTAAAGAAATTCTACCATCATTTTAAAACATCTAAAATCAGGAATGAAGTTAGAACTTTTTGTCAATTAGGAGGTGAGTCTTTTTGGAAATATTTTGAACATTTTAAAGATCTCATAATTCAATGTCAACATCATGTGATAGCAAAGTGGGAACTTTGCCAAATAGTAAATGATGGGTTAGAATCTAAAGTGATGCTTGAATCAATGTGCTAATGAGACTTCATGAACAAACAAGAGGATGATGCATGGAACTTTCTAGTGAAAGGGAGACTACTACTTCCAAAGGAGAATTGCACGTAGATGAGACTTTCATCGGTATGAAAGCTCAATTAGCCGCAATCATGCGCAAACTTGAAAAGATGGAAATGACTACAACCTCCTATGTTAATCAAGCTTGTCAAGCCTCTCGTCTAAATTGCCAAATAACCCAACATATTTTTTTATGAATGTCCTTTACTTGTTGGTCCTCAAGGTCAAGCTTCCACTAATATAGAAAAGCAAATAGCCACTTTTATGCATGCAACCAACAAGCAATTGCAAGACTAGAAATGAAAATTGACCAGATAGCAGCGGCAGTAGGAGGGGAGAGAGAGGATTTTTTCCTGATCAACCTATTATAAATCCTAGGGGCACAAGAGTTAACCAGATTCACCAAGTGAACGCTATTACCGTCATGCCTAACGATGTACTCGATACGCAATCAAATTCCTTCGAGCCTAACCTTCCGTTGTTATTAAATGAAATTGATAAGTCTGATGAATTTTCTAAACCAAAGCAGCCGTCATCTCAAGTTGAAAAATCTACCGAGCCTAAAGATCCTTTTCTAAAACGGTTAAAGACGAAGAAACGAGCAGCTAAAATAAAGAAGGTTATAGAAGATTTCAAACAAGTCAAAATTAACTCCTACTTCTTGCTGTAATCCAACAAGTACCTAATCATGCTCAATTTTTTGCAAATATGTGCACCGAGAAGAGGCAAAGAAACGTACCTAAGAGGGCTTTCCTAGATGGAAATATTTGTTGCGTAATGCTATGCCCATAAAGTATAAGGACTCGGTTGTCCTACTATTTCATGCATTATAGGAAACAATGTCATTAATAGAGTTTTACTTGACTTAGGTGCTAATGTGAACCTCCTTCCCTTTTCGGTCTATGAGAAGTTTGGATTAGGTGAGCTTAAACCTACTAAAACCACTTTACAATTTGCTGATCGTTCTATTAAAAAATATAAAAGGGCAAATTGAGTATGTGTTAATTAAAATAGGAAATTTCATATTTCCTATTGATTTCACTATCTTAAAAACATAACATGTCTCCAATCCTAAAGGTCGGATTCCAGTTATCTTAGGATGACCATTCCTAGCAATCTCAAATGTTTTGATCAATTATCAAAATGGTTCAATGAAAGTATCTTTTGGAAATATGGCACTTGACCTCAACATCTTTAAACCAGGAAGCCAACCAAGTGAATTGTATGATCAACCTCTTGAAGTCAACGCAATTCATGAAGATTCTGAAGAAGAAAATTTTGACTTTAAAGACGGTGGTTTTGAGGGATTTTTTGAAGGCAGACCCATAAAAAATTCTAAGGAGGAGGTATTAAATTATGAAGAATGCTATTTTAGAAAAGGTAGTTTTGAGGAAATTTTTAAGGAGGAACTCTCGATCTTGGGCTAGTATGAAAAAACAGTTGATGACAATTATTATTTAGAGCTAAGTTTTTGAGGAACTTTTTAAGGATGAAATTACGATCTTAGATGAATTAAACTCACTACATTCACATGCCATGCGCATGACAATGGAACATCATCTCTGTGCTAAATTAAATCCTTCAAATTTTGATACTATTAGTTACCATGTAGATACCTTAATATAATCAGATGTTGTTAGGATTAAATTGCAATCTATTAAAGCTCTAAGTATAAAACCTAAATTTAATTCGCGCAAATTTAAACACAATATTATTATAGAACCTATTGCATTTTTTTATTTATTGAGCTTCATTGTTGTGTTGTGTTTTACCGATCCTATATGCATAATGATAAATTATTTGATTGGTTGATTCTAATTTTTTGACTTTCTAAAGCATTAATGTAACATCCTAGATCGATCATACGGTATTTGATCGATTATATTATCTTAATTGTTTTGCTGGCTATTGAGTATTTTTCCTAAAAGCCATGTGAGCCGGCTTAATGTTGTGTTGAGCCGTCTCAAATAGACTAGCAACTTGTTATGTTATTCTTGATTGCACGGTATTTTTCTGAATAGATAATATGGATGGATCTATTACTTCCTGGAGTCATTTGTGATTGGTCTTAATGGGTCATTGTGTTTTTGGGTTGGTAAATATGTGATTGATAAAAGATATGTATGATTTTGGAGATAATCAAATTTACCGTTATCTATTATTTCCCTATTCCTATTGTTATAAGACTTATTGGTATATCCAACCCACTTGCACATGCTATTAACCTATAATATTTAAATCCTTATGACCCTCATGCAAACCCTAAAAGAAATCTCTCATAATAATTCCACTCAAACAAAACCCTAGTCGACCCCCTCATCTCCATCCTTTTCCTTTCAACCGAGCAACCAACCTTGACTTGATCATCCCAACCATCATTGCTATTGTCTTCATTATCTCGAGGTGATCATCATCTTTTATCTTCCTTGCTGCAGCAACGCGATCTTGGTGCGGCTACATCATCCAAACCAAGATCTGGTGCCAGGATTCCAGCATCGTGTTCCATTGTCTTGTTTGTCATCATCATGTTCGTGAGATCATAATTGAGGCAAGTATCTCTAGATGCTTGCTTACATGCTAACAACGAGATTAAATCTTGCTTAGTAGTTATATATAATAAATATATCAGTTGATTGCAAAATGTATGCATGTTTTATTATGAAGACTTAATCTTTAGTGATCATTGCTATTGTTGTTTATTTAATGCATGGTTGACAAGATTTGGATCTGGTGGTAAATTGTTATAATCCTGTGATATTGATTGATGGAGAAATTTATTGTTCTCTAAATTTTACTACAACAATACAGTTGTTCAATTGTAGTACTTTACGGATCGTCCACAGAGAGGCGTGAGAATTCTAATTAATTTTAAAAACAAGTTAAAATAAAAGATTTTGTTTAAACTAATTAAAAGCATATAAAGGAAATTAAAGTTGCAAATTTAAAATAGAAGATTCAAATAAATAAAAAGGCCTAGGGTTTGAATTACCTTTACTAATCATGGTATTTATAAAATATCTATTCTTTTCTAATTCGCATGTTTAAATTCGTTATCAATTATATAAAAGCATAGACTAATCTATTTTCACAATGAAATATCAATTAACGAAAGTATAAATCATACGTTTAAAGATCTATCCTATCAATCACACTACATCATCTAGCAAAAGAATTTAAACATATTATTCTAATTAACCTAACAATAATTAGATTTACCCTTGTACACATTAAACCCACAAGCCGTTAATTTATGAATTAAATTGCTTTATTGGAATAATTTAAATTACCCTAGTTTAATTAGGTTGAATTTATGTTGATAAAAATTCCATCTTACTTTCCCTAATTAGTTTTCTTGCCTATCAATCTATCATAAAACTAATTAGTTTAACAGTGATACCACCCTTCCCTAAACAAGTTCTAGAGCGTCAATTTATCATAAATGTGTCTAGTTTATTAGTATGGTATCAAAAAGAAGCAAACTTTTATCATAAGAATCATCATTAAAAACCATAGAAAAGAATAGAGAAGAGAAATCAAACACTCATGATAGTAAGAATAATTCAACCCCTAGAAATAAATTAGCTACTCATGATATGAGAAGAAGAATTCAGAAAATAAAATAATTTCATATCAAAAAGTAACTATAAAAATAACTTTGATCTCCCAAAACCCTAAACAATTAAACCATGGAGAGATGAAACCCTAATGAATTATATAGCAGAATATATAGGGGCTATGGAAAATCTAAGAGTGAGTTACAGAAGATACGAGAGAATACAATTTTTCCTAAAAATCTGAGATCCTAACTCCTCAAGATTTCGGTCGGATTTAACAAAATTTCGACCATGGCCGAAATTTGGTAGAATTAGATCTCCAGATTTCTGGTGTCTCTTCCTCTTGACTTTGGTTATCATGTTCCACTCGCTGCTTTTGATAACTTGCACCCTGGTTCTGTTTATAGCTTAGTAAACTACACATCCAACGCACGTAGTTCGTCTTTTGCGTACCTTCCCATTTTAGCCATGTAATCTGCATTTATTTACAAAACATGCCCGAAGCAGCATAAGATGGGCAAAATTAAGATAATCATGACTATATAAATATGCATTAAAATGAACCAATTAAACACCCCACACTTATCTTTTACTAGTTCTCGAGCAAAATTTAGGGTTTCAAACTCTAAACCAAAATCCTAAAAATAAAAATCTAACTAAAATCTACTCCTACTCCTATTCTCATTTTGCGGGCGTGCGATTGCACTGAGCACGTGCAATAAGATGTTAAAGTTTTAGGTGTTCCTAGTAGGAGAAGTGTTGTCTCATGAGGATTTTCAGCGGATAATATCCAAAAAATCCCAAAAAGGAAAATAAAAGTAAATGAAATAAAAATAAAAATAAAGAAAGTGAAAAACTAAAACCAAAGAAAAGAAAAAAAAAGAAAGAAAAAGAAAAGTTTTGAATCTTACTAGTTTTTTGGTTTTCATAAATTTTCATCCTAATAGTCTCGTTTAACTCTAGAAATTACATCCTCCCTCAATAAAAATTCATCCTATCTCTCCTTTAAATATCGATCCTACATCCTTACGTGTGTGTAAAAAGATCCATACACTCGAGAATTCAATTCAAGCTATCATATCAATATCCTCATTGTAAAGTGTTTTTCGTTACCTTATCAAGATAGAAATGCATGTCGTTTGTCAGGCGTGTACAAATCCCCCCGGTCTAGAGTAGGCTAGGGTTTATTGATCCCGGGGATCCAAATCTCCTGCAGCCGTGGACAAAAATGACATTAATTACCCCTCGCTTTTGGAGCGACAGAACCTCCAATTAACGGGTCGAACAAATCATGCGAACTCAATGTGCAGTATGCGCGTGTTATGTTTTGAAAACCATGTAAAAGGGCGTGTTCATTTCATTTTTTTAAATTTATTTTGCAGTTATTTACAAGAAAAATTTTAAAAGAAAATTTAAAAATCATTTTATATTTTATTTAAAAGAAAAGGAGAGTTTTATTCAAAGTGCGAGTGACCATGCGCGCATAGGGGCGTGCCTGCGCGTAGTGCACGCAGCGCGCACCTGGTGCACGCTATGTGCAGCGTAGGTGCGCAAAGGGACCAAAAGGTCCGGTTTTGGGGACTAAGTCCGGGTTTGGAGCTCAAGTGGGGGTGTTCTTCTTCTCTTTTTGCCTAAATAGACACTCTTGAATTTTCATAACTTGGGATCTTGATCTTTGATAAAAAAATCTTTGCCACCTTTTTTTGATCTTTTTGTTGCAATATGGTATGCACCTTGCCCTCTGCCTCCTTTCTCTCCTTTTGGATTTTAATGGATAGAAGAAGAACAACAAAGGGATCATTTTATGTATGAGATTTTGGGTATGAAATGTTCACAATGAAGAGAGAGTCCTCTAAAAAAATATATGGAGAGAAAGAAATCTACATGGGAAAATGACAGAGAGGAAAAGTTGACGACGACTCAAAACCCTAGGAAAAATGAGAGAGGCTTTTTTTTTAATTAATTCATGGGTGCTTTATATAGATATTACACTTTACATTTGGGTTCCTAGGGCTTCACAACTTTGGCTTTTAGCCTCTTCCCATGTCCATGTGCTTATTTAATTTTGCACATAGGCCTTGGGTTTTACAAATATTTGGCTTTTGCTCATTCATTCATAAAAACTACATTTAAAATTCATTTGCTACATAAAAAAATTTCTTCTCTTGGACGGTCGGTTACGCTTGAGCTCGAGACGTCTTGGACACAGATCCAGTTGCTTAGGGTTAGACCCGAATTATTTGGACCCATTTTGAATTGGGCGTTGACTTTAACCATTGACTTTGACTTTGACTTTTTTGCTTTGATTTTATTTTGGCAAATGAGGTATAAATTTTGACCCCAATAATGTGCCCTCATCAATAAATGCATACTACGTGAATGGGTTGTGTGCATGAAATTGATGGATCTTCTTTCATGGAGAGCTTGATTTGCTTCCCTTTTGGTGATGTGGAGGTCAGTGCTTGGTTCCCTTTTGACGACGTGAAAATTGGTACTTGATTCTCTTATGGAGACGTGGAGGTCGTTACTTGGTTCCTTTTGACGATGTGGAGGTCGTTACTTGATTTGGTTTCTTTTTTGCAACATAAAGGTTGTTGCTTCCCTTTTGGCGACGTGGAGGTCGATGCTCGACCTGGTTTCCTTTTTGCGATGTAGAGGTCGATGCTTCCTTTTTGCGACATAGCGGTCGATGCTTGATTTGACTCCGTTTTGCGACATGAAGATCGATACTTCCTTTTTGCGACATAGCGGTCAATACTTGACTTGACTCCATTTTGCGACATGAAGATTGATACTTCCTTTTTGCGACATAGCGGTCGATACTTGACTTGTCTCATTTTTGTGACATGGCGGTCGATGCTCCATTTTTGCGACATAAGGGTCGATGCTTAACTTGAATCCTTTTTGCGAAATGACGTTCGATACTTGACTTGGCTCCTTTTTGTGATATGGAGGTCGATACTCCCTTTTTGCGACATGAAGGTCGATACTTGATTTGACTCTGTTTTGCGACATGAAGGTCGATACTCCTTTTTTGTAACATAGAGGTCGATGCTTGACTTGGTTCCTTTTTGCGACATGGCGGTCGATACTTGACTTAGCACCTTTTTGTCACATGGCGGTCGATACTTGACTTAGCACCTTTTTGCGATATAGCGGTTGATCCTCCCTTTTTGTGACATTAAGGTCGATGCTTGACTTGACTCCAGTGTAGGGAATCGTTGTTAACGCACCATCGGCTTGGTGATTCCAGCTTATCCGGTAGAGCTTTTAAGCTTATAAGTAATTCTGGGTGGGACTTTGATTTGATTTATTTGATTCATGCTTTTTCGGTAGGAATTTCTAAGTTTGGTTGCACTAGTCGAATGGGACCCTTTTTTTGGACTCTAGGCTGGTATCAGCGATGCTAACATTGGAGTATAGGTGCCAGGAGCAATTCATTATTTGCTATTGGAGGACTTAGGGATTTGGATTTGGTTTGGCATCAGCATCGCTAACACTGGAATAGTGCCAGGAGCGACTCATCATTTACCATTGGAGGACTTGGGAATTTGGATTTTGGGTTGGCATCAGCACTACTAATATTAAAGCACAGTGCCAGGGATGACTCATCATTTTCCTTTGCCCATTGGAGAGAGATAGCCTAGGAGACAGGTTTAGGTCCCTTTAGCCTAAGGATTTTTCAATTTTATAAGTCGTGTGGGTCTCATAAAAGTATTTTCTCCATACGAGTCGAGAAGATCTCATAGGTGTATTTTGTCCTTAGGAGTCGTGAGAACCCCCAAGTGTGTTTTCCCTCGTGAGTCGTAAGGATTCCATGAAAGTGCGTTTTTCTTACGAGTCGAGAGGATATCATAAGTGTTGTTCACCTCATGTATCGTGAGGACACATGAGTGAGTGTTCTCCTCATTGGTGGCTTGGTTTGCCAACGAAATGCATTTTGGATGCATTTTTGTTGCCAGCAGCCCATGGATCGTATACGACAATAAATTTAGAGAACGGTTACAAGGCTGGTGAGCTCAGTTTATCTACGACTTGGGGGCATTCACGCATAGTATTTCTTGAGATATCGGTCGTTGATGAGTTGCATGGGCCTTTCTCCCTCGGCACCTATCAGTTGGTAGGATCCCCCGTCAAACACTTTCTCGATGATGTACGGACCTTCCTAATTTGGCTCAAATTTTTTCTTGGCATGTCGATTGGGGATGATCGGCCTTCTGAGGACCAACACCAATTCGTCTTTCTTAAAAGCATGGTGATGGGTCATCTTATCATAGGCCTGTGAAATTTGGGCTCAATACAACTCCAGATTTTTCTGTACCACAAGTCTCTTTTCTTCAAGCACGTCGATCTCTTCGAGTCGAAAGAGAACATTTTTCTCTTCTGTCAAACTGTGCTGGAAAACCATTCTTAAGCTTGAAACCATCAACATCGAGGGGAGGATTGCCTCAACTTGGAAGAGTAGTGAGTATGGAGTGGATTGAGTGCGGTGCATGGTTTGATTGCTTATAACACTTCTTAGAGCTTCAGATCTTAGTCTCGTTTATTGGCTGAAGAATTCATCTTTAAGAGCTTGCATAGGGTTTTGTTGAAGGTTTCGACCAACCCATTGGCTCTTAGATTATAAATGGAGGAATATCTCCAGTCTATCTCATGCTGAGCAGCGAACCTTGAGATTTTGAAGCTCTTGAAAGATGGCCCGTTGTCAGAAGTGATCCGTCTAGGTGTGCCAAAACGGTATATGACATTTTATCGGAAGAATATCAAAATATCTTCTATTTTGATTTCTTTTAGAGGGACGGCTTCAATCCATCTGGAGAAGTAGTCGGTAGCTACCAATATGAACCTACGTCCTTTAGACAACAGAGGATTGATCGGTCCAACTATATCGGTGCCCCATATTTCGAACGGCTATGACGCCACGGTAGGACGCAGCGGGCTGGGATGCTTGTGTATGAAGTTGCCATGTATTTGACAGAGGTGGCATCTTCTTGCATGTTCTTCACAATCCTTTATCATGGCAGGCTGGTAATACCCCAACCACTTGATTTGAAGGCGCATTTTGGGGCCGGATTGATATGCTCTGTAGACGCCCGAGTGAACTTCTTTCATGAACTTTTTGGCTTTGGTTGAGGACAAGAACATGAGCCAGAGCTGGTCATATGATCTTCGATATAGTGTATCATTTACGAACATATATCAGAGAGCTCTCTTCTTCTGCTGAACTCTCACGGATTTCTGTTCTGGTAACTTGTCATATCGAAGATACTCAATGAAGGGTTCTCTCCAATCAGGCTCGTTTTCGATGACCAGAGCTTCTTTAGTGGGACCGTTCTCTTGTTCTACGATTTCTTCTTCTCGTAAAGAAACTGGAGATAGGATCTGCCGGTTTCTGAATGTGATCAGAATTTCATCCATATCAGGGTCAGCTAACTCTTCGGCTATGCGAGCAAGTATGTCGGCTTTTCCATTCAACGCCCTGGGAATCCTCATCAGTTCAATATGGGTGAACCATTTCATGAGCTCCATGACCTGACTTCTGTATTGAGCTAACTCGGGTTTATATACTTGGTAGTCGCCGCTTACTTGGTTGACGACCAATTCAGAGTCTCCATAGACGCTAGCCTAGCAATCTCCATTTCTATGGCAAGCTCAAGACCAGCCATTAGAGCTTCATATTCATCTTCATTGTTTGTATGAGACTCAGTAAGAGCGAAAGAACGTCTTAGGGTCCCTCCTGATGGTGTGATGAGCACCAGTCCTATCTCAGCTTTTATCTACGGGATGCTTGATTTTCTGGAAGACCTTATTGAGAGGCCCCATTGAAGTAGAGCTCCAGCATGGCTCATTGTCTTCGAGATGCAGCGCTTGTTTATATGGTAACTCGCAATTTAGCGGCGACCCTTCAGATATGGGGTGAGCAGCGAGGAAGTCGGCGAGGGCTTACTCTTTTACTGCTTTTTGGGAAGTATAGACTATATCAAAATCAAGCAGCATGACAGCCCATCTGACCATCCTCCCGGTTAGATTTTCCTTGGTCATCAAGTATTTCAGCGGGTCGATCTTGGAAATCAGCATAACTTGGTGGGTGAGCAGATAATGCCTTAGCTTCTTTACGACAAATATCAGGGATAGACACCGCTTCTCAATTAGGGAGTGTCTGTGTTCTGCCCCTACTAATGTTCGGCCAAGATAGGCGAGGGTATTTTCTTTTCCCTCTTCGTAATTTTGGACGAGGTGAGCGCCGAGTGATCCGTCTAGCGCGACAATGTAGAGGATCATCGGTTTATCTGGAATAGGGACATCGAGTACTGGATGACGCAACAAACACTTCTTGATGCTTTCGAACACTTATTGACATTCGGCATCCTAGACGAAAGGGGCTCCTTTCTTCATGAGCTTTGAGAAGGATCGACATCTCCCCGATAGGCTCAAGATAAATCTTTGTATATAAGAGAGCTTGTCATGGAAGGATCTTAGCTGCGTCAGATTCTTTGGAGGTGGCATCTCCATGATTGCTTTTATTTTCGATGGGTCAACTTCGATCCCTCGATGTTGGACTATGAAGCCTAGGATTTTCCCGATTATACGTCAAAAGAGCACTTTAAAGGATTCATCTTCAGATTATACTTCCTCAGTCTTAGATGTGATTGGCTTTGGCTTTAGTCTTGAAAACCAAGTCATCGACAAAGCATTCGATAACTTTATGGATTAGGTCATCAAAGATCTTTATCATTGCTCCTTTATATGTGGCGCCCACATTTTTTAGTCTGAACGACATCACTTTTTAGTAATATATCCAGATCGGGGTTCAAAACGCTGTGTGTTTCTCATCCTCAGGCGACATCTTGATCTGATTATATCCAGACGATCCACCCATGAAGGTGAAAAGTTTGTAACTTGAGGTATCGTCGACTATCATTTACATGACCGGGAGATGAAAATCATTCTTAGGGCATGCTTGTGTTCCATGTTCCTTGTTCTGCCCCTAATAATGTTTGGCCAAGATAGTAGAGGGCATTTTCTTCTTAAGGTCTCTAAAATCGACGCAAACTCAGATCTGCCAATTTTTCTTCTTTACTTGGACAATGCATACGATCCAATCTGCATATTTCTCCTCTCTAATGAAGCTGGCATCGATGAGTTTCTTGGTTTCCTTGATAATCATTTCTTCAATCTCTCTTCTCATTCTTCGAGGAGCTTTCTTGATCGGCTTGGAATCAGGAGATGTAGCCAGCTTATCCACGGTCACCTCAAAGGGAGAGGCCGAGCATTTTCTTATATGTCCATGCGAAGCAATCAATGAACTCATGCAGCAGGGCGATTATCTGCTTTTTAACTTCCTATGGCAAGAGCGAGCTGATATAGGTCGGTCTTGGGTTATTGGGCGTTCCCAAATCAATTTTAGTTATTTCATGAAAGGTTGCTTTTCTTCCATCTTCGAGCTCTTTAGGGGCTTCTTCTGGCTCGGTTAGATCGTCATCATTTTCCGATTTTCCGCTAGCCTCACTTACGTAGATCATGTGGCAAGAGTCGATGTCAGGTTGGATGATACCCCATCTATCTGGGACTTGTCCATCGATGAGTGATCGAGTTTGAGGTGGATACCATAGCCTTTCATAGAATTTCGATTCAGACTCATTTTGATATAACGGGCATCCACATTTCTTGAAACAGTCCCGCATTTCAGGTGCGTAATACCCGGGGTTTAGGAGTGCTCTTATGCCTCTTTCATAAGGAAGGTACGCCACGGAAAGATCGTTTGGGTTCATGACAGGGTTTGACCCGTAGAACAAAATACCCTTCTTCCCGCTCTCCCAAGGACGTAGAAGGTTTTCAATTGGTCACAATGGAGACTGACAGTGCATCGAGTTCTTTGCACATTTGCTTCAAAACCCTCATGACGACCAGAGACCCTTCCGTGATTTCAGGGGTTTCCCTTAGTTTTTCTTTCTGCACAGGAGCCTTGTCTGCACATTTGATGCAAGATGAATCCTCTTCATCTGATTCTTCAGTGTCACTACTAATGTGAGGGAAAACTTTGTTGAAGGATGGGCCGTCAATATCGGACTCGTCCGTATCGCTGTTGAAACGAGGGTGAGTTTTATGGAAGGAAGGGCTTTCAGCATCGGATTCATCGGTATCGTTGCCGAAATATGGGCGTACTTGGGGATTTTTTGGTTTTGAATATGACAGCCGCTCAAACTTTCTTTTGGAATTCAAAGCCGTTTCGCCCCTAGTCATTTGTGGTTTAGAATCTTGGAGATTCATGAAGTATCGAGAATCTTCATATTGGACTTCATGTACACCGAACGACTGTATGTCTCCGATAATGCATTTTTCTTCTCCGTTTTTTGTATATTTCATGCATTGATGGAGTGTTGACGGAACAATGCCGTAATCATGAACCCATGGCCGCCCCAAAAGAATTTTATAGGACGTATTGGTATCTTTGACATATATCTTAGCCTCTGTCTGTAAGTTCCCAAATTTGATTGGCGAGGCTATGCATCCCAGAACTTGCTGACAGTTTTAGTTGAACCCCTGGATGATGATCCTTTCTTGGACTTTGAGCCTGATCGGCCTGAATTGATGGCTGGAATAGTGGGCTCCTTTTGCATCTCCCACTCGACTCTGAGCTCTTTCTGAAGCAGTTTCAACATATTTTTAGTATTCTTGGATATGTATACATTCCAAGGAGTCCATGATAGGTTGTCATCACTTCCTGGACCGAATGGTTCAACAGTTGGCTCCCAGAAAGTTTTAGCTTTTGTCTATATGAAGCTGGCAGTTGCAGCTTGATTATTCACCAACACTAGGGGACAATTCTAGCTCTCCTGCCTTATATTGCTTCTCGAACCAATATTTGAATACGCAACAATCCTCAATCGTATGACTCACCATTCTATGATATGGGCAATATAGAGGATTGTCGGTCATGTTTGCTTCATGAGGCTTTTTTGATTTTGACAGTTGTAAACTATTCTTCAAGGCGTCTTTGAATATCTTTCGGACCATTTCCCTTCTAAAGAAGGAGTATACCTTTTTTACTTATCCTCTAGAGTCGTTCCTTCTCCTCCCAATAATGGCTTCCGAGGACGGTCGGTCTTTGATCAGCTTGCTATTCGTTCGCCTTCATCATTAATGTGTTGAAAGAATCAGCCTTGGTGGCACTCCCGCCTTTGCGATTATCATCCGTCTGATTCTTCCAGGATTTATTGTTAGTTTAGGGGTCTGGAGTAAACTCTTTTTTTGAGCGTTCCAACATTTGAACCTTCATGGTTATCTCTTAGAACGTTTTGAGGCCTGTGGTGCACAGAAATGGAACCATCCAGTTACTGAGTTTTCTAATGAAAAGGCTGACAGATTGGTCCTTTTCTAACGGTGGTTCGCATTTGATGGTGAGATTGTGCCATCGGACTATGAAGTCTGTGTTCATTTCATTTTTCCTGGCTTTGTCCTCACAAGGTTAGCAATGGTGATTTTATCACTAACATTCATGAAACTCTGCCAGAACTGAGAATCCATTTAGTCAAAAGTCGTAATAGAGCCATCTAGTATGTTTGCATACCAGTCGAAAGCAATGTCAGTCAAACTGTTAACGGACTAACAGAGGAGATGCACATCATTGCCCCCAGTATTCCCAGATGATGCTTTAAAGTAGGCAATGTGCTGGTTCGCATTTCCAGTCTCATCAAACCTTCCAAATTTAGGAATGACGTAGCCGCTGAAAAAATCTATAAGATCATATTGTGCGGGGTAGGGCCGTCCACTACTGCCAACATCTTTTTGAGCTTCAGTTTCAGCTACCAACGTTTTGAATTTGTTGGTGACCAAATCCATGATCCGGTCTTGCATCAATAGGTTGCTATCATCAATAGTCAAGACATTCCCTGAGGCAGAATGTGGCTGAATTTCACGAGGTTCCCTTATTGTTGGACTTAATGGAATGGGCGTCGGCTGCTTTGGGTCATTGTCACCCAGCTTATGAGCGGAGCCCTGCGCTTGATTAGGCGGCTGTGAGGCAACTTGGGTTGTGAGCTGCAAGACGATGTTTGTCAAATCGTCAATCTTTGAGTAGAGCATGGTCATCTCCTTAACTTTGTTTCTGAGTTGCTTTTGAAGTTCTTGGAAAAGCTGCTGCTTCACGGTCTTGGGGAAGAAATTCGGCTCCTCTTCGCTGTCCGAACCAGACTCCTCATGAACTGAGGGCTTTTTCTGCTTATCAGCCTCACCGAAAGGGTTTTCATTATCTTCCGTGGGAGGCTGGTCATAGGAAGCGGCAACCATATTCAAACCAGATAGGGTTTGGTATGTGGTGGCCCCATCCTTTCTTTTGCTGTGTGTTCCTGCCATATAGACCGTGTAGACCTCGTGTCCAGCCAGATCTTCAATGTTGGCGGCTAATTTTTCGAACCATCGTCGTGGCCCTTCCTTTTTGGGAAAGGACAAATGACTGAAGATGGTCGGCTTGGCCGGGCTCTTGGGTGGCACTGATTCACCTCTGCTGGCTTTTTCCCGTTGCTTATGTGCGGCATAGAGCGCCCGATAGAGTTTTGAAGAGACAGTGCCATGTTTTCTACATTGGGGCTTGGACACGTCTTTTCGTAGCACTGTTCAGATTGTTGTCTTCTTGATCTTGGCGGACATAGCATTTTTTTAACCCACTTTAAGGGCTTAAAAGAGTTGTTCAATTTTACAGCTGATTCAACTGTTGTTGCGGGGTAACCCGGATCTTGAAACTTTACAAAGTTCAACTTGGTTGGAGCCCTAGCCTTTTTGTTTGCTTTATATTTGAGCTGCTACTGCTTTAGCATTTTCGCATTGAGCGCTTGGCGGGCTTTTGCTCTTCAAGAAGCCGCCGTAAATTGATTGATAGAGAATCTCAAAATAACTTCCGAGCGTGCATTTGTCGAGGTCACCGCTTGAACTTACCTGCGATGCCTTGTGGATTCCTTTGTTTTGACAGCCTTGACCCTGTTCACCGCTGAAAAATAGAGACCGAGATGTTGGGACATCTCGCCTGAATTTTGGGGGCAGATGCTATTTGGACTTCTCCATCCACCTCTCCGAAGATACCAAGTTGATTTATATCTACGGGGGTTTGGATTGATGCGACCGTTGTAGCAGACTTTATCAAATCCCACCTCATTTGTGAGGGTTTTTTTGACTGTAGGGACGCTCTTCCCTGCAGGCACAAGCCCCTACAGTTAATTACGTTATCACATTGCAATAACCACTTTCTCCTGCTCCAGCAGTTCACTTCGTGTCGTGTGTATTTTTGTTTATTTTGGTTACCCGTGGATTGTATATGGAGACTAGTTTATGTCGTCGTCCGTAGGACGCGGATTAGTCCAAATCCGTATATTTTAGATTTGGGATTTTGAACTTAAGTTATATTTTTCCTTTAGTTCAAAAATATTTTATTTGGTTTAAGGACTGTTAATCTAGATTAAGATCAACTTAAACATATGAGCATTTGGGCCCAATTTATTTATTTTAACTAAGGATACATATGTCCTATTTGAGACTAAGATGAACTTAGCAATATTTTAACCATCATTAAATTTATTAAGATCCAGAGCATTTGGGCTCAGTTGCAAGAGACTTAGCCAATTTGAACTTAGTTTACTCGGTCCTTTTTTGTTCAAAAGCGCTAAACACTTATTTGGGCCCTGTTTGTTCAGCCCTCCCTTTTTATGCAAAAGTACTAAGCACTTGTTTGGAGCTCTGGCGCTCATATGGGTATCATGTGAAGCCTTATGTTATGGGCGCTGCCCAATCAGTGCTAAGCACTCAGTTATATATATATATACATATATATATATATATATATATATATATATATATATATATATAGTGCTAAGAACTTTTTATTATATGGCGTCCATGTGAAGAGCATGTGCGGCACTAGGCGTTGCCTAATTAGTGCTAAGCACTTAGCCATTTTGGCTATATATGAAGTGCTAAGCACTTTTTGTGTGGCGCCCATGTAAGGAGCACGTGAGGCGCTGGGCGCTGTCCAATCAGTGCTAAGCGCTCAGTCGTTTTGGTTGTATATGAAGTGCTAAGCACTTTTTATATGGCGCCCACATGAGGAACACGTGTGGCGCTGGGCGCTGCCCAATCAGTGCTAAGTACTCAGCCATTTTGGCTTTATATAAAGTGCTTAGCACTTTTATTCAGCGCCCATGTGTATTTCACGTGAGGCGTTTGCCTTCTGCTTTGGGCGCCCGCGTGTTTTTTACGTGAGGCGCTGAACGCTATTGGGAGGGCGCCCACGTGGGAAACGCGTGAGGCGCTAATCTCTTTTCTTTTTAGAGATTAAATCTCTGTTAATACCATTTTGGCCATTAATGATCATCAAGATCTCTATTTTGAAGACCTTGGATCGTTTTTTCTTCATTGGAGGACTGAGTTCTTCTTTTCTTTTTATAAGATCTAATTTCTTTATGTAGGGTTAAATCCTAATTTCGGAGGAATCAAATTCCCAGAACATATGTTCTTTTCTTTTTTTCTTTCTTTTTAACCTAGTTCTTTTCTGAATCTTTGATTCTCAAGAACAAGATCTTCCCGATGAGAATTAAATTCTCAACTTGTGAGAGACTTGTCTTGTGGATCTCTGATCTAGAGAAAGAACTAAGTTCTTTGAGAAGGGTTAAACCCTTAGATAGATAAAAGGAGATATTTTTATCTCTGTGTTTTTTACCTAGGTTTTAAGGAGACAAGTCTTCTTTTTTTATTAAGAATTAAATTCTCTGTTGTTTTGAAAACTTTCTCTATTTTTCAGAAGCTTATGGGGGGTTCCCTCTATATAAGACTTGAAGTCTCGGGTCCTTTATATAGTGGAGGCAAATTGTTAATTAGTTTTAAGAAAATCTCTTATTGAGAGATTCCAATTGATTTAATCGGTCTCAAAATTGGTTTGGGAAATTTTACCCACCGTTGGATTTTTGATCCAAGTGTTTCTATTTTACAGAATATATTTTCTTGTTTTTAGCAAGATTGGGGAAATATTTTCTCATATACAGAATTTATTCTGTCAAATGGTGATTTTTAATCACCATTGGATTTTTAATCCAAGAGCTCTCTGTTTTACAGAGAACAATTTTTTTTGTTTGTAAAGATTGAGGACAAATATTCCTCAGAATAGAATTTAATTCTATTGTTTGATGATTTATCATCATCATTGGATCTTTGATCCAACGGCTCTATTTAAAAGAGATTATCTCAATTTTTTAGGGAAATATCCTTATGTAGAATTTAATACTAATGATATCAAGTTGGGCGCCGGCGCTCACGTGTTGTGCACATGGGCACTACTTAAGAATTTAATTATTATTTATGATAAGTGCGTCTGTGCTTTGCACATTGGCGCCCCCGTGAGCTTCACATGCGGCGCTACCCTAGGATTTAGTCCTAAGGGGTTGGCGCTAGCGCTGGCGCCCTCGTGAGGGGCATGTGAGGCACCGTCTTAACAAAATTTAATAGAGCTTATATCTTTTTATTATGTTTAAATATTAGGGGAACAAATACCCCCCACCATTGTTCTCAAGTGGCTCACACGTGAGTGCAACGGTGTCACTTTTTCCACCGTTTGATTTTCTAGAGAATTGAACCGTCCCTTCACATCCTATAAATAGGGCTTTTGGCCCTTGAGATGACTGCCGTTTCATCATCTTTTTGAAGTTTCTTTCTTCTTTGAGAATTTAATTCTCATCTCAGAGCTGAGATCTCTGCCCACAGAACTTCCTCTGATTAGAGTTAAACTCTTGATTTTGTGGGGGCCATTGATTTTCCTTTAGACTATAATGATTTTAGTATTTTGATTGCTAACCCTCCACTGGTTTTTCTTTCAGTTACTATTGCCGCTAATTTATATAATCTTGAAGAAATTATCTCTTATGAGGAGATTCGCATCCAAGGTTTCTATCAAGGCCAGGAGTTTACTAATGCCCAATGCGCTGAGGTGATGCGTCACTTAGACTATTACAACGGTAGATTGCTCTCCCGTAGTTCTGCTCTTTTAAAGATCGTTGTTGGGTCGATCTAGGAAGCTATACCCCGGCGTTTTGAAGTTATGCCACTCCAAGCGCTCAATGACACTGAGGACAAGGTACATTCAGTGTACTTGATGGGGTTGATCTCAAAGAAACGGAGAGATAATCTCGTCGCCATCTTGCACCGTGTCGTTCTACAGAAAGAGATAGTATCAGCACATCAGAGGGCGGAGGACATCAGTGGTGACCCTGACGCTTGCATCCGAAAGAAGATTCACAAGAAGATGGTTGATGAGGCTGAAAGTGCATTGCTCAAGCTTGCTTTTTAGTCTGAGAATCCATGTCCAGAGTTTAGCGTTCTACCATTGTAAACATTTTGATGATGTTTATTTCTTTTTTTATCATCCTTATCACCAATGTATAAATTTCTTCGAAGTATGAATGACAAAGCTCCCCATTTTCTTTACGCCAATGCTCGTATGTGCCTCACGTGAGGTGTTGTTATATATATATATATATATATATATATATATATATATATATATATATATATATATATATATATATATATATATATATAACTAGCACCGGCGTTCACCTGTCATGCGCATGAGGCGCTGCTACAGGATTTAATCCTGAAAAGAACTAGCGCCGACGCTCACATTTCATGCACGTGGGGCACTGCTACAGGTTCTAATCCTGAAAAGAATCAGCGCCAGTGCTCACATATCATGCACGTGAGGCGCTGCTACAGGTTCTAATCCTGAAAAGAATCAGCGCCGGTGCTCACGTGTCATGTACGTGAGGCGCTACTGAGGGAATCGTTTCACCTTCTTACTCTGATTTTCATGAGTCAACTCTTTCTTTTCTTATGCCCTTTTTGTCAGGCTTTGGAAATAGTTCTACCATGCACAATATTTTCTGTGCCTAAATTTAAATACTTCTCTTTATATTCTGAAGCAATGATCTTCTTCTTCATCACAAGGAAAGAACCATTTTTTTAACAAATCAAGAGTTATGGCTTGCAATCGTCCTCATGCTCGTCGGCAACCATGGGAGGTGCCTATCGAGAGAATTGTTCCTCATTTTACTGCACAATTGGTGGATCCCGTTCTCACAAATGACCAATGTGACACAGTGGTGTACGATCTTCTGACTCGTAGGGGCTCTCCTATTCCTATCGGCTCCATTTAGCTCCAGATGATCTTCTTGTCTGTGCATGCTGACATTCCTCCTCATCCGGCGGAGATGACTCTGGCGATACTCGATACAGCGGAGGACAAAATCAAGTGCTTGCATGAGGCATATTTGATTACCCAGTCTCTGAAGGATCGCTCTGTTCTGTTGCTAAACCAGATATGGGCTCAGTGGGCCATCATGTATGTCTTTACTGATGGGCACGGTGCTGACCGATGGGGAGCGATTCCTTGCGAAGGTTTCAGCTTCAACATGGTGGAGAAGGCTGAGAGGGCTTTAGAAAATTTTATTCATAGTTTTGTAAACCCTTGTACTTTTGATCCCGTGTTCGGTGATCTGTTTCCTGCAGAATAAAGTATTTATTTAAATGTGTTTCTTTATTGTTGACTGTTGAATATTTTATCCCCAACACATATTCAAGTGTGCATCTTACATCTGCGCATGTACTTTACCCTTAGGGTTTTTTAAGTGCTAACGCCACTGATGTGCTCGTGTCATGCAATGACCTTCCACACGCGTATATAAATCGGCATGCTTCCAATGCTATCTTCATTCAAGTACGCATGTATTTGCAAGTGAGTCTTAAATAGGTGCGAATCAAATGCTGTCCTTATTGTCTTGCATAGCATACGTCTGGTTTCAGGCTGGCATGTCATACAATTTTTTTATAGAATTTTGATCTAAGAAGATAGCGAGTGGATACAAGCGTCGTCATCTATCATTAACTCAGATCTCAATTCTTAAGAAGTGTAGTTTTGATCCCCGAGACCTATGAGTTACGCCTTTCTGTTTCTAGCTCGAAGCCTCTAGTTTATGTACTCATTTCGGAGTTTGTAGTTTATTCACTTGTTTCGGAGTCTCTAGTTTATGTACTCATTTCGGAATTTGTAGTTTATTCACTCATTTCGGAGTCTCTAGTTTATGTCCTCATTTCGGAGTTTGCATTTTACATACTCATTTCAGAGTATCTTTAGTTTACCTCCCTTGGGTTATTAGGAAAATTTGTCCTTACGTTGTATGTAGATAACCCCCATTCTTTTTACGACAGAGGTCCGTTAGGTTTGTGGTACTAGGGTTTTAGACCGTGGTACCATCGCGTTGGCTGATGTATTCCTCGATATGCAGTCTTTAAGCCGCTATTCAAGTAGTCCAGCGACTGTCGTGTCTCTGATCCCTTTGGAACTGGACAAGACGTCTTCAAGTAATCTCCTTAGGTCATATTACTGTCGGAATAGCAAGCGTTAAGAATTTGCCATGATGCTTTTTACTTGAGATTAGGCATAATTTGGAGCCTCGATGAGCCATAACCGCACCCTTCTGGGGTCGGATGATCTTCAATGGTCTTTTAGACTTTATATGAGTTGCCGTCATGACCCAAAGCTGGAAATATGTTGTCACTTCATTTTTGTTTTGACGATGTCGTGCCGATTATTTGCTGAAATAGTGTAGACATCTGGATGACCTCTATGCTGCATGTATTGCAATTGAAGTCCGGAGCTAGGAATATGCCATTGCTCGAATTTCATTTGATAGTCGCGTCTGCATCCTTCTGAAATGAGGAGGGAACGCCGGGATAGTCTTTAGATTGTATATGTACCGTCAAGACTTGAAGCTAGGATTTTGCCCTTACTCCATTTTTTTGCTTTGACCCTTGGGTCTTTTTTTTATGATGACGTTGCGTCTGCATCCTGCTGGAATGAGAAGAAAGGCTGGGATAGTCCCTATGTTGTATATGAACCATCCAGACTTGGAGCTAGGATTTTGCCATTACTCCATTTTTTGCTTTGACTCTTGGGTCTTTCTTTTTTGATGATGACGTTGCGTCTGCATACTGCTGGAATGAGAAGAAACGCCGGGATAGTCTCTAGGTTGTATATGAATCATCCAGACTTGGAGCTAGTGTTTTGCCATTACTCTATTTTTTTCTTTGACCCTTGGGTCTTTGTTGATATCACGTCTGCACCCTGCTATAATGAGAAGCACGTCGAGTCGATCTTTAGACTGTAGATGTTGCCATCAAGATCTAGCTCTCCCTTTTGATGGAGCCTGGTGGGAAAATATGGTTCCCTTTCTTTCATTTGTGCCCATGGATCGTATACAAGAGTCAATATGGACATACTTGCAGGGCAGAAAGTTTCAATTTTTATTTCTTCTCACGATGCTTTATCTTTTCAGCTTTTTATGTCGCGAAAGTCGCGATTGCCCAATCATTTCGGCTATTTATCGCGGTGCTCAATCATTTCAGCTATTTTTTTTTATATTTTTACTCGCTGCTTTTTATTGCGAGTTGCCCAAACATTTCGGTTGTTTTTATATGCATATTTCTTGCTCGCTGATTTTTATTGCGAGTTGGAGACTTGGTCTTGATACCCATTATGGCATCAGTATTGCTATAACTGGAATATTGTCAGGAGTAAATTATCATTTGCCATTAGAGAACTTGGAGTTCGAAACCTTTTTAGGCATCAGCATCGCTACAACTAGAATGTTGCCAGGAGTGAATCATCATTTTCCTTTGTCGATCTGAACAAAGATGTATTAGTAGACAGGGTCGGGATCCTGTCAACTAAGCCTTTTGACTTCATGAGCCGTAAGGGTTTCATAAAAGGTATTTCTCCCTATGAATCGTGAGGATTTCGTAGGTGTATTTTCTCCTTAGGAGTCGTGAGGATCCCTAAATGCGTTTCCCCTTATAAGTCGTTAGGATCTTACGAGAGTATTTTCTCATTATAAGTCGAGAGGACTTACAAGTGTCGTTCAACAGATGGGCGCATTTCTTGCCGTTGGAGGAACTTGGTGGGAGATATATTTATTTATGCCCGTGGATTGTATATGATTGTTAGAGTTTTTGCATGCTTAGTTAATTAGCGCAATCAAGACGGTTTCGCTTGGTAGCTAGCCTGTTGAGTACGGGTCGTCTGCAGGGAGATGGGAATCTTTTTCTATGTGCTTTAACGAGTTAAGTCCAAATATCCAGGTTTGTTTGAGATTAACTATGTGCTAAAATTTATATAAAGAGAGCTTGGTAGGGTTAGGATTAAGTTAGTTTGAGATAGGAATCGCTCACTTCTTTCGTTGCCACTCTTAATATCGGTGTTACGGTAACCGGCAACAACGGGGATTAGCACGACTAGGAAGGAACTTGCGAGTATAAGCTAGGCTTTCCAATACTTAGTTTCTTCCTTTTGGTCCTTGTCCATCCGTTCTTAGCTCTTAGCCTTAACCTCCGGTTAATTCAACCACAACCGGTCTCGTTAAGGAATCACCGCTATCATGTAGAATAGGGTGCCGTAGGGAGCGGGTTGTGGTTCAATTAACGGGAGTCCGAATTTAGATGTTGGGCAAGAAAAGAGTGAGAGAGATTTTCTTCTCTCAAACTTTCCTTATCCTACCCTAACAAGTGAGAAACTACTCACCCATTAACAAGAAAAAGAAAATAAAACAAGGAGGAAGATAGAAAGAAAGGGGTTAGAAAATCACAACTAGCTATTTGAGACCTCACTTTGGCTAGGATCATACTCAAGCATCATGGTTGCAAAGATAAAGAAAAATAGAAGAAGAAAGAAAGCAAACAACAAATATCAACAACTAGATTAGCAAATGAAAATTACAAGCAAGTAAAATAACACAATTACATGACGTAAAAAGAAACTCTTCTTTTATTCATCATCACTCATAAAGCTCACTACAAGTTTTAATGGAGAAAGATGAAAAGAGGAAGAAGAACTACAAAATCTAATCTAAAATCTAAAACAAAGAAAAGCACCCTTTGTTTGGCTTTGAGCTGGGCTATTTATAGGCAGGAAACTGAAACCCTAGGGATACAATCTGGTCTAAAATACAATTACAAAACTACCCCTAAAAAACGATCCCCTACTGAGTCAACTCGGCCACGGATCCACGGCCTAAGTGCCATGTTTGCCGTGGTTCCGCGGCCATTTAGCGGAATTAGGGCTCCATCTTTTCTGGGTTTCTCCATGTTGCTTCTCTCTTCTGTTTGGTATACTTGGTTTCTCAGAATCCCTTCAGTTTTCTTCCAGATTTCCAGCAGTGTAAAAGATGAATTGATGTTGACTTTTTGCCTTAATTTTCTTGAGCTCCGCGTAGTAGTCTTGGATTTTGTGCTGCCCTTGTGCTTTGTGCATGAAAATGACTAATGATTTGCCATTTTGTCCCTTAAACGTGTAGGTGGCATTATACGGATAGTGTGCGGAGACCTGTATTTATCTGTGGTTGGCGGAAGTCCTGAATTTGTTGCGCTTTTTTATGAATTTCACTGCTTAGAGCTGAGAAACTGTAACCTGCATTTATTTAGCAAACACGGATCAAGAGTACCAACCTAGATGCAATGTGATTAAGAACGAGCGGTATAAAAATATAAAAATTTGATATGAACAAATAACCCCAAACTTATCATTTGCTCGTCCCGAGCAAAGCCAATTTTATTCACAAAAATTCCTAACCTCACTTTCGCAGGGAACGTGATTGCACTGAGCATGTGCAATAAGCCGTTAAACCTCTAGGTGTCCCTAATAAGAAGAGTGTTGTTTCCTGAGGGTTTTCAGCGGATACTACCCACAAAATCCGGTCAATTTGGCCGTTGACTCTAATTCTACAATTCAGCATTCCAGCGAGAAATTCTATCATCTTCACTTTAGAAATCATCATCCCGTATTCTTCACTCTTCCTATTCATTTAACTTAAGGTCCTATACGTTTTGCCGGTTTATAAAGCTTTCAGCATTTCTTGAGTTTTCCTTCTAAAACATCATCTTAAATCCGGAATTTTTATCATCTCTACTGAAGATATAAGCCCTATTTTTCATTCCTAGATCTCCTCCAAACTCCGATCATAAACCCCTACGTGTGTGTATTTATCACACCTACACTTGGAAATTCAATTCAAGCTATGATACCCTTGCCATAATACCTAGTACTACTTCTTTTCATTAATGATGGACGGTTTTGCTCATACACCTTTCATGCGACTATTAATACTTTTTGAGGCACTAACATCCGATTACTGAATGTATGAGCTTAAAGCGTAAATAGCAGTCTCCAGGTCTTGTATTTTATTTTATTTTATTTTATTTATTTATTATTTTCAATACCGGATATATTTTCAATGATGCTCTTTTGGTGGTTAGCATTAATTTCTGTTTTTTCTTTCATACCAGGCTTTTAGGAAAGAGTATTTTTAGGTATCTTCTACTATCCCAAGTTTCAAGGTGCGTGTATGTGCGATTGTAGGGTATATATTTTCAGAATTTGGATTTAAGGTTCAGAATTATTTTTCAGACTTACACTTCAAATAGAACTTTCAATACTATTCCTTCATTTCGACTTAGCCCAAGAACTGAACTCAAAATTTGCTTATTTCTAAATGAACTGCAAGGACGCATATTTTCTATAGTTAGACTTCAAGAATGGTTATTTTTAGGATTTTTAATTTACTAAGTTTAGGATCTAGTTTTTTTCTAACTAGTCAACCGTCATGTTGAACTTGAGTCAAATATGGTCAATATTGAAATTTATATATATATATATATATATTTATATTTTTTTATGCAATGCAGAAAAATAAGATATGGAATTAAATATGAAAAGAAAAATAAATATTTAAAAAAAACGTGCAGATGCAATACAAAGATAACTATTTACAATCAACTCTCGCCCCCAAACTTATTTATAGCAGTGTCCTCCCTGCTCCCTGCGGCGTCTATTAGACGCGACCTCACTAGTCCCTTCCTCACCCCTATCATCCCCCTGTCCCCTCGATCGTGAGCGTGATCGTTCCTCTCTTGCCAGCAGGGTGGACATTCCCTGCTCCAGACCGTCAGTCGCTGATCAAAATTAGCCAGCATCCCTATCACTCGTTCTACCCCTCTATGGGTTCGTCGAATTAAGCGCGCTTGCACGGTGGGGGTGAGATCTTCATCGCTTGCTGTGGAGCTCGAGTTAGGGGTCTTGACCATTACATCCTCGGCCGGTTCGGTGTGCGACCATAAATCATGAAGTCGTGTGTAGGATGTGGAGACACCCTCAAGAAGGGGTCGAACTGGAACCCCACCATGCAGGTAAAATTCAAATTCCTTAATAGGGAGGAAATGGCGACACCGTTGTGTCACCAACATAGGGCATGGATAATTGGCCGCCCGTTTGCCGGCGCCAATCGAGTGAAGCAATACCGTGCACATATCGTAGCTAGGGTTTCGAGTCATCAAGGTGTGCACGATGTGTAGGGACGGTGTAAAAAAATTTGTGTTGTACGAACTTTCGAAAATATTGTTTTGTGCTCAACGGCATACAGTTAAAACGTTCGCAAAAAGTGTGTGAGCCTGAATTCCCTTTCTGGGCTCTCTACAACAGTCATTTCCCATCAAGGGTAGGTAGTCCTCAAATCGGAGGGGTTGGTCATGAATGGGGAGTTGTGGTATTAAGGCGACTTCATGAATGAAGTCCCTATCGATTAAAATTTCCCGATCCCCCCACATTAATCTAAGGTACCCGTGTTGTGCCAAACACCCCTCTTCCATACATTCATAAAAACGGGCAACAAGATCCGGAAGCGCGAACGCGCTCGGATGGTTAAATAACAAAAAGTTCCATCCGCGCTTTCGGATTTCATCACCAAAATAGCTACCATAAACTTTATGCACAAACAATTGTGAAAAATCCCTTTCAAACTGTAAGGTAGGGGCCATGACAGAGATCAAATGCAGAAATTTTAAATTGACAGAGAGGGAAAAAGAATTGCAAACCTCTTTTGAAATTTTCAGAGGGAAAGGAAGCAAGGTTGCGGTGGTTGCACGGCAGAAGCTTGCGATCGGCGGCGGTTGGGCAGCGGCGGGAGGCGATCTCTTCTGCAGATTTAGAGCGGCGGCTAGGGTTTGGTGTTAGGGTTAGAATGAGGCAGGGGAATTGAGAAAAGGGGTTCGAAATGTATTTATAGGGGTGTTGGACATTTCTACAAAATCCCCCCCAAAAAGAATAATTAAATAAAAGAATTAAAAAAAATTTGTATAATTTTATTGTATTTATGGTTCTGTATATTTACAAAAATACCCTTCCTTAAAAAAAAATTTAATTTTTTTAATTTATTACAGATAATTACAAGTGGGAAAATGGTATACCCCCAAACTTATTTGAAACAGTGTTTCCACTGTTTATGGCTGGATAACCGAAATTTAGGGGTAGGCGAAGGAAGACGAGTCAAATGTAAACCGGCTCCTGCAACATCAGGAGCTCCTCTGATGGGTCTGTGGTGAGAAACGGTTTTAAGCTATGTCCGTTCACATTGAATAGTGAACCGTCCTCTAGATTTTCTAAATCCACCGCGCTGTGCGGATATACTGTCCGCACAAAGAATGGTCCTTTCCAGTAAGATCTGAGCTTACCGGGATGTAAATGTAGCCGGGTGTCGTAAAGAAGTACCTGTTGACCATGTGTGAAAGTTTTGCGCGTAAGGTGTTTATCGTGAAACACCTTCGCTCGGTTCTTAACGACAACCGCGTTTTCGTAAGCTTAATCCTGAAGCTCGTTCAATTCGTTTAACTGCAGCTTCCGATGGCTGCCCGCATCATCAAGAGATAGATTCATCTCCTTGATCGCCCGTGATGCTCGATTTCCACTGGAAGGTGGAAAGCCCTCCCGTAAACAAGCTGATAAGGAGACATGCCAAGATCAGTCTTATAAGCGGTTCGAAATGCCCAAAGGGCATCAGTGAGTTTTAAAGACTAATCCTTACGGTTCTTGGAAACCGTCTTCTCCAAAATCTGTTTGATTTGCAGATTAGATACTTCGGCTTGCCCATATGTTTGGGAGTGGTAAGGCGTGGATAGCTTATGATTAATGGAATATTTCCGCATCAAGGCCTCGAAAGTCTTATTACAAAAATGTGTTCCAAGGTCACTAATGATCGCGCGGGGGTGTCCAAACCTGGAAAAAATGTTTTCCTTAAGGAATCTAACGACAACCTTGTTGTTGTTAATCCGGCTGGGCACGGCCTCGACCCATTTAGAGACGTAATCAACAGCTAGAAGAATATACAGGTTCCCAAAAGAGCTGGGAAACGGCCCCATGAAGTCAATACCCTAAACATCGAAAATCTCGACAACCAAGATTGGTTAGAGCCGCATCTCGTTTCTCCTGGATATCCGGCCCAAGTGCTGGCACCGGGAGCAAGTCTTGTAGTAATCATGAGCATCTTTGAAGAGTTGTGGCCAGTAGAATTTACACTGCAAGATCTTCTCGGTTGTCTTTCTGGGGCCAAAATGCCCGCCACACGCTTGATCGTGGAAAAATGACAGCACACTCTTGAACTCATTATCAGGCACACACCGACGAATGATCTGGTCGGGACAGTACTTGAACAGATAAGGTTCGTCCCAGTAAAAGTGTTTTACTTAGGATAAGAATCGAATTCTGTTTTGACTTGACCATTTGATTGGTAGTAATATTGTTGCCAAATAGTTCACAATATCGGCGAACCAGGGTTCGCATGATACTGTCAAGAGTTGTTCATCAGAAAAAACGTCGTTGATTGGAAGTTGAAGCGTCGGCGAAGAAGGGAATTTTGAAGGATGTTCGGCGACTACGTTTTCACATCCTCTTTTGTCCTTGATGACAAGGTCAAACTCTTGAAGTAAGAGGATCCAACGTATCAGCCGAGATTTTGCGTCCTTCTTCGTAAAAAGATGGCGTAGAGCTGAATGGTCTGTGTAGACGATGGCTGGAGAGCTGATCAAGTAATGCCTGAACTTTTCTAAAGCAAACACAACAGCCAAGAATTCCTTCTCGGTTGTTGTGTTATTCAGTTGGGCATCGTTCAGGGTTCGGCTAGCATAATAGATTACGTGCGGCATTTTATCGATGTGTTGTCCAAGGACCACACCGATGGCAAAGTCAGATGCATCGCACATAATCTCAAATGAAGACGGCCAGTCAGGAGAAGAAAGAACGGGAGAAGAAGTGAGTGAGCTTTTTAGTGATTCGAACGCAGTCACACAGCTCGAGTTGAAGTCAAAAGTGGTATCCTTGGCCAACAAAAGAGTCAAGGGCCTAGCAATCTTGCTAATGTTCTTGATAAACCGTTTATAGAAACCGGCATGGCCAAGGAAAGCTCGGATGTCTCTGACGCATCTGGGAGGAGGTAGATTGGAAATGACCTCAATCTTAGCTTTATCCACCTCAATGCCATTTTGCGAGATGATATATCCTAAGACAATACCTTCGTGTACCATGAAGTGGCACTTCTCCCAATTTAAAGTGAGGTTCTTGTCCTTACACCGGGTAAGGACAATGTCGAGATTCTGCAAACATTCGTCAAAGGAATCGCCGATGATGGAGAAATCGTCCATAAATATCTCCACCATGTCTGAGAAGATTCCCATCATACACCGCTGGAAGGTAGCGGACGCATTGCATAACCCAAAGGGCATGCGGCGATATGCTAACATGCCGAAAGGACAGGTGAACGTAGTTTTGTGGTCCTTTTCGGCGATGGGAATCTGGTTGTAGCCGGAGTATCCATCCAGAAAGCAGTAGTACTCGTGTCCGGCCAATCATTCTAGCATTTGGTCAATGAATGGAAGCAAAAAGTGGTCGTTCCGCGTTGCGGCGTTGAGTTTTCTATAATCAATGCATACTCGCCACCCAGTTTGGGTGCGAGTAGGGATTAACTCATTTGCCTCGTTGGTGATGACCGTTATGCCCGACTTCTTGGGGACAACGCGAATGGGGCTGACCCACTGGCTATCAGAGATAGGGTAAATGATACCATTATCAAGACATTTGACGATTTCTTTTTTCACAGCCTCCTTCATGACTGGATTAAGTCGTCTCTGTAGATCCCGGGCTGGTTTGGCATCATTCATCATATGAATGTGATGTTCAATGTTCAGGGGATTAATCCCCTTGATGTCCGTCATTGACCAGCCAAAAGCTTGCCGATTGCTGTGCAAGACTATTAGAAGGGCTTTCTCCTGCTCTGGAGCTAGAGAAGCCGAGATGATGACAGGGAGGGTCTCGTTCTCACCTAAGTAAGCGTACTTGAGGTGAGATGGCAATGGATTGAGTTCGAGTGTTGGAGGTGAAACGATTGAAGGCAAGATTGGTGAAAAGGTCTCGAAATCAAAGGATTCCAGCAGAGGTTCAAAACAAGTGTAAGCGACCGAGTTGGATGGTTCAGCTAACGCATTTGGAAATTCAAAGGATTCAAGCTCGGGCGGCGACAAGCCAAGATCGTTCGAGAAAGTGAAACACTCATAATCACTGTCGGGAGCAGAAGCAGCAGCAGGTTCAAAGAGGAACGCACTAGTGGCGTCAAGATTGCTGTGATCAAACAAAAACTCCTCGAATTCACAGTCCTCTGGGGTGATCTCCTGGATCGAACAAACGTCTAGTATATGAGCATTAGGTTCGGAGGGCTGATTCCCCAACCTAAAAATGTTGAGTTCAATTGTCATGTTTCTAAAAGATAGGTTCATCGAACCATTTCGACAATTGATCATAGCATTTGAGGTTGCAAGGAATGGGTGACCGAGTATCATCGGAATTTGATTCCAGGGGTTAGCTACAGGCTGTGTGCCTAAAAAAATGAAGTCAATGGGGAATATGAAGTCTCCAACCTTGATTAACACATCCTCTAACTCACCCCTAGGATGGGTGATAGATCGGTCGTCCATTTGGACAGTACAGTGTGTGGGTTTCCAGCTCTCCTACACCTACTTGCTCATATACTGAATACGGAAGCAGATTAACACTGGCACCAAGATCCAAAAGTGCGCGGTTGATGTTCTTATCCCCAATGGTGATTGAAATCGTAGGAAAGCTAGGGTCCTTCCGTTTTTGAGATAAAGATTGGGTAAGAGCATCACTCACGGCATTAACTGAGAAAACCTTCTTGGGTACCTGAGATTTCCTCTTCTTAGTGCACAAGTCCTTCAAGATTTTAGCATTGGAAGGGACTTGTTGGACGGCATCTAAGAGAGGAATGTTAATGTTAACCTGTTTAAATAACTTCAGAATCTTCTCCATTTGTGGATTTTATTTATTGGACCTCAACCGGTTTGGAAATGGAATATTTTTGAAATTGCTTGAGTCCAATGCTTGTGGAGGAGATTGTGGAGTTGGAACGGATCCTAGAGATGGAGTTTTTATGGAATGAGATATGGGTCCGTTCGGAGCAGCAGAAGAAGAAGAGCCTTTTGAAGAATGGAGAACATGCTCAGAAGAAGAAGAAGCGGCCGGGGTGTCATCATCTGAGCCGACGTTGTTGTGCATCATCCTTCCAGATCTCAACGTAGTCACGGCACTCACATTATGATTCTGTTGTTCAAGAGCAACATGTACATTATGTGGGTGACCAGAATTCGGGAGTGGTTGAGATGGAAGTTTCCCTTTCTCTCTCTCGCTTAAAGCTGCATTCAGTTGTGCATTCTGGGCTTCGATGATCTTGATGCTTTGCCCGTGTGCAGCAGTGTATTGCACCAAAGACTGAATGGAAGACTGGATGTTGGTGGTGGATTGAGTCGATTGCTTTACGAACGCCTCCAGACTTCGTTTTAGCGAGGAAAAATTATGGTTGTTTGACGGAACAAAGTTTTTTTGAGGAAAAGAATTGTTGGGTGCAAAATTGTTCGTCGGATTTTGAAAAGGTTGGGGTTGGAAGGGTTGCTGATACTGATGTTGAGTTTGTTGCTGAGCTTGTTTTTGTGGATGAGGGGGTCTCTGGAAGTTTTTATGGCTTTGGAATTGATGCTGGTTCTGATTCCATGCGAAATTGGGGTGGTTCCTCCAACCGGGATTGTAAGTAGAAGAGTATGGATCATTTCTTGGTCTTTGCTGAAATGCAACATTGACCTGATCCTGTCCTTGAGCAGGTGGGTTGTAAAGATACTCTTTGGTCAAATGTGATGGATCAGAACAACAAGTGCAGATGGTACATGGGGGAAGAGCAGAGGCAGGAGAAGGAGATGAAAACTTGCTCTCAATTGCTTCCAATTTTCGCGTTATTGCTGCCATCTCGGCCTTCATTACAACTGAGATACCGAATTGATGAACTCTTCCCCTGGAGAGACCAGAAGAAGTAGACGAAGTGTTCGGTCGTGTGCTTTCCCACTGAAGCATTTATTTCGTGAGATCGTCGAAAAATTGCCAAGCTTCCTCGTCAGATTTGGATAGGAAGTGGCCTTGACAAATGGTCTCCAGCAACTACTTAGTTGCTAGATTCAGGCCCTCGTATAAGGTCTGGCAAAGTTTCCATCTGTCAATACCGTGATGAGGGCACTGAACAAGAAGGTCTTTGTATCGGTCAAATCACTTTCAAAAGGGTTCGGTAGGAAGCTGGGAAAATTGGTTAATTTCGTTTCGGATTCTCGCGGTCTTGTGGTTCGGGTAGAACTTTATAAGAAACGATTTAACAAACTCATCCCAAATGGTTATGGAATGCGACGCGGTGCTATAAGCCATTTCTCAGCAAGGTCACACAGAGTGAAAGGAATGACTCGTAGCCGTATAGCATCGTCGGACAGTTGGGTTGTCTTCATCATTGCACAGACATTCTGGAATTTGTTGATGAAGATATAGGAATCTTCGGATTACAGCCCGTGAAATTTGGGCAACATGTTGATGAAGTGGGGCTTAATTTTGAAATTATCCCCATTGGCCGGCGGAAGTGAAAGATAGGTAGGAAGTGCAGAGCGGGTGGGGTAGAAACGATCCTGGAGCGCGATTCGCTGTGGCGCTTCAACAGGAGGTGGTTGCGGGTTATTCGCACCCAGATGAGGTGGAATCAGTCCCGGGGGAGGTAAAGGGATGTTAGGAGGAAATCCTGACATCTCAGAAGAAGAATTTGGTGATGATGATGGTAAAGGTGAAGGTGAGGATGTATGAACAGAATTCCAGTCAACGTCGGAGTTGGCCGGCAAAGGTAAAAGTGAAAGAGGTGTGGAGGGAGTTTTGACGTCTAAGTCGATCGCGTAGTCGGTAACGACTAACGTAACGCGGACTAGGCAAGCACTAGTGTCCCGAGTCCAACCGGATATACACTAAACAAGTTTAGTATAGTCAAAGCGTAGAATGTGAGAGTAAGAAAACGTCAAAGGAGAAATGCGGATGAAAGGTGGGTGAAATGGGATTCTGGCGACAAAGGGCAAGTTTTTGTAAAAGTTTTTTTTTGTGTTTTTTTCCCTTTTTTTAGAAAGAGTTTTACAAAAATATGTACGGACTTACGGCATAACTTCAAACAATCACAGTCAAAACATGCACCATCATTTCTAGAGCCATGGTCTTCAAAGTCCACTAGATTGCTCCTAACTGTTCCAAAGTGACAAGTTGTGAGATAACCCTCAAACCGTCTCTTTAATGCCAATTGTGGCCAGGTAAGCACAAGTGAGGAAAGGAGGGTTCCGCTCACGAATCACCGTGAGACGGGCCTTTTAAAATTACCTTTCTTACTTGTCTAGCCTAGGCACCTCAAAGTCAAGTTTAGATAAACAATCGAATGACCACAACCTTCCTCTTTCCTATTGAGCACGAAAGTTTTTAGTTGGCTGAGTCTAGATATTTTTTATTAAGCTCAAGGGCAATGCGTATACTTTTAGTTATTTTTGGGGTCTTAGGAAGGGTGATGAAATCCCCACCCAATCTGAATTGGTGTTATAGCCCCTTAAAGTCCGTATTATTTATGCAAAACAGTAACAAACAAAAATCTAAAACACTTGCAAAAAATTTATTTGGCGGCGGCGCAAAGAATCCTGCACAAAAACAATTTTATTGGAGAGGGGAAGAGAGTTTGTGCAAAGAATACCGCAGAAAGAATAGTTCAGTGGAGTTCAAAGGAGTGGAGAAGAGGGTTGAAATACTTACAGAGAATTTGGGGTGCTGACGTCACTGTTTGACCACGGTTCCGCGGTCAAACTTGTGCTTCTGCCGCGGTTCCGCGGCTTGACATTAGGGTTGGAACTTCAAATTTCTTCCCTGTGCTTCTTTTGGTCTCCTCTTCCTGTTTAGAGCCCCTGAATCTTGATTTGCTAACTGGGTTTGCTCCAGAATTTTACAGTAGACCGTGGTTCCGTCTTGATCCACCGCGGTGTAGCCGTGAGATATGGGTCTAACGGAGCCGGTAGAGGATTCGATGTCTCTCCTTTGTCATCTTCAAGGACAATCGGAGGATTTTCGGCAGGAGAATCCTGCTGGATCATCATGCCCACCATGTCCTGGAACAGAAGGGCCATTCGTTTTATATTGGCTGCTTGTTCCGCAGCCTCTTTGTCTTTCTTTTCCAGTATCCTCCGAAGGAATTCGGCATCGGTTTCTTGCTCCTGGCGTTGATCCGAGGATGGTTCCGGGCTTTCTTTTTGCCCGGTGAGCACGGCCATCGCAGTCATCATTTCTTAGAGCTTCTGCTGCTGCTCTTGAGCTTTAGTCACCGATCGCGTAAGCGGTCTATGACCTGTGGATATACGGCTGTCCTCTTTACTGGACGCCATGTAGACGGTATGTACCACTATGCCCCCAGACTTAGGGCGTTTGGGTTCACTGCCTATGACATTTGCCACAGGCATGGAGACTTTCTCCGGCCTTCTTCTCTTGTGGGCCATCGAAGTTGAGGGGGCCGTTGCTGTGGGCACCCAGGTGGCCGTCGTCTTCCGTTGCTTAACAGAGCGGTTGTCTTCCTGTCGGACTTTCGACTTCTTATGCTGATGGGAAAAGTTCGGATCAATCACCGATTCTCGGACTCATCGCCAAGTCTTGTAGACTTTGGAAGACAGCCGTTGAGGAGACTGCTCCGGCTTTGTTTCTACAACGGTCTTTACCGGTGGAGTAGATCTTTTGAGCACTGCAGTTGGCGAATTTCTGCGTACCCTGTTCAGCAGCTCAATGCTGTTCCCAGTTGGAATAGCAGCATTAACTTCCACCATTGGAGCTGGTGGAGTTAGCCCAGAGGGGGAGTTGCCCCCAGTCTTCCTTATCCGGCGCCAGTGGCGACGTCGGGCGTGACGAGTTGTTGGGATGGTTCAGTGATGCCCCTCGTTCAGGTAGGGGGCTGTCGCGGGTGTCAGCCTCTTGAAGACTGACGTCCGTTGAGAAGCTGTGTCCAACCGGTCAAAAACAGATTTCTGAGCGGGAGCGGGAATGGGAGCAGTCAGTCTCGCAAAGACCGACCCTCTGGGAGGAGAAGCCGCCTTAACGACTTCAGGAGCAGGAATGGCTATCTTCTTTAGGATGGCCACTTCATGTATTATGGGCTTCTTGGTAGGCTCTTTGGAGCTCAAGTTCAGCCTGGTGAAGACCGAGGAGTAGGAATTGGACGATCCGTTGAGAGAGGCTGTGGTAGTAGCAAGTCAATCGAAGTCCGACATCTTAGGAGCTTTCGGTACAGGCACAGGGATGGTGAAGCTCGCTGGCGGGAGCATGGTCCCGAAAAATAGTCCAGTAGTAGCCTGGGTGATTTGTTCCACCGACATCGTGAACAGTGATGCTGCTTGAGGCCCATAGGCTACACCTCCAGGTGAGGCGGAGCGTCGGTTGCAGTTGCATTTGGAGCAGTTCGAGCAGTTAAACGCCATTGTTGTTTGATTTCTGAGCCAAGAAAGAGACCAAATCTTAGTAACTTGAAACCCGAGGGCAACCATTAACAAACCGCGATTCGTTCGCGAATACGACGCACGAAGTGTGGAGTGGAAAAAGGAAAATGTCCCACCGGGCGTGCCAGAATCTGTTCCCCTCCGAATGGCGGCGCGATACGAGAGACGTCTTTCCTGAGATTCGGGGCAGATGCTATTTGGTTTTATCCGTCCACCTCTCCGAAGATGCCAAGTTGATTTATGGCACCATGTATCGAAGGTTTAAACGGATGCGGCCGATGTAGCAGACTTAGTCAGATTCCCCCTCATGGTGAGGGGTTTTTGATTGTGGGGACGCTCTTCCCTGCAGGCGCAAGCCCCTGCAGTTAATTACGCTACCGCATCGCGGTAACCACTTTCTCCTTCTCCAGGTGGTCACTTCGTGTCGTGGGTGCTTGTTTTGTTTGTGGTTGCCCGTGGATTGTATACGGAGACTAATTTATGTTGTCACCCGTAGGACGTGGATTAGTCTAAATCCGTATTTTCTTAGATTTGGGTTTGGGGTTTTGATTTAAGGATACGTTAGCCTTATTTGAGACTAAGATCAACTTAAACGTTTGTTAAGGATATGTTAGTAAAATTTCCAGACTAAGATCAACTTAACAGGATCATTTAGATCCGACAAGAGAGCATTTGGGCTCTATTGTTCTAGTTTAGGGACATAGTGGTCCATTGCCAGTTTAGGGACATGGTGGTCCATTGAACGTATGGCCGTCGGGACCCATCACCACTCTGACGACGTTGAAGGATTACAACGACAGATATCAGAGGAGTTCAGAGATGTAACATTGAACCAAAGTTGGTTGGGAGATCTATAGTCCAATTTGGGACTAAAGTCTGTTTGAAGGTTTTGGTTTAAGGATACGTTAGCCATATTTGAGGCTAAGATCAACTTAAACGTTTGTTAAGGATACGTTAGTCTGATTTGAGACTAAGATCAACTTAACGGGATCGTTTAGATCCGACAAAAGAGCATTTGGGCTCTATTGTTCTAGTTTAGGGACATAGTGGTCCATTGCCAGTTTAGGGACATGGTGGTCCAACATTCCCATTTTGGGGACGAATATAGGTTTAAGGACGCATTAGTCCATGAGTTTAAGGACCCCACAGTCCGTATTACCAGTTTAGGGGCATGGTGGTCCAACATTCCCATTTTGGGGACGAATATAGGTTTAAGGACGCATTAGTCCATGAGTTTAAGGACCCCATAGTCCGTATTACAAGTTTAGGGATATGGTGGTCCAACATTCCAATTTTGGGGATGAATATAGGTTTAAGGACGCATTAGTCCATGAGTTTAAGGACCCCACAGTCTGTATTACCAGTTTAGGGACATGGTGGTCCAACATTCCCATTTTGGGAACGAATATTGGTTTAAGGATGCATTAGTCCATGAGTTTAATGACCCCAAAGTCCACATTACCAGTTTAGGGACATGGTGGTCCATTGCCAGTTTAGGGACATGGTGGTCCAACATTCCCATTTTGGGGACGAATATTGGTTTAAGGATGTATTAGTCCATGAGTTTAATGACCCCACAGTCCGTGTCAATGTGTGGTTGTCGGGACCCGTCACCTCTCTGACGACGTTGAAGGATTATAACGACAAATATTAGAGGAGTTCGGAGATGTACTCTTGAACCGGGTGTAAATTGATTTGGGAGAGCAGTTGTGCTCAGTTCAATTTAATTTGAGGACTTATGGCCAGAATTGGGCTAAGTCCAGTTGAGAATATTCAACATTTTATTTGTGTTTGGCCTGTCAGGCCTTTATTTGGGCTCTGCCCTCTTCTATTATAATGCACTACATTTTTGTTTGGTCTGATAGACCTTTTAATTGGGCTCTGCCCTTGTTTAATAATGCACTGCATTTAGATTAGGCCTGTTAGGTCTTTTTAATTGGGCTCTGTCCCTTTTCTTTAATAATGCAGAGCATTCAATGGTCTGACAGCGCGCCACGTGGCCTGTCAGGCGCTCTGCGCCAATTAAAGAGCAAGGCGCTAGCGCATGTGGAGGTAACACGTGTCACGCTCTGGTGAGTGCAAGTCTGTTAGCACAGTGCGCTGCGCCAGTGCGCTGCTGACACGTGTCGCGCTCTGCTGAGCGCAAGTCTGTTAGCGCAGTGCGCTGCGCCAGTGTGCTGCTCTAGTGCGCTGCTGACACGTGGCGCGCTCTGGTGACTTGCGCCAATCCAAGAGCGCAACAGCACAAATCAAAAGTGCAGGGCACTGTACAGTAGCGCAGAGTGCATCTTGATCTAATTTAGATCAAAGAAAAGAATCTTTTTAGAGGTTCTACCTCAAGATTCAAGAACCGATGGTTCATCAAAAGGTAATACCTTTATATAGATCAAAAGATCTAGTAAAGAAGTAAATTACTTCTTTTTTATCTTTTTCCATTAGATCTTTTTTGATCTTTTTTCTTTTTCTTTTTTTTTTATCCAAGATCTTGATCTTGTTCTTAGATCATTGATCTTTTTAGAAGAAATTTCTTCTTTTATTCAAAGGTTTACCTTTTTTCTTTCTCTTTGAATTCTTCTCAAAGTTTTTAGAACAGCTCTCTGTATCTCTATCTCTGTATCTGTGTTTTAGACTTGGAGTCTAGGGGCCTTTATATAGTACCAATTGATTTGTTAAATCAGTTAAAGAGATCTTTCTCTGATTGATTTAGGGGTGTTTACCCACCGCTGGATCTTTGATCTTAGGGCTTCTGTTTTACAGAAGATAATTTTCTTGTTTTAACAAGATTAGAATGATCTTTCCAAGATTTTATTTGTTTAAATTCTGGCACAGTTGGCGCAAGCATGCCTGCGCTTGACACGTGTCGCGCAGCGCAACTGCGCTGACACGTGTCGCGCAGCGCAGAGCGCAAGTCATCTGAAGCGTTACTTCCTTTATTTTTATTTTAAAACAGAGCCTTGCTCTGATTGGGTGCGCTGTCTTGGGCGCAGCGCTGGCGTGTCAGCTTTTGACACGTGGCGCGCTACGCGCAGCGTAAGGAATCTGAAGCGTTGCTTCAATTTTTGAATTTTTGAAATTCAAACAGAGCTTTGCTCTGATTGGGGGAAACAGTACGAAATACGAATCTGATGCAACAAATGCACGGAAACCTATCAATAAGTCAAATGTGTATAAAAACAACACCGAGTGTACCAAGGTGTATAAAATCATAAGCGTTTGCAACTGCGTGAACAAAACACGTATCAATGCACTGCAAGTACATGTGAGCTATACCGAGTGAAAAAATCAGACCGAGTACGTACTACATGCACAAAATCAAATCAACCGTACAAAATCCACAAAATCATAACCACGTGCTATCAAGGCACAAAATCGACACCAAGTGCAATACATATGCACAAATCATAAACCAATATAACGGTGTATAACGTATATATCAAGTGCAATAACTATGCACAAAATGTAAATACCCAGTAGGTGCAGCCATGGTGCACGAAAACAATATTATGAAACTCAATCATCAAAATTTAAATCCAAGTGATATAAGCATGATACTCGGATCACAAATGCAAATCGCAACAAATGATATTAAGGTACACCCCTACAATGTCGAAAAATGTTGGTGCGCCCAAAACTGGTAGAGCAAGAAAATCCGCTTGCCTCCTGCTCACGGTCTGGCATCCTCTATCTCCGGGTCTTCATCTCTCTGTGGATTACCAATCTCGCAATCTATCTGCTCGTCGGTCCGGTCAGGTGTACTAACGGAAACGATTCCACTCTAACACTCCTCTGGTCATCTCTCGGCCAATTAGCATAACCACTCATAAAGCAGCACGTCACTGGCATTGGCCTCTGGCCCTCTGAATGCCCGTGACACAACTGATCCTGGGTGCAAATCTTATCTCAGCAGTGTCCTAGAAGGAACCTGCTCAAGGTCTCTTCCAATCTCGTCTATGCCGAACTATACGGAGACTGGTACTCTTACATAATCTTTTCTCGGTTTCTGGATATCTGCGTTCTCAGCACAATATTTCCTCGGGAACTGGTCGTATCCCAACGCCTCTGTATACATACTCGATCTCTAATCTCAATGGGGAGTAACAACATCTTATTAACATCTCGCACGAATCTCTTGTTCCACTCGTCGTTATTATCTCCCACTTCGACGTCACGTCATGCTATCTGTGTACTACAATTGTTCTCGGCTACAGTCATTCCAGAGTCTCTCACATGGACTCGAAATTACGAACTCAATATCTTCATCACTCTGTAGAAGATATCTAGCCGAACACGTCCTCAGGAACTCTTCCCAATCATCGGAGGAATACTCTATATTCGTTCGTTCTCGATCGACTCACAACGCATCTGGGTGAGGTCCTTCTATCTGAAACCGGTCAACTTACCGATCTCACATCGGGGTATCCGACGAACAACGTCATCTCTGGATCGATCTACTCTAGATCTGAATAAGATTCTCCATACTGGAAATCTTCAACTCAACTGAGCCTGCGTCGGCGCATCAAATCAGACGAATCATCTCAGTCGCTCAACTCAACTCAAGATAGACTAGCTATCTTCCGTCGCATCTCTGCCTGAAATCTCCAGCGATCTCAACTCATAACTCTGGAAGCGACATCCATCAATCTCAACAACAGCTGGGTCATCCGTCTGCATGGTAGACGACATCACAAACTCTGAGGTAGGTTGTACATCAATAGTCCTCTCACAACTGGCAGCCTCTATCAGTGGCCCGATCATCCGGTGCAAAAACGAACACTCGCCTCAAACGAGAGGTCACAACACAAACACTAAATCAATATATTCCTATATCACCAGAAAACACAATGGTCAGTCCTCGTCCATGACGAGCTCGCCCTGACCGCATCACTAGCAGCAGCTCAATCTGCACTCAAACCATGGTGACATGAACCTCAAGCATGTATCAATGAAGATAGATCAAAGGAATGAAAAGATTCAACAGATCCAGAATGGATACATGATCATAAGGAGGAACGGAATTAATTATAGTATGATCATGGAAACGAATAGGATCAAGGATCTCAAGTATATACATTCTAAGGTCACTTAAGCGGAGTATCGTATCGTAAGTATGCCACGGAACATACGCACGGTACGCCACTCTACTTGAGTTACCTACTCCATCAATCAGGGTCAACCTATATAACGAAAGTTCGGGTCTAATACCCCCATGTTCAAGTCTAAGTTCCGTAAAGTCAAGCCTAGGTTCCGAAATAGATTACGCACCAGACTCCACATAGTCAAACCTAGACTCGAACCAAGGTTAAACCTAACGCTCTGATACCAATATTGCCACGACCCAAAATTTAGTTTGTGACCGGCACTTAAATCACGCAACGTCTAAAGGCGTAACGTAAATTAAGTAAGCCGAAGCCCAGAAATCTAAACCTTTTTAAGAAAATAAAAGAGGTGAAGTTTTGAAATAAAGGTATGATGAAATCAAAATTTTTCTTAAATGCATAGATGATGGAACATGAAAATGGAAGTGAATTATACAAGTTGAAAAAACATGTTTCGTCTTTTTAAAAATTTGGGCAGCACCTCCCTTGTATATTTTGAACCAAAACCACATATACATGATAATATAAAAGGCATCCCCAAGCGGGAGCTAGCTCTTCGCCAATCGGCGGAATCACAACCACGCAAGTCAGGGATATATGTATACGACGCCCAACGGTGAAGATCAACGCAAGAATAAGGTAAATAAAACAAGACATCAAATCCCCCAAGCGAACATATAACCCATCGCTCTAAGTCTCGCAACCACAAGTCTTACTATTTATACAAATACTAGTTTCTGATTGATGGAGTTAACTAGATACAACAGGAATAATAATACAAGAGTGGGCATGATCCAATATGTCCCATCTACTAAAGAAAATCACCCGAAAGCAAGCTGTACGCCAGCGATACCGCTACTGATCCATGCGGTCAACCTGCAAGAACTGTGGCACAATGGGGGTGAGTTGCCAACTCGTGAGTAGAAAACATCAGCAGGTAGAAATCGAACAAAACAACGATTCCTAGGTCAACTATATCATAAAGGTAATACTATGATCTCTAGGGTCACCGTGTCTGCATATATACCAATAATATAATCAATGCATGTATGCATGTGGATATCATCTACGTGTCCATCAATGACACAACAACATGAAAACATGTGCATGTAAATATGAGGATATCAACCAACGTGTGTCCATCAATGACACATCAAAATCATGGAACCTGAGTGTCCAACATCAACACTCGAAATATCATGAAACCCGTGTCCAGCATCGACACGTAAATCCTCATATATCCGGCTCCGTCAGTCAGGATCGTCCCACGGGCTCCGTCAGTCCGGATCGGCCCATATCATCTCATGACTCCGGTCGGTATCCTCTGGATAACCGCCAAGCCCAAATACTATCACCGGTAGGTAGTAGTCCCTCCGCCAGGCTCATCGTCTACTGTACAACATACCTTTCTTGCCCCGGGGTACCATACCGGGTCCACCATGAACCTGCAAATGGATCATCCATCACCTCGAATCGGGTTTCACATACCAATCTCAGAACCGAGAAAACTCATGGTGGACGTCTCGAAATATCATATCAAGAGAAACCGGGTTTTTAAAACAATACATAATTTCCTTTGAAATATAACCACGGTTCTCAAATCCAGAATCTCATGAAAATAGCATCTCAATGTGTATAATCATAAAGCATGATGTATGCAAATATAGAACAGAAATGTGGGCATATCAGTATATCACATTGAATAGTGATGTGAGCATATCAGTATATCATGCAAAATAACATAATGATGTGGCAATTCTACTGTATAAGTGACATAGCAATTATCAATGATGAAAGTGTGTGAGCCGGCAATCTGTGTAAGTGTAACATACGCATCATCGATAATTGTGTAAGTGTACTAGCACAGGTATATGTAATGCAATGAGAATATCATGAACGTAGCATAAAGTACATCGTAAGCGAAATGCGATAAGGTATATGTATCGATAATATAACCGAGTCGGTGAATCTATCAACCGGCATCCAGCCTCACAACATCACGTACGGTACAATCCATCGTACGGCATCCTCTATTCAAGGGTATGGATCAATTAGGGATTCTATCAACCTATATGACAATGAGGGTACGGACCTAACGTCTCGTACAGCATATCACTCATTATTCATATCATTATATATATACATATATATCAGGTCACATCCGTATCAATCTCATATCATGAGACCGACAAAGGTATCAATTATCTTATATCGACTCGCATCCGTATAATGACATATCAAACTAAGTCATTATATCTCATCGTATACTCTTTTCATCACATCAATATCTCACATCAAGTCATCTTATAAATCTCATGTCGTATTTATCGATCTCATATCATGCTACTCTAAATCTCATATTTATTCTCGTGCACTACATATATATATCGCGATTCACATTCACATTTCATATTCTCATATTTCAGTTCGAGACATCCTTATCAATCATATTATTTCATACTAAAACCTTTAATAATATCCGTGGGTTCCTAGTATAGGTTTCTCCGACAATATTCTATATATCGGTTTCCATTTTATAACTACGGGGGTGCTATACGCCATCCACCCGACTTCCCCCGTAGATATAAATTTACTCACCTGCGGAACTCCTTGTTCAGCCGTAGTCGATGTGCTTTGTCGTCTCGGAATCAACGAGGAGGTACCTACAATCAATATACAATCGCAATGCAATTAAATTTAATGTTCAGAAAATCGATACGGCACACGGGGCGCTCATAGGTTAGAACCTACGGCCTACGTATGAAAGAAGAACCAATAACCCTCGACATCAACGTACAAATGCCAATCGATCGAGATAAAACACCAATATCAGAACTTAAGTCATTAAAGCCCACAAAACATGGAACAGCAACTTAGAAAAATGGTCCCAAATTTTGTTTCAAGTAGTATGAGTCTAAACAAGCAATACAGAGGGTTGGTCTATGAGATAAGTGAGCTACATAACCAATTCTAACACCATCACCCACGATTCAACCGGCGACATTAACCTAAAATCCGTCCTGGCTGGTCTGGGAAACTTGGTTTGGGTTCGTATTTTCAGGGTGGTCTCTTAGTGTTCAATCTAGGTCAATAGAGTTGCCAGTTTTTCTTGTAAAGGTTCCAGGTCATTCCAGATTTCTTGTAGTCCACCAATTATACACAAAACCGACATTGGATCAATTCTAGCTCAGGTATCTTCTCTATTATGGTCTATAATTCTAGCACTATACAGGTTGTGGTCCCTATCCAAGTCTCAAATCACATCTAGGAAAATCCCAACATCATAAATCTCTACAAGTTTAACTCTAAACTACTTTAATTCATAAGGAAAACTAAAAACTTAACTAAGGATAATGGAATCACCTCATTTGGCAACTCAAGAATTTTCTTGAGTTGCTCAAAGCCTTTAAAATCCAACTTTGATTGGTCCAATAGGTTTGTAAGAGGCTGTGATCATTTTTTGTGAAGGGGGTGTAGGGTTTTGGTGAAGAAATTGAGGTGGTTGCCATGCGGTAGAAGAGATGAAGGAGTAGGAGAAGGAGTTGATGAAGATGAAGAATGAAGGAAATGGGAAGAGAAATATAGAAGTCAAGGGTGTGCCATGCCATCCTCTCTCTCTCTCTCTCTCTCTCTCTCTCTCTCTCTTAAGCCCATGCCCCATGCCCCATGCCATAATGTTGTCCTCCCTTTCTCTATCATCAATTATCCTCTCATGTCTTCTCTTTTCTTTTCCTCACAAATAAAACCAATACCCCAATAAAAATCAACAAACATGCACCAAAATGTAACATGTCATGGTGCACTAACCATGATTAATTAAAAAGACGGATTTATCCTAATCGCGATTAGTAGTGCACTAATCAAGTTTAATTTTAAACTAGCATATAATTAATTATAAAAATTCCAAATCCAATAAATATATTTTTAAATGAATAAATCATTTTAATCTCCAATTATTTCACAAATATTGGTATATATTTATACCATTTTACGAAAACCCCAAATTCGTAAATCGGGTAGTTTTCGTGAAATATATTATTTTAATATTAAATTCCAAAAATAATATTTTATATTTCTGAAATGTTACAGAAACTCTTGGAGAAGTTGCTGCTCTGCGGTCTTGGGACGGAAGATTGGCTCCTCTTCACTTTTCGAGCCCGACTCCTCCTGAACTGAGGGATCTCTCTGCTTATCAGCCTCACTGGAAGGGTTTTCATTACCTTCCAGAGGAGGCTGGTCTAGGAAAGTGGCAGTCATATTCACACCAGATTGGATTTGAGATATGGTGGCCCTGTCCTTACTCTTGCTGCACATGCCCACCATGTAGACAGTGTGGACCACATATCCAGCCATTTTTTTATCCTTGGCGGCTGATTTTTCGGACCATCGTCGTAGTCATTCCTCTTCTAAAAAGGACATGTGACGGAAGACAGTTTATCCAACTGGGTCCTTGGGTAGCGCTTTCCAGATCGCAGCCTTCTTGACTCTTGAGGTCATGGCATTCTACTGGACTAATTTCAGTGGTTCAAAAGAGTTAGCAAGCTTTGCAGCCGATTCAGCTGTTGTTGCGGGATAACCCTGTTCTTGGAACCTCATAAAGTTCAGCCTAGCAGGAGCCCTAGCCCTTTTATTGGCTCTGTATCTGAGCCTTTTCTGTCTTAGCTTCTCAATTTTGAGGGCTTAGCGGGCATCCGTTATCCAGGAAGCCATCGTGAGTCGATTGACGGGGAGCTTAGAGAAGATACCTGATTGAGCAGTTGTCAGGGGAACCGCTGGAGCTTACCCGAGATGCCTTATTGTTTTGTTGGTGTTAATAGCCTTGCCCTCAGCTGGGGCCAAGGAAAGTTGTTCAAACACCGATTTGCGTTGGGTAGTGGTGCCCTCAAGATCACCACATTTGGTCTCCTGCCTTTTGAGGCCGGTCTGTCTGTTACCGGAGCTTGAGAAGCAGGGATGGCGTTAGCTGGCACGAACAGAATAGAGCCAAATGGTAGCAGCGGCTCCTTCTACTGTCACCCGAGACTGGCTGGGAGGACTTTCCTGGCGTCCATCTTCATCGTGTAAGACGGGAGCCATGTCGAGAGCTGAGCTTGTCCATAAAGACATTTTGTTGCGTCCGAAAATTGCAATTGGAAAATATTAACCTGCACAAAGAAGCATGATTTCAGTACAGGCAATCGATATGTATATTAATTGAGTTCGCATGAATGTTTAACCCAAAATATAGGAGGAGAGATTGGTCCTACACGGCGTGCCAAAATCTGCAGGGTGTTTTTCGTCACCCCATTGAGATGAGAATACGCGTCGCTTGTCAGGCGTACTATAGATTCCCTCTGCCTAGGGTAGGCTGGGGTTTATTGATTGTGGGGATCCGAATCTCCGGTAGCCGTGGACTAAGCTGCCATTAATTACACCTCGCCTTTGGAGCGAAGGAACCTCCGATTGACGGGTCAAACTGGTCATGCGAACTCAATGTGCAGTGTGCATGTGTTTTGTTTTGAGTGGTCTTGGGTATATTAGGGGCCTCACAGAGTTTACAAGGGTCCCGCTATCCGGATAGCAGGCTGGGGGATAGGGGGGCTAGCAGCCCCCTGCAGGGTGCGAGGCAGATTTCTAACGGGGAAATTGTTGTGGAGTGTATAAAAAAGGTGAATAGCGTCCAAAGGACGCGTGGGCGCCAGCGCCACACGTGCCCGGCATGTGGGCGCCCGCGCCTGGGTGCTAAGCCAGCGCCTTACGTGCCCGGCACGTGGGCGCTGTGCGCCAGAGCCTCACGCGCCCGGCACGTGGGAGCTAGGCGCCTGTAGAAAAGGGGCTTAGCCCCTGTACTTGGAGTTGTACTCCCAATTGACTTTTGGAGTTAAACTCCTAAAAGAAAGATAAAGGGGCTTAGGCCCTGAACTGGGAGTTGTGCTCCCAATTGAATTTTTGAGTTGAACTCCTAAAAGAAGGACAAAGGGGTTTAGCTCCTGCACTGGGAGTTGTACTCCCAATTGAATATTGGAGTTAAACTCCTAAAATAAGATTTGTTATTATTTTTTTGTGGAGTCAAACTCCTAAAAGATTTTCGGAGATGATGAAAGGGGGCCCCTTTCTTCTTCCTTGTGCCCTGGGTTTTCTCTTGAGTCTTGGATCTTCCCAAAGTGCGGTTTTTGGAGACGGGTCTCCTTCTTCCTCCTCTCTGTTGGCTAGATCTTGGAGAAAAAGGAGGGTGGGATTTAAAAATCTCCCATTTCTGAGATCTGATGGGAAATCCGAGCTCCCCTTTGTGGGTTTTATGGTGAGAAACTGTTCTTTTTTGGAAAAGGAAGAGTTAAACTCTTGATTTAATTCAGAAAAGAAAAGAAAGCTTAGAACCTTGAGGAAAGAGAAGGAAGCACAGAAACCCTAACTTTTGGTGGGAATGAATTATTATTGTCCTCCATTTCATCATCATGTTGCCTTATATAGGCTTACAAATTTATACAAAGCCCCTTGGGCTTTACAAAATGGCATTTTGCCTATCCCATGCCTCATGTGCTCATTTCTTTTGCACATAAGCTATGGGCTTTACAAAAATTTGGCTTTATACCCATTTTTCTTACATTTATTCATAAAAATTATATCAAAATTATTTATTACATAATATTCATTTTAGCATAGGGCAGGTCAGCCGTGAGGCTCGACTTGGGCATGGGCCCACTTGACCTGGGCTTGGGCCCGCTTACTTGGGGCTGGCTTTGATTTTGACTTAATCAACCACGGTGTAATTTTTGACCCCAACAGCAGGTACGAGTATGCTTCACTTTTTGTTGTCGAGCAGGTCCTAACTTGACGGTGTAGGTTCTTTTTGGCTCATGCTTTTGTGGCGGGGTTACCCTCCAGCTGTCGGATAACATGAACCTACCTAGTTTATACTGGTATTCTACCCAGTCTTTGAAGGTAAAGCAGTTTTCAAGGGGATGGCCTATTACTCGGTGGTAGGAGCAATAATCCGGATGATGGACCTCGTTTATTTGTTCGGGGTGCCGAGACTCCGGAAGCGTTTGGTGCTTTATGACAATGTTGAATATTTTCCTTGTCTAGAGCGAAAGAGTATTCCCGACCCATCTTCTTTATAAAGGATGGGCTCCAATCGAGTTTTTCTCGATTGACCGGCGTCTTGGATCTGCTTTGTTGTCTTTGAACGTCTTTTAAATTCTTTGTCCTATTTTTGCCTCTAATTCGGGGTTTTCCCATTTGCAAGAACTTATAGCGGGCCGGGGATGAAGAGCATTACGTTCTAGTCTGGCCGCAGATTGCTGACCGAGTCGCTGCATTCTGACCTTTTCGTAGATAGCCATTTCGCGGCTGTGGTTGTCTGACTCTTTGTTTATTAGCTTGTCGATTTGTTCTTCAAGTGACGGACTTAACGTTCTTAGAGCGGGATTTCGCTCTGTTTCAACGTCACAGCTATTTGGAAGAGCGTTTTCCCCTTTACTAGAGCTGTTTATAACGCGGAAACTGTGGAATCGCTCCTGTTTCTTGGACTGAACGTATCCGAGCTTGGTTGTCTCCAACTTTCCGTTGGGCATCTTTCGCTGAGTCCCGGGAATGTTTCAAATATTTTTGTAATTGGGCTTGTCGAATAGTTTGTTCAAGGGGTACACCTTGACATCTTAACAGCCTTCTCAATCCCTCCACGTAATATCTTGGCAGACGGATTGGTTGAAACCTGTCGAGTGCAAAATTGGCACCATGCCAGACTTTTTTTCTACTTTATTTTCCGTAGATTGGTAGAAAAGGATCGCTTTTTCACCTCTTTGCCTGGGAGGTGCGTAGAAAGTTTGCAGTTCTTGTACGTTGTATGTATGGAGCTCATCAAGTTCCTTGTAATGCCGAGACGGATCCATTGTAATTTGTAGACTCTGATCTGTTCCGGCAAAAGTTTGCATTGACGGGCGGACGGAGAACACTGCATTTACCTCATCCTCTGAGTCGATGCCAAAGACCAAAATAGGAGTAGATGGTCCGGGCTTATTTTTTTGCTTTATGGGGTTGCCCCGAGTAGACTATTTCTTCATCTTTCTTGATATCGCTCCCAAAGATTGGGATAGTGGCGACGGATTTCTGTTTATTCTCCGGCTTGTGGCACCTTTCCGTATCCTCGAAGTCTGGTAGGAAGTACTTTGCATTTTCATATTTGTGGACCTCATTTATGAAGAATGTATTTATCTCCCCTGTGATGGTGTATTCCAAACCATTCTTGAAATACTTCATACACTGATGTTGTGTAGAAAGAATGAAGCTGCACTCATGTAACCAAGGCCTGCCATGAAAAGCATTATAGCAAGTCTTAGCGTCAATGACATGAAATTTGATGTCAGTGAATAGAAGCCCGAAGCGTAACATCAGTATTACGGACCCAAGCGTCTGTGACGACTATGAGTCGAACTCAGAGATGTTAATTTTATCTCGGGTAAGATGCTGAACGTCCATGCAAATTTCCTTCAGCACTCTCATGTTGAGAAGGTTGACGGAGGATCCGTTGTTGACTAGGATTTTCCCTATCTTGATGCCGTGGCAGTACCCGGTGACGTATAACGGACGATTATGTTCGCACATACCGAGGAGGAGATTTTCATCGCTGAATGTAATGTCAGCTGTGTGGACCTCTACCAGTTCATCTTTCATCTTCTCTTCTGCGAAGAAAGCTTGGAACAGATCGTGCTCTTGTAATGCCTTGATCAGAGAATCTCGTGCCTCTTTGGACAGGAGGAGAGCATCCAATATGTTTAGTTGTGAGGGTATTTTCCTCAGATATGCTAGGACATTGTAATCGACCTTATTTTTCTTAGGCGGGTCATTTGCGGTGAGCTCTTTGACTGTTGTTCCATCATGGGCGATTTCCTCGGGGATTTTCCTCTTACCTTTGTCTTTTTTATTCGAACCTTTGTTTGTAACTCCGAGATTCTTCTCAGGCAGTGTCGGTTACGCAGCTGAATATTCTCGCAGTTCTTCTCCTCCTCTTCTTTTTCGGAGGTGGATTCTTTGAAGAGAGGGCTGAGGAGTATTTCGTCCTCAGAATCGATCCCGAAAGTAAAAACTTAGGGGTTTTCCTCTTCCGAAATGGTACCAACCATATGAGAGTTTCCAGTCATTTCATGCACGTTCATTTCGATATTTTGACGTCGACGAGCACGAGCTTCGTGCTTCATCCTCTTAAAGTGTTTTTGATAGGCAACGTATCCTTGCCACCACTTCTTGAAGGCACTACATTCCTCGGTGGGGTGGGTTCCCCTCCGATGATATAAGCAGTAGTCTGGATATGATTCTTCTCCATCGAGGCATATGATCCCAGGAGTGTTCTTTATGAGAGGTGGCAGCTTCATCCCCATTGACAGGGCTTTGGTGAACCACTTCTCTGTTTTGATCCTGCTTTTATTTGTAGCAGGTGTGCTTTAGTTTGGTGGGAGTAATTTACGACTCGTCCTCGCCACTGCTTATTTTTCCAGACGCTGACGCTTATCCTTTTCATATATGGTTGTCTCGCGTTCTTGGTCAAGTTTGCTTTTGTGAAAGGATTCTTTTAACAACCTTTCGATCGGGTCTTCCTCTAGCAGTTCCGGGGATTTTAGCACTGAATCTACCTCCAGTTCCTCCGCATTGTTTTCTGACGCTGAGGGAGCTTCCTCGTCATTTAACAATGAATGGGAGACCATGTGGCAACTTGCTACACGGTCCTTAGTATCTCCTGATGAGTCATTTTCCTTACCGTTGTCACTGTCATCATTCTCAAGAATATGCTTGAGGAACTCTTCGAGCGTGACCGGTGTCCGCGCCTTCTGATTGTACTCCTCCAACGCGTCAATGTATTTTTGCAGATATGTGCGCTTGTCGTCATACTCGGCAGGCTGCACGGGCTTCTTGGTCTTCTTCTTTTTCTTTGAAGACTTTGAAAGCTTGACTTGGGGTTTTTTCCCTTGTCAGTAATTTTTGGTGCGAGACGAGGTTTTAACATCTCTTGATTATTTTGGGTTCAAGTGGGATTTTCCACCTGATTTCTAGACATGCCTGTATATCCTTCAGCATTCTTTTGATTTTTGCTGAAAGAACGACTTCTCATAAAATTTCTTCCATGAGTGAGCATGATACCCCCTGTGCATCCACCTTTTTGGAAGTATGCTTCTGGGGTGGGTTTACCCTCCAGTTATCAGAGAGCGTGAATTTCCTCTATTGATACCAGTCTTCGACCCAGTTCTTGAAGACGTAGCAATCTTCAATTGGGTGGCTCACCATTCTGTGATAGGAGCATTAGTTAGGGTTGTTAATGTCGTTGGGTTGCGGTGGACGCCGCGGGTCTGGCAATGTAATGAGTTTATTACGCATTGCCAATTCAAACAGTTTCCTTGTCTTATCGCGGGGAAATGAGTAAGCGTGTCCTAGTCTTTCCTCTAAGGATGGGCGCAGACGCACATTGTTTTGGCAAGCAGCTGGTTTTGGGCCACTCGACTGTTGTTGAGTATTGGCAACAAAGGCCACTTTCCCTTCAACCTTGTTAATTCGAGGGTCCTTATTTGAGGAGGAATGACCGTGTCCTATCTGGTCCATTTAAGCCAGTTTATCTATCAGAACCTAAAAGGTTGTTGATTTGAAGAATGTCATGAACTGGGACACAATAAATTGAGGATCAAGGGTCCCGATGAACAGGCCCACGGCAGGGGATTCTTCAATGCGCTGTTCGCATTTAGATCACAGGTTCCGTCACAAGATTGCGTATTGGACCCAGGTTTCTCCTGGCTTTATCCGAGCATTGATTAATGCCGCGATTGGAGTATGTTCGTTCACGCTGGCGAAACGCTGTATGAACAGCAGCTCCATTTCTGCAAATGTTTTCACGGAGTCATTTGGGAGCTCCGAGTACCATTCAATGGCCATTTCTGACAGGCCGCCAACGAACCGGCGAAGCTACAGTTTGTCATCGCTTCCATTGTTACCGCACAAAGCTATGAGCTGCGCGACGTGCTGGTGAGGGTTTTCTGTCCCTTTGTATACATGGAATTTGGGGATCGTATATCCCAGCAGGTACTTGATCTGATCATACCAGCCTGGATACGATCGTCCGGTTCTGACTATTTGGCTAGCAGCTTGATGAGCTCTTATTTTTTGAACAATGTAATCATCAAGGGCGGCCTTGGAGATCGTTTCCTCCTTGGCTGCCGATAAGGCCAGAGAAAGGTTTGATGTTTCCCCTTTGTCATCGTCGACGATTATCGGTGGATCCTCGGCTGAGGGTTCTGATTGGATCATCATTTCAATCATGTCTTGGAACAAGAGAGCCATCCGCTTTATGTTGGTAGCTTTTTCAGCGGCTTCTTTGTCTTTTCTCTCAAGCACCCTTCGCAGGAACTCGATATCGGTCTCCTGCTCTTGGCATTGTTCAGCTGCTGGATCCAGACTTTCTTTCTGTCCGGTAAGTGCTTCCATTTTGGTCAGCATTTCCTAGAGCTTTTGATGTTGCTCCTGAGCCTTTGTCAGCAACCGGGTTTGCGGTCGGTGACTCACAGAGACACGACTTTCTTCTTTTCCTGAAGCTATGTAGACCGTATGTATGATCATGCCCCCAGACTTAGGGTGTTTGGGTCCACCATCTTTGGAATTTGCCACAGACGGGGGGATTTTTTCCATCCTCGTTCTTTTATGAGAGGTTAAAGTCGAAGGGGCCGCTGTAACAGGCACCTGTGTAGAAGGAGTCCCTCGTTGTATGGCGGTGGCGGGATCTTTCTCTTGCCGAGCCTTCAATTTTTTTGGTCGACTAGAGTGATTTTCATCAATTACGGATTCTTGGACTTTCCGCCAGACTCTATGAATTTGCGAGGAACTCCGCTGATAGGGCCGCTCCGGCATTGCCTGTATAGGGACTTCCGCAGGTAGTGGTGATTTCTTTAACACCGCCATTGGGGAGTTCTTGCACACCCTCATGAGCAGATCAAAGCTGTTCCCGATTGGAACAGCAGCGTCGACTTCTACCATTGGAGCTGGTGGGGTAAGTCCAGAAGGAAAGTTGCCCCCATCTTTTCTTACTCGGCGCCAGTGGCGACGTCGAGCGTGCTTTGTATAAGGGACCGCCTCAGTTTTGGAAGCATCTTCTTCATGCCCCCGGTTTTGCTGAGGGTCTTCAATCGATGTCAGCTTGTTGAAGACCGACGTCCTTGGTAGAGTTTGAGTAGAAACGGCCAGCCTTTCAAAAACTGATCGTCTGACGGGTGAAGCACCTTTGATGACTTCGTTTGTATGAAGAGTTAGGAGGGCTATCCGTTTTGAGGTAGCCCCTTCAGGTATTACGAGCTTCTTTGCAGGCCCATATGTGCTTTTACTCAGCCTGTTGAAGACCGAGTCGCCAGATTTGGACGGCCCGTTGAGAGGGGCCGTTGTGGTTGCTAGTCGATCGAAGACCGACTTTTTAGAAGCTTTCTCTTGCGGCGCTGAAGCACCGAAACTCACAGATGGGAGCATAGTCCCAAAGAACAATCCAGTAGTGGCTTGTATGACTTTCTCTACTGGCATTGAGAAGATAGAGGCCGAATTGGGCCCGTAAGTCGCTCCTCCCGTTGGGGGTAGAGCGAGAGTTGCTGCTGCATGCAGTGCATTGAGAAGCCATTGATTTTCTTATATAGAAGCAAGACACCAAGTTTTAGTATCTCGAATTCAAGGGCAACCAAAGAGAACCGCGATATTGTTCGCAAAACACGACACACGAAGTGTGGAGTAGAAAGAGAAAAAGGTCGCAAAGGGCGTGCCAGAATCTGTTCACCGCCGAAAGACAGAGACCGAGACGTTAGGACGTCTCGCCTGAATTTTGGGGGCAGATGCTATTTGGACTTCTCAATCCACCTCTCCAAAAATACCAAGTTGATTTATGGCACCATATATAGGAGGTTTGGACAGATGCGACCATTGTAGCGGACTTTATCATATTCCTTCTCATTTGTGAGGGGTTTCTTGCTTGTGGGGACGCTCTTCCCTGCAAGCACAAGCCCCTGCAGTTAATTACGTTATCGCGTTGTGATAACCACTTTCTCCTGCTCCAGCAGTTTACATCGTGCCGTGTGTATTTTTATTTATTTTGGTTGCCCGTGGATTGTATACAGAGACTAGTTTATGTCGTTCCGTAGGGCACGGATTATTCCAAATCCGTATATTTTAGATTTGGGATTTTGAACTTAAGTTATATTTTCCCTTTATTTCAAAAATATTTTGTTTGGTTTAAGGACCATTAATCTAGTTTGAGATTAAGATCAATTTAAACATATAAGCATTTGGGCCAAATTTATTTTTTTAACTAAGGATACATTAGTCCTATTTGAGACTAAGATCAACTTAGCAATATTTTAAGGATCATTAAATTTATTAAGATCCAGAGTATTTGGGCTCAGTTGCAAGAGATTTAGCCAATTTGGGCTTAGTCTACTCGGTCGTTTTTTGTTCAGAAGTGTTGAACATTTATTTGAGCCCTGTTTGTTCAGCCCCCATTTTTATACAAAAGTGCTAAACACTTGTTTGGAGCTCTGGCGCTCACATGAGTATCATGTGAAGCCTTCAGTTATAGGCGCTGCCCAATCAGTGCTAAGCACTTTTTTTATATGGCGTCCACGTAAAGCGCACGTGCGGCGCTAGGTGCTGCCCAATTAGTGCTAAGCACTTAGCCGTTTTGGCTATATATGGAGTGTTAAGCACTTTTTATGTGGCTCCCACGTGAGGCGCTGGACGCTACCCAATCAGTGCTAAGCACTCAGCCGTTTTGGCTGTATATGAAGTGCTAAGCAGTTTTTATGTGACGCCCACGTGAGGAGCACGTGCGGCGCTGGGCGCTGCCCAATAAGTGCTAAGCACTCAGCCGTTTTGGCTGTATATGAAGTGCTAAGCACTTTTTATGTGGCGCCCACGTGAGGAGCATGTGCGGCACTGGGCGCTGCCCAATAAATGCTAAGCACTCAGCCATTTTAGCTGTATATGAAGTGCTAAGCACTTTTATTCAGCGTCCACGTGTATTTCACGTGAGGCGCTTGCCTTCTGCTTTGGGTACCAGCGTGTTTTCACGTGAGGCGCTGGGCGCTATTGAGAGGGCGCCCACGTGGGAAACACGTGAGGCGCTAATCTCTTTTCTTTTTAGAGATTAAATCTCTGTTAATGCCATTTTGGAGGTCTTTATTTTGAAGATCTTGGATCGTTTTTTCTTCATTCGAGGACTAAGTTCTTCTTTTCATTTTATAAGAACTAACTTCTTTATGTAGGGTTAAACCCTAATTTCGGAGGAATCAAATTCCCAGAACATATGTTCTTTTCCTTTTTTCTTTCTTTTTAACCTAGTTCTTTTCTAAATCTTTGATTCTCAAGAACAAGATCTTCCCGATGAGAATTAAATTCTCAACTTTTGGGAGACTTGTCTTATGGATCTCTGATCCAGAAATAGAACTAAGTTTTTTGAGAAAGGTTAAACCCTTAGATAGGTAAAAGGAGATATTTTTATCTCTGTATTTTCTTTACCTTGGGATTTGAGGAGACAAGTCTTCTTCTTTTATTAAGAATTAAATTCTCTGTTGTTTTGAAAGCTTTCTGTATTTTTCAGAAGCTTATAGGGGGTTCTCTCTATATGAGACTTGAAGTCTCGGATCCTTTATATAGTGGAGACAAATTGTTAATTAGTTTTAAGAAAATCTCTTATTGAAAAATTCTAATTTATTTAATTGGTCTCAAAAATGGTTTGGGGAATTTTACCCACCGTTGGATTTTTGATCTAAGTGTTTCTGTTTATGTTTTCTTGCTTTTAGCAAGATTGGGGAAATATTTTCTCATATACAAAATTTATTCTATCAAACGATGATTTTTAATCATCATTGGATTTTTAATCCAATGGCTCTCTGTTTTACAGAGAACATTTTTTTTGTTTGTAAAGATTGAGGACAAATATTTCTCAGAATAGAATTTAATTCTATTGTTTGATCATTTATCATCACCATTGGATCTTTGATCCAACGACTCTGTTTAACAGAGAGTATCCCAATTTTTTTAAGGAAATATCCTTATATAGAATTTAATTCTACTGATATAAACTTGGGCGTCAGCGCTCACGTGTTGTGCACGTGAGCTCCACTTAAGAATTTAATTCTTATTTATGATAGGTGCTCCTGTGCTTTGCACATTGGCGCCCACGTGAGCTTCACGTGCGGCGCCACCCTAGGATTTAATCCTAAGGGGTTTGCGTTGGCACCGTGAGGAGCACGTGAGGCGCCGCCTCAAAAAAATTTAACAGAGCTTAGCTCTTTTTATTATGTTTAAATATTGGGGGAACAGACCCCAGCTGGAGCAACAGAGAGACGCTCGAAAACAGACTGGCGCTTGAGTTGGGGTGCCCTTGTGATTACGACATTAGGCCTCCTCCCTTTAGAGACCGGCCTATCCGTCACTGGAGCTTGAGGAGCTGGATTGGTGTTAACCGAAACGAATGAAATGGAGCTGAATTATAGCGGCGGTTCCTCCCATTGTCGCCTGAGACTCGCCGGGAGAACCATTCCAGCATCCATCTTCATTGTGTACGAGATAGTAGTTGCATTGTGAGCTGAGTTTATCTTTAGAGACATCATTGAGCGATGTGATTTTTGTTTGATCTTTGAGAGATGGTTGCAGCATAAAAGAGAATGATTTCAATACAAATATCGATATATATATATATATATATATATATATATATATTAATGAGTTCACATAGGCATTATACCCGAAATATGGGAGGAGAGATAGGTTCCACCGGACGTGCCAGAATCTGTAGAGTGTTTTTCGTCACCATATTGAGATAGGAATGCGCATTACTTGTCAGGCATGTATAGATTCCCCCGGCCGAGGATAGGCTAGACTTTATTGATTGTGGGGATCCAAATCTCTGACAGCCGTGGACAAAACTGATGTTAATTACCCATCGCATTTAGAGCGAGAGAATCTTCGATTAATGGATCGAACAGAGCATGCAAACTCAATGTGTAATATGCATGTGATGTGTTTTGAAAACCATGTGAAAGGGCGTGTTCATTTCATTTTTTATTCATTTTGCAAATATTTACAAGAAAACTTTTAAAAGAAAATTTAAACATCATTTTTTATTTTATTTAAAAGAAATAGAGATTTTTATTCATAGTGGGAGTAGCTGCGTACGCGTGGGGATGTGCCTATGCGCGGTGCGTGCGCGGTGCGCACCTGGTGCGTAGCGCAAGTGCGCAAAGGGGCCAAAAGTTCCGGTTTTAGGGGCTAAGCCCAGGTTTGGCACTCAAGGAGGGTGTTCTTCTCCTCGTTTGGCCTAAAGAGGCTCTCTTGAATCTTCAAAACTTGGAATCTTGATCTTGGATTAAAAAAATCTTTGCCTCATTTTTTTTGATCTTTTTGTTGCAATATGGTGTGGATCTTGTCCTCTACCTCCTTTCTCTCCTTTTGGATTTTAATGGATAAAAGAACAATAATAAAGGAATCTTTTTTTGTATGGGATTTTGGGTATGAAATGTTCACAATGAAGAGAGAGTCCTCTCAAAAAATATATGGAGAGAAAGAAAACCTACGTGGGAAAATGACAGAGAGGAAAAGTTGGCGACGGCTCAAAACCCTTGGAAAAATGAGAGAGGTTTTTCTTTATTAATTCATGGGTGCTTTATATAGGCATTAAACTTTACATTTGGAGCCCCAGGGCTTCAAAACTTTGGCTTTTAGCCACTTCCCATGTTCATGTGCTTATTTAATTTTGCACATAGGTCATGGGTTTTACAATTATTTGGCTTTTGCCTATTCATTCATAAACCTTACATTTAATTTCATTTTCTACATACATTTTTTTTTCACTTCGACGGTCGGCTGCGCTTGGGCTCGAGACGTCTTGGACACGGATCCAGTTGTTTAGGGTCGGACCCAGATTAGTCGAACCCGTTTTTACTTGGGCGTTGACTTTGACTCGTTAACTTTGACTTTTTTGCTTGGATTTTTATTTTGGAAAATGGGGTGTAAATTTTGACCCCAACTCTCATACCCTTGTATTTTTATTTTATACGTATATACACACCTTTCAGTGCGACCGCTAATACTTTCTGAGGTACTGGCCAACCGATTACTCAGTGTATGAGTTTATGTTATGCTCATTATGTAATTATGCCTAGCCTTGCAAACTACCTTGGACCTTCAGCAGTGATTCCCAAAACAGTTGGTCTAAAACATTAGGTGATGAAACACCCCTTCGACCGAAGATTTACTTGCCCTTAGTAACCACAAAACTAGACTTATTATATTTATGCTTTTTTGTTTTTTTACTTGGGTATTTAGGTAAAGATATTTCAAGGTATCCTCTGATATCTTAAGTTTCAAGATTCGTGTCTGTGCAATTTGTAGGATGTATATTTTCTAAATTCGAATTCAATCAAGGAATTATTTTTTGAACTTAGTTCTATCCTCAAATTTAATAATTTTCTTTATCTCACTAAACCTTTCGGATTCGAATTCATGATTATCTATTACTAGTTTGATTCAAAAACATCCCACATTTTATTCTTTTTAAAAATGGAAAAGAAGACCTAAAAATATATGAAAAAGAAACCTAAAAGGAACAATGAAGAAAATAAGAAAAAACCTGAAAAAGAAAAACGACACTGTGCCCCCCCTCCCACCACACACACTTATTTCTGACACTGTTCTTAATGTAGGTCCCTCACTCATATCCTTAGATTTACCTATAAATTTGTAAAGAACAGTCAAGAGACCCAAAATTTTAGAAGATTCTTCTCTCATCAAGCCACTAACTAGCGGTGGCCGAATACTAATATGCTACCTGATAATGGATTTCTTCTTGCTTTGAACTGCATAACCTGTAATTTATTTCTTGTTTTTATATTAGATGTTGGAGTCAAATAAAAGTATTCAAATAAGTGGAAAGGAATAAGATAATTGTTTTTTTATTAAAAAGAAATTAAAATACTAAAAAAATAAAAGAAGAAAAAGAAAAATAAAAATAATTTAAACTTACATAACGCTTTGACGAAAGGTTAATATTAACCACTCAAATATTTTTTCTATGATCATGTAGGAATGGTAAAATAAATTATAACAATAAGAATCGATAAACACCCTAAAATTAATATGGTGTTTATATATGGATGAACAAAATTGTGATCCAAGCTTCGCCAAATAAAGTAGCGCAGAAATAAAAGATTTAAGTCTAAAAGAATCATGCAACTGCGCTATCTTTTTAATGTATTGGCTAAATGGATCAAATTCTTCAATATGAACATGCGGAATACAAATAAGATATCCAGTCGTAAGAGTTAAAGACACGACTTCTTCATTCTTATCGCTAGGATTGGTTTTAATTATGACCAAAAGTAGTTGAGGGTTAGGTTCAACTATTAAAAGTTCATCTAAAATCATAAGTTCATCTTTAAAATGTTCCTTAAAACTTGGCTCTAAATAACAAATGCCATCAATAGTTTCTTCATTTTCGCCCAAGATCATGAGTTTCTCTTTAAATTTTCCTCAAAACTATCATTTTCAAAATATCTAAACCAACTCCATCAAAATCACAAGTTTTCTTTCCAGATGCGATTTCTTCATCGAAAATTTTCTCAAAAATTTTATCCGCTACTGTTGATTTGTCAAAAACATTATCCTAAAATTTTTTACAATCAGTTAAGTTAAACATCTCGACCCCAAACGTATCATCTTTATACTTATGTAAATTCGTTGTTGGAGGTGAAATTGGAATTTCAAAATTCTGTGGGTGGGTTTCAGACTGGTATGAAGGAATCTCGTGTTCTCTTTTCTCACTACTTATTGCAGCAACTATCTGGCCAATAAACATTTCAATATTTGCCATTGTTTGTTTTATTGGTGTAATTTCATTTTGCAGAATTGTAGCCAACTATTTTTCAACATAATCATGTCTCGTATTCTTATCATTATCAACGTCTGCTGAAGCTGTGAAAATTTGGTACGGTTGATAAGAATTTGATTGGATATGGTCGTAAGGAGGGCCAACATCATAGTATATGTGTGATGGGAATTGCCGGTCTATAAAATTGAAAGGAGTGAATGTTGTGTTGATTTGAATTGGATTAGAGGAGAACCTACATTATAATAAAGGTGGATTGGAACTGTGGTCCTAAATTATGGTCAGGAAATTCAGAATACATGCCTTAATTCCAACATTTTCGTCAGTTTCTCCAATTACCAAATCCTACTATAAACGGACACTCTTCATAAACATGAGAGATATTTTCACAATTAGTGCAAAAAGGTGGATTATTAGAAACCTGGTAATTAACTTTTAATACTTCTACGTATTGGCTAAGATCATCTAACTTAACACGTAATCAATCCTCATCATTGGGTATGGGTGTGTCATGTAAATTATAATTACTCCTATATTTATTCATTCTAATGCAATCTTGAAGTAATGGTTTAACTGGATAACAAAGTTCATACAAAGTGGGTTTTGCATGTTCATCGCCCATATTAGTTAAAACGAAAGGAAGAAAAGAAAAAAGTAAACAGGGAAAAGAAAACCTGAAACTAGAAACGGGCACTGAACAGAACAAGGGAGGAAATTTGAATAGCAACAAAAAAAATCTGGTCATTAGAAGCCACCAAAGACCGGCCCAATTTCGAATATGGCCAAAATTTGATGGAATCTGGCCAAAATCTTTTGCTGCTTCTGCTCTGCTTGCTTCAAGGTCTTCGAGTATGCTCTTGATTTCCTGAAATGAAAAACAGAAATTTGCAGAATAAAATAAATAAAATAAAACTAAAATAACTTGAATTAAAATTAATTAGAATTGCTACCTGCCTTCCCGGTAACGGCACCAAAAAATTGATAGAGAATTTTATTGTTCTCTAAATTTTATCACAAGTATACAATTGTTCAATTGTAGTACTTTACGGATCGTCCACAGAGTCATGGGAATTCTAATTAATTTTAAAAACAAGTTAAAATAAAAGATTTGGTTTAAGCTAATTAAAAGCATATAAAGGAAATTAAAGCTGCACATTTAAAATAGGAGATTTAAATAAATAAAAAGGCCTATGGTTTTGAATTACCTTTACTAATCAAGGTGTTTTATAAAATATCTATCATTTTCTAATTCGCATGTTTAAATTCGTAACTATCAATTATATAAAATCGTAGAGTAATCTAGTTTCGCAATAAAATATCAATCAACGAAAGCATAAATCATACATTTAAAGATCTATCCTATCAATTACACCATATCATCTAGCAAAAGAATTTAAACATAATATTCTAATTAACCTAACAATAATTAGATTTACCCTTATACAAATTAAACCCATAAGTCATCAATTTATGAATTAAATTGCTTTATCGGAATAATCTAAATTACGCTAGTTTAATTAGGTTGAATCTATATAGATAAAAATTCCATCTTGCCTTCCCTAATTAGTTTTCTAGGTTGTCAATCTATCATAAAACTAATTAAGTTAACAGTGATACCACATTTCCCAAAACAAGTTTCTAGAGCGTCAATCTATTATAAACGTATCTAATTTATTAGCATGGAATAAAAAAGAAGCAACTTTTATCATAAGAATCATCATTAAAAACTATAGAAAAGAATAGAAAAGAGAAATCAAACACATGATAGCAAGAATAATTCAAATCCTAGAAATAAATTAGCTACTCATGATATGAGAAGAAGAATTCAGAAAATAAAATAATTTTATATCAAAAAGTAACTACAAAAATAACTTTGATCTCTCCCAAAACCCTAAAAAATTAACCTATGGAGAGATGAAATACTAATGAATTATACAGCATAATATTTAGAGGCTATGGAAAATCTAAGAGTAAGGTGCAGAAAATACGAAAGAATGCAATTTTTCCTAAAAATCTGAGATCCTAACTCCTCAAGATTTCGGCCAAATTTGGCAAAATTTTGGCCATGGCTGAAATTTGGTAGAATTAGATATCCAGATTTCTGGTGTCTCTTTCTCTTGTCTTTGGCTATCATGTTCCACTCGCTGTTTTTGATAAATTACACCATGTTTCTGTTTATAGCTTAGTAAAGTCCATATCTAACGCATGTGTCTGTCTTTTGCCCACTTTTCCCTTATAGCCCTGTAATCTGCATTTATTTACAAAACATACCCGGAACAGCATAAAATAGAAAAAATTAAGATAAACATGGCTATATAAATATGCATTAAAATGTACCAATCATTAATATAGAATGATTGAAACCTAAAGTTCTACCCTAATTAACGATATATCGAGATCTAAATCGTGATACATCAAAAACTTGATCTAGTTAATATACACGATGTCGCATCTTAAAGATGATACTTTTATATTTTTAAATTGATAGCATGGAACGTAGAGAAATTGATGTAATCATAGCTATTATCGTATGCATGAAATATGGAGTGAAACCTTAATTTAAATATCTAAATATCTGATCATATCATAAAATCGACCTTGAGCCGGGTCAACATAACCCTGAGCCATCTCATGCTAACAGAAAAAATAAATATACTTTTCAGACATTTTTGAGCTGGCTCAAACATTACCTGAGCCGTCTTAAGCTAACTGAAAAATCATCTCATAGTAAAACCATCATTACTTTCTGATCGACGATCTGATTTCGATGTTCTTAGACTCTATAGAAAGATCTCTTCGATATCTAAAAGTTCCATGTTTACCATATTTTCCAACATTGAGTTTTTGACCGTCAAAAAGGTTCCTAAGTTGAAAGTCTCTAACACACACGAGCCGTCTCCTTCATTGACGAGCCGTCTCAAACCTGACATTAAAACCTGATATTGAATTGTTATGTTATATTGATACACACCCGCGATATATCTTGCCTGACACGTTACTTTATATGTTTATGATACATACTGCATGATTGTTTATACTGATTGTTTAGTTATACCTATGCTTGAACTTTTTCATTGATTATCATGTCATGACTCCTGTAATGTAATTATTATCCATTACCAACAAGTTTATGATATTGCCAATTACTACTTGACTTGACTTGCATGTACATCTGTATTATGGTCATAGTGGACATCTGAATTATGGTCAAGTATGACATCTGTTTTATGGTCAAAAAAGACATTTGTAATATGGTCACAAGGACATCTGTACATTGACACGTATGTATCTGACTTCTGACATTCTTTATCCGTCTTGAATATGATTTCTTCTTGTATATCTCGGTTACCATATTACACTGATTGGTTTTAAAATACATGTAGGATAGATAACTTAACAACATAGACCTATAGGGTATACATGACATGACTGCTTTATCGTATCTTGCTTGCCATGTTGTTGTATACACATGACTTCATTCATGACCAATGATATATTGTATTTCATTTCGGTTATATTATTATGATATTTATTTATGACACTCTGACGTCTGGATTTTGGATGACCCGGATTCTTCAGATTTAGAACAGGCGGACAAAGTATAGTTCGAGAAGATCACTGAGCAGTGAGGATTATTATTGATATAGTATTTATGGACTAGTTTATGTATAGTATGGAATCTTTATTTGGATCCTTATCGTTGTGAGCCCATAAGGGACAATATTGCTATTGTTTCGTATTTTATTCTCTAGGATCATTGAGATTTGTTATTCTAGTTATTGTTTCCGCTATTGATTCTATAATTGGTTATCGATCGTTATGGTTTATTATAGAAAATTAAACATGTGCTAGTTAATTATATTTTATACTGTTCTTGATTACTGCATGATAGCTTTAATGTAACTATGCAAGGATATTTCCTTACCGTAAGTAGAATGGTTGGCCAAATTACGTCCCGAATTTTGTATATCTTGAAAAACGAGGCGTGATAATTAAGTAAAAAGTTTTTAGAATTGAATGATAATCACGAGGATGAACTCTTGACAGCATTATATGGTATGATTTCTTTTCTTCCTTATGTAAATTTGTAAATTAATTTTCTTTCTGTTTCCACCTATGCCTATCTAGGATTTTCAATTATTAACTTGACATTGAGGACATTGTCGGGGGGGGGGGGGGGGGGGAGGGGGGGGTGGTTGCAAGGTTTTTTTGTTTTCCATATTTCTTTCTTTCTTTCTTGGATTTTTCTTTTCTACTAAAAAAAGTTTTTGAACCAAGCCTGTAATAGATAATCTTGAATTTGAAATCTGAAAAATTGAAGTGATTATGAAGGAAATTTATTGAATCTGAAGATAGAACTAAAATCTGAAAAATAATTCCTTATATTGAAATCAAATTTAGTAAATATACACCCTATAAATTGCACGAACATGAATCTTGAAGCTTGAGATGGTAGATGATACCTAGAAATATCTTTACCTAAATATCTAAGTATAAAAAAAAGAAAATAAGTATAAATATAATAATTTTTGTTTTGTAATTGCTTAGGGCGAGTAGATCTTCAATCTTTATGGGTGCTTCATCACCTAGTGCTTTAGACCGTCTGGTTTCGGAATCACTGCTGAAAGTCCTAGGTAGTTGCAAGGCTAGGTATAATTAAACTTACACATTGAGTAATTAGTTGGTTAGTGCCTCATGAAGCATTAACAATCGCATTGAAAGGTGTGTGGGCATATCCATTTATATATTTATTTAAAATAAAATACAAGAAAATGAGGCATTGATACTATGGTTTGAATTGAATTCTCAAGCCTAGAAATATTTTACACACGTAGAGGTATATGATCAATATTTAAATGAAAGATAGGAGTGAAGAATAGGATTAAGTTCTGTTGAGGGAGGATAGAATTTCTGGAATTGAAACAATACTATTAGAATGATAATTCTTGGAACTGAAAAACTAGTGAGATTCAACCTTTTTCTTTTCTTTTCTTTAGTTATAGTTTTTCTCTTTCTTTATTTTTAGTTTTTCTTTTGTTTTTGTTTTTTTTTCCCTTTTTTTTCTTTTTAGGATTTTTTGGGTAGTATCTGCTGAAAACCCTCACGAAACAACACTCGTCATCTTGAGTAACCTTAGGGTCTAACGGTTTGTTACACGTGCTAAGTGCAATCACAACGCCTGTGAAAAGGAGCATATTAGTTAGATTTAGGTAGTTTTTTTTTGTTTTTTTTGCTCGAGGAATTGCAAAAGATAAGTGTGGAGGTATTTGATTGGTGCATTTTAATGCATATTTTATATCCATATTTATGTTTATTCTGCTTATTTAATGTTATTCCTAGTATGTTTTATTAATAAATGCAGATTATAGGGTTTTAAGAGCAAAAGTACACAAAAGGTGTATTATATGTGTAGGATGTGGACAATTTAACGAAGAAACTGATACAAGGGTGAAATTTATCAACCAAACAGAGAGCCAAAAGAATCAACCGACCAAACCAAGCCAACACACCAAAGTGGGGCCTAAGAACTTACCATTCGGTTTTAGCCAAATTTGTTTCGGGTTTAGCCAGTTTTTTGTTGAGTTAAGACTTGAAATTTTAGGGTTTTCTGAAAGATTTGAAAATATTTCTTTCCATCCCTTGTAATCGGCCTAAAAACCTATAAATACGGTTGCATAATTATTTTATGGTTTTATCTTCTCTTTTAGGGGAGGATCAAAGTCTTGTAAGCTCTTTCTAATTCTATTTTTATCATATTTTTTTTAATTATTATTTCTCTTTTATTATGCATAGCTAATTTTCTATCCAGAGATTAGATGATTCTTATTCTATGATTGGTGTTTGTTTTCATTGATCTATTCTTTTTCTTTGTTCTTAATGATGAATACTTTATGATAAAATATAGGTTTTTTTTCTTACATAATTTTGTTAAACTAGATATATCAATGAGTAATCGACAACCATGAGCTTTATTTAGGAAAAGGTTGCATATATTGCCTTTACACTACTTAAGTTGATTATTGATTGACGACCATAAAAGTTAACCAGGAAAGATAAAGTTCGTATTTTAATTATTTGTGTTCTATTTAGTTAATCTAGGATTAGATTAGACTATGCCGATATAGCAAGATAAGCCATTGATTAATAATCATTGAGTTTATTAAGTAGAAAAGAAAATCTAACTATTTCCTTGTTAATTAGAACTTGTTCTTTAAATTGATTCCTTGCCTATTTGTAGATTGATAGGGTATTGCCATGATCCTATGATTTATATTTTCTTTATGGATTGATATTTTATTGCGATGAACGTATGCTCTATACTTTCTTGTAATTGATAAATAATTAATTTAAAGATTGAAATCAAGAAAAGTATAGATATTATTTATAACACCATGATTAGATAAGATGATTCTAAACGCTAGACTTTTCTTTATCTTTAAAATCTTTTTTAATTTGCAATTTACTTACTTTTTATTAGTATAATTCTTCATATCAATGTTTTTTTATATTTAATTCGCTTTAGACTTACTAGAATTCACATTCTCCCTATGAATCGACCCACAAGTGCTACAACTGATTAACTGTGCATTTACGGTTTAAATTTAGAGACTAATAAAATCTCCATCACGAGTATAGGCAAGCCTTCCAAGCTCAAATCCGTATCCTTGGTTAGAAACTTGCAAATATAGAAGGCTAAGCCATCCATTCACAAGATTGTCATCTATGTATCCTTGTCCTTCCATATCTTTACTTTGCTAATAACTTTCGACTCAATCAACCAGGACTTATTCGCATGGTCGGATTCAAATCATCATGCTAGCCTAGTATCGAGAACTAGAAAGGATGAAATGTCTGGCTCAGGAGATTTGTGTTTGCTTCTACAGAAGTTCAATTCATTCATAATAGGATCAAAAGATAGGTAGTGATTGGTAAACATTCATTACAACCTTCCTCTTATCATCAACAAGAGAAGACTCCTTAAACATTACAAAAGCAAAAGCAAAAGCAAAAGCAAAAGCAAAAGAAAAGGAATTTACAAAGTTCATGGTATTTACGTATAAAAATGAAAAGAAAAGAATCTATACCAGCAATCGGAGTTATCCTCCGATGAAGATGGATTTCACTATGCATCATCGCACTAAAGAATGTAAGAAATGAAACAAAGCAAGAATACAATTAACATAAACTAAAAACTAAACGGAAACACGAAAACTTATTAACCGAAAAAGCAAATAACTTCATTAAGCTACAAAGTATTAAAACTACGAAGGAAAACTAACGTGCGCTTACTCTAGGATTAAGAACAGTTTTAATGGCTACTCTAAACAGCAAGAAACAAAAAGTTACGCTAAAATACCCTAAACTATTAACTAGCTAGAACTAAATCCTAAAACAAGTGCCTCCTCTGGATTTGCTTTATACAGGGGCTTCAAGATGGAAAATCCAAAGCGGTACAGAGATGATGGGACATTGACTATGACATGTACAAAGCTCTAGGTCAAACAAAGCTAAAAGTGCAGTCCCGCCGCCAAAGTGCAGCACCCGGCGGCCAAAGTGTAGCCCCCGACTGCACTTTTGTAGAGTTAGGGCTCCAATTTTCTCATGTTTTCTTCTAAGCTCATTGGAATGTCCGTGGCATGGTCGCATTTTGATAAATCATTATGTAATGCTCTCAGAGTCAAGAAAATACCACTTTTTTCGTCTTTTCTCACATCACATCTTCTTTGCATCTTTTAAGCTTTGAGCTGGTTCTTGTTTCTTGTCATGCTCCCTTAGTAGTCCAAGACATGAATGAAGATCCCTTTGTCTTGTCGCTTGCATCCGTGTGTTGCACAGGACGGATTTTGAGTTGCAGAAACCCGTATTTTTGTTTTTTTGTTCGTCCGTCGGCAGTTGTAACTTGAATGCAGAGAATATGCGTGTTTTGCATTGTTCTGGACTTTATTCCTCGAAAACCCTGAAACATGTACTTATTAGCAGTTATAGGGTAAATAGCACTTGTTTATTTAGAAATAGAAACCGATATAGACTGGATAATATAAAATGCATTAAACCGTGATGAACAAGCCTTTATATATGCATGGAGGATGTATATTTGATGTTCAATTAGGAAATTATAATTAATGGCAAGTAAGATACAAAACACAAAGATAGAGGGGTATTTATAGAGGTACCTGGCGAAGTTTACTATGGCGGGCAAAGTTTAGCAACTGCTTGTGAGTACTCTAGAGCATTGTTGGAAGCGAAGGTAACATGATTAATTTGTGAAATGTATAACAATACAAAATAGGGGTCAGCTTGATGGTTATTATTTTCAACGTTTTGGCACGTGCCATGCAAGATTATGTTAAAGTATCGGGAAAATAAATGTTTTTTTGTAGTTTAACTATACCTATAATGTATTACCCTTTTTTGATACCTTTTAATTTTTTTAAGAAGATTGATTAAATAAATTAGTTATAAATGTTGAATTATTTGTTAGCTATAATAATTTCTTCAAATATTTTTTAAGACAAACTATTTATAAGGATTTTAAGTTAATTCTATAGCATTTTTTTAATAAAAAAGTCGATAATGATGACTTGGACCGTTCTAGAAATAAGAATTTTTCTCGTTTTTATGGATATTTTAATGGCTTATTTATTGAAATCTCCCAGCAGGCTTAGGTCATTTTAACAAAACTGTCGTTATCTTTGAAACTATCAAAAACCACCATGACTTGAAGGTCAACGTTACTGGTCATATTCAATGACTATTTTGCCATTTTCATAATATAATTAATTATTTATAATTACATTTTAAATAATTTTAGTAATTATTAAAAATTAATTAAATAGTTTTAATAATTATTAAAAATTAATTAAATAAATAATTAAATAATTAATATTTTTTCTAAAGGGTGCATGGCGCAGGAGGAGGAGAAGGAAGTGGGGGCAAGATGTTGATGGGAGGTGATGATGATGATGAAGATGAGGCGAGGATGAAGATGAGTAATGAGGATGAGGATGATGCATGGTATTTTTTTTTTTGGGGGGGGGGAGGGGGGGGGACAGATGGTGGAGGGTTATAGGGCGGGTACGGGGGAGGTGGAGGCGGAGATGGTGATGGAGGCGGCGGATGGAGTCATGGAGGAAGGCGGCGGAGTTGGCGGCAGCAGAGTGAATGCGGAGAGTTTGAGGCGGTGGAGTTGGAGATCAAGGGACGGGGCAGGGTAGGAAATAAGAAGAAGAGGAAGAGGAAGAAGATGTGATGGTGGTGGTGGTGGTGGTGGTGATGGGGCTGAGAGGGTAGAGGAAGGGGGTTGGGGGAAGGTCGGGTGTGGCGACGCCGGTGTCGGAGCCATTACCGTCTATGATGGCATAGGGAGGAAGAAGGTCAGTGGAATTAATTTTTTTTATTATTTTGGATATCAGGGCTAGGGTTGAATATGGGTATTTTGGAGATTTTATATTATTAAGGCTGACGTGGCATCATGGTTGACGTGGCGTGTCAGTGTTAAGTGTGGTAGGCTTTTTTATCATTTTAAAGGTAGTGGTAGTTTTGTGATTCTGAGCCAAACCTGCTGCGGGTTTTCAGTAAATAAGTCTATTTTATTTAAAATAAACGAGATGCGATCTCATGCCGTATATAGTCAAATTATAACAGCAGTGATTATTTCTTTTTTTTTGTGCACGTGTTAACATGCTAAACAAAAACACAAATTCATTCAATCTATTGCACCTACAAAAGTCCGAGCTTAATACCATTCGTTATGGAGATATAATTATATAATTATAAATAGTATCAATTATTTATGTATTGTTAAATGTGTTGTCTAATTCATCAAAATTTGGGTATAATAAAAATATTAATTTATTGAGCTTATTATAGTATTATTATTATGGCAAAACAGTACTAAATATTTATTAAATTGGTATCCATTCGTAAATTTATGTTTAAATGATCTTTTACCAATTTTGATGGAGGGATTTTTCTCTTTTTGAAAATGAAATGAAGGGCGGTGAAAAGATTTTATTTGGTTTTATCTTTTGGGGGTGTGTGTGGGGGGGGTGGGGGGGGGTGCCTTAATATGGAGAACATTCATGATAAATGCGTTATCGGCCAATCATTAAATTTCAAAATGCTTTTTCTGTGTATCTTTCAACATGACAGATGCGATCAAAACAAATAAGTCTCGTTTGCCATTGTATGGACGACCGGACCAGCTGTGAGAGAATCACGACAATTTTTGGCCGGATCAAATGGATACTCCAAAAGGAAAATTTTAAATGGTAACTCAAATATGCATAAAATATCAAAGCCTCTTCCAAGATATATTAGGATGTTATGCGTTATTAAAACAATTTCAAACTATAAGTAAAGGGTCTTATATGCATCCTAATACCCCTTTCTTTTGCCCTAAGTTAAATTGTAGATAACCACCAATACTTCTGCGCGTCTAGTAGATAACTTCTATCGTATAATCTTGCACTTTGCCTCTTAAATTGATGGCCGCTGATATTGTTCCATTTATATAGAAAAATTATTTTCAAAGTACCCTCACTTATAGTATAATTATAAAATGTCAAAACAGTGGTAGAAAACTAAAATAATTTAAGAGGGAGTTTCAATATAAACTTTGAATAAAAACTGAAAAAAAAATAATTGGTATTAGAATAAAAGGTAAAGTATTTTATTAAGGTTTTCTGCCTGGTATAAGGACAAAAAGTGAACCAGTTTATTTTAATATTATTTATCATTAAAGGTATGAGACCCAAAAACATAAATTAAAAATGAAGAGGACAAGAGTCGATACAGAAGAGAAAATGTACGCGTTACAGTAATAGAAAGAAAAGCAAGAGGAAAAGCTTTTTATTTTTTTTTCTCTCGCATTGGCACTTTTGTCCTTACTCTCAACTGAGCCAACTCAGCATTTATCATGTTTCTGGCTTTCATGCATTTTTTCTGAGTTTCCAAAGTTGGAAAAAGACAAATTTTGCAATTATTCTATTCAAGCAATTAATACAGACGTGGTGTCGACAAATCGCATGCTAGCCCGATCAATAACCCTTAAAAACACTTAAACTCACCTCTAAACTGTTCACATGATCGTCTAAGTTAAATCTATAATTTATATATGTTTTTATTGATTTGCTTTACTCATGTTCATTGAATAACTCCCATCATCATGATGATGATGATATAATTCAGTTCTTTCTCGCTATTTGTTTTCAAAGCTTGTACAAATTTCAGACTTGAAACAATAATAGTATTCGCGCGTTTCCGTTCGTTTTAATTCTATTCAAGTTCATCAAATTTGCTTAAGATATCGACACGCTCGCTCTTCGTTTTCATTGGAATAATTTTGTTTTCGGTAGGGATGGAGTAATGATAGGTGCTAAAGTTATTCTTGTTGTAATTTGCAGTCCTTTGGAAATATAGAATTAGCTGAAAGCATTCGATTGTCACTACTACAAAGAGGAGATGCCCCAACGAATGGCAAAATCCGTAGGGCAATTTTTTTTTGCCGCTACGGTTCAAATCGTGGGACGTCATTAAAATAAAAATAACTAAAATATGTCTTCATTGGTTGCCCCTACGGTGCTGCAGGAGAATACCCTACGGTTTGCGCACTGTAGAGGCAAACAAGGATTACTTTTAGAAAAAAATAAAACAAAATTAAATTCCCACACCCAAAAAAATTTCCCACGCCCTAATTTCGTTCTCCCGCGCCCCTTCTCAAAAAAAATTCCCGAGCTCCTTGTCGCCCATTTCCTCCTCTATCGCCCTCGTCGCCGCCCCAGCTCGTTGAAGCCCTCTCCTTTTCGGTCTCCTCCAGCTCGTCGAAGCCCTCTCCTTTTCGGTCTCCTCCAGCTCGTCGAAGCCCTCTTTCCCGGCCTTCTCCAGCTCGTCGAAATCCTCCTACTCCAGCTCATCGTCGCCGACCCAGCTCGTCGTCGAGCTCCACCGCCAGCTCATCGCCATCCGCATCCTCCACCGCTCGAGGTTAGTTCTTTAATTTTAATTTTAATTTTCCAAAATTTTATTTTGATTTCTTCAATTTCAGTTCTTTAATTTATAATTTAATTTGTTGTTTTGAGCATTATTGTTGTTGATTTTAGGGCTGGGGGTTAAAGATTAGGGCTGGGTTAGGGGCCGGATTAGGTTATGATTAATAATTAGGGTTAGGATGATGATAAATTAGGGTTAAGATGATGACACTACTACAATAAGGGGTTGCCCCTACGGTTGAAGATATTCGTAGGGGCAATATTTTACTGCCCCTAAGGATTAATCCGTAGGTCCCCATGGTTGCCCCTTCGGTGCCCTACGTTTTAATTTAAAAATATTAAAACGTAATTTGTTATTTGACTCTACGGAGCCGCAAACGAAGGACCTACGGATTAATCCGTATCGGCATTATATGGGTTATTTTATAATAAAAAAGCCCAGAAATTTCCTCTTTCTCACAACTTCCTCGCTATCACCCCCTGCGCGCGCCTCGTCGCCATCGCCCGCGCCTCGTCGCCGCCGCACTCCCGTGCGTGCCTCGTCGTCCCCGACATCACCGTCGACTTCCTCGTCGATATTAGGAACTCTCTCGTCGCCGATTGCGTCGTCGACCATCTCCGGTCTCCTCCATCGCCGGCCAGGTTAGTAAATTTCTTATTTTTACTTCTAATTATGCATTTATTTCTATTTTTGTTGATTATTGGGTTGCTACTTGGGCTAGGGTTACGGTTCAGGGTTCGGTTAGGGTTAGGTTAGGGTTCAGTTTAGGGTTAGGGTTCGGTTCAGTTAGGGTTAGTTAGGGTTTGGGTTAGGGTAGGACTTGGGCTAGGGTTAGGGTTAAGGTTCAGTGTATGGTTAGGGTTAGGGTTCAGTGTATAGTTAGGGTTAGGGATTGGTTCAGGGTTAGGGTTTAGGGTTAGGGTTTGGTTCAGGGTTAGGGTTAGAGGCTAGGGTTAATTACGTAAAATAGATAGGGTTAATTGAGTTAATTAGAGATAATTTGAAAGGGTTAGGGTGTTGATTTGGGTTAATTAGGTTAATTTGGGTAAATTGGGTTAAGTTTGGGTTAATTAGGGATAATTTGTGTTAGGGTAACGATTATAGTTAATTGGGGTTAATTAGGTTAATTTGGATTACTTAGGGTTAGGGTTTAGGGTGCACCAGTTCATTCAGTAGGATACTCGATCATAACGTAAACTTACAATTTTACCGTAAACGCAAGAAAAATTTACCCTAAACTAAAAACTTCGAACCCTTAATAACGAAACGTAAATGTAAAACCTATTCAAGTTAAATGTTCAAGTTAAAACCAATATATGATACTCAATGATAATATGAAACTTTCATATTCTCATCGATACTCATATATGAAAATCAAAGCATGACTTAGTCCCCGTCTATCGGTTAACATACGTTCGATGTTCATCGTGACATAGAACTATACGAAGGTTGTTAAATATCGGACGGTATAGTTCGGTACTAACAACCATCGTATAGTCTATGTGACGAGAAGATTCAATCGTATGATAACCGATAGATTTGTCCAGTGTGGACAAGTTAGGAATGTATAAAGCAAACACCTGCATTCACTTGTGTTTTCATCCGTTTCGAGTTATTTCGTCGGTATGTTTCCGCTGGTTCTCTATGTACAAAGATAGATTAGTTGTTTATTTCAACATTGTTTCACAGCTTTGAAATGATTATCTATTCTATTACAGTGTACTCGGAGAACAGCGGGGAGGTGCTGCCGAAATTTACTTGAAATGGTTGAAATCACAAACGAATGGGAGTCTGCTCTATAAATTTTTAATGGGATAGAAGCCTTACCCCCGACAGCCGAAACACACACATACAACACGAATACACAACAAATGCACACACAGCACATACACACTAACAACCCTACACTTAAGCGAAATCATAAATTGAAACACACATATATAGAATACAACTCATACATGGGTATCCTCAAATCTAACTTTGTTTATCGATAATTTATTCTTTTCAACGACAAACACACACACAAAGCACATACACGGATTTTCTCCTTTGTCAGTAACCATCATGTTCTTAGATTTCTCAATACAGTCATCATAACCTACAATTTATATGTTATACAGTCTAACATCGCCCATGAGTACATCAGAGTTAAGGACTGGATGTATGTGGATTGACAACAACGTATGCAACCTAAGTTTGTCACAGGAGTTGCTGCTTTTATTGAATTTGCACGCGCACATAATAATATCGTGTTAGAAAAGATTCTATGCCCGTGTGATAGATGTGGGAATAAGTACTGGCAGAAGGTAGAATCCACAGAGATTCATATCGTTAAACATGGTTTTACTAGATTTTATACAACTTGGCTATATCACGGGAAAGGAGAAGAAGACAGTAATGCGGCAGAAGAAGAAGGAGAAGACGATAATGGGACAGAAGAAGAAGGAGAAGACGGTAATGTGGCAGAAGAAGAAGACGGTAATTTCTTTCCAGGAGAAGAAATGGAGGATATGGTAGAGCCTGCCTAGGTGAATCTATTCGTACCGAAGATAACATTCCTTCTGGTCAAGGACCGCGTGCGGATAAGTATGAAAATTTCATGAATGATGCTAGAAAACCAATTTATGAGAATGCACAGTATTCCACCCTCTCATGGTTCGTCCAATTTTTCTAGATAAAGTGCCTAAATGGATGGAGAAACAAGTCATTCACAATACTTCTTTCATTCTTGAAAGATTCTATGCCCCCGGAAAATAACGTGCCCGACAGCTGGTACGGAGGCTAGAAGATGATGTCTGATTTAGGTCTGAAGTGTGAGAAGATTCAAGCATGTCCTAAAAATTGCGTGTTGTACTGGAAAGAGAATTCAAATTTGAAAGAGTGTCCAACATGCAGAGATGCCAGGTATAAGCCGAAAGATTCTGATAAGAAGCTCGATATACCTGTCAAGATAGCACGATACTTTCACATAACACAGAAGCTGCAGAGGCTATTCAGGTGCAAGAAAACAACCAAGGCAATGATTTGGCATCACCGTGCTCCTCCAAGCGATGTTAGAAAAATGAGTCATCCAAGAGATTCACCGGCATGGAAGGATTTCGATAGGAAGCACGAAATATTCAGTAGCGATCCTCGCAATGTCAGACTCGGACTCGCTAGTGATGGATTTTGCCCATTCAACTATATGGATGGTGCCACAACACATGGCCCGTTGTAATGATAGTTTATAATCTGTCGCCTTGGTTGGCTATGGAACAATCATACTTTATGATACCTCTTCTTATCGATGGACCAAACTCACCGGGAAACAATATCGATATCTATCTCCAACCTCTGATCGATGAGTTAAAATCTTTATTCATTGATGGTGTAGAGACTTACGATGCAAACACAAATACAACCTTCATACTGTGTGTGGCTTTAATGTGGACAATTAATGACTTTCCTGCGTATGGAATGCTATCAGATTGGTCCGTACATTGTCACAAAGCGTGTCCTTATTGCCATCAACATACAACATCGAAATTCTTGAATTTTAGCAGGAAGGTTTGTTATTGCGGCCATCGACTTTTCCTGCCTCTAGACCACCCCTACTGTTAGTTATATGTATGCCCTAGAGGCCATTACTGTACATTGGATGTATATTGTAGTGGATGCTGGGACATATATAGGTAGGACTTTCTTGCTCGACATGATAGTACGCTATCTGGTTGTTCTTTATCTTAACATGTATACTTTCTGTCTCTCTGATTACATGTTGATAAAGCCCTTAGGATGTGTACTCGACTTCCAGGACTATGATGCAGATCATACTAGTGGGGCCTGGGTAGCCAATGAGTACATCCTTCATTGTTCCTAGTCGTGGGAATGTCGAGACGGGGCATCGATATTCCAGAGTAGACTAGCGCATATCTTCTCGACCCATGCGATGGGCGATGGATGATCCCATATCCATTGGTGTTTGACATCGAAGATGGTATGCGGGTGCTCAGTGGAGACTGGGTACACTGAACGGACTCGCCGAGAACTCCCAGATGGTATTATACCTCACGTCAGATGGCAGTTCTCTGGTGACACTGGTACAACTTAGTCTGTTGACCCGAGATCGTCATAGAGTCATGTGTGTCTCCCACTGTGCTTTGATTTCCACCCTACCACGGCTCTACTGAGTTGTGCAAACAGGTGGTTATTAGGTACAGTCCCGATTCACACGGAGGCAATGAGCGATAGGAGGGGATTCGTCTCTCCCGGTATTGGGGGTTGATGTTGCGCTATGCTCGACTGGCCATAACAGGAAATCCCTGGCCAGGGTTGCAGTGATATACTGGTAAGAGTTATCAGTAGTTTCACGAATGTTATGGACCCTACGTCGGCATGACTTATCGAGCTATTGGGGTCTGACGTTTACCACCCCTAGGCGAGATATGCGACATATCAGACGAACAGACCGGACTGTACGGTAAGTGTTACTGGTTGGATTCACAGGAGTGTGAGCGGGCTTGCTCGTCGATCTTCTGATCGCTCAATACCCGGGTGGCCGTTACGTTTAGCAGACCGCTTGCGGCTTGTGGGTTTCTGATATGATCATCATCCGCTGCCGGCGTATTGACGAGTCTTTAGAGTCCTACACAGAGGTTTCCTGGCTCAAGCGAAACGAAATAGGAGCGCATATGAGATATGTGCGGGACCGAGAATAATGCGTGTATGTGATACCGTATTTTATTCTCGCGATGAATGTGTCGAATGGTTGTGTTCCCCCAATCTGAGCAAGGCTCATTTGAATTTTGAAAATTCAAATTTTCTGAAGCAACGCTTCAAATTCCGTGCGTTGCGCAATGCGCAAGCGGTCCACAGTGCGACACGTGGCTGCGCAGTTGCGCAAGCGCACCGCTGCGCGACACGTGTCTGCGCAGTTGCGCAAGCACTGTTGCGCAAGTGCACCGCTGCGCGACACGTGCCTGCGCAGTTGCGCAAACACTGTTGCGCAAGTGCGCGACACGTGTCTGCGCAGTTGCGCAAGCACTGTTGCGCAAGCCTTCCACTGCGCGACACGTGTCATTCATTGGGGAGTTGCGCAGAAACAGAATGAAAATTTAATGAAATCTTTTCTGTTCTTTCCAAAACCAGAAGATTTTTTTCTGCCTTTGGATCAAAGATCCAGCGGTGGGAAAATTCCCAAAATCACTCAGAAAAGATCTTGTTAACAAATTCAACAAATTTGTGAGCACTATAAATAGGACCCCAGACCTCATTCGATTGGCATCAACTTCGATAATCGACTTCTAGCAAAAAAACAAGAAGAAAAGAGAACTCTCGGAGATTATTCAAGAACAAAAAAAAAAGCAGAAAGGTAAAAACCCTTTTTTAAGAGAAAAATCTCTGAAGAACAAAGGATTTAAAAAAAAAAAGGGAAATAAATGAAAATAAATAAATAGTGCCTTGCACTTGTTGTGAACCCTTGGTTCTGTGAAATCAGGGAAAACAAGAAGAAAAACTTGTTTTCCTTTGATCCAAATTTAGATCAAAAGTGCTATGCACTTTTATTCTTAAATCTGAAAAATTCTTGATGTTCTGCACAAATGCAACCCATTATTCAAAAGGGCCTGGCCCAAATCAAATTGCAAAATAATAAAGGGGCAGAGCCCTGTTTGGATTGATTTTCTAGTCGGGCAAAGCCCAAAATAAAAAAAAAATTGGACTTAACCCAATCCTGGCTGTAAGTCCTTAAATTAAATTGATTGAGCAAAATGGCTCTCCTAAACCAATTCACGACCGGTTCGAGGGTTCATCTCCGAACTCCTTTGACATCCCTCGTTGTAATCCCTCAACGACGTCAAAGAGGTGACGGGTCCCAACGACCACACATCCAAATGGACTGCGGGGTCCTTAAACTCGTGGACCGAAATGTCCCTAAACTAATATCGGACCAAAACGTCCCTAAACTAATGATGGACCACTACGTCCCTAAACTGGCGTTGGACCGGAACGTCCCTAAACTAATGACGGACCACTACGTCCTTAAACTGGCGACAGACCGAGATGTCCCTAAACTAATAATGGACCACTACGTCCCTAAACTAGAACAATAGAGCCAATCACTCTTTCGCTGGATCTAAACGGTCCCGTTTAAGTTGATCTTAGTCCCAAACACGGCTAACGTATCCTTAAACATTCAAATGAACTATAAAACTCCAAATAAACTCTAGTCCTAAGGTACATCTCTAAACTCCTCCGACATTTATCGTTGTGATCCTTCAACGACGTCAGAGAGGTGACGGGTCCCGACGGCCATAAATTAAATAGATCACTACGTCAAGTTGATCTTAGTCCAAAACAGGACTAACGTATCCTTGATGAACGTTTAAGTTGATCTTAGCCGCAACGCGACTAACGTATCCTTAAACCAAAAACACCCAACCCAAATCTAAGTAAATACGGATTTGGATTAATCCACGCCCTACGGGCGACAGCATTACTCAGTCTCCGTATACAATCCACGGGCAACCACAAACAAAAAAAACACACACGACACGAAGTGAAATTCTGGAGAAGGAGAAAGTGGCTGCCGCGATGCGGTAGCGTGATTAACTGCAGGGGCTTGCGCCTGCAGGGAAGAGCGTCCCCACAATCAAAAACCCCTCAAGCGAGGGGGAATCTGACAAAGTCTGCTACATCGGCCGCATCCGTCTAAACCTTCGATACACGGTGCCATAAATCAACTTGGCATCTTCGGAGAGGTGGACGGATAAAACCAAATAGCATCTGCCCCGAATCTCAGTGCCAGGACAACGCGGTCCTGTGCGCCGCCTTTCGGAGGGGAACAGATTCTGGCACGCCCGGTGGGGACCTTTTCCTCTTTCCACTCCACACTTCGTGTGTCGTCGTCGCGAACCAATCGCGGTTTGTTAAATGGTTGTCTTCGGATTTCAAGTTGCTAAGATTTGGTCTTTTGCCTGGCGCAGAATTCAAGATCCAATGGCCACCAACTGCACCAAATGCGCGAAGCACCACTGCAACGGACGCTCCACCTCACCGACAGGTGTAACATATGGGCCCCAAGCGGCCTCTTTCCTCGCTCTGCCGGTTGAACAGGTGACTCAGGCCACCACTGGCCTGTTTTTCGGGACCATGGTCCCACCTACAAGCTTCTCTATGCCGATATCTGCACCGGAAGCGAACAAGAAGTCGGTGTTCGACCGGCTCGCTACTCCCACGACCCCTGTCAACGGGTCGCCCGATACTAAGCCGACAGCCTCCGTTTTCACCAGGCTAGGTCAGAACTATAAAGTGGCCGTCCCAAAGAGGGCAACGGCCGCTGCTTCAGGAGTCGTTAAAGCGGCTTCTCCCATCAGAGAGTCGGTCTTCACAAGATTGACGGTTCCCACTCCTCCCCCAGCCGGTCAAAAGGCATCAGTCTTCGATAGGCTGACATCGGCAGTTACCCCACACTCCAACAGGGGGCAACAAGAAACCATCTCGATTTCCGAGCCAGTCCCAACGGCTCGTCGTGCGCGACGTCGCCATTGGCAACGAGTAAGGAAAGCAGGGGGCAACTCCCCCTCAGGGCTAACCCCACCTGCTCCAGTGGTAGAGGTCAACGCTGCTGTTCCAACTGGGAACAGCTTTGAATTGCTGAGGAAGGTGAGAAAGAATTCTCCGATTGCTACATTGAAAAGATCTCCTCCGCCTATGGAAAAAGCTCCGGAGACAAAGCAGGAACAGCCCCCTCAACGGCTGTCGTCAAAAATTTATAAAGTTTGGCGGAGGGTTCAAGACTCCGTGATTGACTCAGACCACTTTGTCGCCAGAAAAAGGCAAAGGTGGAAAAGAACAAAAACCGCCCCATTAAACAGCAGGGGGCAACAAATACTAGGATGCCCACTTCAACGGCTCCTTCAACCTCAATGGTCCACAAAAGGAAAAGGCCAGAGAAAGCTCCCGTGACACTGACAAAGTTTAAAAGCGGTGAACCTAAACGCCCCAAGTCAGGGGGCATAACAGTTCATACGGTTTATATGGTTTCTGGAAAGGAAGAAAGTCGTACTTCTACGGGCCACCGACCGCTTACCCGATCAGTGACCAAGGCTCAGGAGCAGCAACAAAAGCTCCAGGAGATGATGACTACAATGGCTGCACTCACGGGGCCAAAAGAGAATCCTGAGACGTCCTTAGATGAACGTCAAGAGGAAGAGACCGACGCCGAGTTCCTCCGCCGAGTACTGGAAAAGAGAGACAAAGAGGCTGCTGAACAAGCAGCCAATATACAGCGTATGGGCCTCCTCTTCCAGGACATGATAGGGATGATGATACAACAAGATCCCCCGACTGAAGAACCCCCGATTGTCGTTGGGGATGATAGGGGAGAGACATCAAACCCTCAGCCCGTTCTATCAACGGCTAAAGAGGACACAATCTCTAAAACTGATCTGGACGAATATATAGCCCAGCAAATAAAGGTTCATCACGCGGCCGAAGCAGCCGGCCACATCGTAAAAACGGGGCGACCGTATCCAGGCTGGTATGACCAAATCAAGTACCCGCCAGGTTATACAATTCCCAAGTTTCATGTCTACAAAGGGACCGGCAATCCCCATCAACATGTTGCCCAGTTCAGGGCGCTTTGCGGTAACACCGGCGGCGACGACAAGCTTTTGCTTCGCCAGTTTGTTGGAAGCTTATCAGATACGGCCTTCGAATGGTATTCTGAGCTCCCCAATGACTCTATTAAAACCTTCGCGGAGATGGAGCTGCTCTTCACCCAACGTTTTGCAAGTGCCAGCGAGCGTACCCCGATGACGGCACTGATTAATGCCAGGGTAAAACCCGGCGAGACATGGGTTCAGTACGCTATACGGTGGCGTAATCTATGGTCTAAGTGTGAACAACGCATAGAAGAAGCCCCTGCGGTGGGAATGTTTGTTGGAACCCTTGATCCACAAGCAACCATCTCACAATTTATGATGTTCTTCAAGCCGACTTCCTTCCAGGCTTTGATCGACAAATTAGCGCAGATGGACCAGATGGGCCATAAACCCCCTCTCCCGAAGCCGGACTCCCGAAACGATAAAGGGAAGGGAAAAGCGATCATTGTTGCTAATGCCCAACAACAACCGAGCGACTCGAAGCCGGTTGCTCGTCCAAACAATACACGCCCATACGTACCCCTTGAGGACAGGATGGGACGTCCTTACTCCTTCCCCCGCGATAAAACAAGGAGGCTATTCGAGCTGGCGTTGCGCAACAGACTCATAAATCTACCAGATCCAAAACGCCCGTCGCAACCAAGCGACGTCAACGAGCCCAACTACTGCCCTTACCATCGAGTGCTAGGCCATCCCATCGAGGATTGCTACGTTTTCAAGAATTGGCTTGAGAATCAGTACCGCCAGGGCAAATTTGCGCTATCTGACAAATGGAAGGTGAATCCCCCGCAGCCCCACACCTCTAAGGGGACAAATACGCCGGGGGAAACATGCTCCGTCATTGAAGAAGCTCCCTGGGAAGTTGTATTATCAGCCAAAACGAGAAGAATGCTAAATGATCTTCAGACCTGTCCAGCGGTCAAGTGGAAGAACCCCTTGGAACCGCAGATTATTGAGGGGATGTTGAAGCCACGACCGACTTCGAAGACCGATGGTGGTAGTTCAAGCGTTCATAGCCGGCCGTCAAAATCTTCGAAAAAGAAGAAGAAATCTAAGAAGCCCGTGAAGCCTGGCGACAAGCGCACGGACTTACAGAAGCAAATCGACGCACTGGATGAGTACAACCAAAAGGCGCGGACTCCCATTACGCTCCAAGATTTCCTTGATCACGTCTTTCAAAAAGAAGATGAGGGGGAAAGTTCATCGGATGAATCCGAGGAATATGTGGCGAGCTGTCATATAATCTCCCATTCGACCACGAACGATGAAGGGACTTCTGGCACTAAAACGCCGGGGGCAAATACTGAGTCAAGGGTTCCGGAGTTATCACTCGAAATGATTGACGCGTTTCTTAGTGAAGCTCGATTGAAAAGTAAAGCTGATCGAGAACGCGAGACGGCTATATTCGAAAGGGCCAAGCGTCAGCGACTTGAGGAAAGAGCTGAGATGATCCCGCTGGAACAAAATGCCTCCACCGCTGACAAAAGCCAATTCAAGATAAAAAAGAGGTTTGCTAAGGCCATATCAATGGGCATGAAGCTACCATCCTCTGAAGGAAAAATAACTGGTGTGGTAGAAATGCACCCCTCTTATTGCTTATATCATCAGAAGGTCTCGCATCCCACCCAAAATTGCAAAGCTTTCAATGGATGGTGGCAAGGATACGTCGCTAATCGACAACGATTTAAACGGGAAAAACGTAAAATTCGCCGGGAGCAAAGAAATACGACCGAAGAACTTGAAAGAACTGCAGGCAATTGTCACATGGTTAACGCTGCCGGGTCACAAGTGCCTACATTTGGGAGCGACTCTGATGAGGAGCTAGAGCTTGCCCCTCTTTTTAAAGAGTCAACTTCGGGAAAAGAAGAGGAGCCAGTGGTTTGCGAAAATATTCGGCTGCGGAATCGGACACTGCCTGAAAAGAACCTCGGACCATCGAATAGAAAAGATAAAGGGAAAGAAAAAGGTCTCTGAAGACATCGTCTTAGATGACCAAGTTCTGGAAGAGCTAAACGCCGAGAACCCGCCAAAAAGGAATAAAGTGGATTACAATGTCTTGGCGCATCTGAGAAAGCTACCCTCACAACTCAGCATTCCCGATGCCCTAGTACTATCAAAAGAGGCGAGGGATTCTTTGATTAAGGCCCTACAAGATCTGGACCAATTCCAAGCTTTCCTGGCCGAACAAAAGATGAAGGATGAATTGGAAGAGGTGCACACAGCCGACGTTGCTTTTGGTGATGAAGACCTTCTTCTCGGGACGTGTGAACACAATCGCCCCCTTTATGTCTCAGGATACTGCCATGACATAAAGATAGGTAAAATCTTGGTCGATAACGGATCGTCTGTTAATTTACTCAATGTGCGAGTGTTAAAGGAGATTTGCATGAGTGTCCAACACCTCGCCCGAGACAAGATCACTATCTCCGGTTTCGACTCTCAATCCTCAAAGACTCTTGGATCTGTGATATTGACGCTACGCTTCGGGTTGCTCGTCACAGACATCAAATTCCATGTTATAGATGCCAAGACGTGCTACAATGCTCTGCTCGGCCGACCATGGCTACACGAGTACAATATCATCCCTTCTACACAGCATCAGTGCATGAAGTATTCTAGGGATGGCCTCGAGTACACAGTGGCGGGAGAGTTGAATCCGTTTTCCGTAAACGAAGTTCGCAAGTATGAAGATGCCAAATACTTCTTACCGAGTTTCGAAGACACGGAAAGATGTCACAAACCGGAGAACAAAACCAACGCCCCCATCCCTATCTTCGGCAGTGACACCGAGGAGGAGGAGGATATAATTTATTCAGGTCCATCCCAATCCACCAGGCCAGGACCATCCGTTCCTTCATTGATCTTCGGTAGTGATTCAGAGGATGAAGTTCATGCTGTATTCCCTGCTCGGCTTTTAATACGGGCTTCTGCCGATGAAGAGCGAAGTCTACAGATAACCATGGTGCCGCTTGAACATTACAAAGAACTGGATGCACTCGACACCAACAGCGTAGAAGAATTGCAGACATTCTACATCCCTCCCGGACGAAAAGGCGAGAAGGCAATCCTATTCTACCGTTCTGAAGAAAACAAGGTGGAAAAAGAAATTTGGCATGGCGTGGATCCCACGCTCGACAGGCTTCAGCCTATCCGTCTTCCCAGACATTATACTGAAGGTTTGAAGAAACTGCTGAAACGCCAGGTGATGTCCTTCACACAGACCGTTAGAAAAGCCAAATTCTATGACAAGGTCTGGAACGTTCCCGGGACTCAATGCAAACTGCCTAACGGGAGAATAGAAACAAAAGGGCTTGGGTACATCCGGTCAAAGAAACGGGAGTTAGTAAACAACTGTTATGTCATGTATGACTTCGATGAAGAGGCGGACGCTCAATGGGAGGACGCTAATCCTGAACCAGCAAAAGTTCCTGATACAAAACCGCCCAGTCTATCGTTTGAAGACCAAATGAGCAAACTTATAAGGGATGCAAGTCAAAAAGCCCGAGATGATCACAATCGTGAAATGGCAATCTATGAGAAAGCCAAGACACAGCGCCTCCTTCAACAGGCAGTAAAGAATGAAGATGCTGCCCCATGTCAACCTGATACAAAAAGAGCTCGACGCGGAGGCAGAAATGAGTCAAAGGGCGGAAAAGGCGCTCAACAACCACAAAGCAGAGCTAAGAAACCACGTATCCGAGAATCGAGCGTTATTGACTTAGCCCTCAGGAAGAAAATGGGTCGAGCATACTCATTTCCTCGGAACAAAACAAAGAAAATACTTGATCTTGCTCTAAAACATCAAATGCTTACACTGCCAGAGTCTAAACACCCTGAGCAAGCGGGCGAAGTCTCCAACCCAAATTATTGCTCTTACCATCGAATAGTAGGGCATCCGCTTGAAGATTGCTTCACCTTTAAGAATTGGGTTGAGGACCAATATCAGCTTGGCAAATTCGCGTTGTTTGACAACTGGAGGGTAGCGCCGCCGCAAAAGCACGAACCCGAAAACACAAGGATAGAACCAACTCCGCATTGGGATTGGCAGAAAATTCGCACTTGCCACGTGGTAACAATATTAAAAGAAGAGTCCGAGGACATGAACAGCCTTCCTTGGTGCTTTGAAAACGGCAGCGATGAGGTAATCTCAGAATTTCCCCCAGCTCCGAAAGAACTGGAGGATGGAATCCATACTACTGCAGATAACCTCAAGAAAATCGAGTTGGGGACAATAAATGATCCGCGACCGACATTCGTCAGCGAGCTGCTGTCTGAAGAGAGGGTGGCTGCGTTAAAAGACGTCCTTGTGCAGCATAAAGATTGCTTCGCATGGAACTATTCCGAGATGCCGGGACTAGATCCAGAAGTTGCTGTACATAGACTAGCAATATCCCCGAACATCAAGCCAGTCAAACAGGCGCCGAGAAGAATGCGACTCGAGCTTGAGATGAGCATAAATACCGAAGTCAAAAAGTTAATCGACTCTGGCTTCATCCAGGAAGTTCAATACCCTGAATGGATCGCCAACATCGTCCCAGTGATGAAGAAAAATGGGACAGTGCGCATATGCGTAGACTTCCGAGATCTTAATAAAGCTTGCCCGAAGGATGATTTCCCAGTGCCAGTCACTGAACTGATGATAGACAATACATCCACTCATGAAGTTTTCTCCTTCATGGACGGCTCATCGGGGTATAACCAGATAAAAATGCATCCAGAAGACCAGAAGCATACAGCCTTCAGGACTCCTCTTGGTATATTTTGTTATAAAGTGATGCCCTTCGGTTTGAAGAACGCCGGTGCTACTTATCAGAGGGTCATGACAAAGATCTTCGACGACCTTATACACGAAATCGTTGAATGCTATATCGACGATCTCGTGGTTAAAAGCAAATCATACGAGGAACATCTCGAGCATCTGAAGACTGTATTTCAACGCCTTCGGCAATACAACTTGAAGATGAATCCTCTTAAATGTGCGTTCGGGGTTTCCTCAGGCAAATTCCTGGGATTCGTTGTTCGACACCGAGGTATTGAAATAGATCCGTCAAAGATTAAAGCGATTATGGAAATGCCTCCGCCGAGGACTCTCAAACAGCTGCGGTCTCTCCAAGGGAAACTCGCATACATACGGCGATTTATAGCCAACCTTTCAGGAAAGTGCCGTCCTTATAGTCACCTGATGAAGAAGGGAACCCCATTCGTTTGGGATCAAAAATGCCAAGGCGCACTGGATGAGATCAAGCAATACCTGCAGAACCCGCCGGTGTTGGCTGCTCCGGTTAAGGGGAAGCCTCTCATTTTTTATACAACCGCCCTCGAAGGTTCCTTAGGCGCATTATGGGCACAAGAGAACAATCAGGGGAAAGAAAGAGCACTCTACTACTTAAGTCGAGTTCTGCTGGGGGAAGAAAGCAACTACTCTCCCATTGAAAAACACTGCCTGGCGTTGATCTTCGCAATAACAAAGCTTAGGCACTATGCATTAGCGCACGAAGTCCGTCTTATTTCAAAAGTGGACCCTCTCAAATATCTAATGTCAAAAGCCATATTGACAGGGCGACTCGCTAAATGGGCCCTGCTCTTGATGGAATTTTCGATAACATATCAACCTCTCAGGGCAGTAAAAGGCCAGGCCATCGCCGACTTCCTTGCTGAGCATCCCATACCTGCCGATTCTCCTTTAAATTGCGATTTGCCAGACAGACATGCGTTTGACGCAATCGACAGTGGTGATACCCGTTGGGAGCTTTATTTCGATGGAGCATCTTCCATGAAAAAGCACAAACAAAATACGCCAATGATCAAATCGGGGGTAGGTCTCATCTTCGTGACTCCACAAGGAGGAATAATGGGCTTCGCCTTCTCCTTAACAGAGCCGAGAACGAATAATGAAGCTGAATATGAAGCTTTGATAGCAGGCCTCGAGATCGCCATTGATATGGGAATTGAAAGCCTCCTCATATATGGGGACTCCCAACTGGTCGTCAGCCAAGTGAACGGCGATTACCAAACATGCAAACCGGAATTGGTAAAATACGGTGCAAAAGTGCAACAACTGCTAACCCAAATTCCCTCCTATACTTTGGAGAGCATACCGCGTGCGGAAAACAGCAAAGCGGACGCGCTGGCCAAACTTGCTAAAGAATTGGCTGACGAGAACCTCGATGACGTTAGAATCGTGATACAAAGCCGTCGAGTGCTCTCCCCAGCAGAAATACCTCCAGAATCATATAAAGAAAAGAGAGCAACTGAGCAGGCGACCCTACAAATAAAAGACCATGAGAAGACCGAAGACTGGAGAGAAGTCTTCATAGATTACTTCAAGTTCCACCGAATGCCTGAAGAAGCGTCCATAAGACATCAGCTCGTGAAACGAGCTCTGTCTTTCGCCTTCGTCAACGATACTCTATACAAGAGGACATTCGATTCTCTGTGGCTGAGATGCCTAGGACCTGACGAAGCGAGAATGGTCGTCCAAGAGGTTCACGACGGACTCTGCGGTTCCCACCAAGCAGGCCCTAGGATGAAGTTGAAGATAAAACGGATGGGCTACTACTGGCCCACGATGATGCAGGATTGCCTGGAATACGCGAGGCAATGTCATTCATGCCAAATTCATGGGGACTTCATCCATCAGCATCCCAATCCACTGCATCCAACAGTGGCTAGTTGGCCATTCGAAATGTGGGGAACTGACATAGTCGACCCCATCGAACCAGCATCGTCAAAGGGACATCGTTTCATTTTGGCGACGACTGATTACTTCTCCAAATGGGCAGAGGCGGCACCGTTGAGGGAAGTGAAGACGGAGAACATCCTTCACTTCTTCAAAACGCATGTCATATACCGGTTTGGAACCCCAAGAAGGATCATCTCTGATAATGGGCCAGCCTACCGAAGTCATAAAATTAGCCGCTTCGCACAGCAGCACAATATAGACTGGAGATATTCCTCAGTTTATAATCCGCGAGCTAACGGTCTAGCTGAGGCCTTCAACAAGACCTTGACGAAGATCATGAAGAAAACAGTGTCACGAAATAAGAGAGATTGGCACGAAAGATTGCAAGAGGCTCTTTGGGCGTATCGAACTACATTTAAACCGGCCACAAACACAACGCCATACGCGTTGGTATTTGGGACGAAAGCAGTACTCCCTCTCGAGATAGAATTACCCTCTCTACGAGTGGCAGTCCACTGCGAGCTGACAGACGAAGAAAATGCTCACCTTCGGTTTGAAGAGCTTGACGCCCTTGATGAAATCCGGCTTCTAGCACAACAAAATCTGGAAGCTTATAAAGCAAAGATGACACGCTCATACGAAAGATTGACCCGACCGAGGACATTCCACCAAGGCGAACTCGTGCTAGTGGTCAAAAGGCCCATGATCCCCAATCGCGCTAAGCGGGGAAAGTTTGAGCCAAACTATGAAGGACCGCACATCATTGATAAGGTCTACCAAGGTGGGGCCTATCTACTCATGGATATGCACGGTGAAAGGCCTTTCAGGCCAATAAACGGTCGCTTCCTAAAGAAATACTACGCTTAATGAGCCATAGTTTAGGTCAATGATAGATGACGACGACTATGTCCGCTCACTATCTTCTTAAGCTCAAGCTTTATAAAAGTAGCCGGCCTTCTCCGTGACGGACCGAAACGTCCTTAAACTAGCGACGGACCGAAACGTCCTTAAACTAACGATGGACCGAAATGTCCCTAAACTAATAGCAGACCGAAACGTCTTTAAACTAATACGCAGCATCCTTAGACTGACGAGATATAAAAAAACATATAAAAATAAAATAAAATAAACGGTATGTCCATGAGCAAAAAGGGCACGGATGAAAACCCGAAAGGGCTCCGTGAGTAAAAACAGCAGGGCTGCCGGCGTGTGTTCGTGAAAACCCGAAAGGGCGCGACCTCGTAAAAAAAAAGAGAAAAAGAAAATAAAAAAAAAACGGTATGTTCATGAGCGAAATGGGCACGGATGAAAACCCGAAAGGGCTCCGTGAGTAAAAACAGCAGGACTACCGGCGAATGTTTGTGAAAACCCGAAAGGGCGCAACTTCGTTAAAGAACCCTTATGGAGTCCTCTCGACCTTGTAAGGAGAAACCACCTGCGTGAGATCCTTACGACTCACAAAGGAGCAACACACTTAGGAATCCCCACGATTCCTAAGGAGAAAATACACTTGCGAGATCCTCACGACTCGTAAGGAGAACTCTCTTATGGGACCCTCACGGCTCATAAGATTTGAAAGTCTTAAGTTACAGAGATCTAAACCTGTGCTTAAGCAAACCCCCACAAACTTCCAATATTGCCCTACAAGTGGTCCAATATTGACCCTGGTATACAATCCACGGGCGCGAATAAACATTTCCCTAGCCAAATTTCATCCGTAATTGGGAATACGTTCGCATGGTGAACAACCCTTATAAATCCCCTCGATTTATGAGGAGAAAACCCTCCTGTAGGATCCTTACGAATTACAGAGGAACAAAACACTTAGGAACCCTCACGATTCCTAAGGAGAAAATACACCTACAAGATCCTCATGACTTGTAGGGAGAAATACCTTTATGAGACCCTTACGGCTCATGAAATCGAAAGCCTTAGTCGACAGGTCCCTAACCCTGATCGCTAAGCCTCCTTTGTTCGACAATGACAGAGGCAAATGATGATTCGCTCCTGGCAATATCCCAGTTGCAGCGGTGCTGATGCCAAAATCGGTGTCCAATTTCAGGTTTACGGCGAAAGCCAATAGGCCGCTCATGCATACGAAATAGCCGAAATGATAGGGCATCTTGCAATAAAAAGCAGCAAGTAAAATGTATGCATGCAAAATAGCCGAAATGATTGGGCAACTCGTAATAAAAAGCAACGAGTAAAGATAAAATAAATAGCCGAAATGATTGGGCACCGCGAAAAATAGCCGAAATGATTGGGCAATCGCGACCTTCGCGATATAAAAGCTGAAATGATAGAGCATCGTGGAAATAAAATAAAATAAAAAGAAGAAATGATAAAACTTCGGCCCTACAGTTAAGATCACATCGATCCCTGTATACAATCCAAGGGCGCAAACAAAGAAGGAACCATACTTCCCCAGGATTCCGTCAAACGACGAAGCCAAACCTCAACGGTTCATTTCAACCGAAGAAGCCAGTGACTTCAACAAAAAATTCCTCGACTCATGGATACAAACACTCCTTGACGAGAGCTTCCTGATCCGCGTCGACCCGCAGAGCCACCAGTGCCTCCGTAGGAACCCTCGACTCGTTTCAAACCCCAAGGAAACAAATAATCCTTGGCGCTTGGGAAACAAATAATCCCAGCAAATTCCTCGACTCATGGATACAAACACTCCTTGACGAGAGCCTCCTGATCCGCGTCGACTCGCAGAGCCACCGGTGCCTCCGTGGGAATCCTGAACTCGTTTCAAACCCTAAGGAAACAAATAATCCTTGGCGCTTGGGAAACAAATAATCCCTAGCAAACTCCTCGACTCACGGATACAAACACTCCTTGACGAGAGCCTCCTGATCCGCGTCGACTCGCAGAGCCACCAGTGCCTCGTGGGAATCCTCGACTCGTTTCAAACCCCAAGGAAACAAATAATCCTTGGCGCTTGGGAAACAAATAATCCCTAGCAAACTCCTCGACTCACGAATACAAACACTCCTTGACGAGAGCCTCCTGATCCGCGTCGACCCGCAGAGCCACCAGTGCCTCCGTAGGAACCCTCGACTCGTTTCAAACCCCAAGGAAACAAATAATCCTTGGCGCTTGGGAAACAAATAATCCCAGCAAATTCCTCGACTCATGGATACAAACACTCCTTGATGAGAGCTTCCTGATCCGCGTCGACCCGCAGAGCCACCAGTGCCTCCGTAGGAACCCTCAACTCGTTTCAAACCCCAAGGAAACAAATAATCCTTGGCGCTTGGGAAACAAATAATCCCAGCAAATTCCTCGACTCATGGATACAAACACTCCTTGACGAGAGCTTCCTGATCCGCGTCGACCCGCAGAGCCACCAGTGCCTCCGTAGGAACCCTCGACTCGTTTCAAACCCCAAGGAAACAAATAATCCTTGGCGCTTGGGAAACAAATAATCCCAGCAAATTCCTCGACTCACGGATACAAACACTCCTTGACGAGAGCCTCCTGATCCGCGTCGACTCGTAGAGCCACCAGTGCCTCCGTAGGAACCCTCGACTCGTTTCAAACCCCAAGGAAACAAATAATCCTTGGCGCTTGGGAAACAAATAATCCCAGCAAATTCCTCGACTCACGGATACAAACACTCCTTGACGAGAGCCTCCTGATCCGCGTCGACTCGCAGAGCCACCAGTGCCTCCGTAGGAACCCTCGACTCGTTTCAAACCCCAAGGAAACAAATAATCCTTGGCGCTTGGGAAACAAATAATCCCTCGCAAATTCCTCGACTCACGGATACAAACACTCCGTGACGAGAGCCTCCTGATCCGCGTCGACTCGCAGAGCCACCAGCGCCTCCGTGGGAACCCTCGACTCGTTTCAAACCCCAAAGACACAAATAATCCTTGGCGCTTGGGAAACAAATAATCCCTCGCAAAATCCTCGACTCACGGATACAAACACTCCTTGACGAGAGCCTTCTGATCCGCGTCGACTCGCAGAGCCACCAGCGCCTCCGTGGGAACCATCGACTCGTTTCAAACCCCAAGGACACAAATAATCCTTGGCGCTTGGGAAACAAATAATCCCTCGCAAAACTTCTCAACTCACGTATACAAACACTCCGTGACGAGAGCCTCTTTGATTCACATCTCGGGCAGTAAGGATTCAAAAGCTTGCTTCCTGAACAATGGGACCCTGCAAGTCAATCCTAAATGGTCTCTTGCATACTATTCACGGGTCTCACTCTCTGAAGTCGATTCTCGACAAAGAGGGAAACAACCGCTTACGAGCCCTCTCGACTCGTAAGAGGGAGAAATTCTCTTATAGGATCCTTTCGACTTATGAGAGAAAACCACACTTGGGAATCCTCACGATTCCTAAGGAGAAAATCCACTTACGAGATCCTCTCGATCCGTAGGGAGAAAAGTCTCTATGAGACCCTCACGGCTCATAGAGTTGAAAAGCCTTAGGCGGCAGACCTGAACCTGCAACCTAAGCCATCGCTACCTCTCAGAGAAGTTAAGTTGCCCGCCGATCAGGTTCATCGAAAACACCATAACAAAAAGGGAAAAAGCGAAGAAATAGTACCAGACATTGCAAGAAAGAATGTGTCTTTATTCATAAATTCAATCAAAATACAAGGCGGATCGTATAAAGAATAAAGAATGCGTATATGCTATATACAAATTACAGGTGTGTAAACGATACAAAAATATTCAGGGAGAAGGAAGCTTCTTGAACAACTCTATCAATTGCTCGCGTACTTCCTTCCACGCCTTCTCCTGATCAACTACCACTGCCAGTTCAGCCTCTACTTGAGCCCGCTGCTGCGTGAAGGATGCAAGCTGTTCCCCAACAACCTGCTGAGCTGCTTCTTGGCCTCGGGCATCGCGCTCAGCGGCATCAAGCTTCCGCTTCAGTGCTAGCCCATTAGATATACGCTTGAGAAGACCTTCAAAGACGACTTTCACTTCAGCAGCATTCGTCCTAACTTCAGCACGAAGGCGAGCGGTCGCGTTTGAAGATTCCCGATGCGCCTTTAGCCGTAAAGCTGCCTCCTGCTCCAAATGGCTGAGATAAGAAACGCTTTGCTCAAGCCAAGCTGTCCGTTGGGCGCTCGCGGCCAAAACCTCGGGAGAAGGGCGCGTCGACTCCAACCGATGCAGGCGAGCCTCGATCTCTCTGCAGTGGTTAACCCACGATTCGACGACGCCTTCGTTATGAAAAGTTACGAGCGCCGCCAACATTGGATTAACATCCACAACGAAATCTACGGCAGAAGGGAGAGCATCCATGTTAAGCTCTTCGATGTACCCGCTCAGCATGCCCAGACTCATCACAGCACCCTTTGAAGACGGGCGTCTCAAGAAAGGGCCTGCCGGTAGAGGGACGCGAGACTCAAAAGGGACCGGAGCCGGAACAATAGCTGCAAAACAGAACATGGTTAAACGATGGTTCAAGAGATATTTAAGGATTACCAAAAAAAAAGAAAGGAATTTGCTATACCAGCAGCAACGGACGGCAGAGCCGGAAGGGCCGGTAGCGCGGCAGGTCTGGCATCCCCTCCTTCGATTTGTGGCACTGCAGTAAAGAAAGGGAAAAGTCAGAAATCATTCAATTGCTAGAAAAAGGGGATGAACAAAGATATTGTATTGAACGTACACTCACCAGCGCCACTAGAGGGAGAAGCAAGCTCGGATGGGAAGGAGAAGTGTGGGAGCAACACTTGGTATAGATGATCGAAGAGCACTCCTGAAAAGAGCATAGTGGTATAACGTTAGTACATAAGCTACACGTTAAAAGATTAATGCATAAGTCGTAAATTCATACCTTCCAACATCCGCGATGGCACAAGGGAAGGCTGAGGAGCGACCACCGCCAAAGCAGTAGTTGACGGTGTGCCTTCAGGCAATGGAGCGTCGGCACTAGCCGCACCTGCGTTTAAAACAAAGACAAACTGGTTAAAAGAGATTGTGAGGTATATATAAACGAAGAACATTGGTCATTCAAAATTTACCCGACAAGCTGCCAGCAGAAACGGAGGCAATCCCTTCCTCCACTGACGGAAGGCCACCGCCTGTAGCTTCATCACCCGACTCGAGGGGAACCGTTGTTATGCTCGCAAGCTCTACAGGCGGCGGGGGACCATAGGCAGGGAGGGCTATGATAGGAACATTGCCAGATTCCTGAGAAGGGCGCCTAGCCCGTCTTCAGAAATCATGGCCGCCTCACCCGCTGCTCCCTTAGGATCGGCGGTCGCAGCTGCCTCGTCCATCGGCACCACGAGGTCCCCAGCCTCAAGCACCTCGCCCTCTACCGCCTTCGGCTCGGTTGAGACAATCATCTCATCTGCCGCCACTTCAGGTGCGACATCAATGACCCTCTCCGCGGCAGGTCCCTCAATCTCGGCTCCAGGCCCCATGACCCCGACAACGTTGCTCACTGTCGGTTCGGGTTCAGCAAGTACCGCTTCCTCCGCTCCCCTGGGTTCGACGGTCGTCTCCGCCTCCCCCTCAGTTGGACTTGGCCCTGCAAGATGGAATACGTATGAGCCAATAGCTTTACAATTCGTACAACAAGGTTCTGAAAGGAGTACTACCTGAAGCAGATTTATCATTGGCGCTCCGAACCGCGCGCGCCACTTGCCGACGAGCAGTAGACAGGGCAACAGGGGGCTCTTCGGAAGGAGTACTAGCGCGAGGAATGGTGCTAGGGCCCGCTCCCGTGGCCAAAGCAGCTTTCCGCGCCTTTGCTTCACGTCTCAACCGCTTCCTCTCCTCCCGAGCCGTTGAGACGGATGCCACTAGGGCGGCCTTAATTGAAGCATCCTCATCCGTATAGAGGGATGCCTCCAGATTTTTCAGAGCATCCCTCGTCGTTGCGTCAAGCCGAGGCTCTTGCGGCAGCTTCGACGGAGCCGGGGCTTCGGTGGCAAGCTCGGGAAGGATCCCCGCATCAACTGATATAGCCCCTGTAAAGAAACAAAAGAAGGTTAAATTGACCACCAGAAGAAATAACATACTTTCCCTATAAAAAAAAGAAAAGGGGTGGAGCATACCAACACCTGCCAGGGCACGCCTCTCCTCCTCTTCCTGGAAGGTTTTCAGGGAGGCAGCAATAGCCTCTTCGGTAGAAACACCTGTTGAAAAGGGAGCAAATATCAGTTAAAGGTAATGATAAAAAATGCAATGAAATGACAAATAAAGCGGCTGATGATTACCCGACTCAGCGAGTTTGCTTAACATCGCTTCAAGCCTCGCCGATCGCTCCGAAGCTGCGATGGCGGCAGCTAAATTGGTGTCCTCAGGGTCCACCACAAAGCCCTCATTGCTGCCGTACTCGCATATGGCCTCGGCAGGAGAAGCCGCAGGCTTTGAGCTGAGGATCGCATCGAGGGATAGGGTGGACTTCTTCTTCTTCTGTCCGCCAGCTTTAGATCCACTCAGAACAGCTTTGCGCTTGGCAGTCACTTTCGGGCGGCGAGTCCCGATATCCGCTCCTGCACCCGACTCTGGCGATACCACTTTAACCGTCTTTGTCGGAGCATGGGGCGCTGTTGGTGCATCCACCGTAGTAGACAGTGGCAATCCACGCGGAGGGGCCAACACGCATGGTCGGTCAGCTCCGACATCTTTTATCGGGAGGGTGACCTGGGTCCTTGGCTGCAAGGGAGCCTTGCGATCACCGCCAGGAGGCGCACCCCTACGGTCAACCAGCAGGTGTTTCTCCATTAAAATGATTGTGCCCATAGCGTGCGCATACCAGGCCACATATGAATTAAGCATCTTAGGGACACAGCTGGGTTCACTAATGAAGAAATAGGAACCCGTGTTAAGCCGTATAAAGTGATGCATCGCATTCTTTATCCCCTCTAGGCCAACCACGGGCGTTTCCAAGAAGGCTTCCATCGGGATCCCTTGGTTGTAGCTTGATTGCTGGGCAAATCGATGCGGATTATACCTCATAAACAAAGCCGTCTCATTCTGCCGAAACACTAGGTAGCCCGGCCGAATGGAGTAGAGATGGAGGATTTCCCGAGCCTTCAGTACAGAAGCCCCGCCCTTAAACTCGTCACGTAGGGGCACCACCGACTTAGTAGTCTCCGAGCCTATGGTGATAACCTTATCCACGAAAGAAATCGTCGCTCCGACCAAATGTGGGCGCAGGAGGAGTCCCCTAGAATCCCGCGGGGATGCAAACACAATTGAAGCCCCGACTAACCGTATGACTCTCGGGAGTCTGTACTTCTCGAAGAATGGAGGAGTCTTGTGGGCGCCAAACACCCCTCGCACGTGCATCTCCATCCAAGAAACGAAGTAATGCATCGGGAAGTTAGCAGGCTGTGCCTCAGGATCATTAGCGTCCGCCGCTACGCTGAGTCCATGATAAAGGTAAGCTAACCCAGCAATTCCTACCGACAACTGCAGACCGGCCACCATCCGATGCGCCGGGTAAAAGACAGAGGGCCGCATGAAGCGCGGGTGCATGGGGAGCGCAAAGTTGCATAACCACAAGCCCAAGAACCCAATAAAGAAGGTTTCCTCATCCATGCCGGGGACGGCGATTTCCGAGAAAGCGACGATGGCAGCATTGGGGAGATAGAAATCCCTCTGGTTATTTTCCGATACGGGTCGGCGATCCAAACTGAAACCAAAGGGGTCGTCAAGCTGAGCGAACTTCTCGCTCTGCTCTGATAAGAACTCCGGGCGGATAAAACGAGCAATGAAAGCTGCGAAACTGACGCCCCTGTCGCCCGATTCCAAATGGAGTTCCTCATAGATCTCCAACACCTTCACCAAACCCGGATGCTGATGCTGAATGGCATTCTCCGGGGTTAAGTCAAATACTAGCTGCTTGGTGGCAAAGACATACTCGTCAGAAGGAAGCAACTCCTCGTAGTGCTCTCCCTTCATTGGCAGACCTGAAATTTCGGCAAATTCCTCCAAAGAGATAGAGACTTCCTTATCCGCCATCAGGAAGGTATGGGTGGGGATATTCCATTGTTCAACGAAGGCCTTTATCCACCACGTTGGAGGAGAGGGGTACTCGAAAAGCGAGACGAAGACGGCCGAGTATAGACCAATCTTCGTTAGGTGGGTCCTCTTCGCCGATAGAATGTACCGGGCCTACTGCAAATATCCGGCGGAGGGTCGCGGGATCATTCCAATATTATAAGCCTGTCCCCAAAGGCGTGCTTCGCCCTGACAGATTCGCCTCCCCAGAATATCTATCGCCGACGGCGGCTGCACGGGGATGGCGCCGATTGCAGGCTGAAGAAGGTCATCGGAATTCCAATTCTTAACCTCCACGGCATACTTCACCGGGGGTTCGTCCGCATAAGGGATCGTAACTATGGGCTCAGAGGGCGCGGCGGAACTAAAACTGCGACGGCCTTGGATGATCTGGCTATACCACCTTCCCCACAGATGGAGCTTTTTGCACTCAGGATCGTGATCTTTAATAAGAGCGAACACCACCCGATCCACTGGCGAATGGGGGAACCCTCCTTCCGAGCGAACGAAGGGAAAAGACAAGTCGTCAGACATGTTTTCTGTGGAAAGACAAAAAAAATATATATCATTAGTGGCCTAACGCTTGGCATTTTAAAAAAAATAAAAATCTTGCTCCATACTGTGATGTAGTGGGTAGGGGACCAAAGGGGGACCCACAAAATCTGGATGAGGTGCATCATTTAATAAGACAATCCCATCATTAGATGGGACTGTCAATTCATAAAAAGTTCCCAATAGGATACACCCATTGGTGGGGAAGTCCCTAGAGACAAAGAGAAAATCTCCTCTTTTAGAGCAAAGCTCTGTCACAGAGTGACATTTGTCAAACTCTAGTCTCAGGGGAACAAGATTCCTTAAAAGAGCATGGCTCTGTGGTAATAATCGAAAATCCATCAACACTTAGAAGAATTGAAGTTTTTGAATCCTGAAAAATCCATGAAAACTCATAAAAAAAATTTCAGTTCATCCAAGAGCAAAGCTCTGTTCATGGGTCAAAACCCATGAACAGGACCTCTGTAAATCTTGAGAGCAAGGCTCTGGTGAAGAAGCCCCAATGGGGTTTTCTTTAGATCAAAGATCCCAAGAGCAAGGCTCTGTTGAAGAAACCCCAAAGGGGTTTTCTTTAGATCCAAGATCTACAAGAGCAAGGCTCTGTCAATTAAATTTAATTTGAATTAATCAGATTTTTTTACCTAGAAATTCTAAGTTCTGAACTTGAAAGTTCTTGAGAGAAATCAAGAGCAAGGCTCTGAGAGTTAAAATTCTTGAAGGTGGTAAGAAAAAATCACCAAGGACCAAGGGTCCTATTTATAGGCGCCTGTGCCCCTTCAACTGACCCCCCCTTGATCCAACGGCTAAGATCTCGCCACCGTTGCACTCACGTCGCGCCACGTAAGCACAACGGAGGGGGGGCATTTGTTCCCCCAATCTGAGCAAGGCTCATTTGAATTTTGAAAATTCAAATTTTCTGAAGCAACGCTTCAAATTCCGTGCGTTGCGCAATGCGCAAGCGGTCCACAGTGCGACACGTGGCTGCGCAGTTGCGCAAGCGCACCGCTGCGCGACACGTGTCTGCGCAGTTGCGCAAGTGCACCGCTGCGCGACACGTGCCTGCGCAGTTGCGCAAGTGCACAACTGCGCGACACGTGTCTGCGCAGTTGCACAAGCACTGTTGCGCAAGCTTTCCACTGCGCGACACGTGTCATTCATTGGGGAGTTGCGCAGAAACAGAATGAAAATTTAATGAAATCTTTTCTGTTCTTTCCAAAACCAGAAGATTTTCTTCTGCCTTTGGATCAAATATCCAGCGGTGGGAAAATTCCCAAAATCACTCAGAAAAGATCTTGTTAACAAATTCAACAAATTTGTGAGCACTATAAATAGGACCCCAGACCTCATTCGATTGGCATCAACTTCGATAATCGACTTCTAGCAAAAAAACAAGAAGAAAAGAGAACTCTTGGAGATTATTCAAGAACAAAAAAAAATAAGAAGAAAGGTAAAAACCCTTTTTTAAGAGAAAAATCTCTGAAGAACAAAGGATTTAAAAAAAAAGGGGGAAATAAATGAAAATAAATAAATAGTGCCTTGCACTTGTTGTGAACCCTTGGTTCTGTGAAATCAGGGAAAACAAGAAGAAAAACTTGTTTTCCTTTGATCCAAATTTAGATCAAAAGTGCTATGCATTTTTGTTCTTAAATCTGAAAAATTCTTGATGTTCTGCACAAATGCAACCTATTATTCAAAAGGGCCTGGCCCAAATCAAATTGCAAAATAATAAAGGGGCAGATCCTGTTTGGATTGATTTTCTAGTCGGGCAAAGCCCAAAATAAATAAAAAAAATTGGACTTAACCCAATCCTGGCTGTAAGTCCTTAAATTAAATTGATTGAGCAAAATGGCTCTCCTAAACCAATTCACGACCGGTTCAAGGGTTCATCTCCGAACTCCTTTGACATCCCTCGTTGTAATCCCTCAACGACGTCAAAGAGGTGACGGGTCCCAACGACCACACATCCAAATGGACTGCGGGGTCCTTAAACTCGTGGACCGAAACGTCCCTAAACTAATATCGGACCGAAACGTCCCTAAACTAATATCGGACCGAGACGTCCCTAAACTAATGATGGACCACTACGTCCCTAAACTGGCGTTGGACCGGAACGTCCCTAAACTAATGACGGACCACTACGTCCTTAAACTGGCGACAGACCGAGATGTCCCTAAACTAATAATGGACCACTACGTCCCTAAACTAGAACAATAGAGCCAATCGCTCTTTCGCTGGATCTAAACGGTCCCGTTTAAGTTGATCTTAGCCCCAAACACGACTAACGTATCCTTAAACATTCAAATGAACTATAAAACTCCAAATAAACTCTAGTCCTAGGGTACATCTCTGAACTCCTCCGACATTTATCGTTGTGATCCTTCAACGACGTCAGAGAGGTGACGGGTCCCGACGGCCATAAATTAAATAGATCACTACGTCAAGTTGATCTTAGTCCAAAACAGGACTAACGTATCCTTGATGAACGTTTAAGTTGATCTTAGCCGCAACGCGACTAACGTATCCTTAAAACAAAAACACCCAACCCAGATCTAAGTAAATACGGATTTGGATTAATCCACGCCCTACGGGCGACGGCATTACTCAGTCTCCGTATACAATCCACGGGCAACCACAAACAAAACAAACACACACTACACGAAGTGAAATTCTGGAGAAGGAGAAAGTGGCTGCCGCGATGCGGTAGCGTGATTAACTGCAGGGGCTTGCGCCTGCAGGGAAGAGCGTCCCCACAATCAAAAACCCCTCAAGCGAGGGGGAATCTGACAAAGTCTGCTACATCGGCCGCATCCGTCTAAACCTCGATACACGGTGCCATAAATCAACTTGGCATCTTCGGATGAGGTGGACGGATAAAACCAAATAGCATCTGCCCCGAATCTCAGCACCAGGACAACGCGGTCCTGTGCGCCGTCTTTCGGAGGGGAACAGGTTGTATGCGATATAACCTAGTTATCGAATCAAGGATTGATTCGATAAGACGATACATTGGATACTAGCCGGTTATATGCGATATGACCGGATCATAGAATCAAGTGTTGATTCAATGATTTAATGCATAATTATATATTTGATATATTACTTTACATTAACTAGTATTGGTTCACTTAAGATGGATTTTCTCACTTGAAGTGCACATTGTATATATGATATAGTTTTGTGCACTAGTTTGTATCATGTTTGATGATGCATGCAAACTTGGGTGTATATTTGATTTGAACCATGTTTAGGTTAATGGTTATGGTTTTAAAGTATTCACTTATTCATTTCATTTATATTCTTTATTTCTTTTGGCTAAAATGAAATGGTTGCTAATTTTGTCTTTTGTGGAAACTCATGATGCTTTGAATTTGTAACCATTTTGTTTTATGTTTAAACCTAACCATTAGCTAAACTAGAGTTTGCTCTCTACAAGAGTTAAATCTAACCCAAGTTTGCATTATGATAAGATCAATTAGATTTTATTATTGATTTAATCTTCATCATATCTTCTTCTTCTTCTTCATCTTCAACTTGAAGAAAGCTTGCACCATCAATGGCAACTAGCCAAAATGAGTGAGAAATCCAAATCTAAAGTCTACCCACTTCCTATTTCTTCATCCTCTACCTCTTGCCAAGTTGTATAGGGTGTTTCCTTCACAAGTTTTCAAGGCTTGGTGAAGTTGGAGCTTGTTCTAGCGATGCCTCGACGTAGATCATCTTCGGCATCGAACCGACGATCAAGCCGCCTATTCTTCGATGATGCCAATGCTAGAGTCAAGGGATCGATTTGGACAGCGGAGGGAGATCATCGCGGAGCTATGGAGGTGGAGAACCGGATCTACAAAGGTTGTATTTCCGTATTCTAGTAGTTAAGTGTTAACTAGTTTGTTTTATCGCCTATATATCTAGTCAACGATCCGTTCTAGGGTTTCTCGGCACCGTATTTTTTAGAAATTTGCATGGATGATGACTCGTGAGACCTCACTAGGGTGCCAAGGAACCTTTCAGTGGTATCAGAGCCTAGCTAGAGCCTTAGGCGAAGTCCCGACGGAGTTAGAAGTCCGATCGACCCAAAACCCCGACTTGAAAAATGCTCTCTGGACAATTATGTAAAATGTGGATTTTTGTAGATTAAAAATATGCAGAGAAATGTGCAGGAAATTCTAAGAAAAACTGCAGAAAACGACAGCCTAATTCAACAGTACGGCCGCGGAACCGCGGCGTTGACCCCCCTTTTGCGGCGGTTCCGCGGCCGTCTGTGATGATCAGGCTGTGAGGTTTCTTCAGTTGTTTCTGTTGGTGTTTCTTGTGTGTTCTGGATGTTTTTTAATATTTATTCCAGAGTTTTATTTTCTGGGTTGTATTGGGGACTCGGTGTATCGATCGGATTGTCGAATTCTGTCTGTGTGCTTTTCCGGATAATCTTAGAATATGTTAAAAGTTCGACCGGATATAAATACCCACTTTTTCCCCTGCCGGGAAATTTCCAATTGTTGGATTTTTCCGTAGTTTAACGACGTTCTAAGTAGTGCAAGTAACTCGATGGACCCTCTAGAAGACAACAAACCTTAACTCGATTATGTGACCGTCTTGAACTGCCCTTTGAACCTTCGGGTTTGGGGCAGTACGACATGCCACATGTGAGGCGTTGGCTTGACCCTTCTACGGCTGGACCGTTGGTACTGAGGCATGAACTGAATGTTGTTAGATTTATTTCATGTGTTGAGCTGTATCGGGAAAACTTGGGTGTTCGATTGTTCGATCGAAAAGTTTAGCATTTTCTATTTATCCGGAATGTGATACAATACTTGGAATTCGCAAAGAGTTATGAGATGACTTGAATGAATGTTATAAACATAGCAGTTTAGTCTCACTTGATCGGTTGCCACGGAATTTTGATGCGATCAAAAGTCCGTTGCAATCACGTAGCGTACGCGGATACTCGCCGGGTAAACTTAATAGACAGCTACACCCCATAGCCCCGACCAAGTGACTGTAGGAGAACCCCGTCGCCGAAAGCATCCGTTCGGGTGCTCGCGGTAGCGGTGTTCCGCCTTGGTGCACTTCGTTGACGGCATCGGGGGTGCGGCCGTCTGCTGAAGTTTGCGACGAGCATTCGATCAGAATGTCGGGAATCCTGTTTTATTGCCCGACTTGATATTGAAAAGTGTTTTCGATAATGAGACTAAAATGCGGGGTTTATAATTGTTAGGCATGCGATGTCTAAGGAATTCTTTTGATTGGGCATGCGATGTCTAAAGAGGTTGCGGATTCCAACTGTTGTAGTTTTACACTTTCTTTTCTGTGACCGTAAATGTAATATGTGATATCGCCGGTTTCGTTGCTATATGTCAACGACAATTGGGATGCGCATATTTACTTACGTTGATGACATGTGATGTTATGTGTTGCTGGATATGTTATATTGGATCGTCGTGTTCGAATAGCCGGGGTTTTTTTTATGTGAGATGAGTGTTTTTCATTTTCATTCATGTAAAAACTTGTATGTAATATTCTTTTATTGGGGCACTTCCAGGTTGCGGATGTTGTCACCATTTGTATATTATTTACTTTTCTGCACTAGGATAGACCCAAGGAGGGGAGCACAAGTAACCGGGTTCTGGGGTCCAGTGGGAGACCAACTCGAGGAGTCGAGTCCGGGTCTCCTAACCCTAGAATTGGTAGGGTTGCTTGCCGCTCTCGTAGGGGTCTAGGGGTGTGGGATTGGCTATTCATCACGACCGTGGAATCCGTGTTTTATACTGGCTCGTATTGAAAACACGGACGTCCTAGAATATCCAATATTTCATATGATTCTTTCTGCTGCGTTATCTGTGATGTGATCATGCGATGTTCTGTGCTCTGTTCAGATAAATGTAGTATATAGTATATATGATATATTATATAGACGTTACTTATGTTTTACACCCGCGCTAGCCCTGTCCCGCTCTGCCGTTAGTTACCTAACCTAACGGTGCACGAGGGGACATCGAGGCGAATGCGGATGGCATAAGTGTACGTCATATTTATCTTTGATGTTTAGGTAATTTAAATGATGGGATATTCATTAATGAGATTAATGAAAGAAAATAAACCTAATAGATGTTGTGGAATCGAATTTCAAAAAATAAAACAGGTAGCTACAGTTCTTGCTTTGCATCGCGGTGTTCCTTGTAGAACATCCTGCACCTTATTCGATAGGGAAAGGACCGAGATCCCTTCACCGGGAGTGACTCCTTTAGCAATAACTAGCAGATGCTACATCACTCGGTTTGTCTTTTGATAGCTTCTATAGTTTCTGCTTTGCACAGTGATATATATGATATATCCCGCACCTCATTCGACGAGGAAAGGGCCGACGATCCCTTCACCGGGAGTGACCCCTTTAGCAAAACTAGAAAAGCCTCAAAAACATTCCATTTAAAAAACCATTTGATTCCGCAACGAGATCAAGTTCAAAGCGTTAAAGGTTTTCATAAAAACCATTCGCAACCCTCCGTCATTTTAGGAAGTAGAGTACTTAGTATTCGTGCTGTGTTTGTTGACTTTAGTTAAGGCACAGTGTACGGTAGCTAAGTGATGTCTTCCTACACCGCATATGATGCGATTAGTTAGGACAGTCGCGTGACTTTGTTGACCTTAGTTAAGGGTCATGTGGGTGGGTCTAATTAATCACGAAATGACAGGTAGAACTTGACTAGTACTTATGATTTGTTGACCATAGTTAAGGTCATAGGTGCTAGGGGTAAAAACCTTTATCGGGAGTTTCAAGTGTTGAAATTTGCAATGAGATTGCATACCTTCTATATGATAGTTGGATCCCGATACCCACTGCGAGTAATTGTTACTCCTGGGAGAGTTTTGCACTTTGTAATTAGCCGATCAAGTAGGTGTCTAGAAAGGTGTCAACGGGGTTACGCCTCTGGGAAAACGAGGTTTACTGTAATTAGGTCCGTGCGAAAGCACGGGGAACCTCCCTCAAAGTACCGACACTGGCCTGGCTGAAAAATTGGCGAACTTGTAGAGTGTAATTAATCTCGGCTAGTCTTTCCTTTTAGGGTTTGAAGGAAGATTTGATAAAAACAGTGGGAGCCATCCTGATTAGATAAAATATATAACCAATCTGATCTTACAAGAGCGCACGCAGAGTGTTTTCTTCTCTCTCTCTCCTGGTAGCGACCATATCATGCCTTAATCAAGATAATAATACGGATAATTGACCGAACCCGCTTGTTATACTGAGCTGGGGAACGTTGGTCCCGCTCCAACTTATAATTGTTATAAGACAGAGCAGGAAATAGGGGAATGCCAGGATTCCCATTCCGCCTAAACGAAGAAAGTGCATGAGATGCATCTCCTTCGGGTATGTTCATTACAAAGAACTGTTTCTCAGTATCCTCTGCATCCTGGGTATATGATACCGGATCAGGATCCCAGATATATAATATGTTACATAGGGCTACAAAAAGGTAGAAAAACTGAGAACGGGTGATAAGTTTCATGAGACAGAAACCGGGGCAAGTGTTGCAGCCAAGTCTGTTGGTCACTGTCACCCTGTATTACCAGTACATTGATTCTGAACAAATGCTATTAGATACCGAACCTGATATACAAAATCATATCAGTCTCTTTATTAGTAAATAAGGATATAATTTTGTATTGTTGGATAATGTTTTGAACATTTCCTATATCAAAAGTTGATCGGTTCAGGCACGTTATCTAAAAGCATTGACGTTCTAAATCAAACTGCAGTTCCTAGTATACAGAACACACACAAGAGGAAGAGTTCAGAAATGAACGAATCCTTCTTGAGGCATTGTAGACTAGGTCACATCGATGCGACCCGACTGGCTGAAGTTACATTTTAGATGCATATTTAAATCAGTTTGAATTTACATCTTGTGAAACTTGCCAGTCATGTCATAAAGATTAGATGACCATAGCTCTGTTTATTAGAAACAGAGAAAGAGTTAGTAAACTCTTGGGACTGATACATGATGATGTATGTAAAGTCTCCTATCTACACATGCCAGGACTGGTTCTTTATACTTCATTATATTCTCTGATAATCTCTCAAGATTCAGTCATATGTTCCTGTTGAAACATAAGTCCGAACCTTTTGAGGTATTCACAGAATATAAGTTAGAAGTAGAGAACCAATAACCGGGTATAAGTATTATGTCCTATGATGAGATCAGAGAGGAGAATACTTGTGCATGGCATTTCTGGACCATTCTAAAGGAGAATGAGATTCTCTCTCCGTACTACTCCTCTGAATACACCACAGCACAACGGTGTATCGGGGCGGAGCAATTGCACAATATTAGATATGGTGTGCTCTATGATGAGTATTACTGAGTTACCTATTTCCTTTTGGGGCTATGCACTTGAGAAGCCGCATACCTATTGAATTAGGTTTGAATCAAATCAGTGCCTACCACTCCATATGAGATATGGTATGGGAAGAACCCATCTCTTAAGCTAGTTAAGATTTGGGATTGTCCGGCCTATGTTTAAAGCAAAATCCGGACAAGATCCAGGCAGGATCAGTTCTGTAGAACTGGAAAGGTTCCAGCTATACAAAACTGCAGCTGATGATTTGGTAGAACCAAAGCATTCAATAGAATCCAACGAACCTCAGCCTCTCCGCCGATCTAGTAGGGTTCCTCATCCGCCTGAGAGATACCTTGGTTTCTCGATGACAGTGGGAGCATGGAATGCATCATGAGATGATGACCCAACTAGTTTCGAGCAGGCCATCGAGAGTAGGGACTCTGTAAGAATGGCTGGATGCTTAGCGATCTGAGATGGAATCCATGTACACCAGCAAAGTATGGACTTTAGCTGCTATATCTGAAGGGTTAAATCCCCATCAGGAGCAAGTATATCTTGAGAAGATTACTTGGTGTAGATGGAAAAGTTGAGACTTTCAAAGCTAGACTTGTTAAAGGTTTTCGTCATCGACCAGGCACGGATAATGATGAAACCTTTTCCATGGAATATGCTTAAGTCCATCCAGATCCTACTTGCCATGGCTACATACCATGACTGCGATATCTGGTGGTTGGGTGCCATGACTACTTTTCTAAATAATGATTTAGAAGAGAACGTCTATAAGAACACAACCAGAGGGCTTCGTAAACAGTGGGAGCAGCGGAAACGTGTGCAAGTTGCTTTACATAATGAAGCAGGCATCGCGGAGTTGGAACGTCTGTTTTGATGTGAAAGTCAAAGTGTTTGACTTCATCAAAATAGTAGACAAACCTTGTATATACAAAAGGGTAGTAGAGAGTAAGGTGGTCATCTTCGTATTGTACGTAGACAACATACTCTTGATAGGAAAATAGTTTCCTATACTACGATCGGTCAATCTCCTATTATCACAAGGATTCTCCAAATAGGATCAAAGTGATACCTCCTAAATCCTGAGTTTTCATCTATGAGATAGATGTAATTGGATGCTAGGATTCTCACTAGATGTAGTAAGATGGTATCAATCGATCCTTGGGAGAATCACTGGAAGAGTTCCAGGGTGGTAAAGACGACTGAATGTCAGTCACAGGCACTGTCTTTACCCTCAGTAGAGGGACGGTATGTTGGAAGAGTTCCAAGCTAGATACCGTGACAAACTAGACGATAAAGGCTGGTAACATCGCTATTAAAGATACTACCAAAGAGGAAGTTTGGGTGTATATTAGTTCATAAGATGAACTAGGTTCCTGCCATTGTATGACAATGGAAGTGTGGCTTCGGCCCTGGAACCCTGGTCCCATCAGTGACCCAGAAAAATTCTGAGGAAGCATCACCTGATCATGGAGATAGTTGATCTCCGGGGTGATCGAGGTTAGGAGAGTAGATTCAGAGGACAACACGGCGGATCCACTCACGAAGGCCTTTTTCCCAGAGAGAGACTCATATGGGATGGTTGAGTATTAGATACTGCGACCACTGCTACAGATGGCCCTAGTGCAAGTGGGAGATTGTTAGTTATATGTATGCCCTAGAGGCCATTACTGTACATTGGATGTATATTGTAGTGGATGCTGGGACATATATAGGTAGGACTTTCTTGCTCGACATGATAGTACGCTATCTGGTTGTTCTTTATCTTAACATGTATACTTTCTGTCTCTCTGATTACATGTTGATAAAGCCCTTAGGATGTGTACTCGACTTCCAGGACTATGATGCAGATCATACTAGTGGGGCCTGGGTAGCCAATGAGTACATCCTTCATTGTTCCTAGTCGTGGGAATGTCGAGACGGGGCATCGATATTCCAGAGTAGACTAGCGCATATCTTCTCGACCCATGCGATGGGCGATGGATGATCCCATATCCATTGGTGTTTGACATCGAAGATGGTATGCGGGTGCTCAGTGGAGACTGGGTACACTGAACGGACTCGCCGAGAACTCCCAGATGGTATTATACCTCACGTCAGATGGCAGTTCTCTGGTGACACTGGTACAGTTTAGTCTGTTGACCCGAGATCGTCATAGAGTCTTGTGTGTCTCCCACTGTGCTTTGATTTCTACCCTACCACGGCTCTACTGAGTTGTGCAAACAGGTGGTTATTGGGTACAGTCCCGATTCACATGGAGGCAATGAGCGATAGGAGGGGATTCGTCTCTCCCGGTATTGGGGGTTGATGTTGCGCTATGCTCGACTGGCCATAACAGGAAATCCCTGGCCAGGGTTGCAGTGATATACTGGTAAGAGTTATCAGTAGTTTCACGAATGTTATGGACCCTATGTCGGCATGACTTATCGAGCTATTGGGGTCTGACGTTTACCACCCCTAGGCGAGATATGCGACATATCAGACGAACAGACCGGACTGTACGGTAAGTGTTACTGGTTGGATTCACAGGAGTGTGAGCGGGCTTGCTCGTCGATCTTCTGATCGCTCAATACCTGGGTGGCCATTACGTTTAGCAGACCGCTTGCGGCTTGTGGGTGTCTGATATGATCATCATCCGCTTCCGGCGTATTGACGAGTCTTTAGAGTCCTACACAGAGGTTTCCTGGCTCAAGCGAAACGAAATAGGAGCGCATATGAGATATGTGCGGGACCGAGAATAATGCGTGTATGTGATACCGTATTTTATTCTCGCGATGAATGTGTCGAATGGTTGTATGCGATATAACCTAGTTATCGAATCAAGGATTGATTCGATAAGCCGATACATTGGATACTAGCCGGTTATATGCGATATGACCGGATCATAGAATCAAGTGTTGATTCAATGATTTAATGCATAATTATATATTTGATATATTACTTTACATTAACTAGTATTGGTTCACTTAAGATGGATTTTCTCACTTGAAGTGCACATTGTATATATGATATAGTTTTGTGCACTAGTTTGTATCATGTTTGATGATGCATGCAAACTTGGGTGTATGTTTGATTTGAACCATGTTTAGGTTAATGGTTATGGTTTTAAAGTATTCACTTATTCATTTCATTTATATTCTTTATTTCTTTTGGCTAAAATGAAATGGTTGCTAATTTTGTCTTTTGTGGAAACTTCATGATGCTTTGAATTTGTAACCATTTTGTTTTATGTTTAAACCTAACCATTAGCTAAACTAGAGTTTGCTCTCTACAAGAGTTAAATCTAACCCAAGTTTGCATTATGATAAGATCAATTAGATTTTATTATTGATTTAATCTTCATCATATCTTCTTCTTCTTCTTCATCTTCAACTTGAAGAAAACTTGCACCATCAATGGCAACTAGCCAAAATGAGTGAGAAATCCAAATCTAAAGTCTACCCACTTCCTATTTCTTCATCCTCTACCTCTTGCCAAGTTGTATAGGGTGTTTCCTTCACAAGTTTTCAAGGCTTGGTGAAGTTGGAGCTTGTTCTAGCGATGCCTCGACGTAGATCATCTTTGGCATCGAACCGACGATCATGCCCGCCTATTCTTCGATGATGCCAATGCTAGAGTCAAGGGATCGATTTGGACAGCGGAAGGAGATCATCGCGGAGCTATGGAGGTGGAGAACCGGATCTACAAAGGTTGTATTTCCGTATTCTAGTAGTTAAGTGTTAACTAGTTTGTTTTATCGCCTATATATCTAGTCAACGATCCGTTCTAGGGTTTCTCGGCACCGTATTTTTTAGAAATTTGCATGGATGATGACTTGTGAGACCTCACTAGGGTGCCAAGGAACCTTTCACCTACAAGTTAGACGCTGTTCACTTTGATGGTCATCAGGAGCTTCTTGGACCTCCAGCCCCATTGTCCAGAGAGGACGCGACTGCTCAGTGGGATGGTTGCAATAATGTGGCCTTCGGGATGGATCCGAAAAAACAGGTCAAACCACCATTCTGGAACACGTTAAGCGTTTTCTTCGAGCTTCCGTACTGGTCAACAAATTTAGTGCGTCATTTTCTGGACGTCATGCACATAGAGAAGGGAGTATCCGAGCACGTACTCAACTTGCTTCTTTGTAAAGACGGGAAATCGAAAGACAACCTCCATGCTCGGATGGATCTACAGGACTGGGAAATTAGAAGTGAATTGTATCCTAAACCGATAGCGGGTAAACCAGGCAAGTCTATACTTCCCAATTCTGCGTATCATATGTCACAACCGGAGAAGAAAAGATTTCTGCAGGTGTTGCATGATTTGAAAGTTCCCACAGGTTTCTCAGGATCATTTAGTAAGAAGATAAAAATTGTGAAAGGCAAGATTGATGGGCTAAAAAGTCATGATCACCATGTTATTATGGAGCACCTTCTCCCATTAGCCCTCAGGACTTCCCTTCCCGGATCGGTTGGTCTAGTAATCAATGACCTATGTTGTTTTTTCAGATAATTATGCGCTAAAACACTGGATGTTGTGACGCTGAAGAAATTAGAAAATTCTATTTCGTTGATACTTTGCAAGTTTGAGCTATTTTCTCACCGTCATTCTTCGATATCATAATACACCTGACGGTTCAGCTTGCAACTGAGGCTAAATTAGCCGGACCGGTACAATATCGATGGATGTATCCCATCGAGAGGTACGTGGAATTTTTCGTTTCGCGCAATTTGTAAAATTATTGTTGTCGTGTATGCTCGTATTTATTTATTTAACATATTTTTGTTTAGGTACATCTACACTCTAAAAAAGTATATACGCAATAGAAATCGACCAGAGGGTTCTATCATACAAGGTTATCTTCTAGATGAAGCAACCACATTTTGTTCCCGCTATCTGGATGAGAACATTGAGATGAGACTTAACCGACCTCAAAGAATTCAGGACTTGGATTAATTGTTATATTTGTGTTTGTATGTGTATGAAATGATATAATATTAATGTCATAATTTATTGTTGAGAACAGAATTCATTTTAACGAGATACGTGAGGGGCATCCTGATTAGAACGATGAACGATTGGAAAAATATCATTAGGATAATTTTTGCGATTGGGTTGCAGATCATGTAAGTTATTCGAATAACATGTTATTGCTACCAGTTTTAATCTAAACTTATATCGTTATGTATTTGTCATAAAATTTGTTTTGTTAGATACACGATCCGAACTTGTCTCCATCAATAGATAGTGATTCAAGATGTTTAGCTCAGTTTCCTAGTATGGAGGTTGCATATTATAAAGGATTCAGTGTACTTGGATATAAATTCTAAGTTAAGGACATAGAAACATCTAGAACCACTCAGAATAGTGGGACTGCGACGGTAGGATCAGATGATGTGATTTATTATGGATACTTAAATGTATACTTGGCATCCAATATCCCGGACGATCATAACCATTTTATATATTTCAGTGTATTTGGTATGATATACGAACCGATACGAATAAGTGGAGAAACAATCTCGGGATTTGGAAAGATGAATATGGATTGACCAGTGTGAACACACTTCGATTTTACGGTCAGGACGATCCGTTTATATTTCCGAACCAAGCGTTCCAAATATACTACTCACAGTATTTGAAGCATCCGGGATGGAGTGTCGTATGCCGTTGGAAACCCAGGGATGTTTACGATATTCCAGAATTTGAGGACAGCGATGAGGATGAAGAAGAGAGAAGACTTAGAGTGCTCCGACCGTCTGTTTCAAAAGACGGGTTGTCTTCGGCTGATCATGAAGTTAAGTAGGTTAGAAATGACATCGATGATGAAATCCAAGTAGATATGTCTAATGCGTCCACGAAACGAAAAGGGTTATCAGTAATGTTATATTATTACTTCACATTTTACGATCTATACATATATAGCATACATATGTAATGATTGTCTAATGCGTCCTCGAACCGTTTTATCTAGATTTGATGACGATGACGGGAGTAGCGAGGGGCAGTAGGAGCTCCAGCCGCGGCACCGGCAGAGGCAGAGCGGTTCTGCCGCCCGAAGAGTTGCGTAAGGAGCTTCAGAGGGCCGGTCTTGCACCCCGATCGGAGACCCCTTCGGATGCCTCCTTCCGTGTGGACTTTGCCACACCTCCAGGTATATTGCACGCATATTCATTTTGAATGTAATATTATAGATATACATGCATATTTATGTCAAAATTACTTATATAGTCAATGTTTGATTGTCTAGCTTTTGGTGGTGCGTCCACATCAGGGATAAAGGTCACTCACGCACCTCCAGGTATGTTTATATATCATATAGTGCATGAATATTGATTTAGAATGCTATATCATAAATATACATACATTCTTTTTCTCATACGTACTTAGATAATCATCTTTTAATTGTCTAACTGTAGGTGGTGCCTCCACATCTCGGGTAGAGGCCACCACCGCACCTGCGGGTATGTTTATATATCCTATAGTGTATACATGTTGATTTAGAATGTTATATTATTGATATACACATTCTTTTTGCAATTACTTATATAGTCAATGTTTGATTGTCTAATTATAGGTGGTGCGTCCACGTCCGGTGCAGAGGCCACTCCCGTTACTTCCATACCCTCCGCTCAGTCTGCAGGTTTGTATGAATAAATATAAAATATTTATTCATTTTACATATCTTTTAAGAATAAACATAAAATTCATGTAATTTTATCGATGTTTATTTTCTAGTTAGAGGAGATGCGTCCACGTCCGGGTCACCGGCTATTCCTCACCGGAGGAACTATCGTCTCACTCGTGATGCTGCCCGGGCCCGGGCTCGTGCTTCTGTCGCCGGAGGTATATATCACACTTCAATTTTCGTTAAACCTTGATTTCTTAATACCACACTTGCCCCTACGACAATATCCGTAGGGGCTTATTTCTAAACCCACGACTAACTCCGTATGGGCAGAAAGTTGCCCCTATGGATAACACCGGAGGGGCAAGTATTTTATTTTATAAACTACTAAATTAAATAAATATTTTGTCCCTACGGAATACACCGTAGGGACATGTGTCCCTATGGATGAAACCGTAGGGGCAATTATTTATCCGTAGGGGTATGTTCAGGGAGAAGACTTGCACCTGCGGCCATTGCACCTACGGTGTATTTTCGAGCGCCTACGAATATATCCGTAGGGGCAGTGCTTTGCCCCTACGGATAAAGCCGTAGGGGCAACCCCTTTTTGTAGTAGTGTGATTAGGGCTAGGATTAGAGTTAATTAGGGGGTTATGGTTAGGGTTAATTAGTGGGTTATGATTAAGGTTAGTGTTAATTAAGGTTATTGTTATGATTAAGGTTAGGGTTAGGTTTTGAGTTAAAATTATTATTAGGTTTAAGTGTTAGGGTTCGGGTAATATATGGTGAACTTTTGTAGGTATTTTAGTGAAAAGCAACCATGGTTTAGGGTGTTTTAGTGAAAAACCTACAATTGTTAAGATACTTTAGTGAAAAACCAACTACACTTAAGGGAAGTTTAGTGTAATTTAGTAAAATTGAAGAAATTGGTTGCATAGGAAAAATTTTAAGATAGTTTAGTGAAAAACAATAATAGCTAAGTGTATGATACTCGATGACAATGTAAACGTAAAAAATTATATCAGAAACGTTTAAATTTTACCCTAAACTAAAAACTTTCACCCCTTGAAATTAAAACGTAAACGTAAAACCAATTCAAGTTAAATCTTTCACTAAGTGTATATATGATGCTCGATGATAATATGAAACTTTCATATTCTCATCGATAGTTATATGTGAAAATCAAAACGCGTCTTAGTCTCCGTCTATCGGTTAATATACGTTCATCATTTTTCGTGACAAAAAACTACGCAAAGGTTGTTAAATATCGGACGGTATAGTTTGGTGCTAACAACCGTCGTGTAGTCTATGTGACAAGAATATTCAATCGTATGATAACCGATAGATTTTTCCAGTGTGGACAAGTTAGGAATGTATAGAGCAAACACCTGCATTCACTTGTGTTTTCACTCGTTTCGAGTTATTTCATCGGTATCTTTCCGTTGATTCTCCGTGTAAAAAAATAGATTAGATGCTCATTTCAATATTGTTTCACAGTATTGAAATGATTATCTACTCTATTACAGTGTACTCGGAGAACAGCGGGAAGGTGCTGGCGAAATTTTCTCGAAACGGATGAAAACACAAGCGAATGGGTGTATGCTCTATACATTCTTAATGTGATAGAAAATTTACCCCTGACAACCAAAATACACACATACAACACGCATACAAACCACACATATACACAAAGCACATACACAATAACAACCCTACACTTAAGAGAAATCATAAATTGAAATACACATGAACAACTCATACAGAGGTTTCTTCTTCAACGAAAAACTAGTCCTATGATCTCTGATTCAAACAATGATTCCATAATTTACTACTTTTTTCCATTACTCGTGAAGCTTATAATTTATAAGATATGCATTCGAACATGGCCTATGAGTACATCAGAGTTAAGGACTGTATTCATGCGGATTTGCAACAACGCATGGAACCTAAATTCGTCGCGGGAGTTGCTGCTTTCATCAAATTTGCACACGAATATCATAAGAAACTGTATGGGAAGATCTTTTATCCATGCGATAGGTGTGGGAATAAGTATTGGCAGAAGACAGAACTGGTAGAGCTTCACATCGTTAAGCATGGTTTTACCAGATTTTATACGACTTGGTTATATCACGGGGAGGGAGAAGAAGAAGACGGTAATGTGGCGGAAGAAAAAGAAGATAACTTCTTTCCAGGAGAGGAAATGGAGGATATAGTAGATGATGCTCTTGGTGATAGTAATCCTACATAAGAAGACATTCCTTCCGGTCAAAAATAGCACGCGGATAAATATGAGAAATAAATGAATGATACCAGGAGACCGATTTATGAGAATGAAAAGTATTCCACAGTATCATGGTTCTTCCATCTTTTCCAGATTAAGTGTCTAAATAAATGGAGTAATAAGTCATTCACGATACTTCTCAACTTCTTGAAAGATTCCATCCCCCGGGAAATAACGTGTCCGAGAGCTGGTATGAAACCCAGAAGACGATGTCCGATTTGGGTCTGAAATGTGAGAAAATTCATGCATGTCGCAAAGATTGTGTGCTATACCGGAAAGAAACTTCAGATTTGAAAGAATGTCCCACCTGTGAAAGGACAGATATATGCCGAAAGTATCTGAGAAGAAACTAGATATACCTGTCAATATAACACAATACTTTCTCATAATAGAGAGGCTGCAGAGATTATTCAGGTGTAAGAAGTTCCGGTACACCTGTCAAGATATCACGATACTCACGATGAGCATGCAGACAAAGGTCTGGTACCATAGTAATAAGATGAAGAAGGATCAATATTCCTTGTGGCTGGCGACCCCTGAGGCAAACAAAGCTGCTCTCCTACAGTCTCCGGACTTTGCCGGAGTCGATTTAGAGACTTGGCCTGCATTGTGCGAGTTTTGGACGTCTGATCGCAAGCAGAAACAGTCCGCCCAAAACACGGTGAATTAACAGTCGACGAAGAGGGGTCGACCTATCTGCACGGGTGGGTCGAGGATGTGCCATGTCGGTAAAGGTAAATTACGATATATTTCTTTTCATATAATGCAATATGAATTAATGTTATGTTATTAATATGTGTTTTTTGTGAATTTCAGAGAGCTCATACCGTGGCTCGGGTGGTACACCGATCTTGTTGCAGGACTGGATGCCTGTCCACGCCTCATCGACAGATCCGGCCACGGGCGAGCTTGTATATCCCGACGCGCAGACTAAGGAATATTGCGTAAGTGTTAATATTTTTTCTTATTCGAATATTTTTTTTTGATAAGTTTGAATTTAATTGGTTTACTTATGTTTGAATGCTTTGCATGGTGTAGGTGTGGGTGGTGCAGGAGGTGCTGACATTAGTGATTGATTTCAGCGTAGAGACAGATCCGGCCGTGCTGACCCCCATCCTTGACCGCGTACACGGAGAGCACTACGGCGGTTGGGAGAGAGGCCGTGGACTTTGTCCCAGCAAGGGCTGTCTCAAGTTGTCCTCCTCTCCGGTGGTTACTTCTTCCACCCCCTACGAGCGACGTCTGGAGAAGCAGTTGGACGAGCTGGCCTCTCAATTTCAGTCGTTTCAGGAGAAGGTACATATGAAAAACAACAATAGTTAAGAGTATTTTTAGTGAAAACCAACAATAGTTAAGGGTATTTTTAGTGAAATCCAACAATAGTTAAGAGTATTTTAGTGTAATTAAGTAACATTGAGCAAGTGGGAGGTTTTTTATTAAAATTTTTAATGATAGTTTAGTGAAAACAACAAAAGTTAAGAATATTTTAGTGAAATTTATAGTAATTTAGTTAATTTACTAAGAGAAATCGTTTAGTTAAATTTTTAAGGTAGTTTAGTGAAAAACTACAATAGTTAAGGGTATTTTAGTGAAATTCATAGTAATTTAGTTAATTTAATGTAGTTTAGTGAAAAACCAAGAATACACACACATACACGCACACATACACACGCACACATATACATACACGCACACATACACACGCACACATATACATATACATACACACATACACATATGCAGACACACACACACACACACGCACACACACAAACACATATACACACACGCACACAACTCCATACATTAATTCATCATAATTTTCCTCTACATTGAACTTTTGTCAAATCCAACCCTAACCCCAAACCTAAATTATACATACTTAAAAACTTCACAGTTTGGGCAGGGTACTCCTTAGGCTGCAACTGCACAGGACGCTACTACTTCGGCCGAAGGCTACCCATTCGGCTCCGACTCCAGTTGCGCAGCCCACTACTACTTCTGACGATCCATTGATCCAGATTTTGTCGGCTCGGGGTTATATCGAGAAGTAGTTGCGCCATATTTCTCAGATTATTGGCATTAGACCGAGCCGGTAGCGTTTAGTTGATTTTTTGGGATGTATGTACTTTATTTGATACATATTGTGTATCTTGGATATCGATTGGTGTATATGTTGGTTATGATTCAGATTTTGTATATGTTTGTTTTTCAGTATATATTATGTGTGATATATATATATATATATATATATATATATATATATATATATATATATATATATATATATATATATATATATATTGTGTACGGGATTGCAAAAAAACGAGGGAAATATGTTTTAAAAAAATATTTTTTATTTTCCCCTCTGGTTGAAACCGCAGGGGAAAACTATGGCCCATACAGTTTTGACCGTAGGGGCCAAATATCAGAATTATCTGATATTTTGTCCTTACAGATTAAACCGTATGGGAAACAATACATATTTATTTTTTTTAAAAAGTAAAAAAAAAATCTTATTTTTGTCCCTACGGGAGTCACCGTAGAGGAAAATACTAGTCTCTACGGTGTAAACCGCAGGGGCAAGTAAATAACAATTTTTTAAATTAAATTAAAAATAAAAGTTTCCCCTACGGTTTTAACCGCAAGGGAATAGACTCCTACGGTTTATAGCATAGGGGAACATATTTTCCCCTACGCTTTTAGCCTTTAGGGTCTGGTTTTTTGTCTCTACGGTACTCACCGTAGGGACAGAGTTTTGTTTCTGTCCCTACGGTTTGAACCGTAAAAGGCTTCCCCTCTTCGTAGTAGTGTGTGTTGAAAGTGAATCAATTTTCTTCCTTATCTTCGATGACTGTATTGTTTAGGTCTTTATTTTTCTTGGCTAATGCCAAATTTTTGAAAACTTTATCATTATTTTTCGAAATTAAACCTCATGCTTCTCTTTTCCTTTTGTAAGGCTATAATAGATTCAGTCAAATAAAAGAAATTATAGTTTTGAAGTTGAAAAGATGAATTAGATGATTTTTGGGTTGTTAAAAATTAAGAATCATAATATTATATAAGTAGCATGTTTGCTGGGTCTAAGTACAAACTAATTGTAAACATCAATAGAAAATGTTACGTAGAAATAGCAGCTTAGCATTGCGTAAGTTATTTGTTAAAAAGTGTAAACTATTTAGCAAAAAACTTAAGCTATTTTGTATCTAAGCTATTTTCCGAAGCTGCGTAACGATTAGATTAAACTGCGCTACATAAATTTAAAGAAAACAACACCAGCCGCTATTTTAAACATTGAGATCATGTATCAATTATTTTCTAAATATAAAAACTCATCAAGTTGCTAGATAATCTTGCTCTCTAAATATCTCCCAAAAAAGAAATGAAAAAAGAAAAAAGAAAAAAGAAAAATTTATTAATTAAACAAAATGGCAAAAAAAGTGAGCATTGGAAACACTTTTCATATGCTACTAATAACCTGATAGTAAATAAACAAAAAAGTGAATATACGGTAACTTCCAAGTGCTTCCTTTATTTATTTTTTTGGGTAAATTGTCAAAATCCTCCAAGCAGTTTTTTCCTGCAGATTGAACCCCTGGCCTCGAAGCGGTGATCAAAAACCCCCTGGAAAACTTGCGATTGTCAAAAAACCTTCTACCTGTGATATCTATATAATCGCCTGCTATATCTAGTTGTTATGCGATATCGATACAGTTGTCTACAATATCTATGCAGTTGTCTGCGATATTTATGATCTATTTATACATAGCAGACAACTATATAGACACTGCATGGAAATTTTCCAGGGGGTTTTTGACCTACGAGGCCATGGGGTTTTCGTCCATGGGAAAACTGCTTGTTTTTTATTTTTGTGACAATTTACCCTTATTTTTTTAAAGCAGGTAAATCAAGGTCAAAATGCACTCCATACCAAAAGCAATAAAAGAAATCAAAATTGAAGTCCGAAAATTCCAAGCACAAATAATAATGATTAACATCCTAAATTGAAATTGCTTAACTATTTGAATTCCAAAACTTCACATAAAAACGTAGAATTATATTAATTAGGCTCATCCCATACAAATAACTTTACACGATTTTTCTTCTCTCAAGTTTACATTATGTCGTCGCCACATGTATTTTTCTCTTAAGGAAATAGTGGGGAAAAAAGATTCACTGCCTCTTTCGTTGTCGCCATATTTTTTCAGGTTGGAGGGACGCCAGAAAAATATTCTTCCCGTCGGTAAATATATTTTCCCCTTAAGGAAATAGAAGGAAATGGAAGAAAAAGATTTCGCCGACTCCGTCCCTATAGAAAACTTACAGAAACTTCTTGCAAGGTTTCCATCATCTGCAAATGGAGTTTGGAACCCGCGGAAACCTGGTGGAGACTCTACACGACGGATGAAGACCTCGTGAAATGCTGGCAACAACGTGAGCTGATCTTACCATGCAATTCCATGAGATGCTTTCCGGCGGTTCTCATCCCCCTTTCTCGTAATTGATCTCACCAGCCATAGTTTTAAGCACAAAAAGGAGCTTTTCCCTTCATTTTCCAGTGAACATAAGAGAGAATTATCATCTTCGTACAGCCTCTGTACATATAGTATAAAGGATGTATATGATGTCAAATTAGGAAATTAAAATGAAAATTAATGAATGGTAATTAAGATAGAAAACACAAAGATAGAGGGGTATTTATAGAGGTACTCGGCGGAGTTTACTATATATGGTAAGCAGGTATTGTAACTGACCCAAAAACATCGGTTGAAGTGAAGGTAACATGTTTAATTTGTGAATGTATAACAATACAAAATAGGGGTCAAATTGCTGGTTATTATTATTACTGGTTTTTTGCAAATGCGACCCATGCCCGCCCGAAAGGAAAAAACTTGCATTACATACGAAATGAAAACATAAATTCATCATATCGAATGTGTATAAAAAAAAGCCAGAATTTGTTATCGTTCATTATAGAGATATAATAATAAGCCGTATCAGTTTTTGTGTAATGTTAAATTTGTTCTTTTGTTCATCAAAATTTAGGTAAAATAAAAGTTATTTTATTGAGCGTTTTTTAATTGAACGAAGACCAAGTAGGCTCATGTTTCATTAAAATATGCTTTAATGAGACTGCATCAAGATTAGAAACAAAACAAAGATAAAAGAAAAAGAAAAAGAAAAACAACAAAAGAAAACCGAAAACAAACCCCAACAAATCAAAATAAGGGTATCTCACACCATAATCATCCTATGATGACTTCCCAAGGGACCCACCCTTGACACATACTCTTCAGCGGTATTCTATTGAGCTTATGGTAGTACTGTCACAATACTAAATATTTATTAAATTGGTATGCATTCATGTATCGAGACGGAATATTATACGGCGTTGGATAAAGCTGTTAATAGTAACTGCTGGTTAAAGTAACGGTTAAATTCGAACGGCTCAGATTTAACCGCTACTTTAATTAGAGGTTACCATTTAATAAAAACAGCCACCGCCCGAGAAGCTTCAGCACTGTATCAGCGATTTAAGGGTTAGAGATCGAAAGAAATTGGACGATTTTTGCTATAATTTGAACTGCGATTCTTGCTAAAATTCACACGCCTTCGTGGATCGATCTCATAAGGTAACTTAATTACTTTAATTATTATATGTTTTGTTATTTATTTAGGGTTTTTATTAGGGTTTTCAGATGTAAATTGAGCAGTTTTTCATGTGTTTTGAATTGCAATTGTTGCTAGGTATTCTATTATTTTTTGGATCGATTTTATAACATAAATCAATTAGTTCTTTAGTTTAGAGTTTGATCTTATTTTTGTACGGTTTTTTATTAATATATTTAGAATTTTTGAGTTTATCATGTAGTTATAATAGCCGGTAAACGCAAATATAAACCCAAAAGGGCTACACCAAAGAAAGATACACAAAATAAGGCTAAAACTCCTCCACCAAAAAATATTCATAAAGAAGAAATTCAATAACATAACAAAAAAAGGAAATTACAATCAAAGGTGAATGCAGTCAATCCTACCCAACCATCAGCATCCCAGAGATCATCCATTCAATACAACCCTGGACCCTTGAATAATGTTGTATTGTACAGTCAAGCAAATCATATTTCAGAAGTTATTTGGAATGGTAAAGATAGGCAAAGTCTTATTGCACTCGAATCTACGAGCATATCTGCGTAAGGGCCTCTAACTGATCAACAAATTGAATTATTAGACAAATGTGGTTATGGTGAGTATCGTAAAGTTGGCCATTAACAACATGACCTACCGTTGATATTTGCATTAGTTGAGAGATGGCAATCCGAGACGAACACTTTTCATTTCCCATTGAAGATGCGTTGATCACTATTCAAAGTGAATATCAAAATGATCAAGAATCTTGGTGATGATTTTACCGAAAGCAATATTGTTGCGAGCATTGACAAGGAAAAACATATGCTTGCAAAGAAACAGAGCTAGATTAACACGAAACTTTTTCAGAATGCAATAGACAAGAAGCTTATGACAACCGATATATTTATGTCAACTTCCCCCTTTAGGAAGTATGCAAAAACCAAGAATTCTAGCGACAATGCGGGCATGGTGAGTCATATGTTCAATAAGCTCGGAGTCAGCAAGAGTAACGTTGTTATGTTGCAAAAGAGAAGCGATCGCGGGATTTTCGTTCACCGGGTATGACAGGAAAGCGAAAAGGGATTAGTCATATTTATCAAGACCAGAATTTGGGATATTCAAAATAGTACTCAAGATCTCGGGATCAAACGTGAAATCACGATAAAAGTAGGAATTAAGAGTTTCAAGCGATTGAGGATCACGAATTAGGTTTGCAAAGACACATCTAACAACGTAAGGATAGGTCGTGCAATCTAGTAATAGAAAATCCATCCAACCCTGAAACTGAAACAAGGATTTAATATGCCAATCATCCAAACCATCGAGATTTATTACCGATCCAGTTTAAACCTTGTGAGTCAAATTCAATTTGAGAAGTTCAAGGTTGCCTCGCTTGTGATATCGACAATCAAAGGTATGGCGCGTGTATGAAAGATATAAAACGATGAAGGAGTAGAGGGTGTAGGGTTTGGTGTCGAAGTAGAGGGAGTAGATGATGAAGGCCGATGATTACCTCTGATTTTGGGTCTTGGAGGTTTTTTCGTTAAGACCTTCACACGTCCTCTACTAGTTTCAGAAGAAGGATTCGGATGCTTGGAAGGTTGAGGGATCAATTCCGCATCGGAGTCTGATTCTTGTCAGATCAAGGATTTCTTCGCTTTCCCCATTGAATTTCTTGTTCTAGGGGCCATGAGATTAGTTGAGATCTGTGAATCGAGTGATTTGAGAAAAGAATCGATGGACATTTGTGAAGGGATCGAGCGAAATCGGCCAATCTCGGGGCGAAGTTGATCGAGCGAATATGATTTTAGGTTTTAGGGTTTAGCTGGAGAGAGAGAGTCAAGGCGGCTTGAGAGAGAAGAACAAGGTCGGGTCCATTTTAAATAGAACCGAAAAACTACTGAAGAGTCAGGTTGAGAAGTCTCAATGATTGTTTGAGACGTCTTAAACGAACAGAGCTCAAATAAAAGAAGGAGTTAAGATTTGAGACGTCTCAACATATTTTGAGATGGCTCAAAAACATATACGCTCAAATATCAGAAAAAGTGAAGAGGGGTGAGCTTTTGAGATGTCTTAAAAGCTTAAACATGACAAATCAAGGGATTTATGTGTACTCTCGCTCTTTTATTGACTTCTCAGTATTGGAGACTTAATAAAAATATAATATTAAATTTTGAAAACCATTTTACCATTAAAATTCATAGAAAACATGATATAGACCATTTAACTTCGTTTCTCACTTGATGAATCGAATATCCCGTTACGGATTCTGAAACGACTCTGCTAGACTCGTGAATAGGATTTTTTATGAATAAAGAAATCCACAACTGAGTTCGCATAAAAGGGTTGAAGATGCCATTCAGCAAAGTGAACTTAGAAGTTACTTTTAGTCATATCAAAACACATCGAATACCTAGAATATATATATATATATATATAATCTCAAATTTCACAAAATCGTTTTCCAAACCATCAATCAAGATTTAAATCTCACAAAATCAATCCAAAAACACTAAATCATGCATCTATGTATATTAAATTTAGGGACCTCGAATAGAAACAAAATTTTTGATATAAGAGCTAAATCTAGACAAGAAGATCTAGTAACTACTCCCTATTCAATGTTACCTATTACTCGCTCTTTCGGATGATCTTTGTTGAAGTATCAATTCTTAGGAATCTCTTGATTGTTATCACTGCTTGGTTCATCTTCCTTTGGATTTTCCTTTGGATCATCCTTTATATTCATATATTGTAGTTCTTCTTCAATATCTGCATCATCAACACTACCAACTTACTCGGCAGGAATGCTAGACTCGTCAAAATTTACATCACTTTCTACAATATTTTGAGTCCTTATGTTAAATATTCTATACGCTTTGCTAGTTAAGAAATAACCAAGAAAGACGTCTTCATCATTTTTAGAATCGAATTTTCCCAATTTATCCAAAGTATTTAAAACAAAGTATTTGCAGCCAAATACTTTAAAATATTTTATGGATGGCTTATTTCCATAAAATAGCACATAAGAGCTTTTCTTTAAAAAATTTCGTAACAAAATTTGAATCAAAATGTAACAAGCGGTATTGACCGCTTCAGCCCAAAAATACTTAGGTAAAGAATTTTCTTTTAACATGGTTCTCGCCATCTCTTGTAAAGAAAGTTTTTCCTCTCTATAACACCGTTTTGTTGTGGTGTCCTTGGATAAGAAAAATCATGTTTAAAATCAACTTCTTTGCAAAAATTATTTAAATAAGACATTTTCAAATTCTCCTCCGTAATCGCTACGGATCTTGGAGATTTTCAAATTCATTTCATTTTAAATACGTTTAGAAAATATTTTAAAAATGTTAAAGCATCATTCTTACTAGTAAGGAAGAATATCCAACAAAAACGTAAAAAATCAACAACTATTACATATACATATGATTTTCCACCTAAATTCAAAGTTCTAGATGGACCAAATAGATCCATATGTAATAGTAGAGGTTCGGAAGATATTATCTCGGTCTTCATCTTGAATGAATAATTTACCTGTTAATCCAATTGAAAAGAATCACATAATTTATCCTTTTCGTACTTCAATTTGGAAATTCCTCTCAAGTGGTCACCATTAGCAATTTTGTTTAGCAAATCCATTGATGCGTGACCAAGCCTACGATACCAAAGTAATGTATACATATCGTCTGCAACTAAACTCTTAATTTTCACATTAATAAAGTCATTTGGATCAACAATATAAGTATTATAGTGCTTTTTACCATAAAAAATACACTTGTCATCTTAAAAAAATTTGCAACACGTTTTATAAAAAACAACAGTGTATCCTTTATCACAAAATTGACTGATACTAAATAAATTTCACTTCAAATTATCAACATAGAAAACACCATCAATATTGGTAGAATCACTTACCACGATTTTACTTTTACCTTTCATATAACCTTTCTTATTATCCCCGAAGGTGAAGCTGCCACCTTTTTCATTTGATAGTGAGTCGAAATTAGATATATCAACGGTCATGTGTTTCGAACACCCACTATCAAGTTGCCATGTAGTTCTACGTTGTTGCGGTTGGGGTAACTAAAATAGGATATTTATTTTTGACCATTGGTATCCAAATCATCTTAGGACCATTGGGGTTAGTACCATAAAACTGTGATCCAGAAGTAGATGATTTAATATTACGGTTAAAAACGCTACTTCTAAACACAAAGTGATATTTATATGTTGATATATTTTTGACTGGGCAATATCTAATGGTATAGCCAAGAGTAAGAAAATAACGACTATCTTTCAAAGCAAGTCTATGGTCATATCGATAAGTAGTGTCTCTAAAAAATTTATTGGTTGAAGTATGATTGGTAAAGTTCTCGTAATATGATATGCGTTCTACTTGTTTTACTTACCGCAATCAAGTCAGTTTCGCTTGGTAGCTTCCTGGTTGAGTACGATTCGATCCACGAATAAATAGTATGTATTTTTGTTCTTATATAGACGAGTCAAGTAAAAATGTAAAAGTTTGTTCAATTCTATCCTAATTGTTTTGTATATTTATGTTCAAGAGAGCTTGTTAGGGTTAGGCTTGGTTAGTAGAGTTAGAAATTAATCTTGTGCTTATCTTATACCATCCTTGAAATGATGTTGGAATAATCAGAAGTAACGGGAATTAGGAGGACATAGGAATGGTATTTGCGAGTTTAAGCAAGTTTTCCAATGCTAAATCCATTCCTAGTGCCCCTTGTTCGTCCGTTACATGCTCTTATTTCCAACCCCAGGTCAAACACATACAACAAGTCTTCAATTAGGTCACAACCATATGTCACGTTGTATTGCTTCTAAAGGAATTCTCGATTTAGGTCGTGGCTATATGTCACTTATAGCATGCCTAAGAGAGATGGTTGTGTTTGTTTGGTCTAGATTCGATTTCAAGTTGTTTGGGGAAGAGAAGCACAAAGGATTTTTCAATCTCTCATACCACCCTTCCTTAACCCTAACAAGTGAGTAAATTACTCACTCATAATGAAAAGAAAACAAACAAGAAAAGAAAGAAAGAATGGAAGATTAAGATGGGAACAAAAGATAACAAGCTAACTACTTAGGTCCTCACCTAAGCAAGAGACTTCATTGAATATCATAGCTTAAAAATAGAGATTAGAAGAGAAGAAAAGAAGAAAAATAAAACCAACAACTACTTTAACAAGCAAGTAATAAAAGTTAAGCTAAGAAATAAAAGTCAATGCATGAAAATAAAGATACAAGGTAGAAAAAACTCTCATCTTTATTATTTATCCACTCAAAAGCTCTCACTACATTTTAATGGAGAATGGATGAAGAAGAAGAAGAAAACTACATTAAACTAGACTAATCCTTTGGAAAAATGAAGCATCCTTAGTTTGGCTCAAATCTGGAGTATATATAGGCAGGGAAGTGAAACCCTAGGGCAATATTCTGAGCCCATGTACAATTACAAAACCATCCCTAAAACTTTTTCGTGATACACTATGATAGGGCCGCGGATCAGCCGCCAATGTATACATAATTTCACGGTTCTGCGGTCAAATTGTGGAATTTGAGTGCCGTTTTCCATGTGGGTTCTCGTGTTACTTTGTTTTTCTATTTGGCAGGTTCAAATTTGCAAAATAGTTCCAAAATATTCTCAGATTTACAACAGTCCAAAATGGTAACTCTTTTGTCTTTTGTGTCTTGATCTCTCTTGAGCTCCGTGTTGCCACCTTGATCCTTGTGCTGCCTCTCTCGTGCTCTGTGCTTTTTCCAGACACGAATGACCATCTCTTGATCTTGTCCTTTGTACTGGTAAGCGGCACCTGACGGGTGTGGATGACCGGAACCCGGGTTTTATCTGTTTTCGGCAGTTGTTCTGAATTTTGTCATAACTGTAGAGATTGTGCGTGATTTGCGTTGTTCTAGACTGAGAACCTGTAATCATGTAGTAAACACGGATCAAAAGCACTTACCTATATACAAATGTGCATAAGAATGAGCGATATAAAATGCAATATTCTGGTGTGAACAAATACTCCCAAACTTATCATTTGCTTGTCCCGAGCAAAACCATTTTATTTTCAAAAAGTTCTAAGCTCACTTTCGTAGGTATCACAGTTGCACTTAGCATGTGTAACAAACCGTTAAACCTTTAAGTGTCCCAAGTAGGAGGAGTGTTGTCTCCTGAGGGTTTTCAGCGGATACTACATACAAAATCCCGTCAAGCTAGTCTCATAAGTTAACCACGACTCTAATTCTAGGATTTAGCATCTAAGTTAGAAACTCTATCACCCTAAGTTAGAAATATCCATCCCTTATTTTTCACACCTCCTATTCATTTAACCTAAGATCCTATACGTTTTGTCAGTTTATAAAGACCTCAGTATCTCTTGAGTTTTCATTCTAAAACGCAGTCTCCAATCCGGAATTTTTATCATCTTTACGGAAAATATAAGCCTTATTCTTTATTCTTATCTCTCCTCCAAATATCGATCGTTTACCACTACGTGTGTGTAAATTTCATCTTTACACTCAAGAATTCAATTCAAGCTATAGTGCCCTTACCCTAATACTTAATACTACTTCTTTTTATTAATGATGGGCAGATTTGCTCACACACCTTTCATGCGACTACTATTGCTTTCTGAGGCACTAGTTGGCCGATTATCTAATGTGTGAGCTTATTAAGGTGTAAATAGCAGTTTCCAGGTCTTGCAATATACGCATTTTTTCTTTTTCTTTTTTTTTTCTTTTCAAGACCGGATATATTTTTCAGCGACGCTCTCTTGGTGGTTAGCTAAAAATACCGTTGGCTTTCAAGCAAGAGTATTTTTAGGTATGTTCTACTATCCCAAGTTTCAAGGTGCGCGTAAGTGCAGTTTTTAGGGTATATACTTTCTAAATTTGGACTCAAGAATATGAACTATTTTTCAGACTTATCTTTCAATAAAACTTTCAATACTTTTCCTTCATCTCAACTTAACTCAAGATTGCTTACTTCTAAAAAAACTGTAAGGACGTATATTTACTATGGTTAAACTCAAGAAGAGTTATTTTTAGGGTTTTCAATTCCTATGCCTAGTATTTAGTTATTTCTAACCTATCAAGCTAAATTTTCGAAATAAAATCTAGGTTACCCTACTAGCTAACTTGACGACAAAGTTTTTATGTTTTGGAAATTTTTTCATTTTTTATGGGTTTTCAAATAAGTATGCAAATGCAAAATATACACATGAATGCAAAGATAGAAAGTTTACCGAGCACACCCCAAAACTTAAACTTGATAGTTCCCTCACTGTCATGCTACACAAAGAGGATCAAAATTGTTGAGGGGTCAAAATTTGTCGGTACCTATTTTTAATACAAAAAAAACAAACAAAATATACATACACAAAAAGGTCACCCCAAATTTAAGTGAAATAGTGTTTTCACCGTTTAGCATCGAAGTTCAAAGTTAGGGGGAAGGAAAAATCATCGGTCTATATAAGGCCTTACATAGACTAAAAGTTAACACCAACCATTCAAAAATTTTATCATGATGAGACCAGGGTTGGTGACAGAACGTGTGGAGGAAGAAATGAAGAATTCATGAGACCTTGTGGGGGCGGAAATGGGATACGGTCTCGGTAGAAAAGAAGATGAATGGAGGGGAGAAAGAAATAGAGCACGGACTTGAGGTTGAAAATGGATTGAATCAATTAATACAATTTGTAATGATGTGAAACTGGAATTTTATAACTGTAATAATTTATCAATCCGTTGAGAAATGGTGTCAAACCTCTCAAGATTCGCAAGAAAACATAGACCGACCGAACTTGGTGAACCAAACGTAGGAGATGAAGGTGACAAGTTGTCTTGCGATTTGGAAACGATGAAACAGGTACAGAGAAATGATAGAGGAATGGTGTTTTCAGGAGGATGTTTACAGTCGATGGAAGAGACACGATGAATCGGAAAATCCGACTCATCTAATAAAACAGGTTCATCCTCAATGATATCCTCCAAATTCTTCTCAAAATTCAGCTCATCCATGCATTCATCATCGTTCATAACATCCAGACGAACATGGGGTTCGGAAAAAATAATTAATGGTTCGGGATGATACCCACACGGATTTGAAGGAACGCGATGAATTGGTCAGAAAAACACATCCAAAATTGTAGGTTCATCATCCAAATTATCCCCCACGTCGATATCCTCAATCAAGTGAAAGTTAAATTTCTCAGACACCTCATCAAAAGCATGGTTTTCAATCGGTGGATTATAAATCACACTCAATTGGTTTTTTAGATTGGAGATGTAGAGTTCAAACGGAGTGGTGGTGGTTTCACTCAACAGGGTCCCTTCATAATCGGGTAAATCAAACACACAGTAGTCGCACAACTTATCAAACATACTATCCTCAATCAGTAAGTCATTTGGTTTACTCGATAGACTTTCAAAACTGGAGTTGCGGAATTCAATTCAGAATAGGTAGGTTTGATTCTAAAGGGTGGATTGCTCACTTTCACTACTTAAATCATCAAATTGCCCTATCGCCTCATCATACATTGGAAAATTTTGAGCTAGTTAGGAACTAGCTGCAGGTTCATTAGGTTGTATGAGTGCGGCCATGGATTCATTCAATTCCTAAATTTTTTCAGCACGAAGCTACCTAAAATTCTTCCAATGTTCTTTCAAGACTAGACATGGGTTGTGAAGGGGTTTCAGTAAAAGATTCGAATTCTCTTGGACATGTGAAACTCCCAAATTGATGTTCAGAAAAAATATCTAGAGAAGGTGTAAAACTCGGGTATGAATGATAGGAATTGAATGGATGCGTAGAATAGACATGATTAGGATCAACATTTTGGTAAGAAGATGATAGGAGTTGTTGTCCTAAAGAATTTGGAATGGTGAAAGGAGTGAAAGATTGGTTACGGGATTGTTCAATGTGTTTAGCAATGGACATGGGTTTCAGAGTCGCCACATGACTCTTAAAAGGGATATCAACGTAAGAAAGTGTGGACGTTTGAAACAGTTGATATGAAGTGGATTGTGGTGTCCAATTGATGTTTCTAGATGCATCTATATGATCTTTCAAAGAAATTTTGGGTATGGATGGATCTGTTGTAGTTTTACTAAAGAAAGAACCGTATGATGAAATATCTGGTTGAGGGTACCAAAATTCGGCAAGAGTAAGTCGATTAGGGGTATCCATGATATGAAAAGAGTGAGAGAGGGTGGAAAGTAGGCCATTATAAATTTTTGATTTTTTTTCAAGTTTTTGGATTTTTGAAATTTTTATTTGGTTTTTGAAAATTACGGAATTATGGGACTAAACTTCAAACAATCACAACCACAATCACAATATGCACAAGCAATACCTAGAGATAGAGTCTTCAAAGTCCAACTAGACCGCTCCTAGACTTCTAAGCGGCAAGTTGCAGGATAACTCTCGAATCGTCTTTTCATTACCAATTGTGGCCAGGTAAGCACAAGTGAGGTAAAGAGGGTTCCGCTCACGAATCACCGTGAGACGGGCTTTTTAAAATTACCTCCTCATTTGTCTAACATAGGCACCATAAAGTAAAGTTTAGATAAACGACCGATTCCCCGCAACCTTCACTTGTCTTAAATGAGCGCGACAAGTCCTTATAGGTTTGGTCTAGATATTTTTTAATTAACTCAAGATAATTCGTATGCTTTTTATAATTTGTGGGGTCTTAGGAAGGGTGATGAAATCCCCACCCAATCTGAATTGGTGTTATAGCCCCTTAATGTCCGTATTATTGTATGCAAAACGATAAAACAATCAAAATTTAAACAACACAATCTTGTTTTTATTTTAGCGGCACTGTTTGTGGAAAGAAACCTGTAGAAAACATAGTTCAGAGGAGATTAGAGGGGTTTCTGAAGAAGGAGAAGACGTATAAAAAAATTGGGGCTTAGAAGAAAAGAGTTAGCCGCAGAACCGCCGCTAGTTTCTTGTATTCGACCGCGGAACCGTCGCCGAAATGATGAATTGGAGCTTCAAAATTTTTCTATACACTCCCCTCGTTTTGTTCTTCTGGATCCAAGTTTCTATTTCTTGATTTGATCACTTTATTCTCTCCAGATATCCCTGCAAACTTGCACAAAAAAAATCAAAAATAATAAGATGGGTTTTATTATATTTATGGTTTCTTTTGGAGTTTTGAAATTATTATAGTTTAGAAATATACACAAAGATAATAACCCGAATAATAAGAAATAAATATGTTACCGTCTCCCCGGCAACGACGCCATTTGATTGGTAGAGTTCTCGCGATATGATATGCGTTTTACTTGTTCTACTTACCGCAATCAAGATGGTTTCGCTTGGTAGCTAGCCGGTCGAGTACGAGTCAATCCACGGAGAGATGGTATATATTTTTGTTCTTATTTTAGGCAGTCAAGTAAAAATGTACAAATTTGTTCAATTCTATCATAAGTGTTTTGTATATTTATGTTCAAGAGAGCTTGTTAGGGTTAGGGTTGGTTAGTAGAGTTAAAAATTAATCTTGTGCTTATCTTGTACCATCATTGAAATGATTATAGAATAATCAGAAGTAACGGGGATTAGGAGGACATGGGAATGATATTTCGAGTTTAAGAAAGCTTTTCAATACTAAATCCATTCTTAGTGCCCCTTGTCCGTCCGCTTCATACTCTTATTTCCAAGCCTAGGCCAAATACACACAAGTCTCCAATTAGGTCACAACTACATGTTACGTTGTAGTGCGCCTAAAGAAATTCTCGACTTAGGTCGCGACTATATGTCACTTATAGAGTGCTTAAGAGAGAGAGTTTTGTTTGTTTGGTCCAGGTTTGATTTCAAGTTGTTTGGCGAAGAGAAGCACAAGAGATTTTTCCATCTTTCATACCACCCTTCCTTAACCCTAATAAATGAGTAAATTACTCGCTCATAATGAAAAGAAAACAAAACAAGAAGAGAAAGAAAGAATAGAAGATTAAGATTAGAACAAAAGATAACAAGCTAACTACTTGGGTCCTCACCTAAGTAAGAGACTCCATTGAGTATCGTGGCTTAAAAATAGAAATTAGAAGAGAAGAAAAGAAGAACAATAAAATTAACAATTAATTTAACAAACAAGTAATAAAAGTTAAGCTAAGAATTAAAAGACAATGCAAGAAAATAAATATATAAGCTAGAAAAAATTCTCATCTTCATTATTTATCCACTCAAAAGCTCTCATTACATTTTAATGGAGAATAGATGATGAAGAAGAAGAAAACTACACCAAACTAGACTAATCCTAAGGAAAAATGAAGCATCCTTGGTTTAGCTCAAATCTGGAGTATATATAGCTAGAAAAGTGAAACTCTAGGGCAATATTCTGAGCCCATTTACAATTACAAAATCACCCATGAAAATTCGTCGCGATACATTATGATAGGGTCGCAGATCCGCCGCCAATGTGTGCATAATTTCGCGGGTTCGCCATCAAATTGTGGAATTGGCGCACCGTTTTTCATGTGGGTTCTCGTGTTGCTTTGTTCTTCTGTTTGGCATGTTCAGATTTGAAAAATAGTTCTAATATAATCTCAGATTTACAACAGTCTAAAATGGCAACTCTTTTGTCTTTTGTGCCTTGATCTCCCTTGAGCTTCGCGTTGCTATCTTGATCCTTGTCCTGCCTCCCTCGTGCTCTGTGGTTTTCCCTGACATGAATGATCATCGCTTGATTTTGTCTCTTGTACTGGTAAGCAACACCTAAAGGGTATGGATGACCGGAACCCGAATTTTATCTGTTTTCGGCAGTTGTTCTGAATTTTGTCATAACTATAAAGATTGGGCATGATTTGCGTTGTTCTGGACTGAGAATCTATAACATGTAATCATGTAGCAAATACGGATCAAAAACATCTACCTATATACAAATGTGTATAAGAATGAGCGGTATTAAATGCAATATTCTGGTGTGAACAAAGTACTAGCCAAGGTGTTACGATCAAAACCAAGACTATAAAATTTCCGATTCCCTCTAAATTCACCAAGTACAATATCCAAATTGTTTTTGCCTTGGGTGAATTTAATGAAAGTTTATTCAAGCTTCGTAGTCTTTGTTTTGGTGCTAATGAGCTCGTGTTCCAATTTAGCATTTGAGTTTTGAAAAACTTTAAGGGAAGATGCTAAATTGTCACGCTCAACATTGATAATTTCAAGCTTAGTACTTAAATTAGTGATATCATCTTTCAAAACATCATTTTCTTTCTTAAGAATGGTATAAGAGTTGCAAAAGATAGAAGAAGTTTTGTTTTTCAAACTCTTATACTTAGAAAATTATTTTTAAAAGTTCTCTTGTAATTCAATATATTAATCGATCAACCCATCTCTATCTAAACTATCAAGATCATCATCATTTACCTCATCGTTGTCATCATGTACAAAGAAACATATGCTAGCAACGAGCTTTTCCTCGTTGTCCAAATCGTTTGAATCTGATTCGTCCCGTTTCGCTTGGAACGCTCTTTTCTTTTCATACTTGTCCTTACCATCCTTGTACTTTTTCTTCCCTTTGCTTAATGTTGGTCATTCAGCCTTCATGTGACCCTGTTTATGGCATTCATAATGATTGGGATTAGTAGAAGAACTTGAATTTCTATTACCTCGGTAATTTTCTCTTTTCTTGAAGTTTCGGAACTTGATGAACTTCTTGAATTTCTTTACGAGAGCGGCCATGTCATCTTCGTTTTTTCTTTGGTCGCTTTCACTTTACGATTCTTCTAGTAGAGCGTTCTTCGCTTTTAGAGCTAGGAGTTTTTTTTCTTTGAAGGGTCTTCATCTTTTTGATTTGCCCTAAAGTCATTGAGTTGCATCTCGTGCGTCTTGAACTTCCTAGCAAGATTCTCCAAAGTCATTTCTTCTAAGTTGCTTGCTTCTTCAATAGCCATGACTTTGGATTGTCATTCTTCCATGAGAATCCTCAAAATCTTCCAGCACTTCTCCTTTCTATAAAAGTTTTGCCATGAAAATTTTCAGTAATGATCTTATTAAATTTCTAATACATTACATCACTCGTTTCATCTGTACTCACCTTGAACTTTTCGTACTCACTCATGAGACAATTGATTTTACTTTCTTTCACTTGACTCGTCCCTTCGTAAGAAGTTTCAAGAGTCTTACAAATCTCATGTGCGGTAGTACACATAGAGACCCGGTTGAGCTCATCAGGTAAAAGAGAGTAATGTAATGAATTCATCGCCTTTATATTCAAAGTCATATTTTTCCGATCATTATCACTATAAGGTCTAGATGGTGTAGTAAATTTATCCTCTACAACATCCACAGTATCAAAATCAATGTATTGGAGAAAAATTCGCATCTTGATCTTTCAAAAGTTGTAGTTCATGCCATCTAAGAGTGGTGGCCGATTAGCGGCTTGATCATTGTTTGACATAAAAAATTTCATCGAATAATAAAAATGCATTTAAATATTTCAAGTTACAGGGAAGAGATCACCAAATATGGGGTCAAAACTACAAAGGTTAACAAAACTTTATACAAAGCTCTCCAACTCTCTTTTTGCCCTCTCTACCATGTCGTAACGACGGTTCTCATGAAGTGTCCCTCCCCATCTGTCTTCGCCATGCATGTCGGCAAAGGAAGACATGATAGCCCGCTGAGCCCGGATTTGACTTAGCATGTGAATCGAATGGTCGCTCAGAGGCTTTGTAATCAAGCATGCCTCATGAACGCAGTCGATCTTGTCCTCCGCTGCGTCAAGCATCGCTAGGGTCATCTCCGCCGGATGAGGGAGAATGTCGTCAAGGATGGCCAGGAAAATCATTCGGATCCAAATAGAGCCGGCGGGAAGAAGAGACCCTTGCGAATCATGAGCCCATGCATCACCGTGTCGCACTGAGCATCTATAAGAGCGGGATTCGCCAGACGTGCAGCAAAACAAGGAATAATCTTCCCAATGGGCACCTCCCATGGCTGTTGTAGAGCATGTGGGTGATCACAAGTCATGATTCTCTCTCTATGAAAGTGAAGGAGAAGATGAACATTATTTCAGATTATAAAGAGAAGCATTCAAGTTTCGGCATAGAAAATGTTGTGCATGGTGTCAGTTGGAACTATTTCCAAGCTCTGACTAAAAGAAGGTGCTGGAAAAGAAAAGGTTGACTCAGAAAAAGAGAGAACGAGAAGAGGAAAAGAAACCCTTCTATGTGCAAAGCACGTAAGGGTTCACATGCAAAGCATGTGACCGCCAGCATCAAGAAGGATTAAATTTTATAGCCTCCCATGTGCAAAGCACGTAAGGGCTCACCTGCAAAGTATGTGATCTCGGGCTTCAGTAAGGTTTTAAACCCTGGAATATAAGTCTCTCGTGTTAAATACATGAGTGTTCACATGCAAAGCATGTGAGCACTGAATACAAATAAATCACAATCCAAACCGGGCCTCATGTGTTAAACATGTGAGCGCTCAGGTGCAAAGCACGTGAGCTCTGCTATCGCTTATATATGATAGCTTTCACGTGAAACCCACATGAGCGCATCTGTTTGAAGCGCCAGCTTCAGATAGAATTAAATTCTATTTGGGAAATATCTTCCCCTTAAAAATAGAAAGATTTTCTCTGTTAAACAGAGAACCTTTGGATTTAAAATCCAACGGTGATTACAATGTCACCGATTAAATCAAAAGATCCTTTGTTAGGAAAATATTTTCCTAATCATATTAAAACTAACAGAAATATATTCTGTTAAACAGAAAGCCGCGGGATCAAAGATCCAACGGTGGAAAAAATTCCCCAAATGATCTTTGAGATCAATTAAATCAATTGATATCTCTTAATGAGAGATTTTCTCAAACTAATCAACAAATTTTCCTCACCTATATAAAGGACCCGAGACTTCAAGTCTCAAGAGGCGAATCAACCCCATAAGGTGATAAAAAAAGTTACAACTGAGAATTTAATTCTCTTGCTGAAGACAAAACTCCTTGCTGCTCCCCTCAAATCCTAGGTAAAGAAAAAAGAAGAGATCAAAATACCTATCGTATATGAATACAAGGGTTTAACTCTTTATAAAGAACTTAGTTCTTTCTTTGGATCAGAGATCCGCAAGAAAAGTCTCCCATAAGTTGAGAATTTAATTCTCATAGAGAAGATTTTGTTTTTCAGACTCAAGGTTTAGGGGATAAACTAGATATGAGAAAAGAAATACGAAGAAAAGACATGGAATGTATATTCCAGGAATTTAATTCTTTTAAAACAAGGTTCAAACCTTCAAAGAACTTATTTCTCATAAAAAAAGGAACAGAAGAATTTAGTTCTTAAAAACCCGATTCCATATCTTCAAAAACAGAGGTTTTGGTGATCATAAATGGATAAAATACCATCAATAGAAGTTTAACTTCTTTCAAAAAAATAAACATAGATTAAATCTCCAAAGATCCAGCGCCTCACGTGCCTCACACGTGAGCGCCCATAAATAAAGACTCGGCGCCTTACGTGCCTTACGCATGAGCGCACATAAACTCAAAGCCGCACGTGCCTCACACGTGAGCGTCCATTAGTAAAGATCTGGCGCCTCACGTGAAACCCACATGAGCGTTTAAAAATTGGCAAGTTGGAGTGCCTCACGTGATACCCACTTGAGCACTGTACAAAACTGCTTACCTATATATATTCAAAGTGCTTAAGTGTTTAGCACTGATAGGGCAACGCCCAAGCTTGTGCGCTTTACGTGATACCAATATGAGCGCCAGAGAAAAAGTTGGATATTATATCCATAGTCAAAAGACTAAGATCTTAGCACTAAATGATGATGAAAAAGCCCAAGACTGAGCCCAAAATTGGTTAAGTCTCTGAAATTTCCTTGAACTCATATTGTTCATTGCAGCTAAGCTCATACGCTCTGTTGGCGGATCTTAACAAAATTTAATGATCCTAAACTCATATTTCGAAGTTGATGTAGTAGTCAAAGAGTTTGATTTCATCAAAATGGTAGATGAACCTTGTATATGCAAAAAGGTAGTAGGGAGTATGGTGGCGTTCCTCGTATTGTATGTGGAAAACATACTCTTGATAGGAAAAGAGTTTCATATGCTACACTCGGTCAATCTCCTCTTATCACATAGATTCTCCATATAGGATCAAGGTGATACCTCTTAAATCCTGAGTTTTGGATCTATGAGATAGATCTATGTGGATGTTAGGATTCTCACTAGGTGTAATGAGATGGTATCAATCAATCCTGGGAAGAATCACTGGATAGCTTCCAGGATGGTAAGGATGACTGAATGTCAGTCATAGGCATTGTCTTTACCCTTAGTAGAAGGACGGTATGTTAGAAGAGTTCAAAGCTAGATACCGTGACAAACTAGACGATAAAGGCTAGATACATCGCTACCAAGGATGCTACCAAAGAGGCAGTCTGGATATATATTAGTTCATGAGATGAACTTCGTTCCTACCATTGTGTGACAATAGAGTTGTGGCTTATGCCTAGGAATGCCTGTCCCATCAGTGATCCAAAAATATTCTAAAGCAGTATCACCTGATCATGGAGATGGTTGATCTCCAGGGAGATCGAGATTAGGAGTAAACTCAGAGGATAACACGGCAGATCCACTCACAAAGGCCTTTTCCCAAGAGAGACTTTTATGGAATGGTTGAGTATATGATACTACAACCACTGCTGATTGTTGGGTATTGGATACTACAACATATGGCTCTAATGCAAGTAGGAGATTGTTAGTTCTATGTATTCCCTAGAGGCATTACGGTACATGCGATGTATATTGTAGTGGATGCTTGGACATATATAGGGAGGACTTTCTTGCTCGACATGATAGTATGCTATCTGGTTACTCTTTATCTTAACATGTACACTGATTGTCTATATATTACATGTTGATAAAGCCCTTAGGAAGAGTACTTGACTACCAGGATTATGATGCAGATCATACTAGTGGGGACAGAGTAGTCGGTAAGTACATCCTTCAAATGTTCCCATTCGTGGGAGTATCGAGACAGGGCATCGATACTCCAGAGTAGACTAGCGTATACGCTTCTCGACCCATATGATGGGCGATGGATGACCCCATATCCATTGGTGTTTGATATCAGAGATGGTATACGGGTGCTCAGTGGAGACTGGGTACACTGGACGGACTCGCCGAGAACTCCCAGATGGTATTATACCTCACGTCAGATGGCAGTTCTCAGGTGACACTGGTACAGGGTAGTCTGTCGACCCGAGATCGTCATAGTGACTTGTATGATTCCTACTGTGCTTTGATTTCCACTTTACCACGTTCAAGAGAACGTGCAAAATGGTGGTTTTTGGGTACAGTCCCGAGTCACATGGAGGCAATGAGCGATAGGAAGGGATTCGTCTCTCCCGGTATAGGGAGTTGATGTTGCGCTGTGCTCGCTTGGCTATAACAGGAAGTCCCTGGCCAGGGATGAGTCCGAGATATACTGGTAAGTGTTATCAGTAGTTTCTCGACCCGTTATGAGCCTTATATCGGCACGACTTATCGAGTTACTGGGGTCTAACATTTACCATCCCTAGACGAGATATGCGACATATCAGACGAAGAGACCGGACTGTACGGTAGTGTTACTGATTGGATTCGCAGGAGTGTGAGCAGGCTTGCTCGTTGATCTTCTGATCGCTCAATATCCGGGTGGCCGTTACGTTTTGCAGACCTCTTGCGGCTTTTGGGTGTTTGATATGATCATCACCTACTGCCGGCGTATTGACGAGTCTTTAGAGTCCTACACAGAGCTTTCTTGGTTCATGCGAAACGGAGTAGGAGCACATATGCGATATGTGCGGGACCAAGATTAATGCGCGTATGAGATACCACATTCTATTCTCGCGTTGTGTGACATGATTGCTTATATATGATATAGTCGGGTTATCAGATAAAGTGTTGATTCAATAAAATATTACATTAGATATTAGTTGGTTATATGTGATATAGCCGGATTATTAAATCAAGTGTTGATTTAATAATTTAATGTATAATTATATATTTGATATATTACATTACATTAACTAATATTAGCTCACTTAAGCATTATTTTCTCACTTGATGATACATTGATATATATGTGATATATGTTAAATGTATTGTTTTCTTTATGCACACTTATTATATATGTGATATATATTAGTGTGTCATGCTTGGTTACACATGCAACATGGGTGTATGAGACTCATACCATACTAGGGTTTATGTTAGGGTTTATATTTATTAAGTAATTCAAACATTTTGGAATTTGTCATGGTTGTTGTTTTGTGCAAACTAGATAACCATTGACCAAGTCCACTTGTTTGTCTTGCTTGAGATATTTGTTATTCCAAAATTAACCCTGGGCTATGGTTTATTCTCTACATGAGTTAGACATGAGATATTAACTCACCAAGGTTGCATTTCTAACCTCATCTCTTTGTTCATCACTTCATCTTCTTCTTCCTCATTTTTGAGCTCTCTTGATTTTTGATAAGTGATGAAACCTTGTGAGAAAAATAAATCTAAATTGAGCCCACTTACTACTTCATCATCCTCTACTACTTGCCATTTAGTTTAGGGTGTTTCCTTCACTAATCTCACTATTAGTGAAGAGGTAGCATGAGCTAGTGTCTCCTCGACGTAGATCATCTTCGGCCTAGAAGACTTCTAAGAAAGCTTGTTCTTTTCTCCATGGCAACCCTTTCTTGAGTTCGGGAGATCACAATTCACAGCGAAGGGACTACTACACGGAGCTTTTGAAGTGAAGGACCGGTTTACAAAGGTTGTATTCCGTATTCACTTTACTTGCAAAGTAGTTTGCATTTCATTCCGTTCGATTTCTAGTTAACGATTCTAAATTAGGGTTAGCTAGAACGGAAAATTTTTGAATTTGGCATGAACGATACCTCCCGAAACCTTGCTGCCGTCCTAGGTAGCCCTGCAGTGGTATCAGAGCCATGCTAGAAATTTAGACAGTATTTGGTAAGATTACGAAACCGAAATACTCCGAAACATGCAACGTCAAAACTTGCTTGCTGTCGTTTTTAAAAAGTTGTCAAAATTTTTTTTAAACAAGTACAGAGTGTTATATGGGATATATCATGAACATCATGAAAAATTCAGGGGTTTTGCTTGGATTTTGGCTGAGATCAATAGGTATGGGGCCGACCAATTTTGGATGGTTTTGCCTGAATTTTTCACTGTGTTCCAGTGACTGGGTTTTGCTGTTTCAGGTGTTGTTCGTTTTTTCTAATTTCGCATGTGATGTAATCTTACACTATAAGCAATTCAGAGTGTTTCGTATTCGTAGTTTTAACATTGTTTCGGGTTATTCGCATGTTGTCTAGATGAAGTTAAAAAGTTCGATCGAATGTCAAAAACCCATTTTTCCAAGTTTAACGTATTCCAAAAAATATGCAAGTAATTCTGTGGACCCTCTAGAAGAATGTAACCCTAACTCGACTTTTTTGGATCGTGGAACCGTGGTCATACCCTAGGGTTTGCCGCAGTTCTGTGGCGACATGAGTGAGGTTTCGGTCTGCCCTTCTACGGCTGGTGCATAGGTACTGTGGAATGTTCTGGGTATTATTGAACTGGGCTCAAGTGTTGAGCTGTTGGGAAATTGTGGGACTTTGATGAATTGATCGAAAAGTTTAACGTCGTCCGGGTATCTTGTGTTGGGATACAATACCTGGAATCATAACTAATTTGAATTTTATAAATCTAGCAGTTTAGTCTCATTTGATCGGTTGCCACGGGATTTTGATGTGATCAAAATTCCGTCGCAATCACGTAGCGTACGCGGATACTCGCCGGGTAACCTTATTAGATAACATGCCCCATAGCCCCGACCAAGTGACTGTAGGAGAACCCCTTCGCCAAAATCATCCGTTCGGGTGCTCGCGGCAACGGTGTTTCGCCTTAGTGCACTTCGTCGACGACATCGGGGGGTGCGGACGTTTACTAAAGTTTACGACGAGCATTCGATCAGGATATCAGAAATCTTGTTGAATTTCCCGACTAGATATTAAAAGGTGTTTTGAATATCGAGACTAAAATGCAGGGTTTATAATTGTTAGGCATATGATGTCTAAGGAATTCATTTGGTTAGGCATGTGATGTCTAAGGTGGTTGCGGATTCCAACTGTTGTAGTTTTCACTTTCTTTTCTGCGACCGTAAGTGTAATATGTGGTGTATCGCCGGTTTCATTACTATACGTCAACGACAATTGGGATACGCATATTTACTTATGTTGATGACATATGATGTTATGTGTTGCTGTGATATGTTATATTGGATCGTCGTGATTGAATAGTCGGGGGTTTTATGTGAGATGAGTTTTTCATTTTCATTCATGTAAAATTCATTGTATATAATATTCTTTTATTGGGGCACTTTCGGGTTGAGGATGATGTCACCATTTTATATTATTTACTTTTCCGCATTAGGATAGACCTAAGGCGAGGAGCACAAGCAACCTGGTTCTAGGGTCCAGTGGGAGACCATCTCGAGGAGTCGAGACCGGGTCTCCTAACTCTAGAATTGGTAGGGTTGCTTGCTGCTCTCGTAGGGTTCTAGGGATGTAGGTTTGGCTATTCATCACGATCGTGGAATCCGTGTTTTATACAGGCTTAATTTAAAACCCGGAAATCCTAGTATATCCAATATTTCATATGTTGATTTCTGCTGCGATATCTGTGATATGATCATTTGATATGTCGAGATAAATACTGTATATAGTATATGTGATATATTATATAGACGTTGCTTATGTTTTACACCCGTGCTAGCACTGCCCCGCCCTGCCGTTAGTTACCTAACCTAACGGTGCACGAGGGGACATCGAGGCGAATGCAGATGGCATAAGCGTACGTTATATTTATCTGTGATGGTTAGGTAACTTAAATGATGGGACTTCATTAATGAGATTAATGAAAGAAAATAAACCTAAAGATGTTGTGCAATCGAATTTTCAAAAACAAGTAGCTCTAGTTCTTGGTTTGCATAGCGGTGTTCCTTGTAGAACATCCAGCACCTTATTCGATAAGGAAAGAGCCGAGATCGCTTCACCGGGAGTGACCTCTTTGGCAATAACCGGCAGATGCTACAACCCTCGGTTTCGTCTTTTGATTGCTTTTCTAGTTCTTGCTTTGCATAGTGGTATTGTGAATATCCTGCACCTCATTCGACGAGGAAAGAGCCGAGATCCCTTCACCGGAAGTGACCTCTTTAGCAAAACTAGCAAAGGCCTAAAAAACACTCCATTTAAATCATTTGATTCTACAACGATATCAAGTTCATGATGCAAAGGGTTTTCATAAATACCTGTCGTAGCTCTCCGTCATTTCAGATAAGTACTTCATAGTATTCGTGCTACGTTTGTTGGCCTGCGTCAAGGCGTAGTGTGCGATAGCTATTTATTCTTGTCTGCTAAAGTATATGATGCGATTGAGTTAGGGTAGTCGTGCGACTTTGTTGGCCTGCGTCAAGGGGCGTGCGGGTGGGTTTAATTCAATCGGGAAATATACGGGTTGAACTTGACTAATGGACTATGGTTTGTTGACATGCGTCAAGGTCATAGGACGCTAGGGGAAAAATATTATCTGGAATTTCAAGTGTTGAAATTTTCAATGAGATTGCATACTTTCTATGAGATAGTTGGATCCCGATACCCATTGCGACTAATTGTTACTCCTTGAAGAGTTTTGCACTTTACAATTAGCCGATCAAGTAGGTGTCTAGAAAGGTGTCAACGGGGTTACGCCCCTGGGAAAATAAGGTTTATTTTAATTAGGTCCGTGCGAAAGCAAGAGGAACCTCCCTCAAAGTACCGGCACTGGCCTGGATGAAAGATTGGCGAACTTGTAGGGTGTAATTAATCCCGGCTAGTCTTTCCTTTTAGGGTTTGAAGGAAGATTTGAGAAAAACAGTGGGAGCCATCTTGATTAGATAAAATAATAACCAATCTAATCTTGCAAGAGCATACACTGAGTGTTTTCTTCTCTCTCTCTCCAGGTAGCGACCATGTCACGCCTCAATCAAGATAATAATATGGATGTATTGACCGAACCCGCTTGTTATACTGTGCTGTGGAACGTTGGTCCCTCTCCAACTTATAATTGTTATAAGACCGAGCAGGAAATAGGGGATTACCAGGATTCCTGTGCCGCATAAACGAAGAAAGTGCATGATGATGCATCTTCTTCGGGTGTGTTCATTACCGAGAACTGTTTCTCAGTATCATCTACGTCCTGGGTATGAGATATCGGATCAGGATTCCACATATGTAATCTGTTACATGGGCTACAGATAGGTAGAAAACTAAGAGCGAGTGATAAGTTTTAAGAGTTAAAAACGGTGCAATTGTTGCAGCCAAGATATTGGCAGTTATCACCCTGTATTACCAAATACATTGATTCTGAACGAATGTTATTAGATACTGAACCTGATATACAACATCATATCAGTCTCTTTATTTAGTAAAGAAGGATATAATTTTATATTGTTGGATGATGTTTTGAACATTTTCCTATATCAAGAGTTGATCGGTTCAGGCATGTTATCTAAAATCATATACTTTCTAAATCAAACCACAGTTCTTAACGTACAGAACACACACAAGAGGAAGAGTTCAGATATGAACGAATCCTTCTTGAGGCATTGTAGACTAGGTCATATCAATGCGACCCGACTAGCTAAGTTACATTAAGATGCATATTTAAATCAGTTTGAACTTACATCTTGTGAAACTTGCTAGTCATGTCACAAAGATAAGATGACCATAGCTCCGTTTATTAGAAATAGGGAAAGAGTTAGTGAACTCTTGGGATTGATACATGATGATGTATGTAGGTCCCCAGTCTACACATACCAGGACTGGTTCTTTGTACTTCATTACATTCACTGATGATCTCTCAAGATTCGGACACATGTTCCTGTTGAAACACATGTCTGAACCTTTTGAGAAATTCAAAGAATATAGGTTGGAAGTAGAGAACCAAAATGGGTATAAGTATTATGTCCTTTGATGTGATCAGGGAGGAGCATACTTGAGCACAGAGATCCTGGACTATTCTAAAGGAGAATGAGATTCTCTCTCAGCATTAATCCTCCGTATACACCACAGCACATCGGTGTATCGGGACGGAGCAATAGCACCCTATGTGATATGGTGTGCTCTATGATGAGTACTACCGAGTTGCCTATTTCCTTTTGGGGGTTATGTACTTGAGAAGCTGCATACCTATTGAATAAGGTTCCAACCAAATCAGATGCCTACCACTCCATATGCGATATGGTATGGGAAGAGCCCATTTCTTAAGAAAGTTAAGATTTGGGGTTGTCCGGCCTATGTCTAAAAGCAACATCCAGACAAGCTCGAGGCAAGGTCAGTTCTGTGGAAGTTTGTAGGATATCCCAAGCATTCGCAAAGGAATATCTTCTACCACACTGAGGAGCAAAAGGTGTTTTGTTTCTCAGCATTCTACCTTCTGGAATGGGAATTTCTTGTGAATAAATTAGTGGTCATGAGGTAGAACTGGAAGGAGTTCCAGCTATACAAACTACAGCTGACGATTTGGTAGAACCGAAGGATTCAAAAGTTCCCGACGAACCTCAGCCTCTCCGTCGATCTGGTAGGGTTCCTCACCCACCTGAGTGATACTTCGGTTTTCTCTATGACAGTGGGAGCGAGGATTGCATCATGAGATGATGACCCAACTAGTTTCGAGCAGGCCATCAAGAGTGGGGACTCTGTAAGAATGGCTGGATGCTAAGCGATCTGAGATGGAATCCATATACACCAACAAAGTATGGAGTTTGGTTGCTATATCTGAAGGGTTAAATCCCTATCAGGAGCAAGTATATCTTGAGAAGATTACTTGGTGTACATGGAAAAGTTGAGACTTTCAAAGCTAAGACTTGTTGCAAAATGTTCTCGTCGTCGACCAAGTATGGATAATGAAGAAACCTTTTCTCCAGTGGCTATGCTTAAGTCCATCCAGATCCTATTTTCCATTGCTACATACCATGACTACGATATCTGGCAGTTGGGTGTCATGACTGCTTTTCTAAATAGTGAGTTAGAAGAGAGCGTCTATAAGTACACAATCAGAGGGCTTCGTAGACAATTGGAGCAGTGGAAATGTGTGCAAGTTGCTTTATGGGTTAAAGCATGCATCGCGGAGTTGGAACGTCTGTTTTGATGTAGTAGTCAAAGAGTTTGATTTTATCAAAATGGTAGATGAACCTTGTATATACAAAAAGGTAGTAGGGAGTATGGTGGCATTCCTCGTATTGTACGTGGAAGACATACTCTTGATAGGAAAGGAGTTTTCTATGCTACACTCGGTCAATCTCCTCTTATCACATAGATTCTCCATATAGGATCAAGGTGATACCTCCTAAATCCTGGGTTTTGGATCTATGAGATAGATCTAAGTGGATGTTAGGATTCTCACTAGGTGTAGTGAGATGGTATCAATCAATCCTGGGGAGAATCACTGGATAGATTCCAGGGTGGTAAGGACGACTGAATGTTAGTCATAGGAATTGTCTTTACCCTCAGTGGAGGAACGGTATGTTGGAAGAGTTCCAAGCTAGATACCGTGACAAACTAGACAATAAAGGCTGGATACATCGCTACCAAGGATGCTACCAAAAAGGCAGTCTGGATATATATTAGTTCATGAGATGAACTTCGTTCCTACCATTGTATGACAATGGAGTTGTGGCTTATGCCTAGGAATGCCCGTCCCATCAATGATCCAGACATATTCTAAGGCAGTATCATTTGATCATGGAGATGGTTGATCTCCAGGGAGATCGGGGTTAGGAGAATAAACTCAGAGGAAAACACGGCGGATCCACTCACAAAGGCCTTTTCTTAAGAGAGACTTTTATGGAATGGTTGAGAATGAGATACTACAACCACTGCTGATTGTTGGGTATTGGATACTACAATATATGGCCCTAGTGCAAGTGGGAGATTGTTAGTTATATGTATGCCCTAGAGGCCATTAATGTACATGCGAGTACATGCGATGTATATTGTAGTGGATACTTGGACATATATAGGGAGGACTTTCTTGCTTGACATGATAGTATGCTATCTGGTTACTCTTTATCTTAACATGTACACCGATTGTCTCTATATTACATGTTGATAAAGCCCTTAGGATGAGTACTTGACTACCAGGATTATGATGAAGATCATACTAGTGAGGACAGAGTAGTCGGTAAGTACATTTTTCAAATGTTCCTAGTCGTGGGAGTATTGAGACAGGGCATTGATACTCCAGAGTAGACTAGCGTATACGCTTCTCGACCCATATGATGGGCGATGGATGATCCCATATCCATTGGTGTTTGACATTAGAGATGGTATATGGGTGCTCAGTGGAGACTGGGTACACTGGACGGACTCGCCGAGAACTCCCAAATGATATTATACTTCACGTCAGATGGCAGTTCTCAGGTGACACTGGTACAGGGTAGTCCGTCGACCCGAGATCGCCATATAGTCTTGTGTGATTCCCACTGTGCTTTGATTTCCACCTTACCATGTTCAAGAGAACGTGCAAAACGGTGGTTTTTGGGTACAGTCCCGAGTCACATGGAGGCAATGAGCGATAGGAGGGGATTCGTCTCTCCCGGTATAAGGAGTTGATGTTGCGCTGTGCTCGATTGGCTATAACAGGAAGTCCCTGGCCAGAGCTGACTTTGAGATATACTGATAAGTGTTATCAGTAGTTTCTCGACCCGTTATGAGCCTCATATCGGCACGACTTATCGAGTTACTGGGGTCTGACGTTTACCACCCCTAGATGAGATATGCGACATATCAGACGAAGAGACCGGACTGTACGGTAGTGTTATTGATTGGATTCGCAGGAGTGTGAGCAGGCTTGCTTGTTGATCTTCTAGTCGCTCAATACCCAGGTGGCCGTTACATTTAGCAGACCGCTTGCGGCTTATGGGTGTTTGATATGATCGTCACCTACTGCCGGCGTATTGACGAGTCTTTAGAGTCCTACACAGAGGTTTCCTGGTTCAGGCGAAATGGAGTAGGAGCACATATGTGATATGTGCGGGACCGAGATTAATGCGCGTATGAGATAACGCATTCTATTCTCGCGTTATGTGACATGATTGGTTATATATGATATAGCCGGGTTATCGGATCAAGTGTTGATTCGATAAGATGTTACATTAGATATTAGTCGGCTATATGTGATATAGCCGGATTATTAAATCAAGTGTTGATTTAATAATTTAATGTATAATTATATATTTGATATATTACATTACATTAACTAATATTAGCTCACTTAAGCATTATTTTCTCACTTGATGATACATTGATATATATGTGATATATGTTAAATGTATTGTTTTCTTTATGCACACTTATTATATATGTGATATATATTAGTGTGTCATGCTTGGTTACACATGCAATATGGGTGTATGAGACTCATACCATACTAGGGTTTATGTTAGGGTTTATATTTATTAAGTAATTCAAACATTTTGGAATTTTTCATGGTTGTTGTTTTGTGAAAACTAGATAACCATTGACCAAGTCCACTTGTTTGTCTTGCTTGAGATATTTGTTAACCCAACATTAACCCTAGGCTATGGTTTATTCTCTACATGAGTTAGTCATGAGATATTAACTCACCATGGTTGCATTTCTAATCTCATTTCTTTGTTCATCACTTCATCTTCTACTTTCTCATTTTTGAGCTCTCTTGATTTTTGATAAGTGATGAAACCTTGTAAGAAAAATAAATCTAAAGTGAGCCCACTTCCTACTTCATCATCCTCTACTACTTGCCATTTAGTTTAGGGTGTTCCCTTCACTAATCTCACCATTAGTGAAGAGGTGCATGAGCTAGTGTGTCCTCGACATCGATCATCATCGGCCTCGAAGACTTCTAAGCAAGCTTGTTCTTTTCTCCATGGAAACCTTTTCATAAGTTCAGGAGATCACAACTCGCAGTGAAGGGACTACTACACGGAGCTTTTGAAGTGAAGGACCGGACTACAAAGGTTGTATTCTATATTCAATTTACTTGCAAAGTAGTTTGCATTTTATTCTGTCTGATTTTTAGTTAACGATTCTAAGTTAGGGTTAGCTAGAACGGCAAATTTTTGAATTTGGCATGGACGATGCCTCCCGGAAGCTTGCTGCCGTCCTAGGAAACCCTGCAACAGTTTGGTGGTATTCAAAGTGTACCCATTGATGTTCAGTCTATACAAACTGAGAAGGAGAAGTCAACCAAAAAGAAACCAATATCCAATGTGATTTCAGAGTATATCAATTTTTGGGACGAATCCCAAATTGATATTGAAGCAAAAGGAGTTGAATTTGATGCTAGCAAAGGAGAAAGTTAGGATGTGTCTAGTGATTATTTCACTTGTTATACTGCTATTACCATTACCAAGAAGGTAATACACCTCCCCACCCCCCAGTCAACCAACTACGATGTACGAGCCTAACATCGAGATTAGCCGTCGGTTGCTTCTCGATTATGTAAGTATTATTTATGTTTTTTATATCACCATTAACGTATTAGATCCAATTTTTGATATTTATTATTTATTATCAGTAGGTGAACTCGATTAAACTTAATAAATCTTTGTTGGGTGACAACAATATCAAGAGATTACACAAAGAGATCAAACGAGTTTTAAAGGGTGAAATTGACGAGAACGGGAGATAAAACCTCAAAAAAGGGATGAAATTTTCGGGACTGAAGAACCCAAGGATGAAAATGTTGAGGATGTTGTTGAGCCAATTGAAAATTTCGGGACTAAAGAACCCGAGGTTGAATATGTTGATGAGGCCGTTGAGCTAACTGAAAATGTAAGGACTAAAGAACCCGATATTGAAAATTTTGAGGAGGCCGTTTTTTGGGGTCAAAATTTACACCCCAGTTGACCAAGTCAAAGTCAAGGTCAACCCGAAGTAAGTGGGCCCATGCCCAGGTCGAGCCCCACGGCCAACCTCTCCCATGCCAACATGAAAATCGTGTGATAGATGATTTTGATATAATTTTTATGATTAAATGTACGAAAAATGGGCATAAAACCAAATTTTTGTAAAGCCCATGGCTCATGTGCAAAAGAAATGAGCACATGAGGCATGGGATGGGCAAAATACCATTTTGTAAAGCCCAGAGGGTTATGTGTAAATTTGTAAGCCTATATAAGGCAATATAACGATGATATGAAAAAAAAGAACAATTCATTCTCCCAAAAGCTATGATTTTTGTGCCTCCTTCTCCTTCCTCAAGGTTCTAAACTTTCTCCTTTTTTTGAATTAAATCAAGAGTTCCACTTTTCCTTTTTCAAAAAGAAATAGATTTTCACCACAAAACCCTTGAAGGGGAATGCAGATCTTCTATTAAATCTCTAGAAAGAGAGATTTTTAAAATCTCTAGAAAGAGAGATTTTTAAAATCTCACCCTCTTTTCTCCTAGATCCAGCCAATAGAGAAGAGGAAGAAGGAGACCCATATCCAAAAATCCTACTTTGAGGAAGATCCAGGGCTCAAGGGAGAAGAAAGGGGTCCCCTTTCATCAGCTCCAAAAATATCTTAGGAGTTTAACTCCACAAAATATATATATATATATATATATATATATATATAAAATAATAAATATTTCTTTTTAGGAGTACAACTCCCAGTGTAGGGGCTAAGCCCCTTTGTCCTCTTTGTTAGGCGTTCAACTCTAAAAGTCAATCGGGGGTACAACTCCCAGTGCAGGTGCTAAGCCGTTTACGCCTAGCGCCCGTGTGCCAGGCAAGTGGGGCCGGGCGCTCACGCATCATTTGGACGCTATTTTTCCTTATATATATACACATACACTCCACAACACTTTTCCCGTTAGAAAAAATTTCTAATGGGGCGCTGCACCGCACCCCGGCTGCTAGCCCCCTTGACCCCCAGCCCGCTATCCGGGTAGTGGGACCCCCGCAAACTCTGTGAGGCCCCCGATATATCCAAAACCCCTCAAGACACACATACGTACACTACACATTGAGTTCGCATGACCAGTTGACCCGTCAATCGGAGGTTCTCTCGCACCAAAGACGATGGGTGATTAACGGCAGCTTAGTCCGCGGCTGTAACAACCCTAAACTTTCTGTATAATTTTTTCAAAAATTCAAAAAGGGGCACTTGAGCCTAAGCATAAGTTATAAGTTTGTTTTGCTTTAGAACAACAAGAAAGAGCTTGTAGCTCATTGGTAAGACCTTGCACTGCTGAACCAAAGCACCAGAGTTCCAATCCTATCAGCCACACATTATTTTTATTTTAAATTCTTTTAATCTTTTAGAAGCCCAAGAGTCTACATGTGCACTACACGTAATAGGGAAAGTTACAGAATAAACAAACGGGTCCACAAGTCAAGACGAAGTGACGGGGACACATGGCGTGGAGACGCGGCCCGACTCGGGCCGGCGACTCGGGCGACTCGGCTGGCGCCGCCGGTTTGACTTAGCCTGATGCACGATTTTCTTCATTCATCTGCAACCTTTGGCCTACCCCATAACCCCTTTATTATTTTAATTCCCTGCACACTTACAGAGCAAATTAAAACACCCATTTAATCCATTTTTAATACAAACTTTTAATACACCCTTTTAGTACCCTAAACCCTAATTTTTCCAATAAATACCACGCCTAAAATCACCCCTAACTCACAAATCCCTGCCCAAACTCTCAAGAAAATTCCCTAGACTTTTTATGTGCAAGTTGAGTTAGCAAAGGGCGAAGCTCCGACAAACTTCCGACGGCGATCCGAGAAGTTTCCAGCGACGAAACGACGCACCGGCGCTTCCCCAATCTTCCTCTTCCTCCTCTCTTGACCGTAATCCGGTAAGTCCCCCTTCTCTCTCTCTTTTTCTATTCTCAAATTCTTAATTTTTAAAACGTGTCGGAAGCGGAGTTATCCGGCTTCCGATTCTCTCTCTTTCAAAAAAATACAACATTTTCTTAATAACAAACTTACAACTTTCGATATATTGTTTAATACTTATTAACTAAGACAATAGAATAAGTTTGACATTAAAATGATAACCATAGCCGGTTTTATTTCAATTTTACATTAAAATACCTTTATATTTCATATCGACATCTTTATACCTTTTAACCATGCTAGCTTTAGAAAACTCACGAGGTAATGACCTACCTCCTCACAACACTCATATCTATCATAGCACGATGAATCTTGGGACAATAGAATACTGGAAATACGACTTTACAGTAAAATACCTTTAACTTATAAAACCATTTCTTTTAAAAAAAATATAGCAAACATTTCCATGCAAATGCGCCTCTAAAACCCATTTTGGGGAACCCCGTTCGGGATGGTGCGGATTATCGCACTTCCTCGGACTTAGTAGAGTGAGATGCAGACCTCCGCAAGGAGCATTCGGTCTCGATGGATTTTATACATTTTTCTTTAGAAAGTTTGATTTTTACAAGAAAATTAATAAATTTATTTTCGTTAAATATGTATATATAAATATTACCAAAATAATTATTTTAAATATATATAATATTCCATGTTTCCAAAACTCAAGAAAAGAAGTCAAATATTACATGAAACTACCATGATAATTCAAACAATATTCATATTATAAATAAATACCATATATTATGAAATTAGGTTTTATTCACTAGAAATGTCACATTGATAAAATATACCTCCATGAAAACTCTAAAGACGATAATAAAATACTTGAGGTGTATTTTGAAAATTATACAAAATTATTTTTATATAAAACCTCCTCAAGTTATACTAAATTACAATAAGAACCCTAGTAAACATAGGTTTAAGCAGGACCAGCCTCTTGAGCCTCAGGGAGCCGGAGATATGGGTGCTTGCCTATTTAAGGTAGAAAACTTAACAAACGGTGTTATCAGCACAGTAATTGTCTTTGAAAAAGACACAAATCCTGCCGTCCATGTGCAGCAGTTACTGATAACACGAAAACCCAATTCAGGATTCAATTTCTTTTCTAATTGTCTGACTCAGACCGAGTCTCAATATAATCAATCTAACTTGAATATGATTCAAGTAACAAACTACAATTCAATATGAATCCATGAATCTATATATTCAATCTGTTCAATCTAATCAATCTATATTGACTGAACTGAACCATGGATATACATCCATCTACATGATTCTCCAGTTACATCCATTTACTGATATCATGGTTTCGGTAAGTCATCCATCTATATAATTTACAATACAAGACAATACAACACAATACATTCCGTACAAATCAATACATTCCATACAATAAACACTACGGGGTTATAAAGGGGTAGATTGGTACGGAATATGTTAAAGGTGGCACGAGATGGTCACTTAAGACGTAATTACATCCATGCCGTTATTTCATGGTATTATCGACGGAGCCTTGTATTCCGTATACCGTAGTTTCTGGTCTAGTGAGACTCCTCTCGTATACACTGGTATCTTCTGTACCAAGCTATAAACAACCACGTTAACATAACAAACAACACTATAATAGTTATACTCTCTCTTTGTCTATTCTACTTCTCCCTCCTCTTTAGGACTTACCGAGCGATTTGTTCGTTGACAACATTCTCTTTCTTTTCTTTGGAATGTTGTCAGGTGATTCGGACGTTCAGGAGATCGAGCCCACCAGCGAGGACTTGGATTATTTAGCCTTCGACCCAGAGCTCTAGTTACTTGTACATTTCATTTCAGTATTTTCATTTCTGTTATGCCACTGTTTAGGCATTGCTTTCATTCCATGTATTTACCTTTCAGTTGTATTGTAAAATGAATGTTTAATAAATAAAGTTGCTGTTTATTTACATCCTGTCTCTTGTGTACACTTACATTTATATTGCTTAGATACGCTTAGCGTGTTTACTTTTGAGTAAATGCATAGAGGCCTCGTCGTGTCCTCTGCCCGTATACTGGAAAGCGGGGCATGCCAGGTTTTGTTGGTGGCCCATGCAGGTCAGAGCTGTATGGAACCCTACCATACAGTTCAGCTCTGCGTGGACAACCTAAGTAATATAACACAAGAACCAGCAACTGAAAACATTCCTTACAATACCTATCCCTTGAATCTTCCAATTTCATATATTTTGAATCTGTCATAACCCAAAATTCCCTCATCTCTTTTACAATCTTACCAAAACCTTCGCATTCTTTCGTTATTTCACATATTTTTCATACACTACCAATAGTTCTATCACCAAACATTCCTTGAATTTGTTACACTTTCCTTTTAAAAATTTCGAGGACGAAATTTTTATAAGGAGGGTAGAATGTAACCCTAAACTTTCTGTACAATTTTTTTCAAAAATACAGAAAGGGGTGTTCCCTGATTAAAAATCAGGAAAAAGCTTCAGAAGAGGCATCACGTGCTCACACGTGACCAGTGGTCACGTGTTGGCACATGATGGTTAAGCAGCGGCCAGAGAACAGAGTGCAGAAGAAGAGAAGCCCATTCCAGGGGTCACGTGCTAACACGTGACCAACGGTCACGTGGCCACACGTGACCGTCTTTAAAAGCCTTATTCTTTAACAGAATCAAATTCTGAGGAGAGATCATTTAAATCTTTCCAAAATGGAGAAGAATTATTTGAAACCGTTGGGTCAAGAATCTGAAGGTGATTAAATATCACCAATTTATGGAAAAATCTTGGGCATGGAAAGATTTCCCCCTAAATCTAACCGAAATAACAAAGAGATATCTTCGGATTTAAAATCCAACGGTGAATAAAATTCACCTCATAATCTAAAGGCCCAGATTAATGATGAAGACAAATCAAATCTCTCAATCAACAAATCAAATCTTTCAATGAAAGATTCACTAAAAGAGATTGATTCTTTTCCTTCTCCTATAAATAGGAGCCAAAGGAGAGAGTTAAAAAGAGGAGGGACATATACAGAGAGAGAGAGAGAGAGCCTTGGAATCTTGAAAATTCAGAAGGAAGAATTTGATTCTCTGCAAAAGAAAAACCCTAGATAAGAAAAGAGAGGCTTCAAGAGAGAATTTAATTCTCAAAAGAGTTTAACTCTTATATAAAGAAAAGAACTTAGTTCTTTCTCTGGTTGAGGATCTGCAAAGTGCACATCTCCCCATGAATTGAGAATTTAATTCTCATTGGGTTGAGATCCTGCCATGCAGATCTAAAACACAGAGGAGGAACTGAGTTTTGAGAATTTAATTCTCACAGAATTATAGGAATTTAATTCCTTTGAAGTAAAGTTAGGGTTTAACCCTATATTATGGGAATTTAATTCCTTAAAAATGTACAGAACCAGGGTTTAATCCTAATTGAGAACTTAACTCTCTCAATATCACAGGAATTTAATTCCCTTAAAAAAGGAATTGGGGTTTCACCCTATACCAGAATTTAATTCTCTACAGAAAGAAATTAGGGTTTAACCCTATCTAAGAATATAATTCTTCAGAAGAAAACAGGAATTTAATTCCTCTAAAGTTTATTGTTAGGGTTAAACCCTATGAAGAATTTAATTCTTAAAAAATGAACAGATCTTTAAAATATGCAAAGAACCAGAGTCACGTGCTACCACGTGACCCCTGTAAAGATCCACATAAAAGAGCTTTGAGGCAACGCCTCACGTGCCCCACGTGACCCCTGAAGCACACAGAGAAAAAGGCAAAAGAAACAGAAAAGTGCTCTAGGGCGCCCTCATGTGTCACCACGTGACCCCTAATGAGCATTCTAACAGTCCAGAGCGTGGGCCTCCATCATGTGCTCACACGTGATGGCCGATCTGCAGAATTAAATAAGGGGAATCAGGGCGCTTTCACATGTCCACACGTGATCCCTCTCTCCTTAGTGTTTAACACTAATCTGAAGTGTTTAACACCAAATTGGAAAACTCTATTTGCAGTGTTTAACACTGATTTTCTTAGTGTTTAACATTAAATTGGAAAACTCTATTTGCAGTGTTTAACACTGAATTTCTTAGTGTTTAACACTAATTTAGAAAACTCTATTTGCAGTGTTTAACACTTATTTGCTTAGTGTTTAACACTAATTTGAAAACTCTGTTCCCAGTGTTTAACACTGATTGGCTTTAGTATTTAACACTAATTTGAAAACTCTGTTCCCAGTGTTTAATACTGATTTGCTTTAGTGTTTAACACTAATTTGAAAGCCCTGTTCCCAGTGTTCAACACTTTTGGTCTTTAGTGTTTAACACTAGTTTTAGCCCAATTGGCTATGTTTCTAGAGGCAAAGTCTCTCCTTCAATGAACCAACAGAGGGCCAATATTCTAAACATGATTGGACTTAGCCCAAGCTGGCCGTAAGTCCTCAATTCAAACTTAACTGGGCCAATGAGCTCATAATATAATTAATTGGTCTTAGTTCCAAATTGGGCCAAAGATTATCTAATCTACCTTGGATCAAGGGTACATCTCTTCACCCCTTTGATACTTGGCGTTGTAATTCCTCAACGTCTTCGAAGAGGTGACGGGTCTCGACGACCACACATCGATACGGACTATGGGGTCCTTAAACTCATGGACTATGATGTCCTTAACCTTGACCAGGATGTCTTAAAACTAACGCCGGACTGTGGAGTCCTTAAATCCTCGGACCGGGATGTCCTTAACCTTGACCGGGATGTCTTAAAACTAACAACGGACTATGATGTCCTTAATCTTGACCGTGATGTCTTAAAACTAACGCCGGACTGCGGAGTCCTTAAATACACGGACTATGATGCCCTTAACCTTGACTGCAACGTCTTAAAACTAATATTGGACCGCAATGTCTTTAAACTACCTATCGACCGCAATGTCACTAAACTAAACAACAGGGCTCTCTTAATTGCTCTCTTGTGGGATCTAAACGATCCTGTTAAGTTGATCTTAGTCTAAAATTAGACCAACACATCCTTAACAAATGTTTAAGTCGATCTTAGTCTCAAATGAGGCTAATGTATCCTTAAACCCAAACCCTCAAACCCAAATCTAAGATAATACGGATTTGGACTAGTCCACGCCTTACGAGCGACGACATAACTCAGCCTCCGTATACAATCCACGGGCAACCAAACACAAAACAAACACACACGGCACGAAGTGATCATTTGGAGAAGGAGAAAGTTGTTACCGCAATGCGGTAGCGTAATTAACTGCAGGGGCTTACGCCTGCAGGGAAGAGCGTCCCCACAATCAAAAACCCCTCAAGCGAGGGGGAATCTGACGAAGTCTGCTACATCGGACGCATCCGTTTAAACCTTCGACATGGTGCCATAAATCAACTTGGCATCTTTGGAGAGGTAGACGGATAGCACCAATTAGCATCTGCCCCAAATATCAGGCAAGACGTCCGTCTCGCGCCGTCTTTCGGAGGGGAACAGATTCTGGCAAGCCCGGTGGGACCTTTTCCTATTTCCACTCCACACTTCGTGTGTCGTGATTCACAAACCAATCGCGGTTCTCTAATGGTTGCCCTTGGGTTTCGAGGTACTAAGATTTTGTGTTTCGTTTGCTGCAGAAAGCGAAAGGATCAATGGCTGGCAACTGCTCGAGCTGCTCCAACCACAAATGCAACCGACGCTCCGCCTCACCTGGAGGTGTAGCCTATGGACCGCAGGCTGCTTCCCTATTCACTATGCCTGTGGAACAAGTCACTCAGGCCACCACCAGTCTATTTTTCGGGACCATGATCCCGCCTGCATGCTTCACTATTCCAGTGCCCGCACCATAAGCGCACAAGAAGTCGGTCTTCGATCGGCTCACTACTACAACGGCCCCTTTCAACGGGTCGTCCAATGTCAAACCGGCAGCCTCTGTCTTTACCAGGCTGAACCGGAACTCTGATGGGCCCGCCAAGAAGCCCATGAACCCTGGAGTGGCCATCCCGAGGAAGATTGCCACCTCCACTCATGAATTCGTCAAGGCGGCTTCTCCTGTTGAAGAGTCGGTCTTTTCAAGGCTGACTATTCCGGCGCCTGCTCCTACTCGAGGGTCTGTCTTTGACAGATTGAACATCGCCACTCAAAGAACAACGTCCGTCTTTAAGAGGCTGGCACCAGCGGTGCCTCATCCGGACAGGGAGTAAAACGAAATGATCCCTATCGTCGAGTAAGTCCCAACAGCTCGACATGCTCGACGTCACTACTGGCACCGAGTAAGGAAGGCCGGGGGCAACTCCCCCTCAGGGCTAACTCCACCGGCTCCAATGGTGGAAGTTAATGCTGCTGTTCCAACTGGGAACAGCTTTGAACTGCTCAACAAGGTGCGCAGAAACTCTCCGACTGCCACGCTAAAAAGATCTCCTCCACCTGCGGAGAGGGTTGCAAAAACGAAGCTGGAACAGCCCCCTCAACGACTTTCCTCCAAAATTTATAAAGTCTGGCGGAGGGTTCAAGGCTCGGTAATCGACCAACATCACTCTCGTCAACAGAAAAGAGAAAAAGTGCAGGAAGAAAAGAACCGTCCTGTCAAACAGCAAAGGACGACAACCACCAGGGTGCCCGCTGCAACGGCCCCTTTAACTTCAACGGCCCACAAGAGAAGAAGGCCAGAGAAGATCCCCACGCCTACAGCTAATGTCAAAGGCAGTGAACCTAAACGCCCTAAGTCCGGGGGCATCATGGTACAAACGGTATACATGGCGTCTGGTAAAGAAGACTGTTTCGCCCAACCAGAGCAAAGCTCTGTTCGAATTCAAAATTCAAAATTTTGAAGCAACGCTTCAAATCTCGGGCGCAATGCGCCACATGTCAGGCGCTGATACGTCAGCACAGCGCCCAAGAAGGCGCGCCCAATCAGAGCAAAGCTCTATTAAAGGAAGCAACGCTTCAGTTGCGCTAGTGCTGCGCTGCACGACACGTGTCAGCGCAGTTGCGCTAGTGCTGCGCTGCGTGACACGTGTCAACACAGTTGCGCTAGGCAGTTGTGCTGCGCTTTGCGCTGCGCGACACGTGTCAGCACATACGTGTCAATGCAGTTGCGCTGCGCGACACGTGTCAGTGCAGTTGCGCTCGCGCAGTTGCGCTGCGCTGTGCGTTGTGCGATGAGCGACACGTGTCAGCGCAGTTGCGCTCGCGCAGTTACGCTGCGCTGTGCGCTGCGCGACACGTGTCAGCGCAGTTGCGCTGCGCGACACGTGTCACGCGCTGGGGCATCTGCGCCAAACAGAATTAAATTTCTAAGAAATCTTTTCTGTTCTTGTTAAAACAAGAAGATTTTCTTCTGCAAAACAGAAGTCCTTGGATCAAAGATCCAACGGTGGGGAAAATTCCCCAAATCACTCAGAGAAAGATCTCTTTAACAAATTTAACTAATTTATGGGCACTATAAAAAGGACCCTAGTCCTCAATTCAAAGGCATGAACATTTCTTGAAAAGTCAAGAGCTTCAAACAGAGAGAACTCTGAGAAAAGTTTCAAGAAAAAGGTAAAAGTCTTCAGAAAAAAGAAAAAATTTCTTCTAATAGATCATTGATCTAAAAACAAGATCAATGATCTTCACATAATAAACAGTGCTTTGCACTTCTTATGAACCACTGGTTCTTTTAAAAAAATAAGAAAGCAACAAAATAAAAAATAGTTCTTTGCACTTTTATGAACCTATGGTTCATGAAACAAAAAAGAAAAATTTATTTTTCTTTGATCTAATTTAGATCAAGAAATTAAATAGTACTTTACACTTCTGTTCTTGAATCTAAAAGATTCTTAGTGCTCTGCACTTATAAACTGCGTTGTTGCGCTCTTAAGAGAGCGCCACATGTCAGCTATAGAACCACTTGCGCTACGCGCTCTTGAAATAGAGCTTTGCTCTCTGGAATTGGCGCAACTCACCAGAGCGCGCCACGTGTCAGCAGCGCAACAGCGCAACGCACTGCGCTATTGTGCTTGCGCTCACCAGAGCGCGACACGTGTCACCACCATATGAGTTTGCGCTCATTACTTAGCGCAAAGCACCTGACAAGCAACGTGGGGCACTGTCAGAGTATTTAATGCTCTGCATTATTAAAGAAAAAGGACAGAGCCCAATTAAAAGGCCTAACAGGCCTAACAAAAAATGCTATGCATTTTAAAAAGGGGAGGGAAGGGCAAAGCCTAAACAAAAAAAATAGATGCTCTGCATCATTTATAAAAGGGCAAAGCCCAATCAAAACAAGAATAATGCAGTGCATTACTAAAAAGGGGTAAAGCCCTAGCACAGGCCAAAGACAAAAAATGTTGAAACTGGACTTAGCCCAATTTTGGCCATAAGTCCTTAAATTAAGTTGACTGAGCAAGATTGCTCTCTTAAATCAATTTACTTTGGTTCGAGGGTACATCTCCGAACTCCTCTGACACCTGTCGTTGTAATCCTTCAACGACGTCAGAGAGGTGATGGGTCCCGACGACCAAAAACTAATATTGGACCGAAACTTCCCTAAACTAATGCCGGACCGAGACGTCCTTAAACTAATATTGGACCGAAACGTCCTTAAACTAATGCCGGACCGAAACGTCCCTAAACTAATGCCGGACCGAGACGTCCCTAAACTAATGCTGGACCGAGATGTCCTTAAACTAATTTCGGACCGAAACATCCTTAAACTAATGTCGGACCACCACGTCCCTAAATTGGAATATAGACCGCCACGTCCTTAAACTGGAACATGGACTACTACGTCCCTAAACTGGAACAATAGAGCCTCCAAACGCTCTTTTGCCGGATCTAAACGATCCCGTTTAAGTCGATCTTAGCCCCAAAACACGGCTAACGTATCCTTAAATATTCAAGTGGACTACAAAATTTCAAATCAATTCTGGTTCAAGGGTACATCTCCGAGCTCCTCTGACACCTGTCGTTGTAATCCTTCAACGACGTCAGAGAGGTGATGAGTCCTGACGGCCATATATTAATCAATACGTTAAGTTGATCTTAGTCTAAAAAAGGATTAACGTATCCTTAACGAACGTTTAAGTTGATCTTAGCCGCAACGCGACTAATACATCCTTAAACTAAAAACACCAAACCCAAATCTAAGTAAATACGGATTTGGACTAATCCACGTCCTACGGGCGACGGCATTACTCAGTCTCCGTATACAATCCACGGGCAACCACAAAAAAAACAAATACCCACGACACGAAGTGAAATTTTGGAGAAGGAGAAAGTTGTTACCGCGACGCGGTAGCGTAATTAACTGCAGGGGATTGCGCCTGCAGGGAAGAGCATCCCCACAATCAAAAACCCCTCACCCTGAGGGGGAATCTGACGAAGTTTGCTACATCGGCCGCATCCGTCTAAACCTCCGATACACGGTGCCATAAATCAACCTGGCATCTTCGGAGAGGTAGACGGATAAAACCAAATAGCGTCTGGCCCGAATCTCAGGCAAGACGCAAAGTCTGCGCCGCCATTCGGAGGGGAACAGATTCTGGCACGCCCGGTGGGACCTTTTCCTCTTTCCACTCCACACTTCGTGTGTCGTCCTCGTGAGCCAATCGCGGTTTGTTAAATGGTTGCCTTCGGATTTCAAGTTGCTAAGATTTGGTCTTTTGCCTGGCGCAGAACTCAAGATTCAATGGCCTTCAACTGCACCAACTGCTCGAAACGCCACTGCAACGGACGCTCCACCTTACCAGGAGGTGTAGCATATGGACCCCAAGCGGCTTCCTTCTTCGCTCTGCCGGTAAACCAGGTGACCTAGGCCACCACTGGCCTGTTCTTCGGGACCATGATCCTACCACAAGCTTCTCTGCACCAATGCCTGCACCGGAAGTGAACAAAAAGTCGGTCTTCGACCGGCTCACTGCTACGACGGCCCCTGTCAACGGGTCGCCCATTGCCGAACCAACAGCCTCTGTTTTCACCAGGCTAAATCAGAACTCTAAAATGGCTGTCCCGAAGAGGGCAACGGCCGCTGTTCCGGAAGTCGTTAAGGCGGCTTCTCCCGCCAAAGAGTCAGTCTTTTCAAGACTGATGATTCCTACTCCTGCCCCTGCACGAAGATCTGTCTTTGACAGATTGGATATTACCCCGCAAGGAACGACCTCAGTTTTTAAAAGGTTAACACCGGCGGTGCCTCATTCAGACAGGGGGCAAAAAGAAGCCATCTCTATCTCTGAGCCAGTCCCAACGGCTCTTCATGCTCGACGTCGCCATTGGCAACGAGTGAGGAAGGCAGGGGGCAACTCCCCCTCGGGGATAACTCCACCGGCTCCAGCGGTGGAAAACAACGCTTCTGTTCCAACTGGGAACAGCTTTGAACTGCTGAGGAGGGTACGGAAGAACTCTCCAACCGCTACATTGAAGAGATCTCCTCCACCTATGGAGAGAGATCCGGAAACAAAGCAAGAACAGCCCCCTCAACGGCTGTCTTCAAAAATTTATAAAGTTTGGCGGAGGGTTCAAGACTCTGTGATTGACCCAGGCCACTCTCGTCACCAGAAAAAGGCGAAAGTGGAAAAAGACAAGGACTGTCCCATTAAACAGCAGGGGACAACAGCTGCTAGGGTGCCCCCTTCAATGGTTCCTTCAACCTCAACGGCCCACAAAAGAAGGAGGCCAGAGAAAACCCCCGCGTCAGCGGCAAAAGTTAAAAATGGTGAACCTAAACGCCCCAAGTCAGGGGGCATAACAGTTCATACGATTTACATGGCATCGGGAAAAGAACACAGCCGTGCATCCACGGGTCATAGACCGCTTACACGGTCAGTGACCAAGGCTCAGGAGCAGCAACAGAAGCTCCAGGAGTTGATGAACGCTATGGCCGCACTTACAGGGCCTAAAGAAACCCCGGAAACATCCTCAGAGGAACGTCAAGAACAAGAAACGGACGCCGAATTCCTTTGGCGCGTACTAGAGAAGAAAGATAAAGAAGCTACGGAGCAGGAAGCCAACATAAAGAAATGGCCCTCCTGTTCCAGGATATGGTGGGTATGATGATTCAACAAAATCCACCTGCTGAAGATCCCCCGATCATTCTTGAAGATGATAGGGGAGAGACATCGAATCCTCCACCGGCTCTATCCACAGCTAAAGAGGATACCATCTCAAAAGCTGATTTGGATGAATACATCGCCCAGCAAATACGGGTGCATCATGCGACCGAAGAGTCCAGTCAGGTCGTAAAAACGGGGCGGCCATACCCAAGTTGGTACGATCAAATCAAGTACCCGCCAGGTTATACAATTCCTAAGTTCCATATTTACAAGGGGACGGGCAATCCTCATCAGCATGTTGCCCAGTTCAGGGCACTCTGCGGCAATACCGGTGGTGATGACAAGCTTTTACTGTGCCAGTTTGTTGGAAGTTTATCGGATACGGCGTTTGAGTGGTACTCTGAACTCCCGAATGACTCTATCAAAACCTTCGCGGAGATGGAGCTACTGTTTACTCAGCGTTTTGCAAGTGCCAGTGAGCGTACCCCGATGACGGCCCTGATTAATGCCAGGGTAAAACCAGGCGAGACATGGGTTCAGTACGCTATACGATGGCGGAATTTATGGTCGAAGTGCGAGCAACGCATTGAAGAAGCTCCCGCAGTGGGTATGTTTGTGGGAACCCTCGATCCACAAGCAACCATCTCGCAGTTTATGATGTTTTTCAAGCCGACTACCTTCCAAGCCTTGATCGACAAACTAGCACAGATGGATCAGATGGGCCATAAACCTCCTCTTCTAAGGCCGGACTCCCGAAATGACAAAGGGAAGGGAAAAGCGATCGTCGTCGCTAATGCTCAACAACAACCGAGCGACCCGAAGCCAGTGGCTCGTCAAAATAATATGCGCCCGTACGTATCCCTTGAGGATAGGATGGGACGTCCTTATTCCTTTCCCCGCGATAAAACGAGGAGGTTATTCGAGCTGGCGTTGCGCAACAGACTCATAAATCTGCCGGATCCAAAACGTCCGTTGCAACCAAGTGACATCAACGAGCCCAACTACTGTCCTTATCATCGAGTACTAGGCCATCCGATCGAAGATTGCTACGTTTTCAAGAATTGGCTTGAAAACCAATACCGACAGGGCAAGTTCGCGTTACCTGACAAATGGAAGGTGAATCCCCCAGAGCCCCACACCTCTAAAGGGACGAATACGCCGGGGGCAACATGCTCCGTCATTGAAGAAGCTCCTTGGGAGGTTGTAGTATCAGCCAAGACAAAGAGGATGCTAAACGATCTTCAGACATGTCCAGCGATCAAGTGGAAGAACCCGTTGGAACCGCAGGTCATTGAAGGGATGTTGAAACTGCGTACAACTCCAAAGACCGATGGTGGTGGCTCAAACACTCACAGCCAGCCGTCAAAATCTTCAAAAAAGAAGAAGAAGAAATCTAAGAAGCCCGTGAAGCCTGGCGACAAGCGAACGGACTTACAAAAGAAAATTGACGCGCTGGATGAATACAACCAAAAGGAACGGACTCCCATTACGCTCCAAGAGTTCCTCAATCACGTCTTTCAAGAAGAAGATGAGGGAGAAAGTTCATCGGATGAATCCGAGGAATATGTAGCGAGCTGTCATATGATCTCCCATTCGATCACGAACGATGAGGAGACTTCTGGCACTAAAACGCTGGGGGCAGATACCGAATCAAAAATTCCGGAGCTATCAGTCGAAATGATTGACGCGTTCCTTAACGAAGCTCGACTGAAAAGTAAAGCTGATCGAGAACGCGAGATGGCTATATTTGAAAAGGCCAAGCGCCAGCGACTTGATGAAAGAGCTGAAACGATCCCGCTGGAGCAAAATACCTTCGCTACCGACAAAAGCCAATTCAAGATAAAGAAAAGGTCTGCTAAGGCCACATCAATGGCCATGAAGCTACCATCCTCTGAAGGAAAAATTACTGGTGAAATAGAAATGCACCCATTCTTTTGCTTATATCACAGAAGGTTTCGCACCCCACTCAAGAATGCAAAGCTTTCGATAAATGGTGGCAAGGATATGTTGCTCGTCGACAACGCTTCAAGCGGGAAAAGCGTAAAACTCGTCGAGAGCAAAGAAATACGACCGAAGGGCTTGAAAGAACTACCGGCGATTGTCGCATGGTTAACACTGGCGGGTCACAAGTGCCTACATTCGGGAGCGATTCTGATGAGGAGCTGGAACTCGCCCCTCTCTTTAAAGAGTCAACTTCGGGAAAACAAGAAAAGCCAAAGGTTTGCGAAAATATCCAGCTACGAAATCGGACGCTACCTGAAAAGAATCTCGGACCCTTAAACAAGAAAGATAAAGGGAAAGAAAAGGTCTCTGAGGATATTACTCTAGATGACCAAGTTACGGAAGAGCTAACCGCCAAGAATCCACCGAAGAGAAATAAGGTGGATTACAATGTCTTGGCGCATCTGAGGAAGCTGCCTTCACAACTCAGCATTCTTGATGCCCTGTTACTATCAAAAGAGGCGAGGGATTCGTTGATTAAGGCGCTACAAGATCCGGAACAATTCCAAGCATGCCTGGCCGAGGAAAAGATGAAGGATGAATTGGAAGAAGTGCACACGGCCGATGTTACTTTTGGCGATGAAGACCTTCTGCTTGGGACGTGCGAACACAATCGCCCTCTCTATGTCTCGGGTTACTGCCATGATATAAAGATAGGCAAAATCCTGATCGACAACGGATCGTCTGTTAACCTACTCAACGTGCGGGTGTTGAAGGAAATCTGCATGAGCGTCCAGCACCTTGCTCGGGACAAGATCACCATCTCCGGGTTCGACTCCCAATCGTCAAAGACTCTTGGATCTGTGATACTGACGCTACGCTTCGGGCTACTCATCACGGACATTAAGTTCCACGTCATAGATGCCAAGACATGCTACAACGCTTTGCTCGGCCGACCGTGGTTATACGAGTACAACATCATCCCTTCTACACAACATCAGTGTATGAAGTATTTTAAGGATGGTTTTGAGTATACCGTGACGGGAGAACTAAACCCATTCTCTGTGAACGAAGTCCGCAAATATGAAGACGCCAAATACTTCTTACCGGATTTCGAAGACATAGAGAAGTGTCACAAGCCGGAGAATAAAACTAACGCTACCATCCCTGTCTTCGGCAGTGACACTGAGGAGGAAAAGGAGATAGTTTATTCGGGTCCGTCCCGACACAACAAGACAGGAACATCAGCTCCTACATTGATCTTTGGCAGCGACTCAGAAGATGAGATCCGTGTTGTATTCTCTGCTCGACCTTCCATACGAACGTCCGCTGACGAAGAACAAAGTCTACAAGTCGCCATGGTGCCGCTTAAACACCATAAGGAACTGGATGCACTAAATATTTACAATGTAGAAGAGCTACAAACATTCTACATCCCTCCCGGACGAGAAAGCGAGAAAGCAATTTTGTTCTACCGCTCTGAAGAAACCAAGGTGGAAAAAGAAATCTGGCATGGCGCGGATCCCACGCTCGACAGGCTTCAGCCTATCCGTCTTCCCAGATATTATACAGAGGGTTTGAAGAAGTTGCTGAAGCACCAGGGGATATCCTTCAAGCAGACCGTTCGGAAAGCCATGCCAGATTTCAAAGTCTGGAACGTTCCCGAGACTCAACGCAAACTGCCTAACGGGAGAATGGAGACGAAAGGACTCGGATACATCCGGTCAAAGAAACGGGAGCTACTAAACAGCTGTTACGTCATGTATGACTTCGATGAAGAAGCAGATGCTCAATGGGAGGACGCTAATCCTGAAACAATGAAAGTGCCGAATGCAAAAGTGCCCAGTTCGTCGTTCGAAGAACAAATGGACAAGCTTATAAGGGAAGCGGGTCAAAAAGTCCGAGACGATCATAACCGCGAAATGGTCATCTACGAGAAAGCCAGAACGCAACGCCTTCTCCAACAGGCCGTGAAAGATGAAAAGGCCGCTCCCTGTCAACCTGTTATAAAGAAGGCTCGGCGCAAAAGCAGAAATAAGTCGAAAGGCCAAAAAGGCGCTCAACAACAACAAAGCAGGGCTAAGAAGCCACGCAAACGGGAGTCGAGCGTTATTAATATATCCCTTATGAAGAAAATGGGTCGGGCGTACTCGTTTCCTCGGGACAAGACGAAGAAGATACTTGACCTCGCTCTAAAACATCAGATGCTTACACTGCCGGAGTCTAAGCACCCCGAACAAGCAGGCGAAGTCTCTGACCCAAACTATTGCTCTTACCATCGAGTAATAGGGCATCCTCTCGAGAATTGCTTCACCTTCAAGAATTGGGTCGAAGATCAGTATCAGCTTGGCAAGTTCACTCTGTCCGACAACTGGAGGGTAACGCCACCACAAAAGCACGAGCCCAAGGCCACGAAAGAAGAACCAGTTCCACATTAGGATTGGAAGCGAATTCGCACCTTTCATATGATTACAATATTAAAAGAAGAGCCCGAGGACATAGATGAGCTCCCTTGGTGCTTCGAAAACAGCAGCGACGAGATAATCTCAGAATTCCCACCAGCGCCAAAATAGCTGGAAGATGGAATCTATACCACTGCAGATAACCTCAAGAAGATTGAGTTGGGGACGGCAAACGATCCACGACCGACATTCATCAGCGAGTTACTATCTGAAGAAAGGGTAGCTGCGTTAAAGGATGTACTTCTGCAGCATAGAGATTGCTTCGCGTGGAACTATTCCGAAATGCCGGGACTAGATCCAGAAATTGCTGTACACAAATTGGCAATATCCCCAAGCATCAAGCCAGTCAAACAGGCGCCGAGAAGAATGCGACTCGAGCTTGAAATGAGTATCAATGCTGAAGTCAAAAAGCTGATCGACTCTGGCTTCATCTAGGAAGTTCAATACCCTGAATGGATCGCCAATATCGTCCCGGTGATGAAGAAAAATGGGACAGTGCGCATATGCGTGGACTTCCGAGATCTCAATAAAACCTGCCCGAAAGACGATTTCCCAGTGCCAGTCACCGAACTGATGATAGACAATACGTCCACTCATGAGGTTTTCTCCTTCATGGATGGCTCATCAGGGTATAATCAGATAAAGATGCATCCCGAAGACCAGAAGCACACCGCCTTCAGAACCCCTCTAGGTATATTCTCTTATAAAGTATGCCCTTCGGTTTAAAGAATGCCGGTGCCACTTATCAAAGGGCCATGACAAAGATCTTCGATGACCTTATACACGAAATCGTCGAATGCTATATCGACGATCTCGTGGTTAAAAGCAAATCATACGAGGAACATCTCGAGCATCTGAAGACCGTATTTCAACGCCTTCGACAATACAACTTGAAGATGAACCCGCTCAAGTGTGCATTCGGAGTTTCCTCAGGAAAATTCCTGGGATTCATTGTTCGACACCGGGGTATCGAAATAGATCCGTCCAAGATCAAGGCGATCATGGAAATGCCTCCGCCGAGGACTCTCAAACAGTTGCGGTCTCTCTAAGGGAAGCTCGCATACATACGGCGATTTATAGCCAATCTTTCAAGCAAGTGCCGTCCCTATAGCCACCTGATGAAGAAGGGAACCCCGTTCGTCTAGGATCAAAAATGCCAAAGCGCACTAGACGAGATCAAGCAGTACCTGCAAAACCCTCCAGTGTTGGCTGCTCCGGTTAAGGGAAAGCCTCTCATTCTTTATACAACCGCCCTCGAAGGTTCTTTAGGCGCATTATAGGCACAAGAGAACGATCAAGGGAAAGAAAGAGCACTCTACTACTTAAGTCGAGTTCTACTGGGGGCAGAAAGCAACTACTCCCCCATTGAAAAACACTGCCTGGCGTTGATCTTCGCGATAACAAAGCTTAGGCACTATGCGCTGGCGCATGAGGTCCGTCTCATTTCAAAGGTAGACCTCCTTAAATACTTGATGTCAAAGGCCATATTGACGGGACGACTCGCTAAATGGGCCCTACTTTTGATGGAGTTTTCAATAACATATCAACCTCTCAAGGCAGTGAAAGGCCAGGCCATCGCCGACTTCCTCGCTGAGCATCCCATACACGCCGATTCTCCTCTAAATTGCGATCTTCCAGACGAACATGCGTTTGATGCAATCCACGGTGGTGATACCCAATGGAAACTTTATTTCGATGGAGCATCTTCCATGAAAAAGCGCAAACAAAGTACCCCTATAATCAAATCGGGGGTAGGCCTCATCTTCGTAACTCCACAAGGAGGGATTATGCGCTTCGCCTTCTCCTTAACAGAGCCGAGGACAAACAATGAAGCCGAATACGAAGCTTTGATAGCAGGCCTCGAGATCGCCATTGACATGGAAATTGAAGACCTCCTCATATACGGGGATTATCAACTGGTCGTTAGTCAAGTAAACGGCGACTACCGAACGTGCAAGCCAGAATTGGTGAAGTACGGCGAAAAGGTGCAACAACTGTTGACCCGAATTCCCTCCTATACTTTGGAGAACATACCGCGCGCAGAAAACAGCAAAGCAGACGCGTTGGCCAAACTTGCTAAAGAAATGGCTGACGAGAATCTCGATGACGTTAGAATAGTGGTACAAAACCGTCGAGTGCTTGCCCCAGCAGAAATATCTCCGGAATCATCCGAAGAAAAAGGAGCGAACGAGGAAACAACCCTGCAAGTAAAAGATTGGGAAAATACCGAGGATTGGAGGGAAGTCTTCATAGATTACTTTAAATCCCACCGAATGCCTGAAAAAGCGTCCGCAAGACATCAGCTCATGAAACGAGCTCTGTCTTTCGCCTTCGTCAACGATACTCTGTACAAGAGGTCATTTGATTCTCTGTGGCTGAGATGCTTAGGACCTGACGAAGCGAAAAGAGTCGTTCAGGAAGTTCACGACGGACTCTGCGGTTCTCACCAAGCAGGCCCGAAGATGAAGTTGAAGATAAAACGGATAGGCTACACTGGCCCACGATGATTCAGGACTGCATCGAATATGCGAAGCAATGCCACTCATGCCGGATTCATGGGGATTTCATCCACCAACACCCAAATCCACTACATCCAACGGTGGCTAGCTGGCCATTCGAAATGTGGGGGACTGACATAGTTGGCCCTATCGAACCAGCATCGTCTAGGGGACATCGTTTCATCCTGGCGACGACTGACTACTTCTCTAAATGGGCAGAAGCAGTACCGTTAAGAGAGGTGAAGACGGAAAATATCCTCCACTTCTTCAAGACGTATGTCATATATCGGTTTGGAACTCCACGACGGATCATCTCCGATAACGGGCCAGCTTACAGAAGCCACAAGATCAGTCGCTTCGCGCAACAGCATAATATAGACTGGAGATATTCCTCGGTTTATAATCCGCGAGCCAATGGACTAGCTGAAGCCTTCAACAAGACCTTGACAAAAATCATAAAGAAAACGGTGTCCCGAAATAAGAAAGATTGGCACGAAAGACTGCAAGAAGCTCTTTGGGCATATCGAACTACATTCAAGACGGCCACGAACACAACGCCGTACGCGTTGGTGTTCGGTACAGAAGCAGTACTCCCCCTCGAGATAGAGTTACCCTCTCTACGAGTGGCAGTCCACTACGAGCTGACGGACGAAGAAAATGCTCACCTTCGGCTTGAGGAGCTTGACGCCCTTGATGAAGCCCGGCTCATAGCGCAGCAAAATCTGGAAGCTTATAAAGCAAAGATGACGCGCTCATACGAAAGATTGACCCGACCGAGGACATTCCGCCAAGGCGAACTCGTGCTAGTGGTCAAAAGGCCTATGATCCCCAATCGCGCCAAGCGGGGAAAATTCGAGCCAAACTATGAAGGCCCGTACATCATAGATAAAGTTTACCAGGGTGGGGCCTATCTACTCATGGACATGCACGGTGAAAGGCCTTTCAGGCCGATAAACGGTCTCTTCCTAAAGAAATACTATGCTTAATGTGCCACAGCCTAGGTCAATGATAGATGACGACGACTATATCCGCTCTCTATCTTCCTAAGCTCAATCTTTATAAAAGTAGCCGACCTTCTCCATGCCGGACCGAAACGTCCTTAAACTAATGCAGGACCGAAACGTCCTTAAACTAACGACGGACCGAAACGTCCTTAAACTAACGACGGACCGAAATGTCCTTAAACTAATAGCAGACCGAAACGTCTTTAAACTACTACCGCAGCATCTTTAGGCTGACGAGATATAAATAAAACATAAAAAAAAGAATAAAAAAAACGGTATGTCCATAAGAAAAATGGGCGCGGATGAAAACCCGAAAGGGCTCCGTGAGTAAAAACAGCAGGGCTACCGGCGAGTGTTCGTGAAAACCCGAAAGGGCGCGACCTCGTTTAAAAAAAAAGAGAAAAAGAAAATAAAAAGAATAATAATAAAAAAAAGTTATGTCCATAAGAAAAATGGGCACGGATGAAAACCTGAAAGGGCTCCGTGAGTAAAATCAACAGGACTACCGGTGAGTGTTTGTGGAAACCCGAAAGGGCGCAACCTCGTTAAAGGACACTTATAGGGTCCTCTCGACCTTGTAAGGAGAAACCACCCGTGTGAGATCCTTACGACTCACAAGGGAGCAACACATTTAGGGATCCCCACGATTCCTAAGGAGAAAATCCACTTGCGAGATCCTCACGACTCATAAGGAGAACTCTCTTATGGGACCCTCACGGCTCATAAGATTTGAAAGTCTTAAGTTACAGAGACCTAAACCTGTGCTTGAGCAACCCCCACAAGTTTCGATATTTCTCTACAAGTGGTCCAACACTGGCTCTTGTATACAATCCACAGGCGCGAATAAACATTTCCCTAACTAAGTCCCATTCGAGGCCAGGGATATGTTCGCACAATAAATAACCCTTGTAAATCCTCTCGATTTACAAGGAGAAAACCCTCATGTAGGATCCTTACGACTTACAGAGGAACAAAACACTTAGGAATTCTCACGATTCCTAAAGAGAAAATACACCTATAAGATCCTCACGACTTGTAGTGAGAAATAACTTTGTGAGACCCTTATGGCTCATGAAGTCAAGGCCTTAGTCGACAGGATCCAAACCCTGGTCGCTAAGCCTCCTTTGTTCGACAACGACAGAGGCAAATGATGATTCGCTCCTGGAAATATCCCAGTTGTAGCGATGCTGATGCCGAGATCGGTGTCTAATTTCAGGTTTACGGCGAAAAGCCAGTAGGCCGCACATGCATACGAGATAGCCAAAATGATGGGGCAACTTGCAATAAAAAAAAGGCAGCAAGTAAAATGTATGCATGCAAAATAGCCGAAATGATTGGGCAACTCGCAATAAAAATTAGCGAGTAAAAATAAAATAAACAGCCAAAATGATTGGGCACCGCGAAGAATAGCCGAAATGATTGGGCAATCGCAACCTTCACGATATAAAAGCTGAAATGATAGAGTATCGCGGAAATAAAAGAAGAAATGATAAAACTTTATCCCTACAGTTAAGATCACATCGATCCCTGTATAAAATCCAAGGGCGTAAACAAAGAGGGAACCATACTTTCCCAGCAGGCCCCGCCGGAAGACGAAGCTAAATCTCGACGGTTCAGTCCAACTCCGAAGAAACCAATATCTTCATCAAATTCCTCGACTCACGGATACAAACACTCCTTGACGAGAGCCTCCTGATTCGCGTCGACTCGCAGAGCCACCAGTGCCTCCGTGGGGAATCCTCGACTCATTTCAAACCCCAAGGAAACAAATAATCCTTGGCGCTTGGGAAACAAATAATCCCTAGCAAACTCCTCGACTCACGGATACAAACACTCCTTGACGAGAGCCTCCTGATCCGCGTCGACTCGCAGAGCCACCAGTGCCTCCGTGGGGAATCCTCGACTCGTTTCAAACCCCAAGGAAACAAATAATCCTTGGCGCTTGGGAAACAAATAATCCCTAGCAAACTCCTCGACTCACGGATACAAACACTCCTTGACGAGAGCCTCCTGATCCGCGTCGACTCGCAGAGCCACCAGTGCCTCCGTGGGGAATCCTCGACTCATTTCAAACCCCAAGGAAACAAATAATCCTTGGCGCTTGGGAAACAAATAATCCCTAGCAAACTCCTCGACTCACGGATACAAACACTCCTTGACGAGAGCCTCCTGATTCGCGTCGACTCGCAGAGCCACCAGTGCCTCCGTAGGGAATCCTCGACTCGTTTCAAACCCCAAGGAAACAAATAATCCTTGGTGCTTGGGAAACAAATAATCCGTAGCAAACTCCTCGACTCACGGATACAAACACTCCTTGACGAGAGCCTCCTGATCCGTGTCGACTCGCAGAGCCACCAGTGCCTCCGTGGGAAATTCTCGACTCGTTTCAACCCCAAGGAAACAAATAATCCTTGGCGCTTGGGAAACAAATAATCCCTAGAAAATTCCTCGACTCACGGATACAAACACTCCTTGACGAGAGCCTTCTGATTCGCGTCGGCTCGCAGAGAAACCAGTGTCTCCGCGGGAAATTCCCGATTCGTCTCAACTTGCAAATGAAGCCTCAGGCAGCAGGGACTAAAAAACTTGCTTCCTGAACAATGGGACCCTACAAGTCAATCCAAAATGGTCTCTTGCATACTATTCACGGGTCTCACTCTCCAAAGTCGAATTTCGACAAGGAGGGAAACAACCGCTTGTGGGTCCTCTCGACTCGTAAGAGGGAAAAATTCTCTTATAGGATTCTTACGACTTATAAGAGAAAACCACACTTAGGAATCCTCACGATTCCTAAGGAGAAAACCCACCTACGAGATCCTCTCGATCCGTAGGGAGAAAAGTCTCTATGAGACCCTCACGGCTTATAGAGTTGAAAAGTCTTAGGCAGCAGATCTGAACCTGTGGCCTAAGCCATCGTTATTTCTTAAGAAGGTCAGGATACTCGTCAACCATGGTTACTAAGGTGGCATGCTGATAATGAAAGAAAGAAAAGACGGAGAAAATGACACATTACAAAAAAGGTGTATCTTTTATTCATAAACTTGATTGGATACAGGATACATTATGTCAAAGAATAAAATATATATATATATATATACATTCTTTTATCTACAAGCACAAACGATACAAAGATGGATAGCTACCGAGGAGGAAGTGTCTTTAGTAAGTTCACAAGCTGCTGTCGCACTTCCTTCAGCGCTTCCTCTCTAGTGATAGCCGCGGCCACCTCCGCCTCCACCTGGGCCCGCTGCTGCAAGAAAGATGAAAGTTGCTCCTTCGCCGCCTTCTGGGCTGCTTCCTGGCTGGGTGTAGCTCGCTCGACAACGTTAAGTTTTTGCCTCAATGATAACCCTTCGGAGAGACATTGCAGAAGGCCCTCAAAGATAACATTCAGCCGTGCGGCGTTGGCCTCCACCCGAGCATGCAGTTGAGCAGACTTGCTCGAAATCTCACCACGCTCCTTACGCCTTGAAATGACTTCTTCTTCGAGATGGCGGAAGTAAGGAGCGCTCTGCTCAATCCACGCTGTCCTTTGATTACTGGCAGCCAAGGTCTCGGGAGAGGGACGCATCGACTCCAATTGATATAGGCGACCCTCGATCTCCTTACAATGGTTAACCCAGGATGCAATGATGCCCTCATCATGAAAGTTCACGAGTATTGCTAGTATCGGGTTAACCACCATAGCGAAATCTGCGGCAGATGTAGGAGTTTCAACGTCGAGTTCCTCGACGTAGTCACTCAACATGCGCAGACTATTCGCGGTGCCTTTTGAAGACAGACTCCTCAGATAAGGACCCGCCGGCATTGTAATGCGAGGTTCGAAGGACGCCGAAGCCAGAACGATAGCTGAAAAGAAATAGGATGCGATCAGATAACAGTACAGAAAATAAAGAGAGGAAAGTTACCAATGTGATGGTCATTGTACCAGTTGAGACAGGTGGCAAGGTCGGAAGGGCTGGTGGCGCAGCTGATCTTTTATCCCCTCCTTCAATCTGTAGCACTGCAGTTGAGATGAGAAAAAGAGGTTAGAGGTAATTCCATCAATAAAAAAGAGAGGAAGGATGTCAACGGAGATCATACTCACCAACGCCACCAGAGGAAGAAGCAAGCTCGGATGGGAAAGAAAAGTGTGGGAGCAACATCTGATATATATTATCAAAAAGCACTCCTGGAAACACAACAGTGTGACTTTAGTACACGAATTATACGTCTGGAAGATAAGATTACTAAATCGTAAACATGTACCTTCCAACATCTTCGAGGGTATGAGAGAGGGTTGAGAGGTGACCACCGCCAAGGCAGTCGTTGAAGGCGCTCCCTCGAGCAGTGGGGCATCGGCACTGGCTGCACCTGCATTACGAAAAGGTGAACTTGTCAGAAAAGATTGTAAAGTAAAGAAAAGCAGCCACTTAGGGTTTACCTGAGGAGCTCCCGGCTGAAACGGAGGCGACTCCCTCCTCTATCGACATGAGACCACCGCCCGTGGCCTCGTCACCCGACTCAATGGGGACCGTCGTCGTGCTCGCAAGACCTGGGGACGGCGGAGGGCCATAGACGGGAAGGGCTATGATTGGAGTATTGCCAGATTCCAGAGAAGGAGCGGTTGGCTCATCCTCGGGAATCATGGCCACCTCACCCACTACTCTCTCAGGTTCAGTAGTCGCGGTTGTATCGTCCACCATCGCCGGAGGATCGCCGGCCTCGAGCGCCTCATCCGCCACCTCCATGGACTCAGTTATAATGATCATATCATCTGCCACCATTTCAGGTTCGGCATCAATGACCTTCTCGGCGGTAGGCCCCCCGACCTCTACCTCAGACTCCAAAGCCGCAACGACGTTGCCCACCGTCGGCTCGAGTTCGGTAGGTACCACCTCCTCTGTTTCTTTGGGGTCAACGGTTTCCGCCTCCCCCTCAATCGGATTTGGCCCTGCAAGATAAGAGATATAAGGACCAACGACATTAAAATCCTTATAACAAAAAAATCTGAGAGAAACATTACCTGAAGCAGATTTACCGTTTGCGCTCCGAACTGCGCGCGCCACCTCTCTGCGGGCAGTGGATAGGGCGACATGGGCCTCTTCGGATGGAGTATCAGCACGAGGGGCAGTGCTGGGACCTGCTCCCATAGCCAAGGCAGCCCTGCGTGCCTTCGCCTCACGCCTCACGCCTCAGCCGTTTCCTTTCCTCTCGGGCTATTGCGATGGATCTTAGTGACGCCTCTTTCAAGGCGTCGTCGTCCTCGTTTAGGGATGCCTCCAGAGCCTTTAAGGCATCTCTCATCGGCTCTTCAAGACGAACCCCCTGCGGTGGTCCAGAGGAAGCAGGAACATCGGCAGCCGGTAGAGCATCTGCGTCACTTGAGGGGAACGACATTGAGGTTCCTGTGATTAAAAGGGGAAGGTTAGATCGACCATAACACAAGGAAAATGAAAGCTTGATGAATCGAAACTTACTAAGGCCCATAGATGCTCTAAGACGTTCCTCCTCCTGAAAAGTCTTCAGAGAAGCGGCAATGGCTTCTTCATCAGTAATACCTGTTGAAAGAAAGGAAAGAAAAGCGTTAGTCAAAGGCAATGGAGAAGATATATTGCAATAAAGAAAGGCGAATAGTAGTTACCTGACTGCGCAAGCTTAGCTAACCACGCGTCACGCCTCGCCAACCATGCTGAAGCTTTGAGAGCAGACTCCAAGTCTGTATCGTCCGGCGGCGGCATCACTAATCCTGCATTAGTCCCATATTCGAGTATACCCTCGGCATAGGGAGCATGGGGTTCCTGATCGAACACGACGTCCGCAGCGAAGAGCGACTTCTTTTTCTTTTGCCCTCCGACCCTAGGCTCACGGGGGATTGACTTCCGCTTAGCAGCCATTTTAGGACGACGGGTCCCAATGTCCGCACCCACGCCAGACTCCGGCGAGGGTACAACCACTGTCTCCACTGGAGCACAGGGTGCGGGAGGTGCATCTGTGATATCAGGGAGCGGCAGCTCACGTGGAGGACTTTGCGCACGCGATGGTCTTCCCCCGGCATCTTTTAGAGGAGGAGCCACCGGGATCCTTGGCACTAAGGGAGCGTTACGGTTGGTGCCGGGGGGTACTTCTTTACGGTCGATCAACACTCGCCTCTCTTCCTTTATAACAGCCCCTGTCGCATGATTGTACCACTCTTTATATACATTAAGGAGTCGTGGAGCACAGGCCGGCGTGCTGATGAAAAAACGAGAACCCGTGTTCAGACGCATGAAGTGATGTAACGTATTCTCCATCCCTTCTTCACTGGCAGCAGGTTCCAGTAAGAAAGCTTCCAAGGGTACCCCTTGATCGTAACCCAGTTGTTGGGCAAAACGATGCGGGTTATATCTCATGAAGATTGCTGCACCGCCCTGCCTGAAGACTAGAAAACCCGGTCTAATAGAATACAAGTGGAGGGTCTCCCGGGCCGTTAACACTGAAGCTCCATCCTTGAAGCAGTCCTGTAATGGTCGCACCGCAGTGGTGGACGCTTTTCCAATGGTTAATACCTTATCAATAAAGGACATCCCGACTCCAACAGTGTGAGGGCGAAGCAGTAAAACCCTGGCGTTCCGTGGTGAGGGGGTCACGATTGATGAGCCAATCAACTGTATAATGTGAGGAAAACCGCACTTGTCAAAGAATGAAGGCCTTTTATGCATGCCAAAGACACCCGCCGTGTGTAGCTCGAGCCACGATGCAAAGTAGTGCATCAGGAAGACCACGTGCAGTACCCCGGGCTCATTGGCATCCGCTGCTCGGCTGAGGCCATGATATAGGTGCGCCAAGCCAGCGATCCCCACAACCACCTTTATCCCGATGACTATTCGGTGGGCTGGGTAGAAGACGGAAGGCCGCATGCGATGAGAGTGCATTGGGATCGCGAACCAACTCAGCCACAGTCCGAGAAATCCTAAAAAGAAAGCCTCCTCATCCATTCTAGGGGCCGCAATTTCTGCAAAAGACATGGTTGGGGAGTTAGGAAGAAAAAAGTCCTTTTGGTCTATGTCTTTCGCCGGCAGGTTATCCAAACCTAAACCAAAAGGGTCATCCAGGGCGGCAAACTTGGCAGATCCCGATGAAATGACGCTTGGACGAAGGAAACGAGTAATGAAGTCCTCAAAGTTAACCCCCCGACTCCCGTGTTCGATAAAAAGGGACTCGTAGATGTTCAACACCTTGATCAGGCTCGGGAATTGGTGTTGAACGGCATTTTCCGGCGTGATCCCCCTTACCATCGGCTTAGCACCGAAGACGTACTCATCTGTCGGGAGCAGCTCTTCATAGTGTTCCCCCATGACCAGTAGGCCGGATAGCTCCGTGAATTCCTCCAAAGAAATGGACACTTCCCGATCCATGGCAAGGAAAGTGTGGGTGGGAATATTCTATTGCTCCAAGAAAGCCTTGAACCACCTGGTGGGGAGCGAGGGATACTGGAAGAGAGAAACGTAGACCGCGGTGTACAATCCTAATTTTATCAACTGCGACTTCTTCGTCAACAGGATGTACCGGGCCCATGGCAGGTAGCCAATCGGATGACGGGGGATCAGACCAATGTTATATGATTGCCCCTAAGGTCTCGCCTCGCCCTGATAGATACGACGTCCTAGGATATCCAAGACCATAGGACGTTGGACCGGAACCTCATCCATAGCAGGATGAAGAAAACTGTTTGCGGTCCAATCCACCATCTCCACGGCGTACTGCACCGGGGGTGGGCTGGCGTAATGAATCGCCGTTATAGGTTCTGACGGCACCGCGCATGTGAAGCTCCGTCGGCCCATGATGATCTGATTGTACCACGACCCCCAAAGATGGAGACTCTTGTATTCCGGGTCGTACTCCTTAATCATGGCCAGGACTTCACGGTCCAAGGGCGCCTCGGGAAATCCCTCCTCCAAGCGGACGAACGGGAATGAAGTGTCTAGAGACATGATCGCTGCAAAAGAACAATTTAGCCGTTAGTGTTGTAATTCCAACGTTTGGCGTTTAAAGAAGAAAATGCATTAATTAAATTAAAATTAAAATTAATTAATTACACCACACAGCAGTGCAGTGGGCAGGAGACCGAGGGGGACCCACAAAATCTGGACGACAATACGTCAGTAAATAGGACAACCTCATCATTGGATGAGATTGTCAGTTGGTCCCCAGGAAAACATTCCCATTAATAAAGAATCCCTAAAGACAAGGAGAAAATCTCCTCTTTCAGAGCAAAGCTCTGTCACAGAGTGACACTTGTCAAACTCTGGTCTCAGGGGAGTAAGATTCCTTAAAAGAGCCTAGCTCTGTGATGATGGTGAGAAAATTTATTTAAAACTCCTAAAGAAATTAAAATCTTTTGAAGACTATTAGAAGTTCTTCGTTTTTAGATCAAAAAGATCTATTTTTGGAGCAAAGCTCTGCTCATGGATTAAAACCCATGAACAAGATCTCTGTAGATCTATGGATTCATGAGAGCAAAGCTCTGTTGGTGAAACCCTAAAGGGAGTTTCTTTAGATCAAAAGATCTATAAGAGCAAAGCTCTTTTGGTTTAAATTGATTTAAATTAATCTGATTAATTTTACCTAAAAGTTTTCTAACTGTGGGAACGAGCAAAGCTCTGAAGTTCTTAAGCAAGAGCAAAGCTCTGGAAAATCAAAATCTTAAACGCTAAGATTTTTCTAAAGGCCATAGGTCCTATTTATAAGCCGCTTGCGCCCCTTGAGCTCACCCTTTGATACAACGATCCGGAGTTTGCCACCGCTGCACTCACGTGTGCGCCACGTGAGCGCAATGATGGGGGGCATTTGTTTCGCCCAATCAGAGCAAAGCTCTGTTCGAATTGAAAATTCAAAATTTTGAAGCAACGCTTCAAATCTCGGGCGCAACGCGCCACATGTCAGGCGCTGATACGTCAGCACAGCGCCCAAGAAGGCGCGCCCAATCAGAGCAAAGCACTTTTAAAGGAAGCAACGCTTCAGTTGCGCTAGTGCTGCGCTGTACGACACGTGTCAGCGCAGTTGCGCTAGTGCTGCGCTGCGCGGCACGTGTCAGCGCAGTTGCGCTAGTGCTGCGCTGCGCGGCACGTGTCAGCGCAGATGCGCTAGTGCAGTTGCGCTGCGCTGTGCGCTGCGCGACACGTGTCAGCGCAGTTGCGCTGCGCTGTGCGTTGCTCGACACGTGTCAGCGCAGGTGCGCTCGTGCAGTTGCGCTGCGCTGTGCGCTGCGCGACACGTGTCACACGTTGGGGCATCTGCGCCAAACAGAATTAAATTTCTAAGAAATCTTTTCTGTTCTTGTTAAAACAAGAAGATTTTCTTCTGCAAAGCAGAAGCCCTTGGATCAAAGATCCAACGGTGGGAAAAATTCCCCAAATCACTCAGAGAAAGATCTCTTTAACAAATTTAACTAATTTATGAGCACTATAAAAAGGACCCTAGGCCTCAATTCAAAGGCATGAACATTTCTTGAAAAGTCAAGAGCTTCAAACAGAGAGAACTCTGAGAAAAATTTCAAGAAAAAGGTAAAAGCCTTCATAAGAGAGAAGAAATTTCTTCTAATAGATCATTGATCTAAAAACAAGATCAATGATCTTCACATAATAAACAGTGCTTTGCACTTCTTATGAACCACTGGTTCTTTAAAAAAATAAGAAAACAACAAAATAAAAAATAGTGCTTTGCACTTTTATGAACCTCTGGTTCTTGAAACAAAAAAGAAAAATTTATTTTTCTTTGATCTAATTTAGATCAAGAAATTAAATATTGCTTTGCACTTCTGTTCTTGAATCTAAAAGATTCTTAGTGCTCTGCACTTATAAACTGCGCTGTTGCGCTCTTAAGAGAGCGCCACGTGTCAGCTATAGAACTACTTGCGCTACGCGCTCTTGAAATAGAGCTTTGCTCTCTGGAATTGGCGCACCTCACCAGAGCGTGCCACGTGTCAGCAGCGCAACAGCGCAGCGCACTGCGCTATTGCGCTTGCGCTCACCAGAGCGTGACACGTGTCACCACCATATGAGTTTGCGCTCATTACTTAGCGCAAAGCGCCTGACAAGCCACGTGGGGCACTGTCAGAGTATTTAATGCTCTGCATTATTAAAGAAAAGGGACAGAGCCCAATTAAAAGGCCTAACATGCCTAATGAAAAATGCTATGCATTTTAAAAAAGGGAGGGAAGGGCAAAGCCCAAACAAAAAAAATAGATGCTCTGCATCATTTATAAAAGGGCAAAGCCCAATCAAAACAAGAATAATGCAGTGCATTACTAAAAAGGGGTAAAGCCCTAGCACAGGCCAAAGACAAAAAATGTTGAAACTGGACTTAGCCCAATTTTGGCCATAAGTCCTTAAATTAAGTTGACTGAGCAAGATTGCTCTCTTAAATCAATTTACTTTGGTTCGAGGGTACATCTCCGAACTCCTGTGACACCTGTCGTTGTAATCCTTCAACGACGTCAGAGAGGTGATGGGTCCCGACGACCACAAACTAATATTGGACCGAAACGTCCCTAAACTAATGCCGGACCGAGACGTCCTTAAACTAATATTGGACCGAAACGTCCTTAAACTAATGCTGGACCGAAACGTCCCTAAACTAATGCCGGACCGAGACGTCCCTAAACTAATGCTGGACCGAGACGTCCTTAAACTAATTTCGGACCGAAACGTCCTTAAACTAATGTCGGACCACCACGTCCCTAAACTGGAATATAGACCGCCACATCCTTAAACTGGAACATGGACCACTACGTCCCTAAACTGGAACAATAGAACCTCCAAACGCTCTTTTGCCGGATCTAAACGATCCCGTTTAAGTCGATGTTAGCCCCAAAACACGGCTAACGTATCCTTAAACATTCAAGTGGACTACAAAATTTCAAATCAATTCTGGTTCAAGGGTACATCTCCGAGCTCCTCTGACACCTGTTGTTGTAATCCTTCAACGACGTCAGAGAGGTGACGAGTCCTGACGGCCATATATTAATCAATACGTTAAGTTGATCTTAGTCTAAAATAGGATTAACGTATCCTTAACGAACGTTTAAGTTGATCTTAGCCGCAACGCGACTAATGCATCTTTAAACTAAAAACACCAAACCCAAATCTAAGTAAATACGGATTTGGACTAATCCACGTCCTACGGGCGACGGCATTACTCAGTCTCTGTATACAATCCACGGGAAACCACAAACAAAACAAATACCCACGACACGAAGTGAAATTCTGGAGAAGGAGAAAGTTGTTACCGCGACGCGGTAGCGTAATTAACTGCAGGGGCTTGTGCCTGCAGGGAAGAGCGTCCCCACAATCAAAAACCCCTCACCCTGAGGGGGAATCTGACGAAATTTTCTACATCGGCCGCATCCGTCTAAACCTCCGATACACGGTGCCATAAATCAACCTGGAATCTTCGGAGAGGTAGACGGATAAAACCAAATAGCATCTGCCTCGAATCTCAGGCAAGACGCAAAGTCTGCACCGCCATTCGGAGGGGAACAAAGACAGCCGTTCGTCTACAGGTCATAGACCGCTTACACGGTCAGTGACCAAAGCTCAGGAGCAACAGCAGAAGCTCCAAGAAATGACGAACGCGATGGCCGCACTCACTGGGCCAAAAGAAAGCCCCGAAGCATCCTCTGATCAACGCCAGGAGCAAGAAATTGACGCTGAATTCCTTCGCAGGATATTGGAAAAGAAGGATAAAGAGGCTGCTGAACAAGCGGCCAATATAAAGTGAATGGCCCACCTGTTCAAGGACATGGTGGGTATGATGATCCAACAAGATCCTCCTGCTGAAGATCCTCCGATCGTCCTTGAAGACGATGGGGGAGAAACGTCAAATCCTCCACCGGCTATGTCAACAGCCAAGGAGGAGACAATCTCCAAAGCGGACTTGGAAGAATATATAGCTCAGCAGATACGGGTTCATCAGGCGACTGAGGTAGCCGGTCAGGTCATAAAAACGGGGCGACCATATCCGAGCTGGTATGATCAGATCAAGTACCCGCCGGGCTATACAATACCGAAATTTCATTTCTATAAGGGGACGGGCAATCCCCACCAGCACGTCGTCCAGTTCAGGGCTCTTTGTGGCAATACTGGTGGCGATGATAAGCTTTTGCTCCGCCAATTCGTCGGCAGTTTATCAGAGACGGCGTTTGAGTGGTACTCTGAGCTTCCGAACGACTCCGTCAAAACTTTCGCAGAGATGGAGCTGCTATTTACGCAGCGATTCGCGAGCGCCAGCGAACGCACCCCGATAACGGCGTTGATTAATGCTAGAGTGAAACCAGGCGAGACGTGGGTCCAGTACGCTATACGCTGGCGAAACTTATGGTCGAAATGCGAACAACGCATTGAGGAAGCGCCCGCGGTGGGCATGTTCGTGGGCACCCTAGACCCTCATGCAACTATCGCACAGTTCATGATGTTCTTTAAGCCAACCACGTTCCAGGCTTTGATCGACAAGTTGGCCCAGATGGACCAATGGGTCACAGACCGCCTCCCTCGAAGCCGGAACCTCGGAATGACAAGGGTAAAGGGAAGGCGACCTTCGTTGCGAACGCTCAGCAGCAACCCAGTACCCCAAAGCTGGCGGATCAACTGGAAGAAAGACGGCGGTATTATAATGAGAAAATGAAGCGCCCTTACTCATTCCCGCGGGATAAGACGAAGAGGCTATTCGAGCTGGCGGTGCGCAACAGGCTTATCAACTAGCCAAACCCAAGGCGACCGCCGCAACCCAGTGAGGTGAATAACCTCAATTATTGCCCTTACCATCAAACGGTAAGCCATCCGATTGAGGATTGCTTCGTTTTCAAAGGATGGATTGAAGATCAGTACCTACAGGGTAAGTTTTCGCTGTACGAAAAGTGGGAGGTGAACCCGCCACAACCGCACACTCCTAAGAAGACGGACACACCGGAGGCAACTTGTTCTTTCATTGAAGAAGCTCCATGGGAAATCGTGCTTTCAGCAAAAACCAAAAGAATGCTGAATAAGCTCCAGACGTGCCCGGCGATCAGGTGGAAGAACCCGCTGGAACCCCAGATCATTGAAGGGATGCTGAAGCCATGCCCAACTCCAAAGATCGGTGGTGATGGCCTAAGTACTTACACCCAGCCGTCGAAATCTTCAAAGAAGAAGAAGAAGAAATCCAAGAAGCCCGTGAAGCCTGGAGACAAGCGCACGGACTTGCAGAAGAAGATTAACGTGCTGGAGGAGTACAATCAAAAGGCGCGGACTCCCATCACACTCCAAGAGTTCCTCAACCACGTCTTTTAGGAGGAAGATAATGGAGAAAGCTCGTTGGATGAATCCGAGGGCTATGTGGCGAGTTGTCATGTGATCTCCCACTCGTTTATGGACGATGAAAAAACTCCTGGAACTGAGAAACTGGGGCCAGAGCCTGAACCAGAGCTTGTATAACCGTCAGACGAAATGATCGACGCTTTTCTGGATGAGATTCGTTTGAAAAGTAAAGCCGATCGGGAGCATGAGATGGCCGCATCAGAAGGAGCCAAGCGCAGGCGACTAAACGAAAGAGTCGAAGTACTCTCGCCAGATCAAAAGACATCCGATGCAGATAAAAACAGGTTCAAGATGGGGAAAAGGTTTCCCAAAGCCATGTCAATGGGAATGAAGCTACCACCCTCGGAACAAAACACGCGCAATGGAACGGAGATGCATCCTAATTACTGCTCATATCATCGGAAGATTTCACACCCCACTGAGGAGTGCAACGCTTTTAAGATATGGTGGCAGGGATATGTCGCTCACCGGCAGCATTTTAAGCGAATGAAACGCAGAACTCGTCGGGAGAAAAGAAATACGATCGAAGGTCATAAAAGAACTACCGGTAACTGTTACACGGTAAGCACCGGCAGATCACAGGTTATCACCTTTGGGAGAGACTCTGATGAAGAGATGGCGCTTGGCCCTCTCTTTAAAGAATCCATCTTAGGAAAAGAGGAAGAACCAGAGGCATGCGAAAACATTCAGCAGCGCAATCGCACGCTCCCGGAAAAGAATCTCGGAGCCGCAACTAGAAAAGATAAGGGAAAGGAAAAATTCGCTGAGGATATCGCCTTAGATGACCAAGTCATGAAAGAGCTAACTGCCAATGTAATACCCGGTTCCTTTAAATACACCAATAGTCGTATTTTATGCAATAGGGGTTACTTACAAATTTACCTATTTGTATTTATAATTATTTTAAGTATTTAAACATCCTAACCCTTTTATTTTGATTCCCCTTCTTAAATCCATTTTTCCATAAATCAAATTCTAGACTAACCGAAACCCTATCCAAATCCTTTCGCTTTAAAACCCAACCCAAAACAAATCTCTATATGTATATTTTTCCTTCTAAAATCAGCCCTAAACCCAAACCCTACTTCTCTAATCCATTAGCCGGCCCATTTCTCTAATTTTCCTATTATTAATAAAGACCAGCAGCCCGGCCCATACCCCGGCTTTTCCAACCCGAGCCCATCTCCTCAGCCACTTTTTTTTATAAAAGGAATTCTTTTTTTAAACGTTGGCCCGGCCCTTTCTCTTCAGCCCGCACCGCGCCTCCAACCCGACCCGGCCCATACCCTAACCCTCTTCTTCCCCAACGTCTCTCCTATTCTCCCGCCTACGCCCATTGATTCCTCGATCCTCTTCCTTTGCCTCATCCCACACCCACGCCCGCGCTCTTGTCGGCCATGCTCCTGCACCGTTACCCTCGCAATCACCTCCATCCCTCTACCTCTTTCTTCACACTCTCTCTCGAGCTCTAGACCTCACCCACCTCGTTCACCTAACCCACTGCTCCCATCACCCACACTCACGCCACCGACGACGACGTCGCACACTCCCTCACGATTTCCTCTCGATCGTCTCCATCTCGCTCACCTCCTCATCCCTCCAACTCTCATCACTTCTCCTTCCTCCTCTCCATCGCTCCTAAACCCATATTCATCCCTCAACTCACCATCCCCAAATCTCTGCCTTGTCGCCGTCGAGCTCACCTCCTGCACGAGCTACCACCGGCGAGCACCTCCTCTCCCACTCAAACCCAAGCTCCCTCACTGCCTCACCAACCACGACCGAGTCCCCTACACTCCCAACCACTGCGCCCGAGCTCAACCACCACCGACGCCCCTCTTCTTCCCAACGACCACCATCGTCGGCCACATCATCATCATCATCGTCTTCGTCGTCGCCATCACTTCTCTCAACCTCCGTTTCTCTCTCGATCTCTCCCTCTCGATCTCTCTCTTCCCCTCTCCCTATCTCTCTCTGCTTTCTCTCACACTCTCTGTGTCTCTCTCTCTGAGATTCCTGTTCTCTCTCTATATATATACATCTCTCTCATTCTCCCTCTCCCAATTTCTACCTCTCTCTCTCCCTCCTTCTCTGTCTAACTCCCTCTCTCTCTAGTTCTCTCTCTCTTCTCTCAATCTCCCTGTCAATCTCTCTCAGTCCCTCTCTAAATTTCTCAAATCTCTGTCTCTCTCTCCCTCTGCAATTCTCTCTGTGTGTCCCCCCTCACTCTCTCTGCTGTACGAGCACCTCTGCCTCGTCTCACCCATCGCCTGAGCTCGCAACAGCCCGTCACCAAGCTCAAGCCAAGCCCAGCCGAGACTCGTCGTGTTGTTGCTACTTCGTGCCCAAGCGTGACACCACTTCCTTCGCTGCCGTGCAACGCCAAAGCGTCTTCAGGAAAGTTCCATACTTGCTACATGCTAATTTGTATTAGTTACGAACTATAATCTTTTAGATTCCATACTTACTATCCTCAGTAAATTATACGACGCAATTGTTCGATGCATGATCTCAATGAAAATTCTCATTTAATTTGACAGAACTCAATTGTATAATCTGGCCCGTAAGGCTGTGAATCTAGTGTGTGAATTTCATAGGAAAATATGACCGTTAATGACTAAAACGAATACCCCCAAATACAACCGAAAAACTTGAAATTTCTCGTATCTGAAAACGGTTAAAATCACCATAAATTAATTACATACTGGAATGATGCGTTCGAGGGCTCAAATCGAAGCCGACTCGACGAACTATAACCCTATACAAGTTTCTAATGATTTCTGTACTTAAACTGCGATAATATTTAGATCGGAGTGCGACTCTGGACTGCAGTCCAGAGCGACTCCAGTTGTTGTTTACTGTCCCGTAATGGGTACCACCTTGTTTCCTTAACTCGTAGGCTGCGGAAATCTGCAGTTTATTAAAGATGAATCTGTTAGATAGATAACACAAGTGGTTTCATCCTTTTTCGTCATCGTTTGCTATTTAATCTGTAATTTAAAAGAGCTGGACGTATAACTGTCCAGAACAGATTCAGAAGTGATATAATAGCGTTAAACAGTGTATAACTCCTGATGTACAGATGCGATTGAGAATCCGTCTATTGAGTTGAAGACCTTACTGAAAACCCTACATTTCATTCAACTGTAGCGTCGTTAAATTCTTATCCCAACTGGGATTAAAATGCGTTGCGAAACGGACTTCCGATTCTGAAACCGGATTTCCCGCCGTGAACGCTTAAAATGAAATGGCCATAATTAGTGATCCTGGAACCCGATTGGATTGAAACCAAATTCTCTGGATAGATAATCAAACATAATATTTATCCCCGATTTATTGTTTCGCTAAACTGTAAACATATGATTTATGATAAATTGTGCAAGTGGTAGATTACTGATTTATGACATCTTAATAATGCTTTACATACTGTCTCCTTATCATATCATACATATGTGACTGCATTGATAACCTAGTGATCAACTGCATTACCCAGTGTTAGGTATTAGTGATGATGGTGGCAAGTACGTTAGTGTTCGTGCATAAGTGAATGAGTGAAAGTGACACGTACTTGTACACAATCAGTGAACCTTATTATTCTATTGCATTGTCGACGTCTGTGAGACGCATGTACGTGTGACTATAAGTGGTATGGGACACTTATGGAAGCTCTTACTTGGGTGTCACAGATAAGGCACCAGACACTGCCATTTAGCTTGAGTATTAGTCGGGACGTGCTTGATGGAGATCATGTCTCCAGTTCTCGTGCAGACTTGTCACCGACCGACTGGTATTTGAGATTATGGTTAGCGTTTGATGTAGACCACGGGGTGTGGGGTAGTTTGAGTGTGAGTTCAACAGAATCTCGGGAGTCCCATGCCGTCTTATATATATGGAGATATATGGAGATTTACAGGGTACATGATTATTACCGTGAGTTATATGTTGGGCCCGTGGTCCCTTGCCCTTGGGTCCTACCCTTGGGTGGAGGACACTCGCGAGTGGTTGACTCTCACACTTGGACTGGCGATAGGCTTAGGGACCTGTACAGTGATATTTAGAGACTGATAGGGGTGATAGCATCGATATACATACTCACTGTGTTGATATACTTGACATATTATTTTACTGCTTTTACTGTTCCACTGCATCGATTACTACATGTTCATACCTATACCGTTATTGATTTACTGTATATATATTTATTATCACTGTTAAAGTTGTCACTTGGATTTATATATACTATATTGCTATTGTGTCGCTCTGACGACCTGAGTATGCATGCTCAGTGTGAGGAGAGGATTTAGCCTGGACCAGGACTAGACGTACATCACGGACATCTTGATTTGCTATCCAGAGTTATACACTTTTGTTTCCCATCAGGTCAGTTCTTTATATTGTTTTGTTCCAGTTACTGCATTTCTCATTACCTGCGCATTATTTACTGTTTACCACGTAAAGCTAGAAGCCGAAGTGTGACTACGGCAGGACATTTCCTTGACCGTAGGAGCATGGCTGGCCTTGTCAACCCATCGTATTCCGTATTTTGGGAAGCGGGGCATGACATGGTTTAGTTGGTATCAGAGCCAGGTTTTTCTTCGATTGGGGTTGCAGTTTTCTGTGTATAGCTTGAAAATCTAATACGTCCCTCGGTCTAGGTTGTAAACTTGTTATTCTTGATCATATTCACATTGTGTGTTCCGCTATCCATTCGCTAGGGTTTCAGGTGACTTGGCAAAGTTACGTGGTTGAAATTATGAACTACATCACGGTTACACTACCATACTCTATTTAAGTGACTTAGAGTCATACAGTTGATTTTCCACTTGTAATGAATTTCATCACATCTGATATTCTTGAATCTTTGTCCAATCCATATTATATTTTGATTCTTATAGCTTGTGCCTTATATCATCCTCAAAATTATTGTTTCAGGATCATGTCTTCCAACGACTCTTCCTCTATCTCCACTCCCCAGAATCAGACCATTGAGATTCTGAGTGTACTGCAAGGTCTGAAGGAAGCCCAGGAGCGAACGAACGACTTGTTAGCTGAAGGACTGAGAAGGCAGGTGAATCAGGCACTGGCAGGAGTCTCAAATTGTAAAGGGATCCCTGTTAGACGAGGAAAAGAGAAGAAGATGAAGCGCTCATTTGTTTCCCTGCGACAGAAGCAGCATAAGACCCAATGTTGTAGGTACTGTAGAAGGCCAGGACATCTTCAGAAGGATTGTCGCCGTGCCCAAGGGAAATTTCTGGTTTGCGGATCCAGCGAACATCTTATCAACGGCTGCCCAAAAAGGAAAGAGCTACAAGGAGGAGGCTCGACCACACTCTCCACTTCTGCCAAGTGATGATTATTGCGCAGTTCGAACTTCGAGGATAAGGCGGACCCAGCGCAGGATTCAACTCGCGTGACGAGAATGCAGCGGCCTAGTAATCGAAGAAGAATTATTATGTTTTCTGCTTCCAATAATAATGCTGTTACCCCTTTTGTAAAATTTCCTTTCATTTGGAATCTTGTATCCGTCGAACTTTTAGTTGAATGCAATAAAAACTTTGAATCGTAGCATGTGTAACATTCTATTGCTTTCCCCTTATTTATACTATTCTTCACCACAGCATTTTAATTCTGATTTTTCAGTTCCTGCCCACCGCATATTTTTCCATACTCCGTACCCTTAGCTATTTTCTTGATGTGTTCCATTGTCTAATAATGACTCTTACTTTTCAGGCCATGGCCCACCCTGGAGCAGCGCCGCATCTAGATGAGGATGCACAGTCATGCGTTTCCTTAGACCGCACACTGATGAGTTCTGATGATGAGATCAACGATCCCCAGGTCATTTTCGGAAACGGTGATTCAGAGGACGAAGGAGCAGCCGCCCCAGAGTTTGACATGATAGGCGATTCCGACGAAGAGGAAGGAGACCCTGAAGAGAACCCGATAGAGGAAGATCCCGAGGAAGACCCGATAGAAGAAAATCCAGTGGAGGAAAATCCCATCGAAGAGAATCCAGAAGAAGAGAATCACATAGAATCAGATCTTGATGAAGAAGCTCCAGCCGAGGAAGAAGGACTAGAAGGACAAGACCCTGCTGTGGAAGAACTCCCAATGGCGGTCCCTGCGAGGCGCTATAGAAATGGACGCCCCTACCTGAACGCGCGAGCCTACCGCAACCTGCTGAACCTCCACAACCGCGACTGACGGGATTTCTTTTAGATGTTTTCTTCTCTGGACAAATAAATCTGTGTATAGTTTAGGGCCACCTTTCGTTTTAAGAATGCATGTTTAGAATTTTCTTGAATGAAATAAATTTTCTGAGTTCGCAAAATATTTTGTTTACTGGTTCACTCGATGCTTCGATTTTTTCCTTTACCGTTTTCTTCCTGAGACCCCTGACTGTCCACCCCGATACCCTATGCTGTTTCGATCCTCACTTAGACTAACATGTACCGCACCCTGATCTTTGGAATGGGCCACCTTTCATCCTTCGTATATGCCTCGTTTGAAATCCTTCTCGGAAGGGAAATTGATAGTAAAATTTCCGAGTTCGCTAACCCTTCAAATTCTTGATTCATATGATGTACCGACCATTATCCTCCCCATATTTTTCCCTTGTAGTCCTTTGTTGCTCACCCTTACTTCCTGTGCTGACCCGATCCCAATCTCCTTGACCTTCAGACTAAAGCCGCCACACTCCGACCTTTGAATGAGCCATTTTTCCTTGTAATCCTTATCGTAGCTAGCCCTATACATTTTTGTGTTTTTCCTATTACCCTAACTATATTTAGGGACATTATTATTCGAAATTTGGTTTTCACTATTTTGTATTTATCGAAGAGTGCGTTTTATTGACTATCCCCGTTTTACGCATTTCAAGTACTTCACTACTAGCCTTCCCATTATTTTTCGATAGCGCAACCTTACATCGCATATATTTTCGTTCCATGTTTCTTATTTTCACTATATGAGTTTTCTACGTTATTTGACCGATACATTATCCTAAAATGTTTTAACCTACCGACTAATCTTTCACTACTTTATTGTCGTTACTTTATTTTCGGGTATTGTGCCTATGGTTACTATTATCAATGGTTGTGCCTTATACTTATTATTTCTGCCTTGCTACTTTTGATATACTTATATGTGCACATATTTGGACTTCGATTTTATCGAACACGCCTTGATTATTATTGTTCGTTATTGTTATCTATATTCTCGTATACATGTAGTTGCCCCTATAGTTATTCCGTCCTTATACCTATTTAGACCTATCTTTTGTATGTTGTTCTTACATATACATAAACCTTCAAATTTCTTCATCTGCCTATTTCAAGTAAATCATTATGTGTTAGTTTGCGATATAGTAGTTTTCGCTTAAGATTTTATGACTGATCGTTTATTTTAAATTTCGAGGACGAAATTTTTGTAAGGGTGGTATGATGTAATACCCGGTTCCTTTATATACACCAATAGCCGTATTTTATGCAATAGGGGTTACTTATAAATTTACCTATTTGTATTTATAATTATTTTAAGTATTTAAACATCCTAACCCTTTTATTCTGATTCCCCTTCTTAAATCCATTTTTCCATAAATCAAATTCTACACTAACCGAAACACTATCCAAATCCTTTCGCTTTAAAACCCAACCAAAAACAAATCTCTATATGTATATTTTTCCTTCTAAAATCAACCCTAAACCCAAACCCTACTTCTCTAATCCCTTAGCCGGCCCATTTCTCTAATTTTCCTATTATTAATAAAGACCAGCAGCCCGGCCCATACCCTAGCTTTTCCAACCCGAGCCTATCTCCTCAGCCACTTTTTTTTTATAAAAGGAATTCTTTTCTTAAACGCTGGCCCGGCCCTTTCTCTTCAGCCCGCACCGCGCCTCCAACCCGACCCGGCCCATACCCTAACCCCCTTCTTTCCCAACGTCTTTCCTATTCTCCCGCCCACGCCCATTGATTCCTCGATCCGCTTCCTTCGCCTCATCCCACGCCCACGCCCGCGCCCGCGCTCTTGACGGCCATGCTCGTGCGCCGTTACCCTCGCAATCACCTCCATCCCTCTACCTCTTTCTTCACACTCTCTCTCGAGCTCTAGACCTCACCCACCTCGTTCACCCAACCCACTGCTCCCATCACCCACACTCACGCCACCGACGACGACGTCATGCACTCCCTCGCGATTTCCTCTCGATCGTCTCCATCTCGCTCACCTCCTCATCCCTCCAACTCTCATCACTTCTCCTTCCTCCTCTCCATCACTCCTAAACCAATAGTCATCCCTCAACTCACCGTCCCCAAATCTCTGCCTCGTCGCCGTCGAGCTCACCTCCTGCACGAGCTACCACCGGCGAGCACCTCCTCTCCCACTCAAACCCAAGCTCCCTCACTGCCTCACCAACCACGACCGAGTCCCCTACACTCCTAACCACTGCGCCCGAGCTAAACCACCACCGACGCCCCTCTTCTTCCCGACGACCACCATCGTCGGCCGCATCATCATCATCATCATCATCATCGTCGTCGTCGTCGCCATCACTTCTCTCAACCTCCGTTTCTCTCTCGATCTCTCTCTCTCGATCTCTCTCTTCCCCTCTCCCTATCTCTCTCTGCTTTCTCTCACACTCTCTGTGTCTCTCTCTCCGAGATTCCTGTTCTCTCTCTCTATATATATACATCTCTCTCATTCCCCCTCTCCCAATTTATACCTCTCTCTCTCTCTCTCCCTCCTTCTCTGTCTAACTCCCTCTCTCTCTAGTTCTCGCTCTCTTCTCTCAATCTCCCTGTCAATCTCTCTCAGTCCCTCTCTCA